>CM033038.1:18944893-20215929 GCA_019207045.1 Branchiostoma floridae x Branchiostoma belcheri
AATGTTATCATATGTCCATACAGAACTGATATCCAGTGTCAATGTTATCATAGGTCCATACAGGACTGATATCCTGTGTTAAAGTTATCATAGGTCCATACAGGACTGTTATCCAGTGTCAATGTTATCATAGGTCCATACAGGACTGTTATCCAGTGTCAATGTTATCATAGGTCCATACATGACTGATATCCTGTGTTAAAGTTATCATAGGTCCATACAGGACTGTTATCCAGTGTCAATGTTATCATATGTCCATACAGAACTGATATCCAGTGTCAATGTTATCATAGGTCCATACAGGACTGATATCCTGTGTTAAAGTTACCATAGGTCCATACAGGACTGTTATCCAGTGTCAATGTTATCATATGTCCATACAGAACTGATATCCAGTGTCAATGTTATCATAGGTCCATACAGGACTGTTATCCAGTGTCAATGTTATCATAGGTCCATACAGGACTGATATCCTGTGTTAAAGTTATCATAGGTCCATACAGGACTGTTATCCAGTGTCAATGTTATCATAAGTCCATACAGGACTGTTATCCAGTGTCAATGTTATCATAGGTCCATACAGGACTGATATCCTGTGTTAAAGTTATCATAGGTCCATACAGGACTGTTATCCAGTGTCAATGTTATCATATGTCCATACAGAACTGATATCCAGTGTCAATGTTATCATAGGTCCATACAGGACTGTTATCCAGTGTCAATGTTATCATAGGTCCATACAGGACTGATATCCTGTGTTAAAGTTATCATAGGTCCATACAGGACTGTTATCCAGTGTCAATGTTATCATAGGTCCATACAGGACTGTTATCCAGTGTCAATGTTATCATAGGTCCATACATGACTGTTTTCCATTGTAAATGTTATCATAGGTCCATACAGGACTGTTAACCAGGTTTATATTATCATAGGTCCATACAGGACTGCTATCCAGTGTCAATGTTATCATAGGTCCATACATGACTGTTTTCCATTGTAAATGTTATCATAGGTCCATACAGGACTGTTAACCAGGTTTATGTTATCATAGGTCCATACATGACTGTTTTCCATTGTAAATGTTATCATAGGTCCATACAGGACTGATATCCTGTGTTAATGTTATCATAGGTCCATACAGAACTGTTGTCTAGTGTCAATGTTATCATAGGTCTATATAGGACTGTTATCCAGTGTCAATGTTGTCATAGGTCCATACATTACTTTTTTCCATTGTAAATGTTACCATAGGTCCATACAAGCATCAAAGTTATCATAGGTCCATGCAGGACTGATATCTACGAGGGGCGTGCAATAAGTAATGGTCCTGACCCATTTCTCATAGTAGGAGATTCATTAAACTTGGCACAGTTGTTAGTCTTTTTCTACATAGGAACCACCCAGAGTTATGCATTTTTCCCATCGTTTGATGCAGCTCTGGACACCGTTTTTGTAGAACACCCTAGGTTGGTCCTCCAACCACGTCGTAACTTCAGAAATCAAGGCTGCATCATCTTGGAAACGCTTTCCTTTCAAAAATAACTTCATGGCTGGGAAGAGATGAAAGTCACAAGGTGCAAGGTCAGGAGAGTAAGGGGGATGGGGGAGGATTTCATAGCCACACGCCCGTGCTTCTGATCTGGCGACATGCGAGTTGTGGACCAGAGCGTTGTCCTGCAGGAGGAGGATACCTTTGCTGATCTTTCCCCGCCTCTTGATTTTGATAGCTTCCCTTAATTTCGTCAAAAGTGAAGCGTAGTAGGCCCCTGTAATTGTGGTACCCTTTGCTAGGAAATCTGTCATCACCACTCCGTCCTGGTCCCAGAAGACTGTGAGCATGACCTTGCCAGCAGAGGGCTGCACCCTTGCCTTCTTTGGAGGTGGTGAGTCCGAGTGCTTCCACTGCTTTGACTGGGCTTTGGTCTCTGGATCATAATGATGGACCCAAGTTTCATCCTGTGTAATCAGTCTTTTGAAAAAGTTTGACTCATCTTCTTGGCACATCTCCAAATTCATCCTCGAGCACTCGACGCGTTCTTGCTTCTGGAAAGGTGTCAGCAACCTGGGAATCCATCTGGCAGACACCTTTTGCATATGCAAATGCTTATGAATGATAGTTTCCACAGACCCTGTACTAATCTTGACCTCTTGGGCTATTTGGCGAACAGTATTGCGACGATCTTCCAAAATGGCTGCCTCAACTTGACGGACAGATGACTCATCAATGGCAGAACAGGGACGACCAGGTCTGGGAGCTGTTTCCACAGATTTCCGGCCATGTTTGAACTCACGATGCCAGCGTTTTACAAGGCCATATGATGGGGCATCATCACCATACGTTTCTTTCATTTCATCAAAAGTCTCCTTTGGTGTGCGTCCTTTCAAATACAAAAACCGGATCACTGCGCGACACTCAACTGGCTCCATTTTACTTCTGACTCAGTTCAAACACATGTAAATCAGTAACCACAATTAGTTCACAGCTTTTTTTTGCAACATAACCCATAGAGATATAAATCATTACACATGCAAAATTTCATGTAGATCAAACAACTGGAAGTTGGTCAGGACCATTACTTATTGCACGCCCCTCGTAGTGTCAATGTTATCATAGGTCCATACAGAACTGTTATCCAGTGTTAATGTTATCATAGGTCAATACAGGACTGTTGTCCAGTGACAATGTTATCATAAGTCCATACATAACTGTAATCCAATGTTCATGCTATCATAGGTCCATACAGGACTGATATCCAGTTTGTTATTGTTATCATCGGTCTATACAGGACTGTTATCCAGTGTCAATGTTATCATAGGTCCATACAGGACTGTTATTCAGTGTTAATGTTATCATAGACCATTACAGAACTGTTGTTCAGTGCCAATGTTATCATAGGTCCATACAGGACTGCTGTCCAATGTAAATGTTATCAAAGGTCCATACAGGACTGTTATCCAGGGTCAATGTTATCATAGGTCCATACAGGACTGTTTTTTTAGTGTCAATGTTATCATAAGTCCATACAGAACTGTTGTCCAGTGTCAATGTTATCATAGGTCCACACAGGACTGTTATCCAGTGTAAATGTTACCATAGGTCCACACAGGACTGTTATCTAATGTCAATGTTATCATAGGTCCATACAGGACTGTTTTTTAGTGTCAATGTTATTATAGGTCCATACAGGACTGATATCCTGTGTAAATGTCATCATAGGTCCACACAGAACTGTAATCTAGTGTCAATGTAACCATAGGTCCATACAGGACTGTTATTTAGTGTCAATGTTATCATATGTCCACACAGAACTGTTATCCAGTGTAAATGTTATCATAGGTCCACACAGGACTGTAATCTAGTGTAAATGTTATCATAGGTCCATACAGGACTGTTATTTAGTGTCAATGTTATCATATGTCCATACAGAACTGTTGTCCAGTGTAAATGTTATCATAGGTCCACACAGGACTGTTATTTAGTGTCAATGTTATCATATGTCCATACAGAACTGTTGTCCAGTGTAAATGTTATCATAGGTCAGGACTGTCATCCAGTGTTGATGTTATCATAGGTCCATTCAGAACTATTGTCCAGCGTTAGTTCTATCATATGAACTATATCATATGCACTATACCATACATCACTTTTGTGATCGTGAATAAAAAAATAAAATTAAAAAAAGTCTTTATTTGTAATGTTACTCATTTTGCTAAAATAGTCCAAATGGGTGTGTGTATGTGTGTGTGTGGGGGGGGGGGGGGTGATTTTGCATGCAACTGTACGAAACGAAGAAAATGACGTTAAGGGGTTTGGGATGTATTCTCATGTATTTATTATAGTGATGTTAAATTCAAATCACACTACAAAGGGACTGGTAAGTAATGATTTTTGCAATGAAAATACCATATGTCTGACAATATGTATCTTTGAAATCTCCGGCGTTTTACGATTATTATTGAACACTGAAGCAATTAACTTAAAAGTTGTTTACAAAATTACAAATACAAATATTTTGTGTTAATTCCCTACATCTAACAGAAGAATTAAAGTAGAACGGAAAAATCTCAGTACTCCTTGTCTTTCTTAAACATAAGATTTGTTTTCTTTAAACAGCAGTCATGGCCATCACCCCTGGAGTTCCGCAGGGTATAGTGTTAGGCCCTCTGCTCTTTCTACTGTACAATTATAACTTTTCCAACTCAGTAGATCCACACGTTGAACACTTTGCTATCTTTATGTCTGGGTTGACAAAATATTTTCTTATAGCGGTAGATGATTATTATCATTTTAAATCAGCATTAACATTACGTCACAAAATGTTATTTGCAATGAAGCTACTAGCTTGGACCTGTCATCTTGATGAACTCGCTTACATTATGAATTATACATCACAATGTTTTATTGGTTTACATACTATGTTATTGATGCCTGTTTATATCTTATATATTCAATGTCGTCAAACAAGAAAAGAATGCGACTAACGATGATTCATCGACACATTGACAGAAAAATATGCCATTTAAAACCTTTATGCGCTACATTAATATGCAAATTCAATCCTGATTCTAATCCTAACTTCTTTCTGTTCTGTTTCTGCGGTATATAAAGAATAAACAAACAAAGAAACAAAAATACATTTAAGATTAGATTAAGGATTATGAAACATTAAATTAGGGATCCTAGTTTTCTTCCTAAGGGCTAAGCCCAAGCCTTCTCCGTTATGTTTTAAGGAGGACGTGAATAAATTAATCTAAGTGCTTTGCAATGGTGCAAACATCCGATCTGGACAATAAAATTGAGTTAAGCACAGTATCTTATAATTTGTATAAGAAGAGAGAAAATATGGCCCACAGATAAATTAGTGTTGTATAGCAATGTCAAAAAAGGAAATAGTGGCAGGATGTTCATTTTCAAGAGTGAAACGATAAACTATATTGATAGTCATCAGCGGCATAGGGTCTAAAATCAAAATCAGTAGAGATCGACAAAGGTTTCGGGGCAATGGTTCAACCGTCAAGGTCATAGACGTACAAATAATGAGGAAGAACTTGGCTTTAATTCTCAATCATAACATTTTCTTACATGAAATGATTCAGGGATGTAAAAAAAAATCTTACGTGCTATTTTTAGGGTTAGGGTTTGGATTTGGGTCCTGAATTTTTTCATAAGCCTTTTCAAAGAAAAATGTTGTCAACGGTGCCCAAAAGTTTAATGGACAGAAATATCCTGTCAATATTGTAATTTTAAGATAAATTGCTAAAGGCCACGTTAATTCGATTAGATGAATAACATCTATGCAAGCGTCGATATTTGTATTTCAAAAGAGGTGTCAACCACTCTGTAAATCGCAAAAGTCAGCTGAAATAGAAAATAGAAGCCATAAACTGTAACAAAATGAATAATAACGTTACGGAATGCTACTTAAGTCAACACGAAATCGCTTTCAAGATAAAGACATTTTGGGGCACCCCCTCATAAGTTTTAGGAATCAATTATATAATCGAAAACATAATTGAAACAAAATGGACTTACAGGAAAATATGGTCAACATGGATTCCTTGTCAGCCGTTTAAAAATACAATTAAACGAGTTCTCTTTGTTCTCCACGTTACGTCCCTTATACTTGAAGTCGGCACAACCGTAACAGTTACAGTAGTCGAACGTTCCACCGCACCAGTTTGCAACGGAGCAGCATGGGGCTTCACTGTCAGGGTCACATTCAGCGGTGTTACCGTCTTCTGCAGGGTAACCCCAGCCGCATCGCAAGTCGTCTCGCCACTTCTTCTTAAGACCTGTTGGTGTAATTTTCCCGGAAATTAACTAGGTGTATATACTAGGGCTGGGTACCGGTACGGTGTACCGGTGTGACAGCCGGGAGGGGCGAGATCACTAGTGTTTTCGCCCCCCTTTAGCGTTTTCGCGCCCCCCCCCCATACCCACCAGCGTTTTCGTCCCCCTTAAGAACATTACTTCTCGGAGGGTTCTCAAGAGCAACTGGCTACTACATTTTAGGCTCGCTACCTGGTACTATACTGCACCTGGGGAGTAACGTGTATGGTGTGTTACCCGGCACCTATATGGCACCTTATTACCTGAAGATGTTACACCTCGAAAGTCGATACTATATGGTTCGATGCAAACAAGCTATTGAAATGAAAAATACGCTTTTTTTAAGGAAAAAGACAGAGCTATCGCGAACATATAAATCAACACCATCTACGGTACGGAATAAGGCAGCTACATGTTTAAATTTGTCACAGTATTTTCTATCTTGTGCAGGAAACATTTCCAAAGCACTAACAAAAACACAAGTGAACTAGAAAGGCCGACATTTGCTTGGGTGCAAATACAGCATATTTCAGCCATACCCATTCCCACGCAACATTGGACTGTTCCAAGTCACCCCTGCGCAAAAATTAACTGTAAGTTATCCCCAAAAGAGAACTAATATTGTGAATTGATTCCAGGTCAAAACAGAGCTTGCCCAATATGCCCCGGGCCCATATTGAAGAATACCATATTCCACAGGAGCGCCTATGCATAACTGATTGGTTTTTAGAATTGCGGCAGCTCCTATTTTTCCGAGAGTGAAAAAAAGCGCATCTTCCATTCAGAATTTTTTCATCATGAAATTACATGACGCCATTCAACAATTTCCACTTCGATAACTAGGTCTAAGTACCGCCATAATCTCCTTGTGATGTAGGTACATTTATTATTGCAGTGAACTTTTTTTAATCAAGTAGGGCATACGTTTTAATAATTGTCAAGCAGGTGCAGGTACTGTGTAGTAGGAGTGTTTTTTCAAGCTAAAAACTTCAATCTTCTTCTTGTTTTGTATGAGCCATTACATAAACGGAGACGTCTCGAATTTTTCCAAGAATTTTACCACCCTGTCGCTTCATTTCTTTTCTGAAAAATCTCAGGACCAACACGTTAACTTGATTTGGCTTTATCTATATATTTCATTTTCCTTCAAATTCTTTGTTAAGTATATGCCCCAGCATGCCACTGTTAAATTGTTTTACTTTGTATGCAATCAGCCATCGGACGTAATCTTGTCTGAGTGTTATAATTTCCTGCTCGTAGCGTGCGAGACCTGGAGGATAGGAGTTTCTACCTTGTTCGGGGGGTTCTTTTCGGAGGTCAGTGGTGATACTCTGGTACTAAGAGTCTTTATTGGGCTCAAACTCTGGCAGTTTTAAGTTACTTACAATTTGAATGTACAAAGTTTACGTCAAAAAGAACAACAACACTAGAAGTACCTACATTTGTTCGGGAAAAAATATATGCATTCTCGCCACTGTCACATAAGTGTCTAAACGCAAACTGTCCAATTTTCCCGCGTTTTCTGCCAAGTAACATTTTCTCGATTGTCTCAACTAACCCCCAAAATCAAATCTGGCGAAAATGATTGATAGTGCCATGTGAAATGTTGGTAAATTCATCAACACGGACTTGTATTCTAACGTTCAATGCACGCGTACCGTCCGCTGCCGCTCAAATGACCCTGTCTGAACTCCAAATCCTCGCAAACTACAATTTCAAACCGGGCACAGGGTAACATATGGCCACTGTGTGGCCACTGTAAGGCTGTAATATGCATCTGTTTGTGTATATGCTGGATTGCAAGGCCCCGCTTATGAATATTAACTAGCATTCGCCTTTCTCGTCGCTAATTGGCTGGCGTCCATAAAGTAATTAACTCTCGCTCTCCCCAGACCGCTGGCACCTGGCACGTGTGGGCTCTGGGGTCACGGGAGTTCACGGGAGAAGGCCTAAAGAAAACCTATTTACCCTCAGAAAAGTGCAGAAATTAACAATTTGAGATTGGTTTATGCCAAAAATTTTACTTGGATCATTTTACCAACTATGTAATGCCTATCTACACCAAATTTCAGGTCATTCCATTGTAATTCAAAGGTACAGGGGGCCAAAATATACCGTTTTGGTCAAAACGTGACCTTTAAACTTCAATGAAATCATTTTAGAGGCAGATATGAAAAAAATGAGAAAAAAACACCTTGGTATTAAGCTACTCTACCCTTGTGCCAAATTTCGGGTCATTCGGTCCCGGAACGACGGAGATGAATCGATTTCAAGATTTGACAGGAGAAAGAAACATTACGAATACAATATATTTCACCATACCATATATGGTAAGGCTGAAATATAATAATAGTTTCTCATTATAAACACTAACTACGCGCAAGTTCATATACATGTTGCGAAATGCTACAAAAACACTGGTAAAGTACCAGTCTTAAGAAACACTGGTAAAACACCTGATAGAGTTTCTAAATACTAGAAAAACAGTCATATTGGAGGTGAAGATACCCATAGGCTAGGTGCATATAACAAAATGTGCGATATTCTAATGAATACCTTATCTACATAACTAATAAAGACATTTCATACTTTTTTGTGGTCAATTCATGGTAGAGGCTTCATATTGGAGATATATACATGTAGGTTGCTTGAGGACAGGTGAATACAATGAAAGACATCTTATGTCGAGACTCAAGTATATGCAATAATGGGAATACAAGGACCCAACCCTCCTTGTCCGAAACAACTTCAACTGTCTTATCAACATGTAATTACGTTAATTCTTATACTATGGATGGAGTTATGTATCAGACTCGAGTACTTATATCATTCTGAAACTGCATTTTGTGATTTATACCGATCAACTTCTAACATGTTATGTAAACCCGTTTTTTTTGGGGGGGGGGGCGAAATCGCTAAAGGGGGGCGAGATAGGGGGCGAGATCACTAGCCGGGGAGGGCGAGATCGCTAGTGATTTCGCCACCGGGGGGTGGGGGGTGGGGAGCGACATCACGGGGGGTGGGGGTCGAGATCGCTGTCACACCGGTACAACACCGGTTTTTCTCATTGGACCAGTCCAGAAAAACCGGACCTGAAAAAATTCAGTGAACCGGATGTTGGACCGATTGGAAAATAAACTGATAATATGATCAGTCTTAGGCAAATAACAAGAGCGAAGAAGAGTAGACTCTATGTACATCGTACAGAGGTAGTTAGCCTTTTAGGATTTTTAAAACGCAAGTGGGAGTCGAATGCAACACAAAACAGATATCTTTGTAGCAAAATAGACCATTGTTTTGAGTATCGTCAATTCACAAGTTTTCACATGATGAATCAGGTTCAGGTTCAGGTCCGAACCTGGACCTGATCCTCTGCACCTGAACCGGACCTGGACCTGAATTTTTTGTACACATCGTCGTAACTTCATAATTTTTTAGTGGTTGATAGCTGTTGGGACTAGGAGTGAATGGTGTAATTTTGGGCCCTCTAGCAGCTTGTTTGGAACTGCATTGGGTCTTATAGTTCGTAACTTTTAACAAGGATAACTCCAGAGGAGATTGTTGGATAGTCTTTGTTTTTGGTATGTAGTTACTTCGGGTGATAATGAACATAATGAGATGCAAATTATATAAATTACTATCTATTTGATATAATTCCTTAGGGAAACTTCTATATACGTTAAAAATATACTTGTGACGGAGTCAACCGAAAGAACTTGAATCAGCCCATAGATGTCTAAAAATAGAGAAAAAGTAGGTCAAGACAGCCGGTCTTGACAAGCATGAAATTCTGATTGACCAGGGATGCTAAGCGAGATCATCTTTGGTCACAGTCCAAGGCCCCCTAAAATCAATACTATTCGGCCAGGCTGGAGTCTGGTAGAGTCTGATTTTAACAAAACACTATGAAAGTTGCGCTGGAAAGTATCACAACATCATACATCATTTCCTTGTCACCAGTTCGCCGAGTAGGTTATGTGGTTTTTTTTGGGCATTTGTGGGTTTGTGAGGAACACACGTTCATGCAGTCATTTGCTATTGGGGTAGGTACTATTTAGTAATGATAAGACGTTAAAGTCTTAATAAAGGCATGATTATTTGGCGAAGAGATGTGTTAGTCGAACTCTAGTTCAGACATACTTTCACTCCCGATATGATCTTTTGTATAATCAACCAAGTCCATAATTGAATTTTATAAAAATTCCTAAGTCCTTGAATGGACTCTTGCAGATTACATATTTGTGGATTAAAATGGCAAAAAAGCGCTTAAGCGTCCATGAGTGTACATTAAGTCCGTGAACATGTATTTCCTTGGTCATTCGCTTAAAAACATCAAGGAACAACAGCCGAAAAGTTACATTTTACGTCTAGAATGGGTAAAATCTACTAATGAATAATTATGAAGTGGAATATATGAAAAGTGTGAATGAATTCAGGTTGGCATATGTCCTAGGCATCCCTGCAGAACAGGGCACAGAAGCCAAGAATTTACAATAATTCAAATACTGATGTCCAATGAGAATATTTCCCCGGCATCTCATACCGAATTAGAAGTTATTTAGCTAAAAATATATGTGTGGTGACCGCGTGGCGTAGCGGTAGCATGTTCGGATTTGCACCGAGAGGTTGCGGGTTCGAATCCGCCTACCGTGCCACGCGATCTTGTGCCCTTGGGAAAGGCACTTTACACGACTTTCCTCACCTTACTCAGGTGTAAAATGAGTCGTCCCTCGGATAGGACGTTAAATGGAGGTCCCGTGTATGGGGAGAGTCATACCCCATGCACGTAAAAGAACCCCCACACGTGCGATGGTGCGGCGTGGATGGAGCAAACCATTCTGTCTGGAGTTGGTGATTCACTACAAATCACCCGGGCGGAGGCCTGGCGAACCTTCGTGTCGTATCAGCCATACGGTGATTTACATCATTCACCATGCCCCGGAGAGGAGATAGGCGCCGCCAGGGGACTAAAAGCCTGTTGAGTCAGCATAACATGTTGTGCTGCCCCTACGGCTGATTAATCAGCCTACGGCTGATTAAAAGGCTATGGGACGAACGAACGAACGAACGATATGTTATAGGATAATTTTGGGGGTACAAAAAGTGGCCAAAACGCTGCATAAAACATTTGATGTAATGTATGCCAAAATACTATCGAATTTTTGGGCCATACCGTTCTAACACTTTTGTATAATCACCAAGGTCACAAACGATACTCCACGTGAAATAATTTTTTCGATAACGCTTTTCGAGACCATTTTGGTTTAACAATACCCTGAAATCCAATAATAACTCCAAGTATTCAACACATTCTACGTTAGTGTCAGATTTTGTGGTATGTCTAACGCCTCGCCATATCAGACTTGGTTTGATTATGAATTAAGCGGAAAGTGTTATATTTCTCCTCGTCTTTTAGACAGAAATTATGCCATACTACATTTTTATTTCCGCGTCAAAAGGAAAATGATGGAAAAGAGGACCCAATTATGCTACATTTGCAACATCGCAGACGACTGTTTATCAAATTTACATTTCATAGCCAGGTGACCAAGGCTGTAGGTAGTATTAACATGTACAATAGAGTTACCATCAAAATAGGTAGCAGGGTTACCGGCAATGTAGGTAGTGTCCACTGCATCTTGACCATGAGTGTAGACAGTGTCCACGTCATGGTGACCAGGAACGTAAGTTGTGTCCACATCGAGGTGACCGGCAATGTCGGTAGTGTCCACTGCAGGGTGACCATCGGTGTATGTTGTGTCCACTGCAGGGTGACCATCAGTGTAGGTAGTGTCCACTACAGGCTGACCATTGGTGTAGGCACCGTCCACACCATGGTGCCCAGGGTTGTACATGTAGGTTGTGTCCAAAGCAGACTGCCCAGGGGTAGTTACAGCATCATCAACCTGCCTCATCTGTAGATATTAGAGTTTGTTTTAGTACATACAGGTAACAGAACTGACTGATTTGAACACGGACGATGTTTTCCATGGTGTTAAATGGCACACAATGAACAATGCATACCTGACGGGGCAGCAACATACATATTTTGCATGGGACAACGACATAAGTGTAGGTTCCTGCTCGGAACGGAATTTACCTTATGAACTGCCCGATTTCTGTTGTAGAAAAGCCAGGTTCCGATAAAGGCCGACATCGCCAAGGCAGTTATCATCACAGCAATGCCTACCATGCCATAAGTGCACCCTGAACATACACAAGAAAGCTACTTGGTGAAAATGACCCAAAAACCCAGGCTTGGTCACATGCATTACAAATAATCATTAGGAGGAAGAGAACTCAGAAACCATCTCAAATGAAAAATCTTCGTCGATCCTTTGTGTTTATGAGTACGACTTTAAGACCAAAGAAAACTTGTATAATGGACTTCAACGGACCTTAAAGCAAACTTATCAAATGTCATACGGAAACATTGAGTAAAACAGTTTCTAAACTGCCAAGTAAGGAATATTACATGATATCGTAATAGGATGTTAAAAGCTTCTGATTGACCTCAAATAGTTTATAATGCAATACAATTATGTATAATTGTATACAAATTCCATCTCCATATCACCTGCAGGGGAACATAAAAAAACGAAAGAAAAGAAATACAACTGAAAGGAAAGAATAACATTAATATTTCGCATTGCTGTTGTAGATAGGTATTGATCACGCACCAAAACAAAGCATTTGAATTAAATTTTATGAAACTAAATATGAACGAAAGGAAAACAACTTACGGCAACGTCCTTGTTGTTGCACGTGTGGCACATACATCGGGTTCCTGTTCAGGGCGTCTGGTATGGTATTCGGATCTGTACTTGGGATATGTCTGTTTGTAGGTATGTCGGTGTTACCATCTACAGGGTCCACTTTGTCAGCATCATGTTCAGTCGAGTTGTCTCCTGATATGTTTGACGAGTCTTGGACTTCATATGTGACGGCATAAGGTTCCAAATCGGCATTATCAGGTGTGGTGTAGACTGGTTCTACAATTGTAGCAGCAATGTCGTTTGGGGAAATTATGTCTTTGCCATAATCATCGTTGTACGTTGTTGTAACAACTGTTGCTGCATATGGGTTGGTATGGGACTGGCAACCACTTATGTTTGCTATGTATGCAGAATTAGGTTCATTCACGGCGTTTGTGAGGCACTTCTGGTTTGTGATTTTGTACAAGGGATTCTGGTACTTGAAACTTTCTGGGGAGGTTGTATCGATGCTTAATTTCGGAGTCACCATGTCATTCTGGGACATGTTTTCATCAGTACCTGCATTAAAACCGACATCAGCTGAGGCAACTTTGATCGTATCAATTGCATCTCCAGTTACTTCAGGCGTATGGCTGCCATCATCGTGGTCTTTGCACCCGTTAGGTATGGAGGGATGTTCGTCCTTGTCTAAGTTCCCGGAGGTCATGTTCTCATATGTATTTTGGGGATATCTGATTATAGCTTTGGTAGTGCTATCTTGAACAGCATCATTTTCACGCGGGCTGGGGCCTATTTTGGACATCGGATTCGGTAGCGAGTTTGAAACAGCATATTGCTTCAAATTTGTCTTTATTTGGGCATCTGAACGTATTGGCATCAAGCTGTCTTCCCAGACATATTGTGTGTGGACCCTTAGAGCAGCGTTGGGGGTGCCTTTAGCCATGTTCATTCCTGACCCTGTAGATACATGTGGATTTGGTAAGTAGGAGTTGTCCTCACCATTAACACACATATATATATATATATGTGTGTGTGTGTGTGTGTGTGTGTGTGTGTGTGTGTGTGTGTGTGTGTGTGTATCTGAGTGTACATATAATGCCACGTCATAGTTCCTAGTGCTCCTCCTCTTTAGGGGATCAAACAAGTAGCGATTTCATCCCAACCCCTTATTGATTATCCGTATTCTGTACATCATTAACTACATTAAGTATTGTATAAACCCTTTCCTTTGATTGTTTAAGTTCTGGTATAATCCAAAGCTGGGGTTGGTCAACGGACACCCTCTGTAATAAAAGAAACGCATGGGGATGGGCCTTCTTGTTGTGATGTACGTTAATATATTATCTTCATTCATTGACTTCCTCAGGCTCTCTGGAACGTTTAGTTTAATATTCCCGTATGTTCAGGGGAAGCTGAGCACTTAATACACTTGTTAACCCTCTTGGCTAAACACCTGAAGTTTTTTGATCACGGGTAGATTTCTGACAGGCTTGGAAATGTTAGTATTTATTGGTTGTGTAATCACCGCTATTGCTAAGGAATTGTAGAGGCAACAACCCAATACAGATAGACTCATAACATCGCATCCTTCAATTGTTTCTTACCACTAGTCTCCGAATATCAAAAACCACGTTGAAGGCCTAAGTTCAACTAAAATGTACCCCTAACTAGAGAGAAATTTCAGATGGAGCTTTCAAAACGATTCGAGGAACCTAAATGTAATGAGGCCTCATCGTCAATCGTTGGGAGGTATGTCCAGTACAGTGCGAGAAGACTGTAACAGAAAAGTATAAAAGGAGGTACGGGAATGCAAGTCTTGTGGAATTCTAAGCTGGGTGTCAGAAAGACCATAGCACTACTTGACCAGAAAGTCGAAGCGTGAGAAACTAATCTCCAAGCAGATCCTACGGTAGCATAAGATAGTATCAAAAGCTGGCAGAGGAGTGAATCCGGCCTAGGAGTGTGTTTCGCTGCCGGAGATCCGCCGGCACCGAAACAGGGAGGAGCATTTCTATTCAACAATGGTGTTGCTACCCCTCCCTAATGATTTTACGGGTGACTTACACTGGGACAAGGTCTGTGACCAGCACATGTCCCGTTTGGAAGTTAGCACCAAACAGGAAGGAGGGCAATTAGCACATACACTGCAAGCACAGTTTGATTGGGAAACAATTGGGTGTTAACAGCCTTTCTTCTAGCCGACTGGGGGCAGATTCTACATGGCAAATGGACACCTTTTGGCTGACTAAACCTCTTGGCCAGTTTGGTACTATCTTATGCCATCGTAGGATCTGCTTGGATATTAGTGAGAAACGTCCTGCTTGGGAGGACTCATCAGTCAACAGAGACATGAAGGCAGCTAAATACTAACTGAGATGATTCATACAGGTATGATGAACTTGCCTTAACAAACAATAGAAGATCTTGGAGGACTTGACAAGAAAGGTTACAACATTTGAATATGGAAAATTATTACCTTACTATCTGATCAGAACAATAAAGGAGTGAAGAAGCGATGTGGAACAGCTCTATCTAGTGATTACGAGCTTCTAGCTGAATGAAGACAGCAATTCAAAATGACGGAACAATAAACGACAGTTTTTCTTGCATTCCTGGCTCATTTTCCCGCCCTCTCATAATTTGAAAACGACTTACTGTACCATCACCATATTTGCAGTGGATAATATGTTTGTTAAGTTTCATAAATCCTGGAATTTATAATACCAATATCAGCATGACACAATATTACGTAACTATGAGTCCTGGTGAGTACTGCAGACTTTACGTCGTGGAAGAAATTTGTAATTGGCGCTTGTGACCGGCTGAGTATGACCTGGTTCCAGATACAATGGAATGCATTCAGTTCGAACAAAAATGATGGTTTCGTTGGGTGTATATTTCCTGGTACATAACCTAGACTGAATCATTAGGTGTACATAATAGAAAAAGAGATTTCTGAGAAAGACTTCCCCCTGCTGGGTTCTTAAAGATGTATTGACATCAGTTTCTCCTTACCCAGCTGACGGCGAATATATAAAAGCAGAGATGTATTAGTCTAAGAACAGGTGGGCGTTTGGAGTAGACAAGGGACGTTCCAGTGTGAATAAAGAACTTTGTATCTTTTAACTTTGCTACAACAACACTACGTATGTTCTTACTTTCGCTGACGTACTTCTCTTTCATGTTCTATACATATGCAGCAGCCACGAAGACAGAAGTACTTACGGCAAGACACGTGTCTGCGTGGGTGGATTGTGGTAGGAGCCTTCTTCGCCTTCAGAATTAGTCTCAGCTGTAAAATAAATAATACTTGGTTCTGGGCAGATAGAGTTCAACCACTCACTTAGAGGCTGTAAGCAAATGAAGTTCTTATATGAAAAAAATATCATTAACAATTTAACCAAATCAATTGAATGTTGTTTTGTACAATATAAATATCCCAAGACTTTCTTTTCATAAACTACTCACGCGCTTTTAGTATGGTTGTGCAGACAGATAACATTTTAGGTTTGTGAATGTTTATGCAATGTTACGTCATACGTGTACCTCTGACAACTACGCACTGAGAGAACTGTATCCCAACAGTTTTTAGTTTTTTTCCCCACAAAATTACAACATTTGAGATAATCTAAACGTGTAAAAAAACGAAATAAATAAAATAGTTTTGATTTATTGACATAAAGCTTAGCAACAAATTAAATATATGCACAAAGTTGCAGGTCGGAGCTGAAATGTAAAGTAAAAATCGTTAGACTGCTTCAAAATCGATGACTTAACAGATTATGTCAAAAACATTGTTATTAGGTTAGAATATATATACAACATTTCTGAAGTATATATTAAGTCCATAGGGCCTATATTTGAAATATTCGAATAGCAGAAGGAGATTGAATACACCGATCCAGAAGTCCCAACAATTATTCTATCACGGTTCTATTTCGAATATCTCCATTTTTAAAGACATGTTAATTCCAAGTCATCGCAAGGGTTGCCATTTTCATCATTTCAGAATGGTTTCAATTCCTTTTCGATTATCTTTCCAGGAGATTTGATACTTTGGAAATATTTTGAATGCTATTTGAACTGTCTTAATATGTTCCTAGTTTTGTAAAACCTTTTAAATAATCACAATGCGAAACAGAATGCTTCTCACTGTTTGTAAATAATGGTAACAGCATTTTGATATGATCTACCATTTTTGTAACATTTTGTATGTGGGACAGTGGGCTGAGAAGAAAGCAAGTCATAGATCTTTATCTACAAAGTATGGTTGGGTGTCATGTATCAATGGCCCACCACAAAGACCCACCAGTGCCCAACAGTAAAATCTAAAAATATGCCGAGGCAGACAAAAAGTTAACTTTTATGGGGACAATAAACATACTCTACCATTTGGCAAGGTTGGCTTAGATATTCTTTTATCTGAAATAATTCAAACTTATAACAATTTATGTCTAAAAACCCTCGTGGTGAATTGGAATGGACTCTACTTAAAATAGATTGGCCGCAGGTGGTAGGTTGTTTATGTCACAGACTGACTTGTGTTTAGGCCTTAATAGGAAAGGGATATATCTTCCTTGAGAAGGGGAACATATAGTCGCGGAAAGGGTATCATAATGTCGGTCAAATCGAAAGAATAGCATAGGCAAGCCGAGCAGCTTACGCACAGGTAAAACAGCGTAGATCTGTAACAGGATTTCTACTACGTTGTTTGGTATAACACGGAGGTATAACAGCCAATCTATTTTAAGTAGAGTCCTTTCCAATTCACCATGAGGGTTTTTACACATAAATTGCATTTCGGGACAAAAAAGTAGAAAAGAACACGGGCTCTCGTGGGAAACGAGCTTGTATCCCGGCTGTCCCCTGATGCACATTCCCGAATCCGTGTGTGATACTAATAGAAACACAGACGCGCAGACAATGAGAAAAAATGAAACAAATAAAAGGCAAATCCCTCCAATTTGAAAGGGCTTTAGGATCAAAGGACCAAAACAATAGCTAAACAGATGTCGATGCAACTAAAACAACATAGTTGTGGCGGCTATTTCAGTTCCATCGGTAACTGAGATTTTCGCAACAGAACAAGAGGTTAGATATGATTCCTTATGGTTTTTGATAGAATCAATCGATTGGATGTCACCTTTTATAGACCTTTACACTGAAGTTATTTCCGTACTATTCGTACTTAAGGCTTCTGTAAAGTTGACTTTTACAACCATATATATCTATGACATTTGACGGGTTATGAATATCACAAGTTTTGTCATAGTTATCCATGTTCTAATGATAATATTAGGTTAACAGATGTGATGTTGAAGATTATCACTTCACCTGGTACCCTAAGACTGTGGATTCGACTTTTGCATTATGGCAGCAATGCAACCTTCCGCATTTTTCCAATGACGGTTTTATTCAGGAATTCGCACAATGATGATTGTAGCTTTAGTAATCACAAAGTCATGCGGATTTTAGATGTTCATTACAAAGTCGTGTTGTCATTTGTCAATCTTAGCTGTATAAGGTTCCATTCCAATCATTAGCGCTAACGTTGTTCTGAAATTCACTAATCTTTATAAGATACTCTAAAAACAACATTAGGATTTTACTGCATAGTTTAGCAGTGGAATATAATGTAAATTTTAATAAGCAAAAAGGCATGCTATATACTCACTGGACTATCTGTGGTGTCTCACAGCAACTGTCGCTCTATCAGAACTCAAACAACAACGGCACGACTGCGATATTTGGTTCTGAGTAGATGATGGTCTTCGTTAGCGAAGCAAAGCCGACTGAGACTGAACTTGTGTCAATTGACTGAAATTAATAATTCAAGACTCAAGACGAACCATCTTGCGGCGCGGGTGCCTAATATCGTATTCAGATGTAAAAAAAAATTGTTATCGCTTGTAATCCGGAGTTTAGTGAATGAAATGCTTGTAAACGCAATTATCACACACTTTTTATTTTCACTATAAACAATCTATGTATGGTGTATACATGCTGTCTTTATTTCAAAATGTTTCAAAGATTTGAACTTGCCCGAGCGTTTTTTATCAACAACAGACAGATGAAGACCTGAATAGTTAATAGAACACTGCGTTACGTGACGTAAAGTCTACGTTTCTTTCTTGTCATTGTGATTACATACATTGCTTTAAATCTTCTTTTCAAATGTTTCTACCTGAATGTATATTGGTTTAATAGCCATTATCTTATCTTGTTATTTTGCCTTAAATAGATGCAGATTTGTGCAATACCTTTTCCAAGCCTAACCTTAAACAAATTGCAAAACAAAATGCAAAACGTCATCAAACTCTTGCACAAAACAGAGGCAGCCTTACGTTAAGTTCAGACATATCACAAGATTGCATCTTATATTCATATGTTTTTGGCTAGCAGAAGAAGATGGGGGGGGGGGGGGGGTTCTTTACCTGTACGGTAGAAAATGATATTGAAAACAAATGGCAGCATGAGAACGTAGACTTATGTCAGTTTTTTCATTGATATAGGCGATTTCTGTAGCAATAACGCGTACGTTTGCGGTTTGGTCGGTGACAGAGGCTGGTTCAATATACGTAATGTCTTCAAGTGCACAGTCCACTAGGATTTAGCACAGGTAGAGTATGCTACGGAGGTTTGGGGCCATTTTTGATCCAAAATGTTTAATATGAAAGATTCAATTTTGGACAGGGTTGATTATACAAACATTTACATTTGGACAGGTTTAGACTGTGTTTTTTGACTGGTCAATTTTACTATTTTACATTGGGAGTGTCGTGTGTGGGTGGAGCATTTCTCTAAGATTTCTTTTTTTTTAAGTAGGGTGAATATGCAAAAGTACCTTGGTCTACAGACAAAGGAAGTATAACTTTCTGAATCATCCTATTTCACAGATTCTTCCCTCCACGATTCTTCCCTCCACTTATGATACGACTATATGTATTACTGGAAGGCATGTACTCGTCTAACCACCCCACCACTACACAACTGGACCTGAATCTTCACGTGTAGACTCACCATACTCCAATGGAGTGGCTGTCCAACAACACAACTGTGAATTGGCACATATCCAATGTAACTGATATCACCCTGAGCGTCCTTGAAAAGCACATATCGATGTAATGCCTCAGAGGGTGACCTAACAAATGCATGCTTATTTCAGTCTCATATCCTTACTTTCATGCCTCTCTACAATATACTCATTACCATACATGCATATCATTGGCTATATATCTGCGTAAGCTGCCTGTATGCCTTAAATTTTGCCAATCTGTCGTTCCTTTCCTCTCACATCTTCATTGGAATGTATTGACAAAAAATGCTCCTGCAGCTCCAACATCAAACGTTTGGGGGCTCAATCTTGTCACACGTTGTTCTGATGTTAAAGGCTAACATCATATCAGAGACAAGAAATACATTACAACAACTACCATGATAAAATATGCTCAACAATAAATCGCATCTCCTCCTACTTTGCATAATTTAATTTTAAGTGAGTGAGTGTGCGTACTTCTTCAGCTTAGCTACTGACATGCCAAATATCAGGACAATGCATGTTTTCTTTTCTTGAGTTATTCTCCTCGCAACATTTCATCAACAATGCCCCTGCAATTCCAATACTAGCCACTAAGTGGCGCAAACTAAAAGTAACTTCTTGCATAGCATAAGAATTGTCTAGCACAACAAAAAAGAAAGCAATCCATCCTAAGCTATTTCACACAACTTTACATACAGCATAAAAATAAAACACAATCATAAAACACAGTCGCCATCCACCAAGGGGGCCAAAAAGTGCATAAAGCCCTTCACGCTCATAACACCTAACCACGTTACAAATCTCATCGCAACACATCCTAAAACATCGCAACACACTTCCTAAAACATTTGCCGAACACACGAACACCCACAAAACAAACACTCCTGCTGATCCACAGCAAACAGCTACAAGGCTGAAATTCATACAGGAAATCAAAAGACGCCATACACATACCTAGCAAATAAAAATTAAAACTACATCAAGTCCAGGTGCAAAAATATGACTGTCTGACATTTTATGTATCTCTTTTTCTTCAATTTCTCCTATTTTTTCAGTGACATGAGGAGCCTGGGGATAATAATAGATAATACATCCATACGGATGTCATACGCATTTTTATTTTTTTTTATGTGGACGCGCATTCTAATGTGTGTGTTAAAACACTCCGTCTTGACTTTACGAATATAATTCTGCACAAAAACGCAACATCCACACGCCCTCCACGTATCCTATTGTCGAGACTGCATGGGTGTGTTTCAGTGGCAGAATGCGGTTCGGAAACCGCAGGGGGAGGGAGGGGGACTAATCAGAACAAGGATCAACAAGGACAGGGATATATGTAGTCACGTCAGGGAGATACATAGGGTTGGAAAACATGGAGTGGGGGCGGTTAGGGGTGGTGGGTGCTGGAGGGGTTGATGGATAGCAGAGTTGTGTTCATAAGACTGTTGCGTTTCCGGTCTCTGTGGCTGAATAACGGGTCCATTAAATAAAGTTATCTCTAACACGGCAACACCAAAATGGGTCATAAACATGAACCAAACTCCTCATTAGAGAATCTCCAAACAGATATTTGGGGGATATGCAATAGGCTTTAACGAGAGTGATGATAGTAGACGCCTCTTCCGATCAAACCCGTAATGATTACACACTTTTAGATACACAGATATGCATATTTACAGACACACAAAAATTAGTAAAAAAACAACATGGATAAAGCAAAAAACGGACCGCCGTGAAACTGTAGATTCATCTGTACCGGGATAAATTCTCGCCCCGTGACGTGTGTCTATGTGCGCATGGCGTACTGTATTTGTGTGTGTATGTGTGCTTGTTAGTGTGTGTGTGTGTGTGTGTGTGTGTGTGTGTTTGTGTGTGTGTATGAGTGAGTGTGTGTGTGGGGAGGGGGGTGCATAAGAGAGGGAGAGAGAGAGAGAGAGTGTGTGTGTGTGTGAGTGTGTTTATTGTGTATGAGTGTGTGTGTGTGTGAGTGTGTTTATTGTGTGTGAGTGTATGAGTGTGTGTTTGTGTGTGTATGTGTATGAGTGAGTTTGTGTGGGGGGAGGGGGGTGTATAAGAGAGGGAGAGAGAGTGTGTTTGTGTGTGTGACTGTGTAAGTGTGTTTATTGTGTGTGAGTGTATGTGTGTGTGTAAGTGTGTGTGTGTGTTTGAGTATGTTTTGCGATATTTTTAAGATTTACAAAACTGTCTTGTTCATCTTACTTAAGAAGGGTTAACTGAAATTAGGCAGCCATCCCTTCACCGGTGACTTAAATGTTGTGTCTGTTGATAGTTTACAACACGAGAAAGTTACAGAAAGCAGCACTGAGCATATATATATATCGACGCCAGAGAGACGACCAACCGGACATATTTGTTGTATTCCAAAATGTTTTGCATCATGTTGTTTTTACTTTTTATCCAGCGGCGCCACTAGTGTAAGCCGCATCGCTTTTACAAAATGAAATGAATAAATATCATAATGTTATTTACATTTTCTAAAATAAGGTTATCCAAACAAGTCACCTACTACCGTGCAGGCGGCATCGTGGCCTTGAAAGGGGCCCCATGCTACTGAGACGACCAGTCGGATCTGTTAGTTGCATTCCGAGTTTTATTTCGCCATGTTGTCTTGTGTTTCTGTCCAGCAACGCAGCGAACATCGCTTTGAGTAAGGTATAACTATGTGTATTTTTTTTTTAGAATAAACAAACCACAAGCTATAATGCAGACGATATCACGGCCTGGGGGGGGGGGGGGGTATCAGGACCGGATGGTTTTATCAGGATGACACCTCCGTGTACAGGAGTTCTTCCAACGATGGCGGAACTGTCATAAAATGTTTCCCTTCAGCTAATTACACGTATATCCCCTGCCCATTTAGAGGGACCCGTCATTCCAATAAAGAAATACCAACATTCTGTAAATTAAGACTTGTACAGTTAACGGCAGGTGTCAAGCTTTGAATATTTCATGAATTACGTGCACATAATTGTAGCGTTACCTTAGCAACACCAGACTGTCAGCCAGACTCCTGAATCGGTTCCTGAAAAGTAGTAAAAGTCGTGAAAAATGGCGGATCACTGACCACAAGAGTTATCCCGGTGTGGTTGTGTCTCTGTACAGTAGACTCCGCTCAATCACACAGAAATATAATATATTTCAAGATTAAGCCGTCTTGGCAATATTGCAAAGTTATCTAGCTTGACGGCACCGGTTTGGGATTTTGGGATTCCGTTTAGTTAACAGAAGTCTGCTTGAATCCGTTGTGCAATTAACTGGCTTCTACTGTACTACCATGGCTAACTTCTCCGGTGAATTATTTGCACCATTCGGGTTTTTTTCTGAGCATAGTTTTTAAGCTTCCCATAAAATTTGCCAAAAAAAATCGTTTTCAGACCTTGATGACTGGAACGAGCATCAAATACTACCGCGTACCGATTGATAATTAATTGCATTAATATTTAAATTTTCATTTCCCTATCATTGGGTTATAATTATAGCAGCAAAAAGTGGTGTCCTTGGAGTGCGCTATTTCCCTCTAGGGGTGTTAAAGACAATTGAATTTATAGTATTAGAATCAACATTATTAGTTACATTTCTGCTGCTTTAGTGAGAATGGACGAACAGGACATGTGTCTCAAGGAAAGCTTGAAAATGAAGTTTTCTCAGTCTGTTTCAGCTTGCCTACTTTAGACTTGTTCACCACCCGTCGTTGCCATGGTTTCGCCCTCTCTTTTCTAATCAGACGATACTTTTATCTGCGTGCCTTCACCCTTACAACTGACGCAGTTCGAATTGTGGACAGTTTAAATTTCTCTAGCTCTGGCACAGTGAACAAGTCAGCTTTGGACAAACTGTCAGACCCTCAAATTGGACAGAAACTGTTTTTAGTCTTTAGATACTTTTTGTCGACGTTTCTGAAAATACAGACAGCTAAATCTATTAGCGTTACTACCAATAACTAGAGTACCGCCCAAAAATTAACGAGGGAGGTGGGCACGGGAAGAGTACAGCTTTGCAGCATTTCTGCACCGGTGTTACTTTGCTGGAAAACAGGCTGGAAGAACATGGCTGTTTTACGACTGGTCATTTTCCTTGTGGTGGTCTTCGCCAGTTTGACCGGTGCCGAACAAGGTAAGCACACGTGATAGTTTAATTTTTTTCTAGTTTCAAACGCACATTGTCTTTCAGCTCCTAAGGTCGCATTGCTGAGGTTTTTTTTTCTTCCCATTGACTTCTTGTGGCCCAATTGTCTTAAATGTAATGTCAAAATAAATCTTAAAACCAGCATACTATTTCATTAAACAGAAAATCCATACAAAGTATCCGATACCTACGTCACAATCACATTATTAATTACTGCAGCAAAATATTTCATATTCAAAAACTGGTGCAGAAACCAATGTAAGGGAAAACAGTCAAGTGACATCTGCAGATCTTTTAAAGATGATTGTTTTCTATACTTAGTGATGTTAAGAATCACCACAGAAATGTTCTATCACACGTATATGTAACGGTCTTTTGCACTGTTGTTTTGATTTGTAATGTACCATAATTTTGCATTTCTTAAATAAAGCCTGTAAAAAAACTCATGAGATGTGCTCCGCTGGCTAAAAGGGAATTTCTTACCACTAAAAACACGCGCCCGTGCAGCCGTTTATTGTTTGGCTCGGATCTCTTTTAGGGTGCCCACTAGGAGAAATACATCAAAAAGACCTTAAGCTTTCTTTGTACAGCTCCAATACGCATAGCTGTAATGGTGTTTATTTGATATTTGTATTTCTTTATGTACTTATCGTCTTTTATTTGTTTATGTCCTATAGTTTATAGCTTATTTTACTGTACACAGGAGGTGTGGCCTTGTAAAGGATGTATTATATCCTGTTGCCCACATCTCTAAGATCTTAATACACCAAGTAACAATAAGTAGGTACCAAAAGTGAACATCCATTCATCACTACAACTCTATTTTCTTTCCATTTCTAGTCATTTTACTTTGGTAAACAATCTACAGTAAACAAACTGCAACATATCTTAACTGCAGTTCAACAGTACCTCCGCTCAGTACCATAGGAGATTTATGTCATTATCTTTACTGTAAGGGTATTTTTATTGAGGTTGGAAATATAGTTCATGATATGTGTCCTGTTTTGTCCCAAGTATCCTAATTGAATATATCTATTCTTTTACATTTTAAAGTCTCTTTTAATTCTGGGATTTTGATAAAAATAACCTCCATTTGTGCCATTTGCTAATCAGGCGCCTTGGACGAGACCATATATTTTGGTGCGGGGGGGTGATTTACTTCTTAATTTTATTATACCCGTTTGACAAGGATCTTGCAATCATCCATGGTTACAAAAAGGCAACAATGCAAGAAGTGCACGAGTAATATGCAGCCATACTCAAGTCTCCCTTTCTCTATTTCTAAGGAGTTTCCTTAGTACAAGGCCAATGAACACACACTCGGCACAAAAAGTTTAGAATATCAACAACAATTACTTGTCAATGTGGTCAAATACGGGCTCAAAACCAACCATGTCTAGCCGAATTCGAATATTGTTCCACGATGTTCGATCGGACGTAATTTGAACCGAACCCGTGTTCTATTTGGGGTCATATGCGGTCGTTGCCAGCAAACATGGCTGTCTGTACTTTTCCCAAAAACTAAATTGTATTAGCCAAAAAAATATATTTTGTTTACCTATGTTAACAATTGTTCTGGACAGAACATCCATGCTATCACTTTGTTTAGGATATGTAATATTCAACAAAGCTACTGACGTTTGTGTTGTTGACCTTGATTATTTTAAGTGTTGTTTGCACCGGTATCAATTACACCCTACCGCTCTCCGTACGGTATGACATGCGTGCAAACATCGTAAGATCGCGACCAAGAAGAGTCAAAATTAATTCGTTGGCGGCTCAAAATAATCACAACCCTAGATTTCTGTTTTTTTTTTGTTTTTTTTTATAAAATGCCTTCGATTTTTAACTATTGGCAATTAGGTGCGAAAAGAAAATAATCGTCTTTTTCAGCAACATCAAAACAAAACATCTATCTAAATTCAAACGACAAGATTTTAAGTATGAAAAATTAGTAATTTAATATTATTTCGAAAAGATTTTCATTGTCAAAACATTTCGTTCATTTTCAATTTTATACGGGTAGCCCAAAGTAGACTTCCAGTAACCCGATATTCTGTCGAGCGCGCATAGCAGCGGAAAAGAATACCCTAGCAACCGACCGCCGTGTGTTTCAGCCTAAATCGTAGTGTATTGCATATCATTGGAATACTTGTGTACTTTTCTTTCCTATGAAATCTTACTTGTTGTGATTGCAAATCTTTAAAACGAGCACCAAGCCTAAAAACGTGAGCGTGCCGCCAAAATAAGCCCCCAAATAACGGTACTGTAGTCCGTCTGTTCAGTACATATTCTTTTGATATGATTGACTTCGAGGGTAATATGACCAATGAACAGGAGTAAGCAATACACATTCTCCAATGGAAAGTTCATTCTTAAATAAAACAATCTTTCTGAGTCTTAGTGACGACTAAGGAGTCTTCTAAAATTCAGTAACGGGTAGACCTGCCCCGCGTCGTTAAGCCCTCATTATACCCCCCTCACATTAGGGGAAATCGATCGGAAGACTAGTCTACGAGTTCTAAATGACATTTTCGTGAGTAAGACGTCCGGTGCTGTCACGATCATCATCCGTTTTTTAGGGATCGCCGGCAATTTTCAGATATGTCAATATGATGATGGTCGCGGTGCAGCGAAACATGTTCTTAACATAAGGGAAAAGTCGCAGGAGATCTCTGAGATCGCAAAGCTCGTTACCGAGTCGCAGATCGTGCGTGCAAATCGTGCGTACCGCGCAAGGGTATAGGTCAAGAGTCTTGCGTCAATCCAACGATTGAAGACCGATAGACGAGCACAGACATAGTTATTAATCATCGAGCGCAAATCGGATGGCGAACGCCCGTCAGTCGGGCGACGTTCGGGCGACGTTCACCCGACTTCCGTTTGTTTACAAATATTGAATATCTGGGAATGTGAGGGTAATTCTAACATTGTGGCCCCTGTATTAGTATATAGGCTGTGTCATTTCTATTATGCCCGCGCATTCCATTCATTGGTTTAAACAAATTCAGACAACAAAATAAGCAACATTAATTAATCTCTTGCCTTTTTGAGGAACGTTTTGTGTTACCTTGTCCGCGTGCCAGAGGGCATGGGAGGTTCATTATCATCGATTTATTCACCGTCGATTGCACAAGTCTCGCTTATATGTGAACGGGACAGTTTTGGGGCGAAAAATAAGCAATACCATCTTAAGATCTTAAAATCAGCCGACCTTCCAGCGATCGCGAAGTTCGTCCGAAGATCGTATATAATGTGAGGGGGGTATAACAATTAAAGTACTAGCTCAGGCGAGTTGTTGGCGAGCTCAAAAAGGATCGGCCGGAGTTCGACCCACTCTGGTCCCAGAGATCTCGATGGGTTTCAGATCAGGGTTGTTAGACGTCCATTCCATCCTCTCTACGCCTGCATGATGGAGATGATCTGTGATGATTCTCGCTCTGTGTGGGCGGGCTTTGTCGTCCTGCAGCATGGTATTTGGCCCAATATTACAGATAAAGGGATTGCCACTGTATCAAGAATTATGTCTCTTTATCTCTTCGCATGGGGGTTACCTGGAATGACGAAAAGCCTAGTCTTTGCCCTGGTGATTATACCACCCCACGCAATGACGCAGCCTCCACCAGACGCTGTCACTTTATCAGTGTAAACATAGTCTCGTCAGAAAACATGACCTTCAATCTACACGGTTCCTCCAACCGCAATGTGTGAGGCACCATTGTAAGTGGGCTTGGCGCTGAGCTTCCGTCAATGCAGGCGTCGTGGCAGCAACACGAGCTCTCAGGTTGCTTGACCGCGTGCAGTCTGTTCCGGATGGTTTGACGCGAAAGTCGTGTTCCGTGCCGGTTCCAGAACTGGAGTCGTGTGGATGACAGCCTGTGGTTCCTCAGTGTTTTACGGGTAGGGTACCAATCTTGCCCAGGCGTTTTGGCCCTGCGACGTTCGGTGCGCGGTCTGCCTTTCACAGGATGCAGGTGATTTCAGTGGTAACATTGGATGTCTGATGTGCTAAAATAACATTGATTTTCCCTTGTATCAAAATAACATTACAAGGAGAACAAACGATTGATTGGATCATTGACACCCGCGCCCATATCAACAGGACAACAATGCTTTAGACACTAACCAGGGAATTTGGCCATTTTTTGGTGATTTACCCAAATTAGTAGGTCCGGTGCTTGTTTCATGAATTTGCAATCTCAATGAGTTGGATATCGAATGTAAGAAAATTACACAGGCATTCCAATGCTATACAATACATTGAAACTGATACAAAACCAGGGAAAATTCCTCAACCGAAGTTGATATTCCACAGCTTTTATGCTGAGTTTAGATTTTGGAAGAGGAAGGTGTCTATAAAGTCTTTCACGGCAATCACACGTACGTGTGCACCGAATAAAACATTGAACATTGAATATTGAACGTGTTGTATAGAAATACATGTTGAAACAAAATTTACTCATTAACGCATCTTGAGTCTGGAATTATAGCCAGTGTATACATTCTGGTATACATATTTAGCCAGTGTGAAGAGCGTTAATGCCTACGACACATTTACTACCCGGGGCAGGCACGGGCTGTTTGCGGATACCTACCTACCCAATCCCTTGATCTCCAGGTCGTTGGGGGGACAAGTTAGCCATGGAGATGGAGACTTGCCTCCAAGTTTGACTTCCCTAGCCAGGACTAACCTCTCTGAGGCTGATGTTACCCCGCCAAGCTTTCCGCTGTCGTCCACGACGCCGCCCTCCTTCACCGTACCCTGAGGGATCGTCTTGGCCAGGTTGTTGTGTCGGGTAACATGCCCAAAACACTGCAGTTTGCCTCTTTTAACTGTTGCTAGGAGTGGTTCTTGAGGACCAACGGGGCCGCGTACCTGTTCCCGCACATACTCGTTTGTGATGTGTTCATAGTACGAGATATAAAGCTTACGTATGCACCTCATCTCTAGTCTCTACCAGACTCCGGATCGCTGGAAAAATCGTAGAAATGGAACAAATCAGAGGAGTAAGCCGGCCAGAGGAATATAACCGGCCAGGGAACAGCACGCGATCGTCGGATCGTGGGATCGCGAGCTGTTCCCTGGCCGGTTATATTCCTCTCTATTTGTTCCATTTCTACGATTTTCCAGCGATCCGGAGTCTGGTAGAGACTACCTCATCTCAGAGGGTTGGATTTTCCTCTCTGTGGATACCAATAGAGTCCAGGATACGAAAAGTAAAAGTAAAGCGGAAAGACGATCGGGCATCAGGCAGGCACCTGGTGGGCACGTGTACATGGCGTATTTCGGGGGTTAAAAAAAATCTCTGCCGGGATTATCTGCATTGACTTAGTCCTTTCTCTGCTAAGTTGGTTCAGTCATAAACTTATGCGTGATACCAATGGCAGAGGAAACGTTCTTGAGCCAAGCATCTTTCTTCAGTTTGTTTTTGTAGTCTGGAGTTTTCATATAATTAAAACTGGACTGGCTTTCTATAAAGACGGCTATCTGTCTTTTCCTCCCGTCTTCTTTATTTCCTTTTGCACAGCAATATGCAGTGCATTGCAATACGTGAAAGAACTGCACTGTAATAATTTCACGTTTTTCTCCTTTCATGTGATCTTTGACGTCACATATTTTGGCAAGTGTTACGAATTACACCCTTTTATCCTGTGCACCTGGTCTTTGACGTAACGAATTTATCCAGACGGACTGGCTGCAAGCGGTGGGGTCCCTGTCGGTGTTGTCATGATTAGGTCAGGGGGTGGTTTTATTTCCGGGTCCCTGGTTCATTTTAACCCTCAAGCACCCGACCTTTTTCTGCGACTAAAATGACCGAGTGGGGTCCAAATGGACCCCCAAATGTATTGTTAATAAAATCTCAGTTCCAATTCTTATCGGTGAACATTGTACATACATTGCTTCGTCAATGTAAGAGGAATATTTTGACATGTTAAGGTGTTGCTAATTCCACCTCATTATCATAATTTATGCAAAATATCAGAAGGACCATGTTTTGCACTAAGCCTATTCTGACCAGGGAGGGGAATTTTGAGGCCCTCAGCAACATTTATGTCGCATAACTCATGAACGGCTAGAGCTAAAGCTACGAAACTTGGTAATTTATCACAAAATATTGTTTGAAAAAGTTTTTGGTCAATAAAGTAAGTTTATCATTTTTGGGGGTTGCATATTTTTGCCAAAATTTGACAATTTCAATTTAAACAAGGTTTTCTTGGTAAACTACACCTGTTTTCTGACAACAATAAAATTCTATGAAATTCAATGTAATTTTTATGACTTAAAATTTATAATTTATGCTAATTTCATGACGTCATTGGTCGAAATCCAAGATGGCCGCCCTGATTAGGCAAATGACGTCATAATGTCGTCACATTACATGTTGATGACACAGAAATTTTTGTTATGATTTAGGTTTACATTTTTATTTTTGTCTGAAAGTTTGGTAGTCATACGGTAAGTGGTTAAGGAGTTAGCTTCCAAAGTTTGTTTTAAAAACTGCACATTTTTGCTGGGGTCCGTTTGGACCCCAGAGGGACTGAACACAAACTTTCTTTATATTTTCCACATTATTGTACCAATATTCGCGAAAACCTAGGAGAAGGTATAAGACATATTGACTGACAAAGTCACGGAAGGATTTTATCTTCAGATCAAAAATGTTCAAATGGCACTTCAAAATGTACGCCTGGGGTCCAAATGGACCCCACTCGGGTGTTTGAGGGTTAAGTTGCACTTTACAATACATTTTTACCATGATATTGCAGGATGTGGAGGTATCCTGACGGTCCCCCCTGAAGGTACTGTGACATCACCGAACTACCCCGATGACTACGGCAACGATGTGACTTGTGAGTGGACGATCGCCGTGGCAGAAGGAAGCATGGTTCTTCTAAGTATTGAAAACTTTCACCTCGAGGACACTTTCGACTTTTTGACAATCTACGACAGAGGCATTGATACTATCACAGAATTACGCAGGTAATTTCCTGAATGACCAATCAGTTTTCTTCTAGAGCAGAAAAATATAAATAATGCAGAGAGTGAGAGTAGCTTAAGAATCAATAATCAAAAGCTTCTATATTTGAGGGCAACACAAATAGAGACAATAATGCTTTATTTCAATTTCCAGCCTCACAGGACAAGTGCCACCAACTCAGATCACCAGTGCATCTACCCAGATGTTCGTGAGGTTTACCTCAGACCACAGTGTCACGGCTCGGGGGTTCCGGTTTTCCTACACAGCCACAGACATAGCCATAGCCGACACAGGTGAGGTGCCTGTTTCTTGTGTTCATCTTTCTGTTGATGTTTTTTTGGTGATGAACAGCCAGCTACGGGCACTTGTTCTTAGTTGTAACGAAAAAAGTCAACAGTGGCGTCGCGTGTGGCGTAACTGGTAGAGAGTTCGACTCGAAATCTAAAGGTACCGAGTTCGATACCCGACGTGCCCCCGACGTTGTGTCCTGGGAAAAGGCACTTAACACGATCTCCCTCACTTCACCAGGGTGTAAACAAGAAATCTTTTAAGAAAAGCTGTGCATTGCCGCGTATTTTATGACTGAACTGCTGCTCCGGTCAATTACGGCATGTGACACAGACCAGAACGCTATTCGGACTGTTCCATTTCGGGCCGTTCGGGGGGTCGAACCGAATACTACTACTATGCCATAGAATTCGATTGTACGTACACAATGTCGATTTTTTGTTTCACTATAGCCATATATATCCTCTATATCAATTATTTTAAATCATTCTCTAGATCCATTGACCAAGTTTATAAATCCCTTTCGCCAAGAGCGACACCTAGCGACTTCAGTAGGAAATGTAGCAAAAGGGGATATTGGAAATTTACCTCATTATCATAATTTATGTCACATGAATTATTGGCACATTAAACAGGTTTTGTAAAACTTTTTGACCCACAATGAATATTATTTTTCATTACAAAATAAGTTCCTTCTGATGCAATTTGTGATATATCTTTATCTAAACATGGTGAGTTAAAGCGTAGATTTATTACGCTGGACCACATACGGTAACATGCGTCTAGAAGAGAGTTTTAATACTCGCCTGGAATGTACCATTGTCTAACTAGGCAATGAAACTCGGCAAGGAAAGAAGGGCCTTTGGAAGGGGCTTTGGAAGGGCTGGGTTAACCCTATTCAGACCGGGCTTTTTTGGTCATCCCTGGACCGGGGGGGGGGGCTTTTGAGGCCCTCCACTTTGAAGTCCGATAACTCTAATAAGACGTGCCGTAGGGCCACCAAATTTTCAGGACATAATTACGACATAATATCTGACAAGTATTCGACGTTTGACGTTACCTTGACGTAAGATGACGTAATTATGACGTCATCAATTTGATTATATTGGCCGGACCCATGAAAAAAGGGTATTCTCAGAAAACTTCAAGTTATTCTACAAAAATGTAACAACAAGTGCAGATAATAGAACAATAATATTAATTACGATTTGCGTTGCCAATAGCAACATCAATGACGTCAAATGACGTCATAAAATGACGTCATGCACATCTAAGATACCAGTTGGGCTCCGCCATATTACATCTACTACCTTGAATTTTTAAAAATACTTTTTTTGCAACAAATAATCACAAAGGACAATGGAAATAGACTAAATTCATTCATTTAGATGGTTTCTGATGAAAAAATACCAGGTAGTAACAAATTTTAAGGGATAATTAGCTTGTTATTCTGGATCAGGCCATAAGGTCCGCCATCTTGGATTTTGGGCTGATGACGTCATCAAATTAGCATAATTTATGCATATATAATTATGAAAGATATGCTAAATAATATAAGATTTCATTTATGTAACAAAATAGCAGTTATATAGCAAATAAATGTGAAAAATACATTGTTTGAACCAAAAATAGTGATTTTTGGCAAAACAGCCTGTCAACAAGCGGTTGCCATGGCAACATGAAAAAATGGAAAATTTGTCAAACTTCGTGAAATTGTTGCCAACAATATTTTAGAAAAACTCAGCAAATTTGGTGGCTCTAGCGTTAGCCGTTCTGGCGTTATAGGACATCGAAGTTGGCGCAGGCCTCAAAAGCCCCCCCCCCCGCTCTGAATAGGGTTAACATTGCTTGAACATGCAAAGCCTTTTAATTGTGTACGACATTGTAGATATGCAGAATGATTTAGTAATGTACACAATGGCATTGAAGACCAACAATAAACATGTGTAAAAGAACCATAATTCCTTTTTTAAAATATCAATCATAATTCCCTTTTTGAACATCCCCCGTGTTTGAGAACACCTCTCACGTTAAAGATCCCACCACACTTATCAAAAAGATTAGGGGCCCGGAAATTATCGGAAAATTAAGTTTATGCAGAGTGGAAAAAATAAAGACTGTGCCAAAACCTTCACAGATAGTACCTTAGCCCTGTTATAATCGAACAGTCCACCACACGATATTCAAAGATCTGCAAAATTTACCAACACATAACAAATTAGCTAAAACTTTTCAAATACATATTCTCCAAAAGGACATCAGGTTATGTTTTCTTGGACAGGTGATACAATTCCACCACTACCTTGTTTTTTCTCCAAAAAGGTCATATGAACATTTATGTCAATTTTGTGATAATGTATTTTAGAAAATATGAGAGTGCCGATCAAAAAGGCATGTCCCAAATTACATGTGACGCAAATTTGACGTCAACGAAGTTGCCATTGGCAACTGACATATTGGAAAAGTTTTATATAAATGAGAAACCTTTTTACATGCCTTTTTGTTGAACGTCAATTCTTTTAAATTCCCAAACCAGACGATTGCCAGGTGGGAGACGGTTCAACCTACATAGGAACAGTCTCTGTGACCAGAACAGGCAAGACGTGTCAGCGCTGGGGCAGTCAGACACCCCATAGTCACCAATACACACATCTCTGGCATATTTTCAACCCGGCATCCGGATTGGAGGAGAACTACTGCCGGAATCCGGACGGCTCATCCGGAGTGTGGTGCTACACTATGGACCCCAGCACTAGATTGGAGCTGTGTGACGTACCGATCTGTGGTAAGGACTCTTTGGTAGCGTGCAACTGGAAGCTGTGAGTTCGAGTCTGGCTGTGTCGCTCACCGGACATGCACGCAAAAGGGTTGCGTCTGTCCTCTCTAAAACGACCAGTAAAACACTAGCTCTTCAATGAGCTTAACCCTCAAACACTCGAGTGGGGTCCATTTGGACCCCAGGCGTACATTTTGAAGTGCCATTTGAACACTTTTTATATGAAAAAAGAATCCTTCTGTGACTACGCCAGTCAATATGTCTTATAACTCCTCCTAAGTTTTCGCTAAGATTGGTACAATAATTGTAAAGAAAGTTTGTGTTCAGTCCCTCTGGGGTCCAAACGGACCCCAGCAAAAATGTTCAGTTTTTAAAACAAACTTTGGAGGCGAACTCCTTAACCACTTACAGTACGACTACCAAACTTTCAGACAATATTAAGAATGTAAACTTAAATCCTCACAAAAATTTCTGTGTCATCAACATGTAATGTGACGACATTATGACGTCATTTGCCTAATCAGGGCGACAATCTTGGATTTTCATAAATGACGTCATGAAAATAGCATAAATTTTAAATCTTAAGTCATGAAAATTACATTGAATTTCATAGAATTTAATTGTTGTCAGAAAACAGGTGTAGTTTACCAAGAAAACCTTGTTTAAATTGAAATTGTCAAATTTTGGCAAAAATATGCAACCCCAAAAATGATAAACTTACTTTATTGACCAAAAACTTTTGTTAACAATATTTTGTGATAAATTACCAAGTTTCGTAGCTTTAGCTCAAGCCGTTCATGAGTTATGAGACATAAATGTAGCTGAGGGCCTCAGAATTCCCCTATTGGTCGGAATAGGTTTAGTGCAAAACGTGGTCCTTCTGAACTTTTCCATAGATTATCATGAGTTGGAATTAGCAACACCTTAACATCTCAAAATCGTCCTCTTACATTGACGAAGCAATGTATATACAATGATCGCCGATAAGAAATAGTACTAAGATTTTATGAACAAAACATTTGGGGTCTGTTTGGACCCCACTCGGTCATTTTAGTCACAAAAAAAGGTCGGGTGCCTGAGGGTCAAACTGGATCGAGATCACTTTTCCTTTTGTATTATGTAACATTAGTTCTGGCTTTCATCCGTATCAAGTCCTGCATCGGCTCTTCAATATTGCAATTCTTTGATACAGATCACTAGCACTTTGATGACTAGTAAACGATATAAAAGAATGGTGGAAAATAACCATATTGCGATGTGAGGTAGGCTACAAAGGTATAACACAATTCAGCTTGCCATAGGGATAGGGGGGCAGGCTGTGGTTTACAACTGTTTGGTTAATTAACGTTTTTAAGTACTTACATGTATAAAGGATTGTTACATGAACGTTACGTTGTTTCGCATGTTTTGTTATAAAGTGACTGCAATATGCGAGTTTAGTTCATTGATGGAATGTACAATGGCGTAGGAATCCGCAGCACACTGCATGTAACAAACGTCCCTATCGCTACATTGTCCTCGCTCGTTTAACAACCTCTTGCACGTATTTACGCTTGTTTTAGGTACACGTTTTAATATAGCATTTCTGCGTCTTGCTGTTGACCTTTGGTGCTCTATATCTCCCCCTGACACAGCACAGAACAGTGGCCCTGGGTGTAGAGGTACCCTGACGGCTCCGCCCGGAGGTACTGTGACGTCACCTAACTACCCCAATGACTACGACAACGATGTGACATGTGTGTGGAAGATCATCGTGGCAGAAGGAATGATGGTTCGTCTCACCTTTGACAGCTTCCACCTTGATGACGATGGTGACTACGTGGAAATTTACGATGGAAGCAGTGATAGTGCTTCAGAGTTGTTGATAAGGTAATGTCCTTCACGGCTTATAAGTTTTCTTCCAGAGTGTTTATTTAATTATTTATTGTTTGGCTGTTCCGAACACACAGCCAGGGCTGCCCAACTAGAGTATGGCTATTACAAATGGCTAGCCCTGCTGACAAACACATAGAAAATACATAAAAAGAACATTTATATTTAAATGGTGTAGGGTTATATACATATCATCTAAAACGGAGTGTATAACAACATGAGTAGAGAAGTTTGGATTATTGAAAGAGTGAGAGTTAAGAGTGAGAGTAGCTTCAATTAAAAAAAAAATTAAAAAAAGGAGACAATAATGCTTTATGTCTATTTCCAGCTTAAAAGGGCAAATGTCAGTTAACGACATCACCAGCACGTCTAACATGATGTACGTGACGTTTACATCTGACGAGGCAGTCACGGCTCCAGGGTTCCAGTTCTCCTACAAAGACACAGCCTTTGGTAAGATAATAGATAAGAGCAAGCACATGGACACATCATATCTCTATTAATTATTCTGATTTTGCAAATGACTACCACATCAACATAATCTATGCTAAGTAAAATATACCTTTAATGGACTTGACACTGGTCATAATATCATTTAAAATCATAGTACTATTGCCATAGTTATGCAAATTCGGAATGTTTTTGTACTTTTGGAATCTGTTAGTGTTCCGCCAAGTCAACATTTGACATATGGATACATACATCGGCATATACCACGGTATTTGTTAGATGAGGATACAAAAGAATCCAAACAAATACGGAGGAATCCCAGATTCTAATAGAATACGACAAAATGCTGAACAGATACGATACTTTATCCGCTAGAGTAAAAAAAAAATACGAAAAGATACGATGTCGTATGCAGTGCACTAGGAAATGCCCTTTTCCGTATTTTCTATGAATTCGTTGCACCAGCACGCGGCAAACGGATCCTAGGAAATACCCTTTTCGCATTCTCTATGGATTCATTGTCCACCTCACAGCAGACGGATCCTAGGAAATACCCGTTTCGTATTTTGTATGGATTCATTGTCCACCTCACAGCAGACGGATCCTAGAAAATACCCGTTTCGTATTTTCTATGGATTCATTGTCCACCTCACAGCAGACGGATCCTAGAAAATACCCGTTTCGTATTTTCGATGGATTCATTGTCCACCTCACAGCAGACGGATCCTAGAAAATACCCGTTTCGTATTTTGTATGGATTCATTGTCCTACTCACAGCAGACGGATCCTAGAAAATACCCGTTTCGTATTTTCTATGGATTCATTGTCCACCTCACAGCAGAAGGATCCTAGAAAATACCCGTTTCGTATTTTCTATGGATTCGTTGCCCTCCTCACGGCAGACGGATCCGACAAAATTCATTTTTCGTAATTTTTATGGATTTGGTCGCCCACCTCACGGATCTGACGAAATACCAAGTCAAGATTATTGCACAACGATTGCACCAGATACAATGTATGGCAAATAACATGTACATGTATTACAACGACAAACTATCTACATCAGTATACTAATCTAACATAGTAGAAAAAAATGTGGCAATGAAAATGCTTGCCATGGCTACGGATTTATTTTTTATATATATTACATTGTACATTTCCTGATGTTGGTGTGTATTTATTAATAGTATTCGCCTTTTATCCTATGGCCTGGCTGTATTCATAAACGTTGTTTCACACGATGAATGTTTGTAGGGCACTGCTGTCAAGGAAAAAAACGGTCTCTTTCGTGTGGCGAGAGTCCTTAATATCACATTCAACAGCAAACTCAACTTACTATTAGTTATTACATTTTTCATCATACAATTTAAAGGTAAACATCAGTGATCATATCAACAGAAATACGTTTAGATTCACAAACCAGAGTTCAGCAACCTCATGCCTCCATAAAATATTAAGAGCTTTTATAAATTTTATTCAAATGAATTACACATTTAGATGATCTATACATTGCGATGTTCATCACTGACTATCATATACATGTCACAAGTATAAAATTCCAATTATTAATCATCAAGCGGTTGTGCAATTTATGCATATATTGTGCAAATCAGTTCCTCATTTGTATATTTTGTATCTACTTATGTTCCACCTATCATAATTCACATGTGTAACATTCATGCGGTTATTGATAACAATGTAATTATATAATTTTATCATTAATTATGCAGATTGAGCCCTCATTTGCATGACATGGATATTATTATGAACATCTTTGCCTAAGCTACATGCATGACTTAAATGATGGCAATCCGTCGTTCCTTCCTAAACGCTATCTACCACCCAAATGTCATTACATTATCATGTCTGTGACAAGAGACACATAAAAAAGCTGATTTGATATGATATCCGCATTTATTACGCAAATTTACTCCTATTTTGCATAATTAGTATTTCATCTTGTCTAAAATTGTCTTAGGTACCTACATACCAAAAATCATGAGTTATCTACGCGCGGAAAATACATCCCTGTATGTGTGTCACAAATGTAGAGTAAACACTTCGCATGATAAGGGTACTCGCAAGGGGACTTACTGTAAATCTGTTATCACATCACTACGTACAGTTTTTGGAATTCCTCAAAAACGGACGCACACTATACTGTTAGGCAAGCGTCTATAAAGTATTTCACGACAACAACACACGTGCACCGAATAAAATATTGAACATCGAATATTGAACGTGTTGTATAGAAATAAATGTTTAGACAAAATCTACTCATCGACGCATCTTGAGTCTGGAATTATAGCCAGTATAAATATTCTGCTGTGCATTAACTTAAAAGAAATAATTTAAAAAAAAAACCAAGTGTCAAGAGCATTAGGGTCTGCGTCACACTTCCTACCCGGGTGCCGCACAGGGGCTGTTTGCGGATACGAAAAGTAAAGTTAATACCAATGAGTATGAACAAGGCATGCTGTTAAAATGTTTTTCTTCCTTTTTGTATTTTGTTTTTCTTGTCTTTCATATTACACTTTTCATTTCCAAAAACTACCCGTCTGAACCCCATTGAGGAAATTTAACAGAAGCCTAATACGCCACGTTCGACTCGGCCAAAAGGTATTTTATACCAAGAAGGGTAAGGCTCAGGTCCATATCTCGTACCCCGGTGCCCGGCTGGGACGTAGCCCCCGGCCGGTCTCTGAAGTCGGGGGGCACCTACTGTTTACCGGCTGTCGTGGTCACAATTAACCGTTGCCCGACAGCCACAAGGTGCTCCACGGAGCCAAGTAGGGGTAACGCCCGAAATTGCCAGGCCGTGAACTGCCCAGCAGGCGCCCTTTTTTCAATTGAGGCCTAAGCCTAACCCAATTACCAATTAAGTGTGATGAAAGATGAAGGGATTCGTAACGCGCTATCCTCGCGATATTGTGAACGTCCACATCGCAACATCGCGCAGGAATATGTGATCGTCTAAGGTACACTTTACAATACATTTTTACCATGATATTGCAGAATGGGGAGGTACCCTGACGGCTCCCCCTGGAGGTACTGTGACATCACCGAACTACCCCAATGACTACGGCAACGATGTGACTTATGAGTGGACGATCACTGTGACAGAAGAAAGCATGGTTCTTCTTACTATTGAAAGCTTCCACCTTGAGGACGGTTTCGACTTTTTGACAATCTACGACAAAGACGGTGATAGGATTACACCATTCAAGAGGTAACGTCCTAAAGGACCAATCAGTTTTCTTCCCGAGTAGAGAAGTATGGATAATGCAGAGAGTGAGATAGAGTTGAGAGTGAGAGTAGCTTAAGAATCACGAGAATGAGTCTTGCTTCAGAATCAATAATCAAAAGCTTCTATATTTGAGGGCAACACAAATAGAGACAATAACGCTTTATTTCGATTTCCAGGTTAACAGGACAAGTGCCGCTAAGTAACTTTACCAGTTTACTTAACCAGATGCTCGTGAGGTTTACCTCAGACCACAGTATTACGGCTCGGGGGTTCCAGTTTTCCTACACAGCCACAGACATAGCCATAGGTGACGCAGGTGAGATGTTTGTCTCTTGTGTTCATCTTCCTTTTGATGTTTCTGTGGTGGTGAGCAGCCAGCTGCGGTTACTGGTTCTTAGTCGTAACGAAGGAAGTCAACAGTGGCGTCGCGTGTGGCGTAACTGGTAGAGAGTTCGATTTGCAATCTATAGGTCCCGAGTGCGATACGCGACATACCCCGACGTTGTGCCCTTGGGAAAGGCGCTTTACACGACCTTCCTCACTTCACCCAGGTGTAAAAATGGGTACCTGACTTCGGTCGGGGAGGTAAAAAAAAACTCCATCTTAACCTTCTTTTTGTATATACGTACTGTGTATGTGGCACTGTTAATATAAGTTCTAAAACTTGAGTGCAATGTAACATTGTCCCCAAAAGGCAAAAACAAATAGAAAAAAAGGAAGTTAAAACTGTTTTTTATCGGTGTAATGGTTTGAATTGAGATGTACGCCACAAAAACCATAAATTGTGTTTAACTTAACGACCACAATAAACCTAAACAGGTGCAAAGTACTTCGTGTTGTTTTCTCTAGATTCTCTCCCCCTCCGGAACCATCAATGGACAAGCCCTGTAATTGTGGTCATCATCGGCATAACAATGCAAATCAATTTGAAATGGTCCAACAGGTAGACTTTACTAGTACATCATCCCCTCCAAATTTGGTGATCGTAACCCAAGCCGTTTTGAAATTACGAAGGGGGGGGGGGGTCAAAAGAGCCCCCCACCCCACTAGTCCCAGGAATCCCAAAAAAAGTCTGGTCTAGAAAGGGTTAAACTCGGGATTTTTTTAACAAAAACAAACTTGACAAATGCAGCTTTGCAGTGGGGGTAAAGACTTGGGGTTTGATGTGTTTTTAAGTGATTGTTTTTCAGGACTTGACCATGTATAGGATATAATACTAGTCACACTGCGCTAGGATTGGATTAATACGCAATGATGTAACCCCAGTACCAAAGAAGGAGTGAAGTGACACATAACCTGACTTTGCAGTCTTTGGAAACATCCGCAGGGTGGTGTTAGGTCGTTCCCAGAGTTGGAACAGGGTGGGGTGGGGGTATGATAGAGACTGTTGGGATCTTTTTTTTGGAAACTAAAGTAATTTTATGTTTGTAACGCCGCCCTGCCTGTAATCAAATCACGCCTTGCTTCTCCTCCTTCCCACATCCTCCCCCAGAACTCAATCACTCCTCACTTATCCCATCGTTCTTATCCCTATCTCAGCTTCTTTCTCAAAGTCCTCTCACTCATTCAACCCTTACTTACACTGCATGAAAAGTCGTATTTACCCCAACGGTAAGTGTGATGTAAAGCCTGGTAAAGGTTACATATACCAGCATTTTACCGAATATTTACAAGTTGGTAAATGTGCAGATTTACCCGACATTTACCCAACATGGTAAGTCCGGTAATGGCTGCCTAATTTTACCCATATTTACCCGGTTCGTGTAGAGGTGTGTTTACCGAGATTTACCATTTGCGGTATAAGTCACAGTTACGACAATTTACCCGCCTTTACCGACTGCATAAATGTGCATTCACCAAAATATACCTGTCGTGTTATATGTCATAGCTACTATATGGACAGATTTACCGAGATTTGCCATTCGCGGTATAAGCCACAGTTACTGTCATTTACCTTCCTTTACCGTTGCATTTACCGGGATTTACCACTCACGTTATATCTCATACTAATCGGCATTTACCCATCTGTAACATTTACCTGGACGTTCACAAATCACTTGGTATCACTCCCCTAAATTACCCATATTCACCCACGACTATGAAGCAAGACATGTTTTTGGCAAAACACAGCAAAATCTATTAGGTAAACATACTAATAAGTTTAGTTATATTTTCTGAAGGGTACACACTACAGCTAAAAAGTTATACTTAGTAGTTTTATCACTTACCGACAACCCTGTACATTTATTAACACCTAATTGCTTTATCTAAAATACTTACAAGCATTATGTATGTCAAAATAAATGACACTTAACATCAATCAATTCTAACAAACACTTAGTTTATCAGCACACAATCTAAACATATTTGTCCTAGTACATTATACACATACAAGAATAGTCTTAATATACAGTAGAATCGTGTTCTGTGCAAAATACCTTGTTGTCAATGATGTGTGCTCGCAAAAGCTTGAGAAGCATGCAAAGAAACCGTGATGTTACAAGGAAAACTGACCTGCGATGACATGTAAGACTTGGAAATGTGTAGGTCAACATTCAGTGGGGCCAGCAATGTTTTAAACTTTGCCAACATAAGCAGCATCATGGAACTGCTACATCTCTATCCAAGCAATGCTTTATTATGTAAGGCTTGCTTAGAAATATGTAGGTGAATATATAGTGGGCGCACTGTTTTTCACTTCGCCATGTACTGTAATACATTTCTTAAGTTCCCAGTAGGAGAAAAATGTTTATGAGTTTGTGGTAATGCGCTATACTAGTCACATATGTATCACTTCTTGATGAATATATATTCAATGTTTGAAGGTTGGGTCAATTTGTGCTTTGTAACTTACTAAGTAGTTATTCATCTTCACCGTAACGGTTGCCTACATTACTGTACAATGTCTGGTACCTACGTCTTAGACAAGAAGGTACTAGTAAGCGGTTGTTCGCAGTGATTTTGAGTTCACGTTGAAGCACGAAGATTTCTGGATTTACATAATTAACTGCTACATGTTTATTCAAGCAATGCTTTATCATTATTTTGTTTAAAAAAAAACAGCTGATATCTGTATCATGTGACTGTATGGCCTCAGGGTAAGGTTGTCTCCCTCATTGCCTTCTTGCTGTGGGTTTGGAGACCGAGTCTTTGTAATAAACCATTTCCTGTATAAGAAAACCACCAAAGTACCATTGAACATAAATTCACTTGGAAATCTACGAACTCGGAAGTTTGAAAAATCTAACTAGAGTTCATCGAACACATCCCTTCGCCAAATAATCATGCCATTATCAATATTTTAAGGTCTTTTTCATGTATTACTAAATAGTACCTACCCCAATAGCAAATGACTGCATAAACTTGTGTACCTTACAAACCCACGAATGCTACCAAAGATAACTTTCTTGGCCAACTGGTGACAATGGAATTATGTACACTGTTGTGATACTTTCTAGCGCAACTTTCATAATCATAGTGCTTTATTAAAATCATGTAGTCTCTACCAGACTCCAGCCTGGCCGAATAGTATTGATGATAGGGGGCATTGGACTGTGACCAAAGATGACCTCAGTGGTAGCATCCCCGGTCAATCAGAATTTCATGCTTGTCAAGAGGATTTTCACAGTGTTAGGGCGTCCAGGTCACAAGGCTTCTCAGGCAGAACATCTGGCAAACAGCTGTGTCCTTAAATATAGGTCAAAATGAGATGCATCTGTATATAGAAAACACTGTTTATTTCTGTTAATTGCATAACTTTCCCTAAGTAATTATATCAAATAGATGTTGATAATCAACCAAAGTACCTAGCTTCCAAAAACAAAAAAAATATCCATCAATCTCCTCTGCAGTTATCCTTCTTAAAAGCTACAAACTATAAGACCCACTGCAGTTCCAAGCTGCTAGGGGGCCCAAAATTAGACCATTGACTCCTAGTACCAACAGCTATCCACCATTAAAAAATCATGAACCTGGCACTTCTGGAAAATTTAGGCGCAAACTTTGATGCTCACTTGCAGTACCAAAACAAGTCGCCAGGAGGCCCATTATCGAACTTGACCTTCCTTTCTGTGTCCCCTACCTATCAACCAAATATCATTAGCATCCATCAAGAACATCTCGAGTTATCTTGCATACAGACAAACGCACTTACATACAAAGCAATAGGGGTTGTACTAATACCTCCATGGAGCCAGCTCCATGGAGCCAGCTCCATGGAGGTATTAATACAACCCTGCGCCCAACCTCCCACCTCCATGGAGCCAGCTCCACGCACTTTGAATGCATAACCACGTTTCACGTTACCTTCAATAGAAATTTATAGTTTTCTTTGAATGCATACAATTGGTTCACGTCACATCAAGAAAAAAATTATAGTCCGCTGTGGAGACGCCTTGGTAACACATTCTTTCACCTCTTCGAATACATAGACAGGTTTCATTTCACCTTCAATAGAAATTTATAGTTTGCTACTCTGCACAGCCACGGCCCACATTCTTTCACCTCTATGCATTTGGAATACATAGACATGTTTCATTTTACCATCAAGAGAAATTTAGAGTTCGATTTCTTGTAAACAATAAACAAGCCCGCACAGCCACGGCGTACATTCTTCCACCTCTACGCACTTTGAATACTATACATGTTTCACGTCACCTCCAAGAGAAATATATGGTTCGCTATTCTTGTAAACAATAAACAAGCCCGCACAGCCACGGCGTACATTCTTCCACCTCTACGCACTTTGAATACTATACATGTTTCACGTCACCTCCAAGAGAAATATATGGTTCGCTTTATAGCTATATATTCTTGTAAACAATAAACAAGCCCGCACAGCCACGGCGTACATTCCTCCACATCTACGCACTTTGAATGCTATACATGTTTCACGTCACCTCCAAGAGAAATATATGGTTCGCTATTCTTGTAAACAATAAACAAGCCCGCACAGCCACGGCGTACATTCTTCCACCTCTACGCACTTTGAATGCTATACATGTTTCACGTCACCCCCAAGAGAAATATATGGTTCGCTATTCTTGTAAACAATAAACAAGCCCGCACAGCCACGGCGTACATTCTTCCACCTCTACGCACTTTTAATACTATACATGTTTCACGTCACCTCCAAGAGAAATATATGGTTCGCTATTCTTGTAAACAATAAACAAGCCCGCACAGCCACGGCGTACATTCTTCCACCTCTACGCACTTTGAATACTATACATGTTTCACGTCACCTCCAAGAGAAATATATGGTTCGCTTTATAGCTATATATTCTTGTAAACAATAAACAAGCCCGCACAGCCACGGCGTACATTCCTCCACATCTACGCACTTTGAATGCTATACATGTTTCACGTCACCTCCAAGAGAAATATATGGTTCGCTATTCTTGTAAACAATAAACAAGCCCGCACAGCCACGGCGTACATTCTTCCACCTCTACGCACTTTGAATGCTATACATGTTTCACGTCACCCCCAAGAGAAATATATGGTTCGCTATTCTTGTAAACAATAAACAAGCCCGCACAGCCACGGCGTACATTCTTCCACCTCTACGCACTTTGAATGCTATACATGTTTCACGTCACCTCCAAGAGAAATATATGGTTCGCTATATAGCTATTCTTGTAAACAATAAACAAGCCCGCACAGCTACGGCGTACATTCTTCCACCTCTACGCACTTTGGATGCTATACATGTTTCACGTCACCTCCAAGAGAAATATATGGTTCGCTATATAGCTATTCTTGTAAACAATAAACAAGCCCGCACAGCTACGGCGTACATTCTTCCACCTCTACGCACTTTGAATGCTATACATGTTTCACGTCACATCCAAGAGAAATATATGGTTCGCTATATAGCTATTCTTGTAAACAATAAACAAGCCCGCACAGCCACGGCGTACATTTTTCCACCTCTACGCACTTTGAATACTATACATGTTTCACGTCACCTCCAAGGGAAATATATGGTTCGCTTTTCTTGTAAACAATAAACAAGCCCGCACAGCCACGGCCTGCATTCTTCCACCTCCACGCACTTTGAATACTATACATGTTTCACGTCACCTTCAAGAGAAATTTGTAGTTTGCTATACTTGTAAACAACAAACAAACAAGCCCGCACAGCCACGGTCTTAGATGTTGTTTTCTGAGGTGCTCCTCCAAGTTGTTTTGCTTCATTGGCGCACCATCCGTACAAAGAAGACAGCGACTGTGAAGCAACAACTTTTCATCAAGGTTCCCATCCTGGAGATACGAAATGTGCTTAGAACCCATGGCAGGTTGGGGTTACTCTCACATTTTGAAAACAAAGTTTACTTCGGCAAAACTCTGACGGTCCAAACAGGGAACACACAGGAATGATATTCACAGCCCACGTGAAAACTTGACTGCAAATTATATCCCTGATCCTGTGAACTTTTACTTAGGCCTGGTACATTCGACTCCAGGGGGATTTCTTGCCAAACGCGCGAGACACACACACACACGCACACACACACACACACACACACACACGCACACACACACACCAAACACACCAAACACACACCAAACACACAATATGGGAATAGATAGCACCTTTATGTGGGAACAATAAAGAATTAAGGTCTCATTGATGTATTACTCCGCTAGTGGGGACCCTAAAAGAGATCCGAGCCAAAAATGAACGGCTGCATGGACGCATGTTTTTAGCGGTGAGAAATTCCCTTTTAGCCAGCGGAACTGATCTCAAAAGTTAGATTGGTGAAAGCTTATTTGTAACTGAAGAAATTAGCAGGTAAAGTTTTGCAGCCGCGCGCTAGATCGGAGGTACACAGTCGTGGGTTCTGAGTGGTGCGGTTGTACAATAGCAGCGAAAAAGTGCCTTTTGTGGGGATTGACTAATCGTAGTTTGTAATTGCTTTAAAAAAAGTTCCTACGTATAGTTTACATTGGCAATTTTTTCCCACGATATAGGGTAAATGTGCTCGACATAGAATGAAAAATCTGCTGAAATTTCACGTAGCTTCATTATGAACGCGCCCATTTAAACCACGAATTATTACATAGAAGTCTATGGGAAGAAGAAACTCATCAATGAGACCTTAAGGGGAATTGACTGCTAGTGTTGACATTATTGTTAAACGAAAAACAGACAGTAAAAAAATACACCCTAGTACGATAGAACGACCCAAGCAAGCGGCGCCTTTGTGAAATGTAGCATTTTACTTTGTGCTGTCACAAGAACGCCGATATAGAGCTAACATTACCAGGTTAAAGTTCTTATTCTAAAATCAGATAGTAAATTGTCAATCGTTCATTCCCCAAACTAGTGGTCAGTTTGCCGTCAGTACATAATATATTATCTGCGCTTTGGCTTTGGACGTTTTGTCAAAAGTAATACACAGTATAGAATAGGTCGTACCACCAGTTTGTGAGCACTTTGTCCCCCATGGCAGGTTTATAAGTTGGATAAATACGTATCCATACAAGAAATTAGAAAGTCCGACAAAAATGAATAAAAAGACTTCAAATTCATCTCGAAACCCAACCTCTGCTTGGAGGGCATTGTTTACGGGACCGTGTACTGAGGAATGCGACACCTCCCTGCTAATCGTTACAAAGCGTTTTACGGCTTGCCCACTGTGAAACTCCCACCGTGGCTTGTCACAGCCTGTAACAATTATCTAGCAGCTCACCGACTGAAACCGGAGGGGTGCCGGGCGGACAATGCTATTGCCGGAAAAACAAACAATAAAAACTCGTATGGATAAGATGTTGCACAATAATAAAAGGGGTTGCCCCGAAGCCCATGACGAAGTCCCGCGTGGGAGATCTACACCTGTCCCAAGACTCAATCTTATTTTCAAATCTTCTGTTTTGTTATAGAATATGAGATGTTAATAGAAGGGTTTACGGAAAAGGCTGGGCTGTGTACCTGGGCTGTGTACCTGGGCTGTCTACCTGGGCTGGCTATCACGTCAGGCTACTTGGACCTACGAAAGCCCATTGGGACAAAAGCTGTTTTAGCAGTAGGGGTTGTTTGTACTCAATGAAGAAGCTATATGTGAAGCTATTGTGTGTGTTACATAACCCAAAGGTTCTGGGTTCAAATCAGTTGATATGCCACCGATCTTGTACCCTTGGGAAGGGCTATTAACACGATTTATCGGGCTGATTGGATTAGTCTTAAGACTGGTGGCTAGTTGGTCCAAGGCGTCCAGGAGAGGTTCTTTAGTGGCTGTCAGGGTCCAGGCTTCTGCGCCATACATTAGGATCGACAATTGAATTGTGAGGAGCTTTAAAAAGCGTTGCTAAAGTGCAAGGGTCTGGAACTGCTGCCATTCGGTGCTAACTCAGATGACCTCAATACGACAGCAATTACCCCAGGTGTGGCCATAGGACGTAAGATACGCCAAAAAGTAGTTACTCAAGCAACTGGATATGGTTTTGAAACGGTCAGACGTTTCGGATAGAACCCACTATCCTTCGTCAGTGACACGTAGGACTAAGGTTTTGAACCACTTACATTGGGGAGTAAGGGCCCGCCCCTAGCCTTTTCCGTAAGTGTGGTGTGTTCTTTGCCCTATCTGAGGGAAGGCCCTTACCGAAGATAGGTACTCTTTTCTCTACCCTAGTGAAGGGATTAAAGTCGTGTTAAGAGCCCTTCCCAAACGCATAAGATCGGTGGCATATCAACTGATTCGAACCTAGAACCTCTGGGTTATGTAACATACACAGCTCCTCCAAGCACAGCTGCTTCACACACAGCCCGTTCACACACTGCCACTTCACACAGCTCTTTCTCATAATAACACACAGATCCTTCAGACATAGCTTCTTCGCTGAGCACAAGCAACCCCTACTGCTAAAACAGCTTTTGTCCCAATGGGGTTTCGTAGGTCCAAGTAGCCTGACGTGATAGCCAGCCCAGGTAGACAGCCCAGGCAGACAGCCCAGGTAGACAGCCCAGCCTTTTCCGTAAACCCTAAATAGAACATGTCCACTACCCCGAAGGCACCCGTTTGACAATTATTAATAATAATAGTATTATCTGGTGTATTTTGCATCCCAGTAGGTACCCAATGTGTTGAGTAATGAGTCCTCGAGCACGAGACCCCCGTTTTAGGTCCCTCCAGGAAGACGATGATAATAATCTCAGATCCACGGTGGCGTAATATAGTATCAAACCCGCCTCTACGAAGAATGTTGCATAGCGGACTAAGATTTTTCCTGTGGTGACGAGAACCAATTGTATACATTCAAAGTTCATAGAGCTGGCTCCATGAAACTTGTTTTTCGTTTACAAGGGCGGCCCCATAGCGGACTAAGATTTTTCCTGTGGTGACGAGAACCAATTGTATACATTCAAAGTTCATAGAGCTGGCTCCATGAAACTTGTTTTTCGTTTACAAGGGCGGCCCAATAGCGGACTATATAAAGATTTTTATTCCTGTGGTGACGAGAACCAATTGTATGCATTCAAAGTTCATAGAGCTGGCTCCACGAAACTTGTTTTTCGTTTACAAGGGCGGCCCAATAGCGGACTATATAAATATTTTTTCCTGTAGTGAGGAGAACCGATTGTATACATTCAAAGTTCATAGAGCTGGCTCCATGAAACTTGTTCTTCGTTTACAAGGGCGGCCCCATAGCGGACTATATAAAGATTTTTTCCTGTGGTGACGAGAACCAATTGTATACATTCAAAGTTCATAGAGCTGGCTCCATGAAACTTGTTTTTTGTTTACAAGGGCCGCACCATAGCGGACTTAGATTTTTTCCTGTGGTGACGAGAACCAATTGTTTACATTCAAAGTTCATAGAGCTGGCTCAATGAAACTTGTTTTTCGTTTACAAGGGCGGCTCTATAGCCGACTAAGATTTTTCCTATGATGACATGAACTAACTGTATGTATTCAAAGCGACATATAAATTTCTTTTGAAGGTGACGTGAACCAATTGTATGTATTCAAATTGGTATGTATTCAAATTGCGTGGAGCTGGCTTTATGGAGCTGGTAGGTTGGGAGCAGGGTTGTACTAATAGCTCCATGGAGCTGGCTCCATGGAGCTATTAGTACAACCCCTTCTCATACAAAGCCAGCTACAGCACCATACGTAAAAGGTAGCTAAACCATTCTTGCACATGACAATCCTTTCTACAACCGCTAAACACCTGCCAAATATCGTGGAAATCGCCCAGCTACATTTTGACTTATGCTTCCCGAAAAAAACACCAAAAAAATACCAAGCTCGCTAATGTACCGTAGGAAAACGCCAGGTAACCCATTTTCGAACTAGGCATGCCTTTCAACAACCGCTACACACCTGCAAAAAATAAAAAAGTTCCATCCACAATTTCTCGAGTTATATCCTGTTGACCTACATACAGACCCAAGTCAGGCAAAAACATAATCTTCTTGGCGAAGCTAAAAATAAAAACAATATGCTCAAGAAATATCATGTCGCACTGGTAACTGGAACAGCCGTGCATCGTCCCAACAGATTATCGCACAACAGGTAACAACAAACAAGAAAAACTGGAGATTCAGGATGGTGGCCTGCCTGAGTATACACTGGCTGTGCTACTGCTGATCATGGATATATGCAGGACTGTAGTCTTACCTGTAGCAGTACTTCAGCAACAGAACTTCTGACAGTTGCTTGCTTTGTTCCCAGCCATCGTCCTCACAACCTGTGCTGCACTTTTGAAGGAAGTCTCCACTGTTGGTGTACTGGAGTTGAGATGTGTGTATATAAAAAGATAAACAATGACAAAGTTGCTAAACTTAGAATCTGGCCATCCTCAAATATATTATACCTGAATTACAATATTGACCAAACATCAATATGTGAAATCTGGGCAGTTTTGTAGTGGCTGCGGTAGGAAAGACCCTATACTTCTTGAATTAGTTGCAAAAAATGACATTTCCCCATCTAGGGGGTTCCCGCACCCCCCCTGAATAAACATACCCGAAAGACAACATTTTAATCAATAACCATTTACCAATGCTCATTCTAGCTCATCAATTATGAGTGTCACTTTGAAACTTTTGTTGGACAAGTGAATACTTGTGAATCTTGTCAATACTTGCTCCCCCTTGAGTAGTGCAGTGAAATTTATTTCTTCAGCATTTGCTGTTGCATATATCTTAAGCCTGACATGAATGTCAGTTGACAATAATTTGTACTTACCGAAAAACCACTGTGACCTTCTAAAAATGGTGGAGGGGAGGAAGGCGAAGTGTTCCGACGAAACTTGCTGCGGTCGCTAACTACCAATCTCCGCGCATTTTGAGCTTACACTACATTCCCTTTGCCTCTCAGCCTCTGTCGGGTCGATTAGTAGACAATGGTGGGGCCATGTTTCGCGAAAAGCTATATACGAGTCGACTTATTTATGCCTTCAACAAGAAACAACAATTTTTTCCCGTCCATTTTCAAAATTCTGGGAGCCCTTTTAGTGCGCATGCGTGTCCCTTGCCAATCAAACGGTCGCGATTGCGGCCGTTGACCTAGGAGTCAGGGATTTGACCTGTTACGTAATTATACTTCAGCCATACCATATGTATGGTGAAAAATATTGTTATATTTCAGCCATACCATAGGTATGGTAAAAAATTTTATTATATTGCAATCCATACTACAGTATCAGCCGGTCCGAAACACCCGTATCGAACGTTTTCGCGTCAGAGGTATGACATAAATTGTTATATTGCAATCCACACATAGTATGGAATTACAAGATATTGTTATATTGCAATTCATACTACAGTATGGATTTGCAATATACTGTTTTTCCTTTGTTTCTCCTGTCAAATCTGCAAATGGACTCATCTTTTTCATTTTTGGACTAAATGAGCTGAAATTTGGCAGGGTGGTAGAAATAGCAAACACCCCCGGTGTTTTTTTCACTTTCTTGATAGAGGCCTTAGAAATTATGATATTTTAGGTTTTTGGTCATTTTTAGACCAAACATGTATATTTTGGGCCAATGTGCCCTGGTATTACAACCTAAGGACCTGAAAATTGGTGCAGAGGTGCATTGGACATATGAGCACAGGACCTTATCAACACTTTCTTCATAGATCACTTAAAAAATTAGTTATTTTGGGATTTTGGGCCATTTTCAACTAAAAATGTATATTTTTTGCTCCTATGTCCTTGCATTTTAACGAAATGACCTGAAATTCAGCATGAAGGTGTTTATGACAAGTGCCCGCAGTACTTCATTTTCATTTTCATTACTTTATATTGTTGAATTTGATAATTTTGCCATTTTTAGACTAAAAATGTTAAGTTTTGGCTCCTATTCCTTTGCATGAATACCAAATGATCTGAAATTTGGTATAATGGTGCGTATGGTATATGGCCACAAAGCTCTATTCAAACATATGGTGTACATTACTTTGAAATTGTAAAATTTGGGATTTTTTTCCATTTTATACCAAAAATTTATATTTTTGCTTCCTGTGTCATGAAAAAGCCAACTGATCTGGAATTTGGTATTGGGGTAGCTTTAGCACATATAGAAATTGAAATGGTCATATAGACCAGTCCATTTTGCATAGATAGGGGTGTTCTGGAAGAGTTCATTATTGTAGGTGTGTGTGTAAAAATCAAGTTTGGAGTGGGATGGTGTTGTGGAAAATGTCAACTCCTGCAAAAGGTTGATATGGAGCAGTACATTTTTACATAGGGATGAATTCATAACGATGGATTTCAATATGCTGTATTTGCTCCCAAGCAAATGTCGGCCTTTCTAGTGTTTTTGCTCAGGCTCTTCTCCTTCTCCTGTCAAATCTTCAATTGGATTCAATTTTGTCATTTTTGGGCCAAATGAGCTGAAATTTGGCAGGGTGGTAGAAATAGCAAATACCCTTTGACGTTTTTTTTCTCACTTTTTTTTGATAGAAGCCTTACAAATTGTGATATTTAGGGGTTTTGGTCATTTTTAGACAAAATATGTATATTTTGGGCCCGTGTGCCCTGGTATTACAACCTGATGACCTGAAATTTGGTACAGAGGTGCATTGAATATAGGAACCCATCAACACTTTGTTTATAGATCACTTCAAAAAATAGTTATTTGGGGGTTTTCAGCCATTTTTGACTAAAGATGTATATTTTTGGCTCCTATGCCCTTGTATGCAAACCAAATAACCTGGGATTTGTTAGTGCATTAGACATATGAAAACAGGACTCCATCAACACTTTCTTCATAGATCACTTAAAAGAAGTTATTTTGGGATTTTTAGCCATTTTGAACTAAAATATATATTTTTGGCTCCTATGCCCCTGTATTAAAACCAAATGACCTAAAATTCGGCATGAAGGTGTGTCTGGCAAGAGGCCACAGTACTTCATTTTCCCTTTGAGCAAACATTACTTTAAATTGTTGAATTTGGGGATTTTTTTCCAGGATGAAGATGGATTGCAATATGCTGTATTTGCTCCCAAGCAAATGTTGACCTTTCTGGTATTCGTAATGTTTCTACTTCTTCTTCTTTTTCCTGTCAAATCTTCAAAGCACGCTATCTCAGTCGTTCCTGAACCTGACTTGAAATTTGGCACAAGGGTAGAGTGGGCAAATACCCTGTTGTGTTTTTTCTCAGTTTTGTCATATATGATTTTAAAATGATTTTATTGAGGTTTAAAGATAATTTTTTTACCTAAACGGTATATTTTGGCCCCCTTTACCCTAGTATTACAATTGAATGACCTGAAATTTGGCATAGAAAGGTATTAGATAGTTGTTCAAATGATCCAAGTAAAATTTTTGGCATAAACTACTTTAAAATGCTTAACTTCAGCACTTTTCTGAGGGAAAATTGGTTTTCTTTCGGCCTCCATGCCGTGACATTTCGGACGTTTACCCCACATAGCCCCACACCTGCACCGGCATCGAGCTGACAGCAAGAGTTAATTCAATTAATGAGCAAGTCAATAGCGAAGAGGAAGGCGAAGGCTAATTAATATCCATAAGCGGACCACACAATACGGCATATACAGAAACACATGCATATTGTGACCATACATCGGATGCATGTCACTCTGCGCTCGGGTTAAAATCGTAGTTTGCGAGGATTTGGAGTTTACAACAGGGTCATTTGGGCGGTAGCTTACGTACGCATGCCTTGAACGTCTTTGTCGATGAATTTACGAACATTCCGCATGGCAATACAAATCATTTTCGGTAGATTTGACTATGGCAGGGTCATTTGGGACAATAGAGACAATTTTACTTGGCGAGAAATCGCGGGAAACTTGGACAGTTTGCGTTTAGTTGTGATACGTAAGTTTGACAGTGGCGAGAATGATTGTCTCATCAATATTTCTCTTCAGAATTATTTGAAATGTACATCTTAACAATTGGCTTACCTGTGCTATGTTTATATAAGTAAAGATAAGTGTAACGTATTGCTCTTAGTCAATAGATCAGCATATTCTCTATAGTGGCCACCTGTCCGTAGTGGCCACATTTCCCTCACTGGACTGGAAAGAAAAGTGCTGTATTTTCTCCCGAGCAAATGTAGGTGATTCTGGTGTTGTTGTTGTTGTCTAGACTTTGAACATTCAAATTGTAAGTAACTTTGAACTGCCAGAGTTTCAGCACAATAAAACACTCTCAGTGCCAGGGTATGAACCGACTGACCTCCGAAACCGTCGAACAAGGTCGACAATCCTACCTTCCGGGTCTGGCACGCTACTCGCAGGAAGTTCTTACACTAAGATGAGATTAGGCCCGATGGCTAATCAGCATACAAAGTAAAATAGTTTAACAGTGGTATACAGAATTATATACTTAACAAAGAAGGAAAATGAAATATGTAGATAAAGCCATATCAAGTTAAGTTGTTGGTCTTGGGATTTTTCAGAAAAAAAAATGAAGCGACGGGGTAAAATTATTTTTAAAATTCGATACGTCTCCGTTTAGGTAATGGCTCATACAAAACAAGAAGGAGATTTAAGTTTTCAGCTTGAAGAAAACAAACACTCCTACTACACAGTAACTGCACCTTGAATAAAAAAAAGTTCACTGCAATAATAAATGTACCCACATCACAAGGAGCTTATAGCTGTACTTACACGTAGTTATCGTACTGGTAATTGTTGAATGGCTACATGTAATGTCATGATGAAAATTTTCTGAATGGAAGGTGTGTGATACTTTCGGAAAAATAGGAGCTGGCGCGATTCCAATAACCAATCGGTTGGTTATGCATAGGAGCTCCCGTGGAAGAGTATATTCTTTCATATGGGCCTGGGGCATATTGGGCAAACTCCGTTTTGACCTGGAATCTATTCAGAATACTAGTTCACATTTTTTCATATCTGCATCTCAACTGATTTCATTGAGATTTTTTGGTCATTTTAGATCAAAACTGTATATTTTGGCCCCCCTCGTACCCTGGTATTACTATCGAATGACCTGAAATTTGGTACAGATGTGCCTTGGCCATATGCCTATATAGATTCAATAACAATTTTGGTATAGAGATAAGAAATCGAGTGTTCGGGGAGAGCCACACCTCGAATATGTTAAAGAACCAATCGTACTTATTGAAACGAGTAGGGGTCCTTCCCGGTGTGAGTGGATCAAACCTTACAATCTGGTCTCTGGGTTGACTTCTTGCAAAGGCGGTAGTGACCTGTTACGTCAACCCCTCCACAAATGTGGTAAAACTGAATTAAAAAAATACATATGTACTATTGTTTTTTAACCTTTATTCAACCTTTTAATTGTTCTTTTCCACAAGGCCACACTTGGCTGCAGAGATCCCGTGACTGGGCAATTAACGCAACAGAAACACCTTGGCCCAATGCTGGTCCTGACAAAATTCTTGATGGCGATTATCATTCCCACTGGAACCCAAGTGAACGAGGCCCGTGGTACATCATCTTCGACCTTGTTGTGCCTTACACTCTTTCCAAGATCAGCATCACCAACTTTGGAGACACAACCCACGATATTTCAACGTTCCAGCTCCAAACATCGGCAACTTCTGATCCATACAATTGGGAAGACGTGGTGACGGTGACAGATGTGGCAGCCTCATCGCAGACACAGCAATTTTTGGGCTTCTCAACCACGGGTCGATTCTGGAAATTCACTGCCACAGAAACGCATGGGAATTGGCAGCCTTGGTTACGAGAAGTCAACTTCTTTGGAGCAAGGGCAGGTAGTTTGATGTTAAGGTCTTTTCATTTAGCCATCAAAGATAATGTACAAGATATTGACTAGTGCATTATTATTAAGTATACAAAATGTACATTCGTCAAGAGAAATGTTCATTCCTGGTATATCAGTTGTTTTCAGCTGCCCCATAAACTCATGATCCTGGTTGATTAAGGATTAGTGAGATCAGATGTATGCAGCATTTGCAATTAAGTGACAGCCTACTGTTGTAAGAATTATATTTTGCATTCCATAGTATCATTGCATGAAGGCTTTGCAATAACATTGGAGTATCATCATGTTCATGTATGTGTGCATAAGCTTACTTTGTGAATAATCATCATGTCATTACATTACAGCCATACCACAGATATGGTGAATATATTGTATTCGTAATGTTTCTGCTTCTTCTTTCTTCTTATCCGTCATCTCCTGAAATTTGGCACAAGGGTAGAGTGGGCCAATACCCCCTTTTTTTCATATCTGCTTTAAAAATGATTTTATTGAGTTTTATTGGCAATTTTAGACCAGAACTGTGTAGTATATTTTGCCCCCTGTACCCTGGTATTACAACCGAATCACCTGAAATTCGGTACAGAGGTGCCTTGATCATATGCCCATAACTCAATAAACCTTTTATTGTACATTATAACGAAATGCCTAATTTTGCAATTCTTGGCATTTTTTTAACAAAAAAAGTACATTTTTGGTTCCTGCACCCTGGTTTTACAACCAAATGACCTGAAATTCGGTATAGGAGTGTCCTGGACATATGTGGACATGGATTCAGTGACTCGTTTTGCATACATTACGAATGGCCCAATTAGATGACGATTGTTTTTTAGAAGTGGATGCTTCTCTCTCCAGCAACATTAAAACGATCCACAAGAGCCACTGCACGTAGCAAATAATTGTATAAAATTAATGGGCCTTCAAAATGACTAAAGTTCACAGAGATGAAACCTCTGCTTTCTGTGATTCTGGTAACCCCCTAGTTCACCCTCTTAACTTTAATATTTCACCTGCAAGTTTTTGTCTGTAGAACAAGAGTACCCATGTTTTACATACATACAAAATGTTCGTATCTTTATCACATTTGGTAGGGTAGCCTACGCAATTTCAGTAAAAATCAATCATAAATTGTTTAATTTTCGACGGTCTCTGAGTGGGAGTCCCACAATGCCATAACGGAAAATAGATGGAGGGTTTTAACTATGGACACAGCAAGTGAATTTTATGGATTACATCCTCTGCAGACGGCAAAAAAATAGTGCGATAGGGCGAAAAAAACAAGGTAGGTGAAAAAAACAAACAAGATGGCTATACTTTTTTTTAAGGCACTATAAAGTTGTGATAGACGTTGAAACAAGAATGATAGGGAAAAAAACATGGCATCCGACCCAACAAGTCATTCATTCCTGTATTCAAGACATGTGCTGGTGTGGTAAAAGTGACCCTAGTGTGGTAGACTGGAATCACCAACAAAGTTGGTAACCAAACTCATGGCTTCCATATTGGTGTCACTTTTATAATTACAACTATCCAATAAGTTTTATTTCTAGATCTACAGTCCTGGGTACCTCGCAAGTGTCACTTCTACAAATATAATTATTAGGCTAAAACACAATATATTTGCTCATTTTGGTTCTTTATCATCATGTTGACTATCCCTGCAGAAGAAAATCTTGTTTATTTTCTGAAAACAGGCAAAAATTAATGCGCGCGCTGATGTTATCCATAGAATTTACTTGATGTGGGCTATATGGCTGTTCATGGTTTCACAGTACGTACAAAGTATGAACCGATTTGGCCGACCCCGATCTTCCGACCTCTGCCTTGGTTTCTCGTGCAAAGACTCTTAATATGCATACTTTATGCTAATTTGTAGACATAATTGGACAAAGCTCGTGATGGTGAGCCATATCACAAGGAAATGTATAATCAAGTTATTGTAACTCGAATTTCGCCACTCACTCCCCCCCCCCAAAAAATCATATGAACATTTATGTCCATTTTGTCCCCAAAAATGTATTCAAGAAAATATAAGAGTGCCGATCAAAAATGGCGAGTCCCAAATTAGAAGTGGCGCCAATTTGACGGCAATGCGCTTGCCATTGACAACTGACATCTTGGTAGAGTTTATTAATATCAATAAGAAACCTTTTTAAAAACCTGTTTGTTGAACATTAATTCTTTTAAATTCCCGAACCAGAGAGTTGCCTGGTGGGAGATGGTGCAACCTACATAGGAACAGTCAATGTGACCTCAACAGGCAAGACGTGTCAGCGCTGGGACAGTCAAAGTCCCCATTCTCACCAGCACACAGCTGCAGGATTGGATGAGAACTACTGCCGGAATCCGGACGGACATTCCGGAGTGTGGTGCTACACCACGGATCCAAGCGCTAGATGGGAGGATTGTGACGTACCGATATGTGGTAAGGCCTCTTTGGTAGCGTGCTTGTAATTAGTCCAGTTGTTAGCATCCCTGCCTCTGGAACTAGAAGCTTTGCGTTCGATTCCGGCTGTGCACTTGTCTCACCAGGCATGTACGCTACCGGAAAGGGTTGCAGTCTTTAGGACAGGGCGTTTAGCCGTGGTACACTGTTCATTTTTGTCTTGTCTAAAGGAGGTCGGTGGTTTTCCCCGGTACAATAAACACGGTCTGTCCTCTCTGTCACGACCAATGAAAGACTTGCTCTTCAGTGAGCTTAAACTGGATTGAGATCACTTTTACTTTTTTTATTATTATGTAACCTTAGTTCTGGCTTTCATCTGTATCAAGTGATACATTTGATCTTCCCAATATTGCAATACAATGTGAGGTACAAAGGTATAACAAAATTCAGCTTGTCATAGGGATGGGGAGGGCAGGCTGTCGTTTACAGCCGTTTGGTTAATTAACGTTTTTTTCTGTACGTACATTTATTCAGAATTGTTACATCAACGTTACGTTGTTTCGTATGTTTCTTTATAAAGTGACTGCAATATGCGAGTTTAGTTCATTATTGCTATTTTTTACAATGGCGTAGGAATCCGCAGCACGCTAAATGTAACAAACGTCCCTATCGCTACATTGTCCTCGCTTGTTTAACAACCTCTTGCACGTATTTACGCTTGGTTTAGGCACACGTTTTGATATAACATTTTTTTGCGTATTGTAGTTGACCTTTGGTGCTCTATATCTCCCTCAGACATAGTAGAGACCAGTGCCCCTGCATGTGGAGGTACCCTGACGGCTCCCCCTGGAGGTACTGTGACGTCACCAAACTATCCCAATTTCTACCCCAGAGATGTGACATGTGTGTGGAAGATCATCGTGGCAAAAGGAAGAATTGTTCGTCTCGTGTTTGACAGCTTCGACCTTATGGACGTACCAGAAGGGCGTGACTATCTGAAAGTCTACGATGGAAGCAGTGATAGTGCATCAGAGTTGATAAGGTAATGTCCTGAACGACCAATCAGTTTCCTTTCAGAGTGAAAGAGTGAAAGTAGCTTCAAAAATCAAGAACCAAAAACGGAGACAATAATGCAATATTTCGATTTCCAGTTTAACAGGCAAAATGTCAGTCAACAACATCACCAGCACATCTAACCAGATGTTCGTGAGGTTTACCTCTGACTCTACTGCCGAGGCTCAGGGGTTCCAGTTCTCCTACACAGGTAAAGACACAGCTATTGATAATGATATATATTACAGCAAGCACAGGGGCGTTGTTTCCTTCACCATTAATACCGTCCACTTGTGCGTCCCACACAAGGTCCGACTGAATCTGGAGACCAAGTAGTCTTGTTTCTGTCACCACGATAGCATATCCAGATGTCGATATATTAAAATAGGACATTTCACTGCAGTACCGTAATAAGCCACCGGAGGGCTAAAATTTATCGTTTTCTTACTCCAGGATTTATTTTAAAATTCAATATCATTATTTTACCTGCCTTCACATGAAAACGGGACCAATACGTACATTGTTCTTTTTACTTAAATCTACTATCATTGACCGACAATGAATTATGAAAATCTTGTTACCACCAAAAATACGGGGGGTGGGGGGTTGACATACAGTGTAATACAAATCGCGGCCAGAATAAAATCAAAATAACTTTTGACAAGCAAAAATCCAGTAGAAATCCATGTGAAATGATAAAGAAAACGGAGTTTGACAAAATTCCGGTCTGCTGGGTACATATTGCAGTTGACCGTTGATACTACTTATTCCCTTAGACACCGCAGCACCGACCAATGCTCATGGATGTGGAGGCATCCTGACGGCTCCACCCGGAGGTACTGTGACATCACCGAACTACCCCGATGACTACGGCAACGATGTGACTTGTGAGTGGACGATCACTGTGGCAGAAGGAGCACTCATTCTTCTTACGTTTGACACTGTTTACCTTGAGCCCCGTTCTGACTGGTTGAAAATCTACGATGGAGGCAGTGATAATGCCTTTGAATTGCTGAGGTAATGTCCTGAACGGCCAAACAGTTTCGTCCGGAGTAGAGAAGTTTGGATAATGCAGAGAGTGAGTTCTGGTGTAATTTGTTAGCTTCAGAATCAAAAGCTTTAAAATTTTCTTTGTAATATAGAATTGAGGTAATAATGATCTATTTTGATTTCCAGCATAACAGGGTTATCAGTGTCAGTCAACACGACAACCAGCACCTCTAACCAGATCTTCGCAAGGTTTACCTCAAACCCATATGCCACGGCTCAGGGCTTCAGATTCTCCTACATAGGTAATGTTTTTATTACACGACACGTGTGAGTAGATATACAAAAACTTGTCTCTAGTTTAGCAGTCTTCAACCCTGTGGTCTTCATTTGTATTGTTTTGGGATTTGATTCCAAAATTTGTACTCTGAACAGTGAGACCGAATGACACGGTGATTCTGTGTGAATACGTTGGGAATTGTGTTGGATATTATAGTTTAAACTAGTTCAATAATGACTTGTACCAACACAGATGGACTTTCAAGTTGATATTTCAGTATTATAGTAATTTATCTAACTGTTAAATTAACCCTCTCTAGACTGGGGAGCTCACCCCCCCCCCCCTTAATATTTTCAAAACGGCTTACTATACGATCATCAAATTTGCAAGGGTTGATATACTTGTCGATTTTTATAATTACTAAAATCTTTATATCATTATGACGAAATATGACGTAATTATGACGCCATCAATGGATTATTTGGCCAAAACGGGGAATTTCCATAATACCTGTAAGAAAATACCAAGAAGTGATGAAATCCGAGTTAAAATAAGGTGGTTATCCTTTTCATCATGATATTGTCGGCCATCTTGGATTTTGAGCAATTTCGTCCTCTCATTAGCATAATTTATGAATTCTTAATCATAAATGTACAACTTATATGTGTTACATATTGAATATATATGAAAATAAGTTTAGCTTAGCAAGAAAATCTTGAAATCCCATTGTTAACACCAAAATGAGTGATTTTTGTAAAATTTGCCTTTCTGAAACCCGTTGCCATGGATACATCATCATTATCCGGGCGTGCTGGTTTCAAGTACGGCCATGCCTCTCTTCCTCCATCGTTCCCCATGGCAACACGAAAAATTATTTACCTACTTTATGTTTCGTTAATTGTTTCCAACAATATTTTAGGAAAAGTCATTCAGGACACAGATTTCAGTTGACCGTTGATACTATTTATCCCCTCAGGCACAACAGCACGGACCAGTGCTTCTGAGTGTGGAGGTATCCTGACGTTTCCCCCTGGAGGTACTGTGACATCACCGAACTACCCCGATGACTTCGGCAACGATGAGACTTGTGACTGGACGATCACCGTGCCAGAAGGAAGAATGATTCTTCTCACATTTGAGTACTTCTACCTTGAGGACGGTGATGCCTTTCTGACCATATACGATGGAGACAGTGATGGTGCAACAGAATTACAGAGGTAATGTCATCAACGGAAACTTTTCTTCTAAGAAGAGAAGTCTGCTGCTGGTTAATGTAGGGAGTGAGTTTTGTTGTAAATTACTAGGTTCAGAAATGCTTTCTTAGTACTTAAACTCTTCAGCCCTTGCAAGACATATAAGGCCATGACATTTTTTTTCCATCTGCGTCTGTCCTGCGCTTCAGATTGTGCTAACCGCCAGGAGAGCACCATGGACGACAAGACGTCTGACACTGTTCTTTCTCTTTACCATCAGACGTATGTCTCCATAAAATGGCAACTTTAATTAAGGGAAATTTTGTTGTCCGCCATTTTCATAACAAAGGCCAAGCCATTTCAGCATTCTGTACGTGATTTCAGTTGTTAATCTTCCATAATCAGTTTTTCTGTGCAGCTTTTTTTTACCTTCACGAAGAAGGTTATGTTTTCGGTTATGGCATGCTGCTATGTCTCAATATGTGGGTCAACAGCATATATCTCTGTAGACTGTAGAAACTGAGTACGGATTTTCATGATATTTGGTACTTTAGTAGCGGTTGCGAAAAGACAGGTCGAGTTCGGAAACTATTTGCATAGCACTTTTCGTCAGGACGGTAGCGATTCGAGTGTTTGTGTGTCCATTTGTTTGTCAAGAAGCCTTTGAATGAATCCCGATGGTACTTGGGTAGGTGGGTAAGGGTCAGGAAAAAGAAGGTCAATTTCGATAATGGGCCCCCTAGCGGCTTTCTAAGGTACTGCAGCAAACTTCAATTTTTGACATCTCGTGTTCTGAACATGCTGTGGTCGTCATTATCGAATGAATAAATGAAGACCTTAGTTGCACATTTTTGCCACACCGGGCGAAGTACAGGTCACAACAAGACATGTTGATACATAAGCTTTTATTAGGAGCCGTCATGGTACCTGCTGCTAGGCTAGGCTTCTATCAGGAGCCATCACGGTGCCTGCTGCTAGGCTGGGCTTTTATCAAGAGCCATCAAAAGTCGTTTCGGAAATAACGTAACATAGACCAGAGGCAATACTGATTTATTTGATGTCCAGCTTAACAGGGCACATGCTTGTCATCCACATCACCAGCACATCTAACCAGATGTTTGTGAGGTTTTCATCTGGCGGGAGTAGCACGGCTCAGGGGTTCCATTTCTCCTACAAAGTCACACACTCATCCAGAGGTAAGTTCTATTTCTCCTACAAAGTCTCACACTCATCCAGAGGTAAGTTCTATTTCTCCTACAAAGTCGCACACTCATCCAGAGGTAAGTTCTATTTCTCCTACAAAGTCGCACACTCATCCAGAGGCAAGACGATTGGTTAAAGCGAGCACGTGCGTTGTTACCTTTGCCAACAATTTTTTTTGTAGGATTTGTTTGTGAAGCCCCGTTCACAAAGCTCGTACTATTAACTCAATGGAGGTTTCATGCGCTGTTTTAGTGCTGTAAGTCGGGGGAGCTTAAGAATCGGGCAATAGTTTAATTATGTAAAGGCGTGATCACAAAGGTCGTTGGGCATCGTACGATGAGCGAACCTGCGTCAATCGCAGGTAAACCATTATAGTAAATTTGGGAGCCTCCTGTAAAGAAAAATAGAGCTGAAATGAAATTTGAACATGTTCAAATTTTCCCATCGCCATACGATTTTTATTACCCCAGTAGCAGCCTTCAATATGGTGATTTATTTTCTACTGCTGCTGTGATTGTCAATTTTGCTGAAAAGAGAAACCATATCAGTCGCAACTGTTAGATGGCTACATACACGAGGGTAACCATAGCGACAACACGAACAGAATGGTAGACTCTATGTGTCGGAATTTATGATGTGATGCCTTATTATGATATGACTCTATCTGTATATAGAGGTGAAATAGTTAGTCGAGTTTCGTATTATATAAGGCACAATTTTGATCAATAGGTGATAGCAACGTATTGCAAATCTTATTCAGCGTACTGTTGGCGTCGGTTTCATTATTGATTTTCCCGCAAGTACATACCGAAATGTGGTAAGGGTTCAATGTATTTTTACATGACAATTCACATAACTAAACTACCAGACACTTCACAGCTCTCGTTTTTGTTAACGATGGTTGTCTAACTCGGGAAGTGTGCAACAGCGGGACGCGTGGAATCTTCGCGTGTCCTGAGAACAGGCAGCCCGTGTAAACCCGTGCCCACAAGAACTCGTGGAAATCTGCCTTTTATTAATGCAGTGACCATCATTGGGTACACCAGGCTGGGCTGCTGGAAGGACACAAATGATGACCGCGCCATTCCAACACTGGAGAGGACAGATCCACTTCTAGACGGTGAAGTCCACTGGGTACGGGACAACCCCATTGAAAAGTGTTACCAAGTAGCACTTTCTCGTGGTTTTCCCATGTTTGGTCTACATGATGGCGGGCAATGTTTTGGGTCTGCTGATGGGCTCAACACCTACAAAAAGCATGGTCCTTCTACAGTCTGTGCTTTTGACGGCAAAGGAGGGCCTCTAGGAAACGAGGTCTACAAAATTACAGGTCAGTGGCTAGAAATATTGTAAGGGTGGAAGTGAAGTTCTACTGCTTTTATAAAACTTCCTGATGAATAATTGTTTAAAACTTTGTTTCTTTTTGGCCATGTTTTTCACGTTCTTGGCTCGCATCTGATTCAGTTTCAGTACATACCGAGCACAAAAAAAATCAGAAATTATCTTTGTAATGGCTCTTGGATATTGATGAAGTCGCCTTATATGACCAAATTATATGGATCCTTTGGACAACATGAAGTCATTTCTCTGATTATCTGACAGTTGGTTAGTGGCTACGCCCCTAATACCATTTAGCTGAGGCTGTAATGGCATGGGTGCTTCCGAAAGGTATTAGTGTATGCCACAATATCGGCCCTGTGTGTGAGGGTGCTCTTAAAAAAGTCTTTTTACATTCCACCATTCTAGGAGATTGCCAGTCGGGAGATGGTACATCCTACCGCGGAACAGTCTCTGTGACCAAAACAGGCAAACCTTGTCAGCACTGGGACAGTCAGACACCTCGTACACACACATTTACACCTGCTAAATATCCATCCTCTGGGCTGGAGCAGAACTACTGCCGGAATCCGGACCTCAAATCCGGTGGAGTGTGGTGTTACACCACGCACGGGGGGCCCAGATGGGAGCTGTGTGACGTGCCAACATGTGGTGAGGTCTGCTTTGTGATCTTAGTACTGTATTATGATTTCCTCTCATCTGTATTAACTACCACATCGGCTACCCAACATTTCCGTTTTATCGTAAACATAAAGCAATTAAGAACATTTGATGACTAGTTAACGATACCTTTAATATTGTGGGAAATAACCATATTGCTATGGGATCTCCAACTGCTGACATGCTGTCTGTACAATGAAATCATGATGGGCAGAATTAACAGAAATTTTCAATACACAGCGATCCGCTGCGATCCCGGATACCGCCGGTGCGGACATGGACATTCCTGCATCCTGGCGTGGCAGCGGTGCGACGGGCAGCCGGACTGTACAGACGGGAGTGACGAGGAAGGTTGCGGTAAGACTCCTAATTAGAAGATTTTCTGGGGTGGTGGGTTTGCGCTTTTTGTTGTGAATTCCACATGACCCCGTGGGATACCCTGTGGATCTCGGGATATTTTTGAGAGCGGTCTGGCTTTAAATAAGTTCCCTACTCGGTAACAAACTGACCTTATGGTGCCTCCCGCTATCATCGGGGCAAATTTGCAGCTCCGGAGCCCTGCCGGAGCTACATACCCGACGGTCACAGTGCAAGTGGGACCTCAGCCCTATAGTTGGGCTCACAGAGTTATCACGGTTGGTGTTCTTCGCGCTTAAGACAAAGGCGCTGGAAAAAGTATTCATCCGAATTCCTTTTAGGCTACTCGCGGCTCCTGAAGAAAATAGTGCTGGATGATCATGGAAGATATACCTACTTTTACCTTCAATACATGTCAAATATTTACCTCCATGAAATGTGAATTCATTCAAATATTGCATTATATCAGTTTTGGGTCTTGACATTTACATTGTCAATAGCGTTTTGTGTCATCAGGGATTGACATCGTTTTAGGCATGCAATTAGCTTAGGCAAATATGCTTATAATGATATGCATGTTATAGAAATGGTGACTTAATTTGCATATTTAATAATAATAACCGTTAAAGGGAATTATATAATTCCATTGTTTATATTTAATGGATGTTAATAAATGTAACACATGTAAATTATTAACATAAGCAGATTTCACATATGCAAAAAAGGAACTGATTTGTATAATTTATGCAAAACCGCTAAGTGATTTATTAAACTTTATACTTGTTACATGTGTACTGTATGTTAGTCAATAATGAACAACACTATGCATAAGTCATTTTAATGTGTAAGCAATTTGCATGAAATTAACAAAAGCTTTAAATATTTCATGGAGGTATGAGGTCGCCGAACTCTAGTTGATAAATATTTCTGCCATCTTTCAGTAAATCAAAACTACAAACGACACGTGTGATCCCTGAACCTGCAATTACTGGTGACCTTATTTAAACAAGCAAGTACTCAGAAATAGCTCAAGTCAGCAGAGAACTCTCCGTCTCCATATAAATCGCCAGCCAGAAGTTTAGCTGCGTGCTCCCTGTACAAGGGTGTCTTCGCACGGGAACAACTTCCTGGGTTGTCTCAAATGTTTCATTTCTCTTGCTATTATGGACAATCATCATGTACTGATGCATTTGGATAATGGGAAGATTTCTAATTCCATGATCATTTTCACAGGCGTCACTTTTTTTGTGATTCACGATTTTTAACCGGGAATACGCCGGGAAAGGAAAATATCCAGGGAAAGGAAAAATGCAGGGAAAGTAAAATAAACCGCAAAGCTTGTACGCGCCCTAAGCACGCCTGCCAGCCTTCTAAAAGAACAGAGGCCCGTTAAAAAACACAAAACCATTGGGTATTGATGTCCGAACTTCCGGCAATGAACGCTACCTGCGCTAGCAGCCCGGCTCACGCCCCGTCGCGAGATGACTTCTAGCTTTGTATAAACGGTCGTCTGGGTCACACGTTTCAAAACACGGCTCATTTGAAAAGTTCTCACAGTAAAAAAAATCTGACCCCCCCACCCCACTGAAGGAGGGAAGAACAACCCCAGGCCATTGTTGCGGTCGTGAAGTGGCAGGGATTGTTTCGTTTGCCTCGCTACTGTCCAAGGCGCTGTGCATATGCTCTTAGGTTTTGCCATCGATTGCCAGAGGACCGTGGTCATTGTCATATCAATCCTGCAAGCGCTTGTGGCTAATCAGATTAGGCTTGTTGGCATTAGATGTGGGAAAGCGTGTGCATTTTCTTTAGATCTCGAGCGGTCGTCTTTTTCTGGATCTCGCCCCCCCCCCCCACCATATTTCTAGATGACCGGGCAGATAAAAAAACTTCCTACTCCCAAGTGACGTTACTTAGATTTAAAAGAAGAAAAAAAAACGATTTCAAGCAACACTGCAACACACAAGTTAACACTGTTCTTGATGGTAATAGTTTTGCACAAAACAATCAGTATATTTCTGGCACGCTTCAGGGACGCCACACACTTCGCGTTGTGACGCTTTTCGCGATGGTGCTAATTCTTTCTCGTGACACTGCTGTGAATAACTTCTCACAGATATATTAATTGGCCTTCTGAAAGACATTCTTAATCATTATCATATAGCCAGGGGACGTGTGCCAATCAGAAGGCCCCATTTCATGCTGGTTATGACGCCGTAACTGCCATGCATTACATTTTTGATTGTCACATATGTGATAAAACTTTTGAAAGTTTAAACCAATCAGGAGGACAGACAAACATGACGCTGGCCAATCAGAATGAGATATCCAGGAATCGTCCATCTGCCAAGATAGGGGAATAAGCACAGGAATGGCAGGGGGGATGGCTCCCTCTATTAACATCGGTAGTGCGTGTTTCTTTGTTCAAAGAAAACATTTGCTGTCTTAACCCTCAAGCACCCGACCTTTTTTTGCGACTAAAATGACCGAGTGGGGTCCAAACGGACCCCAAAATGTTTTGTTCATAAAATCTCAGTACCTTTTATTATCGGCGATCATTTTATATACATTGCTTCGTCAATGTAAGAGGAAGATTTTGAGATGTTAAGGTGTTGCTAGTTCCAACTCATTATCATAATTTATGCAAAAGTTCAGAAGGACCACGTTTTGCACTAAACCTATTCCGACCAGAGAGGGGAATTTTGAAGCCCTCAGCAACATTTATGTCGCATAACTCATGAACGGCTAGAGCTAAAGCTACGAAACTTGGTAATTTATCACAAAATATTGTTTGCAAAAGTTTTTGATCAATAGAGTAAGTTTATCATTTTTTGGGGTTGCCATGGCAACCATATTCTAACAGGCATATTTTTGCCAAAATTTGACAATTTCAATTTAAACAAGGTTTTCTTGGTAAACTACACCTGTTTTCTGACAACAATTAAATTCTATGAAATTCAATGTAATTTTCATGACTTAAAATTTATAATTTATGCTAATTTCATGACGTCATTGGTCAAAATCCTAGATGGCCGCCTTGATTAGGTAAATGACGTCATAATGTAGTCACATTACATGTTGATGACACAGAAATTTTTGTGAGGATTTAAGTTTACATTCTTCTTATCGTCTGAAAGTTTGGTAGTCATACTATAAGTGGTTAAGGAGTTAGCATCCAAAGTTTGTTTGAAAAACTGCACATTTTTGCTGGGGTCCGTTTGGACCCCAGAGAGACAGAACACAAACTTTCTTTATAATTTCCACATTATTGTATCAATCTTTGCGAAAACTTAGGAGAAGGTATAAAACATATTGACTAACAAAGTCACGGAAGGATTTTTTCTTCTGATCAAAAATGTTCAAATGGCACTTCAAAATGTATGCCTGGGGTCCAAATGGACCCCACTCGGGTGTTTGAGGGTTAAGAGCAAATGTCTGTAAGGATCAAACAATGGTGGCAAAGGTCAAAAAATAGATTTGGCTCATATTTTGCACAGTGATAGTACTTGGTCCACAACCCCTCAAAATAGCTTTCTTTTAGATCAAAACTCCTTGTTGCCATGGTAACGGGCAAACAAAGTTTTCTGGCCATTTTCCCCAATTTTCGCATCTCAAAAACACAGAAATCAGCATATTTTACGGCACTGTCTTGGCAACACCTTTAAACCTATCATCAAAACAAAACAAGATCTGAATAGATCAACATTTTGGCTTTTTAAAAATTGTTGTGAAATTTCCAAAGTCGTACATTTTAGTTCTTGGGCAGCCTGAAAACAGTGCAATGTTTCAAGCTTCAAAAAATTTGATTTTTGGCCCAACTTTGTAACGCTATAAGTGCCGCTCTGGTACTTTTTTTGGCTTGAAATTTGTACCATATATAGATCATTAGAATATCTATCAAATGCACTGTTGCAAAGTTTGGCTTCTTGTTTGGTTGTCACGTGACTGTCCCCTAAAGTAGGCCACTTTTTGTGTTTGGCGAAAATTGTGAACTTTAGCCATGTTTAAAGTACGCTACATGAAGAAATAAAATATATTTCTAAATCAACTTCTTATCAAATGTGGATCTATGTATTGCCTATCAAATAAATACTTGTAGAGTTTCGGGTAATGACGTTCAGTCACGTGGGTGTCCCTGAAAGTAGGCCATTTTTTGCATTTGACGAAAATTGTGAATTTTAGCCATGTTCAACGTACGCTACGTGACGAAGTAAACAAGGATTCTCATTCAACTTCTGATCATATGTACATCTATGTATTGTCTATTATATAAATGCTTGTAGAGTTTTGGATCATAACGTAAAATCACGTGGTTGTCCCTGAAAGTAGGCCATTTTTTGCATTTGACAAAAATGGTGACCTTTAGCCATGTTCAACGTACGCTAGATTGCGAAGCAAAATAAGATTCTGATTCAACTTCCTGTCAAAGGTAAATCTATGTATTGCCTATCAAATGAATACTTGTAGAAAATTAGATCATGAAGTAAAGTCACGTGGTTGTCCTTGAAAGAAGGCCCACTTTTTTTCATTGGACGAAAATTGTGAATTTTCAAAGTAAGCTACGTGTACCCTGGTATCCAGCCGTATTATAGTTCCCGAGTCTCTTTTGTCCTCTTCGCAGATACATATTTCACTCGTTCTCATTGAAATGTAAAAAATGGCCTTATTGACTACATCATTTAGGTATAAGAGGATGTCCCTAGGGACACTTAAAAAGTGGGCAGCTTTTTTACACCAAATCAAATAGAAAGCTTAGAAATCTTCGAACAATGGTAACGTTCGTTACAGTCATTTCTGTACAACATTTTGTAAGCAAGGTGGGATACAAATGGCAGTCAACACCCCTTCCTTGTTTCTTTAGAAAGCCAGAAAAACTGTGTAGCGTCACAAAAACGGTCATTTCTTGTCTTATACGTGGATAATATAACCGTGGCAACCATCAAACTGGTGGTGGTAACGTTTGTTACCGAATTTGGCAACAGGAATAACCCACCTCACACAGCCTCCAAGATCAGTGACAGTACCGATCTGGCTTTATCGGGCAAAGGCCTGCTCAGCTGGTTTCATCTACCGAACAATCATTCTGGGAACTGAATTGTTACATTTTTGGCTACTATTTGAATTCTTCGTTTGTTCTCAGGCGACAGCCATTTTTTACGGGGGTGAAATTCCACCCGTGGCTAAGATAATCCTCCAAGCCATCAACCAAAATGAATCTTTTGGAAAACATTCCAGGGAGTGTGGAAAAATGAAGGAACCTGTGATTTTGTCTAAAATTTGCTGCAAATCAAGTCGCAAAAGCAGGCGACAGCATTTTTACATTTAAATGAGAACGAGCCATTTGCGAAGAGGACAGAAGAGACTCGGGGGCTATATATATTAAATATAGCTGGATACCAGGCTACACTACGTGACGAAATTAAGAAGAATTCTGATTAAACTTCTGGTCAAATGTACATCTTTGTATTCTTAATTTTCTTTCTTCGAATAAATGCTTGTCGAGTTTCGGGTCATGACATTTAGTTACATGGTTGTCCCTGAAGCCAGGTCACTTTATGTGCTCGACAAAAATAGTGAATTTTAGCGCATTATAGAACATAGCTGAATTTAAAACAACATCTTAGTTACATTATCAAAAATTGATATTTGCAATTATAACAGAGTCATCGCTTAAGTAAGCTTTAATTTAGCACTGTCATTGTAGTACCAATTTGATATGCATTGGACATTGACAACGTTAAAAGAAAGAAACTGTTCAAGAGGCATCTTCTCCAAAGTGAAAACCTCCTAACAGCATTTAGCTAACTATCTGCCGTACTTTAGGGAGCAACTGCACCGCAAAGAAAGACGACCCCAAGCCTTATTAACACTCATTCAACAGACAATGTTAAGCTTAAGGGCTACACATAATCAGAGTCAGTGCCAGTAAAGTATTTCAGTTCCCCAATTCGACAGATTTAACTACAGCCCTAAATGTCGATTTCTGGCCAAAAGCAAAATTTGACCTACTTTCAGGGACAACCACGTGACCAAAAGTCATGATCTGAAACTCTGCAAGCATTCATCTGATAGACAATACCTAGATGTACATTTGACATGAAGTTGAATAAGAATTCTTGTTCACTTTGACACCCAGCGTACTTTGATCAAAGCTAGAATTCACAATTTTCGTCAAATGCAAAAAATGGCCTACTTTCAGGGACAACCACGTGACTGAAAGTCATGATCAGAAAGTTTGCAAGCATTTATTTGATCGACAATACAAAGATGTACATTTGACTAGAAGTTAAATAAGAATCCTTGTTTACTTCGTCACTTAGCGTACGTTGAACATGGCTAAAATTCACAATTTTCGTCAAATGCAAAAAATGGCCTACTTTCGGGGACAACCACGTGACTAAACGTCATTACCCGAAACTCTACAAGCATTTATTTGATAGGCAATACATAGATCCACATTTGATAAGAAGTTGATTTAGAAATATATTTTACTTCGTCATGTAGCGTACTTTGAACATGGCTTAAGTTCACAATTTTCGCCAAACACAAAAAGTGGCCTACTTTTAGGGACAGTCACGTGACAACCAAACAAGAAGCCAAACTTTGCAACAATGCATTTGATAGATATTCTAATGATCTATATATGGTACAAATTTCAAGCCAAAAAAAGTACCAGAGCGGCACTTATAGCGTTACAAAGTTGGGCCAAAAATCAAATTTTTTTGAAGCTTGAAACATTGCACTGTTTTCAGGCTGCCCAAGAACTAAAATGTACGACTTTGGAAATTTCACAACAATTTTTAAAAAGCCAAAATGTTGATCTATTCAGATCTTGTTTTGTTTTGATGATAGGTTTAAAGGTGTTGCCAAGACAGTGCCGTAAAATATGCTGATTTCTGTGTTTTTGAGATGCGAAAATTGGGGAAATTGGCCAGAAAACTTTGTTTGCCCGTTACCATGGCAACAAGGAGTTTTGATCTAAAAGAAAGCTATTTTGAGGGGTTGTGGACCAAGTACTATCACTGTGCGAAATATGAGCCAAATCTATTTTTTGACCTTTGCCACCATTGTTTGATCCTTACGGACATTTGCTCTTAAAACAACATTGAATTACCTATAATATTTAAGACAATAAAATCTATTTCAAGTCATGTCCAATTTAAACTGCAAATGGAAAATAAAATTATTTGCACCCCCGCCCATTCAAGTTCAGACGACAATAACACCACGGTCCGCAATTGAGTAGCGGTCATAGCGCTGGAGGACCAAAATGCTACCTTTCTTCGGAGAAGTCGTGTCTGGGTTCGTAGTGAACGAGATTCTCAAGAGCTGTGAAGCACAGGGATACCTCAGGAAAGCCAGCAGAGATTTAGCGCCTGATACGAACGAACTCGACAAACTGGAGAATGGGCGAGTGGAGAAATACGGAGCGTGCAACAGTTTGTAACATAATGAATCGACTTTGTTCTTATTTTAAGCCTTGGAACAGAAATACATTTCACGTACAAGTTTTATGTTGTTCAAATTCACTGTTCAAATTTATGTACTGAATAAAAGATGTATGTTTTAGAAAAGAATTTGTCGCTCCTACTCATCTGGAAACTCTACTCTACTCTAATCTACTCTTAAATGGGTCAGTGTGGGTACGCTATATGATAATAGGGTTAATGACCCACCTGTTCCTCGGTATATATGGTGTCATAACGCCTGGTCCTTTGCTATAACCACCTCATAAAACCATCTCGTTCGCTTCGCTCACTCGGTGGTTTTATTCGGTGGTCACGCTCCTCCACAGCGTCCTTTAATTAGATCCACGTCCCGGGCCCACTGAGCATAGCGGGGCGCCTTTTCGTGTTTACCAAGTCTTTGTGTCCTGGGTAACCTGGGTACGAGCGTATCTTTTCCGCGCAAAGCATGCTGGGGGAAGCGATATAAACCTGGGAAGGAGAGCTACTGGCGCGTCGGAGGCCAAACGCGCTACCGTAGCAAACTCCCTTCCGTGACATAACTCCCCTCTCGGCAATCTAGAGGGGTAATCTAACACTCTCGCAGCGCCACCAAATTAGATACATTTCAAAGTTCCCTTTAATATAACGTATCACCATTGTGGCAACATTTTACCCCCGAAATAGTAAACTTTCGTCTTGTTTTCGCCTCGGTAACTGTAGAAAACGCTAGCTAACTGGGGTACAGTCTCACGTTGTATAGAGACGCACAGAATGGTCACACAACTTACGATTTGCTAAGGTAATTGAGACAAACACAAACTAAAACAAAATGACAGATGTGGATTCAATATAGTTTTATTTGTGTATTGGTTGAGCCCACAATCTAAACCTATGGCTTCTTCGCGGCGCTGGGTACGAGCGTGTTCGGTGGTTATAGCAAAGGACCAGGCGTTATGACACCATATACACCTCGGGGCGGGTCATTAACCCTTAATTATTGCCTCTGTTCTTGCCTAAGGCTTGCAGGCGTGCTGGGGGCCGGAGAAGCTTCCCGGTATATATTCCTTTCCCTGCCTTTTCCTTCCCTGACATTTTTCCTTTCATGGTATACGTTTATTTCCCGGCGTATTCCCAGATAAAATCGAGAATGAAAAAAAAAAGTTACGCCAAGGCCCCCAGAGATGCCAGTGAAGGAGGCTTCATTTTCGTACTGTTCGTCAACGTATGAATCTTGTTCATGTCGTCATGTCTACATTGTTGCAATTTTCAGTGTGTCTGCCACTTCCTGTGGATCTGAACCTCGGCGGCAGACTTGCGATGCTGCCGAATCAGTACGGTCAGACGACGTTTGGTGAGATACAGAATTCCCCTGTCGTGGAGCTGCTCAACAGTTCGACCAGCCACGCAGAGAACCGACATCCTGAGTTCCGGGAGTTTGCATCTGCGGTCATCTTCCCGCGCTGTGCTGTCTCCAAAAAGAACAGCACATCCAGGAACAGGGCTTCGTTCTCGTGAGTAATACTAATAAGGTCAATTCGATTGTGGCAATTATTTCAGGAACTACGTAACATACATACAATCGGAGTAACATCAGCCATCTAATATGTTCTTAATCCCCAAAAATTTGTTCATACTTGAGAAGAAATATGTTTGAAAATGATTGAATATGATTTGATTTAATTTTAGTTTTGCTTCAAAGGTCTGCACTGACGGTAGGAGATTACGAATCACGCATGGGCACTTCTACCCTATCTCTGTCCGGTTTGTTTCTGTATAGACATGATAGGGTATACAGATAACATACCGGTTGGTCTAAATCTGCATGTCTATTTATCTGTATGTTGTAGGGGCACACAACTTGCACCGTGCCGCTCGTGGTGTGAGGAAGTCCTACACATGGCTGATGAATTGATAAAGGGCCAGTTCCCCACCTGTGACCTGTTTCCGTCACCACCGCACGCCTGTTGGAACCCTGAACCAGAGATAAAGAACAACGAGGGTAAGGACGAGCACTAGATCAATCACTTTTCACTGGATTTAGCAGCTACAAAATGCTTTAAATTACTTACAAACTGCCAACCTTCTGTTGCTGCCTGGGACAAGAATCTGTGTGCTGGGACCAATTGTTTTCTTTTGTAGAGGTCCCATCTGAACAATACAAACAGGAGAGTGATCATGACATTTGGCATTTCAAGGCAGACATCAATAAATTTATGACGAAATTACGTATACGTATTGTTGTCAGAAGATAACAATATGTTTGCGTTACAAAATCTTCTCTTCGATCTCAATGCTGCACCTGTCTCTACACCTACATGTAAATGCAAGTCTAGTGACAGAAGAAGACAGGCCCTACCTGCTGTGTATCATTGGCGCGATCTCCGTACTTCTGAAAAGAAACAGAGACATGTCAATCAATGTTTTATACATTTGTGAACACCTCTCAAAATGATAATGCACAATGCTTCTGAATAATGCAGGAATATGACAGCAGTTGGGCAACAGTGGTGTAAATGCATTGCAAATGAAAAATGTACCAAAAAGGATTGACATGAAATCAAAGCAATCATATAGAAGCCAAAGGAGTAATATTTAATATAACATCTACACAAATTCTAAAATCAAATCCATAGGATGAAGCAATATCAACAAAAAGATTCATCAATCCACATGGCTTCCAATGACCGAGCCTCCACTAGGCTCCCCCTTGTCAGGTTATTTTGGCAAGAGCCAGAGCGGGAACCTTACATTTTGTCCTTCCCCATCCCCTTGCCACCACTGAATGTGCAAGGGCCGGAAGCTTGCGCCAAGTACTTCATTCACAGGCATCCACCAGGCTCCACCTTGTCAGGTTATTTTGGCAAGAGCAGAGCGGTAACTTTTGTCATTTCCCGCCCCCTTGCCACAACTGAATGTGCCGTGTGGCAAGGTCGGGAGCTGGCGCCAAGTATTTCATTCACATGCTCTTAATTATGGAGCACCATAGACTCCCATTTCTCATCCACTCAGCTCGACAAGCCTGAGCTGGTACAATACACAAACTGCCTTCTATTGACTCTGATTGCTGTTTTATCTCTTCATTACTCAACGGCGTTGAGTGGGGCCGCGTAGCACAGTGGTAGTGTATTCGGCCCGTGACCGAGAGGTCGCCGGTTCGAATCCGCCTGCCCTGTTGCCGGTCTTGTGCCCTTGGGAAAGGCAATTTACACGACTGTCCTCACTTTACTCAAGTGAAAAATGAGTCGTCCCTCGGATAGGACGTTAAATGGAGGTCCCGTGTATGGGGAGAGCCATACCCCATGCACGTTAAAGAACCCCCACACGTGCGATGGTGCGGTGTCACGGTGGTCAAATACGGGCTCAAAATCTCCCATGTCTAGCCGAATTCGAACCCTCTCCTACGAGGTTCCATCTGACGTAATTCGAACCGAACCCGTGTTCTATTTAGGTCATCTGCGGTCATTGCAGGTAAAACCGTGCATTCTGGCATTTTCCCCCCAACTAACTTGAATCAGGCGAAAAATATACTTTTTAACCCATATAAACAATTTTCTGGATAGTACACCTATGCTTTCACTTTGTTTGGGACCTGTAATATGTAACGAAGCTACTGGCGTTTTTGTTGGTGACCTTGAATATCATAAGTGTTGTTTACACCGGTATCAACTACACCCTCCCGCTCTCCGTGCGGTATGACATGCGTGTAAACATCGTTTAAGATCTCCACCAAGAAGAGTCCAACATAACTCATTGACGGCTCAAAATGACCGCAACGGTTTTCCCGAGATTTCTGTTTTTGGGATTTTTAAAAAATGCCTTAGATTTTGAATTATTGGTAATTAAGTGCGAAAAATGGCATTTTTACGCATATTTTTGACTGTAACTTTGCTTAAAATTAGAAATTAAAAAATCCCAAAAACAGAAAGTTTTATTTGCCTCTCAGATGACGAAAAATATAAAAATCGAGAATTTGCCATGGCACTTGCGGCCCATCTTATCAAGAGTATGGTCAAATTGAAGGCCTTCCTTGAAACAGAAAATAACCGTCTTTGGTAGCAAAATCGAAACAAAACAAATATCTCAATTCAAACAGGAAGATTCAAACTATCTAATATTGCGAATTTAATCTTATTTTGAAAACATTTTCCTTGTCATAACATCTTGTTTATTTTGAAATATTTTACGGTTAGCAAATAGTAGGCCTCTTGTAACCCGATACTCTGTCGAACTCGCATAGCAACGGGAAAGAATACCCTAGCAACCGACCGCCGTGTGTGTGTTGGTGCAAATCCTTCTGTCGGGAGTTGGTGATCACTTCAAATCACCCGGATTGAGGCCTGGCGAACCTCTGTCTCGTATCAGCCACATGGTGAATTACATCATTCACCCGGACGGGAGACCTGGCGCATCCCCGTCTTGTAATTAGCCATACGAAAGGGTACGTCACCCCGTAAGGGGCTGTATAACCCCGTCGTGTGTAAACATGTGCGAACTTGTTTACATTTAATCACGTCGACCGATGATGATGACACAACGTACAGTACACAGTATAATGATAGCTTTGGAAGGTCTGTATTACACCATGATTAGCAACAGCTGAAAGTTGTGAAAAGTACAATATAATAGTCAACGAGAGTACATCTTTCAGTTTCTACTGTTTGAAGCCGTTTTGCATCAAGAAAAATAGCATCGCATCAAATAGTCTCTCCGACACACTTATGAAATATAGAATTAATAGATAAAGACTTTTACCTAGTTTGGTGGCAAATAAAAATACTTCTGATTCCCCCTATCACGAAGTAAAGAGTCTGGTAGGGAAACATTCACTGGTGGTCAGACTGTATTAAGTCTGATGTATCTCCTAGATTGCAAAGGAGGCACCATGATTACAAGTTCTCCATATTTCTAGGAACACAACTGTGAGTGAAAAGCTATGTAGGTCATGAGCCATGACTGCCCCATGCGACTAGGTTTTTTTTGTATGATATAATAGATGTGGGTTTAAATTTGAAACTGAAATCCCTTTTTTACGATACGGTAGCAGTACCTCTTATCTGTATAAGAACAGATAGGTTTTTAAAATGATATTGTTTTTTTTTTTAAATTCAGCCCTTGCTTAGACAATGATAAACAGCAACATAAAACTGAATTTAAAAAAAAAATCTGGTCAATACTCTGTGTATTAGTTGATCTTTGTATCATCAAGACTGAAGGTGTGGATGTTGTTGTATGCAATGTCCAGCCTTGTTGGAACTTACTTCGTTTGCTTAGTTTGATAACGTTTATTGAAAACTAGTGAAAGATAAGTCCAAATATTTATTTTTTCAAACAGACCTGACAGTTAATATGCAAATGACTGTCTGTCTTGTGTGGCGAATGACAGCGGGATTAGATTTGTTCGTTTTTCCCGCTGTAGTCCCAACGAAGAGTGCCTGTGCCAGAAACCATCTTCGAACAGGACCTTTCTGCAACCGCTACTCAAATACCAAATAGCATTTGGTCCACAATACATGTGTTCTTAGGCTCAGCTATTAGTAATATTATCATTACTACTATTTTATCGTAGCCATTACTGTTGTCCAGTACTTGCCTTATCTAAGTAGTGATTGCATAGTTACATTTGTAACCGTTCACATTATCTGTGTGCTATTTTATTACTGTGCGTATTTGTTTTCTTTTAGACCAGTCTAGTGTTTATACTTTTTTCTCTTTCTTTCGTATTTGCCTTTTGCCATGTCCTGTCCTGGGGCAAAGTTGAAATAAATGAATAGATAAATGTCATAGTTCTGATGTAACTTTGATTTGATGTCATCGCACACATTCAGGGATGCATCAGTTTGTAAATTGGTACAATACATTGCAGGTACATGTCTCTTTCTTCTCCCCAGTTTGCTACCATGGCAGCGGCATAAATTACCGCGGCACATGGAGCAAAACTGTATCCGGGGCAGATTGTTTGGCATGGCAAACGCAGATTCGGTTTGCTCACCCCTGGGCCAACCTAGAATACAACTTCTGCCGAAACCCTTCCGGGCGAGAGTGGCCATTTTGTTATGTGGAGGATGGCAGCGAGGAGAGGTGTGACGTCAACCGGTGCGGTAAGTTGTGTTGCCAAGATGGGAGACATTATCTGAACCGAACCATATTGTCATGGTCACTCGAACACTGAATCCAGACAAGATCTTAGTTTCCGGTAAATATTAATTTAAGAAAGTAACAAAATGCATACTTTTATGCTATACGATATAGTATCCACAAGTCCCGTGTCTACATGTATATTAATAGTAAATACATGGGTAGGGTTTGCATGGAATTAATGAGTGTCAGCGAGCCGCTTAGGAGTTATGCGACATGAAACTTGGTAGATGCCTGAAAAACCCTTCCCGGTTTGAATAGGTTTAAGGCAAAATGTGATCCTCCTGATCTTTTGCTTATATCATGATAATGAGTTGGTATTATTCACACATGAACATGTCAAAATGTCCCTCTTAAATCAACGAAACAATGTATGTACAGCGATCGCCGATATAAAATGGAAATATCTTAGGGTCCGTTAGGATACCACTTGGTCATTTTGGTCGCAAAAAAAAAGACGGGCGATTAAGGTTTGAAGATGTTCAAGAATCCACTAGTAAAATGCATGATTCTTTTCTGTTAGTCAACTCGTGCGAAACGGGTGCTTTGTGTGAGTGCTTTCCTTGACAATATCTTCAAGCAGTCTTTCGTATTGCCTTTGTAAATTAAAATACCCAGATTTGCCCGTCTGTGCGGACATGGGCCCTCCAGACCACGGCAGTAGAAGCCCTGCCAAGAGGTTCTATAACGTGGGAGAAAAGGTCACGTACACCTGCGACGAAGGGTACACCCTGGACTCCAGGCATACCAGCAGAGTGAGGTGCATCAGGGATGGCATCTGGCAATATGACAAGCCCAGCTGTTCAGGTAATTGTTAGAGAGTTGTCGGTGTTAAAAATCCGGCATTTTCTATAATGATGTACATTCTAAGTTTAGCACTTAGAGAAAGATTGAAAGATGTCGCCCGAGGATATGTATACTTTAAGCAATTAATTCTTGGAGGCAATTGTATCAAATTCTATAAGACTGTTGTATTCGTCAGAGCAGAGGTGAGAGTGAAAATATGTTATATATAACGAAAAAAATTCTTTTTGACAGCTATGATAAAATTATTATTTAGTTATAAATTTGAAAACATCACAACGTAAGAAAACCGAATCTTTTCTGTACCTTTCCGAACATATTAGCCGTTATTTTTCTGTATGCACAAAACATGCCTAAATGCCTCTGAAACATACTCTAAAACACGCGACATTTAACATCACATTTTCAAGTGCCCAAAGGTCCACTTTCGTTTTACTCATCATCATAGTCACCCTCATGGTGAGGTGGAACACGTGAAGATTGACTTTCATAACAGTCTGTCGTTCATTGCTGCCAGGAGTTGCTGACCATCCAGTTTAGTTTTTAATTCAATAAGCTTCTTCAAAGTTAGCCTTTGGCGACAAACACGTTTCTTAGAGAAAACAGGTGTCCAGAACAAGAGTCTAACAGCTGGCTCTCTGCTACGAGCCACATGACCGGCAAGGTGTAGTTGATGTTGTTTAACAAGAGATGTAACATTTGGTAACGAGCCATCTAGCTGTTTATTTGTAACGTGGTTCCACCATGGTGTATCATACACTACCTTTAACATCCTTGTATACGTACCATCAGGTTTTTTTAGAGCATGATGTGTTCAATACTCATAATGATACTTTAAATACACTTGTCTTATTTTCCTTTTCTTATTGGGGCTTTCCAATTTAACGTAAAGGGTGAAGGGCACTCCATGCTTGAGCGATCCTTACATCCATGCATGTCAAGTACACTATCGGAGTAACAGCCTTGGTATTTAGAATCAGAGACACATTTAATTTCTGAGCCGTCAGAGGGCAAAGATAAACTGTTAGTTGTTGGATTTAAATGCATGTACTTTGTCTTGGAAGCATTTAGATATAGGCCGATTTTTGGGTATGAAGTTTCCACTTTGGTAAGGTGATTCTGTGCGAGCTCCATCGTGTTTTCCAATAAAGCAATAATATCGGCATAATCTAGATCAGCAAGTGTTTCAACTAGTTGTCGTTCCAAGCCGGTGCAGTCGGGCGAGACGGCCACGTACATCGTTGGAGCCTAAAGTCAAGCAAGATAAAAACCTTCCTTTTACTAATGTATGAATACTGGAACTCTGCCTAGGTAGCTAATATCAGCTGTTGGTCCCTACATCTAATATTACAAACATTTTGACACAAAGTTCGATTTGCATTTGATGCACATTACCATCCTAACAATCGATATGCGTCAATATCCTCCTTAGTGGACATTCGGGTCACGCTGCAGGACGACCTACTCTATGGGTACAGTGCAAACCAAGCGCCTGATACTGAGAGTGGGAACCACACAGTTATCATCTTCAGTGGCACAGTGGAACAGATCACCGACCTGGTCAGCTTTAGTCTCTGCTATTTATTTGAGACTTTTCTGGGTTTATAGCAATAGACAAGTCATGGAGGTAACAAACTTTCAGTAACCGATTCTGTAACTTTTATTTCAGGACGAAAAGAAAGAGCTTCTGGTTGCCTCTCTAGTCATCGAATTCGTAAGTAGACCCGGTTATGACGCCTTCGAATTCATTCATTTTTAGAAATATTCCGTTTCTGTCGTTTTGCCTTGACGCAGTTTAGAAGCTTTTCCAACAGATTGCACAATATTCAGTAAATTATGTTGTCAGGCATGGCAGGACAGCCGACTGAAGTGGCGGCCAGAGTACCACGGAAACATCCAGACCCTCAGCGTCTCGGGCAGCAGCATCTGGACCCCTATACTTACTCTGAAGAGGAAGTATGTAGCAGTCTCTTTTTGAATTCCTTTTTAATAGTATCAATATTACGTCAGGTCTAATCTGCTTTTCTCGAAAATTAATATTATTTTATTGGCAGAAATAATATCCTAAGCTTGCCATAGCGGCATACATTATATTTATGTGCATGGTATTGGTGTGATTGTGCGTGTTTCCTTGTCTGTGTTTTGTGTGCCTGTGCGTGCGTGTGTGTGTGCATGTGTGTTTGGTGTCTTTGTCTGTCTATGTTTTTTGTGTGTCTGTCTGTTTGCATGTGTATTGTTTGTGTGGATGAGTGCCCGTTTGTAAGTGTGTGTTTGCATGTGCTTTGTGTGTGTGTGAGAGTGGGTTGGTGTCTGTTTTGTTTGTGTGAGTGTTTGTATTTGTGTGTGCGTGTGTGTGTGTGTGTGTGTTGGTGTCGTACGTGTGTGCTGTCTATGTGAGGTGGTGTGTGTCTGTCTCTTTGTCAATTTGTGGTGTGTGTGTGTGTGTGTTTGCTTGTGTGGTGTGTGTTTAAAAGTTTGTTTTTTTGTGTGTGTCTTTGTCTTTGTGTGTGTGACGCGAAAAATGATGATATTTTGTTTGTTAACCCACAGTGCTGATGGTAAGTACCAGGGTCTGTCAAAGGACGTACCGCTCCAGATCAGCTCCGATGGTACCGTAACGTGGACAGTGGAGACTCTGACCAGCACCATCTGTGATGCAGACCCGTTCTTCTTCCCTGCCGACACCATGGAATGCCACATCTGCTTCTCCTTATCTGCAATTGAGCAAACCATCGGTAAGGATTTTTTAAATATGTCCTAGAAACATAGCATTTGTTTCATGTTATTAATGTTAATTGGTGTTAATTGGAGTTCAATAATATTTTTATCAATTTATTTCAGGTTAGGCCACTTCCAGTAAACTTTATGGATACAATTCTCAGTACAATTCCAAATCAATGCCCTTCGGCAAAAAATTGAAAGACACGAATTACATATTTACATTTTCAAATAAAATGACCCAAAACCGTGAACAAAAGTTGAAGCAATACAATACGGTATAACAACCGACGGGGCGTCTTCCTATAATAACGAGACATGTTTTTAATTAATAGTTTGTTTTAATGATCTGTTGAACACAGAATGTGGAGCGGGCAGTTTCTGTGACGTCTGGTCTCCTCCAGAACAGTCGGGCGAATGGAATCGGCAGGACAAGATTTTTGCGGAAAGCAACAAGAAGGCGTGCTTCGCGGTTCATCTGGAGAGGATCCCGCTGTTCCACATCGCCACGACTGTTGGTCCCTGTATCATCCTGGTGGTGCTGATGATCATCACCTTCGTCATGCCCATAGGCAAGGGGGACCGGATCTCCTTCGGAGTTACCATCCTGCTTTCCATGGTCGTGTCTCTTGTGTTCGTCACGGAGGTGCTTCCTGTGAAAGGAGCTCTGCCGTTTTTCGGTGAGGACAAAACATTGTCACATTTTCCCAATATTTACCCGACTGATGCTTTTTTGCTACAAAGTTACCTGAATAAAGTTCGATTAGATTGATCGCACCGAAAAATCGGATAAAGCCATTCGTGAAGCATTTTGGTAACTGTTCATTGAAAAAGTGAAGGGGTCCTTCTTGGTGTGAGTGAACGAAATCAATCTGCCCAAATTTGCAGATTGTGCTTTTCAGTACAGACCTGGTATTGCCATAAGTTGTTTACTGGGTATGCAGTACAAATGAAAACCAAACAAATACCACGATTGGTGTTACAGCCACGCTGATCGTCGTTTGCATGGGGCTGATGGGACTTTTCCTGTTCTTCACCATGTACATCATCACTCTTCACGACATAGAGGGGAGTCTGTCTCCAATGGCGAAGACTTTCTTCCTCTATTACGTGGCAAAGTACGTGTTTCTCGTCACAATATATAGATTTTGGATTAACTAGAGCAATTGAAACGCATAGGAAATCAGATGCATTGAGGCTTGAATTTCTTTGTTGGTTTGTGGGATCGTTGAACTCCATTGTAGATTTCAGATATTATAGATAATTTTCAGGATAGTTTGCCAATGGAAGAAAGATACAGACTATTGTTTTTTAAGTTGAATGCTGTTGGTCACAAGTTGTTTGGTGCGTCGTTTACCAACAAAGATCTGAACATTGGGTCATTTATATGGAGACAAACATCGATACGGAGCCTACTCATCCTTATATTTATTCTTATCAATGTTGGTAAGGTTCCTGCTGCTCGGGGACCTCACAGAGAAGGAGACTGCGAGCGGGGAAGGAGAGACAGGCCTGGCCGGCAAGAAGCTGGGCTGGTCTGAGCAGGCCAGCCTCGACATCCAAGGAGAGGAGGCCACAGATGACGCCAACGAAGACACAGTGAAGGTCGAAGTAGAGACCCGAACTGAAGTCTCCGATAACGTGATGAAGGTCGATGGAAAGACCCCGGCTGATGTCTCCGAGACAACCCGTGACATCCCTGTCGGACCGCCCACCCGCCTGGAGGCTGCCGTGGCAAAGCAGACCTCTTTCCTGCGTCAAGTGATCCGGCAGGCGATGAAGACCGAGCAGCAGCTGGAGGAGCTGACCAAGGCGATGAAGAACGAGCAGAAGGTGTCCGATTACACCCTGCTCACCAAGGTCCTGGACAGGCTGTGCCTTGTCCTGTACGTCATCAGCGTTGCCTTGACCGTGCCTATGACCATGTATCTGGGCAAATAGACATAGTATTCGAACTTATGGGGTTGGCACATCCCAAAGGCGCTTATTTGAATAGAATCAAAAGGCGCTTCTGGGATAGAATCACTTCTTGGATACAGAACTATTCCAGATGCACGTGATCACAGAAGTACCACTGCACAAACATATCCTAGAATCTCGCGGAAACGAACCACTTTTGTTTACAGTACATGTAAAGGCTTTAGATACCTTTAAATACCACATACCATTGAAACTACCCTACACAACATTACGTTATCCGTTATTGCATTGTGTATTGGCAGAATATGCATACATTAGCGGTAGATTATCACCTAATTATCTTTCCCCCGTCTGGCAAACTCAGTGTACTTCTTTTGTCATGGAAAGTGGCGTCGAGAGTACTACCCACCCCCCCTTCTGGATTTTGCCCCCTCCCCATTTTTTCTGCAGTTTATTGCTCGCATTTCGTTATTCTATAATAGCACCATGTTTTTATTCATGCTGAAAGAAGATAGTGTTTGTTCCTGTTTATAATAGGTAAAAGTCACGAGTTACTTTTGTACGTCATAGAATGCCGGCTGGTCGCTTGCTGTCTTTTAGTCTTTGCAAGCTACTAGTATGTACTTCTTTAAGGCAGGGCAGTACAGTTGTCGCTCCTAGATGAGGGTGGCTTCACTATCCATAAGTTATCCCGTTTTGACATTCCTCCACATTATTTCCGTCGAAAGCAAAGTCAAATGTCAACTGCAGTATCAACGGCTACAGCTGCATACGGAAGCTCATTGGTCCATGAAGTCATGGTACAGAACTATGGCCCGACGGCGGTCCTGTTATTATCAGTTGCAGCTGAAGTCCGTAGAAACTCTCTCGATCTTCAGTAGAAACTCTTTGCCGATGTAAAATAATGACCAATGTCTCTAACGGTATGCTCCTCCAAAAAGTTATCATCAGATTACGCACGCAAGGACAGCGAGAATGCACATCAACACGCAAAGATGCATTGAGTGGCAAAATGCTTGACCCTATAGTTATGCGATGAGAAATTCTATTGGCTTGTTCTGAAGAATTTGCATGGGCACAGGTCCAAAGAGCGTTGAACAACCGCTATTGCCAGCCATGTCTATTGTTACAATCACATCAAGGAGGTTATTTGAGCTGCCTGATTACCCGTCTTTCACAGAAAAACAATACCTGACTAGAAAAATTTGAAACATGAAGCTGTAATTATCAAAAGCTTGAAATATTAGTAGAAATTTAACGTTTAACGTTGTCACTTATTCTGTACAATCAAGATCATAACCTGGGACAAAAGATTTAGAACACCGATTCAAGGAGGTTATATCTTGACAAAGATTATTTCAGGTATATTTTTCGTCAACAATAGGCAAAATGACAGACGGTGACCAAGAAAATAGACAGTATTTTGTCCCATGTTCTCTACATTCTTTTGACAAAATGATGTCCCTAGATCAGATCGCAGTCCAATGTTTTTCCTATGTCCAACGTCGTTTCAGTTCGACTTCCTCCCTATGACGCGGCGGGCATTCTGTATTTTCAGCTTTAAAACATCGTAAAACACTAGTTTACGAATTTCCAAATTAAACGTCTTTGGTTATTTCATTTTCCCAGCTCTTCATACAAAGGGGGCTGATCTCGTAACTAATTATCACGATTCACGCAGAAGTCTATTGCAGCAGTTCAGATTTATGTAAGTTGAAAAAGAATCTCAGTTTGAGTGCAAATAATTAAAGAGGAAAATTAGAATGAACGCTGGGCTTTATGACCATTGTCTGTGCTGGACAATACATCCGACAAACGAACTGCTGTTTATGTAATGAAAATGACGAGTTTACTTTTTAGTTTCAGCCAGGAGGCTGAAACCTCTATGGCTTAAGACATCCCTAGCCTTTATTTTTTTCCCGACATGTAGAAATGACAATGAATGGTCCGAGGCCACTGGGGCCCCCAGAGTTACTGCGGTCGTCGCTCAATACGTGCCAACCGCAGGATTTCCAAATAAGTTGGAAATGTCTGCCCGTACAAAGGCCAGCTTTATTGATTATGATCGTTTTCAGTATCTTTTTAGACCTTTCTTACTGACCTTGATGGTATTCCTAAAATTGCGGATGCCGGTTCTTTTTAGTTGTATTTTGTCTTGTCAGACGATGTAACGGGTAGACAAATTAATCATTCAATACCCCCTACACTTCCCCTTATTTTGTGTTTAAAATGTAAACCTCCTTGCTTATTAATTTTCCAAGCAGGTTGGGTTGTAGGGGTAGTAGTTGCCGATAAATAATAATAACCCGCGACCCAAGCCTTGCTTTGAGAATAGGTGCCGTCAGGCCTTTGTCTGCCTATTTCCCCTACACGTCTGGTGTAACGGTCCTAGAAATCCCTGTGCAAGCGCAAGTCCAGGCACGTAAGAAAATATCAAGGGCATTACATGCCGAACCAGGAAAGTCATGTACACAGCCAGGAAACAGAAAATGTCACAGGTGTGTAAGTCCATTAAAAAGCCCGGAAATAAGGGTTTTCGTGCAGTGCGCGTCTAAGATAGACATCTTGGATACAACATGGATCTATAAATACGCCCGTGCACAATCCCAACGTAACTTTATTGTTATTTACATATTTATTTCAGTTTTGAATTATCCCCATGCATAGTTAATCAGAGCTACCCAATTGTTTCAAAGGGTTAGTCTTAAAAAAAAAAAAAACTTTTGTTATGTAAACTAGATTTGAACTAAAATTTGAAAGATAGGCAATAATTTGAATGTGTACAAAGCCTAAGTGGAATATGAAACATACAAGATGTTGGATTCAATGTAACATTGGAAATTGCTTATAAACAAGTTTATGGTCATTTCTTTGTATTGTATGTTTCACCTACCGTACGTATCACATTAACTACAGTGTGGATTGTGGTTGCGGTATTTGTAAGTGTCGTAAATGTAAAATAATTAGAAAACGTTTATGAAGATTAGATATCCAGGTTAACAATATTCAGTTACAATTTAATCACATCATTCGGATAAAAAACGAAGATCTACTTCTGGACGCGTCAAGTGACATTCACCACTCTTCTTCAACCGGTTCTTCAACTCAGTCGTATTTGTAGTGCATTGCTCTTTTAGTTCTTTCTTGCCATGACGTGGAGAGTGATGGATGTCACTCGAAACGTCCGGAAGTGAAAATCAGTTCTTATTCAGTTGTAGACATTGAATTGTATTTAAACAATGTGTTCAAATGTGTGTCTTAATGTTATGAAGAATATTTTGGTCTTCTACAATGAGTACCTTTACGCTTTAACTTATTTATGTATTTACTTATTCATTTATATTAGTAGGAAGGGCATAAAGCCTTTACCCTTTTCAGACCTTTTTTTTTGCAATCTGTGACGTGGCTGGGGTGTTGATGCTCATTCATGCGGATCTTATTTGCTAGAACCGTAGAATAAGATAAATCAAGGTGTGCACAAAGATTTAACAGAAAGAGTAAATTACAAATATTAATTTTCTGTTACGACTTTTGATTTCAATATCACTGATGTCAAATTGACGTCACAAATTGACGTCATGGATTCTTCTTATTAATATCTTACACCTCATGCCTGATATGGAAAAGCGACATCTTTAACATTTTTTCCATTTATATTTTATGTCACTTCAGAAATAGCTTTTTAGTGTAAGTATCGATCCGTTGTGTAAACACACCCATACACAAGCCTTGAACCAAACAATTTTGTTTACATTCTATGTAATGGGTCAGCTTATATTAGAGTAAATGTACAGCCAGGACTGCCTAACTAGCCAGTGGCTATCACAAACTAAACGGTCAGGTAGGGCTGCTTAACGAGCCACTGGCTATCACAAACCAAACGTACTGCCAGGGCTGCCTAACTGGCCACTGGTTATTACATACGGCCAGGTCTGCTCACAAAGACCAGCAGAAAACATCCAGCTGTCCCTTGTAAATGCTAGTTTAATGAAAAATAATAAAACCAAATGAAACTTTACAGTTACATTTTAAATAAAAAAATATCTTATGCTCACAACAATTGATGTAAATATGTTACTATAAAATAATGATTATGCTAAACTAAGTTTCATATAGACAATATCTAAAGAAGCATAGTTGATTTTAAATAGCAGTAAGTAGATTAACGATGTAATGTAATGTAGTTAGGCTTTCAACCTGATTGTATTATCCAGTGCATTTCAGTGCATGTGTTTGCATGCACTACGAAATTGTAAAACTTGTAATAAACCAAATCCACAAAACTGTGCAGCACACGTACACGGTAAGATTTGACGTGCAGACGGTGCTTTTTTTCATTTAACCCTATTCAGACCGGGCTTTTTTTTGTTCTGGACGGGGGGAGGGGGGGTTGAGGCCCTCCACTTCTATTCTATAAGTCCTATAACTCTTGAACGACGTGATGTGCGGCCACCAAATTTTAAGGAAATGATATAGACATAATATCATACAAGTATAAGATGTTTCACGTTAAGATGACGTAATATTACGTAATGATGACTTCATTAATTTGATTATATTGGCCGGGCCAATGAAAAAAGGGTACTCTCAGAAAACTTTACGTTTTGCTCCAAAAATGTAACAACGAGTACAGATAACTGAATGATTATGTTTGTTACGACTTGTGTTGCAAAAAGCAACAACACTGACGTCAAATGACGTCATAAAATGACGTCATGCACATCTAAGATACCAGTTGGGCTTCGCCATATTACATCCACCACCTTGAATTTTTCAAATACATTTTTTGCAACAAATAATCTCATAAGGGAATGGGAATAGACTCAATACATTCATTTAGATAGTTTTTGATGAAAAAATACCAGGTAGTTACAGATTTTAAAGGATAATTAGCTTGTTATTCTTAATCTGGCCATACGGTCCGCCATCTTGGATTTCGAGCTGATGACGTAATCAAATCAGCATAATTTATGCATATATAATTATGAAATATATGCTAAATAATATTAGATTTTATCTATGTAACAAAATAGCAGAAATATAGCAAATAAGTGTGAAATATACATTGTTAGAACCGAAATTAGTGATTTTTGGCAAAATTGCCTGTCAACAAACGGTTGCCATGGCAACACGGAAAAATGGAAAATTTGTCAAACTTCTTGAAATTGTTGCCAACAATATTTATATATAACAAAGGGTTGCTTTTCGAAATATTATGATCTATTGGAATATATTCAAGTTACTGACAGGTTCTCCGGAGCACGCTCCCTTGAGCCCCGGTAACCCGATACTCTACGTTCAAATGGAAACTTTGGGGCCAAATTTGACTATCGTGGACTTATATGCTGTTAACCTTACACACAGACCCACCACCCTATGGAAAACCAAAAACAAAATCTTCTTGGCACAGATAATAAACATTTAGCGGAAAAGGCCTCAACTCAGGTTCGAACCAAAAGTCATCTCAGGTTCGAACCCGAGTCAAAAAACTTTAACTCTAAGACACCACCCATAGCCACTACTGATCGAAGCCTGACAATAAAGACCGTGCTTATACAAATATAATGTAGGAAATGTACATAGAAAGGCGACGGGCATTTCGTAAGGCAGTGAATGTCTTCTAGACGCGAACTAACGTTAAGAAGAGGGGTTAAATGTATGATAATGGATGGATAAACGATCTAAAAAGTTCGGGGTTTAGACCGGATTTGCGACAAATGCGGAACCGTATTTTTTCTGTATTTTTGTCAATCCGTAACAGATCCGAACATCGGATTCCGTTATTCGGAACCTCAAATCCGACCAAATCCGAAAACAAGAAATTTTGACATATACGGAGCCGTATTCCGTCTGTAGTTACTCAGTTTTGGTGGATCCGACAAGGAATCCGTAACAAATCACGTAAGATCGAACATGATTCGTGTTCTAAATCCCCCGATAGAAGTCTGGAAATTTTGGGGCCAAATTTTAGCATAGCGTCCTCTCACCCCATATACAGTTATTATGCTTCAGGATAATTCCCTGGAAGAGATGGTCGCTAGACTTGAGGGTGTGCCGCCTCCATTTAAAACCCCAAATAAACCTAACTGGCTGGAGTGTGCTATAAATCTGCGAGCCACATTCCATCCCACCTAGCGAGACTGTCTGTGAGCCGCCTTCCCTTCCACCTGGCGGTACTGTCTGTGAGCCGGCTTCTCTACCACCTGGCGGTACTGTCTGTGAGCCGCCTTCCCTTCCACCTGACGGGACTGTCTTTGAGCCGCCTTCCCTCCCACCTGGCGGTGCTGTCTGTGAGCCGCCTTCCCTCCAACATGACGGGACTGTCTGTAAGCCGAATTCCCTCCTACCTGACGGGACTGTCTGTGAGCCGCCTTCCCTCCCACCTGACGGGATTGTCTGTGAGCCGCCTTCCCTCCCACCTGACGGGATTGTCTGTGAGCCGCCTTCCCTCCCACCTGACGGGATTGTCTGTGAGTCGCCTTCCCTCCCACCTGGCGGTGCTGTCTGTGAGCCGCCTTCCCTCCAACATGACGGGACTGTCTGTAAGCCGAATTCCCTCCTACCTGACGGGACTGTCTGTGAGCCGCCTTCCCTCCCACCTGACGGGATTGTCTGTGAGCCGCCTTCCCTAACACCTGACGGGACTGTCTATGAACCGCCTTCCCTCTCACCTAGTGGGACTGTCTGTGAGCCGCCTTCCCTCCCACGGACCTAGCGGGACTGTCAGGATGTTCCTTTTGGCGCGGGACGCGTTTCACGGGGTTGACGTCATCACGCGGGCTCGTCTACACTATCTTTCCTGCGTTGTGATTGGCGATGCCCATATTAGGCGAAGACCCAACCCCTTTATAAGGGTAAGATAGACTGTGGCACTGTAAGAAGAACGGACTCATCCCCACGCCGGTGTCACGGCGGCGGCATTTTCCAGTACGCATTTCCTAGGACGCAGACAAAGCAAAACGGCAAGGTTGGTGTAGAGGAACTTCTCAGAGTTTCTCGTGGCCATAACAGGGAGTATAGTAGAGATTTTGGTTATTTTATAACCTTACACGGTAGCTTGTATTTGGTGTCATTTTTGGTTTTGTGGAACGATAGAGGTTATTTTGCATTTGAATAGAAGTTGTCTGCATGTTGCACGTGTGGCGTCCTTCGAAATGCTGAGGTCCTTTCTACTCGCATTCAAGGCGTGCGCGAGCAATGGTTGGGTTATGAGAGTTGGCACGCCGTACAGCGAGGAAAGGAGCTTATTCTGTGTATTTGTTAGATGTCACAGGTACCCGTGTTACCCGCGGCAGCGGGACGGCAACCCGGAGGCACCGGCATGCAAACAGCGCCAGCTGGGGGAAGCGGTATCCAGATTCCGGGGCCAGTCGCCAGTGGATCAGGAGCTCAGGGTACGGGGCCCACTGGAACGGGTGCAGCCGGCGGAACGCCAGGGGCCGGAGGAACGCCAGCTACGGCCAACACTACTGCAGGAACGGGAGCAGCTGCCGGCACAGTAGGGGCAGTAAGAACCGCAGTCAACGCGTCTTCAGGAGCGGGAGTTGGGGCCGGCGTGATAGCGGCAGCAGGAGCCACGGCCAGCACGGCAGCGGGAGCAGGAGTCAACCGCGGCTAGCACGTCTGGAGCAACGAGAAGGCCTGTTGCAGGGTCATCGGCGGCCGCAACTGTAGCACCTGAGTTGGGCAGGTAATTATTGTCATTTTTCACAATGGTTTTGGTTAAGAAAATTACTAGTGGATTTTGTGCGTAAGGAGTACAAGATTTCTGTTGTAAGACCACGTTGTCGCCATGTTGTTTGGTTCAGAATGCGTTGTTGTGGGAGGTAGCCATTTTGTTTACTGTAAGTGGGGTAAATTGCGTAATACTTTTACATTTGAAAGGCATAGTGTTTTGATGCTAGAATGTGTTCTTTCCTTTTTATGGATGTTATTTTGTTTGTAATTCACGCCAGTTTGCTGTTAGATTCGGTTTTTTTTGGAGGTTGTAGTTCGGAATGTAAGGACCGGGGTATTTGTAAGATTTTCGCCCAGGCTTTTTGTGTGTTTTTACAGTATATGTCAAGGTTGTTTGGATGATGTAAGCCAGTCAGGAGAGAGGTTGTTGGACAACTTCAAGAAAAAAGCTGTTGGACAGAATTTGAATTATGTGAAAGGTTGTGGGACAACTTAGAGGAAAAAGCTGTTGGACAGAATTTGAATTATGTAAAAGGTTGTTGGACAACTTAGAGGAAAAAACTGTTGGACAGAAGTTGAATTATGTGAAAGGTTGTTGGACAACTTAGAGGAAAAAGCTGTTGGACAGAATTTGAATTATGTGAAAGGTTGTTGGACAACTTAGAGGAAAAAACTGTTGGACAGAAGTTGAATTATGTGAAAGGTTGTTGGACAACTTACAGGAAAAAACTGTTGGACAGTAGCTGAATCATTTGAAAGGTGGTTGGATAACTAAAAAAAAAATGTTGGACAGTGGCTGATTCATTTGAAAGGTTGTTGGACAAAGTAGAGAGAAAGAAACTGTTGGACAGTAGCTGATTCATTTGAAAGGTTGGTTAGGCAACTTAAAGGAAATTGATGTTGGACGATAGTTGAATCATTTGAAAGGTTCTTGGACAAATTAGAGAATAGATATCGCACGATAGTCGTGATGCTGATGACTTGTATCCTTGTAAGTCATGTCCAAGAAAAATATTTTTTGTGTGACTATGTGCTTAAGATAGTTTACAAGGTAAATCTTTATTTTTTCTTCGCGCAGTATTTTGGATGTAAGGTGTGTGGCATAAGTTTACATTTGACGGTGTGAGCATTTTTCGATGTTGATAATTTTCCTTTCCTCCTAATCTTAAAAAAAAATAACTTGCCGTATTTGAGGGGAAAGTAGTTAAATTGTGTAGACATTTTCGACGGCGCTTTCATAAATTTTCTTCTCTTGTTTTCTATTTTTTATTTTTTATTTTCCCTGTCCCCCTTTTTTAATTTTGGTTGATCCAGGAGTTACAAAAACAGCTGGATGACTTGAAACAGCAGGTGCAGGCGATCCAGTCGGGAGTTGCATCAACAGAGTCCTTAATCAAGGATTTGATAGCATACTGTGGTGGACATCACAGCGCTGTATTTTCACCTGACAGAGCTCTAGCACTTGTTGATGATATTGTATCAGTGGCAAGAAGAGAAGGTAGTGACAAAGTAGAGTCGTTCGAAGCTTATGCAGACGAAATTTATCAACATAAGGCACAACCATACCTCCGCCATCTGATTCTGCGGTATTTTGGTTCAAAGGCAAGAGCACACGCTGTTACTACATCATCAAGCTTCGTAAAATCATGGAAAGTACTTAATGAAGGTTTCGAAACTAATGTGGTGCAAAATCCAAACCCTCCAGTGATGTTAAGGCAGAACAATAACCGTCAGGTCAGAGGGCACTGGGGAAGGTTAGCTAGGGACCAGTGTGCTGCGTGCTATGGAAGAGGGCATTGGGCAAGGGATTGCCCTCAGCAACAGCAAGGAAAGCAGTTCAAACCTAGAAATACTAGGCGTTAATAGCGAAATGTACTTGCTTGGTTCATGGATGAGACGGAAACGGATGTTTGGACAGGAATTTGTACTGTGACTCGATAATAGATCTTTCAACGTATTTTTGAAAAACTCGAGTACAGATAGCAAAATGGCAGAATTTGTATGTAAAACGGCATTATGAAAAAGGAAGATACCTGGGATAAAAAGTATTTCGTCTTTTTCGCATGTGACTTGTTCTACAATGTTGTGATGTTATACTGTGATGTATTTTCCTAAAGTGTTGGTCTTGAAGCATTTTTTTGGGTTTTCGTGTTAGAATAATTGGTTTATAAGTTGTTATAACTGGGTATGCTATAGTTTGGTTTTTTTTTCTCATTTGAAAAATGTATTCATTTGGCATATTTCAATTTTCAGGTAACAACTGGTGTTGTGATAAATAGACAATATGAAGAACAACATCCAGTTAATCCTCTAGAAGCTTACTGGGAACACTTAAGTACATCTCAAGGTTGGACCACATGGAAGAAGGATGGTGCCAATATTGTATCTCCACCAGTTACAGCGGTAGTGCAAGGAAACATCAAGGCGTCTGCAGAATCATTACTGTTTAGAGATCCGAATACGTTTAGAGCAGGTGGTCTACATCAGCAGGCTGACTCTTGGAATAGACTTTTAAAACAAGACGGACAAGGGGCGGAAGTGAGAAAGTGGATTAATCATGGTGTTAATATGTTAGATTTTATTCAACCCTTTTCAGGTTGTTTTAAAGGAAAGAAATATGATTCCGCTTTCCCACCCCCGGCCTTTTTCCCTAATAGTCGTAGCTGCATACCATTTGCCAAGTTCGTCTCGGATACTATCAGAAGCAGGATTGTATCAGGAGCATTTTCAATTTGGGGCAGGGTAGGGCATGTAAAACCGCCTTACATAGTGTCACCGTTGACAGTAGAGCCTAATAAACCAAGGCTGTGTTTAGACCTCAGATATCTAAACAAATGGATGAAGGACTGCCCCTTCACGTTAGATAGCATATTAAACGTTACCAGATATGTTGGAAGACATCACTTTCAAACGGTATGTGATGATAAAAGCGGCTATGATCATTTGTTAATAACTGAGTCTAGCAAACCTCTGGTAGGTTTTCAGTGGGGAAATTGGCTATATGTTGCGAACACAATCGCATTCGGCTGGCGCTGCAGCGCGTTTGTCTATCAGACAGTAGGATTAGTAGCGATGCACGAGATCAGGTCTTTAGGAGTACCAGCATCATTGTATATTGATGATAGACATGCAGGACAGCTACAATGTAGGAAGGTGACACAGTGGTCTTTTTATGAGTTAGCTCAGGCAGCTTGTTTCATTTTATGCAGTGTAGTGATACAGCTGGGATATACAATAGGGCTGAGCAAATCACAGTTGGAACCAGTGGTAATGCCAATATTCTTAGGTATGGGAATAGACTCAGTGATGTTGGCATTTAGATTGTTAACTCATAAGAAGGAAAGCTTCGCACAGCTAAGAGATTACATTCTAAGTCGTGAAGAGGTACCAGTGAGTTTGTTGCAGAAATTGACAGGCAAGATAGCATCTTTCATGATAGCAGTTCCTGCTGCAAGGATGTTTTGCAGAGAGATGTATAAGGAAATCGGGGAAGCAGGAAAGACAGGGAAGATGGTCAGGATAGAGGGGGATGTTAGAAAGGAGATAGAACACTGGAAATTCCTAGAGACTTGGGAGGGGCACATGCCTTGGAAACCAGAGAAACATGAAGTAATACACTTATCAACAGATGCCTCCAGCTACAGATGGGCAGGAGTGATAGACCTAGATAAGGGTACAATACAGTGTGGAGATTATTGGGATGAAGAGGACTCGATTGAGCATATTTCCATTAAGGAAACAGAAGCTTTGACACGTACACTCTTATCAGTACAGGATACAGTAAGAGATAAGCGAATTGACGCAAGGGTTGACAACCAAAATCTAATACAAGCTTGGCAAAGACAAGGAGCAAAGAGTAAAGTATTGAATCAGGCTATTATAAAGTTGTGGGATACAACAATGCAGCTTAATATTGACCTCAACCTGTGTTATGTTCCCTCAAATGCGAATGTAGCAGACAAACCATCAAGAATGTGTAAGATGACAGATGCGCAGTTGTCCCCAGAGATATTTCAGAAGATTGACACTATCTTAGGGGGTTCTCAGGGTTTTGACACAGATCTTATGGCACTTACATCTAATGTCCAAACAGGAAGATCAGGGAACAAGTTAAGATTTTTTAGTCAACGCCCTGTACCAGGATGTGCTGGCATAGACATGTTCGCTCAAGATTTAACAGGCATGAACGGCTACGTCTTCCCCCCGTACAACTTGATTCCAGCAGTTATTGCTTTCATTCGGCAACAGAATGTTTCTGTAACTATTGTGGTTCCGGATTTCTACCCTAGGAAATACTGGTGGCCGATTGTAAACAGAGAGGCAGACAGAGTGGTCAAAGTAGCAATAGCCGGGGACATGGTATTAAGATACCCGGACAAGAGACAAGGATGGAAGAGTTACCCTACAACTTGGGACATGTGGGCTTTCCGGGTCAACAAGGCACCTTTCAGGGAGTAGCTAGAATGTGGTTACCAGCTATAAATTGTAATTTTTCTAGGTATCCTAATGATTTTGATTACAATTTCTGTCAAAAGTGTGGAGAGCCTAGGCAGAAACAACAATTAGACGAAAATAAACAAAGAATTCAAGTTAATTTGGAGAAGATTAATAGCAGATTTGAGGAAATAATGGGAGCTCATAACAGTTCAGCATATGAGAAACAAAAAAAGGCTCTGGCAGAATTATTGCAAGTATTTCTGAAATCTGTATCCCCGTTAAAAAAACTTGCAAACAGCAACACCTGAGGATATAGTGAAGTTTTTGATTTTTAAGGATCAACAGGGTAAGACAAAAGTGCATGTTGCAGAATGTACATGCACAGAACAAGAGTCATGCGATTGTCCGAAACGATTAGCTTTTAAGACGGTAGATGCTTATGTGGGGAAAATTAGATCAATTTTCAATGAAGAAGGTAGAGGAGGACAATGGGATGATAGGTTGGGTTTGGGAAATCCAGCGGCTAGCCATCTTGTGAAAAAGTATCTAAAAGCAGTAACGGAAGAACAGTTGCGAAAAGGTCGGACTCCCCAACAAGCAAAAACAGTTTTTTTGCCTAAGATTTTGGAGATATGTAACCACATAGATAACACAATGCAGGCTGAGAAATCAGCAACAAAGATTTATATCTTAGCTAGAGACCAAGCCATTTTTAAAACACTATATTTTGCAGGTGATAGAGTTTCGGACTTAATGGCTTCCCGAACCAATGAGGTTAGCAGATTACCATCAGGAGCACTGTTGTTCAATCACGTCTGGGGTATGACATTGAGAAATGGAAGAACGAATATCTTCACCTTAGAGCCAACAGGAGACCCATCCTCTTGTCCAGTTTTAGCGTTAGACAATTATGTAAGAACAGCAGCATGGCTCTCCATTGACTTGAAAGGGGGGTACCTTTTCAGATCCACGTCGAAAGAGGGACACATATTAACAGACCCGCCATCTACGTCTGCATTGGATAATGTATTCAGGAGATATCTGGAGAAAATGGGCAGATATGAGGGTGAGACGTTGCATGGATGCAGGGCGGGGTGTGCAATTTCATTGCATATGGCAGGGGAATCAACCAGAGGAATCATGGAACATGTTGGATGGTTCAATAAGAGAACAGCTTCATATTACATGAAGTTAGCACAGGTCACACAATCAGGAAGACCTGCGCTAAAACTAGCAAGTAAGACAGGCAACAGAAAAGTATATGGAAACCAATGAGGTATCAGGAGTGGAGAGGGCATTTATGAAGTATTAATTTAGACAAAGTGATAGAAAAGTAGATGAAAAATCAGGAGTTATCAGGATGAGAGAGGGATCATGAAGTATAAAGGTAAATGACAGAATAGACAGGAAAAGAACGAGAAAAGAAAGACGTAAGAATAATGGATATAGATGAATGAGAGTTGGAAAGAGTAATAAAAAATGTCAACTTGATGGTGTCATGGGTTTTATTGAGTGACTGTGTAAGAAGTAATATGTATGAAAGAATGAGAAATGGGGTTGGAAGAGGGGGAGGAAGAAAGAGAGTGGGAGTAAATAGGAAATAGAGTATGTTAAAGAATCAATATATTATATGATAACAGTGGAGAGTTTAGGTAACCGAAATGATAGTAGTAGGAAGAAATGGTACTAAGGATACAAAAGGGGCGCGACGGAAGGCACTTCCCCATAGCTTCATATGGATGAGCCAATTACTATGCAGAAAGAATAGGTAACTATCTTTCCTGCGTTGTGATTGGCGATGCCCATATTAGGCGAAGACCCAACCCCTTTATAAGGGCAAGATAGACTGTGCACTGTAAGAAGAACGGACTCATCCGCACCGCCTGGTAGTCGGGCGAAGACTTAACATTGGGGTAAGCAGGAATAGATGGAAGATGAAAAGAGATATAGTAGGGAAGTTTATCAGTGTTTCTCACCCACCCACCCACCCCGTACGTAAGAAAAAGAATTTGAAAAGATTATACGAATCACATCTTCGCGCGACTCCAGGCACTTCCCAATAGCTTCATATGGATGAGCCAATTACTACGCAGAAAGAATAGGTAACTGTTAATTCCGGTGCGCAGTGTGCGTTGTTATCGGTGTGACGTTTGTAGTCTTTATCCTGCTCACAAACTCGTTTGTACTGTTGCATTGTCACAGGACAGAAAAAAAAAACGACAATCGTTGGCATAATAGGAGCGAAGTGACTTTTTACAATGCACGTAGGATTTGCAAGGTTGACAATTATGTATTTTTCAGAGGAATCCTCGTACGGATAGGCGTATCCAACTTGTTTTGAATTGTTCAAAATATTAAGGCTGTTACGTACGCAAAAACTGGCTGTGAGAGTGTAAACCATTATGTTGATACTGCGGTAAGATGGCACAGTTAGAAGTATACAATATGATTTACATTGAATCTACTAGTAAACTGATTATGCGATTAAGTCAGCAATCTACACAAGCACACATTAATAGCCAGATGTATGCAAATACATACACATACACTTACCTACACCCACCAACACAAACATACACACAAACATACATACGAACACACGCTCAAACGCACTACCAAGCACACACACACACACATACACACACACACACACACACACAGACTCTCAGACTCACATAGCAAACGCGTGTGCACGCACATACACAGGGGTAGTCATAACAGACGCCTATTTTTTGCGTACGTTTTAATATAAAACTCACGCTTTTTAACATTTTGATTCCTTACAAACATGTTGAAGAATGGTAAGCATGCATGAATGAAATCAGACGAACCCTGCATGCACATATATTGTATCGTGTTCCCGTTGTTGTTTAATACAGTTAAGCCAGCTTGCATGTATGGCATCCATGATGCCTATGTCTAACAATGTTGTTGCTGCAACAGTATTGAAATAATGTGCATATACCTGAGTATAATAGTAACACGCATTCTCCGGTAAAAACGGTAATAAAAACATACAACCTTTCATTCAAATTTATATTGATGCATAATGTGACAAAGTTTACAAAACAGTAGTTAACAAGGGACAGCTGGATATTTTCTGTTGGTCTTTGTGAGCAGACCTAGCCGTTTGTGATAGCCATTGGCTAGTTAGGCAGCCCTGGCTGTAAGTTTAGTTTGTGATAGACACTAGCTAGTTAGACAGCCCTGGCTGTACATTTAGTTTGTGATAGTTATTAGCTAGCTAGGTAGCCCTGTCTGTACGTTTAGTTTGTGATATTCACTAGCTGGTTAGGTAGCCCTGACTGTACGTTTAGTTTGTGATAGCCAGTGGCTAGTTAGGCAGCCCTGTCTGTACGTTTAGTCTGTGATAGTCACTAGATGGGTTAGGTAGCCTTGACTGTACGTTTAGTTTGTGATAGCCACTGGCTAGTTAGGCAGCCCTGGTTGTACGTTTAGTTTGTGATAGCCAGTGCCTAGTTAGGTAGGCCCTGGCTGTACATTCACTTTTATAAAATATGAACCAGTACATAGAATGTAAGCGAAATTGTTTGGCTTCAGGGTTGTGAGTGGGTGTGTTTACACAACGAATCGATAATTACAATAGATGTCTATTTCTGAAGTGACAGAAGATATACTTAGTAAATGGAACAATACTTTACAGATGACGCTTCTTCATATTAGGCTTGAGGTGTTATATATTCACAAAAACGTCACTCTTTTTTGGTCCTTATCTTTGTTTGGGGTCATCCCAAGGACATAATGAGAACGCCTAATCCCTATTCAGAGGGGGGGGGGGTGTGTTTCTGAGGCAACGTTTTTTTGACTGACATCTTTTACAAAATTGGCTGATTTTTGGTCCACGATGCAGTTTCCAGGTTTTACTACTACCACCTATTGTCTTACATCAATTACATTTTATGAAGTTCAATTTAACTTTCATGATTCATTATTCTTTTATTCATGTTGTTATGATATCGTACTTGGTCAAAGCCATGATGGTGGAAAATATCATGGGCTCTGTTATAACCAATTCATTCTCCCTTGAAACCCGCCAATACGTTTATTTTGTTTTCCTAAGGCATCAAAAGAAACGCTTTCAATCTATTCAATTGAGTTTTGACGTTAAATGTTGAAAATTGATGCTCACAGATCGCAGATCGCAGCTGGTAGCTAAATATGCATGACGTCAATTTGTGACATCAAGTTGACATCAGTGATTTTGAAATCAAAAGTCGCAACAGAAAATTAATATTTTGTAATTTACCCTTTCTGTTAAATCTTTTACCACAGATTGAATTATCTTATTCTACTGTTCTGGCCAATAAATTCCGCATGAATGAGCATCAACACCCCACCACTCACAGATTGCAAAAAAAAAAACGTTCTGAATAGGTCATGAATGTCACTTGTGATGAATGTCACTGGTACCGACCAGACGTAGATCTTCGTTTTTTATCCAAATAAAGTGATTAAATTGTAACTGAATATTGTTTACCTAAATGCCTAATCTTTATAAACGCATTCTAATTATTTTTCATTTACGTCGCCACTTACAAATACCGCAGCCACTATTCACACTGTGGACACTGGTTAATGTAATACGTACGGTAGATGCAACATATCTTACAAAGAAATGACCATAAACTTGTTTACAAGCAATTTCCAATGTTACATTGAATACAACATCTTGTATGTTTCCTATTCCACACAGGCTTTGTACACATTCAAATTATTGCCTATTTTTCAGACTTCACTCGCAATCCGGTTTACATAACTAAGTTTTTTTTTTTTTAAGACTAACCCTTTGTAACAATTGGGTAGCTCTGATTAACTATGCATAGGAATAATTCAAAACTGAAATAAATATGTAATTAACAATAAAGTTAGGCTGTGATTGTGCACGTGTGTATTTATAGACCCATGTTGCATCCAAGATGTTATTCTATCTTAGACGCGCATTGCACGAAAATCATAATTTCCGGGCTTTTTAATCGACTTACACACCTGTGACATTTTCTGTTTCCTGGTTGGGTACGACTTCCCTTGTTCGGCGTGTAATGTCCTTGATATTTGTTTTACATACCTTCCCATTGCGCTTGTACAGGAATTTCTAGGACCGTTACACCAGACGTGTAGGGGATATAGGCAGACAAAGGGCTGACCTGTAACCCAACTTGCTTGGACAATTTATAAGCAAGGAGGTTTACATCTTAAACACAAAATAAGGGGGAATGTAAGGGGTATTGAGTGATTGGTATGTCTACCCGTGACATCGTCTGACAGAACAAAATACAACTAAAAAGAAACGGCATCCCCATTTTTAGGAATACCATCAAGTTCAGTAAGGAAGGTCTAAAAATACTAAAAAAAAACGATCATATTAATGAAGCTTGCCTTTGTATGGGCCGACATTTCCAACTTGTTTGGAAATTCTACGGTCGGCACGTATTGAGGGCCGACCGCAAAAACTTTGGGGGCCCCAGTGGTCGCGGGCCTTTCATTAACATTGTCATGTATACATGTAAAATAAATGCTAAGGATGGATCTTGGCTTCTAAATAGGAAAGTATGTCTAAAGCCAAGGAGGCATCCTCCTTGCTTAAACTAAACTAAACTCATCATTTTAATTACATAAACAGCAGTTCGTTGGTCGGATGTACTGTCCAGCACAGACAAAAACCACAATGTTAAATTTCTACTGATGTTTCAACATATATCAGACGGCATATTTCACATTTTTCCAGGCAGGTATTGTTTTCCTGTGAAATACGGGTAATCAGGCAGCTCAAACAACCTCCTTGATGTGATTGTAACAATAGCCATGGTAGGTGGTTCACAGCTCGTTGTGTCTGTGCCATGCAAATTCTTCAGAAAAGGCCAACATAATTTTTCCTCACATAACTATCGGGTCAAACATTTTGCCAATCAACGCGCCTGTCACCATTTTCAAATTCTTCAGTTGAGTTGGTATTGTGAAGTCCGCGTCTTTGCTTGTGGATGTGCATTCTCCCTGTCCTAGCTAGTGTGTCTAGATAACAGTGTGCGTTATCTGACGATACCGAGGAACTCCTTGGAGGAGCATACCGTTAGAGACATTGGTCATTATTTTACAGCAGCAAAGAGTTTCTGCTGACGATCCCGGAACAGGACGTCAGCTATAACTGATAATAACAAGACCGCCGTCGGGCTATAGTTCGCTCCCTTGACTTCATGGATCATGGAGCTCCGTATAGAGCTGTAGCCGTTGATACTGCAGTCGATATTCGACTTTGCTTTCGACGGAAATAATGTGGAGGAAAATCAAAACGGTCTCATTTTTGGATAGTGAAGCCACCTTCATCTAGGAGCGACAACTGTACTACCCTGCCTTAAATGAGTACATGCTAGTAGCCTGTGAAGACTAGAAGACAGTAAGAGACCAGTCGGTATTCTATGACATACAAAGGTCACTCGTGACCTATTATACACACTAAAAAACACTAATAAAATTGTATTGTTACAGTATGAATAAATATATGGCGCTATTACAGAATAAAGAAATGCGAGCAAGAAACTGCAGAACAAATTGGGGAGGGGCAAAATCCAGAAGGGGCAGTAGTCCTGACGCAACTTTCCATGAAAAAAGGAGTTTAGTGTAGTTTCAAGGCCAAGGGTATGTGCAATGGTATTTCAAGCCTTTAAATGCCCTGTACACAAACGTGGTTCGTTTCCGCGAGATTCTAGAACAATCATATAAACGACTGCACATGTCTCGTTTGGAGGCATGAAACGTCGGGGTTTTGAAGGACATGTATAATTTCGAGGAATGGGAAATGAGGGTTTTCGTGCAGTGGCCCTTTTGGAATAGGACTGTACCCAAGAAGTGATTCTATCCCAGAAGAGCTTCTGGGATGTGCAAACCTCATGAGTTCGAATACCATGTCTACTTGCCCAGGTACATGGTCATGGGCACGGCCAAGGCAACGCTGACGACGTATAGGACAAGGCACAGCCTGTCCAGGACCTTGGTGAGCAGGGTGTAATCGGACACCTTCTGCTCGTTCTTCATCGCCTTGGTCAGCTCCTCCAGCTGCTGCTCGGTCTTCATCGCCTGCCGGATCACTTGACGCAGGCACGAGGTCCGCTCTTCCATGGCGGCCTCCAGGCGGGTGGGCGGTCCGACAGGGATGTCACGGGTTGTCTCGGAGACCTTCACAGTGTCTTCGTAGACATTATCTGTGGCCTCCTCTCCTTCGGCAGGGATGTCGCGGTTGGCCTGGTCAGACCAGTCCATCTTATTGTCGGCCGGGCCTGTCTCTCCTTCCCCGCTCGCAGTCTCCTTCTCTGTGAGGTCCCCGAGCAGCAGGAACCTTACCAACATTGATAAGAATAAATAAAATGACGAGGAAGCTTCTTATCTATGTTCTTCTCCATGCAAATGATCCAACGTTCAGATCATTGTTTTTGTTGGTAGATGAGACACCAAACAACATGTGACCAACATCATTCAACTTTTGAATAAAACAAAACAAAATCAGTCTATATTTTGCTTACATTGGCAAACTATCCTGAAAATTATTTATAATGGCTGAAATCAACAATGGAGTTCAACGATCAGACAAACTAACATAGAACGAACCAAGCCTCAATATATCTCATTTCCTATGCATGTCATTTGCTCTACTTAATTCAAAATCTTTATATTGTGACGAGATGCACGTACTTTGCCACGTAATAGAGGAAGAAAGTCTTCGCCATTGGAGACAGACTCCCCTCTATGTCGTAAATAGTGATGATGTACATGGTGAAGAACAGGAAAAGTCCCATCAGCCCCATGCACACGACGATAAGCGTGGCTGTAACACCAATCGTGGTATTTGTTTTGTTTTTATCTGTACTGCATACCCAGTAAACAACTTATGGCAATACTAGGTTTGTACTGAAAAGCACGATCTGCAAATTCGGGCAGATTAGTTCCATTCACTCACACCGAGAAGGACCCATTAAATTTTTTCAATGGACAGTTGCCAAAATAGTCCCCTAAGGATTTATCCGATTTTTCAGTGCAATCTATCTAATCCAATTTTTTAAGGTAATCTAGTAGCAAAAAATCAATAGTCGGGTAAATATTGGGAAAATGTGACAATTTTCTGTCCTCACCGAAAAACGGCAGAGCTCCTTTCACAGGAAGCACCTCCGTGACGAACACGAGAGACACGACCATGGAGAGCAGGATGGTCACCCCGAAGGAGATCCGGTCTCCCTTGTCTATGGGCATGATAAAGGTGATGGTCATCAGCACCACCAGGATGATGCAGGGACCAACAGTCGTGGCGATGTGGAACAGCGGGATCCTCTCCAGATGAACAGCGAAGCACGCCTTCTTGTTGCTTTCCGCAAAAATCTTGTCCTTCCGATTCCATTCGCCCGACTGTTCTGGAGGAGACCAGAAGTCACAGGAACTGCCCGCTCCACATTCTGTGTTCAGATCATTAAAACAAATTATCACTTAAACACATGTCTCGGTATTATAGGCAGAAGTCCTGCCTGCTGTTATACCGTATTATCATATAGCCAGGCGCCGCGGGCCATTTAGAAGGCCCCGTTCCACGTTGGTTATGACGCAGTAACATATAGATTCCGGCAAGGCAGGTGTGTTCGCTCCTTCTGATTGGTCAGAACGAATTGAAACCGGCAACGTTGTCGATTTGCATTGAAAGCGGCACCAGTGTCGATGCAAATCGACACCGGTGCCGGTGTCGATTCAATCTGACCGATCAGAATGAGCAATACACACAAGAAAGAAAGGGATATGCAGGCATTGGCCAATCAAAAGGACCAAAACATATGTCAGAGCAAAGGGAATAAATACAGACTGCAAGAGGGGGTTGGCTCATTCTGTTAACATTAGTAATGAGTTTTGTTGTTCTAAAAATCAACGACTGCAGTGTTGCGAATACTTTCTGTGGAAATGTTGATTAAAATGCAATCTGTAATCTCCTTACAAATGTATGTTCCAAAGAACAATGAACAAAAGCACGTACAGGAGATTGCAAGTTTGTGTAGGTTATATGATAATAACGTTAATGACCCGCCTGTTCCTCGGTGTACATTGTGTCAGAACGCCTGGTCCTTTGCTATAACCACATTCGGTGGTTATAGCAAAGAACCAGGCGTTATGGGACCATATACAACTCGGGGCGGGTCATTCACCCTTAATTGTATTGCTTCAACTTTTGTAATGTGGTTTTGGGTCTTTTAATTTGAAAATGCAAATTTGTTTGTGTTCTTGTGTCTTGTTTTTTTTCCAAATGACATCGATTTGGAATTGTACTGATAATTGTATACATAAAGTTTACTTGAAGTGGCCTAACCTGAAATAAATTAGTAAACATCTTTATGTAACACCATTTAACAACAATTAAAACCGATAACATGAAATAAATGCTATGTTTCTAGGACATATTTAGAATACCTTACCGATGGTTTGCTCAGTTGCAGATAAGGAGAAGCAGATGTGGCATTCCATGGTGTCGGCAGGGAAGAAGAACGGGTCTGCATTACAGATGGTGCTGGTCAGAGTCTCCACCCTCCATGTCACGGTACCATCGGAGCTGATCTGAAGCGGTACGTCTTTTGACAGACCCTGGTATTTACCATCAGCACTGTGGGTTAACAAACAAAATATCATCATTTTCTTTGACTATGCGAAATGGCCTTTTACGTCCTGGAGGAAGGTCAAAATATTTCTTCGCGTCACACACACACAAAGACAAAGACACCCAAAAAACAGGCGGACACAAACTCTCAAACACACAACACACATGCAAACACACACACACACACACCACACACATTGACAAAGAGACAGACACACAAAGTCACATAGACAGCACACATGCATGACACCAACACACACATATGCAAACACTCACACACACAAAACAGACACACACACACATGCAAACACAAAGACACGCTAAAACACATACACAGAAAGACACAGACACCAAACACACAGACACACACACGCACGCAAAGGCACACACAGGCACAAAAAACACACACAAGAAAACACGCTCAATCACACCATACACATGCATGTAATATATTCCGCTATGGCACTGTAAGCTTGGTATATCATTTCTGCCGAAAAATTATATCAATTTTTGAGAAAAGCGGATAAGACCTGGCGTTATTTTGATACAAATTATGAAAGTTCAAAAAGAGACTGCTACATACTTCCTCTTCAGAGTAAGTATAGGGGTCCAGATGCTGCTGCCCGAGACGCTGAGGGTCTGGATGTTTCCGTGGTACTCTGGCCGCCACTTCAGTCGGCTGTCCTGCCATGTCTGACAACATAATTTACTGAATATTGCGCAGTTTGTTGGAAAAGCTTTTAAAGTGCGTCAAGGCAAAACAACAGAAACGGAATATTTTAAAAAAATTACTGAAGACGTCATAACCGGGTCTACTTACGAATTCGATGACTAGAGAGGCATCCAGAAGCTCTTTCTTTTCGTCCTGAAATAAAAGTTACAGAATCGATTACTGAATGTTTGTTACCTCCATGACTTGTCTATTGCTATAAACTCAGAAAAGTCTCAAATAAATAGCAGAGACTAAAGCTGACCAGGTCGGTGATCTGTTCCACTGTGCCACTGAAGATGATAACTGTGTGGTTCCCACTCTCAGTATCAGGCGCCTGGTTCGGACTGTACCCATAGAGTAGGTCGTCCTGCAGCGTGACCCGAATGTCCACTAAGGAGGATATTGACGCATATCCATTGTTAGGATGGTAATGTGCATCAAATGCAAATCGAACTTTGTGTCAAAATGTTTGGAATATTAGATGTAGGGACCAACGGCTAATATTAGCTACCTTGGTACAGTTATAGAAGTATTCATACATTAATAAAACAAAGGTTTTTTTTTTTTTTTATCTTGCTTGACTTTAGGCTCCAATGATGAACGTGGCCTTCTCGCCCGAATGCGCCGGCTTTTCGTAGAGGTCACGAGTAATTCTACAAAGTTACGTAACACAACCAAGGAAAAGTCGTAGGAAATTATAATGAATGAAAAGTTAGACCGTCACAAAATGTTTCTAATCTTGGAAGTTTATGGAATTACGCTAGATATTGTAAGTGTTATTCGAGTCATGTACGAGGACACCACTGTGGTCCTTCAGGGTGACACTTTAGCCCCATGCATCTTTATCATTTGTCTCGAATACTCGCTACGGTCTCCTTTAACCGACACAGAAAGGCTAACCCTTAGCCGTCGAAGGAGCCAGCGACAACCAGCTGAAACACTTGCTTATTTTGCCGATATTATTGCTTTATTAGAAAACACGATACAACTCGCACAGAATCTCTTTACCAATGTGGAAACTTCATGCCAAAAAATTGGCCTATATCTAAATGCTTCCAAGACATGCATTTAAATCCAACAATTGACATTTTATTTTTGCCCTCTGACGGCTCAGAAATCGATTGTGCCTCTAATTCTAAATACCAAGGCTGTTACTCCGATAATGTACATGACATGCATGGATATAAGGATCGCTCAAGCATGGGGTGCCCTTCACCCTCTACGTAAAATTTGGAAAGCTCCTATAAGAAAACAAACTAAGACAAGTGTATTAACCCTATTCAGACCGGGCTTTTTTGGTCATCCCTGGACCGGGGGGGGGGGGGGCTTTTGAGGCCCTCCACTTCTAAGTCCTATAACTCTAAAACGACGCACTGTAGGGCCACCAAATTTTAAGGACATGATTTCGACATAATATTTGACAAGTATGTGACGTTTGACGTTACGTTGACGTAAGATGACGTAATTATGACGTCATCAATTTGATTACATTGGCCAAACCCATGAAAAATGGGTATTCTCAGAAAACTTCAAGTTATGCTGCAAAAATGTAACAACAAGTGCAGACAACAGAATAATAATGTTTATTACGACTTGCGTTGCCAATAGCAACATCAATGACGTCAATATGACGTCATAAAATGACGTCATGCACATCTAAGATACGAGTTGGGCTCCGCCATATTATATCCACCACCTTGAATTTTTAAAAATACTTTTTTTGCAACAAATAATCACAAAGGGCAATGGAAATAGACGTAATTCATTCATTTAGATGGTTTTTGATGAAAAAATACCAGGTAGTTGCAAATTTTAAGGGATAATTAGCTTGTTTTTCTTGATCTGGCCATTCCGTCCGCCATCTTGGATTTTGGGCTGATGACGTCATAAAATTAGCATAATTTATGCATATATAATTATGAAAGATATGCTGAATAATATAAGATTTTATTTATGTAACAAAATCACAGTAATATAGCAAATAAATTTGAAAAATACACTGTTAGAACCAAAAATAGTGATTTTTGGCAAAACAGCCTGTCAACAAACGGTTGCCATGGCAACAAGAAAAATGGGAAAATTTGTCAAACTTCGTAGAATTTTTGCCAACAATATTTCAGGAAAACTCACTAAATTTGGTGCCTCTAGCATAAGCCGTTCTGGCGTTATAGGACATCGAAGTTAGCGCGGGCCTCAAAAGCCCCAATCACCACCCGTCTGAATAGGGTTAAAGGTATCATTGAAGCAATTCAATTGTATGGTTTAGAATTATGAGTAATGAACACGACACGCTCCAACAAAATTTGATGGTACGTATACAAGGATGTTAAAGGTAGTGTATGATACACCATGGTGGAACCACGTTACATATAGTCAGCTAGATGGATCGTTACAATCTGTTGTTTAACAACATCAACTACACCTTGCGGGCCATGTGGCTCGTACTAGAGAGCCAGCTGAAAAACTTTTGTTGTGGACACCTGTTTTTTTCTAAGAAACATGTTGGTCGCCAATGCTGACTTTGAAGAAGCTTATTGAATTAGAAACTGAACTGGACGGTCCGGAACTCCTCGCAGCATTGAACGACAGACTGTAATGAAAGTCAAACTTCACTTGTTCCACCTCACCATGAGGGTGATTAAGGATGATAATGATGATGATGATGATTAAAACAAAAGTGGACATGTGGCAGATGTAAATGTGATGTAAAGTGTGGCGTGTTATAGGGTATGTTTCAGAGGCATTTAAATGTTTTGTGCATACAAACAAAACTGTTCGGCCATGTTCGGAAAGGTACAGAAAAGATTTGGTTTTCTTACGTCGTAATGTTTTCTTTCAAAAAAATTTTAACTAAATAGTAATTCTGATGTTCTAATGTACATCAATGCCGGATTTTTTACACCGACAACTCTGTCACAATTACCTGAACAGCTGGGCTTGTCATATTGCCAGATGCCATCCCCGAGGCACCTGACTCTGCTGGTATGTCTGGAGTCCAGGGTGTACCCTTCGTCGCAGGTGTACGTGACCTTTTCTCCCACGTTATAGAACCTCTTGGCAGGGATTCTACTTCCGTGGTCTGGAGGGCCCATGTCCGCACAGACGGGCAAATCTCGGTGTTATAATTTATAATAAAGGCAATAAGAAAGACTGCTTGAAGATATAGTCGAGGAAAGCACTCACACAAATCACCCGTTTCGCACGGTATTTTCTTACAGAAAACATTCATGTGAACGTTTTACTCCTCTTTCATAGGATTTGAGTGATAATAAAAATAATATATATCTAAAGACATTTAAGGTTGATAATTCATCATGGAGGACAGCAAAAATACAGATGACGTTATTTTTGACGTCGTTGCATCGGCTATTGACAACAATGGTTTCTGTAATATATCAATATTCATAAGAAACCTTTATTGTTACCTTTCTGTATGAAATATTTAGGTATTATGGGAATTCCCTGTCAAATAATGACATGAAGCACATCGAAGAACAAGGAAGTCTTGGTTTTGATAGCTTAATTGAGTCATATTACGTCATTATGATTTAAAACTTGTAGGAATTATAAAACCTGACGTGCATATCACCCCCTGAAAATTTAGTGATCGTACAGTAAGCAGTTCTGAAATTACGAGGAGGGCGAATGACAACCCCCCCACCCCCCCAGTCCAGGGAGTGCCGCATGCCAGAAAGGAACCGTCTGGATAAGATTAAAGGAGTACTAAATTCCAGATGGGGGTACTATTTTCAAATAAATTATGTGCATGCAAAATCAGAAGACTTTCTGCAAAATTCCTCTCGTGGTGAACTATGCAACGTTAAACTTTGCTTGTGAAACAACATCACAGTCATTAATCCCATGCAGACCCTACCCATGTATTTACTATCAATATAGACACGGGACTAGTGGATATTATATCGTATGCTATGAAATAGTATACATTTTTACTTTCTTAATTAAACCAATATTTACCAGAAAGTAACATCTCGTCTGGATTCTGTGTTCGAGTCACCATGACAATATGGTTCGGTTCCGATAATGTCTCCAATCTTGGCAACACAACTTACCACACCGGTTGACGTCACACCTCTCCTCGCTGCCATCCTCCACATAACAAAATGGCCACTCTCGCCCGGAAGGGTTTCGGCAGAAGTTGTATTCTAGGTTAGCCCAGGGGTGATCAAGCCGAATCTGAGTTGACCATGCCAAACATTCTGCCCCGGATACAGTTTTGCTCCATGTGCCGCGGTAATTTATGCCGCTGCCATGGTAGCACACTGGGGAGGAGAAACGGACATAAATGTGCAAGTTATTGTCCAATTTACTAAATGATGCATCCCAAAATGACATTAAATCAAAATTACATTAGGACCATGACATTTATCTATTCATTTATTTCAACTTTGCCCAGGAAAGGACAAGGTGACAGGTAAATGCAACTATACAATAGGTACTTAGATAAGGGCAAGTACTGGACAACAGTAATGGCTAGGATAAAAATTGTACAAATAGTAGTAATGATAAAATTACTAATAGCTGAGCCTAAGTACACATGTACTGTGGACCAAATGATGTTTTGTATTTGAGTAGCGGTTGCAGAAAGGTCCTATTTAAAAATGGTTTCTGGCACAGACACTTTTCGTCAGGACTACATCGGGGCGAGTGTGTGTGTGTGTGTGTGTGTGTGTGTGTGTGTATGTGTGTGTGTGTATGTTTGTGCGCGCGGTTGCGCACTCGATATCTTGTTCGTTATACCCCCTCACATTAGGCGATGTCATCATCTTCTGTAGCAGTGAAACTGCCAGTCAGAGATGGTGCTGTTGCTAATGCTGTTCCATGGAGATTACGAGTTTACAAAATGTTGCATGCCCTCTTTAATTTGGTTATGTATCCTATTTACATGACCTGAAATTTACATGACCTAGTAAGCAACCCCTAGAAGGATAAGTGGTGTCAATATATTCAATTTTATTGCAGCATTTTGCCGGAAACAAGGGCTTCTGAAACAGCTTTCTCCACTAGTCATTCTTCTGCATGCATTTGGCTCTTGGCTATCGTTAGTTGGTCATTTGGAATCGACAGCGAATCAGGCAGTGTGTGTAATATGTGTGATTCTTAGCAGTGTGTTTTAGTGTATGACTTTCTGCAAACTTTAAAGTTTAAGTGGAGGGAGGAAAAACTTTTCAGTGGATGGACTATGCAGTGTGTGTTAGTACATACTTGTGACAAAATTATTGGAAGAACCGTTGTTAGAAGTAATGCGATTGTTACAGAAGACACCCAATTTTATGCATAAATGATGGTATTTTTAAACTTGCAGATAAAAAGGTGTTATTTGCAGCTGTTTTCTTTATTTCTTGAAGTGGAATGTTTTATAATTGTTAATACAGTGTCTACCTATTATCTCATATAATGTCATATTATATCATACATGTCTAATATCGTTGAGACTATATAGTATTTCATAATATGCTATAGTCTCAAAGAATATTGCTACATTCTAGCACTTGTGATCTTTCAGAAAGAATACCTCGACGTATACGTAAGAAATTGGCGACGTTGAATGCCTGGAAGGCAAAGCAGGAGATGAAGAAACCAGCCGATGTGCAGGAATTTAGGGTAAGAGTGCAGGAGCTAACATATGACCTGAAAGTACAGATAAGAGTGCAAGAGCAAGCATATGACTCGAAAGTACATTTAATAGGGCAGAAACCAGCAGATGACCCGGAAGTACAGGTAGTAGGGCAGGAGCCAGCTGATAACCAGGATGTAGAGGCAAGAGAATAGGAGCCAGCTGATAGCCTAGAAGTAGAACAGACAGGGGAGTGGAAGGCTAGGGATTTAACGTTCAATCCCTTCACACACAGCAATCAGAGTCAAAAGAAGGGAGTGTGTGTATTGTGCCTGCTCAGGCTTGTCGAGCTGAGGGGAGGAGAAATGGGAATCTATGGTGCTCCATAATTAAGAGCATGTGAATAAAATACTTGGCGCCAGATTCTGGCCTGTGCACACTGCATATTCAGTGGTTGCAAAGGGGGGGGGGGGGGGTTCGATAACAAAGGTTCCCGCTCTGGCTCTTGCCAAAGTAACCTGGCAAGGGGGAGCGTTGTGTATGCCTGTGAATGAAGTACTTGACGCAAGCTACAGGCCCTTGCACATTCAGTGGTGGCAAGGGGGGGTGGGGGTGGGGAATGACGAACTTTAAGGTTCCCACTCTGGCTCTTGCCAAAATGACCAGGAAAGGGGGAGCCTGGTGGAGGCTCGGCGATTGGAAGCCATGTGGATTGATGAACCTTTTTTGATGATATTTAATCACCATTTTGATTTGATTTTTTTTTGAATTTGTATAGATGTTATATCAAATGTTACTTGTTTGGCTTCTATATGATGGCTTTGATTTCATGTCAGTTCTTTTTGGTACCTTTTTATTTGCAAGTACAATTTGTGAATATGTATTTTTACCACTGTTGTTGTCATATTCCTTTATCATTCTTAAGCATTGTGCATTAACATTTTGAGAGGTGTCCTCAAATGTGTAAAATTAAAAAGGTCTCTGTTTATTTTCAGCAGTAAGAAGATCGCGCCAATGACACACAGTAGGTAGGGCCTGTCTTCTTCTGTCACTAGACTTACATGTACATGTAGGTGTAGAGAAAGGTGCAGTTTGGGATCGAAGAGAAGATTTTGTAACACAAACACATTGTTATCTTCTTACAACAATACGTATACGTCATTTCGTCATAAATTGATTGATGTGTGCCTTGAGATAACAAATGTCACTCTCCTGTTTGTATTGTTCAGATGGGACCTCTACAGAAGAAAACGATTCGTCCCAGCACACAGATTCTTGTCCCAGCAGCAACAGAAGGTTGGCAGTTTGTAAGTAGTTTAACCCTATCCAGTCGGGGGATACAAAATGTTGCATGCCCTCTTTAATTTGGTTATGTATCCTATTTACATGACCTGAAATTTACATGACCTAGTAAGCAACCCCTAGAAGGATAAGTGGTGTCAATATATTCAATTTTATTGCAGCATTTTGCCGGAAACAAGGGCTTCTGAAACAGCTTTCTCCACTAGTCATTCTTCTGCATGCATTTGGCTCTTGGCTATCGTTAGTTGGTCATTTGGAATCGACAGCGAATCAGGCAGTGTGTGTAATATGTGTGATTCTTAGCAGTGTGTTTTAGTGTATGACTTTCTGCAAACTTTAAAGTTTAAGTGGAGGGAGGAAAAACTTTTCAGTGGATGGACTATGCAGTGTGTGTTAGTACATACTTGTGACAAAATTATTGGAAGAACCGTTGTTAGAAGTAATGCGATTGTTACAGAAGACACCCAATTTTATGCATAAATGATGGTATTTTTAAACTTGCAGATAAAAAGGTGTTATTTGCAGCTGTTTTCTTTATTTCTTGAAGTGGAATGTTTTATAATTGTTAATACAGTGTCTACCTATTATCTCATATAATGTCATATTATATCATACATGTCTAATATCGTTGAGACTATATAGTATTTCATAATATGCTATAGTCTCAAAGAATATTGCTACATTCTAGCACTTGTGATCTTTCAGAAAGAATACCTCGACGTATACGTAAGAAATTGGCGACGTTGAATGCCTGGAAGGCAAAGCAGGAGATGAAGAAACCAGCCGATGTGCAGGAATTTAGGGTAAGAGTGCAGGAGCTAACATATGACCTGAAAGTACAGATAAGAGTGCAAGAGCAAGCATATGACTCGAAAGTACATTTAATAGGGCAGAAACCAGCAGATGACCCGGAAGTACAGGTAGTAGGGCAGGAGCCAGCTGATAACCAGGATGTAGAGGCAAGAGAATAGGAGCCAGCTGATAGCCTAGAAGTAGAACAGACAGGGGAGTGGAAGGCTAGGGATTTAACGTTCAATCCCTTCACACACAGCAATCAGAGTCAAAAGAAGGGAGTGTGTGTATTGTGCCTGCTCAGGCTTGTCGAGCTGAGGGGAGGAGAAATGGGAATCTATGGTGCTCCATAATTAAGAGCATGTGAATAAAATACTTGGCGCCAGATTCTGGCCTGTGCACACTGCATATTCAGTGGTTGCAAAGGGGGGGGGGGTTCGATAACAAAGGTTCCCGCTCTGGCTCTTGCCAAAGTAACCTGGCAAGGGGGAGCGTTGTGTATGCCTGTGAATGAAGTACTTGACGCAAGCTACAGGCCCTTGCACATTCAGTGGTGGCAAGGGGGGGTGGGGGTGGGGAATGACGAACTTTAAGGTTCCCACTCTGGCTCTTGCCAAAATGACCAGGAAAGGGGGAGCCTGGTGGAGGCTCGGCGATTGGAAGCCATGTGGATTGATGAACCTTTTTTGATGATATTTAATCACCATTTTGATTTGATTTTTTTTTGAATTTGTATAGATGTTATATCAAATGTTACTTGTTTGGCTTCTATATGATGGCTTTGATTTCATGTCAGTTCTTTTTGGTACCTTTTTATTTGCAAGTACAATTTGTGAATATGTATTTTTACCACTGTTGTTGTCATATTCCTTTATCATTCTTAAGCATTGTGCATTAACATTTTGAGAGGTGTCCTCAAATGTGTAAAATTAAAAAGGTCTCTGTTTATTTTCAGCAGTAAGAAGATCGCGCCAATGACACACAGTAGGTAGGGCCTGTCTTCTTCTGTCACTAGACTTACATGTACATGTAGGTGTAGAGAAAGGTGCAGTTTGGGATCGAAGAGAAGATTTTGTAACACAAACACATTGTTATCTTCTTACAACAATACGTATACGTCATTTCGTCATAAATTGATTGATGTGTGCCTTGAGATAACAAATGTCACTCTCCTGTTTGTATTGTTCAGATGGGACCTCTACAGAAGAAAACGATTCGTCCCAGCACACAGATTCTTGTCCCAGCAGCAACAGAAGGTTGGCAGTTTGTAAGTAGTTTAACCCTATCCAGTCGGGGGGGAGGGGGGGGGGGGGGCTAAAAGTGCCCGCGGCAACTTTGACCTCCTATAGCTCACAAATGGCTTGTGCTAGAACAACCAAACTTGGTGAGTTTTCCTAAAATATTGTTGGCAACAACCTAAAAGAAAATTGGGTAAGTTTATGATTTTTCGTGTTGCCATGGCAAATTTTACAAAAATCACTAATTTTGGTTTAAACAATGGGATTTTAAGATTTTCTTGCTAAACTTAACTTCTTTTCATATATCTTTAATATCTAACACATCTAAGTTAAATATTTATAATTAAATATTCATAAATTATGCTAATGAGATGACGTAATTGCTCAAAATCCAAGATTGTCGACAATATCATGATTTAAAGTATAACAAACTTATTTTCATTCAGATTTCATTTCTACGTGGTATTTTCTTACAGAAAATATTCATGTGAACGTTTTTAATCCATTTCCATGGGGTTTTAGCGTTACATGCTGAAAAAAATGTATCTTGAAAAATTTAAGGTTCATAATCCAAGATGGCGGATAGCTAAACTACAGATGACGTCATTCTATGACGTCATTTTGACGTCGTTGCGTCGGCTTTCGACAACAGAAGTCTTATAACACTTAAATATTAATAAGAAACCTTTATTGGTAACATTTTGAGTGAGATATTTAAGTATTATGAGAATTCCCCATTTTAGCTAAAAATATCAATTAATGACGTCATAATTACGTCATATTACGTCATAATGATATAAAAATTTCAGGAATCATAAAAATCGATATAAACCCCCTTGCAAATTTGGTGATCGTACAGTAAGCCGTTTTGAAAATACGAAGGGGGGGTCGAATGAACCCCCCCCCCCAGGCCAGGGGAGGCCCAAAAAGCCCAGTCTGGATAGGGTTAAAGCATTTTGTAGGTGCTACGACCAGTGAAAAGTAATTGATCTAGTGCTCGTCCTTACCCTCGTTGTTCTTTATCTCTGGTTCAGGGTTCCAACAGGCGTGCGGTGGTGACGGAAACAGGTCACAGTTGGGGAACTGGCCCTTTATCCTGTCATCAGCCATGTGGAGGACTTCCTCACACCACGAGCGGCACGGTGCCAGTTGTGTGCCCCTAAAACATACAGATAAATAGACATGCAGATTTAGAACTATTGTTCTGTTCTCCGTATACCCTATTATGTCTTTGCACAAACAAACCGGACAGAAACAGGTATAGAGTAGAAGTCCACATGCGTGATTTGTAATCTCCCACCGTCATCGCACACCTTTGAAGCAAAATCAAAATTAAAACAATTCAAATTTGAACATATTTCTTGTAAGTATGAACATGTAGGGATTATGAACATATTAGATGGCTGATGATATGCCGATATGTATGTTGCGTAGTTCCTGAAATAATTGCCACAATCAAATCTACCCTATTACTCACCAGAACAAAGCCATGTTCCTATATGTACTGTTCTTTTTGGAGACACAGCGCGGGAAGATGACTGCAGATGCAAACTCCCGGAACTCAGGATGTCGGTTCTCTGCGTGGCTAGTCGAACTGTTGAACAGCTCCACGACAGGGGAATTCTGTATCTCATCAAACGTCGTCTGGCCGTACTGATTCGGCAGCATCGCAAGTCTGCCACCGAGGTCCAGATCCACAGGAAGTGGCAGACACACTGAAAATTGCAACAATGTAGACATCACGACATGAACAAGATTCAGACGTTGACGAACAATACGAAAATGTAGCCTCCTTCACTGGCATCTCTGGGGGCCTTGGCGTAACTTTTTTTTTATTCGCGATTTTTCATCGGGAATACGCCGGAAAAGAAAAAAATATGCAGGGAAAGGGAAAAAAAACTGGAAAGGAATATTAATCGGGGAGATCGTACGGGCCCCCAGCAGTCCTGCATGAACAGCAGTACGGCAAGAACAGAGGCAATGATGATTAAGAATGTCTTTCAGAAGGCCAATCAATGTATCCGCGAGTAGTTATTCACAGTGTCGCGAGAAAGAATTCGCACCATCGCGATAATTAATTAAAACGACACAACGCGCAGTGTATGGCCGCCCGGAAGCGTGCCAGAAATATGCTGATTGTTTCGTGCAAAACTATTACCATCCAGAACAGTGTTAACTATTGCTTGAAATCGTTTTTTTTAATCTAAGTAACGTCAGTTAGGACTAGGATGTTTTTTTTTCCGACCGGCCATCTAAAATTACATTGGAGGGGGGGGTCATATCATATTCCCGGTTAAACATCGCAAATCACACCCAAAACAATTGCGCCAAGGCCTCCAGAGACGCCTGTGAAGGAGGCTAACGAAAATGATCATGGAATTAGAAATATTCCCATTATGCACATGAATAGGTATATCATGTTTGTCCATAATAGTAAGAGAAAAGAAACATTTGAGACAACCCAGGAAGTTGTTCCCATGCGAAGACACCCTTGTACAGGGAGCACGCAGCTGATCTTCTGGCTGGCGATTTACATGGAGACGGGATGTTCTCTGCTGACTTGAGGTATTTCTGAGTACTTGCTTGTTTAAATAAGGTCACAAGTAATTGCAGGTTCAGAGATCACAGGCGTCGTGTGTATTTTTGATTTACCTAAAGTTGGTAGATATATATATCAACTAGAGTACGGTGACCTCATACCTCCATGAAATCATGAAAATCCTTTATTCACTTTTTGAGTTATCGCCTTCAGACCTTTTTGGCAAAAATACCCATGCTATTAAAAAAACTAGCCGCTAGGGGGCCCAAACGTATGTGACTAATTCTAGACCTCAGGAGCTATGTAACACCAAAAAATCGTGACCATAGCTTGTTCAGAACACGAGATAGCAAAACAAGAAGTTACGTTGCACTATCAAGAGAAACCACAAGGTGGCCCAAATTCAGCTTTTCTCACACACTAACAACACACCAAGTATGAAACCAATTCAACCAGCCATTCTTGAGTTATCTTGTTCACACACTCACACACACACACACACACAAATATATATATATATATACATTGTATACAAACGTATGGTAAAATATAACCTCCATAACATTTCATGGATGTAAATATTTGACATATAGATAAAGTAAAACTAGGTATATCCTCCATGATCATCCAGCTTTATTTCCTCCAGGAGCTGCGAGTAGCCTAAAGGGACTGCGGAAAAAGACTTTTTCCAGCGCCTTTGTCTTATGCGCGAAGAACACCAGCCGTGATAACTTTGTGAGCCCAACTATAGGGCTGAGGTCCCACTTGCACCGTGATTGTCGGGTATGTAGGTCCGGCCGGGCTTCAGAGCTGCAATTTTGTCCCGATGATAGCGGGAAGCACCATGCATAATGTGTACGCTACTTTGGTTTGTTACCGGGTAGGGGACTGATTTAAAGCCTGACAAATATGTCCCGAGAGCCACAGGGTATCCCACAGTGTCATGTGGGAGTCACATCAAAAAGCGCCCACCCCCCACCCACCAGCCCAGAAAAATTAGGACTCTTACCGCAACCTTCCTCGTCACTCCCGTCTGTACAGTCCGGCTGCCCGTCGCATCGCTGCCACGCCAGGATGCAGGAATGTCCATGTCCGCACCGGCGGTATCCGGGATCGCAGCGGATCGCTGTGTATTGAAAATTTCCGTTAATTCTGCCCATCATGATTTCAATGTACAGAAAGCATGACAGCAGTTGGAGATCTGAGACGAAGGGAGTTGAAAAGGAAGATCCCATAGCAATATGGTCATTTCCCACAGTATCAAGATATGGTCAACTTAACTAGTCTTCAAATGTTCTTGATGTCTTTAAGTGTTGGGTAGCCGATAAGTAAAGTAAATTATAACACTAGTACTAAGATCACAAAATCAGACCATACCACAGATTGGCACGTCACACAGCTCCCATTTGGGCCCCCCGTACGTGGTGTAGCACCACACTCCGTCAGAGTGGAGGTCCGGATTCCGGCAGTAGTTCTGCTCCAGTCCAGAGGACGGATAATCAGCAGGTGAGAAGTTGTGTGTACGAGGTGTCTGACTATCCCAGCGCTGACATGGTTTGCCTGTTTTGGTCACAGAGACTGTTCCTCGGTAGGATGCCCCATTTCCAGGCTGGCAATCTCCTGGAACAGTTGAATATAAAAAAGACAGTGTTAATAGCACCCTCATACGCAGGGCCGATCCTGTGGCATACACTAATACCTTTTGAAAGCACCCATTCCATTCCAGCCTCAGATGCATAAAAAAATTGCCTTCGTGTTGTCCAATGCATGGATCCATATAACTTGGTCATATTAGGCGCCTTCATTAACATCCAGGAGCAATTACAAAAGCATTTTCCGATTTTATCTGTGCTCGGCATGTACTGAAACTGAATCAGATGCGAGTCAAGAACGTAAAAAAGATAGCCAAAGAGAAACAAAGTTTTAAAATATATTAATGATATAATTTACCAGTTGGGCAACCCTGGCTGTTTGTTAACAGCTGAACGAATACATAATGATGAAATAATTTACCAGGAAGTTTTGTTAAAGCAATGGAGCATGCATCAAACAGTTTGAGGTGAGCATAATTAGTATGATGTTATTTTGATAAAGGAACAACCCGTACAACATTTACTGGACACTGACCTGTAATTTTGTAGATCTCATTTCCCAGAGGCCCTCCTTCGCCGTTAAAAGCACAGACTGTGGAAGGACCATGCTTGTGGTAGGTGTTGAGCCCATCAGCAGACCCCAAACACTGCCCGCCATTATGTAGAGCAAACATGGGAAAACCACGAGAAAGTGCTACTTGGTAACATTTTTCAATGGGGCTGTCCCGTATCCAGTAGCGGTCACCATCAAGGAGCGGATCTGCCCCCTCCAGTGTGGGAATGGCGTGGTCATCATCTGTGTCCTTCCAGCAGCCCAGCCTGGTGTACCCAATAATGGTCACTGCATAAAAAAAAAACGCAGATTTCCACGAGATCCTAACAATTTGCACGATGCTGAAACCTGACTTGTACTCGCAGTGGGCACGGGTTTCCACGGGCTGCCTGTTTTTAGGACACACGGAGAGTCCACGAGTCTCACTGTTGCACACTTCTCTTGCTACACAATTAATGTTGATAAAATAGTGAGCTGAGAAGTTTATGGTACTTAAGTTTTGTGAATTTTCAAGTAAAAATACATTTATCCTTTGAAAAATTTCGGTATGTACTTCCGGGAAAACCAATAAGAAACCGACGCCTTCAGTACGGTAAATAAGATTTGTAACCCGATGCTGTGCCCATGGAGTGATTAAAATCGTGCCGTATATAATACGAAACTGAACAATCTATATACAGATAGCGTGTAAGAGTAAAGTCACTAAAAAGTCACTTGGTTTCTGGGCTTTCTCAATATTTTTGGCTGCGAATGTGTTTACTGCATCTCTGTACAGATTGTACACTTCCTCGACTTCGCTGCCGGGTTTTAGGTTGGCAAAATGGTTCTTCAGCTCTGCCTGGCATGCTTGATTGTTGCACTATCATACTTCAACTTGTCCAAGTCGTACCGTACGTGCCCTGTCTTTTTTTCCTCTGAAGTTTGAACTTTGCCTTCCATTATGCAATCACACGGTCAAGGCGATGATCACGGTCAATGTCTGCACCTCTGTATACCATACATTTTCTTCTAGTTACAGCCTCTGTCCAACTGATATGCAAATATAGTCGATTTCATTGGTCAACTGTCCATCTAGGGACTTCCATGTCCTTTTTATGTATGTCTAAACCTAGTACATGTTATGGCTAATGCCTGCATATCCCTTTCTTTTTTGTGTTTATCCCTCCTTCTGATTGGTCGAAATGAATCGACACATGCATCCGACACGTAGAGTCCACCATTCTGTTCGTCTTGTCACCATGATAACGGTTATGGTAAACTGGCCAGAGACCGACGATATCTGATCTAATTATGAGCCCACGTGTTTGTCTCCATCTAACGACTGATATGGTTTCCCTTTTCGATCATCAACATTGAAAATAAAAGGAAAAACTGAAGCCACTACAACAGGGCAAAAAAAAATATTTCACATCATCTGTAGAAAATGTTACCGCGCATTTTCGTTTCATTCATTTTATTTATATTTGATAACTAGGTGTGCACACTCAGAACAAGCCCTGTTTTTCAAGAGAACCCGGGTACAAACTTTACAAACATTCAATATGAAAAACTTATCATAATTACATAAATAGAACAACAATGCATAATTACATATTAAATTACTTCTTATGCATGGGTAAGTTTCGTATTAGAATCAGTCCTTGTTCGAAATCAGTCCACGTCTGAATTCCTTTAACTTACTGGAACGCCTCTGTTCTACGGTAAGTTTATTCCAAAGCGTTGGTCCATAGTGTTGTATGCTGCCTTTAAACGACTACACATTACTCTGGGGTATATATAATAGGTGGAGGTCCCGACTTAAAACCTCCATCGCAGTAAATCGTGCGAGCTTTGTGACCGGGGTTTCAAAAATAAATCCTACAAAAATACCTTGTTGCCGAAGGTAACAACGCACGTGCTAGCTGTAACCAATCACCTTACCTCTGGCTAAGCCTCCGATTTTGTAGGAGAATTGGAACGCCTGAGCCGTGGCACTATAGTTAGATGAAAACCTCACGAACATCTGGTTAGATGTGCTGGTGATGTGGATGACAAGCATGTGCCCTGTTAAGCTGGAAATCAAAATGAATCAGAATTGCCTCTGTTCTATGTTACGTTATTTCTGAAACTATGACTTTTGTATCCACGAGACCCAGGGCCTGGCAGGAAGCTGTTTGAAAGGAAATCTGTGCCTGCAGTTCCAAAAAAAAATCAGTTTGGGAATCCAAACTCACAGCACTTATACTCTCTGCTCCCAGGGCTGTCTACCACTCAGCAGTCAAGACCACAGCATGTTCAGAGCACGATATGTCAAAAATTAAAGTTTTGCTGCGGTACATTACAAAGCCGCTATCGGACATGACCTTAGTTTTTCTCACCCCTACAAACCTACCAAATATCATAAGGATCCATTCAAGGCTTCTTGAGTTATGCATTCCATAAACAACAAACACATACACACTCGGCCCGCTACCGTCCTGACGAAAAATGCTACACCAACAATTTTCGGACTCGACCTTCCTTTTTGCAACAGCTACTTAGATATCCAATATCATGAAAATCCGTACTAAGTTTCTCGACTTATATGATGTTGACCTACATATAGAGACACAGCAGCATGCCATAACCGAAAACAAAACCTTATTGGTGCTGGCGAAGGTAAAAAAAAAAAGGTAAGACAAACTAATTGTGGAAGACTAACAACTGAAATCACGCACAGGAGGCAGTAATGGCTTGGCAATGTCATGAGAAAGGCAGACAACAAAATTCCAAAAGTTGCCCGATGATGGAGACCTAGGCCTAAAGGCAGGGAGAAGAGAACGGTGTCAGACGACCTGGCGTCCATGGGGCTCTCCTGGAGGTCAGCACAAACTGTACGTGTAGCGCAGGACAGACGCAGATGGAAGAAAAAAAGTCATGGCTTTATGTCTTGCAAGGGATGAAGAGGATAAGTACTAAGAAAGCATTTCTGAACCTAATAATTTAAAAAAACTGCATTAACCAACAGCAGACTTCCCTTCTTGGAAGAAAATTGTTTGTCCGTTGAAGACATTACCTCTGTAATTCTGTTGCACCATCACTGTTTCCATCGTATATGGTCAAAAAGGCATCACCGTCCTCAAGGTAGAAGTACTCAAACGTGAGTAGAACCAGAAATCCTTCTGGCACGATGATCGTCCAGTCACAAGTTTCTTCGTTGCCGAAGTTATCGGGGAAGTTCGGTGACGTCACAGTACCTCCATTTTGGCCAGGCGTCAGGATGCCTCCACATCCAAGAGCTCTGTTCGGTGCTATTGTGTCTGAGGAGATATATAGTGTCAATAACACCATCATCATCAATAAAAAAAATGAAATCTGTTCCCTGAAGGTAGGATTTGTCAAGCTCTATTTTTTTTTATTTTTATAATTTCACATGGAACTACTTAAGAAGGTTTGTCTTTAAAGCTTTAGGCTTAATGTTGTTGTTGGCCTGTAGGGCAACCTCCGGAAACAGACCTTTAGTTTTAGTTTTTTTTTTTTTATGTAACATGCGTTCGCATCTGTATTTATATGTTCCCGTTGTCGCATTCGTACGTGGTTTAGAAAGTCCTCTGCACTGAGTTGGAAGATGATGCACGTTGTTTCTTTTTTTTCACGACAGCTGTTTTTATAATCGATGTAATAATTTCAGAAATCACACCTATTTCCCTGGTATTGTGGAGTTTTTAAGAGTTGGTGATTGTTTATTTCGATTTCCAATTAGATTTTACAATGATTATCGTAAACTCTATTCTTCTTGGAGTTCTCCATCAACATAACAAAAACAATCAAATAACATAAAGTCAACTAAAGTATAATAGTATGACACGAGAAGAACTGAAGTAAACTGAAAGTAAAATCGTAAAGTAAACTTAGTGAACGGAAGTAATTAGAAGGAGGCAGAGGTCAAAGGCTATAACATAGATAACAAACATCAATCGTTGTAACATCTATTATCGTAATACCGGCACGTTTACGACGATTTCTCTAGCCATACTGATTTGACAAATTGTCAACGCATCATTTTCTCCAGTTACATGTTGCTGTTAAAGCTTACCATTGCCACTTCTTCTGTGTAACTTTTCTGCCACTCTTGTCTTGCTAAAAGCGTAATATCGTAATTGTAACACGCCGCGGAATTACACGGCGAACGGGCGCGTGGTTGAGAGGGGGTACAAAATACCGGCCGGAAGAAACACGGCACAATTAACTGTCGCTATGTACCTTTATACATCCTCCATGACCATGTTCCTTCATTTTCTGTTAGTAAATGCATAAAACATAAACCTGCATGAGCATACAAACTGTCATGAGAAAACGGACGTATACTGTCAAGAATTTTCATTTAACTTTTGTATGTCACAACCGCTGTGACGTAACACTTTACTGCTAGCGTAGATATAAAAATGGTGGGAAAATGGCTGCGTACGTTCAATTTTGCCCATTCAGTCGTAGATCCGGGCTATTATGCAACGGTTCTTCACACTTTTACATGAGTTGTAGGTCACCAACAGAAATTCAAGATTGCTATTGAATCATGTTCGTCTTGTGCCATGAGCATGTGTAATTATGATCTACAAATCTGGCAATGAATGTGACGGTGTGTTCGTCCCACGACGAGCTGCCTGTCCCGAAAAAGATCCTGAAAACTTTTCGCCTTGTTGTCTTCGAATGCATTGTAATAGATGCTTTGTAAATGATGTATTGGGTAGCTGGATGTCTGAAGTGTGCACACCTCAGAAATAACTATTGTTGCATGTGTACATCTCTTTGAATTGCATTATTTTTTATCGGCCGATATAAGTCTTATGACCGGTATTATACCAATGCATGTTAACAATAAATAAAATAACCAAGTGGGTATAATTGACAAAGAAATTCTCCACAAACATGAGTCAATTAAAGTTGATTTGCAGCTACATTATATCACGATACAAAGTCGGCTACCACCAATCCTGTACGGGTTGGTTTGTGTTGAGTTTAGTCCAAATCCAATTCAAAATGTGTGTTTTGAAAATGGAAGGTGAGGTTGCTTTTATTTGTGGTGGGAATGTGTTATAGGTCTTGGTGCATCTATACATGAAGGTCCTTGTCAAAGCTGCAATTTTTGGCTAAGGTAGTCTAAAACCGCCACTTGTCGCAAGACATTAAAAAATACGACATACAAACATAATACATAATAAATAAGACATACAAACAAGTAACGGTCCCAATCAGCTCCCCTGTGGAACACCCCTTCTCATTACTTCCGTTCACTGAGTTTATGTTACATTTTTGCAATCAGTTTACTTCAGTTCTTCTCGTGTCATACTGTATACAAGTACCTTTGTTGACTTTATGTTTTTTGATTGTTTTAATAATTTTTCAAATGTTGATGGACGACTCCAGGAAGAATAGAGTTTATGATAATCATTGTAACTCTAATTGGAGATCGAAATAAACAATCAAACAAACCACTCAAGCATTTTCTGTGTGATAAGACTCCATGGTTAACACTGACGGCTTGTGTTCTATCTGTCAGATAACTGTTGACCCAATTGATGGCCGATTCGACAAACTCGTAGCTCTTTAGTTTGGCTAACAACACATTGTGGTTTACCACATCAAAAGCGGCGCTGAAGTCCAAGAGCACTGTACCTACAATATTACCTTCGTCTACTTCTTCTCGCCATCTATCTGTCATTAGCACAGGAGCACTAGCAGTGGAGTGATGCATTTTGTATGCATGCTGGCAATCAGACAGAATGTTGTTAGAAACAAAGTATGACTGAATTTGGTCTTTACATATTTTTCCATTTATTTAATTATTGCTGGTAGGAGACTGATGGGGCGGCTATTTGGACCTTTTAAGGGAAGTGCTTTGTTTTTTATTAGCGGAAGTACCTTAGCACTTTTCCACTGTGTGGGGAAAATGTCCTGTTCAATGGAACTGTTGAATATGTGGCACAAATGGGTGGCTATGTGGTCAGCAGAGATGCGCAGTAATGTATTATCGGTATTGTCAAAACCTGTTGAAATACTCAGGGGAAGAGATGTTAAAAGCTTAAGAACATAGTGCACAGTTACTATTTGAAAGGAAAATGAGCATTCGTTGGATGACATAATGTACTTGTCGATGGGAGCAGTTACTCTTGTAATGTGTATATATATACAATCACACGTGTCGTGTAATAAAAAAAAAATCACCTATGTAGGAGAACCGGAAGCCCTGACGCGTGTTACTGTAGTCTGAGGTAAACCTCGCGAATATCTGGTTAGATGCACTGGTTGTGATGTTGACTGACACTTGCCCTGTTAACCTGGAAATCAAAATAGATCATTATTGCCTCAATTTTAAGTTACCCAGAAAATATCGAACCTTTTGATTCTGAAGTTAACGATTTAACCGAAACTCACTACCTGCATTTAACAAATGTCTCTACTTTGGACGAAAAGTGTTTGGCCGTTAAGAACATTACCTCAGAAATTCAAAGGCACTATCACTGTCTCCGTCGTAGACTATCAAGAAGTCAAAACCATGCTCAAGGTGGAAGCTGTCAAACGTAAGAAGAACCACCATTCCTTCTGCCACAGTGATCGTCCACTCACAAGTCACATCGTTGCCGTAGTCATCGGGGTAATTCGGAGATGTCACAGTACCTCCAGGCGGAGCCGTCAGGATGCCTCCACATCCAGAAGTCGGTGCATTGGTCGGTGCATTGTTCGGTGCAGCGGCCGGTGCTGTGGTATCTAAGGGGATAAATAGTATCAACGCAATATGTACCCTGCAGCCAAAATTTGTCAAACTCCGTTTCTTTTATCACATCACAGCGATTTCAACAGGATTTTTGCTTGTCAAAAGCTTTTGCTTGTCATTTTGACTTTATTCTTGGCAGGATTTGTATTACACTGTATGTCAACCCCCCATATTTGTTGGTTGTAACAAGGTTTTTATAATTCAAAGTCTTTTGGTCAATGATAGTAGATATAAGCAAAAGAAAAAGGTACATATTGGCCCCGCTTTCTTGTAAAGGCAGGTAAAATAATAATATCTAATTGAAAAAAAAAATCATCGTATAAGAAAAAGATTAGAGTTTGGCCCTCTAGCGGCTTGTTACGGTACTGCAATGGGACTTCCTATTTTTATATGTCGAGTTCTTGATATGCTATGGTCGTAATTTTTTTAGTGGTACACAGACTTAGTAGACATCACACCATCGGGATCATTCCATCGTTCCAATAAACAATTCAGAGTAATAGCTATGCGAGCATCCTTTAAACTTAAATCATTGCTGGTATCAAATTAATATCTCTCAACACATCTTGCTAGAGCTACATCTGAAGACTGTAGATTGATGAATTCCACAGCTGTGATATTCATCACTTAGCTAATGAACTCCACAGCCGTGGAATTCGTCAATATTGTGATGAACTCCACAGCTGTGGGATTCATCGATAAACTGATGAACCCAACGCCCATTCCTTCGCTAGTACTGGCGATTGGCCGTTATGTTCATTAGTATATCGATGAACCCTACGGCCAATGGCCAGTATTAGCGACGGAACTTGCGTTGGGTTCATAATAGTCCAAAAGGCCGACTAGAAGCCTTAGATCTTATATGCGAATCCCCATAAGATATAAGGCGTAAGTATTCAGTCACATGCATATTCCCAGACTGGTGAATATCTGGAATGAGTTGGCTACTGACCTTCGTTGTTTTGGCGAGTTTGCAGCACAACAGGCTGACATTACACGGTTTAACCCTATCCAGACTGGGTGGGGGGCTAAAAGTGCCTGCGCCAACTTTGACGTCGTATTGCTCCCAAACGGCTTGTGCTAGAACAACTAAACTTGGTGACTTTTCTTGTTCTTGTTTCTTGAATATTGTTGGCAACAATTTGAAAAAAAATTAGAGTAATTTTATAATTTTTCGTGTTGCCATTGCAACGGGATTGCTGAAAGGCATATTTTTAAAAAAAATAATCACTAATTTTGGTATAAACAATGGGATTTTAAGACTTTCTTGCTAAACTATACTTCTTTTGATATTTTGATATATCTCTAATATCTAACATATCTTAGTGTGACATTTATAATGAAATGTTCATAAATTATGCTAATGTGATGATGTAATTGGTCAAAATCCAAGATGGCCGACAGTATCACAATGAAAAGAATAACCAGCTTTTTTTTCACTCGGATTTCGTCACTACTTGGCATTTTCTTACAGAAAACATTCATATGAACATTTTCAATCTGTTTTCATGGCATTTTAGCGTTATATGTTGAAAATGTATTTTAAGAAATTTAAGGTTGATAACCCAAAATGGCGTATAGCTAAACTACAGATGATATCGGTGGTATCGCTAATGGAGATCCCAATAAAACAAACAAACAAACAAACAGATGACTTTATATTATGGCGTCATTTTTCACGTCGTCGCTTTGGCTTTAGACAGCAAAAGTCTTGTAACACTTAAATATTGATAAACAACCTTTATTGTAAACTTGTTTTGCGAAATATTAAAGGTATTATGGGAATTTCCCGTTTAGCCCAAAATCAATTAATGACGTCATAATTACGTCATATACGTCATAATGATATCAAAATTTTAGGAATTATAAAACTTGATGAGCAAATCACTCCCTGCAAATTTGGTGAAGGGGGGTCGAATGAGACCTCCCCCGGCCAGGAAATGCCAAAAAAGCCTAGTCTGGATAGGGTTAAAAGACAACTTTTGAAGGCTACATACGTACTGTATTGGTCTTGCCTATACCTTCACCACTTGCCGTGGTTGCAGTTCACGCCTTGCATCAAGATCACGATAGTTAGCACCATGATTTTGCCTAACGATTGTATATTTTGATGATGTCTTTTGCTATTATTGTATATATCATAGTATTGTGTTATTGTATACTATGTTGTACTCTGAATGTATTTTATGTACGGGAGGGCAGCCTTCAAATGTCTACAAATAATGTTGATATTATGACAGTCAGCGAAACCCACCTTGATGACTCTATCCATGACAGTGAATTATGCATAGACGGGTATCACTTATACAGACAGGACAGGAATCGGTCTGGGGGAGGGGTCGCAATTTATGTATCTGATGAATACAGTCACACTGAGAGAACAGACCTGAAACAGCCAGGACTTGAGGCACTTTTCTGCCAAGTCCAACTCCCTAGCACTAAACCAATAGTAATTGGTACTATATACAGACCACCAACTAGCTCTGTGGAGTTTTACACCCTGCTAAGAAACTCACTTGAAACCTGGAGTATGTCCACTCCCAAGTCAGAATTGTTTCTACTGGAAGACATGAACATAGACACTAGTCAGCCCTGTAGCTCAGCAGTTAAACACATGGATAACCCGAGTCAGGAATTTCAATTACAACAGGTTACAGACAAACCAACTAGAGTACACCAACACTCTAGTAGTATAAAAGATCATGTGTACTGCAGTGATATGCATAGGGTAAGTGACTATGGAGTGGTCCACTCCACTATCTCTGATCACTATGCTGTGTACTGTACCAGAAAGGCGAGACGCACCAACTCCGTATCTAAGTATGTAACCTCCCGTAAATTCACTAACTTTCAGGAAGACAGTTTCCTGACTGATCTGAGGGCACTAAACTGGGACTCTGTACTCCAGGCTACCAGGGTTGACGAGGCTTGGTCTCTCTTCAAGTCTCTGTTTATCACAGTTAGTGATGTGCATGCACCATATATTTCCAAACGCACAAAAACTGCCCAGCCAAAGTGGCTCACACCCGACATAAAAAGCCTAATGCAAGTCAGGGATGACACGAAGGCCAGGGCACACAGAACAGGTGAAAGTAAAGATTGGGAGGATTACAAAGCTAAACGTAACTATGTAAACAAGAGGGTAAGGCTAGCCAAAGCCAGTTACTGCCAACAAAAGTTGGAAGAAAACCCGACAGACTCAAAAAACTGTGGGCTACAATTAAGGAGGTTTTACCTAAAAAGACCCAAGCAGTTACCAAATCACTGCGCTGGAAAGGGAAACATATCTTGGACCTTCCGAATATTGCAAACTGCCTCAACAAGTTCTTTGTAACTGTTGGAAACAAACTGGCAGAGAAGTTCAAGCACCAAGCTACGGTCCCTAAGTGCCCATCAGCACTGTGAACCTCCACCAAACTCTCAACTGGAAATACCTGGCTGATAGGAGACGAGCACACGTGCATTATGGTTTTCAAATGTCTGACAGGCTTGGCACCAACATACCTATCCGCCACATTTCAGCACAACTCTCGTATCCATACTTACAACACTAGGCAGACCACTAAACTACACCCACCAAGCTACACCACCACATGTGGAAAAAAAACATTTGCATACACTGGCACTAGCCAGTACAACAAACTAGCAGATAACATAAGAAACATCACAACACTAAAAGGCTTTAAAACAGCTCTGAAGAACACATGTATATCTGACCTCAAGTAATATTGGAACTTAGTATGGAAAAGCACCTTTGTCTCTGATGTGCCTTACTGTTCTTCTGTTTTGTTTGTTCAATCTTTACATATGATTTACTATCCATACTTTGTAAATTTCAGTTTCATTAAATTTTGATTTACACATGATTTGATATATGATTTGACCTCTGACCTCCACCCCATCTCTTGACCTATTGATTTTGACCTTGGAACGTTTTCGACATGAGTATGGACACTGATTATGTTTTGACGCACCGGTTTTATGTTTTCTGTACTGTATGTTGTCCCTGGGTGTTCAAAGTTTGACTGATTGTTACCACGTTTTTGTCCTGTATTTATTATTTTACATGTATGTTTGATGGGCCCCCTTGGAAATCAACTATGCACTGTTGTAGGGGCTACCCATCTGTTTCAAGATGAAATAAATAAATAAATAAATAAATGTGCATTTTGCACCTGTTTTGCCCTACCCTTCACTATGTGAAAAAAAAAAATAAAGAAGTATATCGATGAATTCCACAGCTAAAAAGTTCATCAGAATATTGATAAATTACACGGCTGTGGAGTTCATCATCTAAGTGATGAATTATATTCATCACTTATATACACGGTCTTCGGATATACCTGGTTGCCCTGGATTTATTCAATAGCCTAGTCAAGACGATCTTGCTCTATTGCGGAGAAATACTTGGAACAAACGCTGAAGACAAAGAGCTCATTATAAAAGGAATACAGGAATATCCGAATGAAAATGTCAGAGATACAATCTCAAACATCGTTTCCCCGATGATGGGACCAGGTCTAAATATACTTAACCCTATCCATACTGGGGGGGGGGGGTGCTAGAAGTGCGCGCGCCAACTAATCAACATTAAATATTCATTAATCATGCTAATAAGATGACGTTATTACTAAAAATCCAAGATGGCCGACAATATCATGATGAAAAGTATAACCAGCTTATTTTTACGCGGATTTCATCACTACTTGGTATTTTCTTACAGAAAACATTCATGTGAACGTTTTTTATCCATTTTAATGGGGTTTTAGCGTTATATGTTGAAAAAAAATTCTTAAGGCATTTAAGGTTGATTTTCCAAGATGGCGGATAGCTAAACTACAGATGACGTCGTTTTATGGTTTGATGTCAATTAAATTTGGTGATCGTACAGTAAGCCGTTTTGAAACTACGAAGGGGGCGGGCAAATGAGCGTGGCGGTGTCAAGTGCATGATATATATATATATATATATATATATATATATATATATATATATATATATATATATATATATATATATGCTATGCAAAAGAGAAGTAGTGCCTTAACAATGTGAAATAGACTATGCCGCCATTTTTCTATTATGTTAGATGAGTATACGGATGTATATAGTGGGTAGTTGTTAGCAATACATGTTAGTTGCCATGCTTTGTACCTGGCATAATCGCTGTGCAATGAACTGGAATTAATTTGACTTGACTTGTAAAATATGTGGTTTATTGCACGTGGAAAAAAAAACTTTCCTAATTTAGATTGCTATAGTACTATACTTTTTTTTAACTAGTAGGCTGTTGGACTGTCAACATTTTGACCAGTGTTAAGTCCCTTAAATGTGTATTTTACTTAGCATGGATTATGTTAATGTGGTAGTAATTTGCATAATCAGAATATTTCATTGAGATATGAGGTCTCCGAAATCTTAATGGTGAAGAAAACAACACCCCTGTGCTTGCTGTAATCTATCACATTAACAATAGCTGTGTCTTTACCTGTGTAGGAGAACTGGAACCCCGGAGCCGTGCCATTATAATCAGATTCAAACCTCACGATCGTCTGGTTAGATGTACTGGTGATGTTGTTTACTGACATTTGCCCTGTTAAGCTGGAAATCGAAATAAAACATTATTTTCTCTTTTTTTTTATTCTTGATTTGAAGCTACTCTCACTCTCAACTCTCTCACTGCATTATCCAAACTTCCCTACTCTGGAAGAAAAATGATTGGTCGTTCAGGACATTACCTTATCAACAACTCTGAAGCACTGAAACTGCCTCCATCGTAGATTTCCATATAGTCATCACCGTCCTCAAGGTGGAAGCTGTCAAACGTGAGAAGAACCACCCTTCCTTCTGGCACGATGATCGACCACATACAAGTCATATCGTTGCCGTAGTCATCGGGGTAGTTTGGTGACGTCACAGTACCTCCAGGTGGAGCCGTCAGTGTACCTCTGCACACTGTGTCCGAGGGAAATATAGAGCATCAAAGGTCAATTGCAACACGCAAAAAATGTTACATTAAAACGTGCGCCTTAACCCTCAAGCACCCGACCTTTTTTGCGACTAAAATGACCAAGGGGTCCAAACGGACCCCAAAATGTTTTGTTTATAAAATCTTATCGGTTATCATTGTACTACATTCAGAGGAATATTTTGACATGATAAGGTGTTGCTAATTCCAGCTCATCATCATATTCTATGCAAAAGATAAGAAGGACCACGTTTTGCACTAAACCTATTCTGACCAGAGAGGGGAATGGTGAGGCCTTCAGCAACTTTTATGTCGCATAACTCATGAACGGCAAGTGCTAAAGTTACGAAACTTGGCAATAGATAACAAAATATTGCTAGCAAAATTTTAAAAATGAAGTAAGTTTATCAATTTTTTGGGTTACGATTGCAACGGAAGTCTGACAGGCATATTTTTGCCAATAATTTGTCAATTTTGATTTAACCCTCAAACCACCGTATGGTGTCAAAACTGACCCCAGGCGAATATCAATGTGTGCCATTATGTCAATCCTGGCCGAAAACAAATTTCCTCCTAGTAGTTTGTTTGTATATCTATCCTATAACTTCTTATACGTTCTTACCGAGATTGACTCATTGTTGATTAAGTTATCCTCAAAATTTTATGCATGGTCCATTGGGGTCAAACCTGACCCAAGCAGTTTTTTCAAACAACCTTTTGCAACCCATACCTAAACTATTTATTGTAGGATCACGAAATTTTCAGAGAATGATGTAAATGTAAGCCAAAATTACTGTAACAACTTTTGTGCCATTATCATGTCATATGACGACATTATGACGTCATCTAGGTAATATAGGCCGCCATCTTGGATTTTGACTGATGACGTCATCAAATTAGCATAAATTATAAATATTGAGTCCTGAAATTTATGTTGAATTTTATAAGATGTGATAAGCAATTGTTATTTGCCAAGAAAACCATAAAACTTAAATGTTTAATACAAAATTAGAAAATTTCGTTATAAAAATGTCTGTCAGAATTCCGTTGCCATTGCAACATAGAAAATGATGAACATACTTTGTTCACTCAAAATGTTTGCTATCAACATTTTCTAAAAAGTTACCAAATTTGGTGGCCCTAGCACAAGCCATTCAGGCGCTATATGGCATTGAAGCTGGTACAGGCATCTAAAACCTCCTTCCCGGTCTGAATAGCGTTGGTACAAAATGTGGTCCTCATGATCTTTTGCATAAATTATGATAATAAGCTAGAAGTATTCTCAGCTAATCATGTCAGACTGTCCCACATAGATTAATGAAACTATACATATATACAAATCACAAAAAGATTCACACAGAAAACTGTATTTGTACAAAACGTTTTGGGGTCAGTTTTGACCCCATACGGTAATCTACGTCACAAAAAAGCTACGGTGGTTTGAGGGTTAAACAAAGTTTTCTTGGTAAACTACACTTGTTTTAGTACAAAGATTAAATTCTACAAAATTCAGTGTTATTTTCTTAATTTAAAATTTATAATTTATGCTTATTAATGACTTCATTAGTCAAAAGCTAAGATGGCCGCCCTTATAAACTAAATGGCGTCATAATGTCGTCATATTATATGGTGATGACACAAAAGTTTATATGACGACTTAATTTTAGATGTTTACTATCGTCTGAAGGTTTGGTGGTCGTACGCTAAGTACTTAAGGGGTTTGTCTCAAAAGTTTGTTTCAAAAGCTGCATTTTTTGCTGGGGTCCGTTTGAACCCAAGACGGACTAAACACAGCCTTTCTTTACAGTTTCCACAGTATTGTATCCATCTTCGTAAAAACTTAGGGGAAGGTATGAAAGATATTGACTAACAAAGTCACGGAAGGATTTTTCTTCAGATCAAAAATGTTCAAACGGTACTTTAAAATGTACGTCTGTGGTGCAAATAGACCCCACTCTAGTGTTTGAGGGTTAAACGAGCGTAAGTACGAGAAGAGGTTGTTAATCAAGAGATGGGAGAGACGAGCTATTCGCCAGAAATAGCCCACAAATCCTTCGCTCGTTTCTCTTCCAAGTGAATAACAGCGGACTTTATAAATTGGGAACTTAAAATGCTGACTTAAAATAAAGCTACTGGCCTCGACAATCTCAATAACAGGTTTTTGAAAGGCTGCGGCCGAGGTGATCGCCACAACTTAAACAACAATTTTTAACTCTCAAACCACCGTACCTTTTTTGTGACGTAGATTACCATATGGGGTCAAAGCTGACCCCATAACGTTTTGTACAAATACAGTTTTTTTGTGTGACTCTTTTTGTGATTTGTATATATGTAAAGCTTTCTTCATCTATATGGGACATTTTTACATGATTAGGTAAGATCTCATTATCATAATTCATGCAAAAGATCATGAGGACCACATTTTGCACAAACGCCATTCAGACCGGGTAAGGCTTTTTTATGTCCGCACCAACTTCAAAGTCACATAGCCCCTGAACAGCTTATGATAGGGCCACCAAACTAGGTCCCTTTTCAGAAAATGTTGATAGCAAGCAATCTAATTGAAAAAAAATGTTTCATGATTCAATATTCATAATTTATGCTAATTTGATGACGTCATCAGTCAAAATCCAAGATGGTGGCCAATTTAAGTTAAATGACGTCATGGCGCCGTCAGATAACATGATGATGACACAAAAGTTGTTACCATAATTTCGTTGCACATGTAAATCATTTTCTGAAGATTTCGTGATCATATGATAAGTAGTTTAGACGTGGGTCTCAAAAGTGTGTTTAAAAAAATTCTGGGGTCAGTTTTGAACCCACTGGACCATACATAAACTTTCTATGATAACTTAATCAACAATGAGCCAATCTCGGTAAAAACGTATGAGAAGTTATAAGACATATACACAAACAAACTCGTGGAAGGAAATTTGTTTTCGACCAAAAATGCGATAATGGCACATATTAATATACGTCTGGGGTCAGTTTGGACCCCATACGGTGGTTTGAGGGTTAAGACAAAACTCTCGGTTGAGCATGTGGATAATAACACACAAGGAGTGAGGGTAATGTGGGACCATTTCAGTGCAAACATTCGTTGTAGGGCTCATAGACTGGGGCGCACTTGATGGACATTATGGAATTTGCACCGTACAGGATGTGACAATATGTGCGTTCCTTTGTGTCGGTTTTCGGAGCACATTTTGGATAAGTGCAAGTATGCTCAATGGCAGGTGGTCGGGCGATAGCACACATGGCCAGTGGGAGAGGTGTGCACATCAGGGAGATTGTTTTGTGTAAGTGGTTATTTGAGTGGTTAGCATGACACTCTGCAAGCACTAATACTCAGGGGCAGGTGGTTGGGCAGTGGCCCTCATGGATTTTTTTTCGACTGGCATGAAGCTATTTGAGCATGTTAAGAGCGAACTCCCAGTAAAGTGCAGTCGAAAATTGTTGCACATGGGGAACGTTAGAGGACGGGGTCGCGCGGGTGGTCATGTTCCTGCTGTCAGCTGAATGTTATTATGACGTATTCATCGCCAGAGGGCAATGCGCGCGTTCCGTAGCGGACACCTAGGGTCTGAGAGTCGGGTGGTTTCATGTAGGGCGAACACCAGGGGAAGAGGCACCGCACTTGATTATGTGGTGTTGACGTCGGTAGATGATCTTGTTGGCTTGATAGTAAGCATGACAGAAGCCAGGTACCCATTATTACACCTGATCTGCTGAGTGAATTCGCGTTAAGTGCCTCTCCCAAGGGTACAACATCGGGGGACGTCAGGTATCAAACTCGGGACCTATAGATTCCGAGTCGAACTCTCTACCAGTTACGCCACACGCGACGCCACTGTTGACTTCCTTCGTTACGACTAAGAACAATTACCCGTAGCTGGATGCTCACCACCACAGAAACATCAAAAGGAAGATGAACACAAGAGACAAACATCTCACCTGTGTCACCTATGGCTCTGTCTGTAGCTGTGTAGGAAAACTGGAACCCCCGAGCCGTGACACCGTGGTCTGAGGTAAACCTCACGAGCATCTGGTTAAGTACACTGGTAAAGTTACTTAACGGCACTTGTCCTGTTAACCTGGAAATCGAAATTAAGCATTATTGTCTCCGTTCTTGTTGCCCTTAAATATATAAGCTTTTGATTATTGATTCTGATGCAAGACTCACTTTCTTGATTCTGAAGCTACTCTCACTCTCAACTCTCACTCTCTGCATTATCCATGCTGCTCTACTCTGGAAGAAAACTGATTGGTCCTTTAGGACATTACCTCTTGAATGGTGTAATCCTATCACCGTCTTTGTCGTAGATTGTCAAAAAGTCGAAATTGTTCTCAAGGTGAAAGCTTTCAATAGTAAGAAGAACCATGCTTCCTTCTGCCACAGTGGTCGTCCACTCACAAGTCATTCGGTTGAAGTAGTTATCGGGGTAGTTCGGTGATGTCACAGTACCTTCAGGGGGAACCGTCAGGATACCTCCACATCCTGCAGTAATATCTAGGTAAAAATATATTGTAAAGTGTACCTTAGACCATCACAAATACATGCGCGATGTTGCGATGTGGACGTTCATGATATCGCGAGGATAGCGTGTTACGAATCCCTTCATCTTTCATCACACTTAATTCCCTTAATTCACGAAGGGTTTGTAGTCAGTGCCGTTTTAATGTCAGGTGGTCCTTTGTCAGCCTGATAACTAGGGAACGCGTGGATGGATGGTTTTGATATTTGGTATGTGGGTAGGATTAGACATGACAAAGGAATGGCAGGAATTGCGTTACGGCAGGGCGCTCTAGCGGCGTGTTATGGTACTGCAGCGGAACTTCCGGTTTTGCTATTTTTTGTTTGGGACTTGTTTGGGTGATGATTTGTAAGTGCTAGATAGCTGTGTAGACGCATAGTAAGGTGTGTAAGTTTGGGCCACCTAGGGGTTTGGCAGGGGCGTTGAAAATAATTCTTGTTTTAGCTTTTGAGAAGGAATAATGCAAGAAGGGGTTGATGGATGTTAATGACTGTAGGTATGCTGACAGCTTACGTAATGATGTACATAACTGTATACTTGCTATGCAAATTAGGTGGTAATTTGCATGATGCAAATTAGGTGGTAATTTGCATGATACAATAGGTATATAAAAAAGCCTTTGACTCTGTAAAACACAATATTCTATGGAGAGTGATGGAAAGAATGGGTGTCCCCAAGTACATCACCAACTCACTACGACAGCTGTACAGACGTCAGCAGGCTGCAGTGAGAGTAGAGGAGGAGCTGTCCGACTGGTTTGAAGTCACCAAAGGCGTGCGGCAGGGATGCCTGGTCTCTCCGGCCTGTTTCAATTTCTACTCCGAAGCAGTAATGAGAGAATCTGCCGACGAACTCTCCTGGATTGGGGTCAACATCAGTGGAAGGCTCATTAACAACCTGAGGTTCGCAGATGACATTGGCCTGATAGCAACATCACCAGAGCGTCTGCAGGAGCTGTTGGACCTAGTACACACAGTGTCCATGGAGTACAGCCTGGAGATTAGCACCAAGAAAACCAAGGTCATGGCAGCAACCAAACAGCCCACAGAACTGAAGATCTTCTGCCAGGGGGTCCAGCTAGAGCAAGTACCAACCTTCAAGTACCTGGGTGCCATTATTGATGGATCAGGAGGAAGTAGCCGAGAGATCCAGGCACGCTTGGGAGCAGCGCGGACAGCCCTTGGTTCTCTGGAGTCCATCTGGAAGGACAGAGCCTTAAGGAAGTCCACCAAGCTGAGGGTACTGAAGGCACTGGTCTGGCCAGTAGTGACCTATGGCTGTGAAGCTTGGACACTCCACGCCAAAGACACCCAGAAGATCCAAGCCTTTGAAATGAAGTGCTACAGGAAACTGCTCAGGGTCAGCTGGACTGAACACCGCACCAACGACTCAGTGCTAGCAGAACTGGGAATAACACGAACACTCCTGAACCTGGTGAAAAGGAGGAAGTTACAGTACTTTGGCCACGTCACTAGGGCACAGAACATATCCACCCACATACTGCAGGGAAAGATCAACGGTACCAGAAGCAGGGGGAGACCACGGAGGAGATGGTGTGATGACGTAAGGGACTGGACAGGCTGCTCCCTGGCGGTATGCACCCAGACGGCCAAGAACAGGGAGGAATGGCGAAGACTTGTGCTGGAGGCTACCATAGTCCCCGACCCTCCTGATGAGGATGGGACTAGGTGAGGTGAGGTGAATAGGTATGTGTAGAAACCTAATATACGGCGTGTCTGCGAACAGTTCAGCTGCGTAAGACCATGACAGATTGATCTGATTTTTGGTATGTGGGTAGTTCTTGAGAAGGAGATGAAACGTACGAGGAGTTTTTTGTCTAGTGGCTTCTGGCGGTTTTGCAGGGGATGTTTGTACTTGAAAAATAGTGTGTAGTGTGCTAAGTGTGGCGATTACGCAATCGTGGTTTATATTTAGGAGTTACGTCATTCAGTTTTGCATGGGCCCCGTCCCCACAGGAAGTGACCCCAAAGGTCATAGTTGCGCAATAGAGGACAGCACGACTTATATATACCAGACGATTACAAGACAATGGTACTATAGGGACAGTACATTATACATAATGGGGTGTAAATGTTTCCTATAAGATTTGATAATCTGTAGATTAAGGGCAATGAATAAGGGCAATGATGATATTGTTTACAGGGGCCTACATGTGTATTATACGTTTTAAAAGGGTTGTACATGTAACAGTTACTACCGGTACAATACATTGTTGAACAAAGCAGGGTTTGTTTTTCACAGTAACTTGTAGTCATTGATGAGATTGTTTATAGGGATTGTACATTAGACATATACGATGCACAATGTAGTGGACTGCATTGTGAAAGAATGCTACAGCATCATTGCTGCAAGCAACAAGTCGGTAATAATGATCTGTAAAGGGGGCTGTACAAAGAAAAACTATAATCTATAATATCACTTTGTAGAAACGTCCATGCAATGTATCAAGTCGTCAATATTGACAATATTGACCCGTCAACCCTTCCCTTGTTATTACCATCTAAAGGGATGATTCGATTGCGTACGCGCGGAAAACTTGTTGTCAATTCCGGGAATTTTTACCAATCGGACATACTACTACACAACTCAATTAGGCTAATATTTCTCTCTTTCTCTCTTTGAGGTTGTTGTCATTGTTTAGAAATGATTTTAAAGTTTTGTAATTATATGTCTAGAATCGACATTAGAGTCCATTCCAAGTCATCGTGCGGATGTTTGTTGTCATTGTTTAGAAATGATTTTAAAGCTTTGTAATTATATGTCTAGAATCGACATTTGATACTTCAGAAATATTTTAAACATTATTTCAATTTTATAAATATTTCCCCGGTCCTGTAAAACTTTGGAAATATTCATGGTGTGGAATTAGATACTTCTAATGGTTTCTGAATAATGATAACAGCATTCTACCATTATTCACCATTTTCTACCATTTTTGTAACATTTTGTAAATGGGTCGGTGGGCTGGGAAGATAGCAATTCACACATCCTTGCAAAGTATGGTTGGGTGTCAATGCAACAATGGCCCACCACAAAGGATCCACCAGTGCCCAGCAGTGAAATCTAAAAATATACAACAACAAGGAAAAAACAGAGCTTACTTTTATGGGGCAGTTAACTAATTTAACCATTTGGCAAAGTTTACAAATATTTGTAAGTGTGAAAAAAATCACACAGAGGTTTCACAATTATTCTAAAAATATTTTGTACAGTTACTTTCAAAATGTTTCTAAACTATTCAAATGAATTCAAATAGATAAATATATTCTTAGTCAATTTTTAAAAAAAATCAATTATTGTGGCTTAGATATTCTTTTATTCAACATAATTAAGACTTTATTACAACCATCACCTAAAAGCCTCATGCATATGGTGACTTGGAATTGACTAATGTGTCTTATCTTTGAGAATCTGCTATTATGAAATGAAGTAGGCGTATAATTTGGGTACCTACTGGCTGGCAAACTACACCTAATTATTATTATTAATATAAACTGTCCTCATTACTTATGCAAATTAGCCCCTGATTTGCATGATAAAAATTGATTATGTAAGGCATCTCCAAAGCTATCTCACTCACTCGCTCGCTCACGGCCCATGACAAAAGCTATCTGCATTCCAAATGCCATGACAATCTGTCAACGCAAACTATTCCACTTTACAGGGATGATGCAGCTACATAGGCGCGAAAAAAGGTGTAGAATTCCGAGACTTTTTGCCAATCGAACGTATCATTTTCTGCAAGGCTAGCCCCTGAGATGTCTATAAAAAGCACCCTCCAACCACCACACCCTCGCCCATTTCACGAAGGTTGAGTTCTACGAACGCTTGTTGGTAATTGACTTAGGCTTAGGTCCCACTTGAAAGGAGGGGTCCTTCCGGGCAGTTCACGGGCTGTGTTTTGGCACTTTCGGGCGTTACCCCCACGTGGCTCCGTGGAGCACCTTGTGGCTGCCGGGCAACGTTTAACTGTGACCACGACAGCCTATAAGCGACAAAGAAGCGAAATCTCAGCACCCAAACCGATCCCGACGCTATCTATTCAGGGGAAACACCTCTAACAAACCACTACCGAGTACAGGGTACGCAAATACTGACGCCGAGGCCATGTATACAACACTGGGAGATGAGATGAATGAGCTAAAGACTCTCGTCTACAACAACAAAGTGAAAATGGACAAGCAAAGTAAACAATTTGATGACCTACAAGCTAGCCTTCTGCTGACAATCATTTTGGCGAAAACACAACATCTCCAATCACTACCAAAAGTACAGTCAATAAGGGTGTCAGGTTATTCACAGAGTCTCTTTGGAACGACGTCAACCCCGATAAGATGTATAGGGACAAAAGCACCGAAATTGACAAAACAACAACGTTACCCAAAACTGTCGAAAGGATCAACATATCGTCAGACACCACCACTGAACTTGTAATCATACATGATGGCTCCAACGACTAAACACTGAAACACGACCGGTCCTTGATGTATGTGTGGAACAAACGCGTTTACACTGGTCCAAAACGGCCTACCAGAACGCAAAGATCTTAATGTTGCAGGTGCTATTACCAAGAAGATCTTGTTTAGGCCAAAGATATGCCTTTTCGAATTCCGTTGCCATGGCAAGCCCAAAAAACTTTCTTTACTAAAAATATTTGCTAACTATGTTTTTGATATACCAGCAGGTTTCGTGGCTTTAGTGGTTTATGAGTTATGTGGAACTAACTGTAATAAAAGCTCCCCTTTCAATCACAAGGACAAACCAGAAATTTCACAATTTTGTATACATACTTAGGAATAGATATCACACCATCAGGATCGTTCCTCTGTGCCAATAAACAACTTAGAGTAAAAGTCATGCGAGATTCCTTTAAACTTGCACTGAAAACTAGGTTTCTCGAGCATCGGCGTCCTAGCTCTGTCAAATCGTCTGAGGTGGCGAAACATATACACATAGAGTCTCCGGGAAATTCCATTTCGTTGGACAAAGTCAAAACCCTAGACTCAGAACAGGATTTCTTCGCGCGAGGAGTGAAGAGGCAGTATACATCAAAGCTCACCGGTCCACACATAATAGAGGTGGGGGGCGACACAGGCATTTTGATACATATGACCCCATACAGCAAAAGTGGCGGGTTCCTGACGTCACTGCTAGAGATAGAGAGTAAACAAGGTCGACGGAGTTTGACCGATAATTTAGGGTATGTCCATATATTAACTTAGTGTTGGAAATAAAGTTAAGCAATTTTTATCATGTATTCTACCAACACATATGAACTTTCATGCTAATACACATACATGATTATTGTCTAACAGTGAATTCAGAGAGTTCCATCGAAAATAGAAAATTTAACCTACATCGTTTAGCATTTCCCTTACGCGTTGTAACCAATATTTCTTACAGCTGTTCGTCGGTATACACACTGTATGTTTCTGACAGTGTAAACCGTCTTATTGTAGGGGATGTGTTGAAAAGTCAAACGTTTTATTAAGGCGTAGCCAAAACTTGACCGTACGTATGTATATATCTAAGTCAATTGGGAACATCCTAAGCGCTGCTCTACTAGCTATGTTAGCTGTATTTCTAGGTACGCCAAGAAGATTTTTGCAAAATAAGTTCTGCATGTGTAATCTCTGCGGGTCAATTGTCGCCTGAATTAGCTCTGCCCCAAATCTCACAACAATATGATATAATATAATATAAAAGGTTTGATACATGTACTAAATAAAGTTGAGGCTTTGGAGACAGAATTGACTGCATGTGGGGTTTGAGACTTAAATGGTTTTAAAAAGATGTTTGCGACGAATGCTCAATTTGAGACCATATAGTGAAAGGGGAGATGATAGTGTGCCCACCTTTTACTAGAAGGAGAATATTTCAGACTAAGATTGTTGTAATGTACATATACCCTTAATTTTGGCATGATTAGCTAACTACATGGCCGTCTATCAAATGGAAGGTGTATGACCCTACTCCTCTGGAGTATCAGGTTGCTCTCAGCACTGACATTTATCATGTTAATGTTAGGCCAGTCCAATTTAAAGTCTTGGTTCAGGGATTCGCTGCTCCTATTTTTTGTGGAAAAATGTATCTCAGCCCTAGACTGACCAAAACGATCGTATGAGCACGACCTTTTTGTTACAGTCTTAATATTAATTATGCAACTTGGCCGTCAATTTACATAATTGGTATCTTCTTATGCAAGACATCACTCATTTATTATCAAGTATCTACATTTCAAAAACCATGACGATCCGTCAACACGTTCTCGAGTTATTCTCGTCCAAAGATTGAAACGAAATCGACGAAAACGAAATGGAGGTTCTGCTATAGTACCTTAGGAAGCCGCTAGGGGGCCCATTATCGAACTCGACCTTCATTTTCCCGACTCCTACCCACCTACTAAATATCACCAGGATCCATCAAAGGATTCTTGAGTTAAACTGTTCACAGACGGAAGGACAAAAAGGCGCACATGCCTAAAACATAACCTTGGCCATTCTCGCTCTGAACACGCTATGATCTCGGTTTTTCAATTTTAGATTTTGTGTTCAAGAATAATTAACATAAGTTTGCGCCCCCTAGCGGCTAGTTTTGGGATAGAAGGGACATTTTTGTCAAAACAAGGTCTAAAGAGGATAACTCAAGAAGGGAACAACTTGATTGTTGGTATATAGGTACCTTATATAGCTTAGGCGTTAGTCAATGTTAAACAACACCATACGTAAATTACTTTAATGTGTTAGTCAATGGCATGCAATTTACAAAAGCTCTAAATATTTGATGGAGGTACGAGGTCGCAGGCCTCTAGTTCATTTCGTAAAAGGACTATTTATTACCTTTAAAGTCATACTTTGTTTTAGTTCAAATTGTTGCTTTAATACTGTGTGCAATATTTGCAAATTCTATGTGCAATATCCGCAAATGCGCAAATAATATTTTTAATAATTGTATTCCTTCTGGTTTTAACAATTAACGTAACGCGGCAGAGCAAATTCAGGGTCTTGATAATGACACTGCCATCTGTACCATGTTGTTGTTGACAAGAAATAAACCATTATCATTATTATTATATATACACTTTGACGCTATATTGATGACGCCTCACGGGCTTGCATAATAGTATAGTGTGCGTCCGTTTGTCAGTAATTAAGAAAAACTGCACAGGAATGTATTTTTCGCGCTTAGGGAACTCAAAATGGATAGGTGAATTCGTTCTATACTTGGTGTGTTGGTAGGTTGAGACTGAAGCTGGAAATGATTAGATTTCGGGCTCCCTAGCGGCTTCCCTTGGTACTGCAGCGCAACTTCAGGTTTTGCTTTCTTGTGTTCTGAATAAACTATGGTCATTGTGCGCAGATAGCTATTGTGTTCAGAAAGATGTGACATAAGTTTTGGCCCCCCCGGCGGCTAGTTCTGAGATAGCAGGGCCATTTTTGTCTAAAAACTCCTGAAGAGCATAACTCAAAAAAGGGAACAACGGATTCTCATGATTTTAGATATGTCGGTACCTTGGAAAATGATATACAAGATAAATACTAATTATGAAAAATATGACTACATTTGAATAATTAAGGAGAATATTCTTTTATATCACCTTTTTCAATGTATCTCTTGTCGCAGATATGATATGGTATTGACATTTGGGTGGACGAGAGCGTTTACAGTCATGACAAGATGGGGCAAGTTTCCACCCCTAACATTTAAGTTTTAAAAATGCAGGAGCATTTTTGTCAAGACGTTCCAAAGAGGATAACTAATAAATGGAACGACGGATTGCCATAATTTTAAACATACGGGTAGCTTAGGCAAAGATGTTCATAATGATGTTCATGTTATTCAAATGAGGGCTAATATTGCATAATGCTTGCTCTAATTAATCATCTTACCAATATATGTGTCTATGTAGGAGAACTGGAACCCCGGAGCCGTGACTGCCCCGTCAGATGTAAACGTCACGTACATCATGTTAGACCTGCTGGTGATGTCGTCGACTGACATTTGCCCTGTTAAGCTGGGAATAGACATAAAGCATTATTGTCTCCGTTTTTATTCATGATTTGAACTACTCTCAATCTCAACTCTCACTCTTTGCATCATCCAAACTTCTCTACTCTGGAAGAAAACTGATTGGGCGTTCAGGGCATTACCTTATCAACCACTCTGAATTAGTATCACTGCTGCCTCCATCGTAGATTTTGACATAGTCACCACCGCCATCAAGGTGGAAGCTGTCAAACGTGAGACGGACCATCCTTCCTTCTGCCACGATGATCTTCCACACACATGTCACATCGTTGTCGTATTTATTGGGGTAGTTTGGTGACGTCATAGTACCTCCAGGGGGAGCCGTCAGGGTACCTTTACACCCAGGGCCACTGTTCTGTGCTGTGTCAGGGGGAGATATAGAGCACCAAAGGTCAACAGCAAACACACAAAAAAGTTATATTAAAACGTGTGCCAAAACCAAGCGTAAATACGTGCAAGAGGTTGTTAAACAAGCGTGGAAAATGTTGCTATAGGGACATTTGTGGCGTGCTGCGGATTCCTGCGCCATTGTATATCATAGCAAAAATGAACTAAACTCGCATATTTCAGTCAAATTATGACGAAACATGCGAAACAACGTGATGTTCGTGTAACAATCCTGTATACATATACGTACAAAAAAAAAAGTTAGTTAACCTGCTCTCTCCATCCCTATGGCAAGCTGAACATCGTTATACCTAGCCTACCTCACATCGCAATATGGTTATTCTCCACCATACTCATATATCGTTTAATAGTGATCAACGTACTAGTGATCTGTATCAAAGTATTGCAATATTGGGAAGCCAATGCAAGATTTGATACGAATGAAAGCCAGAACTACGGTAACATAAGGAAAAGTGATCTCGATCCAGTTCAAGGTCACTGAAGAGCTAGTGTTTCACTGGTCGTGTCAGAGAGGACAGACGCAACCCTTTTCGGTAGCGTGCATGTCGGGTGAGCGACACAGTCGGACTCGAACTCACAGCTTCCAGTTGCAGATACAGGAATGATAACCACTGGACTAAGCACGCTACCAAAGAGGCCTTACCACAGATCGGTACGTCACACAGCTCCAATCTAGTGCTGGGATCCATGGTGTAGCACCACACTCCGGATGAGCCGTCCGGATTCCGGCAGTAGTTCTCCTCCAATCCGGATGCCGGGTTGAAAATATGCCAGAGATGTGTGTATTCGTGCTGATGGGGTGTCTGACTGCCCCAGCGCTGACACGTCTTGCCTGTTCTGGTCACAGAGACTGTTCCTATGTAGGTTGAACCATCTCCCACCTGGCAATTCTCTGGTTCGGGAATTTAAAAGAATTGGCGTTCAACAAAAATGTATAGAAAAAGGTTTCTTATTTATATTAAACTCTTCCAATATGTCAGTTGTCAATGGTAACTTCGTTGACGTCAAATTGACGTCACATGTAATTTGGAAACCGCCATTTTTGATCGGCTCTCTTATATTTTCTAAAATAAATTTTGGGGGACATATCACAAAATGAACATATTATGTGTACTACCTGCTTCAGATCTTATATCCGTTTGTCAAGTATTCCTTTTGTGGCTGCTTTCCTCAACTGTCAATATATTATGAATTTGAGCATTCCTGGTAAATAAGTAGCCCACAGTCTGGTGTATGTATATGCATGTATTTATGTGATACTATAAAACATGCAATGTGTGCATACACGTGTCTGTGTCTGCTACAGAACTGAAGATAAAACATTATTTTCTGTCACACCTTAGGCTTTCTATCTACTTTATGTGTGGGATGAGGTGTATTTTTTTTATTCAATTATTCATTCATTCATTCATTGGCTACAGGTTGCTGCTCTGAGAATAACAACGGATGGAAAGGGCGGGGGGAGGTATGAGCAAGGATGGTCTCCTTTCGGTCGCGATGATGGAAGAATCAGCTAAGATGTGGAGCGTACCGAATTGAGAGCGTACCGAAGGGCTGTCTATTCTCGGCTTTCAGTCACGTGATCTGACCTTAGCAACGGTTGCTATCCGCCATCTTTGTGACCATGCGTAGCGTCTCCTACGCCGGTTCTAGCGATGGTTGTTTGTCGGCTGTGGATCGAGAACCGATGGAAAAGACAGGGAGAAGATTTCATTTTTTTTCTGTACCTAAAGTAGTTAAGGAGTGGAACACGAGAAGCTCGCTCAAGAACGCCGGAGGTTGTGGATTTCGGCGATCAGCCGCGGAGACAGGACAACAAAAAACATTCTTGAAACCGAGCGGGTATGTGGTCGTCATTTTGTTTCTGGGAATGCTGTCCCTGTATGGGATAGACACAATGTTGACTGGGTTCCCACTCTCAACCTTGGAAGGAAAGACTACATAGAAGAAGGGACAAAGGAAAAGCTACAGAAGACGGCAGAAGAGAGGGCTGAACGGGCTAAAGAGCGCACAAAGCGAGTCGCTGAACAACGGGTAGAGGCTGCAGCAAAGAGGACACCGCAAAATCCTACTGGGTACCGTTTGCAAGATATCGATTTGACCAAAGTTGAAGATGTGCCGCTAGACGTGGAAATGGCTAACTTAGCGATATCAAGTGAGGAGCCAGTGCCGGCTGAAACACAGACAACTGAGTTGCCGTATGTGTTTAGCAGCAAGCAATTACTTCCTGCTTGGTGAGGTTTGGTAAGAAAATACTTGAATGTTGAGCAAAAAATAATCATTTGCCTGGTTGAACACTACTTTATACTAGTATCAATGAGATGATTTGGCTGCTGTGTGTGCTATGGCGTGTATATGGACCTGTGATGAATAAAAGGTTTACTCAGTACAATTTTTGCAAGACTCAATATTTGTTTGAAGACAAGAAAACAGTTTATTCAATGGTAGATACTTAGGACACTAATGTTAAGCATCTATTTGTTAACTGCTGACATCAAGAAATTACAGCAAACTAGTAGAATGACAAACAGTACAAAATCAATGTCAGTATCTGGCAACTCTAATCACAATGTCTTTCAAAATAAGTTCTAGCTGGTGTAGTCACACTGTAATGCCACTGGCAGATTTGAGAATAAAATAGGTTCTAGCCAGTCAGTGTGGTTAGACAGTAATACAACTAACAAATTTATAAAGAAAATATGCTCTAGCTAGTCAGTGTAGTTACACAGTACTAGTAATACAGTTGGCAGACTTGAGAATAAATAAGTTCTAGCCAGTGTAGTTACACAGTAATACAGATGAAAAATTTATAAAGAAAATATTAGCTCTAGCTAGCCAGTGTAGTTACACAGTAATACAGATGAAAAATTTATATAAAAGAAATATGCTCTAGCTAGTCAGTGTAGTTACACAGTACTAGTAATACAGTTGGCAGATTTGAGAATAAATAAGTTCTAGCCAGTGTAGTTACACAGCAATACAGATGAAAAATTTATATAAAAGAAATATGCTCTAGCTAGTCAGTGTAGTTATACAGTTGGCAGATTTGAGAATAAATAAGTTCTAGCCAGTGTAGTTACACAGCAATACAGATGAAAAATTTATATAAAAGAAATATGCTCTAGCTAGTCAGTGTAGTTACACAGTACTAGTAATACAGTTGGCAGATTTGAGAATAAATAAGTTCTAGCCAGTGTAGTTACACAGCAATACAGATGAAAAATTTATATAAAAGAAATATGCTCTAGCTAGTCAGTGTAGTTACACAGTACTAGTAATACAGTTGGCAGACTTGAGAATAAATAAGTTCTAGCCAGTGTAGTTACACAGTAATACAGATGACAAATTTATAAAGAAAATATTAGCTCTAGCTAGTCAGGGTAGTTACACAGTACTAGTAATACAGTTGGCAGACTTGAGAATAAATAAGTTCTAGCCAGTGTAGTTACACAGTAATACAGATGACAAATTTATAAAGAAAATATTAGCTCTAGCTAGCCAGTGTAGTTACACAGTAATACAGATGAAAAATTTATATAAAAGAAATATGCTCTAGCTAGTCAGTGTAGTTACACAGCTTATGTTATACTATTCTTATAATGTTACAGTTGACAGATTTATAAAATCACAGGATAACAAGTGGCAGGGCATAAAGGAGCATCTTACACATCAAACATGTAAAACCAATGGCAACATTTGCAGTGGCAGAAGTTTTGCAGAAAAAAAGGTCCTGCTCTATGGCTGGCAGTGCAGGGTAAGCAGAGAAACCTCACCTAGTCCCTAACAAGCCCGATTGAACCTACCATATGGGCAATCAGATTTGCTACATGTGACATCATCTTGACTCATCTGTTCCCGTCAAAGACAGATTGCATTTGAGTCGGGGACCTTCACTGGCACATCACATTTTCCTTGTGTTCCAGCGGCCGAGAATCTCAGAGTGGTAGAATGCAAATCCTCCAGAATGCTTGCAGTTTGAACAGAACCATCTTTGAGTGTTCTGGGTCAGGTTTGATTCTGTCACAGACTATTAGTGGGCATTCCCATTCTGGTCCCATGCAGATACTACAAAATCACAATACCTATTTCCTCTCTGTTAGAACAAACAATTGCTGCTGAACATGATGGTAGTAGTTGTGGGCTCTCTTTAAGTTAAATACCCCAATTACCTTTTCCAGACATGAACTTTTGTTATGGACATCACTTGTCAAAGCTACCGTCAGGTACAGAAATCGGACATTTTATCTCCCCACATCCCATCCCACAGCAATCACATGATACAAGAAAGTCAGGGGTCGCATGGAGGTAAGGGTGTTCTTTACATATGAAGAGACTGCACTTCTTAACCTGGAAGTTGACATGGTTGGGCTTCATGCATGTCTCATACACTTTGATGGCAGCCTCTTCCATCTTACTTGCATATGTGATACCTTGTGGCCCTTGTGTCTGCCTTATACAGGTGTGATTAGCATATAGCCTTAACTATTGACTGAGGAGGCTGTGCTAGGTTGCTGTGATACACTGCCCCACTAACAGATGCTCCTATACGCCCTGCTCTGTGGCGGAAAAAGCCAGGACCTTTAGCTTGTGTCCTTGTGTTTTTTTCAACAGTTTTGATATGACTATCTGACATGTCAACATTAACATCTAAACATTTGTGCAGGAGTTCATGGTGCTGGAGGTCGAGATTGTTTGGATCGAACAAATCCGACACAACAGGGATGTCTTGACTTGGCAAACTCACCTGCATATGGAGGAATCAAACTTAGTGCCACTACTTTAACTTTGCACTTACTGAGCTTACTGTACACATCTTTACATCTCTTGAGCAGTTGGGGTGTTGTTCTGTGGTACTGTAACCTTGTCCTGAGCAGTTGGGGTGTTGTTCTGTGGTACTGTAACCTTGTCCTGAGCAGTTGGGGTGTTGTTCTGTGGTACTGTAACCTTGTCCTGAGCAGTTGGGGTGTTGTTCTGTGGTACTGTAACCTTGTCCTGAGCAGTTGGGGTGTTGTTCTGTGGTACTGTAACCTCTTTACAGTCCTGAGCAGTTGGGGTGTTGTTCTGTGGTACTGTAACCTTGTCCTGAGCAGTTGGGGTGTTGTTCTGTGGTACTGTCTTACTAGTCTTGTCCTGAGCAGTAGGGGTGTTGTTCTGTGGTACTGTAACCTTGTCCTGAGCAGCAGGGGTGTTGTTCTGTGGTACTGTAACCTTGTCCTGAGCAGTTGGGGTGTTGTTCTGTGGTACTGTCTTACTAGTCTTGTCCTGAGCAGTAGGGGTGTTGTTCTGTGGTACTGTAACCTTGTCCTGAGCAGTAGGGGTGTTGTTCTGTGGTACTGTAGTCTTGTCTTGAGTTGTCAGATTACTCTCGTGTGTACTTGTGTTGTGTTGACAGTCACATGTGATGTGGGATTGAAGGAATCAATCTTCTTGTCAAGCTGTTCTTTCAGTTTCTTTGCTGATGTAAAGTCAGTGTCTCTCACTCTTGCATATGGGACTTCCTTAATATATATTTATACGTGGGCAGAATCCAGGTACTAGTACACTTCACCTGTGTGCGGCACTGGACTAGGTACATTCTTGGTATGGGTGGACAGCAACATCTTGATAGCTGGGACAATTACTCAGCACCTAAAGCACAGGGATACAGGAAGTTTCATTAGAATGACAGACTAAACATCACTTTACACAATATAAATGCTAAAAATAGTTCACATACAGTCATGGGACCCAGAAGGCACATTGAGCTTTACTTTAAATGCCCTACAAAATATCACTGATCTTACTATTCTTAGCTTGGTCACCATTACCCGCTAGTCGGCATCCAGGGTACTGAGGCACCGACCTGCTTGTGTTTTCGGGTGCGACGAAATCCAACCCAACCCCGTAAAAACTCCCCCGGCCTGCGCTAATAACTGGGCGGGCCGGCTACCCCTAAGGCGCCGAAGAGATCTCGGCGAGCGCCCCGATGGTATGGTTAACAGGCTAACTATTAAGAATAACCATGAAAAAATTACATTTCTGTCCACAATCGTCTCGATCCGTAAAATGTACGTCAAGTGGGATGTTATCCCGAAAAAGAAGATTCAAACTTTCGGGTAAATCTACATGTACAAAAAGAGACATTTCCGAACACGTAAATTAACGCTAACGTTACCCCCGTCCCCCACCCAACTTCGACGCTGGAAAACTAACTCTCAAATTATGCCGTCAAAGTTCCGTTTTTTTTCATCCACAGTGATTACATGCCATCACGAGTAATTCTTATGGACTTACAACCGACAGGAGCAAGGAGATTCTATTTAACCTCCTCGACAGGAGATCGAGTAAGTAAATACCTGAACTGAAAGTGTTACCCAAGCCGTGACGAAACCGAAACGTAAACAAACCCCGCCCCGCCCGGCTATCCGTCCATTTATCCGTTCAAAACTGGTATATGCAAGTCAACTAACAGATATTGACTCTCAAACACCATAGCAATATTCTCCGTTCAATACAAGCACCAACATATCTGTATGATTTATCATAAAGAAGCAAAACTTACCAATAAAACTGAACTTCTGGCTCCATTGTCTTTGCTTGATGGTGCACCGCGTTCGCAGAAATGGAGCACAAAGATGGCGGATGCCCATATTTGGAAGCCCCGTGACGTCACGTGAAAGCCGAGAATAGGTCTAAACTTGGTGGAATTTGAATATACCAAGTAGATTCACAAGAGACTGACTGCAACCAGAATTAATCATTGACCGACGGAACCATTCGAACTTTCGAACCATTCGAAAAGTATGATTCAGCTAACGAAAACTGCAAAGGGTTCATTCCTTTCATGCAGAACGCATTTTTTACTGTGATCATTAGCCACATGTGTTAGCCGAACATAAACTGTTTTACATTCCTTTGATTAGCCTTTACTCCTGGGCGGCTGGAAAGAAAAAAAAATAATCGGCCAAATAGACAGAGAGGTTGGTCCGTTATAGGAGTACAGTTTCCTCGGGTACTCCTTTAGCGGATAACTCCTGTGGCATGATACTAAGTATCCGTCTAATTGGCCGATTTCTCCTCTTTCCAGTCTCTTTTATAGTCACGGATTATAATGGATCATGTATTTACTGATAGCGTCTACGAAAATCCATCCTTTGATATTACCTAGAAGAGTAAAATATGCATTATCTGCTTTTCTGTACACCCTGTCATGTATGTAAATGTATACTAGGAATACGCCTACCTTGTGAAATTTCAATTTAAATTATGAGATTTCGTGGAACACACTTGTTTATCTATATCAGTAACATACTGTGTAATTTAAGATTACATTCATAATGAAATATTCATAATTTATACTAATTTGATGAAGTCATGGGTCAAAATCAAAGATGTTGGACGATGTTATTATCAAAGGTAAATACATTTTTTTACTGAAATTCCGTCAAAATCTTTTATTTTTCTACAAAAAAACTATCACAAGAACGTTTTTACTCCACTTCTATCAGTTTTAGAAAATTCAAGTTTGTCAATCTAAGATGGCGGACAAATATCGTTATTTTCTAACGTCGTATATACGTCAGTGTCGTCGTCGTTGCCAACAAAAGACTTGGCAGACTTAGAAACCTTGGCTATAAGATATCCTTTATAGTAATCTTTTTGTTTAAATGCTTTGAGTATAGCGAAAATTCCATATTTAGACCGTCTTGGACCAAAATATGACATTATGACGTAATAATTGCATCATATTACGTCATAACGATACTGAAATTACAGAAAATGTGAAACTTTACAAGTACATCGTGCCCTCTAAATTTATTGATAGTAACCCAAGTCGTTTTGAAATAACGAGGAGGGAGCCAAAAGAGCACTCCCCCGGCCCAGGTATTTAAAAAAAATGTTAAATCTTATCTGGAAAATATTTAGGAGATGAAGTCCGGACCAAGGATGACTATATTAGATCTTGAGTCAAATGGGAAGAAGGGGAAATACCGTCCAAATATTTTTTGAATCTGGAGAAAAACGAGGCATGAAAAAAGAAATCAGCTGTTTAAATGTTGTTGACTTGTCTTGTCTTGTCGGTCGACGTAATCAAACATGTTCGCACATGTTTACACACGACGGGGTTATACACTACAAGGTGCATAAATGTGAAAATTATGTGAATTTAGTGCACGATGCCAAGAAAATGTGATTTAATGTGACTTCCATTGGAAAAATGTGAAACCCAAAATGTGATTTATTTTCAAAATGTGAATCGTCAAATGTTATTCTATGTGAATTAATGTGACCCTTCGAAAAATGTGAATCGATTATGTGAAATCGCACAACCCAAAAACGTGACAAAAAAAAATGTGAATGTGAAATGTGACAAAATGTGAAGGGATGTGAAACGGTTTTACTCCGCAAACTGGACGGAGGCGAATGTGAAATTATGTGAAGTTGAAATCACATTTTTTCACATGACAGATCAAAATGTTATTTTATGTGAAAGTGTTTCACATAATGTCACATTAGCCGGTGTCCTAGCTAAGAATGTGATCTTATGTGAAAAAGTTACAACATGTAACAGATAAGTTTCCACGTGTTTCCAAAATATGCATTCAGCATGCAAACACTTTTCAAAGATTTTAAGTATGTATTCCATGCATGCTTGTCTTGTCATAAACCACAGACTTCGTACGCGGTCAAGACAAAGGCTGTCTTTTTTAATTCCACGTCTCTCATGTATGGGTTAAATATTTGTGGACTGTTCTCCAAAATATGCGTTGTAAGCGATACAAAGCTTGCGCAAAGTTATTCTACTGTTTAGTCAAAATCAAAAGTGTGAAAATCTCCCCCTCCCCTCGAGTGCCGCTACTATTCTGCCGATTAACTAATTTACAAGTGAATTAGCACCGAATTCATTCACTTATATGGTTTGACGGCTACGCCCAGCTCCTCCTTTATGTACCACCTAAGATTTAAGAAGATTCAAGGAGTTTGTGATCTGTTAGTTGAAACATATCGGCCCAGTTTGTAAAAACAGTCTGTTCAAAAGATATAGTATAAACATTATGGTCAATTAGAATTAGAAATCTTAGTCGGTACTTTGAAGAACCAAATCGATGTGTCACGAAGTGACCCTACTGGAAAGACAGCAAAGGAAATGGTGGATCCGTTGTGTCTGTGCCGAGGACGGATTTAACTTAAATAGATGACTCTCATCCATATTCACAACACACAAGCCTGCCATAAGATCAACAAGGACGCGCTTTATTTTTTTACCTCAACTCCGGATCCAAAGAAGCGAACAAACAGTGGACTGACTGGAGATAATAAAAGATTCTCTTATTTATCTGACATGGACATGCTAATTGCCTCCTGTAGAGGCTTAGAGAAATATGCTTAGCATACTCCTATAAAGTATAAAAGACAAAACAAGGGGTTAATTGGACAACATAAAAGGGATAAGATTCATTGTTGTTCGTGCAAAATATACAGGTGTTTACTTTGCACATCGGCTGGGCTTTTGTACTGCCACCCATAAGACTTACTTGTATATGTACATATAGATAATTTGACGATGTCAACATTGAAGTGCAAAATGCTTGAAGGCTTACTGATTGAGGGTCTGCATGGGGGGTCCTGACAACGCTTTACGCTAAATTCGGGACGGTCGACAACGCTTTACGTTAAATTCACGAAGGCAGGCAACGTTTTACGCTAAATTCAGACAGGCTGACAACGGTTTACGCTAAATTCTGGAAGGCTGGCAACACTCGACAGAGGCGGGGTCGTGCTCCGCAAGAAAGATTGAAATTTTGACTCTCTGAAACACTATTCCCTGCATTTTGAAGGGAAATTTTCGCTGGCAAACAAAGCTAAGTTAAATGGCATCTCTAGTTAAAGAGTCCCAGGGGTTCAGCGTAAGCTTATGAGGGTGACGCCAGCCAACTTATTTTTGCCACGTCGAGCGCCGAAGGAAAGTCCGGGAAAATTTTGAAATCCTGCCCCCCTGAAACGCCAGTTTTTTTGGCTATTATAGAAGTAAGTGAAATTACATTTCTATCAGTAAAAAATGTGTTTGAGGTTGACACGTCACATCCCCCAGCCATGATACATATTTTTTACGAAGTCGATGACCGAAGGTGAATAGAGTGGCAAAGGAGATCCGGCTAAATTTTGAAATCTTGACCCTCTATAAAACGATATTTTGTGCATTTTGATGGGCAAATTTCTATTAGCAAAACAGATCTTTGAGGTTGACACACATCCCCAACATATTTTCAGAATTTCGAGTTCCAAAGGCGCGAGGCGGCACAAGGAGGACCATGGAAATTTTGAAATCTTGACCCTCTAAAATGATATTTCCTGCATTCTGATGGGCAAATTTTGCTGGCAGACTAAGCTAACTTCAATGACATTTCTATTTGCAAAAAAAAGAAGATTTTTGAGGGTATATACCATATTTTTACCATGTCGATGACCGAAGGTGAAAGGAGTCGCAAGTGAGGTCCGGCGAAATATTAAAATCTTGATCCTCTGAAACGCAATTTCCTGTGTTTTGAAGGACTAAATTTACTGGTAGACTACGTTTCGACTTACGAAATTTGGGAGGCCAGCTACGATTTACGGGTAATTTTTAGGCTTAATTACGCTTTACGTGAAATTTTTAGGCTAGATTACGCCTTACGTGAAATACACTGGCTACGCTTTACGGTAAATTTTCCATCCTCACTACGAATTACGTGAAATAAAATAGCTTACCCTACGAATTACGGGAATTAAAAAGGCCTGCCTACGCATTACGGAAAAGAGCATGCAGACCCTCCTGATTCGAGGAGACTCGTTTTACCACTCAGAGGTCACAATCCAAATTATATGAAATCATATTTACAAATCTTCACTCTATGTATAGTATTTCATTTTACAGTGCTTATACAACAGGAAACATTTATAAGCCCGTAAACTGAAGCGACGACTATTTCCGGCATCTATACAGTCATTGTCAAATCATAATCTAAACAACGCAAGCTGCCAACAGAAACAGGCCAATATGAAAAAATGTAAAAGGGAGTCTATAGCAAATGATTATAGAACTTACGTACAAAAGACAGGACAGGGTTTACCCAAATTTTTCAACCTCCTTGCCCAAATACATCTAATCTGACTTGTACAAAGTCTGGCTTCACTTGACTGCAGACTGGGATGTGTATTGGGCACTACGAACACGGAATGGTTACAAACGGACATTTTTGGTTACAATTCTGGGGCAATTTATTAGCGCCTCAAAATTGTCGCTGTTAGATTGCCCCTTTTGGCGACATTTTTCGTTTATGGACCCTGGCCAAGATTTATAAACGTGGAAAGGCGAAGATTTCTGGGATAACGGCGAAAAATCCGGTTTATGGTCCCTCCGGGCGGTCTAATGCGCGTGGTCAAAATGCGTTTCACACCTACATTCTTTCCCTCTCGCCCATAACCCCCATTGTTTTCTCATTAGGGAGACGAATCTATGCCCCAGCTGTTTTTTGACGATTTTTTAGTCGCTTTTATAAAAGTTCCTTGCTTTTATCGGGCTTTCTATTTTGTCATTTTTCTTGAACTCTGCCAGCCAATACAAGATACAATACAAAATAGAAAGCTCGCTTTAAAAGGACTAAAAAACGTAAAAAAAAAAAAGCCGGAGCCTAACTTCTGCTTGGAGAAAATATCAGGTCTACATGGAAACACTTGAAAACTTTGTGGGCAACCTTCCTGTTTGAACGTTCCTTTAGAGCTGTACAAGTTACCCGTAGGTAATAGTGGTAGACCAGAATCCTATATATCTTATAATCTTAAAACAGGACTTGTCAATTATCTAAAGCATTCTTAACTTTAGAAAACAACAAGAATCCTTTCATTTTCCCGTCGGCCACGGTTTAGGGTAAAGTCTATTAGGCTTGCATTGAAATACTCCAAATTGGGTAGTCAACATTTCTGTTTGGGCGTCCCTTCAAAGCTGTACAAGTTACCCGTAGGTAATAATGCTAGACCAGAATCCTATATATCTTGTAATCTTAAAACAGGTATTTTTAGCGTTTTGCAACATTCCTTGCTTTAGAAAACAACAAGAATCCATCCATTTTCCCGTCGGACACAATTTAGGGTAAAGTCTATTAGTTCTGCATTGAAACACTCCAAAATGCGTGGTCAACATTCCTGTTCGGGCGTGATTATAAATCTGTACAAGTTACCCGTAGGTATTAATAATGCTAGACCAGAATCCTATGTGTCTTACAATCTTAAAACAGGATTTGTCAATGTTCTACCGCATTCCTAACTTAAGAAAACAACAAGAATCTATCCATTTTCCTGTCGGCCACAGTTTAGGGTAAAGTCTATCAGGCCTGCATTGAAACACTTCAAAAGGCGTGGACAACATTCCTGTTTGGGCGTCCCTTCAAAGCTGTACAAGTTACCCGTAGGTAATAATGCCAGACCAGAATCCTATATATCTTGTAATCTTAAAACCGGTATTTTCAGTGTTTTGCAACATTCCTGACTTTAGAAAACAACAAGAATCCATTCATTTTCCAGTCGGCCACAGTTTAGGGTAAAGTCTATCAGGCCTGCATTGAAACACTTCAAAAGGCGTGGACAACATTCCTGTTTGGGAGTCCCTTCAAAGCTGTACAAGTTACCCGAAGGCAATGATAATAGACCAAACTCCTATATATCTTGTAATCTTAAAACAGGTCTTTTCAGTGTTTTACAACATTCCTTACTTTAGAGAACAACAAGAATCCATCCATTTTCCCGTCGGCCACAATTTAGGGTAAAGTCTATTAGTCCTGCATTGAAACACTCCTAATTACGTGGTCAACATTCATGTTCGGGCGTGCTTTTAAAGCTGTACAAGTTACCCGTAGGTATTAATAATGCTAGACCAGAATCCTATATATCTTACAATCTTAAAACAGAACTTCTCAATGTTCTACCGCATTCCTAACTTTAGAAAACAACAAGAATCCATCCATTTTCCCGTCGGCCATCGTTTCGGGTAAAGTCTATCAGGCCTGCATTGAAAACTCCAAAATGCATGGTAAACATTTCTGTTTGGGCGTCCCTTCAAAGCTGTACAAGTTACCCATAGGTAATAATGATAGACCAGAATCCTATGTATCTTATAACAACAAAACAGGACGTTTCAATGCTTTACACCATTCTTAACGTTAGAAAAAGAACAAGAATCCATCCATTTCCCGTGGGCCACTGTTTAGGGTAAAGTCTATCAGGCCTGCATTCAAATACTCCAAATTGCGTGGTCAACATTTCTGTTTGGGCGTCCCATCCAAGCTGTACAAGTTACCCGAAGGTAATAATGATAGACCAGAATCCTATATATCTTGTAATCTAAAAACAGGTATTTTCAGTGTTTTACAACATTCCTTACTTTAGAGAACAACAAGAATCCGTCCATTTTCCCGTTGGCCACAATTTAAGGTAACGTCAATTAGTCCTGCATTGAAAAACTTCCAATTTTTTGGTCAAATATTCATGTTTGGGCGTCCTTTTAAATCTGTTCAAGTTACCCGTAGGTTTTATAATGCTAGACCAGAATCCTACACGTCTTTAATCTTAAAACAGGACTTGTCAATGTTCTACCGCATTCCTAACTTAAGAAAACAACAAGAATCCATCCATTTTTCCGTCAGCCATCGTTTTGGGTAAAGTCTATCAGGCCTGCATTAGAAAACTGCGAAATGCGTGGTCAACATTTCTGTTTGGGCGTGATTATAAAGCTGTACAAGTTACCCGTAGGTAATAATGATAGACCAGAATCATAAATACCTTATAACAACAAAACAGGACTTTTCAATGGTCTACAGCATTCCTAACGTTAGAAAACGACAAGAATCCATCCATTTTCCCGTGGGCCACGGTTTAGGGTAAAGTCTATCAGGCTTGCATTGAAATACTCCAAATTGCGTAGTCAACATTTCTGTTTGGGCGTCCCTTCAAAGCTGTACAAATTACCCGTAGGTAATAATGCCAGACCAGAATCCTATATATCTTGTAATCTTAAAACCGGTATTTTCAGTGTTTTGCAACATTCCTGACTTTAGAAAACAACAAGAATCCATTCATTTTCCAGTCGGCCACAGTTTAGGGTAAAGTCTATCAGGCCTGCATTGAAACACTTCAAAAGGCGTGGACAACATTCCTGTTTGGGAGTCCCTTCAAAGCTGTACAAGTTACCCGAAGGCAATGATAATAGACCAAACTCCTATATATCTTGTAATCTTAAAACAGGTCTTTTCAGTGTTTTACAACATTCCTTACTTTAGAAAACAACAAGAATCCATCCATTTTCCCGTCGGCCACAATTTAGGGTAAAGTCTATTAGTCGCTGCATTGAAACACTCCTAATTACGTGGTCAACATTCATGTTCGGGCGTGCTTTTAAAGCTGTACAAGTTACCCGTAGGTATTAATAATGCTAGACCAGAATCCTATATATCTTACAATCTTAAAACAGAACTTCTCAATGTTCTACCGCATTCCTAACTTTAGAAAACAACAAGAATCCATCCATTTTCCCGTCGGCCATCGTTTCGGGTAAAGTCTATCAGGCCTGCATTGAAAACTCCAAAATGCATGGTAAACATTTCTGTTTGGGCGTCCCTTCAAAGCTGTACAAGTTACCCATAGGTAATAATGATAGACCAGAATCCTATGTATCTTATAACAACAAAACAGGACGTTTCAATGCTTTACACCATTCTTAACGTTAGAAAAAGAACAAGAATCCATCCATTTCCCGTGGGCCACTGTTTAGGGTAAAGTCTATCAGGCCTGCATTCAAATACTCCAAATTGCGTGGTCAACATTTCTGTTTGGGCGTCCCATCCAAGCTGTACAAGTTACCCGAAGGTAATAATGATAGACCAGAATCCTATATATCTTGTAATCTAAAAACAGGTATTTTCAGTGTTTTACAACATTCCTTACTTTAGAGAACAACAAGAATCCGTCCATTTTCCCGTTGGCCACAATTTAAGGTAACGTCAATTAGTCCTGCATTGAAAAACTTCCAATTTTTTGGTCAAATATTCATGTTTGGGCGTCCTTTTAAATCTGTTCAAGTTACCCGTAGGTTTTATAATGCTAGACCAGAATCCTACACGTCTTTAATCTTAAAACAGGACTTGTCAATGTTCTACCGCATTCCTAACTTAAGAAAACAACAAGAATCCATCCATTTTTCCGTCAGCCATCGTTTTGGGTAAAGTCTATCAGGCCTGCATTAGAAAACTGCGAAATGCGTGGTCAACATTTCTGTTTGGGCGTGATTATAAAGCTGTACAAGTTACCCGTAGGTAATAATGATAGACCAGAATCATAAATACCTTATAACAACAAAACAGGACTTTTCAATGGTCTACAGCATTCCTAACGTTAGAAAACGACAAGAATCCATCCATTTTCCCGTGGGCCACGGTTTAGGGTAAAGTCTATCAGGCTTGCATTGAAATACTCCAAATTGCGTAGTCAACATTTCTGTTTGGGCGTCCCTTCAAAGCTGTACAAATTACCCGTAGGTGATAATGATAGACCAGAATCCTATATATCTTGTAATCTTAAAACAGGTCTTTTCAGTGTTTTACAACATTCCTAACTTTAGAAAACAACAAGAATCCATTCATTTTCCAGTCGGCCACAGTTTAGGGTAAAGTCTATCAGGCCTGCATTGAAACACTTCAAAAGGCGTGGACAACATTCCTGTTTGGGAGTCCCTTCAAAGCTGTACAAGTTACCCGAAGGCAATGATAATAGACCAAACTCCTATATATCTTGTAATCTTAAAACAGGTCTTTTCAGTGTTTTACAACATTCCTTACTTTAGAAAACAACAAGAATCCATCCATTTTCCCGTCGGCCACAATTTAGGGTAAAGTCTATTAGTCGCTGCATTGAAACACTCCTAATTACGTGGTCAACATTCATGTTCGGGCGTGCTTTTAAAGCTGTACAAGTTACCCGTAGGTATTAATAATGCTAGACCAGAATCCTATATATCTTACAATCTTAAAACAGAACTTCTCAATGTTCTACCGCATTCCTAACTTTAGAAAACAACAAGAATCCATCCATTTTCCCGTCGGCCATCGTTTCGGGTAAAGTCTATCAGGCCTGCATTGAAAACTCCAAAATGCATGGTAAACATTTCTGTTTGGGCGTCCCTTCAAAGCTGTACAAGTTACCCATAGGTAATAATGATAGACCAGAATCCTATGTATCTTATAACAACAAAACAGGACGTTTCAATGCTTTACACCATTCTTAACGTTAGAAAAAGAACAAGAATCCATCCATTTCCCGTGGGCCACTGTTTAGGGTAAAGTCTATCAGGCCTGCATTCAAATACTCCAAATTGCGTGGTCAACATTTCTGTTTGGGCGTCCCATCCAAGCTGTACAAGTTACCCGAAGGTAATAATGATAGACCAGAATCCTATATATCTTGTAATCTAAAAACAGGTATTTTCAGTGTTTTACAACATTCCTTACTTTAGAGAACAACAAGAATCCGTCCATTTTCCCGTTGGCCACAATTTAAGGTAACGTCAATTAGTCCTGCATTGAAAAACTTCCAATTTTTTGGTCAAATATTCATGTTTGGGCGTCCTTTTAAATCTGTTCAAGTTACCCGTAGGTTTTATAATGCTAGACCAGAATCCTACACGTCTTTAATCTTAAAACAGGACTTGTCAATGTTCTACCGCATTCCTAACTTAAGAAAACAACAAGAATCCATCCATTTTTCCGTCAGCCATCGTTTTGGGTAAAGTCTATCAGGCCTGCATTAGAAAACTGCGAAATGCGTGGTCAACATTTCTGTTTGGGCGTGATTATAAAGCTGTACAAGTTACCCGTAGGTAATAATGATAGACCAGAATCATAAATACCTTATAACAACAAAACAGGACTTTTCAATGGTCTACAGCATTCCTAACGTTAGAAAACGACAAGAATCCATCCATTTTCCCGTGGGCCACGGTTTAGGGTAAAGTCTATCAGGCTTGCATTGAAATACTCCAAATTGCGTAGTCAACATTTCTGTTTGGGCGTCCATTCAAAGCTGTACAAATTACCCGTAGGTGATAATGATAGACCAGAATCCTATATATCTTGTAATCTTAAAACAGGTCTTTTCAGTGTTTTACAACATTCCTAACTTTAGAAAACAACAAGAATCCATTCATTTTCCAGTCGGCCACAGTTTAGGGTAAAGTCTATCAGGCCTGCATTGAAACACTTCAAAAGGCGTGGACAACATTCCTGTTTGGGAGTCCCTTCAAAGCTGTACAAGTTACCCGAAGGCAATGATAATAGACCAAACTCCTATATATCTTGTAATCTTAAAACAGGTCTTTTCAGTGTTTTACAACATTCCTTACTTTAGAAAACAACAAGAATCCATCCATTTTCCCGTCGGCCACAATTTAGGGTAAAGTCTATTAGTCGCTGCATTGAAACACTCCTAATTACGTGGTCAACATTCATGTTCGGGCGTGCTTTTAAAGCTGTACAAGTTACCCGTAGGTATTAATAATGCTAGACCAGAATCCTATATATCTTACAATCTTAAAACAGAACTTCTCAATGTTCTACCGCATTCCTAACTTTAGAAAACAACAAGAATCCATCCATTTTCCCGTCGGCCATCGTTTCGGGTAAAGTCTATCAGGCCTGCATTGAAAACTCCAAAATGCATGGTAAACATTTCTGTTTGGGCGTCCCTTCAAAGCTGTACAAGTTACCCATAGGTAATAATGATAGACCAGAATCCTATGTATCTTATAACAACAAAACAGGACGTTTCAATGCTTTACACCATTCTTAACGTTAGAAAAAGAACAAGAATCCATCCATTTCCCGTGGGCCACTGTTTAGGGTAAAGTCTATCAGGCCTGCATTCAAATACTCCAAATTGCGTGGTCAACATTTCTGTTTGGGCGTCCCATCCAAGCTGTACAAGTTACCCGAAGGTAATAATGATAGACCAGAATCCTATATATCTTGTAATCTAAAAACAGGTATTTTCAGTGTTTTACAACATTCCTTACTTTAGAGAACAACAAGAATCCGTCCATTTTCCCGTTGGCCACAATTTAAGGTAACGTCAATTAGTCCTGCATTGAAAAACTTCCAATTTTTTGGTCAAATATTCATGTTTGGGCGTCCTTTTAAATCTGTTCAAGTTACCCGTAGGTTTTATAATGCTAGACCAGAATCCTACACGTCTTTAATCTTAAAACAGGACTTGTCAATGTTCTACCGCATTCCTAACTTAAGAAAACAACAAGAATCCATCCATTTTTCCGTCAGCCATCGTTTTGGGTAAAGTCTATCAGGCCTGCATTAGAAAACTGCGAAATGCGTGGTCAACATTTCTGTTTGGGTGTCCCTTCAAAGCTGTACAAGTTACCCGTAGTTAATAATGATAGACCAGAATCATAAATACCTTATAACAACAAAACAGGACTTTTCAATGGTCTACAGCATTCCTAACGTTAGAAAACGACAAGAATCCATCCATTTTCCCGTGGGCCACGGTTTAGGGTAAAGTCTATCAGGCTTGCATTGAAATACTCCAAATTGCGTAGTCAACATTTCTGTTTGGGCGTCCCTTCAAAGCTGTACAAATTACCCGTAGGTGATAATGATAGACCAGAATCCTATATATCTTGTAATCTTAAAACAGGTCTTTTCAGTGTTTTACAACATTCCTAACTTTAGAAAACGACAAGAATCCATCCATTTTCCCGTCGGCCACAATTTAGGGTAACGTCAATTAGTCCTGCATTGAAACACTTCAAAATGCGTCGTCAACATTCCTATTTGGGTGTCATTTTAACTTAAAGCTGTACAAGTTACCCGTAGGTAATAATGCTAGACCAGAATCCCACATGTCTTATAATCATATAACAGGACTTGTCAATGTTCTAGAGCATTTCTTACTTTAGAAAACAACAAGAATCCATCCATTTTGCCGTCGGCCACAGTTTAGTCTACGAGGCCTGCATTGAAACACTTCAAACATTCATGTTTGCGCGTCTCTTTTAAGCTGTACAAGTTAGCCGTAGTCAATATTGCTAGACAAGAATCTTATATATCTTTAATATAATCTTAAAACAGGAGTTTTCCATGCTCTACAGCATTCCTAACGTTAGAAAACAACAAGAATCCATTCATTACCCCCGTCGGCCATAGTTTTGGGTAAAGTCTATCAGGCTTGCATTGGAACAGTCCAAATGCTTGGTCAACCTTCCTGTTTGGGCGTCCCTTCAAAGCTGTACAAGTTATCCGTAGTTAATAATGATAGACCAGAATCCTATATATCTTATAATCTTAAAACAGGTCTTTTCAGTGTTTTGCAACATTCCTTACTTAAGAAAACAACAAGAATCCATCCATTTTCCCGTCGGCCACAATTTAGGGTAAAGTCTATTAGTCCTGCATTGAAACACTTCAAAGTTTGTGGTCAACATTCCTGTTTGGGCGTCCCTTCAAAGCTGTATAAGTTAACCGTAGTCAATGATGCTACACCAGAATCCTATATATCTTATAACATCAAAACATGACTTTTCAAGGCTCTACAGCATTCCTAACTTTAGAAAACGACAAGAATCTATTCATTTTCCCGTTTGCCACAGTTTGGGTAAAGTCTATCAGGCCTGCATTGAAACACCTAAAAATGCGAGATCAACATTTCTGTTTGGGCGTCCCTTCAAAGCTGTATAAGTTAACCGTAGTCAATAATGATAGACCAGAATCCTAAATATCTTATAACATCAAAACAGGACTTTTCAAGGCTCTACAGCATTCCTAACTTTAGAAAACGACAAGAATCTATTCATTTTCCCGTTGGCCACGGTTTGCGTAAAGTCTATCAGGCCTGCATTGAAACACCTAAAAATGCGAGATCAACATTTCTGTTTAGGCGTCCCTTCAAAGCTGTACAAGTTACCCGTAAGTAATAATGATAGACCAGAATGCTATATGTCTAATAATCTTAAAACAGGTGTTTTCAGTGTTTTACAACATTCCTTACTTTAGAAAACAACATGAATCCGTCCATTTTCCCGTCGGCCACAATTTAGGGTAAAGTCCATTAGTCCTGCATTGAAACACTCCAAAATGCGTGGTCAACATTCATGTTCGGGCGTGCTTTTAAAGCTGCACAAGTTACCCGTAGGTAATAATGCTAGACCAGAATCTCATATGTCTTATAACAACACAACAGGACTTGTCAATGTTCTAGAGCATTTCTTACTTTAGGAAACAACAAGAATCCATCCATTTCCCCGTCGGCCATCGTTTCGGATAAAGTCTATCAGGCCTGCAGTGGAACAGTCCAAAATGTGTGGTCAACTTTCCTATTCGGGCGTACCTTCAAAGCTGCACAAAATGCCCGTAGTCAATAATGCTAGACCAGAATCCTAAATATCTTATAACATCAAAACAAGTTTTTTTAAGGCTCTCCCGCATTCCTAACTTTTCCTAAACAACAAGAATCCATCCACCGTGAATAACTTCATCAGGTTGGCAATTATTCATATAGTAAGGTTCTTTTAGCACAATCAGCAAATAACTTACTTCCGACGTTTCGGTGTCTGTCAGACACCATCATCAGGGTGGAATGACGGGAACTACTTCTTGCTGCTACTTATAGCCGATACTTATAACAGAAGAACTCGATGGATTAAAGAAGCAGTTTGGATCAGAAAATCAGTGCCAGTCATGAACAGAGACGAGGGGGGGTACAAGCTGAGCCACGTCTGGGATGGCATTCTTGCTGCTGCAACGCCACCTACATCGGCTATAAGTAGCAGCAAGAAGTAGTTCCCGTCATTCCACCCTGATGATGGTGTCTGACAGACACCGAAACGTCGGAAGTAAGTTATTTGCTGGTTGTGCTAAAAGAACCTTACTATATGAAGAATCCATCCAATTTCCCGTTTGCCACATGCACAATTTAGTGTAAAGTCAGGCCTGCATTGGAACACTCCAAAATGCGTGGTCAACATTCCTGTTTGGGCGACCCTTCAAAGCTGTACGAGTTACCCGTAGTTAATAATGATAGACCAGAATCCTATATATCTTATAATCTTAAAACAGGTCTTTTCAGTGTTTTGCAACATTCCTTACTTAAGAAAACAACAAGAATCCATCCATTTTCCCGTCGGACACAATTTAGGGTAAAGTCTATTAGTCCTGCATTGAAACACTTCAAAGTTTGTGGTCAACATTCCTGTTTGGGCGTCCTTTTAAAGCTGTACAAGTTACCCGTAGGTATTAATAATGCTAGACCAGAATCCCATATGTCTTACAATCTTAAAACAGGACTTGTCAATGTTCTACAGCATTTCTAACTTTAGAAAACAACAAGAATCTATCCATTTTGCCGTTGGCCATCTTTTCAGGTAAAGTCTATCAGGACTGCATTGAAACACTTCAAACACAAGTTACCTGTCAGTAATAATAATGCTAGACCAGAATTCTATGTCTTGTAATCCTTAAACAAGACTTTCCAATGTTCTACAGCCACATTTAGTTCAAATTAGGGGATACAGCATAACTTTAGTAATGCGTGTGCAAATAATATCCAACATAGTCATAGTCACAATCGGCAGGAGCTCGAGAGTTTTCCTTTTCTGATCCGTGGAAGTGGAACTTGTTTCTAAAAGGCCACCTCACCAACTCACTTATGTCTTACATAACGCCCTCGATCTAAGATACTATGTTCTTCTATTGTCGTCACATTGATTTAGAGGCATTTAGCAAACTTCACTGTTTTCGTATTGATGAACTGAAATTATTATTACGGATTTCTTTGTGTTTCTTACACGGAATGAGTCAGAAACAAATCTTGCCGGTTTTGGATTACGATTTGTTTAGACAAATTACCGCCATTGTTTGTTCCGGCACCAGCTGTTGCATACATTTTAGTGTGTTAATTTTTGCTATTGTCTTTATGACGCCCCGAACACCCAGGTTGACCATGGACAATAGGCCTCGGAATTTTTGTTGTTGGCTGCAACAAAGAGGAGATACTTTACTGATAATTGAATGAAGACCTTTTTATTGTACAATTTTGCCCAACCGAGCTAAGTACAGGTCACAATAAGTCAGGATGTATACATATAAAAGTGTCACACTAGTACACAGTGGTGCCACACAAGCAAACTGGCACTCAAGCCGAGCCACCAGACAATGTCCACCCGCTGCGCTCATAAAACGCCCCCATCAGCGCTTGACTAGCTCTCCTTCCTAGAAAAATCACGCTCCGCTCGCTGGTCGCCTAGGGCGACCTTCTGGTGTTGATCGCCTTCGGCGACCTTCGGGTGCCTTCGCTCGAGATCGGAACTCGCCGACGTTCGACACCCGCTCGGACGGTCGATCCCGAGTACGTACATGAACTAGTTGACCTCAATTACCATATTAGTGACGCCTGTCCATATACATGTACGCCATTAGCTTTTTTAGAGGCGATTAGCATGTCCATGTTAGAAAAAAATTTATTCCAAACTCCAGTGTATGTCCGCTTCTGCTTAAATATAAAGCACGTTCTTGTTGATTTCATTGCTGGCTTGTGTGCCGTTCGCTTGTAATTGCTATTAAGCAAATCAATAAGGACGAAAGTCCTCTATTGAGTTAAATCTGACCTCGGCACAAACACAACTATTCCCATGATAACGGGTTCACCATTTCCTTTGTTGTCTATCCAGTAGGGTCACTTGTTGACACATCAATTTGGCTCTTTAAAATAGTACTGACGAGAATTTCTAATTTTAGTTGGCCGTAATGCTTTCACAAAATATTTTGAACAGGACGGTTTTACAAACTGGGTCGATAAGTTTCAATTAGTAGATCAGTAACTTCTTAAATCTCAACTGTTTGGTGGTACACAAAGGAAGAGCTGGAAGTGATACACAAAGGACGACCATAAGTGCATGGTCATGAAATTCGGTGCTTTCACTTGTAAATTAGATAATCAGTAACATAGCAGTCGCGCGCGAGGGGAGGGGTCCACACCTTTTGTTTTGACTGAACGATAGATAATGACTTTGCCCAAGGCTTTGTATAGCTTAAAACGAATATTGTAAGAATTTCCACAAATATTTAGCCCATAAAAGGGAGAAGAGCGGTGTGGAATAAAAAAAGGCAGCTGTTTTATTGAACGTGCGAAGTCAGAAAATAACACTCGCTTCTGGAGTGGACTGCCCTTTAAAGTTGTACATAAGTATTCGTCGGTCGTCTTGTTGCCTGGAGGCAAATGTTATAAAATAGGGGCTTTATACATCAACTTTAGCACACTTACCTTTACATAGCCTGCCAAATCAAATTACTTCATATCTTATATAAGTGGAAATCACATTAGTTTCACATATAAAAAATGTGATATCCTGTCACATTTTTTCACATCTTGCAAGTTTGTGAACATCACATAAAATTCACATTTCTCAGCATGCCAGTTGTCTTCACATGTTTTCACATTTCGTAGCTGGCCGCATTTCACATAAGTTTAACATGAAGTCACATTTCATAGAATGTGATTCAATTTAACATTATTTCACATTTTCATCAAGAGCCCTTTTCACATAAAAATCACATAAGTATAGCCGGTCGAGACGTGTATCGACAGTCACATTATTTCACATAATGGCTGCACAACCAATGTCACATTAGGTAACATATTTTTACATTTCAGAATGTGATTCTTCAAGACCGTTTTGGGGAAATGTGAAAAAATGTGATGTAAACTTATAACATTTTTTTCACATAAAGCTCAATTTCTGTGCCACCCCTCAGAAATGTGACGTGAATGTTATTTTATGTGATTATATGTCAACTTATGTGATAAAATGTGATGCTATTGAACCTCAAAATGTTTCACATAATATCACATCATATCACATTTTCATAGAATTTTCCAGAAAATTCACATAATTTTCACATTTATGCACCTTGTAGTGTATACCGTCCCTTACGGGGTGATGGCTAACTACAAGACGGGGATGCGCCAGGTTTAAATGTTGAGGGAAAGGAAGTGATAGAGACCACATCAATCTTGAACGAATGTACCAATTAAATGCTAACATCGATGAATATATACAAAATATAAAACTTACCAATATCCTAGACTGATGTGATAAGGAATTTCTTGACAAAACAATTACCAAAAATTAATGCAAAGAAGCCCACTTTGCCATGAATATGAGCAAAAGGTCTGGGTTCAATGGTATCCCACCTTAACTACTTTACAAAATTGGTCAGCTATAGTTGATCTTATATATGATTGCATTCAAGAAACTTTAAGCAAATGATAGATGTCGTACTACAAAAACGTGCAAACTCCCATAGAAATGATGAGCGAAAGCATCTAGAGAATTGGAGGCCTATGAATAAGCCTTCTGAATACTGAGTATAAAATATTTGCCCATATACATATGTAGACTAAAACAGTACTACACAAGTTGACCAACCAAGACCAACTTGCATATATTAAATGAAGATTTATTTAACAGCATGTGCGCATGATCAAAGAAATTATTGATTACACAGAAACCCAAAACTTACCTGGAGCTGTCAACTTTTTGAACTTTGCAAAGGCTTTTAATTCTATTAACAAACAAAATGATTGTTACTCCAACTTGGGCTATCACATCTGTAAAAAGAAAATCTCAAACCTCTTATGGAAACTTAAAAGAAGATTGAATCAAAAGAGATGTGATAAGCTAGCCCGTTTAATTGGGAGGACTAAATATGTTAAAAATGCACCTTAATAATGTTTGATTTATAACACTAACGTCAAAAGACAGTTGTAGCTGTACCTCAGTTCTGTTTGTCATAATAATCTTATGTTAAGCATGAACTTTAAAACTGAAAGTGATGGTTCAAACATTAAAAAAAAATATTCCCACATTTTTACAAAGAAGTCATACTATCATATCAAAAAGCTAATAAAGTTGATGACATGAAACCCCTAAACTTGACGGACAAGATAATATGGTGCAATGAAAATGTGAGATCCCTGGGTAAAACTTTCTTCTTTCCCCAGTGGATTAACCCTCAAACCACCGCATGGGGTCAAAACTGACCCCAGACATATATTAATATGTGCCGTTATGGCATTTCTGGTTGAAACCAAATTTCCACCCATGGGTTTGTTTGTATATATGTCTTATAAATTCTCATAGGTTTTTATTAAGATTGGCTCATTGTTGATTTAGTAATCTTGGAATGTTTATGTATGGTTCAGTGGGGTCAAAACTGACCCCAGCATTTTTGTAAACAAACTTCTGGGACCTACACCTAAACTACTTATCGTATAATCACCAAATTTTAAGAGAATGATGTACATGTCAAACGAAATTATGGTAAGAACTTTTGTGTCATTATCATGTTATTTGACGACGTCATGACGTCATATAGCTTAAGTTGGTCGTCATTTAAGCATTTGACTAATGACGTCATCAAATTAGCATAAATTATGAATAATGAATCATGAACTTTATGTTGAATTTTAGAAGATGTCATGAACAAGTGTGGTTTGCCAAGAAAACCTCAAAACTTGAATGTTTCAGCCAAAATTCGAAAATGTCGTAATAGATATGCCTGTCAGAATTCCGTTTCCATGCCAACATGAAAAATTGTGATTTTTTTTATTCACTTAGATTGTTTGCTATCAGCATTTTTTGAAAAGGGACCAAGTTTGTTGGCCCTAACATAAGCCATGCAGAGGCTATACGGCATTGAAATTGGTGCAGGCATAAAAAAAAACTCTACATTGCCTCAATAGCGTTAGTGCATAATGTGTTCTTAATGATCTTTTGCATAAATTATGATAACAATCTTGATTTAGCCTTACCTAATCATGTCTGTCCCACATAGATTAATTAAACTATACATATATACAAATCACAAAAAGTGTAACAAAAAAAAATTGTATTTGTACAATACATTATAAGGTCAGTTTTGACCCCATGCGGTAATCTACGTCGCAAAAAAGGTACGGTAGTTTGAGGGTTAAAAAAGGCATAATCTACGTGAAAAACTTCTTCCCTAGCGAACGATTCCTTTCGACAGATAACCACTCAAGGCTTCATCATAGACCCAGTAGTTTAACTGAACGCATTAGTTCGTATCAAGCCATACCAAGCACCTGGAAAGATTCTATTAAAAATGCTATAAGCTCAGTTGACCGCCTAATACATCTTGTTATCCCAACGCCACACCTGCTTCAGCCGATAAATGAAATGAAAATCAAGACAAAATCCTGCACACCACTTTATACTTCTCTCTTTCAGAAACATGCTGTAGTTCCAAGCTGCCAACAGAAATGGCAGAAACATTTTGACATAGATTCTCCTAATTACCTCCATGAAAAAATGGAGGTATAGTTTTGAGTGTGTCTGTCTGTGTGTCTGTGTGTGTGTCTGTGTGTCCGCATATTTGTGGTCAGCATAACTTGAGAACCTCTTGATGGACTACGATGATATTTGGTATGTGGGTAGGGGTTGGGAAGACGAAGGTCAAGGTCAATTTTGGGCCCCCTGGTGTATGACCTTGGTACTGCAGCGCAACTTCCGGTTTTGCTATCTCTGTGTTCTGAACATGCTATGGTCAAGATTTTTAAGTATAAGATAGCTCTTATGCTCAGGAAAAAATGACATAAGTTTGGGCCCCCTAGCGTCTAGTTTTGGGATAGCAGGGGCATTTTTGTCAAAAACTTCTGACGAGGATAACTCAAGAAGGGAACAACGGATTTTCATGATTTTTGGTATGTAGGTACCTTAGACAATGTTGTACAAGATAAAATACTAATTATGCAATATAGGAGTACATTTGCATAATTAATGAGAATATTCTATCATAGCAGTTTTTTCAATGTATCTCTTGTCCCGTACGTGATATGGTCGTGACATTTAAGTGGTAGATAGCTTTTAGTGTCATGACAAAGTGGGGCAAGTTTCAGTCCCCTAACATTCAATTGTGGAACTGCAGGGGCGTTTTTGTCAAGACATTCTAAAGAGGATAACTGCAGAAAGGATTGAAGAATTGCCTACATTTTAGGTATGCAGGTAGCTTAGGCAAAGATGTTCATAATGATATGCATGTTATGCAAATGAGGAGTTAATTTGCATAATTAATGAGGAAATTGTATAATTCAATTGTTTTCAATAACTGGACTTCAATAAATGTAACACATGTTAATATGATAGGTGGAATATAAGCAGATACCAAATATGATAATGAGGAACTTATTTGCATAATTTATGTAAAAATTGGAAAACCGCTTTATGATTAATAATGGAAATTTTATAATTGTGACATGTGTACGTTTGTCATTGATGAACAACACCATGCATAAATTATGTTAATGTCTTAGTCAATGGCATGAAATTTACAAAAGCTCTAAATTTTCATGGAGGTATGAGGTCGCCGAACTCTAGTTGCGAGAAGATTTGGAAAATGATAGGCACAAGTTCATGTAAAGAAACACAAATAGCAGAACTTAATCACACTCCACTTCATCAAATTAAACATGTAGTGAGAAATTAAAAAAAATGGAAATACAAACTAAAGATGGATAAGTAATTATCCTGTAATGTAAATTATGTGACAGTGGATATGTTGATAATTATAAACATATGTTTCTGGAATGTAAAAGGCTAACTGACCAGTGTAACTCAGTACATGCTTTTATATCCTTTAGCCCCAGTAACCCTGATATCGATTTTGAAAAGGTGATCCTAGGACAGGTAAAGCAGCCAATAAACGAAAATGATCTGAAGAGAAGAATACACATATTATCGATAGCAAACTGGTTTATCTTTAAAACATGGCTATTTTCTAGGAAGCGCCTACAACCCATTTCAGGTCATAACTTATCTAACATTTTCAATTAGGAAATCCACGACAGGCTGCATGGTTTGTAATGCTTACTTCTATCTACTTAAGTATTAAAGGCTTTTAAGCTCATGAAATGCTCTTATTAAAAAAAAAAAACATGTTCAACCTATAGTAGATAATGTATATTTCAAGTCCAGTCTATTTTGGTATAAAATATTGTGAACTATCCATTGTTACGGAAGATAAGTCTTGACTGTAAATAATAACTTGTAGTGTTCGTGATTTTTGAGTGGTAGATAGCCTAAGTGATAACTTACATAATCTAATACTAATTATGCCAATCAAAAGCCAATTTGTATAATTAATGAGGAAAGTTAATAAATCCACTAAATTCCATGATAGGACATTCAAAATTGTCACATATGTAGCTGAGAAAAAGAAATGTCCAGTACATATGAATTATGCAAATGACAAACATCATTTACATGATTAATGAGAAAACATGAACATCATCATGAATTTTAGTAGGTAGATAGCCTATGTGAAGACTTACATAGTGGGATACTTATGATGCAAATTAACAGCAAATTTGCATAATTAACGAGTAAAGTTTACAAATCCACTGCATTCCATGATAGGACTTTCAAACTTGTCCCATATGTAACTGAAACTATTTGGCCACGCTGGAGTCAAAGCACCATGACAGTTGCGCTAGAAAGTATCACAACAGTGTACATAATTTCATTGTCACATTTGCCAATAAGTTTTTGTTTTTGGTAGCCTTTGTGGGAAACACACGTTCATGCAGTCGTTTGCTATTTTTTTTTATTGCAACATTAATACAGAACAAAACATAGCGGTGCCCCCACTCAAGCACACAGGCTTAGATTAAAGACACCACCACATAGGACAAAAAAAGATGAAACGGGTACGGGAACGCCTAATTCTACAAAGAAACGGATGGATAAACTTATGTTACCAATAGTAAATTATAAGGATTGTCAAAACGCAATTTTAAAATCGTTTTGTTTCAGATAAATATGATTGAGTTATGGAGAGAATTTCGGAATTTATATCAGATGTCAGTAAAGCCGATCCTTTAAGTAGCAGATAAACAAAAGAACTATCAGATAACGAATCTAAATCTAACATAGGAATATTCAGGTTTTCAAGTCTGTCTAAGAGGAGTGTACGTTGTTGCACATAATTAGGACAGTGAAGCAGATAATCAGGAATGCTTTCGCATCGGCATCCGCAGCTGCAATCAGGACTCGCAACTAAGTTACGAATGAACAGACTGTGGTTTAAGCTGCAGGTGCCGATGTGAAGACGTGTGAGTAAAGCACAGGTGTATCTCGGTCCTGAATTAGAATATGGTAAGTCGTTTGCTATTGCGTCAGGTACTCTTTAGTAAGACATAAATAAGACCCTAAAGTTTTGACTAAAGGCATGGTTATTTGGCGAAGGGATGTGTTCGTGGAACTCTAATAGTCGTGCCTATACATACCGAAGGTAAAGATAGAATTTTCTTTTACCTCCCCGATCGAAGTCGAACACACGCGACGCCACTGTTGACTTCCTTCGTTAAGACTAAGAACAAGTGCCCGTAACTGGCTGCTCACCACCACAGAAACATCAAAAGGAAGATGAACACAAGAGACAAACATCTCACCTGTGTCACCTATGACTCTGTCGGTGGCTGTGTAGGAAAACTGGAACCCCCGAGCCGTGACAGTGTGGTCTGAGGTAAACCTCACGAACATCCGGGTAGATGCACTGGTGATATGAGTTGGTGGCACTTGTCCTGTTAGGCTGGAAATTGAAATAAAGCATGTTGTTTGTGTTGCCCTCAAATATAGAAGCTTTTGCTTATTGATTCTGAAGCTACTCTCACTCTCTGCATTATCCATATTTCTCTACTCTGGAAGAAAACCAATTGTTCATTCAGGAAATTACCTCTGTGATTCTGTAATACGATCACTGCCTCTGTCGTAGATTGTCAAAAAGTCGAAAGCGTCTTCAAGCTGGAAGCTGTCAACAGTAAGAAGAACCATGCTTCCTTCTGCCACAGTGATCGACCACTCACAAGTCACATCGTTGTCGTAGTCATAGGGGTAGTTCGGTGATGTCACAGTACCTCCAGGGGGAACTGTCAGGATACCTCCACATCCTGCAATGTCATGGTAAAAATGTATTGAAAATTTACCTTAGACAATCGCAAATACATGCGCGATGTTGCGATGTGGACGCTCACGATATCGCGAGGATAGCGTGTTACGAATCCCTTCATGTTATATTACACTAAATTGGTAATTGGTTTAGGCTAAGGTCCCAATTGCCAAAAAAGGAGCCTGCAGGGCAGTTCACGGGCTGTGTATTGGTGACTCCGTGGAACACCTTGCGGCTGCCGGGCTCGACCGAGCTCTTGGTTTAATTTAAGTCGGACTTAAAATGAACCAGGGACCCGGCAATAAAACCGTCCCCTGACCTAATCATGACAACACCGACAGGGACCCCACCGGTTGCAGCCAGTCGGTCGGGATAAATTCGTTACGTCAAAGACCAGGTGCACAAGATAAAAAGGTGTAATTCGTAACACGGGGATAAATACGTGACGTTACAGATCACATGAAAGGAGAAAAACGTAAACTTACCCGTATTGCAGTGCAGTTCTTTCGCGTATTGCAGTGCACTGCAGAGCGCTATGCCAAAGGGAAAGAAGAAAACGGGAGGAAAAGACAAATAGCCGCCTTTATAGGAAGCCACTCCAGTTTTTATGATATTAAAACTCCAGACTACAAAACAAAAAAGCTGAAGAAAGATGCTTGGCTCAAGAACGTTTCCTCCGCAATTAGTATTACGCGAACGTTTATGACTAAACCAACTTAGCAGAGACAGGACTAAGTCAATGCAGATAATCCCGGCAGAGATTTTTTAACCCCCGAAATATTTCGTGTACACGTGCCCACCAGGTGCCTGCCTGATGCCCGATCGTCTTTCCATTTTACTTTTACTTTTCGTATCCTGGACTCTATTGGTATCCACATAGAGGAAAATCCAACACTATGAGATGAGGTGCATGCGTAAGCTTTATATCTCGTACTATGGACACATCACAAACGAGTATGTGCGGGAACAGGTACGCGGCCTCGTTGGTCCTCAAGAATCACTCGTAGCAACAGTTAAAAGACGCAAACTGCAGTGGTTTGGGCATGTTACCCGACACAACAACCTGGCCAAGACGATCCTTCAGGGTACGGTGGAGGGAGGACGTCGTCGTGGACGACAGCGGAAAGCTTGGCGGAGTAACATCAGCCTCAGCCTACTTGAGAGGTTAACCCTGGCTAGGGAAAGACAAACCTGGAGGCAACTCTCCATCTTTATGGCTACCTTGTCCCCCCAACGACCTGGAGATCAAGGGACTATGTAGGTAGGTATCCGCAAACAACCCGTGCGGGCCCCGGGTAGGACATGTGTCGTAGGCCTTAAAGCCATTGACACTGGCTAAATATGTAAACCAGAATATTTACACTGGCTATAATTTTGCATCGATTGCAATGTATTGTATAACGTTGAAATTCTTGTGTAAATGTTCTTTTTATTTAATATCCAATTCATTGAGAATGCAAACTCATGAAACAAGCACCGGTGTCACAGCGATCCCCCGTGATCTCTCCCCCCCTCCCCCCCAGGGGCGAGATCACTAGCGTTTTGCCCCCCCTACCCCACCTTTTAGCGTTTTATAGATTTGCAATCACTACTAGTAAGATTTCATAGGAAAGGAAACTACACAAGCATTCTAATGATAAACACTACGATTTTTGCTGAAACACACGGCGGTGGGTTGCTAGGGTATTATTTCCTGTTGCTATGCGCCTTCGACAGAATATTGGGTTACTGGAGGTCTACTTTGGGCTATCCGTAACATATTTGAAAATAAACGAAATGTTTTGACAATAAAGTTTTTTTTTCAAAATAATATTAAAGTACTAATTATACATACTTAAAATTTTGTCGTTTGAATTCAGATAGATGTTTGCTTCGTTGTTGCTCAAAAAGACGATTATTTTCTGTTTGCACCTAATTACCAATGATTAAAGATCGAAGGCTTTTTCTAAAAATCCCCAAAGCAGAAATCTAGGGAAACCCGTTGCGGTCATTTTGAGCCGTCAATGAGTTAATTTGGAGTCTTCTTGGTCGTGATCTTAAGCAATGTTTGCACGCATGTCATGCCTCACGGATAGCGGTAGGGTGTAATTGATACCGGTTTAAACAACACTAAAGTATACAAGCTCACCAACCTAAACGTCAGTAGCTTCGTTAAAAATTACATGTCCCAAACAAAGTGATAGCATGGATATACTGTCCAGAAAAATTGTTTACATAGGTGATAGAATATATTTATTGGCTAATGCAATTTAGTTTTTGGGAAAAGTAGACAGCCATGTTTACCGACAACGACCGCAGATGACCCCGAATAGAACACGGGTTCGGTTCGAATTACGTCAAATAGAACATCGTGGAACAATATTCGAATTCGGCTAGACATGGGAGGGTTTGAGCCCGTATTTGACCACATTGGCAAGTAATTGTTTTTGATATTCTTGTGCCGAGTTTATATGTGTGGTCATTGGCCTTGTACTAAGGAAACTCCAGGTAAGCAATTTCAAATACAATTCAATGCATCAGACTTAAGTATGGCTGCATCTTACTTGTGCACTTCTCGACTGTGGCCTTTTTGTAACCATAGATGATTGCAAGATCCTTGTCAAATGGGTATAATGAAATAAAGAAGTAAATCACCCCCTCCCCACAAAAAATATGGTCTCGTCCGTTACCAAGGCGCCTAACACGGCGGTCGGTTGCTAGGGTATTCTTTCCCGTTGCTATGCGCGTTCGACAGAATATCGGGTTACTGGAGGCCTACTTTTGGCTACCCGTAAAATATTTGATAATAAACAAAATGTTTTGACAAGGAAAATGTTTTCGAAATAAGATTAAATTTGCAATTTTACATACATTGAATGTTGTCGTTTGAATTTATATAGCTGTTTTGTTTCGATGTTACTCAAAAAGACGATCATTTTTGTTTTCAGGAAGGCCTTTAATTTGACCAAACTCTTGATAAGATAGGCCGCATGTATCTTCGAAAATTCTCGTTTTTTTAATATTTTTCGTCATCTATGAGGAAAATAAAACTTTCTGTTTTGGGGATTTTTTACTTTTTAATTTTAACCCTCAAGCACCCGACCTTTTTTTGCGACTAAAATGACCGAGTGGGGTCCAAACGGACCCCAAAATGTTTTGTTCATAAAATCTCAGTACCATTTCTTATCGGCGATCATTGTATATACATGGCTTCGTCAATGTAAGAGGAAGATTTTGAGATGTTAATGTGTTGCTAATTTCAACTCATTATCATAATTTATGCAAAAGTTCAGAAGGACCACGTTTTGCACTAAACCTATTCCGACCAGATAGGGGAATTTTGAGGCCCTCAGCAACATTTATGTCGGATAACTCATGAACGGCTAGAGCTAAAGCTACGAAACTTGGTAATTTATCAAAAAATATTGTTTGCAAAAGTTTTTGGTCAATAAAGTAAGTTTATCATTTTTGTGGGTTGCCATGGTAACCATATTCTAACAGGCATATTTTTGCCAAAATTTGACAATTTCAATTTAAACAAGGTTTTCTTGGTAAACTACACCTGTTTTCTGACAACAATCAAATTCTATGAAATTCAATGTAATTTTCATGACTTAAAATTTTTAATTTATGCTAATTTCATGACGTCATTGGTCGAAATCCAAGATGGCCGCCCTGATTAGGTAAATGACGTCATAATGTCGTCACATTACATGTTGATGACACAGAAATTTTTGTGAGGATTAAGGGTTACATTCTTATTATCGTCTGAAAGTTTAGTAGTCATACTATCAGTGGTTAAGGAGTTAGCCTCCAAAGTTTGTTTTAAAAACTGCACATTTTTGCTGGGGTCCGTTTGGACCCCAGAGGGACTGAACACAAACTTTCTTTATAATTTCCACCTAATTGTACCAATCTTTGCGAAAACTTAGGAGAAGGTATCAGACATATTGTCTGACAAAGTCACGGAAGGATTTTTTCTTCAGATCAAAAATGTTCAAATGGCACTTCAAAATGTACGCCTGGGGTCCAAACGGACCCCACTCGGGTGTTTGAGGGTTAAGCAAAGTTACAGTCGAAAATATGCGTAAAAATGCTATTTTTCGCACTTAGGCCCCGTTCATGATGCAAAAATTCATGCGGATGCATCCGCATTTTTGGCCGATGCGGATAAATTTCTCATCATGCATATGAATGCTCCGAAACGGATTTGATGCGGATTTTTCGGGACCTCCTCGGGAGGTGGATTTGAAACGGATTTTTTTTTAAATCCGCATTTGCGAATTGTCATCATGAACGCAAATGCGGCGTGAGTCCGCATTACATCCGGGTACCGCGGGGTCATAGCGGGGGGAATTGAAATGTTTTAGCCGTTACTGTCATCGTGAAATCTTGTTATGGCCGATTGCGTTCCCTTCTGCGGTTACACACTATTTTCTCAAAGAAAAACACCCAGAAGAGCGGGAAAGGGAAATTCCCGCCATCTTGAGCACTGTTCCTTGACCTCAACCTCTGACCTTTAAATGAGAAATGCAAAATCATCTGGATCTGAAACGGATTGCACATGGGCATCCTGGACGCAAAATGTAAACCGTTTGCATTCGGATCATTGTCGGATGTTAGTACATGCGGATGCATCCGCATGAATTTTTGCATCATAAATTACCAATAAATTCAAAATCGAAGGCATTTTCTTAAAATCACAAAAACAGAAATCTCGGGAAAATCATTGCGGTCATTTTGAGCCGTCAATGAGTTAATTTGGACTCTTCTTGGTCGCGATCTTAAACGATGTTTGCAGGCATGTCATGCCGCACGGATAGCGGGAGGGTGTAATTGATACCGGTGTAAACAACACTTACAATATTCAAGGTCGCCAACACAAACGTCAGTAGCTTCGTTAAATATCACAGGTCCCAAACAAAGTGATAGCATTGGTGTAATGTCCAGAAAAGTGTTTATATTAGTGAAATACTATCTTTTTTGGCTGATTCAAGGTAGTTTGGGAAAAAGGCCAGAGAGCAGTGTTTACCGGCAACGACCGCAGATGACCACAAATAGAACACGGGTTCGGTCCGAATTACGTCAGATGGAACATCGTGGGACAAGGTTCCAATTCGGCTAGACATGGGAGGTTTTGAGCCCGTATTTGACCACCGTGTAATATAACTATACCACGCAAATAGCGCAAATAGACGTTATTTTTTTCAAAATCGCATCGTTGTCAATTTATCAACAACACTGAAATAAGAGATTTTAAAATGTAAAAGAATAGATATATTCACTTAGAATACTTGGAACAAAACAGGAAACATATCATGAACTATATTTCCAACCTCAATCAAAATACCCTAACAGTAAAGGAAATGACATGAATCTCCTATTATACTGAGCGGAGGTACTGTTGAACTGCAGTTATGGTATGTTGCAGTTTGTTTACTGTAAATTGTTCACCAAAATAAAATGACTATGAAGCAAATAGAGTTGTAGTGATGAATGGATGTTCAGTTGTGATACCTACTTATTGTTACTTGGTGTATTAAGATCTTAGAGATGTGGGCAACAGGATATAATAAATCCTTTACAAGGCCACACCTCCTGTGTACAGTAAAATAATCTATAAACTATAGGACATAAAACATAAACAAATAAAAGAAGATAAGTACATAAAGAAATACGAATATCAAATAAACAGCATTACAAATAATAGCAAACAAAACAAACAAAGAGTTAAGGGAGCTATTCCTCCAGACCGTAAATAAAAACACTACAGATAAAAACAAATGGAATGAGGTAGCTATAGGCTTGCTATGTTGGACAGCATTGACAACATGAGTCCAAGTGAACATTATTTGAACACCACATGTGAGGTCGGAAGAAAAATTTGATGTTCAGTAATGGATTGCTTAAACGTAAAACTGTTCTATATATACCAGTAATACTCCATACCCTGGTCTATCGAACATAGTACAACGTAAAAGAGCGCGACGCTTCCGGGTTCGCCCAGTTGTGCCCGGGACGCCGTGAGAGGCGGACGCACGGCAAATTCGCTCCCGCAAATCCGTTATCATACTCCTTGATTGATACATGTCGCATATCCTGCACTTTGAGGGACTATCTTATGGTGAAATCATTATGATCTGAGTGCTAAATAAAGGACTAATTACCCCATACATGCACCTGGTATCATAGTGGACTAAATGGAGTAGATAGGTATACACGATATTCATTGCGTCGTAACGTCATCTCGGAGTCACTACAAAAGGATGACATCTAAAAAAGATCAGACGGGAACTTTCCCCAAAGAGGGGTAAACTGACAAATGTCCAGCGGCAGACCACAGAGAACAGGTAGGCGAAATTCAACGCATCGGTAAGTAAATTCTCTGCTTGTTTCGTAAGCCGTGTTTGTAATCAAAGGTACTCTAGGTTTGACAGTAAAGCATCAGTTGTGAATACCAACACATAGGTAAAGTAACGTTTCTTGCGAACGGCTTAGCCTTAGGTCTAGCTATTATATACATGTATAACTAAAAACGCCGACTGTGCAGTGCGTGGATATGATATATCACGTGGGGTGAAGGTGCAAGGGTCACAGTGCACGTCCTTGCAACAGCTGACGGCAACTTCGTAGGGTAATCTGTGCATGCTGGTAGAGAAGTCCACGGCACTTCAATTCTCATTCTCTTGATTATGTCGAAAGAACACAACATAATTAACAACCAAACTGTTTCACTCAAAGTTAGGCGAGTTCATGACGTACTCGGAGTTTTCTGCCAAACAGTATGGCTGTGAACGGGGTAATGATTATGTCAACGTTGCTGACTTTTGGATTCCGTGTATCATCGGTGAACAGGTAATTCTAAGCTAAATTGCTAAAGTGTGGATGATGGCTGTATCTATACCAGAGTGTAATGAAGTTGCTGTTTACTCTCCCGAAACTGTTAACTTCAAGACTACAGTTGGACTGAACGCGTACGGGCTCTATTATCTAAATTTATATATGTATGACACGTAGCCATCGTGCAACACTTCAAATCGCCATTTGATCTCCTCAGACCCAGAGGTATAAAGATGATATTTTTGTGTCCATGGAAGTAACATACATGCATGCGAGAATTGTAGTGTATATGAGACATGGAAATCGATACATAGAAAATACAAACACTTGAAAAATACCGATCGATGCTGGAAAACAACTTATGCCCATAGTGGAAATTTATACCCATGGTGAAAACTCACTCATTTGAACACACATGTCAACAATGAGCTATAATTGTTCCGCTACTGTAAGTGCAAAGACACTTCACAAATGAATATTCATGTACACTCTGGAGATACATATGATGACAGAAGTTAAAACTTTCAATGACTTGTTAAAATTCTAATAACAAATGTACACTAAAACCATGTTAACGTTATATATAATGTGCAGCAATAATTGTCTAAATGAAGATTATCTCAGCCAACTTTGCTGTGAGGAAAATTCTCATACTTGTATACTGAGTAAAAATAGAGACATGACACTTGAACATGCTAATAACTTTTCCAGAAGGGTAACTGTTCTGTACAATTGCTTTCAACTCTCAAGGTTACTGGTATCATTATGGCAAGGATGGACTATGAATTTGACTATAAACAAGCACCCTTCGTACCTAACTTGATAATGAAAACTGCAAGCATGGGCAGTGAGTTGATCAACTACTAAAAAATTCCACCTCGTTAACGTTATATAGAGAGTGAAGAAATAGAGGGCTGAAAATATTTGTGGTGACTTGTGCCTTCAACTGTTTTAACTGGAGTATTTGTTGTGTATTTGTGTATTGTATGTGACATATGCTGTTGTTATCTTTTCTTCAGACAATATGTCATTGCTGCATGATTCCATAAGGAGGGGAAACAAAGTCACAGAAGCATTTTACTGGCAAATCATGTTACTGGTGCAACAGTACAGTTGTGCATTTATTAATGGCATATAATGTTCTTGATAACTTCAGACAGTATATCATTGTTGCATGATTCCAGAGAGAAAGGAAGTCAAAGTAACAGAGCACCAGCACCAGTCTCACTGTACATTTTTTCTCCACAGAACACAAATATCCTGATTCTGACAGAAACCTATTGTTGACCATCATGAACATTCAGGGGACAAGAACAATTACAACTTCAATCAAGTTGCCTAGACCACCTCCTTGCTTGCACAGAATGCCTTCACTCAGGGACAGTACTGTGTATAACACACCCTTTTTATGTCTTATTATGGACAGTACTAGTAACAATCAAGGAAAATGACTCATCAGGGCCAGCAGTCAGATGTGTTGGTGCCTGTAGGATCTGTATGCTAGTGTGTTGTATGTCTACTCCTTACAATCTGAACATCATGTACAGAAATGAGCCATGTTTGGGTCTTGTAGGTGCAGTGTATCATATATTTTCTTCATGATGTAGTCAAAATGGTTTTACACTTGTAGGGGACATTACATGTTGTAATGAGTTTAGTTATATTCATTCTCCTACAGCAGAGTACCGTCAGTCATTTATTCCTGACTGTACTCTGCTTTCCTTCCCTTTTGCCGGCGGTATTACCCGCCCTACTTATTACATATTAATGAGCTTGCCCTTATATGGGCAGTCAGCCGTTGGGGATCGGGCGTTGGCATGGTGAGCAAACAAAGTCATGGTAATACGTAACATGATTGGCTGATAGCTTCCCAGCGGCCTTTGCGAGACAGCTTCCGACAAAATGAAGCCCAAGGAAGGCCTGTTCTCTGATTGGTTGACAGCTTGTTTGTGGCGACAATCATAATACCCGTAGGTAGGCCCTGGGACAGCAGGGCCCCATAAGGTAGTGCCGTTGGGGACCGGGCGTTAGGAGGATGGTTATATTGTAATGTACTGAAAGTAAAACAAGATCAATGTCAATTGCTCTTAGAACATTCTGTTGTATTTTGATGTGGAAATGTGTATTCTGTCAAGCTAACAACTTGAAATGTTTAAGTTTCGATTAAATGGTTGTCAGTGGAGAATGCTCTCCTATTCTATAATGTACAATAATAATAAAATACTCAACGTTAAAGGTGCATTGCCATCTTTGTGTCACAAAATAACCAATGCAGTGTACCAGCATTGTCCTGAAAACCCTATTAGTTTGTTTATTTTTTTGTTCTGTTCAAAAAGCAACTATTCAGCAAGTTAATTACATCGTAAATCACCTTTTCAATCATATCTGGTATAATTGCCTTTCCTCTGGTATGCCCTTCGGCCCACGCCCTCCCGGTTTTGTTGTTGTGTCCATTTAGGTGCCATATATCGGTACAAGTGTGCGACATAACTGGAGGATTATGTTACCGATCTCTGCTGCTGCATGTGGCGGATCTCGACGACATGATACACTGTAGTTGACTTCAGCAGCATTAGGGTACGTTGTATTGGTTTTATGTGAGCTCAGATTTATGTGAAATTAGTCGACAAATAGTCCTACCTTTCTGGTTTGTTCCCGATACACCGAAGTCGATCAGCGCTCCGTACCGTGTTAATCTGTTTTCTAAGCGTAAAAAATTCGAATTACCGTCCACCTCCCCTCCTCATAACCATTACTCTACTCGTGAAATCGACATTTTCTTATCATGAATAGGATTTAGAACCCGGTGAAGAAATATTAAATGACCAGGGTACACCATACACACAGTGTCCTTGTTCATTATTGTGTCTATGACGCCGAGTTCTCTGTTACTGCCCGACATCGATGCTTGTCCCTTTCAGTGACCTTTTCACTGTTGACTGGGAATCACTAACTTACTGAACATGTTTGCGATTTCATGTCGGAACAAGAAAATTATCAACAGTTTAATTTTCTGAACTAAGGGGCAAGTCTCTCTTTCAACAAGTCTGACGCAAGTTACGTACATCCAAGGATAGCATTGTGTGATCGGCCACAAACGATAGTTATGTTTCCCGAAGGGAGAACATATAGTATCCTTACAGGTATTTGCATATAACAAAAAAGTCAGGAGAAATGGAAGTTGTACACGTTTCCATCTTTTGATTGGCTGACATTCTTACTATCTTGCTCAGACGTCAGGGCTAAACCTATCAACGCAAAGGTCACAAAATGGCAGTCCCCACAGAGCAGCTTTTTGATTGGGCAGAAGTCTAGCTTGATACGTCAGGGGTAAACCTATCAACGCACAGACCAGCTTTTTGATTGGGCAGAAGTCTAGCTTTGTCATGGATACGTCAAATGTGAACCAATGAGCTGCTAGGTCACTGCACTGTAGCAGTCACGCGCGCGTCTACGAGGTGGTGTTTTGGTTTGTCGGCTCGCGCGTACGAGGTGTGTTTTGTCGGCTCCACAGCTCCACCAGCTGCACTCGGCTCGGTGTTTTGTCGGCTCGCGCGTACGAGGTGTGTTTTGTCGGCTCCACAGCTCCACCACGCACTGCAAAGCAGGTAAGCAACGGTACATTTGCATGGCCTTAGCGGGACAAAATTTACGCTGCACGAATCTCATATTTTCCCCTTGATCCACGCTGCACGAATCTCATATTTTCCCCTTGATCCACGTTGTGCTCCCATCCCGGAAAAACTAACGTTAGATCCACAGAAATATAGGCCGTTCATGTTCAAGATGTTTACTAAGTTTCCGTGCTTTACAAGCCTTTTAAGTCCCTTTGTTGACAAAATTTACGCAAGCGGTAAAGGCCGCACGTACCAGCGTGCCGGGGATGGCATAATTTTTTCTCATACCGTGGCCCTTGTGACAACAAATATTCTATAACTGAGGTATCATGCGGCTGCACGCCGGCACATCCACGAACATTCTACCCAGAAAATAATCGCTATGATCCGAAAATGTTGCAGGCTTCTTCTTTGCGGGAGTTTTGTTTTTGTGTCACCAGAAAAATGCGACATCATTTATTTTCGGTGAATAACCCACGCTAACTCTCAGCACAATTACGGCTGCATCGAAACCCAAAATTACGCTAGAGACACCATCAATGGAAAGTTCTTTGGATTATGTATTTATTTTAACTACGATGGTCCAATGTAATCGTGAAAATAGCGTTTTTTGCGTTTTAAAATGTAACTCTTTGAAACAAAAAAATGGCGGCAGCAAGCAGCAGCCGATGGAAAGCTCCCATGATGCACCGCTCCAACCAATCAGAGCGCGACTTCGCCGGGGATTCCCCCTCTTTATGTATTCAGTTGTTGTTGTTGTGCTGCCATTCACCAATCAGAGGTGCATATTTCTGACTCGCGCCATCTCTGTACAAAAATACGTATTTCTTGGGAAAAACAGCGGGCCACGATGTTTTATTATGACAGAAAATACTTTTGCTTACCTTGAAAAAGCCCGGTAAAACTGAACGCTTTCATGTCTGCTCCCTGGATATAATGGCATCTTAGCACGGTGCGTCAGAGCAAGCCACCGGAAATTTGTAGAGTGAATTTTCTCTAACGTTAACGTTACGTACAAGATGAAAACTTCACAGTTCACTCCCAAAAAAAATTCTGGGGAGAGCCCTGCGGTACGTTCTTATTTTGGACGTACGTTTATTCTTTTCGGCCAAATTGGGGCTTTACAACCTTTGTTCCATTCTGATGTGAATTTTGGAGACGCAAATTCGTCGATGTTCACAAAATTTCCGCAAGCGTAAAATTTACGGCCAGCCAGTCACAATCATGCAAATGAGCTAGACTTCGCCATGTTGAATTTTAGCGTTCAGGTTTTCAACTCTCGCCGCCATAAAAAAAGGCACTTACACAGCTTGTAAAGCAAGGAAACTTCGTACACATCAATCCATGCCCGACATTTATGTCACTTCGGGTCATGCATGCCACAACGTAGTACTACTTTCAAGTCTCAAAACAGATATATTTTCATACTGTTATATTCATGACACTTTAATGTCTTCAGGCTGCCTATCATCATCAAGGGCTTGAACACGAACACATGGGGTTTGTATGTGGGAACAACATAAAAATATATAATCTGACAACTCATCTCATGCACATATCATCATTCCATTGCAGGACTATCAACCAGCCCAGAAAGCCACTTCTGTACAACGACACAGTCCAACATCACTAACGCAACAAAGCAGCACTACTAGCAGCTGGACTCACCATGACAAGGACCAAAGCTACAAAATCAGCCTTTCCATTTATTTCCAACATTCTCAAATACATTCTCTGAACTATAACATTGTCTCTTTGTCATTCTTCTGACAACATGTATGTATCTATATATATATATATACAATACACACACACGTGTCTTAAATATATAGCCGTATCACACCAGCTACCACCCCAACCACAGGAAGGATCACCCAAAGACCCGAGAGTATTCCGACCCGCAGCACGGCTGGAACCAAGGATGATGCAGAATACACCGTGTTCTATTTTATTCAGGTCATACCCACATGAGAAAACGCATACTTCAATCCGAAATGTACCATAACTTCGGAACTGTTGTCTCCTCAAACAAAAGTGTAACAACAGCAAGTCCTATTACCAACATACCACATTTCACCCCTCCAAAATTCTTCCATTTACTCACAAAACCTGTCCAATATATATATATGTATATGCATATGTATATGCATATGTATATGCGTATATATATATATATATATATATATATATATATATATATATATATATATATATATATATATATATATATATATATATACATATATATACACATATATATAGATATACATACATATATATATATATACATATACATACATATATATATATAGAAAGATATGTACACACACACACACACACGCACATATGTATATATGTATATATACATGTATATATGTATACATATATATATATACATAAAACCATACCTACACAACACTTCTTAGGAGACAGATAGATCACTACATATGGCTACTACCTAGGTCAAATTGCTCCAAGGGAAACATTATGCATTTTCACGAAAATGTCGCCTCTCTAGTTTGTTTTCTTGTCCTGTGTTGTAACGTTACTGACGTATATGCGGGAGGGAGTTCGGCTTGTACAGAGTGAAATGTACTGTATGTAACGCTACGGCCAAAGAAGGGCACGAGTCAGATGTGAACGAAATGTATATTCCTAGTTACTTGAGTCACGAATCTACGTACGCTAGTGATATATTTGTCCGTACATACACTGCTACTGCTGTACGGACTACAGGTAACAGTGGTAAGTAATGGACATGAGTAGGCGTAAACCGCTGCGTTACAAGAACTACAGTTGCAGTGTTGTCTGTATTTATTGTGTGAGACTTTGTTGTCGCCAATTTGAAACCTAAAACGCCTGATATTGGCGACGGCTTGTTTTACCGCGGGAGCATATCACTTGTACGTCTGCCCACCAAGACGGTCAGTGTCAAAATGAGAGGTTACCCTTCTGGCAGGAAGGTTTAGGATATATATAGTATTCTGAGCCGCGGCCGTTGGCGCGGCGTTCCACCCGCAGAAGTTTGGAAGGGTTCCGCCTTCTATACCGAACTTTTCCGTTTAAAGTGTTTGATTGCATAGTTGGGGGTTAGCCGGCTATCAGATGGTAGGGCGTTCCATAAATCGAGGATTCTATTAAAATAGAAATATTTAAAGTTTATAGTGTAACATTTACCTGGGATCAATTTAGCCTGCACTATGCGTATTTAAGTAGTGCAAAGAAAGCTTAAGGTCTATTTTATGTATTACTTCTAGTGGGCACCCTAAAAGAGATCCCAGCCAAAAAATAAACGGCTGCACGGGCGCGTGTTTTTAGCGGTAAGAAATTCCCTTTTAGCCAGCGGAGCACATCTCATAAGTTTTTTTCAGGCTTTTTTTTAAAACAAAATACAAAATAATGGTACATTACAAAACAAAACAACAGTGTAATGGAACATTACTTGTACGTGTGGCAGAACATTTCTTTGGTGTTTCTTATAGAAAACAGTCATCTTTAAAAGATCTGCAGATGTCACTTGTCTGCTTTCCCTTACTTTGGTTTCTGCACCAGTTTCTGAATATGAAATATTTTGCTATAGTAATGAATAATTTGATTATGACATAGGTATCGGATACTTTGTATGGTCTTTCTGTTTAATGGCATAGTATGATGGTATTAAGATTTATTTTGACATTGCATTTAAGACAATTGGGCCACAAGAAGTCAATGGAAAAAACAACAACTCAGCAATGCGACCTTAGCAGCTGAAAGATAATGTGCGTTTGAGACTAGAAAAAAATTAAACTATCGCGTGTGCTTACCTTGCTCGGCACCGGTCAAACTTGCGAAGACCACCACAAGGAAAAGGACCAGTCGTAAAACAGTCATGTTCTTCCAGCCTGTTTTCCAGCAAAGTAACACCGGTACAGAAATGCTGCAAAGCTGTGCTCTTCCCGTGCCCACCTCCCTCGGTTTGGACGGTACTCTAGTTATTGGTAGTACCACTTATAGATTTAGCTGTCTGTATTTTCAGAAGCGTCGAAAAAAAGTAACTAAAGACTAAAAACAGTTTCTGTTCAATTTGAGGGTCTGACAGTTTATCCAAAGCTGACTTGTTCACTGTGCCAGAGCTAGAGAATTTTAGACTGTCCACAATTCGGACTGCGTCAGTTTTAAGGGTGAAGGCACGCAGATAAAAGTATCGTCTGATTAGAAAAGAGAGGGCGAAACCATGGCAACGACGGGTGGTGAACAAGTCTAAAGTAGGCAAGCTGAAACAGACTGAGAAAACTTCATTTTCAAGGTTTCCTTGAGACACATGTCCTGTTCGTCCATTCTAACTAAAGCAGCAGAAATGTAACTAATAATCTTGATTATAATACTATGAAGTCAATTGTCTTTAACACCCCTAAAGAGAAATAGCGCGCTCCAAGGACACCGCTTTTTGCTGCTATAATTATAACCCAATGATAGGGAAATGAAAATTTAAATATTAATGCTATTAATTATCAACCGGTAGTATTTGAGCCCGTTCCAGTCATCAAATCTGAAAACGATTTTTTTTGGCAAATTTTATGGGAAGCTTAAAAACTATGCTCAGAAAAAAAAACCCGAATGGTGCAAATAATTCACCGGAGAAGTTAGCCATGGTAGTACAGTAGAAGCCAGTTAATTGCACAACGCATTCAAGCACACTTCTGTTAACTGCACGGAATCCCAAAATCCCAAACCGGTGCCGTCCAGCTAGATAACTTTGCAATATTGCCAAGACGGCTAAATCTTGAAATATATTATATTTCTGTGCGATTGAGCGGAGTCTACTGTACAGAGACACAACCACACCGGGATAACTCCTGTGGTCAGTGATCCGCCATTTTTTCACGACTTTAACTACTTTTGAGGAACCAATTGAGGGGTCTGGCTGAGAGTATGGTGTTGCTATGGTAACGCTACAATCGTGTGCACGTAATTCATGAAATATTCAAAGCTTGGCTCTACACCTGCCGTTAACGACATCAGTATAAATTTACAGAATGTTGGTATTTCTTTATTGGAATGACGGGTCCCTCTAAATGGGCAGGGTATATAATTAGCTAAAGGGAAACATTTTATGACGGTTCCGCCATCGTTGGAATGACTCATGAACACGGAGGTGTCATCCTGATCAAACCATTCGGTTCTGATAACAAACCACCCCCCACCCCTCCACCAGGCCGTGATATCGTCTGCACTGTAGCTTATGGTTTGTTTATTCTGAAAAAAAAAAACACATAGTTATACCTTACTCAAAGCGATGTTGCTTTGGTTAGCTGCGTCGCTGGACAGAAACACATGTCAACATGGCGAAATAAAACTCGGAATGCAACTAACAGGCCCGACTGGTCGTCTCAGTAGCATGGGGCCCCTTTCAAGGCCACGATGCCGCCTGCACCATAGTAGGTGACTTGTTTGGATACCTTATTTTAGAAAATGTGAATTACATTATGATAGTAATTCTTTTCATTTTGTGAAAGTGATGCGGCATACATTAGTGGCGCCGCTGGATAAAAAGTAATAACAACGTGATGTAATACATCTTGGAATACAACAAATATGTCCGGTTGGCCGTCTCTCTGGCGTCTATATATATATATATATTATATATATATATATATATATATATATATATATATATGCTCAGTGCTGTTTCTGTAACTTTCTCGTGTTGTAAACTATCAACAAACACAACATTTAATTCAGCGGTAAAGTGATGGCTGCCTAATGCCACTTAACCCTACTTAAGTAAGATGAACAAGACAGTTTTGTAAATCTTAAAAATATCGCAAAACACACACACACACACACGAACACACACACTCACACTCGCCCTTTCACACACACACACACATCCACACACACACACACACACACAAGCACACACACACACACACACACGCTCACACACACACACACACACATTCACTCACACACACACTCTCTCTCTCTCCCTTTTACACACACACACACACAAACACGCACACAGGCACACACAAACGAACACCGTACGCAATGCGCACTCAGGCACAAGTCAAGGGGGACAGAATTTATCCCGGTACAGATGAATCTACAGTGTCACGGCGGTCCGTTTTTTGTTTGTTTGTTTTATCCATGTTGTTTTTTTACTCATTTTTGTGTGTTTGTAAATATGTAAATCTGTGTATGTAGACTATGTGTAATCATTACTTGCTTGAGCGGAGGAGGCGTCTTAATATTATCACTATGATTAAAGGCTTATGTGTATATCCCCAAACATCTGTTTGGAGATTCTTCAATGAGGAGTTTGGTTCATGTTTATGACCAATATGGGTGTGGCCGTGTTAGAGAACTTAACTTAATGGATCCGTTATGCCACAAAGACCTGAAAAGCAACAGTCTTATGAACACAACTCTGCTGTCCGTCAACCCCTCCAGCACCCACCTCCCCTAACCGCCCCACTCTATGTGTTTCAACCCTATGTATCTCCCTGACGTGGCTACATATATCCATGTTTTTGTTGATCACTGTTCTGAGCCGCGTTTTGTTCCACTGAAACACACCTGTGCAGTCTCGCCAATAGGAAACGTGGAGGGCGTGTGGATGTTGCGTTTTTGTGCAGAATTATATTCGTAAAGTCAAGACGGAGTGTTTTAACACTCACATTAAAATGCGGGTTCACACGTGTCCATATGAAAAAATGCAAGTGCGTATGACGTCCGTATTGATGTATTATCTTCTATTATCCCCAGGCTCCTCAGGTAGCTGAATAAATAGGAGAAATTGGAGAAAAAGAGATACACCAAATGTCAGACAGTAATTTTTTTGCACCTGGACTTGCTTTAGTGTTGATTTTTATTTGGTGGGTAGGTGTATGGCGCATTTTGATTTGCTGTGAATTTCAGCCTTGTAGCTGTTTGTTGTGGATCAGCAGGAGTGTTTTTTTGTGGGTGTTCGTGTGTTCAGCAAATATTTTAGGAAGCTGTGGATGTGTTGGGATGAGATTTGTAACGTTGTTAGGTGTTATAAGCGTGAAGGGCTTTATGCACTTTTTGGCCCCTTGGTGGATGGCGATTGTGTGTTATGATTGATTGTGTTTTATTTTTATGTTGTATGTAAAGTTGTGTGAAGTAGCTTAGGATGGATTGCTATCTTTTATGATGTGCTAGACAGTTCTTATGCTATGCAAGAAGTTGCATTTAGTTTGCGCCACTTAGTGGCTAGTATTGGAATTGCAGGGGCATTGTTGATGAAATGTTCCGAGGAGAATAACACAAGAAAGGAAAAAAATGCATTGTCCTGATATTTGGCATGTAAGTAGCTCAGCTGAAGAAGTACGCACACTCACTCACTTAAATATAAATTATGCAAAGTAGGAGGAAATGTGATTTATTATTGAGCATATATTATCATGGTAGTTGTTGTAATGTATTTCTTGTCTCTGATATGATGTTAGCCTTTAACATCAGAACAACGTGTGACAAGATTGAGCCCCCAAACATTTAATGTTGGAGCTACAGGAGCATTTTTGTCAATACATTCCAATGAGGATGTGAGAGGAAAGGAACGACAAATTGGCAAAATTTAAGGCATACAGGTAGCTTACGTAGTTATATACCGAATGATATGCATGTATGGTAATGAGTATATTGTAGAGAGGCATGAAAGTGAGGATATGAGACTGAAATAAGCATGCATTTGTTAGGTCACCCTCTGAGGCATTACATCGATATGTGCTTTTCAAGGACACTCTTCCTGCATAATACGAGGCATTACATCGATATGTGCTTTTCAAGGACACTCTTCCTGCATAATACATCAGGGTGATATCAGTTACATCGGATACGAGTATGTGCCAATTCACAGAACTTTGTGTAGTGGTGGGATGGTTAGACGAGTACATGTTTTCCAGTAAGACATATAGTCGTATCATAAGTGGAGGGAAGAACCGTTTGGTTATGTGAAGAAGTAGAAATGGAAGCGATACAGAGTTATCTTTAAGTGAGGGCCTAGTCTATTAACTGGCATGAAACGGTTTTTCAAGTATGCCAACGCAATTAGTATGTATAATGATTCTCTTTTTTAATCAGAGGCCTTGGATTGGTCCTTTAAAGTGAAAACAGCTATCTGTCCATGATATTACTGTATGTAAAGTTAGTCGAGGAGGTTAATGATCTTTAATGCTATATGGGTACTTGTGTTGTGCTTTTAGCAACCATTGCACATGTTACAGGGCCAAATTGGCTGTCTAATAGGATTATGCAGAAAGTTATTCTTCCTTTGTCTGTAGACTAATGTACTTTTACATATTTACCCTAGTTTGAAAAAAAGAAATCTTAGAGAAATGCTCCACCCACACACGACGCTCCCAATGTAAGATTGACCAGTCAACAAACACTGCGACTAAAAATACGGGCTTTAGTATAACTTAACCTGTCCAAATCTAAATGTTTGTATAAACTTTAATCAACCCTGTCCAAAATGGAATCTTTCATATTACACATTTTGAATCAAAAATGCTCCAAACGTCCGTAGTATGCTCTACCTGTGCTAAACCCTAGTGGACTGTGCACTTGAAGACATTAGGTATATGGAACCAGCCTCTGTCACCGACCAAACCGCAAACGTACGCGTTATTGCTACAGAAATCGCCTATATCAATGAGAAAACTGTAGTCATTACTGACATAAGTCATTTTTCTACGTTCTCATGCTGCCATTTGTTTTTAATATCATTTTCTACTGTACAGGTACCCCCCCCTACTTCTGCTAACCAAACACATATGAATATTAGAAGCAATCTTGTGATAAGTCTGAAGTAAAACTATCTTATGCAAACGTTTGCTGACGTTTCACAATACATCAGACTATGTTTCTTAGGTAGGTACTTCATGGGTCTTAGGAAAGGAATTGCAGGAATCTGTTTTTACCTAAGCCAACTAATAAATTAAGACATTCGTACATTAAGACATTACACCAATATACAGGAGGAAATGGTTGAAAAGATCGGAGATTTGTCGCCATGTTTTAAAATCAACATGGCAAGAAAGAAACGTGGACTTTATCTTACGCAACGCAGTGTTCTATTTACTATTCAGGTCTTCATCTGTCTGATATTGATAAAAAATGCTCGGGCAAGTTCAAATCTTTGGAACATTTTCAAATAAAGAGGGCATGTAACACCATGTATTGACCGTTTTTAGTGAACAAATGAAAAAGTGTGTCATAATTACGCTTACCTTTGTTCAGAAAAGTAATTTACTAAACTCAGTATAGCAAGCGATAACGATATTTTGTATCTACATGCGGTCTTAGTCACCCGCGAGAAGGTTCGTCGTCTCGAGTCGTGAATATTTAATTTTAGTCATCTGACACTGGGTTCGACTTCTGTCTCCGGAACGTACTGCGCCTGCGCGAACCCTGGTGTTTTGGGGCTTGGTTTGGTCAACGTTGCATTGAAATCCCGCTTGTTGCACAGTATATGTTAGAGACATGGTTTCATGTAAAACGTACACGGGATTTTACCCTTATATACGCACGTACTTTCTTAAATGCGGCCCTTTAGTAAACCGGGGGTTTAGCAAGGTTTAGAATGTCTATACATTTCGCGCAGGCGCAGTACGTTCCGGTGACGTGCTTGTCTCAGTCGGCTTTGCTCCGCGAATGAATTTCATCATCTACCCAGAAACAGATACCCTGCCGTGTTGTTGATGTTTGAGTTCTGATAGAGCGACAATAGCTGTGAGACACCACAAGTCATCCAGTGAGTACAAAATCTAAATCTCATTCTAAAGCTTAACTATGTAGTAAAGTCTTAATGTTGACTATTACATGAACAGGTGTTTCGGGGGTATCTTATAAAGATTGGCCAATTTCAGAACAAAGTTAATACTAGTATTTGCAAGAGCACCCTGTATAGCTAATACTGTCAAATGACAAGTTGAACACTACTTTATAATGGACATCTAAAATCCGCATGACTCTAGATCTGTGATTACTAAAGGTAACATTGATGAGTTTTTTTCTTCCCATAGACGTCTATGTTATAGTTCGTAGTTTACATGGACGCGTTCATAATGAACCTACGTGAAATTTTAGCAGATTTTTCATTCTATGTTGAGCACATTTGCCCTATATCGTGGGAAAAAATTGCCAACGGCAAATAGACACTGTTTTTTTTTTGTAGCAATTGCAAACTACCATTAGTTAATCCAAAAAAAAAGACACATTTTTTCGCTGTTAGTGTACAACCGCACTGCTCAGAACCCAGGACTGTGTACATCCGACCTAGCGCGCGGCTGCAAAATTTTAGCTGCTGATTTCTTCAGTTACAAACAAGCTTTCACCAATTTAACTTTTGAGATCAGTTCCGCTGGCTAAAAGGCTATTGTTGTCCTGAAATGCATGGAGCTGGTATACCTGCAAAGCAACGCAGTAGAAACCCTGTCACAGTTCTACATCTTTGGATTTGACCGAAATGATGACCGAAATTATGACATGTTTCTTTTAAGGCCTAAGACAAGCTAAACCCTTATCAGTCTGTAACATGAACAACCTAGCGCCTACAGCTAATCTATTCTGTCGGACAAGTATTTTGTTGTTGTTTTTCATGGAGGTGTTCGAAATAGGACAATGATGGAATAATAGTTGAGGGTTATATATCGGTGTATTCATTCTCCTTCTGCTATTCTAATATTTCAAATTTAGGCTCTATGTACCTAGTATCACTTTCGAGATGTTGTAGATATTGTAACCTAATAACAATGTTTATTGACGTAAAATCTGTGTAGTCATCAATTTTTAAACAGTTTCACGATTTCGACTTTTGTGCTCTGACCTGCGACTTTGTACATACATGTAATGTGTTAACATATAAACCCTGGAAGCGTTGAAAAGTAACTAAGCTTTATGTCAATAAATCAAAACTATTTCATTTATTTCGTTCTTTACGCGTTTAAATAATATGAAAGGTTGTAGTTTTGTGGGAAACAAACAAAAACATGTAGGGATACAGTTCTCTTAGTGCGTAAATGTCAGGGATACACGTATGACGTTAACATGCATAAACATTTCACAAACCTAAAATGTTATCTGTCTGCACAAAAGGGCATGCGTAATTTATGAAAAGAAAGTCTTGGGATATTTATATTGTACAGAACAACTTTCATTTGATTTGGTTAAATCGTTAATGGTATTTCTTATATAAACACTTTATTTGTTTACAGTCTCTAAGTGAGTGGTTGAACTCTATCTTCCCAGAACCAAGTACTGTATTGTTTTACAGCTTAGACTAATTCTGAAGGCGAAAAAGACTCCTACCACGATCCACCTGCGCAGACACGTGTCTTGCAGTAAGTACTTCTGTCTTCATAGCTGCTGTATAAATCATGTGTAGTACAGAAGGGAGAAGCACGTAAGCGAAAAGTAAGAACACACGAAGGGTTGTTGTAGCAGGTACAAACTTCTTTACTTAGACTGAAACGTCTCCTGTCTACTCCTACCGCCCGCCTGTTCTAATAAATCTCCTTTTCAAAAATCTATATCTTAACCGTCAGCCGGGTAAGTACAGGCTCTACAATTCAGGTGTCTGCCTTTCTCAGAAATCTCATTTTCTGCACTTAATGATTCCCTCTTGGTTATGTTACATGGAAAAATTACCACACTAAATTATCATTTTGTTTCAACTGAATCTATTCCGTCGCAGTTGTAATTATCTCATTATTAGTCAGTCAGTATCAGATTAGTACTTTTATGTCATAATACATGTATCAAAATTCCAGGATTTATAAAATTTAACTAACATATCACCCCCTGGATTTGGTGATCGTACAGTAAGCCGTTTAAAGATGACGAAGGAGGGGTCAATGAGCTATACTTAGCTATTCTTATACTTAGTTAATGATGTGCAGAATATGGCTATTTGATAAGGGATAAGGACAAAGATTCTAGTTGTTTTGTCCCGTGAAGTGAATGGAAATCTAGCGCAGGGCGTCTGAGATCACAAACGTCTACGAGAGGTGATGAAATCTCATTTGAACTAGTCTGAATGCGGTAATAAATTTCTATACAGATGTTTATTTGGGGACTAGGCTAAACTTTGGTAAATAATATGCTATCTCAAAGTTCTAATTTCTTAATATGTACTGTCGTCAAGCTTTTTGGCCTAAGGTGAAATTCTGAGATCGCATGTTGAAAATAATAGACGAACCATTAACATGGGCATAACTGAATTACAGACTAGGGGTCAAAATGCATATCAATGTAACATGGCTACTCATACGAACTAGGAAATAGAAAATGGCATCATATGTACGTAAATATATTTTAAAAAATACATAGCATTTGTTGAACGTGAGGATAAATCTTACTACTTACCCAAACTTTACGTATCTACAGGGCAAGGAATGAGCATGGCTGAAGACAACCCGGACGCTGTACCAAGGGTGCAGACACTTGATGTCTCGGATGAGAGTTTGACAGAGCTACGTTCAGATGCCCGAATGAAGACAAATTTGAAGCCATATGCAAACTCGCTAGTGAATCCGATGTACGACATAAGATGCAGCCCTACTGAAAATGATGCTGTCGAAGATAGCACTACCAAAGATGGAATCCGATATCCCCAAAATGCAAATGACAATCTGACTAACTCCGGGAACTTAGACAAGGACAAACATCCATCCATATCTATCGTGTGCAAAGAACACGAGGACAATCATATGCCGGAATCAAATGGAGATGCAATTAATACAATCACAATTGCCTCTGATGATGTCAATTCTAATGCGGGTACTGATGAAAACACGTATCAGAATGACATGATGACTCCAAAATTAAGCATCAATGCAACATCCCCACAAAATCGCAAATACCAAAATCCCTTGTACACTATCACAAATCAGAAGTGTCTCACAAAAGCCGTGCATCAACCAAATTCTGCATACATAGCAAACATAAGTGGTTGTCATTCCTGTACCAACCTATATACAGCAACAGTTGTAACTACAACGTACAACGATTATTATGGCAAAGACATACTTTCCCAAAACAACATTGTGGCTGAATTTCCAGAACCAGTCTACACCACACCTGATCATGCCGATTTTGAACCTTATGCCGTCGCATATGAAGTCCAAGACTCATCACACTTATCAGGATGCAACTCGACTGAACATGATGATGACAAAGTGGATCCTGTAGATGATAACACCGACATACCTACAAACAGACATATCCCAAGTACAGATCCGAATACCTTAACAGACACCCTGAACAGGAATCCGATGTATGTACCAAACATACCACAACAAGCACGATGCCGTAAGTTGTTTTTCCGTGGATCATATTTAGTTTTATGAAAGGTTATCAAAAGAATTTCATATGTATTGATTATATTTATTTTCATTGGTGGTTGGTCAATACCCACTTACAACAACAATTCGAAATGATGATGTTATACATTTTGATAATTCGAATCCTGTTAGCTGTATTCCATTTCTTTCTGCTTCACTTGAAGTCCTATAGATATTCCATATGTATATAAATATATATGTAATTGCAATCCTTTATAAAGCATTTGTAGGTCAATATTTTAAACACTCTATTTTGACATCATGTATTCCTTACTTGGTTGTTTGGAAACGTTCACTTTATGTTAGAGATTCGATTGGTTTTAATAACATCCGCTGAAGTCCAGGATACAAGTGGTCTTTGGAATAACTGCTGGTCTTAAAGTCATACCCGTAAACACAAAGGATCGACGAAGGTGCTCCATGGAAGATGGTTTCTGAATTCTCCACCTCCTAATTATTATTTGTAATAAATGTGACCGAACCTGATGGCTTGGGTAATTTTCACCAAAACCTTAACGTAGCTTTCTTATTTCATGTATGTTCAGGCTGCACTTACGGCATGGTAGGCATTGCTGTGATGATAACTGCCTTGATGATATCGGCCTTTTTCGGAACCTGGCTGTACTACAACAGATATCGGGCAGTTCATAAGGTAAATCCCGTTCCGAGCTATAACCTACATGTGTGTCTTTGGAAAGTTAGAGAGATGTCACATCATATATAATTATCTATAGCACTCGAAGAATCACTTTGGCAAATAATTTTCTATTGTTACAGAGATAGACAGCAAAGAAAAGATTAGAAAGGAGAAAGGAAATAGTAGCTTTTTTTAAATAGGGGTAATGTGTTTCTAAAGACATCCAAGCTATTTCATAAATCAGAGACACTGTTAACAGGACGCTTCGCAGCCTGAACACATTGAGTCTTGGAAGTAAGAAGAATGTAACAGCAGTCACATTAAGATAGATTGAACGTAGGTGAGAAAACCCCTATAGCTAGAGTTACTGCAACTTAAATGAAAAACAATTTCGCTAAAGGAGTAAGTGATGAATCAGTCACAACTGCATGTTGAATAATGTCTTATATGAGTCAAAATGATCATCACATAGCTAGGTAGAGCAAAGGCCTACACGTATGTTTTTTGTTCCTTGCCAAATGTTGCTTATAGCTATTACCTTCAGGAAGACAATTTTACCTATATCCCTGGTCACCCTGCTGTGGACATTAGCTACACCGATGGTCACCCTGCAGTGGTCACTAGCTTCACCGATGGTCACCCTGCAGTGGTCACTAGCTACACCGATGGTCACCCTGCAGTGGTCACTAGCTACACCGATGGTCACCCTGCAGTGGTCACTAGCTACACCGATGGTCACCCTGCAGTGGACACTACCAACACCAATGGTCACCATGTAGTGGACACTACCTACACTACTACTTCGGACACCGGCTACATTGCCGGTCAACGTGCTGTGGACACTAGCTACCTCCGAGGTAACTCTACTGTACAAGTTAATACTACTTTTTTCCATGGTTGCATAAAGTGGGTAATTTTCCTAAATTCTATTTTGGACCGAGCTGATTTTTCAAAATTCCATATCTTTAGCAGAAAATCGTTCATTTCCCACGTGGCTACGTGGCTACCACTAGAAGGTTCTATTTTCGCGAGAAGGTCAATTCTGACGAAGTTCCATTTTGGACCTGATCCATTTCAACATAAAGCACCACTAACAGAATTCATCTTTGTTCGGGGCTTGACGTATTGTCTTAAATTCACATTAAGAACCGTCCATTTTGGGGTTGGGTAAAATTTCATGAATTAGTACGCACAAATTGCCGGACTAATGCTACAAATATTTCTCCTTAAGCGACTGCATCGTATGTGGACCTCTTCAGCAAGGAAAAGGGTCGTTTCTTCGGTGATCATCCTGACCACATAGTGTCCTACAGCGACATAGACGCAGACGAGTGTGCCCGCCGCTGTCTGCGGGGCTTCGGCAGTTACGACGGCGTCGCCCCGCCATGTCTGTCCTTCAACCATCGCCCCGCGGGATCGCCAGAGGGCGGTAGTGCACGGTGTTGGCTCCGTAGAAGTATCAAAGATATAGCGGCATCTCCTGGTCCAGAGTGGTTCAGCTGGCCACATCGAAATTACTACCAGAGGAAAGGTAAATAAAAAATCTTTTGACCTAACTGTGTCGCCAGCGCTGTAATTGTTTTTAACCACTGCTTTTACATCTTTATATTTCACCCGTACCGCATGTAGGTATGAAATATATCCTTACCTCCTTGAAATATTCATGCAGGTTACATTTTAACCATTTTTTGCTTGAGTGTGTGTGTGTGTGTGTGTGTGTGTGTGTGTCAACAAGATAAACGAACAATGGCTGGGTGGATTGGTTTTTTACTTGGTGTATTTGCTGGGGTCTGATAAAAGAAATAATTAGATTCTGGCTCCGTACCTTGGTACCGTAGCGGAACTTGATATTTTGAATGTGTTCTTAACTAAGGTCAAAAAATTTGGGTGTTAACTAGTTCTTGTTCTTTGAAAAAGTGACATAGCTTGGGGCCTTCTGGCTACTAGGTTAAGAGAGGAAGAGACATTATTTTGTAAAAAGAGAAAGAAAGAATCCAAAACATTTAATGCCAGGGCAAAGTAGAGCAGGTTTGGCCCCCCTAAAATCTTTTTTTTTAGAACTGCAGTGGTATTTTTGTCAAGACATTCCAAAGACGATAACTTAAAAAGGAACGAAGGATTTACATCATTATTGTCATGCGGGTAGCAATATGCAAATGTTAACCTAATTTGCATTATAAACGAGGGACTAATGAATTGTATCGCAATTTTTTTCGATGACTTTAGTAAATGTAACGCATGTAATTCATGACAGGTGGAACATGAGCATATACTAGACAAGCAAATGTGGAACCGATTTGCATAACGATTGCAAAAATGGTAAAGCCACTTAATGATAAATAATATAATTCTTCCTACATTTGTAAGCTAATCGAAGATAAACATTACCACGCATGAATCATGTAAATGTGTAAGTCATTTGCTTAACATCTACGAAAGCTCTTAACATTCTTCCACAAGGGGACACATCTCATAAGATGGTTGCCTGCAAACCTCGTCGTAAATATTGATTAAACTACTCTTACACCAACAGGACTTAAGAAGGAGTGGCGAGACGACTTGCGATGTGGTAAGGGTTACCCCGTGCAGCACGGTACCCCCGCTGAATGTGACCCTGACGGTAAAGCCCCATGCTGCTCCGTTGCAAAGTGGTGCGGTGGAACGTACGACCACTGTAACTGCCCCGGCTGTGTCGACTACAGGTTTAAAGGACTTAACGTGAAGAAAAGAGAGCACTCGTTAAAGTGTCTCTTCAAACGACTGTCAAATAGCCCATGTCCATAGTTTATTACTGTACCCCTTATTGACCATATTTTCCTGTAAGTCCATGTTCTTTTTATTACATAATTGACCCCCTTCCAAAACTGATGAGAGGGTGCCGCCAAAATGTCTTTATTATGAAAAAGCTTTCAAATCGACTCAAGTAGCATTCTTCAACATCATTTTTTTTTACAGTTTTTGGCTTCTATTTTGCTATTTTAGCCGACTTTAACGTAATATAATACAAAAACATAACAGCAAGAAGTCGTGATTAAAATCTGAATTGAATTTGTATACAGATGTTAATTGCATAAATCTTTAAAGTGCATATGTTTCCGTTTATGTATCGATGCATCTTCGTTAGTCGCTTTCTATTCTTATTTGACGGCATTGATGATATAAGATATAAAATTGCACCAATAACATAATATGTAAATCACTGAAACTTTTATGATGCATAATTCATAATGTAAGCTAGATTGTAGGTCCAAGATGGCGGATCCGAGCTGGTAGCTTTATTGTGAATAACTTTTTGTGACGTAACGTTAATGCCGATTCAAAATGATAATAATTCAATAACGATCTATTACTGTGATTAAATCGTAGTTGATATCCATACAATAAGGACAGCAAAGTGTCCAACATGTCTATTAAGTTGCAGAGGTAATAACTGTTCAGTAGAAAGCGCGGAGGGTCTAATACCATACCCTGCGGAACTCCAGAGGTGACACTAGTAATCTTAGTAATCTTCTTAGTAATCATTGTCTTATTAATTAAGTGTACTTGTAGAAGAGTAATACAAGTGAGGTAGACTTGAAAGACAGGTATAATTCAATACTGATGTAAGTCACCTGACACCGCATTTTTTTCTTCTTACTTTACATCTAATTTACACTCGTTTCTTTTTATACTTAGACATCTTTTTCTTTGAGTGTACTTGTGAAAGAGTAATACTAGTGAGGTAGCCTTTGAAGACAGATATAATGTACTGATTTGAGTCACTTGACACCGCATCTTTTTCTTACTTGACATTTAATTTACACTTGAATCTTTCTATACTTAGTAATCATTATCTTCAAGTGTACATGTGGAAGAGTAACGCTATTGATTTAGCCTTGAAAGACAGACGTAGTATACTGATTAACATCACCTTGCACCGCATATTTTTCTTGGTTTAAACTGAATTTTAACTTGTATCATTTTATTTTTAGTAATATTTATCAAGTGTACTAGTAATATTTATCAAGTGTACTTGTAAAAGAGTAATACTAGTGAGGTAGCCTTGATAGAAATATAATTTACTGATTTAAGTCACCTGGCAAGACATCTTTTTTTCGTTTACACTTAATTTACACTTGTATACTTTTGAACGCCAGATGTATTAATATATTGATTAAAGTCACATGACACCACATATTTCAGTGCTTTACATTTAATGTACACTTGTATCTTACTGTTCTTAGAAGCCTTTATCTTCAAGTGTAATCTTTCTTAGTTGATACTTAATGTACACTTGTATCTTTTTATTCTTAATACTATTTATCTTCAAGTGTACTTATGGAAGAGTAAAACTAGTGAAGTAGCCTTGAAAGACAGATATAATATACTGATTGAAGTCGCCTAGCACTGCACCGTTTTCTTAGTTTACACTCAATTAAGACTCTTAGTAATCTTTACCTTCATTGACAAGTGTACTTGAAAAATACTGCTTGTGAGGTAGCCTTGAAAAAATATAATATACTGATTTAAGCCAGCTAGTACCACATATTTTTGTTGCTTTATACTTAATTTACAGTTGTGTTTTTTTTATTCTTAGTAATCTTCGAGTGTACTTGTGGAAAAGTACAACTAGTGAGGTAGCCTTGAAAGAAAGGTATAATATACTTAAGTCACCTAGCACCGTATCTTTTTCTTAGTTTACACTTGTATATTTCTATTCTTAGAAATATTTATCTTTGCGAAAATTACGACACTTTTGCATATTCCTAACAAACCAATGGTGTAAGGATCACCAGACAATATAATCCAACGTAAAACTCATAGCTTTCCTTACAATCATCTTTATTTTCAAACATCTTTACCCAAACTTTACAATGTTCTTAAGCATACATACAAGTTAAAAACACCAGTCCTGAGAATGCTGGTGTACAGAATACTTGCTGTTTATGCTAACTTAGGTTACTATTTCAAAGGGATGCAAATAAAACCAGTGATCAATATGTTGGAAGTCCAATAACTGGTCCATTTCAACACAGATGACAAATAGACATTTATACTAAAACTATCCAAATCCTACAAGTACATATTATGAGGTGCGGTTTTAAATAAGCTTATTATTATAAGTACATACAACCCGCTACCGCCCTGACGGAAAAAGGCTACGCCAACCATTTTCGAATACGACCTTTCTGTCTGCAACCGCTACTCGGTGAAGGTAATAAAACTGAACACAGCATACTGAATACATTTTTAATAGCATCCAAAGCTTTTTCATTGTTACAATTGTGTAGACTATTCCTTAAGATCAAATGATACGTTTAAGTAATATTTGATCCGAAGAAGGAATCTAACAATTGCAATAAGTTTGAAACAAGTAAACATGTCTAAGTTAAATATGTTTGATATTTCTATATCACCAACATTTCTATAGGGATTAAGAAATCATCATGGGACAGTAAACAATGTTCAAAATGTTTTATTTTTACGTTGACGTTCTAACAGTTACAAAAACACGTTAGTACTAAACATTGAGACTGGCTACATGTACACCTGCTCAGAGATTATTTGCCATTACTACAGAGTAGGTATCGGGCCCAGGTACTGACTTAAACTACAGTTAACATCGTATCGCCCATCCTGCGCTTTTTTATGCCTCAAGTTATACGATGTGCATTCGTTACACTTGTAGATTGAGCTGAATATGTTTTGATGTTTTAAACAAATTAAAGTTCTTAGTTGTAAGTAGTTACACTAATAGAAGATATGTTACCTCATATGTAATCTCTTGTGTTGGGATAAAACAGACCTATCAGACACATCAGCATTGTTGCTGAAAAAAACATGTTCTTGCGAAACAGCAATAGGTTATACAACTTGATAAAACTTAGTTCTAATGAACTCTTTACATCGTTAATAATCAATCAAAGGTAAATCGCTACTGTACTTCGGAAAGGGACACACCAAATTCGCTACACACTTCTCTACAGTAACTTTTGATGGCAGCAAGCTGGTATATGGTAAACAGCGGTGATGCTCCTGTGTTATGTCATGTTCTCTTGCGATGCTTGTGGATCGCTGATAGGGACTTGGTCATGTGGCCACATTCCGGACAAAAGTTGGAACCTAAGTGTACTTTCCTGATGTGGTCTGCAACATAATGCCTCGCCTGTCTCCCATACCAACATGAAGGCCATGGGCACTTATAGTACCCGTGACCGGTACGCTTTCCAAGTTCACTTGAATGAGAAATTTTGTCTGATTTGTGTCCATCCAAAACTCCACAGCTGCGCAGAGAATACCGTTTACCGCCAACGTTAACAACAGTCGTAAACAGTTCCATGTCTTCGTCTGAGTCTTCATCTGAATCAGTATAGTCATCCACAGGTGCCTGGTTCCTTGGTTGGCTGTACACGTGGTCCGTGCTATAGTCTGGTCGTGCTCGCTTCCGCGGCGACTTGCGCGTACCTTTGGAGATCATCTTTTCACTCTTGTATGTGCCTGCTTCTCTGCACTCGCCATACTCCTGGATTTTTCTTTTTTTCATCTTGTTGGCTTTTGCTCGTTTCTTGTTTTATGCCTCCATCTTGTAGGACCGCTTAAAATCTTGCCTCTCCATCATATTTTCCAGAACACGGACGGCTTGCGAGTTCCGGGACAGTGGAATAACAGCAGCAAGTCTTAGCATGAAAGTTCATCTGTGTTGGTAGAATACATTATAGAAATAGCTAAACTTCCTTTCCAACACTGAATTAATATAGGGACTTACCCTAAATTTTCGGCCAACTCCGTCGACCTTGTTCACAGAATGACCCTATCTCCAGCAGTGACGTCAGGAACACACCACTTTTGCAGCACAGACTTTCTGATACTTATGACCCCCTCCTGCAAAAGTGGCGTGTTCCTGACGTCACTGCTGGAGATAGGGTCATTCTGTGAACAAGGTCGACGGAGTTGGCCGAAAATTTAGGGCAAGTCCCTATATTAATTCAGTGTTGGAAAGAAAGTTTAGCTATTTCTATAAGCAGCAAGTCTCTTCATAGCCACCGAGTGCCCGGTGCCATTGTTGGAGGGAGGAGTGGAGTGCTGAAGCAATTCTCCCTGCAAGCGTGCGGAAGCGGGTAATGTTCTTTTGTTGACTCTTGCCAATCTGTCTATTGACACTCTCTGCTCTGTTTGTGTCTGCCCCGTGTCTTGTCTTCTCCAGCGCTGCCTTGTCGAGTCTGATCTCCATGATGTCACGTAACTGTTTACAGTCAGAGCTGTTCGCACGGATGTTTCCTCTTGCATGGGAAGGTATCATGTCAAGGTTCTAAGGTGATGGGTGTCTGCAAACAAGGGAGTCTTCGTAACACCAGCTGTGGTCTCCCGCGTAACACAGGGGTATGGCTCGCATTGCCCTGTCCATTGCTCATTCCACCCTTAACCTCGTCCGCATTCCAAACTTTAGAAGGGCCTGCGCGTGTTCTGCATTCAGGCGGGCAGGAGGGTCAATTAACAGCAAATCTCTGCTGTACCCTTTTTTTCTAGTTAGCGTTCTTCCCAGGGAGCATGGTGGGAGACCAGGTTTTGCTGCTGACTCTATTTCGCACATTTCTGCTAAGGTGCACGAGGCACTCTCTGGCCGGCTTCCTCCTGCATCACCTTAGCCATTCCTTTGAATCTTTGGATATCCCCATCTGTGATAAGCTCCCCGTCTGTCACCTCATCCTTCAGCAGGTCTTTAGTCATCTCCACTGCGGACTCCTCTTCATCTCCAATGACGGCCTGCTTAGGGATGTTCGCTTATAGGGCACGTGTTTTGAATTCAATTAGCAGCTGCCAAGCGGAGTATCCTTATTTGGTTATTCTCGGGTATGGGTTCTCATGTGTCTGGACAAGGTTGACTTCCGAGCTGTCCTAAACCCGCACCCCCCACACATGTAGGGTTTCTCACCAGTGTGTTTCGCCATATGCTGGTCCAAAGTGGATTTGTTTACAGCAGAATAGTTACACTGGTCACACTTGTAGGGTTTTTCTCCTGTATGGGTTCTCATATGCATAGATAAGCTACACTGTTGAGTTGTCCTGTACCCACACTCCCCGCACATGTAGGGTTTTTCATTGGTGTGCTTTCTTATATGTATGACCAAAGCTGATTTATATCTTGCAGAATAGTCACACTCCCCACACATGTAGGGTTTTAGACCTTGGTGCTTTGCTAGATGCTGAGCTAGGTTGGATTTCAGTGCTGCCGAATAGTCACACAGGTCACACTTGTAAGGTTTTTCTCCAGTGTGGGTTCTCATATGTCGAGATAAGTCAGACTTTTGAACTGTCCTGTACCCGCACTCCCCACACATGTAGGGTTTATTGCCACTGTGTGTTGCTATATGGTAGTCAAGGTGGGATTTCTGTACTGCAGAATAATCGCACTGGTCACACTTGAAGGGTTTTTCACCCGTGTGCTTTGCCGCTATATGCTTGTCCAAATTGGGTTTCTGAGTGGCAGAATAGTCACACTGGTCACACCTGTAGGGTTTTTCTCCAGTATGGATTCTCATATGTACGGAAAACCTAGACTTTTGAAATGTCCGGTACCCGCAATCCTCACACATGAAGGGTTTCTCACCGGCGTTTTTTAAGTTGACTTTTTGTGCTGCTGTCTGGTCTTCAGCATCGCTTAATTTGCTGTCATAGGCAATTTGAGAAACCCCGGTGGGAGACCCGTCATAGCAATTCTGCTCTACTCCAGTGTGAGACCCGTGTCCTGCCGTTGCCATGTCCAACCTAGCGAGAAAATAAAGAAATTATTTTCTAAGTCATCAGAAAATAGATTGTGTTATTTGAAAATTGATAGACTGTGTTATAACTTGATCAGATAACTATTTTGTAACAACTCGGCGTTCAGGAAATTTCAGGCACAAGTACAGGTACACGGGTTGAGGTACAGGTCCGGACCTTTACCTGCACCTAAACAGGTTTGCTCAATTATCTGTAAGTTATAAATGTAGCCAATTGTCTTTAATTTTTAGTTAGAAATTTTCATCTTTGTATGAAGAGTTAGATATTTGTACCTCAAAAGACAGTTTTCTTAATTTTCAACAGCAGTATTTACTATCATCACAATTGTCACCTTTGATTTGGAATTTACTTATTTTGAGTCTTAATAAGTGGTTTCAATAGTGATTTAGTTTGTTAAGTATAGGTACGGGTACATGTACACAGATGTTTAGGTCCTGACCTGTACCTTAACCATTTTAAAAGTACGGTATATGTACGGGTATTTAGGTACACAGCTATATCAGAACATTTCTTATCAAAGAAAATGGCAGGGAAATTAGCATTAACATTGGTACAGTATGTTTCTGTAAGCTAGGGATGCTAGGTAGAAATTTTCAGACACCGCCTGTAGAGGATACTAAAATGTATATAAACTACAAGTTGATATTGTAACATAATTTCAGCTCTCCCCAGCTTGTTTCACCCGTTGGTGGTTTTTGTAAGGATTCAGTCGTAGACACTCAGATGTTACTATAAACGTCTAATCTGAGGTAGGGTTAGTAAAGTACAGAGGATTCGGTGGCATGTGTTCAGTGCTCGGTGGTGGTCAAGCAAAGAGGTCAAATGTCCTTCAAGGGTTGCTATCTGAGCACATCCTGCTTAATATGCATAAGTTGGACAAGTCTAAGTTCCACAAATAGTAGAGTGTTAAAAGCTATCTTACTTCTTGTAACACAGCTGACCCTCTGAAATGCTAAATTCAAATTTGATTAACACAACAGCTTCAATAAAGAAAATGTAATAGTAATAGCTAGCAGATGATATAAAACGACAACTTTCCCTACACGATGGTAAAATTTGGCCCCAAAATTTCCAGACTTTGAACAAAGGTTCAAACAAACAAACAAACAAACTTCTATGTGGGGATTTAGAACACGAATCATGTTCGATCTGACGTTATCAAACAGAACGCTGACGTGATCGAACGGAACGGGCGTTCTATTGGGGGTCATCCGCGGTCACCCGCGGGTTGTTACAGTAAACACGCAGAAAACGCCCTCATTTTCCCGGGTGCCGTGCGTCAGAAGAAAAACAAACATTTTCACAAATATAAACCGTTATTTGGCAAGCATAGTTTTGCTGCCGCTTAGTTTGGAACATGTGACACGTAACAAAGCTGCTGGCGTCATTATCGGTGACCTTGAATATTACACTTGTTTACGGCGGTATCAATTGCTCCATGTCCCTATCAGTGCGACTCGACATACGGCCAAACATGGTATTTAAATCGGTTACAAAACGCGTGCAAATCAACTCTTTCGGGACTTATATTGTCGACAACTAATATCTCCAGCTTTGTGTCTTAGGGATTTTTGGAACATGGAGGCAATTTTAAATTACTAGTCTTTGAGTGTGAAAATTTGAAAGAAAAATGACGATTTTTCGACCTTATCTTGGCTGTAAAAAATAGTTTTAAGTAGAAGTTGAAAAATCCCTAAGACAGAAAGTTTGATCTTAATATCATTACCTACATGATATAAAAGTTTTGGATTTTCAGTCAAATTTAAGACCAATCTAAATATGGTATTTGTTTTTTTTTTTTTTGTTTTTTTTTTTTTTGGGGGGGGGTCCACGAAACACCCTTTCTAAATCAACCAACTAGGCACATTTCAGAAAACATTGAGACAAAACTGTGTAGCACACGTACACGGTAAGATTTGACGTGTGCACACTGCCAGTTTTTCTAACTATCATAATCTGCTTGAAGATGTTCCAGTTACTGTCAGGTTCGTGTTACAACTTGAAACAGGCTACTTTATCTATTTTATCTATTTATTCATATTCAGGGTTGCCCCTTTAGTTTTAACTGATTTCCAAGGGAGCCCTTTAATACGCAAAATCATAGCAAATAGACAGGAAAATCATAACTAACATATGATTGATTGATTGAATGATGAATTAACAATAATAAAATATAAAGTATTAAACATCAGGTCAAGATCAATAAATCGTACAGACTATGCCTTCATCGTGCTTTGCTTTCAAACGTTGCTTAGAGGCATTCAAACATGTGTGCTTTACAATAAGAAAATTAACTGCCGTACGCGGCATTACATAACAATTCATGCCCTACAAAAAGGCTATCTATATCCTAAAAACGGAAACGTTGCCTCCTACATGACGTAAGGAGGAATGGGGGTCACACGCATGTTTGGTTTCGCCCCCCCCCCCCCCCCTCCCCTTTCATTTCCCCCATATTCACATACAAAAATCTCCTATAAACTATCATATTTCTCTGGTTTTCTTCCACAGAAATGACCTCAAACTCTCACGCTCGATATCAGAACACTTGGCTACTCGTTATTAAGCCATACCTGTTTCATATTATGCTTTTTCTACTCACGTATACCGGGACTCGAGCAGCTTTGTCTTTCCGTCGCATCGAGGGGTCAGAGGTGAAGCGGCGTGGGTGAAAGGTGAATATGGTCTCCTGATTACCCTGAAAGTATTTTTATTCCCGCCAACATGTTAGTAGGATCATTACTCACTGCTCACCGATGGATTGACGTGTTGTTTATATTTATAGGTGAAGAATCTAGAAATAGTTTCATTATGTTCTTATCTTGTAGTTTTATAATTAGTATATTATGCTGGGCTAGTTCCTCCATAAACATAAGATTCTACGAGAAAGCTTATTACCTGTGTCCGGTTTTCGTGACTGGTGAAGAAATTTCTTTCTGAATGATATGTACAGCCTTTGCTTCTAAAGTTGTTAAACTGTTTTTGCAATCAAGGTACTTCGCACAGGTTCATGAATAGTAGTTTACCTCTAGAACAACGAATATGTAGATATTGTAATCTAGATAATATAGAAGATAGAGTAGAGTAGACTTCTTTCGGTTGAGTAGGAGTTCACAGCCAATGAACATCAACTTTTAGTAGAATGTAGTTTATACAACAAAGAGAGAGCCGAACTTAAGAGACTGACAAAACCATGTTCCCTTACTTCATACAACTGAGTAATACAGATATTTTTACATTCTTAATCGATTTAGACAAACCTTTGATTGTAAAGCATTCCTGTTTCTACATTTTCAGTATCAGAAGAAGCGAGAAGTCGAATTCACTTAGTAGAATATGATTCTTGTGTTACTTGACATTGTATATATTTCATGTATCTTTTGTTGCAACCTGTACTTAACCTAGTGGTTATGTATATATACAATAAATGTCTTCATTCATTTATTCTCAAATATTGTAGGAAAAGCCGGATAATTTCTGCTTTACGGGCAAACTCAATTGTGGTCTCAAAGTTTGCAAATAAAACATAAAGAACCGTAAGTCACTTGCATTTCTATTTTTTTTTCTATTTATCAAGCTTTGCATTTTGCTGTGGAATCAGACGGAGACATTAGGTGCTACTAATCATATAAAGTAATAAGATACCTATAAAGAGATACATAAATCATCATTATCATCATCGCGGGCTGCTTGCCCGGACCAAGTCCACCCTCTCCTTCCAGACATCTCTGTCCCCCATAGCGTTCTTTATGTCCTCGACCCGAAGACCCACATAAAACAAGACCCTTTTTGTCTACAGCCGATGTCAACAGTAGACCACGCGCCAACAGTAACAAGGTACCGTGACTGTGCAGTTCTCGAAAACATGCAAATTTTGACCATTTTCCTGGGAGTCCTTAGGGTTAGTGTTAGTGTTAGTGTTAGTGTTACGGTTACGGTTAGGGTTAGGGCTAGGGTTAGGGTATGGGGTTCGTGGTAGAATAATTGTTTCCGAGGAATTGTGTTTTTTGGCCATATTTCGGTCTGAAATGGATAGAAAACATGCAAATTTGGACCATTTTTCTGAGAGTGCTTAGGGTTAGTGTTAGTGTTAGTGTTACGGTTAGGGTTAGGGCTAGGGTTAGGGTTAAGGTTAGGGCGAGGGTTAGGGTAGGGGGTTCCTAGTAGAAAAATGCTTCCGAGCAATTGTGTTTTTTTGCCATATTTTGGTCTGAAATGGATTGAAAACATGCAGATTTTGACCATTTTTTCTGAGAGTGCTTAGGGTTAGTGTTAGGGTTAGGGTTATAATTGCGACATGAAAGTTGGCGCACACCTAAAACCACCCACCCCCGCCGTCTGAATAGGGTTGGTGGAGGAGTGCAGTTACATTAACCCCTCTGGGTGAAACTTGACTGACTATAACCAGATGGATTGAATATATATTGATGTATTTCAGCTTATCAAATCAAAATTTGAATTTATTTTGTTGATTTACATAGATAGATGGTCGAAGCCTATCTTTTTTCTGTTGTTTTTCTCCTTTTTTTCTTAATTCTGGCAGGTTTCCGGATAAGAAATCAAATGTGTGTATTTTCGCATGTCCGTCAAATTGCCAGGCCGTAGGTAAACCAGGTTACTGAGATTTCCTTGCAAGGAATTCACTCATTTATCATGCATTCATCATGTATCCCCTTTCTCCTGCCTGTTCAAGAATTATGTTAAAATGACAAAGATAGATTTCCAGCTGGTTAGGGAAATATTAGATAGCAACATTTACACACATATGTCGATCAAAGATATGTGGTAGTCAAATTGAATGAGATCCGAGACACCAAGCAGTTCGTATTCCACCATGTAATGTTCTGATATATTACACGGCGAATCACACAGTTTGCGATTTGTTATAGTATTTCAAACAACTTTTCATTATGGATGAACAATCTGTGACACACCAATCACAAATGTCTGTATTGTTTAGCCTGACACATTTTTCTGGTAAATATTGTAAAAATGAAACATTTTCATCAACTACGGAGAATTGTTTATTAGTTATGAGGCCACTTTTGCGAATCGAGGCCTGTCCGATGTGTTTGTGTGAACGAAACTCAAACAATTCATACCAAAAATTAAAATACCAAATATCTAAATGATTGGAGCTCATGATTAATGTTTGCAACTTTTTTTTTTTTTTTGTATTTTGCTGGCTTTTATAACCTACTTTTCGTTCCCGCTAACTGCCCGGCCGGGCCCCGGGTTGGGAATGGTGACCGAAGCATAATTAGTGATGTGGGTAAAGACACTTTACTAGCCTTTCTGAATTCCACATTAATACATATACAAAATGTCCACAGGTACTCTTCGGAATACAGTATATACGTTATGAAATTACATATATATTACATAACAGAAAAATAAAGCTACATGAAACAGAAAAGGACTACAGTGAATGGATCCTTTTTCCGTCCAAATCGCTTAAGGATTGGGCCTATAGCCTTATATTCTGTGCTGCTTTCAAGTGCTCTTGGAAAATTGTGGTTTGTACATTATTTTTCATTAAAATGTTAAAGGTTAACTTAAATCTGGAAGCAAAGAAGTCTCTGTTGCTATGTTCGTAATAGTTTTTATGTTACCATAAAATTATGTTCTTTTACTGCAGTCGTATAGAGTACATTTGCCAGTAATTCTGTTGTTACGATTCAAAACAGTTCAGTTGCTATGATCCAAGAAAGTTCAGTTGCTATGACCCTAAAAGTTCTAAAGCTGTATGATAGTAACATGTTCTGTTACTGTGATCCTAAATGTTCTTTTTCTATGATATTAAAAGGGTTCTGTTGCTATGATCCCAAAAGTTCTATTGCTATGATAAAAAAAAAATCTGTTATGATCCTAAAAAGTTCTGTTACTATTATCCTAAAAGCCTCTGTTGCTATGATCCTCAAGAGTTTTGTTGGTGTGATCCTCAAGAGTTCTGTTGCTATGATTGTCAGAGACCAGACCAAACCAGACGCTTTAAATGAAGAGATGGACACCTGAAAACTTGGGTCCATGCAGGAACTTACATTGGTGCGTATATCCATTTCTACTACAAATGTATGTCCGTCAGCAAACCTAAGGTTATGTACTGTAAAACATACTGTACTGGAATGTTAAGTACAACTACACTGCCCAAACAGTTGTGTCTAGGGCTGGGTACCGGTTAAAAACCTCAGGTAAAACCTATGGTCATGTTTCCTATGTGTTAAAATGTTAATGACCTTCCCTATTTTGGGGCTCTATCATTATGTAGCCATCAGCATCAGCAGGTAAAGTTGTGGCCTTTGTTTGAGGTTGGTAGTAGTGCAGGTTTTCATTAGTCCCTACTGACTGCTTGTAATGACTGTTTCTCATACACAACATCTTCTGGTGTCATATACATGGCACCATCTGGCTGCACATACACACAGTCATCATCATCACCACGGGGAGAGTAGTTTGGATTTTCTTTATGCCATATTTTAAAACGAGGTTTTCTTTTGGGTGGTGATAGGGACGTTTCTTCAGTAGGCTGTCTTGGACCTGCGTATGCCGGCATCTTATACAGAACATCTTCTGGCTTCATGTACAGGGCAGCAGCTGACTGTCCATAGATGGCCTGATCATCAGTGATGGCCTGAGACTGGCCCTGCTCTGTCTGATCAGGGCCACGGGTCACTACAGTAGCAGACTTGGCAACGTTATCTAAAGCAATGTTAGAATTTTGGCCTGAAGAAGGGTCTGAAGGGGGATTCTTGCTCTTCCTCTTGCACCAGATTGTGAGAATGATGGTGCCGATCAGGGCAATGCCAGTTATTGGACCACAGACAGTGCCAATGAGAAGAGGTATGGGGAAACTGGGAACAGATTTTATGGAACTGCCGCTTTCGAGTATGTCTGAAATTGTTGGAATCGTTGCACTTATTGTTGCTTTTTGTTTGCTTGATTTGTCGGTATGTTGTGAGTCTGAAGTAGGCTGAAGAGTTGAAACTCTTGGTTTGGTCGTTTTGCCTGCAGGCCCTGTTGTTGTGAAATTGTAATAGCTGTTAGAAGTTACGTGGGCATCTTCGTGGAAACTGCTGATCTCCGTTTCTTCTGGAGTGGTTACAAGAGGTGAATTTAGCGTTGATCTTGTTCTGCCTGCAGGACCTGTTGTTGAGCCGTCTGTTGTACCATAGTTGTTAATGGTTACATGGGCATCAACAGGTAGTGTTGATATGGTTGGCTCTGTACATACCAATTCTTCAGGATTGACATCTGTAAGCTCCTGCCCCCGGAATTTGGTGGGTTGGGAACAGATTATCTGGTCTTTAAATGTAGGGAATTCAGCCGAATATAGCCTGAAGGGAACCATCTTACAGTCGCACTGCCAGGGGTTCCCGGCAAGATATATGGCTAGATTTGGAGGCAACAAGCCAAAAGCTACAGGGGCAATGGTTGACATATTGTTGCTTCTAAGGTTCAAATTTCGGAGTTTGGGCAGATTTGCAAATGCACCCTCCTGAATTGTTAGCTGGTTGTTTTGCAGGTACAAATTCTTAAGCAGTGGTAGATTTACAAATGCATTCTCCTGAATAATACGTATATGGTTGTAGGACAGGTACAACACTTGTAGCTTGGGTAGATTTACAAATGTACCTTCCTGAATCATTGTTACATTGTTGGAGTTCAGGTACAACTTTTCAATGTGCTTTAGGTTGGCAACTAAATGAGGGTGAATCATTGAAATCTGGTTGGAGGACAGGGACAACACTTGTAGCCCAGGTAGTTTTACAAATGTGCCTTTCGGCATCATTGTTATTCGGTTGGAGTATAGGTACAACTCTTTTATGTGGGTAAAATTTGCAAATGAATCAGGTAGAATGGCTTTTATGTGGTTATATGACAAATCTAACCAGAAGATGGATGTTGGGAGGTTCTGAGGGATGCTGGTGAGGCCCAGGTTGGTGCAGTCGCAGCGGCGTGATGACGGTGCGCAGCTGCAGCCGGCTTCTGGCATGTTGGGTTTCTTCAGGATGATGAGAAGGAACATCAGCAGGTGTCGCAGCTTCCTTCCCATGATGTCTTAGCAAATAATATAAACAGCTCTTCGAAACAATGAAAGAATACGATAGTATCAACTTCATTACACACTTCGTTTCAATGTGCATCAAAGTTGCCTGAGTGTATGTACTTGATAAAGAAATAAAGTGAAAAGTGAAGTGTTCTTTGTGTCACTAATGATAATGTGCTTAGCTTGTACACTTATTAGGCACCCTTTTACCCTCTCTTATACGAAATTTGTGATCGAATACAATGTGATTCTTTATTTCATGGGGAAAGTGCTAATCCCATATCAAATTCAATGACAATATCTATAGATTCCTTGACAAGCCCAAAACAAACGTAAGCGCAACAAACTTAACCGACAGTAGGCTTTCAAAGCGAAGATAATAAATTACGTAATAATTAGCGTGGTACCAGTAATATATGATATGATAATTATTATTTCAATATTCAAACTGCAATGGTTATTATGGTTAAGTAAAATATAAAAATTAGATTCATGATTATAATCATACCACTAACCTTAAAAGATAATGTGGACAAACTGTCCAATCAGATTGAAGAAAACCTTTTATAATAAAGCTAGTAAAGAGAGAAAAGTCAATATCAGAAAAAAATGTATAAAAGAAAACAAAAAAATGCAATTCAAATCAAACTATGCAGAACAAAAACACATAATTAGCATAATATATCTAAAAATGAGAAATTCATAATCCAAAATCAAACCGTGCAGAAGAACATACCAACTATGATACAAACATTTCTAAAAGAGTGCGGCAGACTACAGTAGCTGTTCTTAAAGGAAACGCGAGCCGTAAAGTAGTCTTAAGCTAAGGGCATAACCCGCCGTACGTGCAAATACGTGCTGTCTACGTGCCAAAACGTGGGCAATCTTTAGGGATCCGTAAATGGTAAGTACCGCCTCCTCCGTACGAACTCGTAGGGAATCCGACGGATTTTGGAGCACGCAGACACGCCGTGGAACTTTACATGCACGCAAAGCTTTGTGTGCCAGCTGGCTGTGGATTCGTTGCCCATACGTGCCAGTATGAGCGACGTGCCTGCCTTGTACAGCCTGAAAGTTTTCAGAAATACGTAGTGGACGTGGCCTCACAAAAAAAAAAAAAACGTACGGACAAATTGCACGTACGACAGATTGTGCTCTTAGCTTTACTGATCTGGTTGTATCGTTGCGTTGATTTTTTAAGCTAGCTGTTTGAATACTAACATATATGAGGAACGAATCGAAAATGGCGGAAATACGGAATGTTCCACCGTCACAGTTCAGTGAGGGTCCCTGTGCTCTGGTGTAATTTTTCATTCACTCTTGACTTCATCAAACTTCCGACTTCCGGAACGTCAGCGAAGTGAATCAGTCATCTGATGAAAGCCGTGTGATCGATTTAACTTCATGCTAAGTGTTTCCCTTGTGTTGGAGCAAGGCTCAAACTATATGAATTCTACCGATAAAACAGATCTGTCATTCGAATGCAATAAATACATCTGTTACAGTGTGGTTGTTGTTATTGTGCATGTAGAATAAGTGCTTCACTAGCTGTACCTTACGAGCCTTAGGTTAGTCTTTTTCGTATGGTTGTGTTGATTGTCTGAAGCTGGCTGTTCCAATATTAACGATAAACATGTAGGTTGTTTACTCGTTTTGTTTTTCACTGACATTTTCATGACGCAGCTTGTACCAGATACATTAGCTTATTTGTAATGTTGCTGTTTATGTTTCCGCGACGTGTTGGCAGCCTGTAGTCGCTTTTATTAGGGCATAATGAACTACTTTACACCAGGTGATTTCTCAAAATGTAACTACGTTACGTTTCTCTCAACTTACCTCTCAAGAAAATCTTCAGTTGACAATTTCTGGGTAAAGACATCACCAATGGCCAAATGCAGTCTTCTTATTGCAGTTGTGCCTCCTCCAGATGTGAGCTCGATTTGGCCGTTACGCAACGGAATGGAGAAAACAATGTTTGATTAGTCTAGCTTAGGTCGGCGTGTTGATTACATGAAGCTGACGTCACTGTGGCTGCTCCAACGAAATTTACAAAGGCGACATCTGTTTATTAAAAAAAAGGTAGAATAAGCCTTCTAAACTCAAACCCCTTCGGGAGCTTAAGTGTTGTTCTGATTCCCAGAAATGCCTAACCTCTGCAGAGTAAGCAAACAAAGCGGTTTGATAAAAGCCTGATTTGGATAATCTCCAAACAGATCCTACAGTTTGTTTTTATGTAGTAGAGGCAGATGAGTGAAGCCGCCGCCTAGGAGTGTGTACATGCGTTCCTGTTTCCATTTTTTTCTCTTTTATTTCAAGAGTCCAAGAAGCATAGTAACGCTACATGTGTATACTAAGGCTAACGTCACACTTCCACAAAGGGGCCCGGCTGGACGGCTTTGGGGGACAACAAGAACACAAAACGTACTCAAAATAGTACAACAGCATTTTTTTTTAATATTTAATGGCAAAAACATTAATTTTTCGTGTTCGATAACAGCCTAGTTGGGACCCGGGTTGGAAATGTGACGAAAGCCAAATGGAGATCTTAATAAAAATGCGAAAAATAACATGTACAATCTGCTGTTCAACCTGCCTTCCTAAATCACTTTACTGTTATATATAGTTAGATTTTGCTAGAGTTACTTTTTGGTTCAGATTTTCAACTGATGTCACTTCATTTATGAATCGGCAGGAAACGATGGCATACCAAGAAGAACGAAACGTAATTCCTGCTAAGTATTAATTTGTAAAACTCAAACATATTTCATCTACTTGATAGTATATTCATAAGTGGCATGGTGTGCACAAAGATGCATTCCTTTGTTCCATGTGAATAGATATACCAAACATCTACAGGTAATCTTAGTAATACAACACACAGACCCACACACGTTCTAAAGTTACAAAATAATGAGACATGAAGGAAAACAGAGTGTTTCTTCTGTCTACTTATTTAATTTGGCGGTCCATAGTGAGTTAGGATTGGGCCTATAGCCTTACCACATTCTGTGCTGACCGTCCTTCGTGTGTGAAGACTGGACCTATAGCCTACATTCTGTGCTGACAGTCCTTAGTGTGTGAGGACTGGACATATAGCCGTACATTCTGTGCTGACAGTCCTTAGTGTGTGAGGACTGGACCTATAGCCGTACATTCTGTGCTGACAGCCCTGAGTGTGAGGACTAGACCTATAGTCGTACATTCTGTGCTGACAGTCCTTAGTGTGTGAGGAGTGGACCTATAGCCGTACATTCTGTGGTGACAGTCCTTAGTGTGTGAAGACTGGACCTATAGCCGTACATTCTGTGCTGACAGTCCTCCGTGTGTGAGAACTGAACCTATAGCCGTACATTCTGTGCTGACAGTCCTTAGTGTGTGAGGACTGGACCTATAGCCGTACATTCTGTGCTGACAGTCCTCCGTGTGTGAGGACTGAACCTATAGCCGTACATTCTGTGCTGACAGTCCTTAGTGTGTGAGGACTGGACCTAAAGCCGTACATTCTGTGCTGACAGTCCTTAGTGTGTGAGGACTGGGCCTATAGCCGTGCATTTTGTACTGACAGTCCTTAGTGTGTGATGACTAGACCTATAGCCGTACATTCTGTGCTGACAGTCCTTAGTGTGTGTGTCTGGACTGGGCCTATAGCCGTACATTCTGTGCTGACCGTCCATGGTATGTGAGGCTGGGCCTATAGCCGTACTTTCTGTGCCCATTTCAAATGCTGTTGGAGTCCTGCCTGTTGTTTTCACAATCTTTATATCTGGACACTTCTTTGATATATTTGCTCAGGCTTTGTCTGCCATAAGATAAATCTAGAAACATAAAGACTTCCATTACAATGATTGTAAACAGTTCTGTTGCTATGATCCAAGAGAATTCTGTTGCTATGATCCTAAATACCTCTGTTACTATGATCGTAAACATTTATGTTGCTATAATCCTATAGATTATCGAAAGGGGGCGCTTCCAGGCCCGGTCACGCTTGAGAGTCTCTCCCATATTGGGGTTGCAAACTTCCGTTTTTAAGTACTTTTTGCTTGCCATCGATCGTCAATCGAGGTGAAGTGTTGCAGATGAGTGTCTACTCCATCTTCTACGACCCTTTCTTGCCATGAGGCAAGAGGCAAGAAAGGCTCTCAAAGGGAATGTCTATGAGGCAAGAAAGGCTCTCAAAGGGAAGAAGAACGGTGAAGGTTCTTTCATCTCTATTCGTCCCGATTTGTCACCGGCTAGTAGTGCGCTTTTCCACCAAGCAAAACAGTTGATTACTAATGGAGGTGATAACAATCCCCTGTCAGCTGTTTGGGTAACGATCGAGGGAAGAATCTGGGCGACACGTGGGGACCGCCGAGTGTTGGTTACATGCCAGGAGGACCTGGAGCAGGGCGTGGCAGGCGACACACCGGGGGAGTTTGTGGTACAGCGAAGGAGGACTTTCGCTAAACGCCAAGCTTCCAGGTCTCCAGAACAACAGCCGGACGTGAAAAAACTAATGTTTTCGAACCTTTGGCTCAAGGGATGGACTGTCCCTGATTTTGTTCTATCTCCGGTTGATTTTTCCCCGCTTTGCGTTCTGAGTCTGATAGACACGGGTGAATGTAATCAGTTTGTAATTAATCCGGTGTTTTTCCGCATGGGAGAAAATGTTGAGACCTTTGGTTGCTGTTGTTGTTTCCTCCAAGTAGGATGGAGGCTGAATCCGCATGACTTCTCCCTTAGTTTGTTCCTTTTTTCTGCTCTCCTTCTTTTTCCGCATTTTAGCAACAAAATAGATGACTTGATTAATTATACCTTAGTTCCACTTTCTTTTCTCTCTTGTTGCTGTTATTGGATTGTTTTGTATGCGGAAATGTTTAAATAGTGTAAGACTAAAGTCATTGATATGCTAAAGTTTAAAAAAATGTATGTATATAAGATACAATGTAGTTTCAAAAGTACCAGGTAGTTGCTATTTCCTCTGAATTAAAACTCAGTTGTGTATTTCTCATTCGTAGTATGGCAAAAACAGATTTGTTATTAATGGCAACTCCATAGACATGTTTTATTTTTGTTATTATTATTTTATGTTGAGAGGAAATGCCAGCTTATTTTTCTTTTTGTTGGAATTTTTTGCTGAGATAGTATCGTCTTTTTTTTTCTCTGCATACCAACAAATAAACACTGGTACAGTAAAGTAAATTTTTATGTTTGTGAAACTACAGTCAATGTCAATGCCAATCATTATTTTGTTAGAATCCTGTATTTGAAGAAAATGATTAAGGATTAGTCGACCATTGTTTGAGTTGCTTTGTAGTAGAAATATGCGTGATTTTTTAGAGCATGTTTGGTTATGTGCATGGCATGTTTTTCTATGTTCCTGTTTTCTCAAATGCAAATATGTTCTTTACAGTACTGTTAACTATTAAAAACCCTCATTGCCCAGTAGATACCATATAAATATTTCGCATTGTTGTCAAACTTTAACTCTTGCTTCCTGCGGACTCCACTCCTTTTTTGATCTTTATAAAACATTTACTATCATGTACCTATTTCATGGCACAGCCTAAGGTAGAAATCTGTAGTTACAATTGGACTGGGAGACCGCAGGAAGCGAAATGAAGTTTTTACTTGGTTAAAAGACAAATCTTACAAAATGTATTGTTTACAAGAGACCCACTCCACACAATCAGTGGAAACAGAATGGCGGTCCGAATTTGGGGGGGGGGGGGGGAGACACATTTTCTTCAATCATGGTTTAAGCAACAGCAGAGGTGTAATGATCTTATTTAAGGCAAATATTTCCTATACTGTCCATCAGACCTTGAGCGACAACTCCGGTCGGTGGATTTTGTTGGACGTTTCGTTAGAGTCTACACGTTTCTGCATAATCAATATTTATGGCCCTAATTCGGACGACCATTCTATTTTTACAAATTTGGAAACTACTTTACAAAGTTACATAGATCCTGGATCATCCTTTATTGCTGTAGGAGACTTTAATACTGTTTTAAATTCAGACATGGACAGAACCGGGCATCGGTTTTCTAGCTACCATCCTAAATGATTCAGGCAATTAACTCTTTTTGTGCAAATCTCGACTTAATAGACATTTATAGACATAAGAATGCTAACGAAAGGAGATACACTTGGAGACGTCGTTTTTAGGCCAGCCGCATTGATTACTTTTTAACCTAATATCTTTCTCTCTAGTGTCTTCCGTACAATACGTTAAGATAGAAGATAGTTTTAGATCTGACCATTCCCTTATTGGAATTTCACTTATCACCTCACCAATACCCAGGGGTCAAGGTTTCTAACGACTTAACCAAGATTTGTTAAGTGATCCAGTATTTGTTAGAGAAACCTCAGACTTCATAAAATATTTTTTCCTTTGTAATAAGGGTTCTGCAAATCCTCATATTGTCTGGGACTCTTTTAAATGTTGTGTTCGTGGTCACATCATTAAATATTCTTCTTGGAAATACAAACAACGTAATAAAGCGGAAAATTCTCTAGTTAGTGAAATCTGTAGACTGCAAGTGGAGTTAGACTCTGTTTCAAATTCAACAACTTTTGATAAGTTACAAGAAAAGAAACATGATTTAGAAATTTTGTATCAAATAAAATCTAATAATATGATTGCCAGTAGGAGAGCCAAGTGGATGGAGCAAGGGGAGAAATGCACAAAATTTTTCATGAATTTAGTTACTAGGGATAAGGCCAGGAAGAATATGTTTAGATTTGTAACGACAGATGGTCAGGTTAAAACTAATCCGCTGCATATTCTTGAGGAGCAAGCTAATTTCTATCAGAATCTTTATTCATTTGAGGAGCCGCCCATGTCGGTGGACGACGATGTTTTTGAACCCTTTTTCCCGACATCTAATCGTGTGTCTTTGTCTCCTGAGCAGCGTGGGGGGTGTGAGGGTCTGATTACTGAGGGGGAACTGAAGGATGCAATTAACTCTTTCCCCTCGGTGAAAGCTCCTGGTCTCGACGGCCTTTCAGTAGAATTTTATAAAGTTTTCTTTAATTGTTTAAATCAGCCTATGCTTGAGTGTTTTCATTTTTCTTTCAGTGAAAAACAGTTAACTGGTACTCAAAAAGAAGGTTTGATCTCTTTGTTACTTAAACAAGACCCATCGGGACAGGACAAAGACCCTTCATATATAAAGACTTGGCGCCCTATTACCCTCCTTAACTGTGATACACGTGTGTTATCCAAATGCCTCGCCCTTCGCATATGAAATGTTATCTCAAATTTAATATCTTTTGATCAAACTGGTTTCCTGCAGGGGCGATGTATTAGTGATAACATACGGAGAATTTTAGAAATTATGGAATATTATGAGAAAAACAAATTACCTGGTTTAATTTTCCTGGCAGACTTCGAAAAAGCCTTTGACACCATCAGAGTAGAATTTATTGTTAAAGCACTTAGATACTTTGGTTTTGGAGACTCTTCTATAACATGGATTAAAATTCTTTAAAGTGACATCTCTAGTAAAATTATTAATTATGGTTATATTTCCAAGCCCTTTAACCTATCCCGTGGGGTCCGACAAGGTTGTCCTTTATCTCCGTATCTTTTTATATTTAGGAGTTGAATTGCTTGCTACAAAAATTAGAAATAATATAGAAATCAAAGGTTTAGACACTTTTGGAATTACATCTAAAGTCTCCCAGTACGCGGACGACTCTAATTTTCCCCTTGCTCCCGAACTTGGCTCTCTATACGCGTTGGTTAAGGATTTGGAGATTTTTAACCTTCTATCTGGTTTACGCTCAAATTTTGATAAATGTAAAATATTACGGATTGGATCTTTGTGCGGTACAAACTTCTACTTACCTTGTTCTTTCCCAATACTTTGGACAGATGGCCCGTTGACATTCTTGGAATTCATATTCCGAGACAAATGTCCGACATTGTTCATAGTAATTTTGATAGAAAATTTGAAAAAATAGACAAGATTCTAATGTTATGGAAATCTAAATCCTTAACCCTTATGGGAAAAATGATCTCGGTTAATACTTTAATCGTCCCACAATTTGTTTTTCTATTAACTTCTCTCCCGACACCTCACTCTGACTTCTTTGATCGATATGAGAAAAAATATTTAAATTTCTATGGGGAGATGGACCTGAGAGGGTTAAAAGAAAAACTTTGTACGCCGTTCTTGATCAGGGGGGCCTGAAATTAAGAAACTTGCGGGCCGTAAATTTTACTTTAAAAGTTTCTTGGCTACCCAAACTATATTTAAATAAGGAATGGTTTTGCTCTAAGCTAATTATTTTATCAAATTCATTCCATCTTTCGTACCGACTTGTTTCACTTTGCGCAACTTAGCAAAAAGGATTTTGAATCTTTTTTAGGTAAAATATCCCCTTTAAGTACATTCTTTACCCATGTTATACAAGCATGGTTGAAGTACCAACTTAGGCCACCTGAGGAGGCGGTTGAGGTGAAGCAGCATCTTCTGCATCTAAATTCAAATATAACTATCAGTGGTAAGCCTTTCTTTTCACAGGTATTTCTTAGTAGGGGGGTCATATTTGTAAACGACATGTTAGACGCAGAAAACAACTTCTTATCATATGTTTTTTTTATTTTTTTATTTTTTTTATTGAGATTCTCCATATACATATAGAGGGTATGGCGAAACAGGTGTCAAAGACGCCTTTTCAAAGCCACCATACCGTTGGCTTTGTTGTTCGGAGTTTCCATCTCCTAGGAGGACTTCCGACCAAGGATGCAAGGGGTTCCTTCTACCCCTGACTCGTGTGTCATGGCGGGTGCGTCATGCCCGAACATGCCCCTATGGCCTGTCACCACAACAAAGGCCTGTCACTGCCACTAGCCGCTGCTATGTACTCATTTACACCTGAGTTAGGTGAGGAAAGTCGTGTAAAGTGCCTTTCCCAAGGGCACAAGATCGGTGACACGGCAAGCGGATTTGAACCCGGGACCTCTCGGGCCTGAGACCAACGCGCTCCCGATCGTGCCACGCGGTCCCGCGTTGATTTTGTTACAAAATTTGAGTAGTGTGTCCTGAATTCAAATATAATCAACTTATGTCTGCTATTCCCCCGTTTTGGAAGGCTAAGCTGAAATTGAATTCTCCAAGTTTGGGTGTCTGTCTTTCTGTATGTAGAAACATAGCCTGGCTTCGTAACTGTAATATTAATAAGTGTCTGTATCAATTCTCCATGAACGAAGCCAGTCTATGGGGCTCATCTGAAAGAATTAAACTTTCATGGGAAGAATATTTTGACACCCCACTACCATGGCAAAATATATATAGTTTACCTTATAAACTTTCGATTGATTCATATACTCGAATATTTCAATATAAACTATTATTCAAATTTTTACCTTGCAATAAAATATTATATTTATGGGGTTTGATAGACTCCCCATTATGTAGCCTCTGTAACGAGGAAAAAGAAACAGTCGTCCATTTTTTTTGGGACTGCTGTGTAACTTCAAATTTTCGGCGTCAGGTGGACGAATGTTTTTTCAATATAAATGATATACTCATTTGCATATTAATGCTGTCAGTATAATGTTCGGTATTTCTAGTGATCGTTGCCCGGTTCTGTCGAATCTTATCGTCCATTAGGCAAAATATATGTTTTTAAAAATCGTAAGCATTCTTTGAATCTGTCTGCTTTCATATCCTTTGTTTCATACTTTTATAAATTAGAAAAAAACATAGCAATTCGGCAAGGCAAACTGCTTAAACACAAAGGGAAGTGGGGAAACTTAAATAACTTATTTTCTGTCAGCACCATATCTTAAACAAATGTATAGTGATATTGTTGAATGAATATGGGCAAAGGGGTTTAGGACTAACGTTAACTGTTGTTACTGGTTTTTGCTTTTATTTTGTGGTTTTACATGTGCTTTGTTTAACGTATTTGTAGCTGCCATGCTTTCTTTTTGTTGTTTGTTTTGCAAAAAGTAATAAAGAATGATTGGAAAAAAAAAGCTTTGCGTTTTGGGCAAGTAATTATTGAAAAATCATTTTGGAAAAATACAGGAAGCTCGAGCTCCTATGTTCTCGTTATTATTCAGTGTGAATCTAGCACTGATTTGTCGCTCGGAGTCTTTGCAAGTGAGCTACATAAGCGAGGCTGTTGAATATCAAAGTTGGGCCAATAATCGTTTCGCATTTTTTCAAACCGTGTTTATTTCCTGATACTAAAAAAAAAAGTACATGTATGCATCCGAAGTTTTTTTTCTGCAAATGAATCCCTGTGTTGTATCGTTGCTGAAAAAGGTAAAATGCTTTAAACCTTCGCCTTTTCGGCATTCTCTGTACGTGTGTAAAGATGCGTCTTGCTTTTCTTGCGACTTACCAGAAGCGGTGCTGCCATGGCGGACACGTCCGCGGGAACAACTCTGATGGACAGGAGTGGATTGGGGCGGTCCGCTGGTTTCCACAACCCGCTGGGTTGACTCCTGCTGCCGCCCCACCCCATGTAAAGTCGGCGGCAGATCTCCATCCTCGATTGTGTAGTACACTTTCTCTGCTTCAGCGTACATGTTTGAAGAAGTTCCTTGGCCCAGTTGGGGCTGGTCAGAGGCGCCTTTGGGCTGTTGGACAGGAGGGGATTGGGGAGGCGGCCCGCTGGTCTCCACCTCCCCCTGGAGTGACTCCTGCTGCCGCCCCACGTCATGTAAAGACGGCGGCAGATCTTCATCCTTGATTGTGTAGTACACACTCTCTGCTTCTGCGTACGCGTCTGAAAAAGTTCCTTGATCCAGTTGTGGCTGGTCAGAGGCGGCTATGGGCAGGTGGACAGGAGGTGGTTTGGGCGGTTGCACGCTGGCTTGTCTGCTCTTGGGGCTTGAGAAAGGCGACCGAACGGAATCTACTGGCTCGTCCATTTCGACTGTGCAGACAACAGGCAAACAGTGAATCAGGTAACGTCACCTTACCTCACCTCAACTTACCTATCCACAACGTCAAGGAGCATTAATATGAACAACAATGATTAGTCTGAAGAAGTACAGAAGCATCTACCAATATCTGGAGGGATGACGTGGTATGGTGTGTTTCAAACGTTATTATTTTTTTCCTGCATGACGTAGACCAATTTCCTGGGCACAGACATGAAGGTGGGAGGTGTAAAGAAAATAGATATTCTACAAGGTACCATTTTACAAGGTAACTAGAGTTTGGCGACCTCATATCTCCATAAAATATTTAGAGCTTTTGCAAATTTTATGCAATTGACCTAACATTTACATGATCTACGCATGGTAATGTTCATCAGTAAATAACATGCACATGTCATAAGTATGAAATTCCCATCATTAATCATTAAGCGGTTTTTTCGCATATATGATGCAAATTCAGTTCCTCATTAGCATATTTGGTATCTTATTATGTTCAATCTATCATAATTTACACGTGTTACATTTATTGAAGTCCAGATATGAAAATAATGTCATTATGCAAATTCTATATTAATTATGCAAATTAAATCCTAATTTGCATAACATGCATATCATCATCAAAATATTTGCCTTAGCTACCCGCATACCTAAAATGATGTCAATCCGTCATTTCTTTCTGCAGTTACTTTGACAAAAATGTCCCTGCAGTTCCAAAAATTAAATGTTAGGGGGCTGAAACTGGCCCCATTTTGTCAAGACGCTTAAAGCTATCTATCACTAAAATGTCAATATGACCATATCATGTCCGGGACAAGAGACACACTGATAAAACTGCAAAGATAGATTATTTTTATCAACCATGCAGATGTACTCATATTTTCCATAATTAGTATTTCATTTTGTTGAAGGTACCTACATAGCAAAAATCATAAAAATTCGTTGTTCCCTTCTTGAGTTATCCGCTTCAGAAGTTTTTGACAAAAATGCCCCTACTGTCCCAAAACTAGTCGCTAGGGGGCCGAAACGTATGTCACTTATTTTTGATCCCAATAACTATCTAATACTCAAAATTCGTGACCACATCTTGTTTAGAGCAATTAAGAGATAGCAAAATGGGAATTTGCGCTGCAGTACCAATGGAAGCCGCAAGGGGCCGGCCCCAAATCTAATCATTTCGAGCTTTTATCACACCCCACCAACACACCAAATATGAAACCAATCAATCCAGCCGTTATTGAGTTATCTTGTTGGCAGACAAACGTAGGGTAAAGTATAACCTGCATGACATTTCATGGAGGCAATCAAGTAAGTCCAGGTCAGCATTACTTCTGAGCTATGGTCAAAATTCAGTGTGACAAGACATTTGCCTATTCAAGGAATAGTGAACACCTTGTTTCAACATGTAATCATTACTCCAATAATCAAGAGCACTGGCTCAATCTGAATCTCAGTGAATTTGAAATATATGTATAATTGTATAGTGGTAAACTTGATTTACCTCCTAATTCAGTCCAGTCTGTATTGGCTCCACCTCGTCCCCATCATTGATCTTCACGCTAACATGGGGAATCATTATGGTTCCTGCCTTGAAGTTCTGTATGCACAAGTCCCACTTCTGCTGAAAGTATTGTTGTTCCTTCATGTAGGTTGTTGAACGGAAGTGGTGGACTTGAGGCTCCTGCAAATCCTGGAGGGGGAGGTCATCTAGGAACAAGATGCCATCTTCCGTCCGCTCCACTATGCTCCTTCTCCTTGCTCAATATAATCGGTGACTCGCTCGAGGTGCGGCTGATAGTGAGCTCACAGAGGGGGTTTTGTCAAGAATCGCCAGGGGATCAGGGTGTTTGTGGGAGGTACAATTGAGCGAAACTTCTTCCCAAGGCTGGAAACCTCCCTCTCTTCTTTGGCCACGTCTTCTGTATCGTACATTTGCTCGGCGTTAAATCTCATTATTGCAATCCCAATGACCTCATTTGGTCTTCTTGACGTAGCTTCGCAGATAGTACCTCTCAAGGTGCTGAACATTCTTTCCTAATTCTCTGCATTCACAGATTTCAGGTTTGTTAACCTGTACATGATGGGGGCATGGATGGTGAGTGAGTGCCAGTATTGTCCATACATTTTGCGCGCAGTGATTGCTTTCGTTGCTGTTCCAATCAGTTCCCTGGCTAATATGCTGTAAAGGTATACTTGATTAACAAGCTGGAGGACTTTTCTTGGAGTGCGGCCATCTTCTCAGAGGTATAGAATGAGAAATATCTCAGATAGTGATGATAGGAGGTCTATGACCCTCTGGTCCGCATCATGGGAAGCTATATTATGCCGTTAGTGTTAGCAGTTGCTTCCTGCAGTCAACCCCCAGCAGAACCTCCTACCCTGAAAGGTTGACATCACTTCCATCATTGCTGCTTTATCCACTGGGGTAAGTTGGTTTAGGAGCTCATCAAAAAGGTTTTTGATGTGCTCTTTGGAGTTGTGTAGTGCCTCGCAGGCAACTACCTCGTGCTTCTCTAGGTTAACGTCATCCACTGTGATATGCTCCTCCCCATACAGCAGAACTGGCACGTGGCTGACCCCTGCTAGATGTTGTTTTAGCTGGGTCTCAAGCTCTGGCTTTTTGCATTTTAGGTCATATTCAAAGCCTGAATCATCCAGATTTTGAATGAGTTATTCCTTTCTCAAGGATTGAAAGGGGGCTATCCCACCCCTGGCTCCAGCAGGAAGTGACGTGACCATTTTCCTCCTGTCTTCTATGGACTTGACAAGCTGCCGCGTGCAGAACCCCATGTCCATGGATATTTGTATACTACACTTAACATGCTGATTATTACAAGCGGGAGGTTATCAAATCAAAACGACCTGTCTAAAGCAGGTGAATAAGAATTATAATGCTGTTAAAATGTGTTAAGATTCTATGCTGCTATGATCACCAACATTTATAAAGAACATGTAAAGTCAGTGAAAAAGTACTAAGACTATACATACGAAACCTGTATCGGTCCGGTACATATGCTACAATTTCGCAAACACACTAGGACAAGTCTGCCTCTCATGTAGAGTTCCTTACCACAGGGTAGTTATCAAGCCCAGATACAGATTACGACAACAATTAACATGTCAGGAGGGGTCTTTCACCTTTCAAAGGACTATGTAGGTAGGTGTAAAAGCTGTTTGCTGTACATTTGTAGGTTAAGTTTATTTCGTATATAAAGATGCGTAGTCAAACTGATAAGTTATAATAATGTGTTACAAACAAACAAAATATGGGTTATTGTATATTTTCTTTTAAGCAATTTAACTTGCCAGGTGTTCCCGCATATTCTCACATCTAGGTATTTTACTGGTGTGCTTTCTTACATGTCGGTTTAAGGAGGATTTATGTGCTGCAGAATAGTCACACTGTTTACACTTGTAGGGTTTTACTCCGGTGTGGGTTTTCATATGTTGGCTTAAAGTGAATTTTCGCCCTGTTGAATAGTCGCACTGGTCACACTTGTAGGGCTTTTCTTCTGTGTGAGTTCTCATATGTTGAAATAAGTTAGATTTTTGAGCCGCCCTGTACCCACACTCCCCACACATGTAGGGTTTCTCACCGGAATGTATTTTTTGATGGTCGACCAAATGACGTTTCTCTCCTGCAGCATAAACACACTGATCGCACTTGTAGGGTTTTTCTCCCGTGTGGGTTCTGATATGTCTGGATAAGTCAGACTTCCGAGCTGACCTATACCCACACTCCTTACACATGTAAGGTTTCTCACCGGTGTGTTTTCTTTTATGTTTGACCAGCCTTGATTTGTCTGCAGCAGAATAGTCACACTGGTCACACTTGTAGGGTTTTTCTCCTGTGTGCGTTCTGATGTGTACTGATAAGTGGTCCTGTTTAGCCGTACTGTACCCACACACCCCACACATGTAGGGTTTCTCACCAGTGTGTCTTGCTAGATGTTTATCCAAATCACCTTTTTGTGCGAAGCATAGTCACACTGGTCACACTTGTAGGGTTTTTCTCCTGTATGAGTTCTCATATGTCGTAATAAGTGGTCCCTTTTGGTTGTATTGTACCCACACTCTCTACACATGTAGGGTTTTTCACCAGTGTGTTTAACCACATGCCTTCCCATATTGCCTCTGCTCTCCTGTACCTGTGAGGTTGATGTGTTGTCAGGTTGGGGAAAGTTCGCATCACACGTTTCCTGCTGCAGGCCAATGTCTGTTGTCTGAGTCTCATTACTGGCACGCTTCTTCCCAGGATGCCCAGCACACAGCTCACTAGTAGAAAGCTCACAGCCGGACTCTTCCATTTCTGCTTTAACACCGCACGTTTCGTCATTTGGAACGTTCATTTCATCGTCCTGCTGCCGCCCCGTGTCTGTTGTCTGCTTCCAAATGTTGTAAGTCTCGTTCCAAGGATATCCGGTTGGTTGGTAGTTGTTGGTTTCTTTGTCCCCACTGTACGTTTCCTGGCACAGCGCGTTCCCTTGTCTATCCTGTTGCCATCCAGTGTCTTCTGTCTCCTCCTCTTTGATGTGCGTCTCGTTCGCAGCGTGTTTCGCATGAAGCTCTTTCACTGGAGTCACAGATGCGAACTCCGCCATGTCTGAAATGATTATAAGAAAACAAAGATGAGACAGTAAACATACTTTTCATTTTATTATTTCACAGATCAAAAAAGGGCGCACATTTTACACAAGAAATTCTTCTGTGAGAGTAGTTTACCCGTTTCAGCTCGTCAATTGTTTTTTCAGTAACAAGATTTAGATATCTATTAATTAGGGGATAAAACAACTGACCAACATAGTATTTATTTATTTTTTTTTAACACAGGCACGAATTGACTCGTAGTAAACAACAGAATGCATACAACAGAACAATACAGAAACATAACAATCTATATTATTTATACTGTAGTACACATGCACCTCCAGAGGTTTTTGACATTTTTGTTGTAGAATGAATCCGACTTTTAAGTCGGATTCTTTCTACCACAAAAGTAATTGTGTTAGAAGAGTGAACACGCAAATATAGCACTGTTGGCGCCATCTGGCATCAGTTAGGTGGAAACACATTTCATTGGAACTTCAGCATCTTGGCATTTGTGTAACAGGGGGGTTCAAGCACAGCCAAACCGACTATGCAAAACGGCTCTTATTGTTTTGCAACAGTGGTTTACGTTACTGGGTTTGTGGTCTAGTGTCGGAGTGGGTTCGAATCCCGGTAGCCAGGATATTGTTTCTGCCTGTTTCTACTCCTTTCTGAAATAAAGGCCTGGGTTTCTTACATTGAGATATTGGATACCTTAAAGGGTTTTCTTCTTCACTATAAGTGAGCACAAGGAAACGTTTCGTTTTATGATGCACGAATATAACAGTCTTCATTTCATCTATAACACATTCCAACATTTCTTCTGTTATCAATACAATTTTTACTAACACTGTTATAGTACTAGTAGATTTAAAGGAACTGGAAAAAATAGATGATACCAAAACTTCTTTTTTTCAACAACCTGAAAAAAATGTCCGAACCATCATCCCAAGCCCCATCCCCTGCCTGGTTCAAAGTTCACTTCTGTATGTTTACACGTATTTCTTGCGAACCATTTAATGTCCTTATATGGTGCTATGTATTCCATACCTACTAAAACAGCAACATTCCCTGCTGTATGATTTTCGGAGGTGATGATGGGGCAAGTTTGGTCTCGCCCCCCTCCCCCTGAACGATTTCCACAATATCCAGAAATGTCCTATAAACTTTCATCATTTCTCTGGTTTCTTCCACAGAACCGACCTCAAACTCTTAAGCTCTATATAGAAATACCTGACTGCTTGCTATTAAGTCTTACCTGCTTCCTATGACGTTTTTGTCCTCGCGTTAAATCCGGCGCTCGGCTGTTGTTCTTCCGTCGTACCGAGGGGTTTAGAGGTGGAGGGTACAGGTCAAAGGTGAGTACCTTCTCCTGATGTCCCAGATATTTGACTCCCGCCAACATGTTAAAAAGAGTCATGGTAAGTTCCCAGTCTGAGGTTCAACCTATTTGCCTTACCGTTAACTCGTTCGAGGGAATGTCAATCGCTAACCAAGATTTTGCTGGTGCGTAGCACCAGCTTTGAGACGGGAGAAGCGGGTCTTTCAATGGATGCATGTTCAATGGATGCATTTTGCATGGATGCATGGATCAAGCCCTTCTTCACCCCCGCTAAACTCCAGCTCCGGCCCGCACGTCCCAGCTCCGGCCCGCACGGTCCAGCTTCGGTCCGCCCAGTCCTTTTTCACTAAAAAATTGGCAAAAAAAAGTTTAAAAGTTGCCCATTTTAAGAAAATTCCGGGACGACATGCAAAACTTTTTAGCGCATTTGTTGGCTAACGTATTCGCCCATCCTCTGACCGAATATGACGGCCCAAGACCCGCTGGTTTTTTTTTTTAGATTACGTATACCCGATACCTCCCGTCGCGATACCATAAGTCAGGCACGCCTAATGAAATTCATCAAACATTTAAGTTACCAACAATAATTCGTAACGGCAAACACATGCTTTATTCTTTGCCCAGCCCCCGGTTTCAAAATCCCCAAAATCAGCACCAGCCAGCTTTTTAAAAAAGCTTTCTTTAAAACATTTTTTTGGTAGCAGGTTAGATATCTTTAATATCAAAATGATCAATTATGAACTACTGCTCAAGCATGTTTACGAAAAGGCAATGGACTAGTTTTGCAGAAAAAAAAATTTAAAAGAAAACATAAATCCTATTATTGTACCTAATTTATCTTCTGGCGGTGATTTTTTTCCTGCCCGAAAGCCATTTGAGTAAAAATCATTGCTCTCTGCACAGGACAATATAAACTGTCAAGGGATTTATTCTTGCAGCTTGTATATAAAAATAAAAAAAAAATGAATAGTTCCTTGAAGTATATCAAATTTAATGTTCATAACTGACTATTTAACCCTCAAACACCCGAGTGGGGTCCGTTTGGACCCCAGGCGTACATTTTGCAGTGCCATTTAAACATTTTTAATCTAAAGAAAAATTCCTTCCGTGACTTTGTCAGCCAACATCTTCTATACCTTCTCCCAAGTTTTTATGCAGATTGGTACAGTACTGTGGAAGCTATAAAGAAAGTCCGCGATCAGTCCGTCTGGGGTCCAAATGGACCCCAGCAAAAACGTGTAGCTTTTGAAACAAACTTTTGAGTCTAACTCCCTAACTATTTATCGTATCACCACCAAACTTTCAGAGCATAATAAACATGTAACACTAAATCCTCATTAAAACTTACGTGTCATCACCATATAATATGACGGCATTACGACGTCATTACGCTAATAATGGCGGCCATCTTGGATTTTGACTAATGACGTCATGAAATTAGCATAAATTATAAATTTTGAATTATGAAAATAGCATTGAATTTCATAGAATTTTATTGTTGTAAGAAAACAAGCATTGTTTACCAAGAAAACCTTGTTTAAATCGAAATTGGCAAATTTTGGCAAAAATATGCCTGTCATATTTCCGTTACCATGGCAACCCCAAATAATGATAAATTTACTTTATTGACAAAAAAAATTTGCTAACAATATTTTGTGATATATAACCAAGTTTCGTAGCTTTAGCACTAGCCGTTCTTGATTTATGCGACATAAACGTTGCTGAGGGCCTCAAAATTCCCCTCTCTGGTCAGAATAGGTTTAGTGCAAAAGATGGTCCTTCTGATCTTTTGCATAAATTATGATAATGAGGCGGAATTAGCAACACCTTAACATGTTGAAATATTCCTCTTATATTGACGAAGCAATGTATGTACAATGATCACCGATAGGAATTGGAACTGAGATTTTATGAACAAAACATTTTGGGGTCCGTTTGGACCCCACTCGGTCATTTTAGTCGCAAAAAAAGGTCGGGTGCTTGAGGGTTAAGCTACTTCTCACATAGCTCCTTCTTGTATACCATATTTGAAAGCAGACGTTGACGTTGACGATAGTAAATATTGTACAGGACATACGGTGAAAGATGAACTACATTTTTTTCTGTCAATGTTCACAATACTATCCCGAAAGAAGGAAAGTATTCCTTGAACCCCCGTAAATGGTTTCATCAGGTTGGTAGATCAATCGAACAGTCTTCTTCGTTTCACAACCTCTTTTTATTCTTCTGCAGACGTTTCGGTGACTGTCTGTCATCCTTCATCAATGCAAAATGAAATATACTAACGTTACTCGGTGCGATATGACCTACACAGTGCAAATCGAACTAAACCTATTGTGACGTAATTACATTCCATGTCAAGTAATTACGTCACAATAGGTTTAGTTCGATTTGCACTGTATAGGTCATATCGCACCGATTAACGTTAGTATATTTCATTTTGCACTGATGAAGGTGACAGACAGTCACCGAAACGTCTGCAGAAGAATAAAAAGAGGTTGTGAAACGAAGAAGACTGTTCGAGTATTCCTTGAAATCTATAAATTTTTTCCAAGCTTTTTACACCTCAATGACCAACAAAAAAGTGGTCTTGCTTAAGTCGTCCACCCCGTTTATATACGAAAATTTTGGACAGTTCAACTCGCATTACATACGAAAAAGACGTCAAACCCACTAGAAAGTTTATGTATATTTTATAGATTTAAAATAGATGACATATTCACGTTCTGTTATGTATACCACTGTCTTATTTTACAATTAGACCACGAGCATGATCTTGCAATAAAGTTATTATTATTAGTAGTAGTAGTATTCAAAATGCAGATGGCTTATCTCATTAAATCCATACATCATTGAAACCCTTGAGTTTACATTATGTATCATCGGTGTGTTTTGATAATTGTCGAAACTGGATGTTGCAAAAAATGTCTCACTTTTAGCACACTTGTGGGTTCTCATATGTTTAGAAAAATTAGACTTGTGAGTTGTCCTGTACCCACACCCCCACAAATGTAGGTATTTTCGCATGTTTTGCTTCTACATGCTTTGACAAATTACCTTTCTGTGTTGCAGAATAGTCGCACTTGTTACACTTGTATGGTTTTTCACCAGTGTGTTTGGCTGCTATATGATTGCGTAAATTGGATTTCTGTGTTGCAGAATAGTCGCATTGGTCACACTTGTAGGGTTTTTCACCTGTATGTGTTCTCATATGCTGTACTAAGTTAGACTTTTGCGTTGTCCTGAACCCACACTCCCCACACATGTAGGGTTTCTCACCAGAATGATTTGTTTCCACATGCCTTGATAAATTGCATTTCTGTGCAGTAGAATAGTCGCACTGGTCACACTTGTAGGGTTTTTCTCCTGTATGAGTTCTCATGTGAAGAGATATGTAGGACCTATGAGCTGTCCTGAACCCACACTCCCCACACATGTAGGGTTTGCCTCCGGTGTGGGTTGCTATATGGCTGCTGTTCAAGTTGGATTTCTGTGTTGTAGAAAAGTCCCTCTGGTGATACATGTTTGGTTCTTCACATGTATGTGTTGTCATATGTTTAGACAATTTAGACTTTTGAGTTGTCTCAACACGCACGTAGGGTTTACCGACTCTGTGCTCTGTTCTTATATGGTGGTGAAGGTCGAGTTTCCGTGTTAAAGAATAGTCACTCTGGTCACACTTCGAGGTTTTTCTACCTGTGTGTTTTACTGCTATATGCTTGTCTAAATTAGATTTCTGTGCTGAAGAATAGTCGCACTGGTCACACTTGTAGGGTTTTTGACCGGTATGAGTTCTCATATGCTGTACTAAATTAGATTTTTGAGCTGTCCTGTATCCACACTTCTCACACATGTATGGTTTCTCGCCACTATGTTGTGCTTCTACGTGCCTTGACAAATTCCCTTTTTGTGTTGCTGAATAGTCGCACTGGGTTTTTCTCCAGTATAGGTTCTCATATGCTGGGATATGTAGGACCTACTAACTGCCCTGTGCCCACACTCCCCGCACATGTAGGGTTTGTCTCTGGTGTGAGTTGCTAGATGACTGTTCAAGTTGGGTTTTTCTGATGTAGAATAGTCACACTGGTCACACTTGTAGGGTTTTTCTCCTGTATGCTCACTCACGATCTTTAAGTAAACATTTTTGTCTGCCGTCTGCTCTTCGGAAATTATTGAAGTGCGGCAAAAGTCAATATGGGAAACCCCGGCGGGATACCCATCATGGCGATTCTGCTCTACCCCGATGGGAGACCCAGATTCTGCCGTTGCACACATCAGGTTGACTTTTGGTGCTGCCGTCTGGTCTTCAGCAATACTTGTTTTGCTAACACAATGAAGCTGATAAACCCCGGTAGGAGACCCACCATCATGTTCTACATCGGTGGGAGACCCATATTCTGACGATGCCATGTCCTTCCTAATAAGGAAAGGAAGAAGTTATCTTTATAGCCTTTTGCATGACGTTGACAAAAACATGTCATAGAAAATTAGTAGAAAACAAACTTGTTTGAGTTTGAGCTTGATCAGACAATTGTAACCCACTGCATAACAACTCAAAACAGTTTTAGTATGTTTTGTTGAAAACAGAAGTGTTTTTTTTTTCTTTCTTAGTATCTAAGCTAGATTAATTTGCTACAATATCCATCGCAATCCTGATAGTCTATAGTTACTGTTGAACCCGTCAATCTTGCTCAGGACTAGTACTAGTACTTAGTAGCTTACTAGTGCTTAGAAGCTTAAGACTTATGCAGACCCTCTTTTCAGACTGGACAAGATTTTGTGTCAAAGGATTTGAACCCAGGACCTCTGTTTTCTAGGTCTAAACCCTAAAGCATTTACTCAACACAGTACTCAGGTACAGTACTTGAATGTGTTCCTGACATGCTGCAAGGAAGGCCTACCACTACCAGACACATTCCCGAAGGGTCCAGCCAGCGGTGGACAGGTTAACCTCAGGTCACTTGCAGGGTTAAAGATTAGCAATTACTATGCCTGTCGATCAGCTATTTTGGCTGAATGCCATATGATTGGGCTATGAATGGGGGGATCTGAGTAGCCTGACGGGATAGCCAGGCCAGGTAGACAGGCCAGGTAACCTGGCCTGGTAGACTGCCCAGCCTTTTAAGCGAACCCTGAGCGATTGAACAGAAGGCAACGGGAACCTACCGGACTCTGACTTGGCAGAATAGGCGACTTTGGCCACAGAGTTAGGGATAAAAGCCTAGTATGAGCTGATTGAGGCCTTGGAGTGAACTGTCCGGCCGGCGGACGGACTCCAAAAACTGACTGAAATACCATGGCAACTCTTTTGTCACTATTTGGTCAAATTCCATTTATTTTCACCCAATTGACCCATCTGCTCGGACGAACCTCAGACTGAGGACTTATTACGACGCCTTGCAAAGTGTTTGCGATAGTAAAATATCTTAAAAATCAGAACAAGTTTGACTTCTCACCCGCAGTAGTTCACCTCTGACCCCTCGCTACGACGAAAGAGGAAAGCAGCTCGACAACCCGGTTTACGCCGGGAAAAAAAATCCTCATATACATCAATGATGCCTTTAAAACTCCACTCACCTACAGGGATGAGTGGAGTGCCGTCGCTCAGGGAGGTCACGGACGTCTTCAGACGGAGCAGCTCTCATCGGATGTTTCGACCTTTACCCGTTACATCCTCCTTCTGTCGGGTCCAGCAGTTGTGGGCAACCCACTACTCGTCCGCTCCTCCCGGCTTCCAGCCTACTTCCTCCCTTTTCCTCCACAGCCAACATGATGCAGCCTCTGCTGTTTCTCCTATCCTTCGCACTGCATTCTTTCTTGCTCTTCCTGTCACTCCTACTGCTGTTAGTAGCTTCCATGTAGACTGAGCTGGGAAACCTCAACACCCTACTTCTACTGGGAACAGCCACGACTGCCATCCTTTCTCTCTTCAGCACTGGAGCAAGTCGTGGTATTTTCTCGCCTTTCTCTCATGTGCTCCTCACATCTTTCCTCCCACGGCACTGTTAGCTCGATCAGTATGATCTTCTTCCCTTCTTCTGACCACAGTGCTGCGTCTGGCCGTAAGTTTGTCTGAACTACTGGGGGGAAGTGCAGCCTTCTTCCAAAATCTACCTTCAGCTCCCATGCCCTCGCCTTCTGTAGTATGCTCGCTTCTGATCTTTCTGTCGCGGGACGACGACTCTTCTCACCCTCTCTAACAAATGCCATGGCTGGCGCGAGTTTTGCTTCCACGTGGTGCGTTTTCCTCCTCTCTACTTCCAGGATGCTAGCTAATATTGGTCGACAGCACCTTCTCATGGCACCACCGGTACCTGCCCTGGGCGAGGGCTACTTTACAGCTGGAGAGGATATGAGCCATTATTCCTCTCTCACCACAGAGCTTGCAAGCTGGGTCTTATCTTATAAGAGTTTCCATCTGTACAGGTTTACTGGTGAGGGTAGCGTGTCGTACACGGACCTAAGCATGAATGATACTCTGAATGGCTCCAACTTCCATAACTCAGCCCATGTGATTCTTCTGCTGGGGAGATTCCATTTCGTCCATGCGCCTTGCGCTGCCAACTCTACGGCCTTGGCCTGTCGCCTTTCTTCTTCTAAGTTTCTAACTTGCTCCTGTACCAGGGCTCGTCTCTCTTTTCTGTTGGCTTTCCCCTACTGTTTGCCGTTTATAGTCGCGAAGCAGATCTTTCACCCCTAGCAAAAAAGGGAGATTGAATGGCTCGGAGCCCATAAATATATGCTTCATGGAGGCCACTTAATTATTTTTATATTCATAAATGATGCCACATTATTCAAACAACACCACAAAAGTATTTTGCACCTGGGTTTCTAATAGAGCGGCTTGTCGAAGGTTATTTTCAATTTACATACCTTTTGGATTTTTTCTTGGTTCTGTGGTGGCAATAACTGACGGTTAATCGTTACTCGGTTTTTGTTACTTTGTTATATATCCAATATTTGTATTGTGTTAGGAAATAATATTTTGTCTACATACTTTGGGCATATTCTACTTTATAAAATGTCTAACCTGTAGTGAATACCAAAGGAAAATAAGCGACCACACAAAAGCAACTTGGAATCGGTGAAATGATTTTTACTGCAGATTGTAAACTAACCTGCAAGGTGATCGAGTGTCGATGAAGGCATAAAACACACTATGGTAGAAATGTGTAATGGTAGATATGTAGTTTTATATAAACGTTTTTGAAACTAGTTGATTATTTTCTGATAAGTAATTACCCATATTATGGTTAAGGGGGGAAACTTCATCGTCTCATCTATGTATTGCTAAGTTTGTATAGTCTATCATGGATATTAAGTGTTTTGTACTCCATGAAACTTTGAGAGAAGTAACACGACACGTGGAATACCCACCTTACTGGCTAGACAAAACAATCTTTAACATCGTCTACTGCCTCCGTCTGATTCCACAAGAAACAACACTTAATATCACATTATGTAACAGAGGTGTGATATAAATATAGTTCAATGTCATACATCTCTTTAGCCACTACTCGCATTTGCAAACTCAAACACAACAATCTAGTTCACCCGTAGAAACCTGAATCAGACAATACGAATAATTTCTTTGAAATAGTTCATTGTTCTCCGCAGTGAGAAATGTTCTTTAAAGCAAAGCCTTTCGAGTAGAAAAAATTCCAACAGTAGAAAAATCAGGAGACTAGAATAAGATATGTTCCTATAGGTTTTTCCTAGACTAGCTCAATATCCTCAAATTGCTAATTGGTTATGTTAATATGCCTCACGGCCCTCTCCCATGAACAAAATTTGGTTCAGAGTCTATTGGTGAGAGATTTGCCATCATACTCAAGATAAGGCGAAGCGAACCTCAGACTGAGGACTTAGCAGGACGCTTCGTAACGTGTCGGCGGGAATCAAATATCTTGGGCATCAGGAGAACATATTCACCTTTGACCCAACGTCTTCACCTCTGACCCCTCGAGCGACGGAAGGACTAGTAGCCCGAGTCCCGGTTTACGTGAGGAGAAAAAGCATCGTGGCAAACAGGTAAGGCTTAACAGCAAGCAGTCAAGTGTTTCGATATCCAACATAAGAGATTGAGGTCATTTCTGTGGAAGAAAATCAGAGAAATATGGTAGTTTATAGGATATTTCTGTATGTGAATATGGTGGAAATGAAGGGGGAGGGGGGCGAAACCGAATATACGTGCGGCCCTCATTCCCTCCGCACGTTATGTAGGAGACTCAGTGGCCGTTTTGGTGGATATGAATGGACTTTTGGGGGGATATAAATGGCCTTTTGAAAGATTTAAAATGGTATGCAATGTCATGAAAGGCCAACTGCTGTTAAGATTTCCCCAGTTTCTCTACTGCATCTTTCGTGTAAATGGAATTGCAATTTAGTGTAGCAGTATGGGCGACCCAGTTCACCAGTCAGCAGTGTAACGGAGCATGTAGGTCGAAGATAGGACTGTTCAGCCACACGAGGGCCTGCAGACCTTCCAGAACTTCCCTCACAGCTCGAGAGAGTGATAACATTATCTGTGTTGTACATGCACTTTCATAACATTTCTAGATCTCCAATTCGTTGATATTATTGTATTTGCTTTCTGGGAACATTTTCCTTCAATTTCCGTGCCATTCAGGGGAAAAATGAACTGTAGTTGATATAAGAAATGTTCTAAGTGATATCAACGGATTGAGTGACTAAAGTTGGGGTATTGTAACAACTTTATTATATAACAGCCCTAGAAAATAAAATGATAAAAAATTGAGGAACCAAAATTTAACTTGAAAGTTCATCTGTGTTTGTAGAAGTCATTATAGAACTAATTTAACTGTTATTAACAACACAAAAAATGAACTCACCTAAATTGGATTGTTCATTCCTTGACAAAGGCTGGTGATGTTTCGTCGTAAATTTGGGTGAGTCCAATATTTGTGTTGGAAATTACAGTTAAACTAGCTTCATAAACAAAATTTTATTCACAAAAAAAATCGAAATTTTATGTGGTTGTTAAGCAGTAGATTAGTGAAATTATCTGATCAAATTATAGCTCAGAGTCGTTTTTCTATAAATTCCAAAATAATGATGACATTTTATCTTATCTCTTATAGGCTGGACATGGCAACGTCATGGCATGGGTCTCCCATTAAAGTAAAGCAGAGTTCCTACGATGGGTCTCCCACCGGGGTTTCCCAGATGGACTTTGACCGCACATCAAGTAATGCCGAAAACCAGACGACAGACAAAAAGGTCAACTTGATTACTAAAAAAGTCGACTTGAAGAGTGCTAGTGAGCATGCAGAAGACAAACCCCACAAGTGTGACCGCTGTGACTATTCTACACCATCGAGATCCAGCATAGACTGTCATCCCTACATGTGTGGGCAGTGTGGGTACAGGACGGTAAACAAAGGTCACCTATCCAAACACATGAGAATCCACACAGGAGAAAAACCCTACAAGTGTGACCAGTGTGATTATTCTACAGCAGAGAAAGGCAATTTGATCAGACATATTACAGCAAAACACAATGGAGACAAACCCTACATGTGTGGGGAGTGTGGGTACAGAGCTGCTATATGGTCTACTTTGTCCCAACACATAAGAACCCATACAGGTGAAAAGCCCTACAAGTGTGACCAGTGTGACTATTCTGCAGCACAGAAAGGTACTTTGGACAAGCATATAGCAGCCACACACAGTGGTGAGAAACCCTACAAGTGTGATCAGTGCGACTATTCTGCAGTACAGAAGGTCCTTCTGGCCAACCACATAGCAGCAAAACACACTGGTGAGAAACCTTACATGTGTGGGGAGTGTGGGCTCAGAACAACTCATAAATCTATGTTATTGATACATATGAGAACCCATACAGGAGAAAAACCCTACAAGTGTGACCAGTGTGACTATTCTGCAGCACAGAAATCCACGTTGGACTATCATATGACAGCAAAACACACTGGTACCGGTAAGAAACCCTACAAATGTGACTATTCTGCAGCACAGAAGGCCACTCTGGACAACCATACAGCAGCAAAGTACACTGGAGAGAAACCTTACATGTGTGGGGAGTGCGGGTTCAGAACAGCTCAAAAGTCTCAGCTATCCAGGCATATGCGAATCCATATCGGAGAAAAACCCTACAAGTGTGACCAGTGCAACTATTCCGCAGCGCAGAAATCCACTTTGGACCATCATATGGCAGCGAAACACACTAGTGACAAACCCTACATGTGTGGGGAATGTGGGTACGGAACAGCTCAAAGGGCTAACTTGTCCAAACACATGAGAACACATACAGGAGAAAAACCCTACGCGTGCGACCAGTGCGACTATTCTGCAGCACAGAAAAACACTTTGGACTACCATATGAAAGCAAAGCACGCTGTTGATAAATCCTACATGTGTGGGGAGTGTGGGTTTAGGACAGCTCGGAAGTCAAACTTGTCCAAACACATGAGAACCCATACAAGCGAATGACGAAATAGGTTTTTTCCAGTACTTTACAAAACACATTGGATAACACCGTTCAGTGTCACCACTCTTGGACTTGAAAGATGATAATGCGTGTGAAACCTGGCTTGGTTATTTCTAACTTACAATGTTGATGGAAGTCAACTGTGTAAGAATTGTAGAAAGGCGTAAAGGTTGATTAGATGATAAGTTGATAGATTTTTTTAAAGGCGTTCAAAGCAAGTTGATGCATCTAAAATGCGGTTTTCTTACTTCGTTTATTCCTAAAAACTGTACCGTTAGGCCCACTAGCTTTAAATATTTTGTCTTTTGAAAGTTTAGAATAGGTATATTCAGTTGTCAATGCCAGCAAAAGTGTGGTCTCGATGAAGTACGTTTGAACAATTACAATAGTATAAATGATTTTTATCAAACTTTTTTGTCAACTAACCTACAAGACCAGTGTTAATGATGGAATGAAGGAGGCGCACACAATTTAAAACTGGATAATTATTTTCTGAAATGCTAGTTCTTGTTCTTACAAATTAAACTTTGCACTTTAATCCACTCATATATCGAAGTTTTTTTCAACTGACCTGTTTATACTAAGATTCACTATCTAACTTTATACTAAGTAGTCCTAATATCTATTTTTTTAACTAACCTGTTTATATAATCTATGTGTTACTCACTATATAATTAGCTGTACAGTTCTCAGAAAGCAACTGCAAACTGTATGAAATAAGATACACATCAACTTGGTACATTTATTGTTTTGTTTTGTTCCACAGAGTAAATAAAAACTGCATTTGAAACAAATATTGTCAATCATTCAGAAACCATCCAGACCAATTATAAAACTGAAGACTCGGGTTTTAGCTCATCTATGGTAGAATAGAATGTTTACCGTAAAACGTTGTTGTTTGCGATTCTATTTCAATGCGCTCTAATTACCTATAAAAACCGCCGATTGAATTAACAAGACTTAAACCTTGTTCTGCTGGCGATTTTTTGCCCAATTTAATTTCCCAGAGCTGATTTCGCCATCAGATCACTAAAACTTGACCTGTGCTGCTGCTGCAGATTTACTCCCCCATTCAATGGGCTTTACAGTGGTATGTAACTTTTACTTGAGAAATACCCCAAACCTATAAAAGTACAGCTCAGCATGACAAGGGTTAAATATGCAAAACAAGCAATGTTGGAGACTATTTGGCAGCACAAGAAGTTAACTTCAATTACGTTGGTGAAAAACCCTACATGTGTACAGAGTGTGGGTACAGAGCAGCTCATAGGTCTTCAAGTTTGACCAGTGTGATTATTCTGCAGCACGGAAACACCGTTTGGACGAGCATCGCACAAAGCACAGTGGTAAGAAACCCCTCATGTGTGGAGAGTGGTGGTATAGGACAGCTCATAAATCTAACTTATCCAAACATATGAGAACCCACATAGGTGAAAAGCCATACAAGTGTGACCAGTGTGACTACTCTGTTGCACGGAAAGGCAATTTGGATACTCATCAAGCAGCAAATACCAGGGGTAAACCCTACTAGTACATGTGTGGAGAGTGTAGGTACAGAGCGGCTTATAGGTCTGCTCTATCCCAACACATGAGAATTCAAACAGTAGAAAAACCGTACAAGTGTGACCTGTGCGGCTATTCTGCTGCACAATCTTCTGCCTTGGTCAGTCATTTGACAACAAAGCACAATGATGGGAAACCTTACAAATATGACCAGTGTGACTATTCTGCAGCACAGAAGGCCACTCTTTCACAACTCCTTCCCAGTCTGTAGTTTATAGAATCGTTTTCGAAACTTGTTAACTTGTTTTATGATTATTCCTGTTGTTACTGTTGCGCAGGAAACTTTAGACTTCGTATTATCTAATTCGTACCCTCTAATCAATGTATTACCTGGGATACGAGTAGTTAATTATTGTTAAGGGGGATACTTTGTACTTGAGTTCGTATCATTTCATTCGTGTCCGTATATTCAATATCAGTAGCCTATAGCTTTATATTACTACTTTATATCAAATTCTATGTATTACTTAGATAGTATAGTCCATCATTAATATCAAGAAATTCTTCAATGCTTTATTAAGCTGTGTGAGTATGACAAAGTAACGCAAGCTATGGCACCACGACCCGTGGAATGTCCAGCCAACAGTCTGTAGTAGTGCCAAGATAATATAATACAAGGTTAAGCAGAGTTTGCTGTCTCCGTCTGATTCCAGAACAAAATAAAGAGTCAATATATAATATGTAACAGAAATGTGAAACAATGCTAAGTTAGATACCACACATATCTTCAGCTATTATTTGCAAACTCTTAAACAACAATCGTGTTCGCCCATACAAGAGAAACTACAGTTTCTATATTTATAGAAAGCCAGCGAAGGCAATCAAATAAATTCCTTGAGACAGTTTCTTGTTCTGCGCCTGCCAGAAATGTTAAGCGAAGCCTTTCGGAAAAAAAGAAGAATCCAACAGGAAGAAAAACAGGAAACTAGAAAGAATAAGAATTGTTTGTTTTTACTAAATACTTTTTCCCTTGACTAGTTCAGTTCATCCGCGTTGAGGTGACACTTCTCCACATGTTCCGGTCCAGCATGATTGAACGGAGCTAACTGAACATGTTAATATACCTCACCCATGAACAAAATTTGAATATATCGGTGATTGGCGATCATACTACCGTGTTAGGGGTAAGGTAAAGTGGCCGAACCGCAGAGGTCGAAGCTTGACGGTTTTTACGTCTTGGCGGGCGTCAAATATCTGGGACATCAGGAGAACGTATTCACCTTTGACCGCTGCGCTTCACGGGTTCGCTTAAAAGGCTGGGCTGTCCACCAGGCCAGGCTACCTGGCCTGTCTACCTGGCCTGGCTATCACGTCAGGCTACTCAGATCCCCCATTCATACCCCCATCATGTGGCACTCAGCCAAAATAGCTGATTGACAGGCATAGTAATTGCTAATTTTCAACCCTGCCAGTGTCCACTGGCTGGACCCTTCGGGAATGTGTCTGGGAGGCCTTCCTTGCAGCTGTCAGGAACACATTCAAGTACTGTACCAGTACTGTGTTCGGTAAATGCTTTAGGGTGTTAGATCAAGAAAACAGAGGTCCTGGGTTCAAATCCTTTGACATGTCACAAAATCTGTTAACAGTACTTTACCCACTCCAACTTGTACAAGGGGGTTGGAGAGATTATTGTCAGTGGAAGGAGAGGATTGGGCTCTGTCCTGGACCCAAAAATTATACAGTGGATAACAATCCACAGCATCAAAAATGCTATGTGACTACTAAGATTGTATATGTCAACATAACATACTAGCATAGAGAACAAGGAGGTACATGTAATTATACAGTACCCCCCTTGGTCAATACAAGTTTAGCTTTACAGTGAGCAAGTGATTTATGCTCTCCCTTCTTGTTGCACAAGCTGAGATAGTTTCTGTTCTAGAAGATAGATATTCAATAAAGAAACAAATTTCTGTTGCTGGCAAGCCCATTCTTACACACACACACACACACACACATTTACACACCCACAAACATACACAAACACAGTGCTGGTACTTGTGTTCCTGACATGCTGCAAGCAAGGCCTCCCAGACACATTCCCAAAGGGCCCAGCCAGTGGTGGACAGGGCAACCATGGGTCACTGGCACTAGCAGGGTTGGAGATCAGCAATTACTATGCCTGTCAATCAGCTATTTTGGCTGAGTGCCATATGATGGGGCTATGAATGGGGGGATCTGAGTAGCCTGACGTGATTGCCAGGCCAGGTAGACAGGCCAGGTAGCCTGGCCTGGTGGACAGCCCAGCCTTTTAAGCGAACCCGCGCTTCACCTATGACCCCCTGATACGACGGAAGAGCAACAGCCCGAGCGCCGGATTTTACGTGAGGAGAAAAAAGCCATAGTAAGCAGGTTAGACTTAATACCAAGTAGTCAGCTATTTTGATATCGAGTATAAGAGTTTAAAGTCATTTCTGTCTAAGAAAATAAAGTAAAGTATCATAGTTAACATGACATTTCTGTGTGTGAATATGGTAGAAATGAAGGGGGAGGGGGGCGAAACCAAACATACCGGCGATCCTCATTACCTGCGCACGTCATGTAGGAGGTAAAGTAGCCGTTTTTAAGAATATAGAGAGCCTTTAAGGAGGACATGGAATGTTATGGAATGCCATGTAAGGCAGTGTATTTTCTTTTTTCAAGCACTAATGTTTAAACTCCTCGAAGTAACGTTTGAAAGCAAGGCATGATGAAGGCATAAATTTTACGATTTTTTTAAAAATCTTGAACGGATGCTTAGTGCTTAATGGAATCTCGGAAGTTAAAATTTAAGGGACGACTCAGAAAATAACAAATAACTAAGATAACAAAACAATGAATTAGATGAAGTAGCCCGGGGACAAGTGGGGCTGTTTTTTATAGCCTGTTTGAAATGGGACCGTGTAGCGCAGTGGTAGTTTCTTCGGCCCGTGACCGAGAGGTTGCGGGTTCGAATCCACCTGCTGTGTTACCGATCTTGTGCCCTTGGGAAAGGCACTTCCCTTGGGAAAGGCACTTTACACGACTTTCCTCACTTCACTCGAGTGAAAAATGAGTACCTGCGAACATCCACCCGAGCGGATCAAACCATTCCGGCCATCTCCCGAGCAGCCCTCGTCTATTGGGTCAGTTAGTCCTCACTCATAGTGAGCAATTGGGCTGGTCTCAATCATGATGTTTCTGACCTAGGGCGAAGAGTTGCTGTTATAGTTCCAATCATGTAACCCGTAACCTTGAGTGGCCTTCATGGCCATGTTACGTGGTGACCATTGAGTAAAAAAAAAAGTTGTAGGGAAACGTTTCATTTTATATCATCTTCTAGCTATAACTATGATATTTTTTTCATTGAATCTGCTTTGTTCATTAACTTTACATTTAGCATTTCAGATGGTCAGCTGAAGAGGGTGACAATTTTATTACCGAATAATATTTGCTGTAACTTATACATTTTCGTATCCTTAATTGATCTACATCTACATCCGTGTACCCCCAAACGGGCCCCATAAGGGGGGGGGGGGGGATGAAGCTTCCGGGTTAGGGCGAGCAGGCCGCCTGCCTGGCACGGAAACACTCAACGTTGGGAGCACTTACAACCGTGCCAGGCAGGGCGATTTAATCAGGAATAGAGGGATGGTACGTGGGAAAAATAAGTTTTTATATGTGTCAGTACAGGCGAAGATGGGCTGGTATTTGTAGTCGTGGCTTCCCCGGGTGCGCCCTTGGGCTACTTTAAGCATGCTGTTAGTGTCTATATTAATATCTTTATTAAGTACTTTATAGAAAAGTGTAATGACTCTGAACAGGCGGTATCTAAACTCTGAAATTTCTGCTTAGCTTTATCATTCTGCTAGAGTCTTCCAGAAACACACTGTACCAATTATAATGCTGATTTTCCTGCCATTTGGGTGTAGAATTCATTCTCTAAACCCATTCACAGAGCTCAGAATGCATGTGCGGCCAGAGGAATTCTAGGTAATGTGTCAAAGGTTTAGGCCCACAATAAGTTAAGTGAAAATAAAACCCGTCTGGACATTGTTACGCAAATTGAAACAACCGTTGAGACAAGGACTGTTTTCTTTTTGTGAGCCTTAGCCTAAGACATATCATCTAGAATTCTTGTGGCCGCAAACGCATACTGACCTCTGTGACAAGGCTTATTTGATATGAGAAATGCCCTGAACGAGAGTGACTGTTCAAGTGAATAGAAGGGCTTACAGGTGTTTGTTACAAATTCGTCAAGCTAAGAAAATCATCAAAAGTTGAGAAAGCAACATTTCTTTTCTCACAACACATGCCGAAATGTTGACTTGTTGCGCAATTGTTATCTGATCAAGTTATAACACAATGTTTCAATTTTTGATATCATGACTCTTTATTTTCTTTTTAGGCTGAACATGGCAACAGCAGGGCCCGGGTCTCACACTGTAGTAGAGCAGAACTGCTATGATGGGTCTCACACCGGGGTTTCTCAGATTGACTATGACAGCAAATCAAGCAATGCTGAAGAACAGACAGCAGAGATATCTATCTTGGACCGTCATATAGCAACCCACACCGGAGACAAACCCTACATGTGTGGGCAGTGTGGGTACAGGACGGTTAGAAAGCATGACTTATCTCGACATACGAGAACCCATACAGGAGAAAACCCTACAAGTGTGACCAGTGTGACTATTCTGCAGCAAGGAAATCCCACCTTGACATCCATATAGCAGCAAAACACACCGGCGAGAATCCCTACATGTGTGAAGAGTGTGGATATAGGACATTTCAAAGGTCTGCATTATCCAGACATATGAGAATTCATACCGGAGAAAAACCCTACAAGTGTGACTTTTGCGACTATTCTGCATCACAGAAGCACTACCTTGACTATCATATGGCAGCAAAGCATACCGGAGACAAACCTAACATGTGTGGGGAGTGTGGGTATAGGGCAGTTAAAAAGCATGACTTATTCCGACATATGAGAACCCATACCGGAGAACAACCCTACAAGTGTGACAAGTGCGACTATTCTGCTGCACGGAAAACCCACCTTAACCACCATTTGGCAGCAAAACACGGTGGTGACATACCCTACATGTGTGGGGAATGTTGGTACCAAACAGCTCAAAGGGCTAACTTGTCCAAACACATGAGAACACATACAGGAGAAAAACCCTACAAGTGTGACCAGTGCGACTATTCTGCAGCACAGAAATCCACTTTGAATAACCATATGGCAGCAAAGCACACTGGTGATAAACCCTACATGTGTGGAGAGTGTGGGTTAAGGACAGCTCGGAAGTCAACCTTGTCCAAACACATGAGAACCCATACAAGAGAATGACCAAACAATTTTTCCCCAGTACTTTACAAAACACATGCCATTGGAGAAAACCCGTCAGTGTCACTACTCGTGGACTGGAAAGATGATACTACACGTAAAACTGTACATTATTATTTCTAACTTAAAATGTTGATGGACGTCAACTGTCAACTGTGTAAGAATTATAGAAAGGTGTAAAAGTTTATTATAGGATAAGTTGACAGATGTTTTTAAAAGCCGTTCAAAGTAAGTTGACTCATCTGAATTGCAGATTTCTCGCTTTGTATATTCCTAAAAACTGTACTAGTATCGTTACTAAGTAATATTTTTCCACGTGCTTTGACTATTTCTCTTTAGAATAGGTATATTCAGTAATGAATACCAGCAAAAGTGTGGTTTTAATGAAATAGAATACGTTTGAGCAACTACAGTAGTACAGTAGAAACCGCTTAAATGCATTGCCTATTTGCCTTGAATTTTCGTACAATTATCCGGCTGTTGCAATAATGCGAAGTTATCTAGCTGGACCGCATCGGTTGGAGCCTATTATCTGATTGGTTGACAGTTGGTTTGTGGCAACATTCATAATAACCGCTGGTAGACATCTAGATAGCAGGGCTTCATCGGATAATGCCGCTGGGGACCGGGCGTTAGAAGGATGCTGTATACATGATTTTTGCAACAATTGTTTTGTTAACTAACCTCCAAGACCAGTCTGAGGGAAGCGCAAACGATTTGAATCTGGATAATTATTTTCTGAAAACGCCTGTTCTTATTCTTAAGAAGGAAACTTTAGTCCACTCAAATTATCGATTTATTTTGCTGACCTGTTTATTGTAATATTTACTATCTAACTGTATCGTAGTCTTAATGCCTACTTTTTAACTAACATGTTTCCTTTTAAAATATCTAAGTGTTACTCATTATATATAATTATCTGTACAATCCTCAGAAAGCAACTGCCAACTATATCTAGTGAGATACACATAATTTTGGTGCAGTTTTTGTTTTGTTTTGTTCCACGGAGTCAATAAACTGCATTTGAAACTAGAGTTCCACGAACACATACCTTTGCCAAATAAACCAGGTTTGTTATGTAGAATGATGTCTGTAGACAAATGCGTTACTCATGTCATTTTCTTCATAATTATATGCTTGGAGTTGGTTTATAAAATTTCGGCATTGATTATGCAAATTAGATCCCAAGTTACAATTAATTGATATCAAATTGTATCAAGCATAACTTAAGCTATCAGCATAGCAAAAATCATGATGATCCTTTGATCCATTCTTGACTTATTCTCTTTCAAAGTCTTTAAATACACCTCTTACTCTCTTCCCTCTTTCTCAGTTACATATGTGAAACTTTGATGAAAGTAGTATAATGGAATGCAGTGGATTTATAAACTTTTCCTCATCAATTATGCAAATTAGCTGTTAATTTGCATAATAAGTATCACATTATATAAGTCTTTACTTAGGCTATCTACATGCCAAAAATCATGACGATTCGTCAACACGTTCATAGTTTCTCATTAATTATGCAAATGAGATCATCATTTGCATGATAAATATGTATTGACATTTCTCTCTTTCTCAGCTACATATGTGACAAGTTTTAAAGTCCTATCATGGAACGTAGTGAATTTATTAAATATCCTCATTAATTATGCAAATTATCTGCTGATTTGCATAATTGGTATCTCATTATGTTTGTCTTCACTTACGCTACCTACATACCAAAAAACATGATGATCCGTCAACATCTTCATATTTTCTCATTAATTATGCAAATGAGGCCATCAGTTGCATAATTGATATCTATCGACATTTCTCTCCTTCCCAGCTACATATGTGACAAGTTTGAAAGTCCTATCATGGAATGCAGTGGATTTATAGATTTTCCTCATAAATTATGCAAATTAGCTGTTGATTTGCATAATTAGTATACCATTATGTAAGTCATCACTCATTCTATCTACATACCAAAAATCATGACGATCCGTCAACACGTTGTAGAGTTATTCTCGTCCAAAGTTTGAAAGGAACCCGGCGCCTGCAGTTCCAAAAAAGCCGCTAGGGGGGCCAAACTCACAGCACTTATTCTCTGCCTCGAGGGCTATCTACCACTTAAAAATCATGATCACAGCATGTCCAGAACAGGAGATATCCAAAATTGAGGTTCTGCTGCAGTACCTTAGCAAGCCGCTAGGGGGCCCATTATCGAACTTGACCTTCGTTTTCCCGACCCCTACCCACCTACCAAAAATTATCGGGATTCATCCAAGACTTCTTGAGTTATGCTGTTAACACACACACACACAGACACACACACATAGACTCACAAGCCCAAAACATAACCTTAGCCATTCTGGCAAAGGTAACAAATATTGCGAACCATTCAGAAACCATCCGGACAAGTCAGAAACTAGAGACTCGGGTTCAAGCCCATTTACGGTATAATGGAATTTTCTCTTTCTTTTACCGTAAAACGTTTTTTTTTTTGCGATTCTATTTCAATATTTTCTAATTACAAATGGAAACACTAATTGAATTAATTAACAAGACTTAAGTCTATTCTGGATTATCAATCCTGCTAACGTGTCGACAGGAATCACTAGACTCTTGGAGATCAGGAGAACATATTCACCTTTGACCCACAGCTCTTCACATTTGACCCCACGGGAAGACGCAAGAACGAATTCGAAGCAGTCTGAATCCAGGGTTACGCCAAGAGAAAGTGAGCGGAAAACAACACCATAGTCTGCAGGTAATACTCAATAGCGAACAGCAAAGTTTTGTCATGTGGAGTTTATTCGATAGAGTTAATTTCTGCAGAAGAAAAACACGGAAAGATCATAATCTATGGCCTTTTTTTAGGATATGGATTTGGTAGAAATGAATGGGGAGGGGGGCAAAACCAAACTTTCCCCGTCATGACCTCATTATGCCATGCAGCAGGGGAGATTTAGAGGGTATGGAATGGTTTGTCTTGGGACACGTTGAAACATCCGGACGTGACCTTTGAACTAGGCGGGGAAGGGGGCCGGGGATGGTGTTTTGGATGTTGTGCCATTCTTCCAAGTCGTTGAGAGCAAAAAAAAAATTATCATCTACTTTTTGTTTTGTTTTTCCAGTTTCTTTAAATCTACTGGTAAAATAACAGTGTTGGTAAAAATTGAATTGATTATGTAGCAGAAATTAGGTCGGAAGGTGTTGCATAATTCTCTATCTGGAATGAATATTACAAAAAATATCTTATCTCAATATATATCCCAGCACTAGCCAGCAAAGTTCAAGATTTCTAGGAAAAGCAATGTATTCAAAAGAATTTGGGCCGAAACTGTGTGGCTATATCACATACAATTGAATGAAACGCTTTGTGGGGGATAAAGAATTATATATATCGCCTCATCTTTATATGTTTCTGGTGCATGCATGATTTTTCTTCCATTTTTTTTTACAAAGGATTCTAGCTGATGTAAGACTTACATGTGATTTTGTTAACTGCGGTGTTCTTGAGTGATGGTAAATCAACAGTTTATTTTACTATGAGCGTGCCAACATTGTTGTTGGGTAAGTTGCAATGCATTACATCAGTCCTGTCCAGACTGGGATTTTTATTCTTTTTCGCATTCCAAAGTTGGCACGGATACTTTTAGCTCACCCCCTAATCTGGATAGTGTCAAGTTCAAATTGAATGCCCTTGTCAAGTAACACTATATACTTTCTTTAGAGATATTAGATGACTTTTGTAATTCTTTCTTTATTTTCGCAGTATTTTAGACATGGAAACGACTGCACATGCGTATCCAACCGGAGTGGATCAGAATTGCTGTGATGGGTCTCTCACTGGAGTTCCCCAGGTTGACTGTGCGAGCAAAACAAGGAATACTAGAAACCGTACGGAAGGACATAACGCCAACTTCAATAACGCTGGTGATAAACCATACATGTGTGGGGAGTGCGGGTACCGGACAGTTAAAAAGGATACCTTATCCAGACATATGAGAATCCATACAGGAGAAAAGCCCTACAAGTGTGACCAGTGTGACTATTCTGCTGCACGTAAATCCAGTTTGAACAGACATTTAGCAAAACACACAGGAGAGAAACCCTTCATGTGTGGGGAATGCGGGTACAGAACAGATGACAAGACTAAATTGTCGAAACACATGAGAACCCATACCGGTGAAAAGCCCTACAAGTGTGACCGGTGTGGCTATTCTGCAGCACAAAAAGTCAATTTGGTTTCTCATCAAGCAACACATACCGGTGAGAAACCCTACATGTGTGGGGAGTGTGGGTACAGGACAGCTCAAAGGTCTAACTTATCCCGACATATGAGGACCCATACGGAAGAGAAACCCTACAAGTGTGACCAGTGTGACTATTCTGCTTCTCAGAAAGCCAACCTTGACTACCACATAGCAACAAAGCACACTGGTGAGAAACCCTACATGTGTGGGGAGTGTGGGTACAGGACGGCTATGAGGTCTGACTTACCGAAACATATGAGAATTCATACAAGAGTAAAACCCTGCAAGTTGGACCAGTGTGGCATTTCTACAGCATGCAAACCCAGTTTGGACCAGCATCTAGCAACTCACACCAGAGACATAACCTACAAGTGTGGGGAGTGTGGGTTCAGGACAGGTAAACAGTATGAATTGTCCCGACATATGAGAATACATACAGGTGAGAAACCCCACAAGTGTGACTATACTGCTGCGTGGAAATCCCACCTTGACTCTCATATGGCAACGAAACACACCGGTGAGAACCCTACATGTGTGGGGAGTGTGGATACAGGACATATCAACGGTGTAATTTATCCAGACGTATGAGAACCCACACGACTGAATAACCCTACAGAGGTACAGGAGTCATGTGTGTCACTACTCTGATGACTTAGAAGATGACTTTAGACAAGCACGGGATTTTAGGGCTAAAGAACGGACAGCCATATCTTTACTTGTACATAAGAAGCCATGCAGGCGAAAAAAACATGTACATGTGTCCGATGTATGGTAGCACGTACATCTCACATATCTTGCCACAGCTCTAAAAGCCTAGTTGTGTTAGTGATACTTGTACATTGATCTAAAAAAAGAACAGTCGGCTACTTTTATACCTCACCTCACCGGTCCATAGCCTCACCATCTACATTTATAAGTTACAGATAATTGATCAAACTTCTTTAAGTACAGATAAAGGTACCTGTACCTACATGTTAACATCTGTACATGTATCTGTACCTTCAATTATAGTTACACAGCTCTATCCCACAACACTAAAAGCCTGGTTGGGTTAGTGATATTTGTACACTGTTCTAGAATTTAGGACAGTCGGCATTTATAACTTACAGATAATGGATCAAACGTCTTTACTGAGTAGGTATACAGGTAAAGGTCCGGACCTCTACCTACATGTTAACATCTAACTGTAACTGTACCTTTATCTGCACCTGTACCTTAGGTTAAAGGTACACAGCTCTACCCCACAATACTAAAAGCCTGGTTGTGTTAGTGATATTTTTACATCAACCTAGCCCTTGCTGACTACACACATTGGCCGATCATTTACTCCGAAGGAGAAAAATCTAAGTGATAGAGGAAAGTAACCAAACTGATGTTCGAGAAGTGTTGTGTACACGTGTATTAGTGACATTCACCGGACATAGGAATGTCCATGTGTTAAAAACAAACAAGATTAAGGACAAAAGCTGAGAAAAATGCATTTTGGTTTGAAATCGTCTTCAGTTTTGTAACCCTGACAGACTGTTAGGAAGTTTATATGTAGAGAACGATGATCATTAGATTTACAGTTCATGAGACAATAATGATAACTAGATGTATACTTTTTATGATTATTATAATTTATCATTATCTGAATGTTTCTAATCTACCTGAGAGCAACCGTGAACTTCATTTGTGATTCAGGAAGAAAGATGAAATAAAGATTTGGATGTTTTACACTGATCAGTTTTGTTATCGATTTTCTCAATTTCAATGTCACATCCAACCGAAAAATTCGCCCGTACAGCAGAACAGCGTTCTCTCTGCTTATAGAAAGTTTGAACAGACTGTACATTTTTTTCTGGAAGAGGCTAAGTTTTTGTCCATTCGAACTGGCAATTCCCGTCCCATGGAAGTACGGATCCTAGAGACTGCCTTACCTGTTATGTGTCTTTCTGGTGATCTGGACAAAATGAAGAAAATACACCACTAAAATAACACATGCATAAAGCAGAGAATGCCATAATTTGTTTACCATTTAAGTAGTCTATACTTCAGTCGCCAATTTGTTGTGAAATGTCTGTTTGTAGTATCCTTAATATTGGGAACAAGTATATATATATATATATACACACACGCACCACCAAATGTAAATTTATTATTTACTACTGTAACAATTTATACAGTAACGTTACACATTTGCTTACATTTTTTTCTACATTTTGAGCCAACGTCATAATCTTAACAACAAAATACTTAACTTTCCTTTCTCTTGGCAGTAGTGTGAGTCAAAGTGCCCTTTGCTCTTGTAGCATGGCCAAATCATTGTAGTCACTAAGTTCCACTCAAACACCACAGCTTCTGTAGTGAGTGGTCATGATCACCAGTATGAAGATATGACACAGAATAATCAGACAGGGCAGGGCCAGCCTCAGGCTAACCCTCAATCTCTGACAATTGAAAACTTATCACATAAAGAAATACTAGCTTCCTTAAAGCCTAATCCTATGTACGCAGGTGTGGGTATATTGCCGAAAAACCCTAACTCTACCTGAAGTAACAATCAGACAGGAAAGGGCCAGTCTCTGTTAATCACTAAATCCAACCCAAACACCGAAGCTGTTGTAGTGAACAGTGGTCATAATCACCAGTATGAGGACTTAAACCAACATGATTAGAAAGGACAAGGTCAATATTATCATTAGAAAAGTCAAGGTCAATCTCATCATTGAAGCTACAAACCCATCGAATGGTGTAGGTGAGATCGCCTCAAAGAAAAAAAATCACCGTACACAGTCGAAGGTCAGCAGCTGTGGTGACCATCAAACATAATCAGACAGACCATGGCCAGTCAGACTATCACTTAACCCAACCAAAATCAACTGATGTTGTGACCAGTGGTTCTGACCAGTATAAAGATATGAAACATTAAATAAGATAGACCGGCGCCAGTCTCTATGACTGGATCCAACACAGCATCACTGCTACTCTAATCATCACTGGTCATGATCACCGGTATGAAGATTTGAGCCATCGTTTGCGCCTAAACTTTTCAATAAGACACACAGAGTTGTGTATGCACAAATCATATCTTTTGAACAACTTCAGCTGCTTGAAGTAGAGGTCAGATGCGGCTATTGTGTTGAGTATAAATTATCCTTTTGTCTGCAGCGGTGACTTGCAACAAAACAGAAAAAAAAAACATTAGAATGGCTCCAGCATTAAAGGCGTTGACAAATAGTTCTGCATGAACCACCATGGCCAGGAAACACAGCCGGACAGTATTATATTGTTTCACTAGACAATTTAAGGTCATTTCCATAAATATCCATGTACATGATATCTACTAGTCTCTAGGACCAGGACCATGAAAACACAATAGTTCAATGTTAAAGGCAGATGTCTGTTCTTCGGCTTTTGTGACAATTAGTATTTAGAAGCTGTGATTCTTTAGATACCTGCTATCACACTAGGTTGACATATCTCATGTTTTTCGAATGTTGAAAGTCTTGATGGGGATTGCAATGGTCGTCATGCTGAGAAAGCATTTCCACAGTGCTTAGGGGGACGTCATGGCAATTAAACACCGGGAAACATAAGCAGTAGCTTCTCATGGCCACACCGTTTGTGACAGCGATGACTTTATTATTAGCTCAAACACACTGTGGAGTGAGGGTCTTAAAGCTGTTTTTCTGACTTTTACATGTTTTTTATTGTTTACAATGTAATTGATTTCCTACTAAGTTAGGAAAAAGGCGCTGCTATTCGGGCATTTGATTGTCCTGATATCTTTGTGTTTGTGGACGACTGTAAAGGTTAAAAATGGGGTTACCGTAGCAATTCAGTAACATTTCAGTAGTGTACAGAACCGTAGGTTTGCTGAGGAATGTACATTTGTAGGTGAGATGGATTAGCAGACCACTGTAAGTTTCTGCATGGAGCAAAGTTTTCAGGAGGCCGTCTCCGCAGTTACAGTGCCTGGTCTGATATGGTTGTAAATCAAGTCTTTCGGACAATAGAAACAGAACCCTTTGATCGCAGCAAAAGAACCGTTAACGATCATAGCAACAGAATTACCTAGGATCACAGCAACAGAACCCCTTAGGATCGTGAAAACAGAACCCTTAACCCTATCCAGACTGGGGGAGTTGGTGTTCTGAAAGGCAAATTTTATAGAAATCGCTAATTTTGGTATAAACGATGGGATTTTAAGATTTTTTTGCTAAACTAAGCTTATTTCCATATATCTTTAATATTTAACACATGATAATTAAACATTTATAATTAAATATCCGTAAATTTATGCTAATGAGATGACGTTATTTGTCAAAATTTTGTATGGCCGACAATATCATGATGAAAAGTATAACCAGCTTAATTTCACCCGGATTTCATCACTAATTAGTATTTTCTCACAGAAAACATTAATGTGAACGTTTTTAATTCATTTCCATGGGGTTTTAGCATTATATGTTGAAAAAATGTATCTTAAGACATTTAAAGTTGATAATCCAAGATGGCCGATACCTAATCTACAGATTGCCTCGGCTTATGACAACAGAAGTCGTATAACACTTAAATATTGATAAGAAACCTTTATTGTTACCTTTTTGTGTGAAATATTTAGGTATTATGGGAATTCCCCATTTTATCCAAAAAAAATCATTAAATGACGTTATAATTACGTCATATTACGTCATAACGATATAAAAAATTCAGAAATCATAAAACTAGACAAGCATATCACCCCATGCAAATGTGTTGATCGTACTGTAAGCCGTGCCGTTTTGAAAATAAAAGCCCCATCCCACCCTAACCACCCCCCAACCCCCAGCTGGATTGGGTTTTTAGGAACATAGCCTTTAGGATCATACCAACATACTTTTTTAGGATCATAGCAACAGAACCCTTCAATATCATAGCAATAAAAATTTTGGATCATAGCAGCATAAACCTTTAGGATCATACCAACGGAAGATTTTATGATCATAGCAGTGGAGAAAACCCTTTAGGATCATACCAACAGAAGGTTTTAGGATCATAGCAGCAGATTTCTTTAGAATAATAGCAACAGAAATAACTGAAGGGACTACCCTAAAGATCAATAAATCAATAAATCTAGGATCATAGCAACAAGCATATGTAGGATCATAACAACAAATGGCTAAACCAAAAAGGTTGCTATCATTGGGATATTGTATAAAAACTTTACGTGTAGTGTAATCTTCAAAAACAGTGTGAGTGAACCATTCTGTGTCAACTCTGGAGTATGGCACGGAACCACCACCACCCCATCTTTTTTTTCCTAACTGCGGGTGATTTGGAAAACAACATCAGATTAGTCCCGACCTCCAATACTTACCCTGAGGACCTTGCTTGATTTTGCCGATAATCTCGCAGCCCTAACTTCCTTGCATAACCAGTTACAGGAAAAAACATGCCAAAGAAACTTGGCTGTAAAGAAAAAGAAACAAGTGATGTGCAACACACAACTACCATTCGTATTGATAGAGATCCACTGAAGTGTGGAAGAATTTACATACAAAGGCAGTGTTATGAGTGCTGACAGAGGAGCACAAAAGGACATTCAGGCTTGGCAAAGTTAGAGTTCCGTCAGTCGCCTCCTTGTTTTTTTTTTGGAAATCCAAATACTTCAGCCTGAAAACAAAGCTCAGACTCTTTAACTGCATTGTAAATTCTGTTCTTCTGACCCCAGTGGTGGACAGTTCATCATGGAATGAAGAGAATAAGTAACTAAGTAAAATGTAACAAAAGAACGCTTTGCTATCATAACATTAGAGAACTCGACGATTATAGAAACAGAGCTATACAGGGTCATAACAACGGAAATGTTAAGGATCACAGCAACAGAACTCCTTGCGATCATAGCAATAGAAATATATAGAATCATAGCAACATAGATCTATAGGATCATAGCAACAGAACTGTTTACGATCATAGTAACAGAGGTATTCAGGATCATAGCAACAGAAGTCTATAGGTTCATAGTAACGGAACTGTTTACGCTCATAGTAACAGAAGTATTCAGGATCATAGCAACAGAACTGTTCACGATCATAGTAACATATCTGTTTACGATCATAGCAACATAACTGTTTACGATCATAGTAACAGAACTGTTCACGACCATAGTAACAGAGGTATCCAGGATCATAGCAACAGAAGTCTATAGGATCATAGTAACGGAACTGTTTGCGATCATAGCAACAAAAGTCTTTATGTTTCTAGATTTACCTAATGGCGGACAAAGCCAGAACAAATGTATTGAAGAAGTGTCCAGATGTGAAGATTGTGAAAACACACTAAGCACTGCCAGCACTGAATGTAGGGCTATAGGTCTAGTCCTCACACACTAAGGACTGTCAGCACCGAATGTAGGGCTACAGGTCTAGTCCTCACACACTAAGGACTGCCAGCACAGAATGTAAGGCTATAGGTCTAGTCCTCAAAAACTAAGGACTGTCAGCACAGAATTTACGAATATAGGTCCAGTCCTCACACACTAAGTACTGTCAGTACAGAATGTACGGCTATAGGTCCAGTTCTCACACACTAAGAACTGTCAGAACAGAATGTACGGCTATAGGTCCAGTCCTAACACACTATGAACAGTCAAAAGAATTGAGTAGACAAAAGAAACAATCAGTTTTTCGTCTTGTCTTATTATTTTGCAAATTCAGAACGTGTGTGCTGTATTACTAAGAGTTCCTGTAGATGTTTGGTATATCTATTCACATGGAACCAAGGAATGCATCTTTGTGCACACCATGTCACTTATGAATATACTATTAATTACATGAAATATGATTGCATTTTAGAAATAAATATTTAGCAGGAATTGCGTATCGTTCTTCTGGTTTGTCATCGTTTCCTCCCGATTCATGCATGAAGAGATATAAAAAAGAGAAACCAAAAGGTTACTCTTAGAAAAGTGTAACTCTATATAACAGTAATGTGATTTAGGAAGGCAGGTTGAACAACAGATTGTGCACGTTTTCTTTTCCTTTTCATTTTTATTACGATCTCCATTTGGCCTACGTCACATTTCCTACCCGTGGCCCTACTAGGCTGTTAGCGGGCACGAAACATTCATGTTTTTGCCAATAGATGTTTTTTTTTTAAATGCCGTTGAACTGTTGTGTGTACGTTATTTTGTTGTTCTTGTTGTCCCCAAAAGCCGTCCGGACGGACCCTTTGTGGAAATGTGACGGTAGCATTAGTATACACATGTAACGTTACTACCCTTAACCCTATTCAGACCGGGCTTTTTTGGTCATCCATGGACCGGGGGGGGGGGGGGGGGTTGAGGCCCTCCACTTCAAAGTCCTCTAACTCTTGAACAACGTGCCGTAGGGCCACCAAATTTTTAGGACATGATATCGACATAATATCTGACGAGTTTTTGACGTTTGACGTTACGTTGACGTAAGATGACGTAATTATGACGTCATAAATTTGATTATATTGGCCGGACCCATGAAAAAAGGGTATTCTTAGACAACTTCAAGTTATACTACAAAAATGTAATAACAAGTGCAGATAACAGAATAATGATGTTTATTACGACTTGTATTGCCAATAGCAATATCGATGACGTCATATTGACGTCATAAAATGACGTTATGCACATCTAAGATACGAGTTAGGCTCCGCCATATTATATCCACTACCTTGAATTTTTAAAACTACTTTTTTTGCAACAAATAATCACAAAGGGCAATGGAAATAGACTAAATCCATTCATTTAGATGGTTTTTGATGAAAAAATACCAGGTAGTTACAAATTTTAAGGGATAATTAGCTTCTTATTCTTGATCTTGCCATACGGTCCGCCATCTTGGATTTTGGGCTGATGACGTCATCAAATTAGCATGATTTATGCATATATAATTATGAAAGATATGCTAAATAATATAAGATTTTATTTATGTAACAAAATAGCAGTAATATAGCAAATAAATGTGAAAAATACATTGTTAGAACCAAAAATATTGATTTTTGGCAAAACTGCGAAAATAATGGAAAATTTGTCAAACTTCGTAAAATTGTTGCCAACAATATTTTAGGAAAACTCACCAAATTTAGTGTCTTTAGCGTAAGGCGTTCTGGCGTTATAGGACATCGAAGTTGGTGCAGGCTTCAAAAGCCCCCCCCCCCCCCGGTCTGAATAGGGTTAAAAAAAACTTTATAGAATATCATAGAAACAACAAGATAAGAGCGTGATGAAATTAGTTTACTATTTCTATATTCTTTACCTGTATTAAAGTCTAAACAACACGCCAACCCATTGGCGAGCAGTGAGTGATGATTCTACTAACGTGTTCGCGGGAATAAAACTACTTTCAGGGCAATCAGGACAACTTATTCACCTTTAACCCGCACCGCTTCACCCCTGACCCCTCGATGCGACGGAAAGACCGCGCGGCTCGAGTCCCGGTTTGAGTGAGAAGAAAAAGCATCATATGAAACAGGTATGGCTTAATAACGAGCAGCCAAGTATTTTTATATCGAGTGTAAGGGTTTGAAGTCATTTCTGTGGAAGAAAACTAGAGAAATATAATAATTTATAGGATATTTCTGGATATAACTATGGTGGAAAATGAAGGGGGGGGGGGGGGGGGAGCGAAACCAAATATGCGTGCGACCCTCATAACGTTATGCAGGAGGCAACGTATTCGTTTTAAGGACATAAATAGTCTTTTTGTAGGGCATTGATTGTTATGAAATTCCATGTAGCGCCATCTAAGGTAGTTATTTTATTTGTTTACTGTAAAACATTCATGGTTGAATACCTCCAAGTGACGTTTGAAAGCTTAGCTATGCGGCATGATGAAGTAGCCAGGGAAGAGTGGGGCTGTTTTTATAGCTCGTGGCAGGTTCTAGGGAAATCTGTCCTTTTACATCATCTGCTCAGCTATTACTTAATATGGAATCCAGTCCCAACGTGGCTTAGGTAGGCTTGGGCGACCAACGTAGCTACGTGTAGGCTCTCTATGGGGTAGATGGAGCTTTCTGCTGCCGGGGTGATCGCCTGCACCCAAGACTCGGCGCCGGTAGGATTTTCACGCGGTAGGACTTTGCTTAGCCTGGATACCAGCCCCAGCTAGCCGGATCTAAAAAAAATATCCATCACACGGTCGGTTAGCCAGGCTAGATATTGCCCAGTGGGAGTTGAACTGCCCAGCCGTGCAAAACTCCTACCGGGTGTACGTATGTGAAAGATTACCCTGGCGATGGAAATACTCTCATTTCTCCGAAGGTAGGCTGGACAATCCACGGTAGACTGGATTCCAGGGTAGTTATTACTAACAGATTTTTTTTATTAAACCTGTTGTGTTCATCAAATTTGATTTTACTATTTTAGAGGGCCAGCTGAAGAGGGTAAGAATTATGTTACAATATCATCTTTGTTGTAACTTATATATATTTTAGTATCTTTATGGGTCTGAACAGTCGGTATCTAAACTCTAAAATTTCTACCTTTATTATTCTGCAAGTGTGTTCCAGAACCACAATGTACCAATTTCCCTGCCATTTTTCTTGATGTGGGGTTGAATTGATTCTATTTGATATAAGAAAGGTTCTAAGCGAGATTGACAGGGATTTGTGACAACTTCGTCAAGCTAAAAAAGTATCAAAAGTTGAGAAAGTAACATTTCTCTTCTCACAAGACACGCCGAAATTAGGTTGAGTTGTAATGTTACGCAATAGTTGCCAAGTAGGTGACAAAGTTATAACTTAATTGATTAATTTTCAATGCCATGATGACTTAAAAATAATTTCTACATTTTCTTATTAGGTTAGACATGACAACGACAGGACACGGGTCTCACACTGGAGTAGAGCAGAAACGCTATGATGGGTCTCCCACGGGAGTTTCTCAGATTGACTGTGACGGCAAATCAAGTGACGCTGAAGACCAGACAGAAGTACAAAATGTCAACTTAAAAGACGCTGGTGTAAAACCCTTCATGTGTAGGGATTGTGGGTACCGGACATTTCAAAAGTCTAGGTTATTGGTACATATGAGAATCCATACTGGAGAAAAACCCTACAAGTGTGGCAATTGTGACTATTCTGCTGCACAGAAGCCCAATTTGGACAAGCATATAGCGGCAAAGCACACGGGTGAAAAACCATTCAAGTGTAACCAGTGCAATTATTCTGCAGGACAGAAATCCCACCTTGACTACCATATAGCAACACACAGTGGCAATAAACCCTACATGTGTGGGGAGTGTGGTTACAGAACAGTTCAAAAGTCTGACTTATCTCGACATATGAGAACCCACACTGGAGAAAAACCTTACAAGTGTGACCTGTGTGACTATTCGGCAGCACTAAAATCAAACCTAGCTCACCATCTAGCAAAGCACCAAGGTCTAAAACCCTACACGTGTGGGGAGTGTAACTATTCTACAAGATATAAATCGCGATCATGTATTTGATGGGGAGGGGGGTATGGAAATAGTACTATTAGTAGAGCTTTGTTGCTTTGTACCCAAGTAACTGTTATGGATAACATCAGCGCTCGCATTTTTCTTCGCATAATGCGAATATCTCCCTTCGGAGTGCAAAACTACAGAGGTCACGGGTAAATTTCTTATCACTCGGTTTCAAGTGATGAAGTCGCGTCGTCACTGGCTTACCACACAGTGCACAGGGAGGTCGTTGATCGGTAGAAGCTAGGTCGTAATCAAGGATGGAACGAGTCGTTCATTTCTGAACGACTATGTTACGACTCATGCAACGACTCAAACACGACCGCAGGCTAAATCCATTTGGCTCCTATCGACTGCAATACGACCAATTTCCGATCTATTTACTACGTCGGTCGATAATTAGTCGTATTAGTCGTATTCTAGTCGTGTATCCGTGGTGAGGTCAGCTGAGGTCATATTGTGAGTCCTGATTACCCCAAATATTGCAGGAAACATAGGTTAGTCAGATGAGTAACGCATTCAAGTCTGGTGTTTCGTCTTCTGTGTATTTTGACAATACAAAAAGGAAAATGTTTCAATAAATGTTATTTTTGCTCTTTTCTTTTTCAGGATAGATGGCTCAAATCATGCAGTGGGCAGCTCATCGTGGGCATAATTATTATTTCCATTACTTTCCAGTATAAATTTTTTTCAAATTATTTCTTACTTCATTAACACGTTTATGTTTGTGTTCCTAACATCTAACTCGAATAAAATACAAGTTCCCGCAACTTTGTAAACCTTGCAACTAACGATATGGGAAAATAAAGCTAACGAGTGAACAAAATGTTGAAGAGGCTTGTCACATTATGGTGGTGCTATTCATTTCTAATTCTAGAAAACGGGGAAACACCTCGAATATGGCTCTCGGTTTCATCAACATTCAGTATTTGTAGCAAGACAAACATGTTGCGGATACTTTTCTGTATATGTAAAGCTTTAGTCTCTTTTTGTAATACACTAAGGAAAGAATTTGTTACATCGACCGCCTTATACGTCAGACCCCGCACATGACTCTACTACTGTAGGGAAAAGAAATTAACAGCTATACAATTTTGATGTCTTTAACGTTTATGTAAGAGGTATATATTTTGGGAAATAAAGGTGATATTCATCGTCAACGTCAGCAACGTTCTTCATTGATGCATTGTTTCATTCTTGCCTTCCTTCAGCTATTAAATCATATACCCGAAGTGCTTTATTAGTTATTCCCGTCATCTTTTCCAAAGTATGACTGAAGTGAAAATAAACTGACCCTACTCGTCATCATCAAGCCTGTTAGCCGCCACAAGATTACCTGGAATGTGGAAGGTGTACGTTTAGCCACAGGGGTTGTGTGCGGAATGATCTTATTCTGTAATTGAATATGGCTTAAAATATTCCAACAGTTAAGAGTATGATGAAATTGAGAGCTGACCTCTGACAACACGTTATGCCTGGTCTACATTACGAATATGGATAATGGTGCGTTGTTTCAGTATATATTTGTATGTTATGTGTGTGTTGGTGTTACATGTGTGTGTGACCTGGCTACCATCTGGAAAGTACATCACTCCGGCGTTAATTATATACACTATATACTGTCGCTTCTCTGCTGTTCCGTCTGGGATCAATGACCACGTTAACGTCTGGAATCGTCCAAATCTTAGACGAGGGTGCTGATTGGTTCCTACACATGACCGAATTAAGGAAAGGGTTCAAGCGCTCGTTCGAGCAGGCTTTCCAACACCAGAAAAAAAAAAACTTGTAACAAATTGACAACTGAAATTTATGAGAACTGCAATGATATCAATCGTTGAAACGAATAATCTATTAAAGGAAATGTAAATGAAATAAATAGAAATCAACATAAGAAACTTCAGTTGGCGAATTTCGCAATAAATGATATCAAGTTGCAACAAAAGTACAAACCATTTGTGTAAACAATATAATAAATTTCAGAAATGTATGCTAAATTATGAAATAATAATAAACACAATTATATTGACACATTTGCATTAATACCAAGCAACCAAAAAGGAAGTTTGTAACGTCGTTTTTCAGAATGAATAATATGAACTGCAAATAAAAAAAAACTACCTCAATGGAACCAAAATGATAACAATGTCAAAGAATAAAATAAAGTACAAAGAATTTGTTATGAACTAAGTTATGTAGAAACATACAAAGAATAAGACTTCAAATAAACCCCCCAAAAAACTAGTGTGTCACGTAACTTTGCACAACTTTGTGCACCTGCCAACCTACCCTGCCCACTGTCTGAAGTTAGATGATGTCACGTAACTTTGCACAACTTCATGCACCTGCCACTGCCCACTGTCTGAAGACGTTACGTAAGTTTCCACAACTTCGAACACCTGCCACCCTACATAGCCATGACATAGCTGTGTTGTGTACATCATACATAATATGTGTTTTGGCCATTACAGTCTTCCATCCTCATCTGTGGATTGACAACACCCAGAGTCGGTTCCCCTCAGATACTAAAAGAGGGATACACGTTCTCATGTTGAATAACGGTTCTATTGTTGTTCCGCTACTCGGGAGACGCGTGTCTACGAACCAGAATTCAGTCTCTCTGTCTTGGTCTGGCATGCCAAGCCAACACACTTTAACGAATTGTTCTTGCCGCCCCGTTGGCCCGTTGTGCAGCCAAAACTCAACAATACGTCCAAGCCATTCGTACTGTATTTCATTATCAAAGTTGACCGCATTCGTTGGGTTAGGGCCAGGATTGTCATCTCTGAATCTCGCCATCAGGTAGCTGCTGGTACGCTTGGCAGGACGTGACCTTAGAGGTGCATCCTCTTCCCACCAACTTGATCTCAAATGCAGTAGATATTGTCTGTCAACATCAGGTACCGCTGCTTGATGGTATATTGTGATGTTGGCATCTACGTTGTCCATTCTAAACATGCAATAAAAGTTGGAAAGATTTTAAAAGTTGATTAAAGACAGGCTGTATGACAAAGTGACACTTAACGACAATTTCAACCGACGAATTTCCAGTTGGAGTAATTATATCCAGTTCATTGACATCAGAAACACATTCACAGCACCATCTCAACTTTCATTGCACAAAATTGCATCTGCATGTTAGACTACCTGTAGAAATCTCTCAACAGTTGAAGATCAGGATCATTGTCTTCGAGTCTCCTTGGAGTTGAGGGACCGAACACCATACGAGTTGATCCTGTTGGATTTGCCCCTAAGATTTGGACAAATCGGGAAAATGGCATTCGGCTGTTCACGGCTCTATCAATGAGCTGATCATACTCGTCTTCCTCCTCATTCAGTCGCTGTCTTTCGTTGTATGCACGTTCGAATGTATCAATCTGTACATAATCAGCGAATAGGTCGTGCAAGGCAGGCGGTAGTTGAAGGTTGTGTTGCACAGCTTGGCCAGCAAGTACATACTGTAAAAATGTAATTGATTAACTGAGTTTGGACGAACTTAAGACGCAAAATGTAAACACGGGTAGTACTGTGTATTTATTAAGAATTTTGTCTTTGTCTTATCAATTTCTAAACAATAATTGTGATGATGCAATAATACTGATAGCATAATAATGTTATTTAACAAGAAAAAATACAATATTTGTGAAAAGTAACAAATTTGCTACTTAATTATGCACCATATTCCGCCATCTAAACACATACATACAATAACTCTTGTCTCTTTTCCCGCAAAGATCTTTCTTGTAGGTTCCTTCTGCACATTCTGTCTATATATTGTTTTTTGATTAATTAGAAACATTTTCACTTTCATTAGCATAGGTAATTAGTGCGTATTATCATAATTTATGCAGAATGTGGAAAAACTGTGTTTTACACTAAAATACTAAATTTCTTTCAAAATATTCGGTGTTTACTCATCTAAGCAACTATAAGTTGTTGCTGTAATAGCAATGATGAGGAATGCCTGTTATCGTATTGAAATGTCATTAATGATTCATAATTGGCTGGGGTCATTTTTTGAGCCCACCGAACAAGACACAAACTTTCAAGTATAGCTTATACAATAATGGGCAAAACTCGGTGAAAAATTGTTAGATGTTGTAAGACATGTATACGAACAAGTTCATGGAAGGAATTTTTTCTCTGATGAAAAATGTTGCTATGGCAGATATACGCCTGGGGTCAAAAATGACCCCATACGGTCGGATGAGGGTTAACTACTTGTCACCCAGTTGCAACAACTTTTCTCTTCTCCAGTGACCTAAATTACAACTTAGTACTGGATTCTGTTTACTGAATAGCACCTGCATAAGGGGAAAGGGGGGAAGAGGTGATTATGCGCAAGTGAAGATGACTATGCCAGCATTTACACCTTAAGTAAACAACCAGAAAACTAACTGGTTCAAGTGTGACCAGTGTGTCTATTCCGCATCACAGAAACGTCGCTTGATCGAACATAGAACAAAACACACCGGTGAGAAACCCTTCATATGTGGAGAGTGCGACTACAGGACAATTCGAAAATCTATCTTATTTATCCCGGGTTCCATTCCGAGTGTCCGCATGTAGAAGTTGGTATGTTGTTTCTTTCTGTTCCTACTCGCCCCTCTAATTTCTATACTGGTTCCCACGCCGACCCTGTACACGTAACAGGCTGGATGCGCCACACAGTGAGTAACACTGGCTAGTAAATGTGTCACACTGGGATGTTTGAGTATGGCGTGAATTTACACAGGGATATCGATCTCAGAGATTCGAAGACGAATCTTGAAAAGAAAAGGAGAGTATTAAAGCATAACAATGGGGTTCACTTGAAGCGCTGTCAAACTGGCCACACGAACTGCATAGCTGTTAGGTGTTGTGGTTTGCATGTTGGATTTGTAATCTGCCGCCCCGGGTTCGATTCCGTGTGTCCGCATGTTGTTTCGTTCTGTTCCTACTTGTCCCTCTAATTTCTACACTTGTTTAAGATAAAATCCTATTAAACTCATCCAAAGCATTTTTGGATCGTCAATGGTTCAACGAAAACGAAAGAAAACACAAACTCGTATAAGTCAGACAGGGTGGTTGGGAGAAATAATCATCTTCTTGTGTTGTCTAAACAAGTGGCAAACGTTTTACAGGGAATTTGCTTTGTTATAATACTTATATGAATGTGTATTATATGTAGTACTTCAAATGCAAATCGTTTATGTGCAGGTAATCCATCTCACTTTTGTAAAAGATTTTGGCTCAGTAACTGATGCCTTGAATATCACAAAGTACATATATTTTGTTCTCTCAGCCTACAGCCCTACATGTCTTGGTACTCCTAAAGAATTTCAAAGGAAAGTAACTTTTCAAGTCCTTTGAATACAATACCTCTCATCTATTTTTTTTTTCTGTCGGCATAGGACGGGGTGCACCAATTATCTCACCAGGAAGAAATTAGCGCGCGATTCATATTCAAAACAGAGGCGGGACAGAGGGCGGGGAAGGTCTGGCAATTATCAGCCAAACTCCTGCATATTGACAAGGGCCCGGGCTGCTCTGGGTTCATTACAATATTACAGTAGCTTATTATCATATTTAAATGAGATCTTTGCTGGGGGTAACTCTGGGCAACCTTACGGCAGTGGAGTCGGCACATGAAAACTCACACAAAAGAAAAGCCGTGACCCGTGCGGCTATTCTGCATTGAACAAACCACCGGGCTCGAACATGTAGCAAAGCACTCTGGTTATTAGCCATATCGGTACGGACAGTTGAACTGGAAAGAGTCTGTAGCTACCGTTTATATAAACTCTCTGCATCTAGGGCATACGAAAAAGATCTAAGTCTGTTGTTAGAAATGTATAGCCAAATGTTTAGCCTAAATCCTTAAACCCATATTCGCAATAGTTATGAAGATTCCTTCGAGGGGTGACCACGTTTAATTTTCAATTTTTACCTAGCCTGCCAGTCTACAGCAGCTACAAATGTACAATGTACAAAGAGACGCACAAACAACAATGCACAAGTAGTGATTAAAAACATGCAATAATTGCCTTCATGAATAACAACAGACAATGTAAATAGAGTTTATTGTGAGTTTATTGTGTTTATGTGATACCTTTTAGCTTATTGAGCTAATCTTCCAGGGCTCATAAAAACACACAGTATATACAAGTAGATAGACAGATACAATAACACACACTTCACCCTATTCAGACCTGGCTTGTTTGGTCATCCCTGGACCGCGGGGGGTGGGGGGTGGGGGGCTTTTGAGGTCCTCCATTTCTAAGTCCTATAACTCTAAAACGACGTGCCATAGGGCCACTAAATTTTCAGGATATGATATCGACATAATATCTGACAAGTATATGACGTTTGACGTTACGTTAACGTAAGATGACGTAATTATGACGTCATCAATTTGATTATATTGGCCGCACCAATGAAAAAAGGGTTTTTCTCCGAAAACTTCAAGTTATGCTAAAAAAAAATGTAACAACAAGTGCAGATAACAGAATAATAATGTTTATTACGACTTGTGTTGCCAATAGCAACATCGATAACGTCAAAATGACGTCACAAAATGACATCATGCACATCTAAGATACGAGTTGGGCTCCGATATATTATATCCACCACCTTGAATTTTTAAAAATCCTTTTTTTGCAACAAATAATCACAAAGGGCAATGGAAAAAGACTTAATTCATTCATTTAGATGGTTTTTGATGAAAAAATACCAGGTAGTTACAAATTCTAAGGGATAAATAGCTTGTTATTATTGATCTTGCCATACGGTCCGCCATCTTGGACTTTGGGCTGATGACGTCATCAAATTAGCATAATTTATGCATATAAAATTATGAAAGATATGCTAAATAATGTAAGATTTTACTTATGTTACAAAATAGCAGTAATATAACAAATAAAAATGAAAAATACATTGTTAGAACCAAAAATAGTGATTTTTGGCAAAACAGCCTGTCAACAAACGGTTGCCATGGCAACACGAAAAAATGGAAAATTTATCAAACTTCGTGATTTTTTTGCCAAGAATATTTTAGGCAAACTCACCCAATTTGGTGGCTCTAGTGCAAGCCGTTCTGGCGTTATAGGACATCAAAGTTGCCGCAGACCTCAAAAGCCCCCCCCCCAGGTCTCAATAGGGTTAAAACAGATCAGACGTCTTCGTACATACAAATATGCCTGCCTACCCGCCTATAAATATGACCAATAACGTCTAGCAATATGCTGCGTCAGGAATGCATAACGTTGTTTACTTTTTGCAATTGGAAAACGTATTGTACCTCATATCCAACAAAATAAAATTGCTGACAACTTGTACTGTACGTCACCGTTCAGTTTTGCAGATGTATGGGTTCAATGTTTCTTGGTTAGTTTGTGCTTTGTATACATGTATCTTAGCCCTCAAGCAACTGACCTTTTTTCAACTAAAATGACCGAGTGGGGTCCAAACGTACCCAAAAATGTTTTGTTACTAAAATCTCAGTTCCTATCGGTGATCATTGTACATACATTGCTCCGTCAATGTAAGAGGAATATTTTGACATGTTAAGTTATTGCTGATTCCATGTCATTATCATAATTTATGCAAATGATCGGAAGGCCCATGTTTTGCACTAAACCTATTCTGACCAGAGAGGGGAATTTTGAGGCCCTCAGCAACTTTTATGTCTTATAACTCATGAACGGCTAGTGCTAAAGATACGAAACTTGGTATTATATATTAAATATATCCAAAAAAATTACGCCATAATGATACAAAAATTTAAGGAATAATAAAACTCGACGAGCATATCACCCCCTGCAAATTTGGTGATCGTACAGTAAAGCCGTTTTGAAAATATGAAGGGGGGGGGGGCAATGAGCCAAAGTCTAGGGAATGCCATTAAAGCCCAGTCAGGATAGGGTTAAACAACTGAAAGCACATGCTACATTCATAAAATTCATAACAACAAGTCCTTTTGATTTTACCTTATTGGTTAGCCTTCTTTAGCAATATCTTCATCCACATTTTGTCCTAAACAATCATAATACAATCTGCACTTAAACTCTTCATAAAAAATCAGTATTGTGCATTTGCAGTATTACACGTAATGGTCTATTTGATGTCGTCATAGCTTGGTACACTCCACATCGGTCTCAGACATGCGCGGATTGTTCTCTTCAGCCTGAGGTACGTCATCCGTTTCCATGGTGATATACTTAGTGACGTCGATGCCAGCAGCCTTCACCATGGCGGCAAACCGTGAGCTCTTATTGGCCAAAAGAGCACAAGGGGTGTCGAATGTGGAAAGTTGACGTTAGCCTAAGCCAGAAACATCGTAAGCTTCCCGGTATTTCTCCGGTGCTGGGAGTGTAACCCGCCCGCTCCATTCAATAGCGCACGCCGAATAATTTATCGGGGTTTGTTCTAATAACTAGCAGTTATCAAAAAAGGCGGCTGGAAAGGTAGGCTGTCAGAGGAGGCCTACATGTATGCGCACCAGGAATGGTCTGGAGGAGTACAGTATTTTGTACTGCGAGGGCAAATGTTACCCTCTGATGTCTAAATTCCCCTGCAAACTATTATCACTTTGGCCAGCGGGCTTAGTCTGTTAGTGACTACATTTCATTTGAAGAAATTTATAACTGGTATGCATTAGCACAAGAAGGTAAGGGGGTTGCTCTGCCATTATAAAATCACAATTATAAGAGAATTACTATTGGGATATACATGCTTCTGCATGTATAAAGTGATAAAAATGTACAGTTTCTTCCTCTTGCAAACAACGTCATGGGTAGTACACAGAACACCACGGGAGACGAGCTACTAAGTCAGATAAGAAGATTTTATTCATAACATTGACAGCTATGATGGTTAATGGTGTATTACTTGCATAAGATAATATGGAGGTATAATTCAGGGCAAATGTGCTTGTTTTGAAAACATCAGAAAGCAGTGAGCTCTATACACAAGTATGAAGTACTGAAACAGTATCTGATATATATGTGACGTTGAACTTTTTCTCTGCTTTGTTCCTACCGAAGCCAAAGAGACTGTACCCTCATACATAAGGGTGATATCCACCCTATCATATCTAGCAGGGAAAGCAAACGTCCCTTTGGACATAATTACTTATAACAAAGGATCACAAATATAAGTTGAAGCAAAATTTATATATGGGAAGAAGTGCAAAAACATGTGCAAAACATATATTGTGATGAGAGAAAATTATGAAAACCAACAAACCATCATGTAAACTTATTTGTTATCTTAACTTTGTATCCATAAACAAGGTATCAAAGAAACGTCGGCGAACATAAAGTTCTTGTCGAAACATGACACACACATTCACACCAATAGATGTGTTTCTCCATTGAGTGTTGAAGACTCCGTCCGTCTGCCACTGATTTGAATTTAAGCTGTGGACAGTGGTTGCAGTTCTCCATCTGACTACCCTGAGAAAGGAGTAAAGACGTAGTACATGTAGTAAGTGATTGGGCTGTCAATACTGTGACCTGTGTAAGTTAGTGAAAGGTGTACGTACATAATCAAGCATGAATTCTGCAGACGCCATTTGCATAACCAAATATTTCATAGATGTATGGGTCTCTGAACTCTTATTACCTCCATGAAAAAATGAAAAAATGGAGGTATAGTTTTGAGTGTGTCTGTGTGTGTGTCTGTGTGTGTGTGTGTGTGTGTGTGTGTCTGTGTGTCCGCATATTGTGGTCAGCATAACTTGAGAATCTCTTGATGGACTACGATGATATTTGGTATGTGGGTAGGGGTTGGGAAGACGAAGGTCAAGGTCAATTTTGGGCCCCCTGGTATGTGACCTTGGTACTGCAGCGCAACTTCCGGTTTTTCTATCTCGGTGTTCTGAACATGCTATGGTCAAGATTTTTAAGTATTAGATAGCTCTTGTGCTCAGGAAAAAATGACATAAGTCTAGGCCCCCTAGCGTCTAGTTTTGGGATAGCAGGGGCATTTTTGTCAAAAACTTCTGACGAGGATAACTCAAGAAGGGAATAACGGATTTTCATGATTTTTAGTATGTAGGTACCTTAGACAATGTTGTACAAGATAAAATACTAATTATGCAAAATAGGAGCACATTTGCATAATTAATGAGAATATTCTATCATAGCATTTTTTTCAATGTATCTCTTGTCCCGTACGTGATATGGTCGTGACATTTGGGTGGTAGATAGCTTTTAGCGTCATGACAAAGTGGGGCAAGTTTCAGTACCCTAACATTCAATTGTGGAACTGCAGGGGCGTTTTTGTCAAGACACTCCAAAGAGGATAACTGCAGAAAGGAACGACGGATTGCCTGCATTTTAGGCATGCAGGTAGCTTAGGCAAAGATGTTGATAATTATATACATGTTATGCAAATGATGACTGAATTTGCATAATTAATGAGGAAATTGTACAGTTCCATTGTTTTCAATAACTGGACCTCAAGACATGTAACACATGTTAATTATGATAGGTGGAATATAAGCAGATACCAAATATGGTAATGAGGAACTTATTTGCATAATTTATGTAAAAATTGCAAAACCTCTTTATGATTAATAATGGGAATTTTATCATTGTGAAATGTGAACGTTAGTCAATGATTAACAACACCATGCATACATTATGTTAATGTCTTAGTCAATTGCATGAAATTTACGAAAGCTTTAAATTTTCATGGAGGTATGAGGTCGCCGAACTCTAGTTCTTATCTGTTTCATTTAAAGTGGGGCCAGTGTTAACAAAAAATTATTAGGTTTGTCGACTATTACTATCAAGTTCCCCGTCAATAAATCTACTCGGAAGAGTTTAGTCAAACAATGTTACCCTTTTGCTACTATTTACTTTGAACCTTCCTTGTATCGATATTTCTATAGGTTATAAAACAATTTTTTTTTTACTTTACCTTCTAATAGTCCGTAGAGGTCTAGCTCTATGAGCCATGGCTGCCAGCCCGAGTGGGTCTCAGTAACTAGGAACCTCCAATACTGAGCAGTTCCCTGGAACCCGCCGAACTCCTGCCGCTGGCCCGTCCCTCCCTGCACGGTAGTAACGGTCACGACGTCCTCCCAGTTGTACGGACTCCCAACCTGCGACTTTTGCAGCGTAAAGGCTGCGATGTCATGGATTGTGTCTCCGTAGTTGTTTACAGCGACGCGAGTGATAGTATGTGACGCTGTGAGGTCCAGTACAATGTAACAGTTGGCCCAGACCTCTTGGGGGTTCCAGAAGGTCCCAGTGTCCCCATCCAAGGCCTTTGCGGCATCATACGTCACTCCGTTGCCGGGTGCCCATGGTGTGCCGGCGGAGTCCACAACCCATGACGGATCCCTTACCAGCCACACACCTGGAGACGTATAACGTATATCATCATTTGTCTGTCAATATTTCGTATAAAAAAATATACCTTAACTAAACGTAAATATGTCTTATATTAAATATGGAGCGATCGTTGACACACATTACTCACCACCACAACGGCACACATACGCTCGTAGTATGTACAGTATATCTGGTAACGTTCACATAACCACCCCAACAATCCCCCCAACACCCACACCCACCCACCCACCGTAACGCATAACCTCCCTGTGATACAGCGGTATGACGCCTCAAGACACTTGTGTTGTATTCTCTATATACCCACCTGTGATACAGCGGTATGACGCCTCAAGACACTTGTGTTGTATTCTCTATATACCCACCTGTGATACAGCGGTATGACGCCTCAAGACACTTGTGTTGTATTCTCTATATACCCACCTGTGATACAGCGGTATGACGCCTCAAGACACTTGTGTTGTATTCTCTATATACCCACCTGTGATACAGCGATATGACGCCTCAAGACACTTGTGTTGTATTCTCTATATACCCACCTTTGATACAGCGATATGACGCCTCAATACAATTGTGTTGTATTCTCTATATACCCACCTGTGTTACAGCGGTATGACGCCTCCAGACACCTGTGTTGTATTCTCTATGTACCCACCTGTGATACAGCGGTATGACGTATCCAGGTACTTCTGCACACCCAAGCAGGGGTCTCCGCCGAAAACGAAGTAATCGGCCCGCACTGTGCACTGCTGTTGGCCCTGGCAGGCTCCCCTCACCACTGACAGGCTGCTGGCTGCCCGGCAGTCGGTGGTACAGACGGAACATCCACAGGCGGGGTACCGGTCGGGCGACGCCCGGCCGAAGGTGGCGTCCATAATCAGGAGCGTCTTACCCTCCGCGCACGACAGGTGCAAGGTGCCCCACTCACAGGTGTAGGCTGTTTGTATATCGCTTGAGCTCGTTGTTGTCAGCAACTGACCAGGGACAGCCGGAAACACCGATTCTACCGGAAAAGAATCGGATTGGTTAATATTTGTGAACAGAGACACCCAATTCCTGACACTAGTGTGTTTTTACTTATGTTGCAATTTTAAACTCTATATCCGGCCGGCTGTAGTTGGCTTCCAAGATCAGGAGCGTCTTTTCCTCCTCGCATGTCAGCTGCAATGTGCCACTCTCACCACAGGCATAGGCTGGTTCTGTATCTATGTTTGACATGTTTAAGAATCAATTTTATCAACAACTCAACAAATAGTCTGTAAACGCTTGATACCAACATGATGGACTTCACTCGATAAGCACTTGACAACACTCTGTTCTTATTAAACGATCTGCATTGTAGTATGAATATGTCATAGCGTTCACATGTAGTAAATCCTTAAAGAAATATTCACAGATGGCCCTACCGCTACCAATAAATATTCTTTTTACTGAACGATCTGCATTCAATTTATCATAGGCATATATGAAATCGTTCACGTGTAGTAATCACTCTACAGCCTTCCTTGAATAGTTTATCAGGTTGGTACATCAGTGCACTGGCTCTGTCTAGTCCTTATCACACCAACAGTATTTGTTTCATTTTGTACTGACGAAGGCGACATATAGTCGCCGAAAGGTTCACGGAAGAAGACTTTGTTCGACTTTACAGCCTTAATCTTATAGCGTTCACTAGTAATCAATCTACAGTCATGATTGATAATCTTCAATAGTATTCACTCTACAGCCATAATTTGTAGTCTTTACTAGTAATTACTCTACAGCCTTCCTTAAATAGTTTCATCAGGTTGGTACATCAGTGCACTGGCTCTGTCTAGTGCATATCACACCTACAGTATTTGTATCATTTTGTACTGTACAGATAGTTGCCGAAACGTTTACGGAAGAAGACTTTGTTCGACTTTACAGCCTTAATCTTATAGCGTTGACTAGTAATCACTTAAAAGTCATAATTAATAATCATCAATAGTAATCACTCTACAGCCTTAATTCATAGTCTTTACTAGTAACCACTCTACAGCCATAATTTACAGTCTTCACTTAATTACTCTACAGCCATAATTTATAGTCTTCACTAGTAATCACTCTACAGCCATAATTTATAGTCTTCACTAGTAATCACTCTACAGCCATAATTTATAGTCTTCACTAGTAATCACTCTACAGCCATAATTTATAGTCTTCACTAGTAATCACTCTACAGCCATGATTGATAGTCGTCATAAGTAATCACTCTACAGCCATAATTTATAGTCTTCACTAGTAATCACTCTACAGCCATAATTTATAGTCTTCACTAGTAATCACTCTACAGCCATAATTTATAGTCTTCACTAGTAATCACTCTACAGCCATAATTTATAGTCTTCACTAGTAATCACTCTACAGCCATAATTTATAGTCTTCACTAGTAATCACTCTACAGCCATAATTTATAGTCTTCACTAGTAATCACTCTACAGCTATAATTTACAGTCTTCACTTAAGTAATCACTCTACAGCCATGATCGATAGTCTTCAATAGTAATTACTCTACGGCCATAATTTGTAGTGTTCACTTGTAATCACTCTACAGGCATAATTGATAGTCTTCAATAATAATTACTCTACAGCCATAATTTATAGTCTTCATTAGTAATCGCTCTACAGCCATATATTACATTAGTCATTAGTAATCATTCTACAGCCATAATTGATAGTCTTTACTAGTAATCACTCTACAGTCATAATTTATAGATTTCACAAGTAATCACTCTGTAGCCATAATTAATAGATTTCAGTAGTAATCACTCTACAGCCATAATTTATAGTCTTCACTTGGAATCACTCTACAGTCATAATTTATAGTCTTCACTAGTAATCACTCTACAGCCATAATTTATAGTCTTCACTAGTAATCACTCTACAGCCATGATTTATAGTCTTCACTAGTAATCACTCTACAGCCATAATTTATAGTCTTCATTAGTAATCACTCTACAGCTATAATTTATAGTCTTCACTAGTAGTTACTCTACAGCTATAATTTATAGTCTTTACTAGTAATCCCTCTACAGCTATAATTTATAGTCTTCAATAGTAATTACTCTACAGCCATAATTTATAGTCTTTACTAGGAATCACTCTACAGCCATAATGTATAGTCTTCACTAGTAATCACTCAACAGCTATAATTGATAGTCTTCACTAGTAATCACTCTACAGCCATGATTGATAATCTTCACTAGTAATCAATCTACAGCCATAATTTATAGTCTTTACTAGGAATCACTCTACAGCCATAATGTACAGTCTTCACTAGTAATCACTCAACAGCTATAATTGATAGTCTTCACTAGTTATCACTCTACAGCCATGATTGATAATCTTCACTAGTAATCACTCTACAGCCATAACTGATAGTCTTCACTAGTAATCACTTTACAGCCATAATTTATAGCCAAGAAGCTGACCTCACCTTTACAAGCATCGCGCGCTGCGACAATCTGTTCTTGAGTCATGGCGTAGTTGTACAGTTGCAGGCAGGCGATACGCCCCGCGAAGTACCGACGATCATCTTCGTCCTGGGCCCTCACCGCCACCCGGACAGGATGCTGACTTGCAACTTCGGTAACCCCGATGTATTGTTCACGTGCCAGTTCCCCGTTGCTCCAGATCGAGGCCACTCCTGTTGTGCTGTCGTAGGTTCCACCAACGTAGTTCCAGGCGTCCAGTTGCAGCACTCTTGCAACTACATCAGATGAAAAATGTCCATCTCTGCCTATCGGCCTACAACATACAAGGATAATTTTATTCAATTCAACCAGGAGAACAATAAATTGATCTGGCTTAAAAAAATAACCCTATCCAGATCGGGCTTTTTTGGGATACCTGGGACGGGGGGGGGGGCTCTTTTGACCCCCCCTTCGTATTTTCAAAACGGCTTAAGTTACGATCACCAAATTTAAAGGGGATGATGTACTAGTAAAGTTTTATATATTCTGTAATTTTAGTATCGTTATGACGTAATGTGACGTAATTATGACGTCATAATGTCATATTTTAGACCAAAATCGTCTACATATGAAATTTCCGCTATACTTAAAGGTATTTAAGAAAACGATGACTATAAAGGTTATCGTATTGGTGTATAAGTCTGCCAAAACTTTTGTTGCCAATGACGACGACACTGACGCCAATATGATGTCAGAAAATGACGTCATTTGTCCGCCATCTTGGATCGACAAGCTTGAATTTTCTAAAATACGATTTTTTCCACATATAACCCCAAAACACAATGGAAGAGGACTAAAAAGGTTCAAATGATTGTGTTTTGTAAGAAAATAAAAGATTTTGACGGAATTTGAGTAAAAATAGCATGCATTTATCGTTAAAAATGGCATTGTCCGCCATCTTTGATTTTGATCCATGACGTCATCAAATTAGCATAAATTATGAATAATTAATTAGAAATGTAACTTTAAATTACACAGGATCTTAATGATATAGATAAACAAGTTTGGTTCAGCAATAAAACTATGAAATCCCATAATTCAAACTGAAATTAGTAAACTTGGAAAAAAAAAATTTCGCAGAATTGTTGCTAACAATATTTTAGGAAAAGTCACCAAGTTTCGTAGTACTAGCACACGTCGTTCGGCAGTTATCTGACGTCAAAGTTGGCGCGGGCACTTTTAGCCCCCCGCCACCCCCCCCCCCATCCCCGTCTGGATAGGGTTAAAAAACAACGTTACGTATGAAACAACAAGGGAGTAGAAACAGAAAGAAACAACATGCCTCCAACAGGGATCGGACCCGGGCCGGCAGATCACAAATCGAAAGTGCAAACCGTTCGGCCAAAAGGCTTACTAATAGGCTGTTAGGCTTCTTCGGTTTAGCAGTCCTTGAACACCACTGTTACACGTATCTTTACACTAGACAAGCAATTCAACGGGGCCGGCCAACTCCTATACTAGCAAAACTCCCCTGGCAAATTATTCTCCCTATACTGGCCAGCGTATTTAGTCTGGTAGAGACTAAAACGTACCGCAGCTGAAGGTCATGTGGTTGCAACTGCCAAAAGTGCAATGCCCAGTGCCAGATATTGGGGTTGGTCCCGACGTAGTCGAAGATCGGTCCATCCTCTCCGGTAGGATAGACGTGTGCCAGTATGGTGAAGGAGTAGCGCACGTCCAATTTGCCGTTGTTGGGAATGTCGATGTAGGAATTTGCAGTTCCAGAAAACAGGAAAGCTCCGTCGGCGTCGCCATACGGACCTGCGGCTAACTGGGTCCCCGTTGATGTCCCGTCGTTTCCGTTACCGGTGATGTCTGATGCTCCAAACCGTGCGTTCAAGGGCCATAAACCCACCGCATCAGTCGTAGCTGCTGGGACGGCTGTAGTAGCTGAAACTGAGATTTGTTTATATATTTGCGCAAGGAGAAAGCACATAATAAATGATACAATAAACAATAGATACGGGTCCAGGAGAGAAAAATATCAACAGAAAGTGTAATTAAACACCACAGAGTGCCTGCTACTTTACCAGTAACCAAGATGACAGCCTTGTGGACCAGGTTATTGACTTTATTCGTTTGGGCAAGAAGAGCAGGAAACGGGGCAAAAAAAAATCAATGCAAACACGAAATGTAACAGGGCACAGACTCCCAATGCAGTCCTGCATTTGAATACTTAGAGGACATGTAAGAAAAGGGCTGTGAAAAGTCACCTACGTGAGGTTTAGTGGCTTGTAAAGTCTGACTTCTACATTGTATCTGTAGAAACTTTCGGCCAGTTTGATACGGTACAAAGGTCAACACTACAGCGGAACGAACTCTTGCTGTCCCCTTGACTAGTAGATCGAAGGTCACCAAACGTATATATCAGACTGCCCAGGACACCCCAAACATTCTAACTGAGCTAAAAGCCTACTTAAAAGTAAAAAAAAATGAAATAGCTAAAACCAATACCTGTTATTTCCAGCTCAAAAATGCCAACATTTCCCAAGGAAAGTGCTGCTTTTAACAAATAAAATTTGCATCAAATTCGACCTAATACGCCTGCTTATTAATGGTGACCTGTCCCTGCTAAAATGTCACTGAAGAATCCATCCTACCATGCGGCTGTGTGAAGGCCGGAAGTCTCTGTGACAAGGTATGTTCCCGGGTGTGCGCAACCCGCAATGTCAGCCTGTCGATCTTAGCCTGCACTTCTGAGATCCGTCCTAGTAAATGTAGCAAAGACTAATTTTAGAATGGTCTAACACACAATAATAACTTAATTGCAAATCTCTGCCCGAGGGCTATTTGCAGCGGGAAAATAGTGTAGAACAATATTATACGTGTGTAGTCTAAAACGACGCTAAAAACTGATGTATTGGGTTTGACTTCTTTTTGAGACAATGGAAGACGTAGGTTCCCACCTTTTCTGTAATGTTTTTTGTGATGTTGAAAATCAGGGTAAAATTTAGTGGCCTCTTTAGGAGCTCTTTTCTTTCGTGATCGTAGAAGGGTTTGAATACTGCATACTATTATTAGTATCAATTTCTCGCACACATTTACCTTATAAATTAGCTATTAAAATTTTTCAATACAGTACACCCCTTGCCTACACATCGAATCACAGAAAAGACTTCTTCATTCGTCAGGACGAAGGAGGTTGAAAAGAGGACCTCCTTAACAGGAGTAAGTGCGATCAAAGAGCCCATTGCATACCGACCGTAGTGAATGCTGTTACCTTCTTATAAAGAAGAGCATTAACATTTCTTCCCTGTCTACTAAATGGCACAAAGCAAGAACCGTTTTATAAAGGAGTTTATGACCTTTACTGCCTGAGAATACAAACTTTCTAGGAAATAGTTTCATCAGCATTGTGAATCACTGTTTATACCCCCTGTCCACTAGGACGGCGCTCTCGCCGCGTTCTCTCTGTGGCCTCAAGTTTGACATATCGCTTAACGGATTATATGGAAATTATTTTTACTGCGACCTATAATAAATAGGATATGTGTAACCTTCACTTTCACACTGGGTATATCATACAAATACGTGAAAGTTTGACTGAGAAGACAACAAAACACAAAGTGAAAAAAGATTCAATTCTGTTCTATCTATTTTTGAGCGATATGTCAAATTTTAGGTCGCAGAGAGAGCGCGGCGAGAGCTTCGTCCTAGTGGAAAGGGGTATAAGTATGTACGTCACAAAATCAGACTAATATTGGTGGGAACAGACAGTAGCCGGAACGAAGGCTAGGTATAAACTCATTGTGTTGAGAGAAATTTGATAAACGCTAAGGTGGGCCTACTGACAAGATCTTGGTTAACAACAAGAAGAAATAATTATGTTTCCAAGTGCCGAAGAACCGTAAGGGTAGACCTACTGACTTTTCAATCGGGCCGCGTCCTGCTTAGTTATTCCGTAAACATTCTGGTTTGGCCACATCACCGCAAAGTACAGGAGAACGAAGGCCTTGCTGTAGGTCCAGTTTCCCATGGTGATCTTTCTTGGGCTAAGAATAAGAAATACAAAGTCAACAGTTAAGTGGATTTTTTAATAACTTGCCAAAGGTGTAGTAAGTTTACATACTTACTACCAAGTTTACATAAAGTAAAGCATAGGTTCCATTTCGAACATACCTGGTAGGGCGTTACATCTGTAGGAAAGGAACGCAACGTTCGTCAATCTGCCCAAGTGTAAAATGTGTACATGACTTCGGTTGGGAATGTAAAGGTGGTAGAAAGAGAGGGATGTACTTATGACAATATGGTTCACTGCCCTTATGACCTCGAAATGATCTTTGGACCTTTGACGTTGACTTTATTGATAATGAGACAAGTCATTACACGGGTATTCCTAGGCAGCTTTTGGCTGGTAGCGGCAGAACCTTAAAAATACGGACGAACATACAAAGAATTCATTACAAGAAACGTTACAATACACTTGACCTATCCAATTAATGATGACTTATTAAAGTTTAAGGACCTACCTTGTCTACGATGACTTCACGTACACCTGTATGACCAACGGAAGGTCTGGTCTTAGTGCAACACATAAAACGTTTGAAGTCTATATGAAGTCTACAGTAACATTACTCATCTGTTGTAACTGCATTACGTCAACACAAGGGCCTTTAGCGTTAAAGGTTGACTGAAAAAAGAAAAGAATGGTATCTGATGTCTCCGTAAGTGGCACCATTTTCCCCACTCTCTGTAAACAGTCCTTCTGAATTTGTAAAGGTGGACATCATCAACAACTGCAGTATAATGTCAGTCCTTGAACCCAGGGCGATTCAATTATAGGCTTAAAAACCCTTCCATTATATAACACGTCCCCGCAAATTGAATTTAGGGTGTCCTTGGGTTGCTTTAACAAATGGTTCCTTAAGATTGAACCTAATTAACAGAAATAAGTGCCTCTCCTTACAAACAACTAATTTGTATTGAATCGACTTCTAAAGAATACATTATTGCTTTAACCCTATGCAGACCGGGCTTTTTCTAGTATGGTCATCCCTGGACGGTGGGGGTGGGGGACTGCTTTTGAGACCCGGCCCCTCTGACACCTGGAATTCTAAAACAAATTATAGTATGGATACCAAACTTTTAGAGAATAATGTAGACCAAATATTTGACGTTTATATAACGTTTGGCACAACGGTGACGTAATATGACGTAATTATGGCGTCATCAATTTGACTTGTTTGGCTTGAACCGTGAGATGGATGTATTCCGTGAAATGCCTGTCAACAGACGGTTGCGATGGCATTAAGAAAAATGGAAAATTATGAAAACATTGTGAAAAAGTTTCTTACTAAATTTTAGGAAAACTCACCAAGTTTTGTGGCTCTAGCTATACCGTTCTTGCGTTATGGGGCATGGACGTTGGCGCAGGCCTCACCCCCCCCCCCTTCCCCTAACGTCTGAATAGGGTTAAGTTAAAAGCCTTGCCCTTTTGTTAACGTTATATAATTACAACAGATAAGCGATGACGTCTTAAACGTTGTTACACACATTGTACGTTACACGAAGACCAAAAATCAGACAGTCATGTAGGGGTTCGTCAGCACTCCGTCCATGTAGAGAAGACCCCATAGACAAAATAATTCATGGAAAGTCATCCGTATATGGACAAGGAAACGTTAAGTTCCCAACGTCTTTTGAAGTCATGAGGGCAGTGGACCATACTGCCATGGACCCATCCTTCTCCTTCCATCGCCCTCATGACTTTACCTCCCAAACCGATCCCAGGTACCTCGGTGGAGTCGGGAAAGTTGCATGCCTTACCTACGGACACGGTGACTAGCCAGGACTGTTAGGAATAGAACCAATTAGATCCCAATTGCATTGTTAATATGTAATTATATGAGGCATCACTTTTCCTATCCACATACCAAAAATTATGACAATCCATCAGCCCCTTCTTGAGTTATTCCCTTTTAAAGTCTGACACTTAACCTGCCCTGTAGTTCCAAGACAAGCCGCTAGGGTGCCCAAATCTACACCACTTACTATCGGCATCACGAGCTGTCCACCACTCAAAAATCATTGCCGCAGCATGTCCAGAACTCGATAGTACTTTAAAAGACCGATAGAGGGCCAAAAAATCTAATCGTTTCCAGGTCTCATCAAGACCTACCCACATACTGAATATCAATACAATCCATCTAGGCAATCTCGAGTTATGCTGGTCTTTTACACACACGCCCACATACAAACGCTACACAAAATATAACCGTCTTGGCGAAGGTAAATGCGTCCTTCTTGGCGAAGGTAAATGCGTTGAAGAATGTCTTACTTATAAGAAGATAATAACCTCATTCTTTACGACATTCACTAGGTCTGATGCTAGAGGTGAAGGCTAAGATCGACTGGGCGTTAGAGTAGGTTGCCCACACCCGGTCACAGAGATTCGTCTTCACCCCGCAGCATAGTAAGAACCCTGAGTGTCGTGTCCCTTTTCGTTATGTTTACCTTTATGCTCCGTTTCTTCTCGAAACAAATAAGGTCAATGGCCTTGACCATGCGGCTGTCACCATGGTTACTGGTAATGAAGCTGGCAAGTTTATTAGGACAGATCAAGAGGGGCTGGCAATCTTATACATGTTCAAGTATAGTCTAGCAAGAATGAACAGGCTACAGTTAGACCATGTGAAAGTAAACATTTTTTTGTCGATTTCTGGAAGGTCTGCGAACAGCAGTGCTCATTGAGGGCCGCTTACACTGTTTTCAGCGTAGACCACTACTGGGTTTTGCAAAAACAATTACTTGGAAGCGTCAACTTATTTCGCTCAACGATATGTTTTGTACCATGTAATGATATATGTTGATAGATTAATTAGGACCCGATGTAATCTGTATCTATGTGTGTGTGTGTTTGTGTGTGTGTGTGTGTGTGTGTGTGTGTGTGTGTGTGTGTGTGTTCGTGCGCGTGCGGACAACATCAGTGGACAACACATTTTGTATGTTTACATGGTCAGGCAATGTAGTAGTGGACAAACTCAAGTCAACAATACACGTACACACTTATGCCATTTCTTCAAAAGAGACGCTGGATCCACAGTGTTCTCGTTCATATACACAGAGAAGATCCTGTACACCATGGCAAAAGTATTTATGATTAACTTAATTTTGTCCACTACTACGTTACCTAAAATGCGCTCCCCATAGGTGTTTGCAGAAAGTAATGTCGCTCAGGGTAAGACAGCTACAGGTTTCTCTGGCCTTCCTGAGCTGATCTCCAAAGTGAAGGAGATGACCAGGGAGACACTAAATATCGAGATTGGCAAGCTAGCTATGGCGATTACCAACCGGAGAGAGCAGCTCAGCAAAGATTATGGAGAAGGAGGAGGTTTCCGACTACTCCCTGCTGGCTAAGGTCCCGGGTAGGCTTTGTGTTGTCATGTACATCCTCAGCATCGCTGCGGCCGTTCCAATTGTTGCCATGGTAACGGGCCAACAAAGTTTTCTGGCCATTTTCCCAAATTTCTGCATCTCAAAAACACGGAAATTGGCATATTTTACGGCATTGTCACGCCAACACCTTTTATTGTATCGTCAAAACAAAACAAGATCTGAATAGACCAACATTTTGGCTTTTTAGAAATTGTTGTGAAATTGTCAACCAGATAAAATTGAGTTCTTGGGCAGCATCAAAGGGAGATGATGTTTAGTCACGTGGTTGTCCGTAAAAAGTAGGCCAATGTTTTGCGTTTGGCAAAAAATGTAAATTTTAGCCATTTTCAAAGTGCTTAATGTGACAAAGTAAATTAGAATTCTGTTTAAACTTCTTAACAAAAAGAAACCTATGCATTGCCTATATAATAAATGATTACAGAATTTTGAGTCATGAAATTTATCATTGAACATTCCATATAGAAGACTTCTCGTACTTTTTTTTATTTACAGTTCACATTCTGCTATGATTTAGTACTAATGTAGCAGTACATGTAAAAGTAGTGTGCTACTTTTTGTATATGTTTATGTCTTGTTCTTGTTTATCTGTTCAATATGTTATCTGTTTATGTTATGCGCAGAACAAATATGGGCGTACATAGCAGAGAACTACCGCTGAGTCTGGTGGGGAGGAACGACTGTGTACTTGATGCCAGAAAAGACATCAAGGACATGTTAAAGACCCATGAACATAGACTGAACAAAGATTACGTGACATGACATTGTTTTATTGTGCAAAATGCAAAGTAAACATGGATGTAGGATCGGTTGGAACTACATGTATCTGTTATCTGAGGCCAATATCCCCACCTCATGCCTTAAGACAGTTTTCCAACTTATTAAAACCCGGGCCTTCTTTACTAAAATTTCAAAGACAAGTCACAACTTTGACATAGAAAACAACAACACAGTATTCCAATACTTTCATGTCCTTAGGAACTTGGATAACATTCAAGTCAGTGTTACAATTTTACTTAGTGGTAACTTTCTCGTAGCAAAGTAAGTTCAATGGCGTTTACATTATTGTCTATTATTCTTTAGAACATTTAAAGTACCATCTTGTATTCTCCTGGCTAAATTTACTGAAATCTACTGTGTCTTGCTGTGTAAAAACCAAGATTCAATACAAAATAGAAATTCCCATTAAAGCGACTAAAAAAGCAGCCGGAGCCTAACCTCTGCTTGGAGAGTACTAAAATCAAGCTTCTTGCTATCATTCTGCTCTCAGGCCCCTACAAACTCGATGACTCTAAGCAACTCTAAGTCAGGAGTTTTGGGAACATCCTAACCCTGTTGATTTATGTACATGTGCTGACATTTTTTTTGTTTGTTTTGGATAGTTAGTAGTGATATATTGTACCACGATTCTTCATTGAGTCTGTAACAATTCATATACAATAAAATTAAACAAAAGTAACAAAAACTGTAAACTTTGTGAACTGAAAAAGTCACCAAATAAACTGAGGTATCTTAAAGTGAAAAGTTATAAAGAATCCTGATCTCCTATTGGACAGATTTCAAAGTGAAAAGAATCCTTAACTTCAATTGCACGTATTTTCAAAGAGAAAAAAATCCTGAGCTTCTATTGGATGGATTTTCAAAGTGTAAAGAATCCTGATCTCCTATTGGTGACTCTAGGAAAGGGAAAGGTTGTCACGAGTTAGAGGTGAACAGCCACAAGCTCTCAGAAAGGAGACCCAATCAGCACGACAGCGAGATATTGTGTGATACGACTTGGCACACCACTTTTTACAATTCTACAATTGTTTTGATCCGAGGTCCCTACAACCCACGAACTACTTATAGTACATTCATTTGGTTTCTTTTATTCATAATCAACTTTATGTAATAATCCGGATAGATATACAATGAAGAGTACATCAAGAGTTCAGTGGGGTCTTGAGGCAACACTCCTTACAAGTAAAAACATCATGGTTGCAAAAAGAACTTGTTCTACATATTTGAAGCACTATAACACTTAAGGCACTGTTATACTGTTACATAGCTGTAAGTTTTTCTCAACAGTGCAACTTAATGAAGTTTGCATCTAAGTGTTCTACGCTTTAAGTACATTCAACGTACCATATTGACTTATTGTATAAACATGTCACATCACACTCTTTACAACAGTTTTTGACAAGTCTCCACAACCAGCGAGAAACTTAAAAGTTAAATAGAAGTGCATTATTTCTTAAATATCACCATTTTAATATAACATAATCACAATGTGAAAGGGAGGACAAAATAGTTGCATATACTCCTTCTCAACTCGCTCCCATAAACCTAAGACAGCAACGACAATACAGTAAAAATAAATTATGCAAATTAACAATGCTGAATAATGGACGTTAAAATATACTGTTAACATATATAATCCATATGAATATAATATGAAGAGTATGTATGGCGCTAGAACTTATTGGGGTCTTGAGACAATACAAGACCTACACCCACTAGAAGGTCCGGCAGATCTAGACTGTATTATAATTATTATTCTGATCATTAATTCTACCCAGACTAAATGTTTTGGCATGCCATTTTAGATGAGTTGATATAGCAAGCCATGTATGGTCCTTGTTATAGGTGCTAGTTAGTAGTACTGCAGCAGTGCAGGTCATCAATGGCTTCGCTGCATGTTATTTTTATTTATGGGGGGGGGGCACACTACATTGCATCGGTAAGATCTTGGATTTTAAAGCGGTATTGCTGATCTGAGGGAAGACCCTAGTGCACTCAGTTTCAGGGAGTTGACATAGCAAGTTCCTTTCGCCCCTTCATATTGACACGTATATTCGTAGCCGGGTCAGATTTTCATATTTCCATTTTCTAAGTCAAACGTATTTTGGAAAGATACTTCACAGGTCCAAGGAATTGACGTCGTGTTGCTAGTAGCAGTGCCTTTAAGGAGAAGAACAAGCATATCTTCACAAGGGCTTTCTCTGTTTTGTAACCAGTAGAGAATGGGTAGTCGAAAGGCTACTTCAGTGTACTTACAGGGATGACACATACCCATTTAAAAACTTTAAACATTTAGGTAGGTCCTTTTTTTAATTGAAAATCACAATTCAACCTTATCCATAACTTTTACCATTGGAGGGTTTTTCTACAAGTGGTCAGTGATCTCCGCGTTTGTCAAATGATATTGCAATTATCGTTTTATGAAATCAAAGACCATCATTTTGTTGCAAATCAGTTGCCCAACAGTCTCTTGATAAGGTTTCTGTGGAAACGTAACGTGGGTCACGTTTTTTTTTCAACTTCTGTAATCATGGTGTTTTCACATTTCTGTACAAAGAGTTGTTTTTTTTTTAAGCAGTTGGCCCTGTGCCGTAAGATAGATTTCTCACATCTAAGATTTCAGTGCTCGATTAAGACTGACCCTGCCCTTGACCATGAGCACTAATCACTACAGCAGCTGTGGTGTTTGCGTTGGATTGGGCCTGAGGCTGACCTACAGGTGTGTATAGAGAACTCTGCTGTGAGACAGTCGGTCCTGTACCGTAAGATTGATTTCTAGCATCAAAGGATTCATTGACGGCCTGAGACTGACTTTGACCTGTCTGGTCAGTACCAGTGGTCACTTCACAAGCCGCGGCGTCGGTGTTGCATTCAGTATTGGCTTGGGACTGCCCCTGAATGGCCTGATTATGCATATGATTATTGGTAGATGTTGGGTCCATCTGTGGTGATGTTCGCACACCTGTGTACATAGGATTTGGCTTAAGTCCAGCCAGCACATTTTGTGATAGATTTCCAACCATTAGAGAATGAGCGTTAGCCTGAGACTGGTTCTGTCCTGTCTCATCATGCTTACTGGTCGATGCGGAAGAGTGTATGTTTGACTCAGTGACTGTCTGAACCTCGCTCTGTCTTGTCTGAGTATGGCCACTGGCTACTTCAGCAGCCACTGCGTGTGTGTTGGATTCAGCGTTGGCCTGAGACTCAACCTGCCCTGTCTGATATCGGCCGTGTCTATTGGCCATTGTTTTAGATGTTGAATCTGTTGAAACTGTTTCCACACCATACGCAAGATTTGTTTTTAGTGCAGCAAGAACTCTAGTATTTGAAAGTGGTACCACTTCGGAATGTTGTGTCCGAGACTGACCCTGCCTTGTCTGATCATGAACGTTGTCAATATCTTCATACTGGTTAGCAAGATCACTGGTCATTACATAATCTGCGTTCGTGTTGGGATCAGTATTGGGATTTGGTCCTGAAGGAAGATGTTTGGTCCTCCTCTTGCACCAGATTGTGAGAATAATTATACCGATCAAGACAATGCCAGCTACCGGGCCGCAGGTAGCTCCAATCAGAACAGACAGGGTCGGACTGGAAGCAGGTTCGTGAGTACCGCTGCTTTTGGGGTTGTCTAGAGTGATTTTAGGGGGTGAACGTAGCGTTGCTTTGATTTTGCCTACAGGACCTGCTGTTAAGGCCACGCTGCCTTTGAAGTACCAGTGAAAGCCAGAGGTGACAGTACTATTGTAACAGTTGGGTACTTCACATGTCATATCTTTAGGATTGATATCTATAAGCTTCAGTCCCTTGAATCTGGCGGGTTGGTCACATAATATTATCTGGTTCTTAAATGAAGGACATCCTGTTGTATTCAACCTGAAGGGAACCATCCTACAATCACACTGCCAAGGGTTCCCATTAAGGTTTAGACGAGAAAAAGTAGGAAGCAAAGCACAAGCTGAAGGGGAAATAAAGGACATCTTGTTTGCACCAAGGTCCAAATATTGAAGTTGAGTTAGGTTTTTAAATGCAGAATTGATGTTAGTTATGCGGTTGGAGCGAAGGTGTAAATTTTGTAGCCGGGTCAGATTTGCAAATGCTCCAGAATGAATCTTTGATATCTGGTTGTTTGTCAACGACAAGGTTTTGAGTTGGGGCAAATTAGCAAATGCACCTATCTGAATCATTGTTATTTGGTTAGAAGCCAAGGACAACGCATGTAGCTGAGATAGATTCAGAAATGTATCAGGCTGAATCGTACTTATTTGGTTGGAGCGCAATAACAATTTACGTAGCTGAGATAAATACATGAATGTATTATGCTGGGTCGTAGTTATTCCGATGGAGGACACGTCCAACTCTTGTAGCTGAGATAGATACAGAAATGTATCAGGCTGAATCGTTATTTGGTTGTGAGACAAGTCCAACTTTTGTAGCTGGCTTAGATTTGCAAATACAAGAGCGTTAATTACTGTTATATTGTTGTACCTTAAGTTTAGATGTTTTAGCTCTGGTAGATTCGTAAATGCTCCAGGCTGAATCGATGATATTTGGCTATTGGCCAGAATCAACTTTGGGAGGCTGGGTAGATTTTCAAATGTACCTGCCTGGATATTTGTAATTCTGTTTAAAGAGAGACCCAGTTCTCTGAGATTGGGTAGATTTTGAAACGCACCAGGGCGAATCATTGTTATCTGACAGCCAGGCAGATACAAGTAAAACAGCTTGGTTAGATTAGTAAATGTACCAGGCTGAATCATTGTTATTTGGTTCCATTTCAGGGATACATGTTTTAATTGAGGTAAATTTGCAAATGAGCCAGGTTGAATCATAGTTATCTGGTTGTTGGACAGTTCCAACTTGTTGAGCTGTGGTAGATTTGCAAATATACCAGTCTGAATCATTGTTAAATTGCTGTGGGTCATTTCCAACCTTTTGAACTGTGGCAGATCTACAAATGTACCTGCCTGAATATTTGCTATCTGATTGTATGACAGGATTAATTCAGATAGGTGGGACGAATTTGCAAATGAACCAGGTTGAATCTTTGTTATTTGGTTATGGGACAAGTCTAACCGTTGTAGCCGGGGCATATTTGCAAATGGACCAGGCTGTATCATTTGTATGGTGTTATTGCATAGGGATAACTGCTTCAGATTGGGTGCATTTTGAAATGTACCTGTCTCAATCTTTGTTATATTGTTGTCGTTCAGTAACAGGTCTTCTAGCCGTGGTAGATTTGAAAATGCATCCGGTTGGATGTTACTTATTTGGTTGTTGTTTAAGACCAGAATCTGGAGTTTGGGTAAATTAGGGAAATCAACAAGAATGGTGATTAAATTTTCCCTCAACCTCAACCATACCAAATCCTTATACAGTAACAGGTCAGGCTGATTTACAGTTGTGATTAGATTACCTCCTAAACTCAAAAAAGAGATGGATGTTGGGAGGTTCTTGGGGATGCTGGTGAGGCCCATGTTTCTGCAGACACAGCGTGTTGGTGAGCGTGATGGAGAGCAACCGCAGTCGGCTTCTGGCATGCTGGGCTCCTTCAGGATGATGAGAAGGGAAATCAGCAAGTGTCGCCATCTTCTTCCCATGGTGTCTTGCGAGCTAAACAGAACAGGAAGATTTTCTGTAAAGCAACACCAAGCTTAAGCTTATTTTCGGAATCTCGAGCGTTCACGTTAATGCTTTCTGTAACAGATACCATGTAGTGATGAAATCCGAGTGAAAATAAACTATTACACTTTTCATCATGATATTGTCGGCCATCTTGGATTTTGACCAATTACTTCGTCACATTAGTATAGAGTATAATTATTTGATTATAAATGTCACATTAAGATATGTTAGATATAAAAAAAATGAAAACTAGAAAGGCCGACATTTGCTTGGGTGCAAATACAGCATATTTCAGCCATACCCATTCCCACGCAACATTGGACTGTTCCAAGTCACCCCTGAGCAATAATGGAACATTCTGACTGTAAGTTATCCCCAAAAAGAGAACTAATATTGTGAATTAATTCCAGGTCAAAACAGCTTGCTCAAAATGCCCCGGGCCCATATGGAAGAATATAATCTTCCACAGGAGCCCCTATGCATAATTCATCAAGAAATTACATGAAGCCATTCAACAATTTCCACTTCGATAACTAGGTCTAAGTACCGTCATAATCTCCTTGTGATTTGGGTACGTTTATTATTGCACTGAACTTTTCTTTTATTCAAGTATGGCATGCGTTTTAATAATTATCAAGGAGGTGCAAGTACTGTGTACTCTCCAAGCTGGGGTAAGGCTCCGGCTGTTTTTTAACGTTTTTTTAGTCTTTTTTTATCGGGCTTTCTATTTTTTTTTTATATCTTACTGTGTCAAAACCTACTGGCTGGCGTACTTCAAGAAAAATGACAAAATAAAAAGCCCCGAAATAAACGACTAAAAAAACGTTTAAAAAACAGCCGGAGCCTAACCTCTGCTTGAAGAGTAGGTATTGTGTAGTAGGAGTGTTTTATTTTTTCAAGCTGAAAACTTAAATCTTCTTCTTGTTTTGTATGAGCGATTACATAAACAGAAACGTCTCGAATTTTTGAAATAATTTACCGGTCTTTCGCTTCATTTCTTCTTCATTTTTTTCTAAAAAAATTCCAGGACCAACAACTTAACTTGATGTGGCTTTATCTATATAATTTATTTCCATCTTTGTTAAGTATATCCTCCTGCATAACGCTGTTTAATTGTTTTACTTTGTATGCAATAGCCAACGGGCGTAATCTTGTTGTGTTAGTGTTATAATTTCCTGCTCGTAGCGTGCGAGACCCGGAGGATAGGAGTTTTTACCTTGTTCGAGGGTTTTTCTTCGGGGGTCAGTGGTGCTACCTGGTACTGGGAGTGTTTTATTGGGCTAAAACTCTGGCAGTTTAACCCTCAAAAACCCGAGTGGGGTCCATTTGGACCCCAGGCGTACATTTTGAAGTGCCATTTAGACATTTTTGATCTGAAGAAAAAATCCTTCCGTGACTTTGTCAGTCAATATGTCTTATACCTTCTCCTAAGATTTCGCAAAGATCAGTACAATAATGCGGAAATCGTAAAGAAAGTTTGTGTTCAGTCCCTCTGGGGTCCAAACGGACCCCAGCAAAAATGTGAAGTTTTTAAAACAAACTTTGGAGACTAACTCCTTTACCACTTATAGGATGACTTCCAAACTTTTAGACGATAATAAGAATGTGAACTTGAATCCTAACAAAAATTTCTGTCATCAACATGTAATGTGGCGACATTATGACGTCATTTACCTAATCAGGGTGGCCATCTTGGATTTTGAACTATGACGTCATGAAATTAGCATAAGTTATTAATTTTAGGTCATGAATTTCATAGAATTTAACTGTTGTCAGAAAACAGGTGTAGTGTACCAAGAAAACCTTGTTTAAATTGAAATTGTCAAATTTTGGCAAAAATATACCTGTTAGAATATGGTTACCATGGCAACCGCCAAAAATGATAAACTTACTTTGTTGGTTAAAAACCTTTGCGAACAATATTTTGTGATGAATTACCAAGTTTCGTAGCTTTAGCTCTAGCCGTTTATGATTTATGTAACATAAATGTTGCTGAGGGCCTCACACTCGTTCTCATTGAAATGTCGAAAATGGCATTTTTTTGGTCGAAAAATAAATCGGCTTTATTTTCACTGAAAACTACTTGGTTGTTTGGGAAAATTCCTCTTCTAACCATAGCCAAAAAATGGCAACTTATTATTTTCGGTCCCATTGGTAATGCATTACAGGGCATGTAACAAACGTTACCTGTAACGTTTGTTACAACAGTACACTTTACCTGTTTTCTTCGAAAGGACTTACCTTATTGACTACATCATTAAGGTATAAGTGAATGCCGCTAGGGACATTTGAAAAGTGGGCAGCTTTTTTACACCAGGACAAATAGAAAGCCTAGACAGCATCGAACAATGGTAACGTTTGTTACAGTCATTTCTGTACAACATTTTGTTAAGCAAGGTGGGATACAAATGACAGTCAACAACCCTTCCTTGTTTCTTTAGAAAGCCAGAAAAACTGTACAGCGTCACAAAAACGGCCATTTCTAGTCTTATACGTGCATAATATAACCGTGGCAGCCATCGTACTAGTGGTGGTAACGTTTGTTACAGTATCTGGCGACAGGCATAAACCACCTCACACAGCCTCCAAGATCAGTGATAGTAGCGATCTGACGTGATCGGACAGAGGGCCTGGGTAGCTGATTTCACCTGCCGAACAATCATTCTGGGAACTGAATTGTTAAATTTTTGGCTACTATTTGAATTCTTCGTTTCTTCTCAGGCGTCAGCCATTTTTTAGGGTGTGAAATCCCACCCGTGGCTATAATAATCTTTTAAGCCATCAACCAATACGATTGTTGTGGTGCATCTTTTGTAAAACATTACAGGGATTGTGGAAAAATGAAGGAAGCAGTGATGTTGTCTATAATTTGCTCCATATCAAGGCCTAAAGTCAGGCGACAGCATTTCGACATTTAAATGAGAACGAGCCCTCAAAATTACCCTATCTGGTCGGAATAGGTTTAGTGCAAAACGTGGTCCTTCTGAACTTTTGCATAAATTATGATAATGAGTTGGAATTAGCAACATCTTAACATCTCAAAATCTTCCTCTTACATTGACGAAGCAATGTATATACAATGATCGCCGATAAGAAATGGTACTGAGATTTTATGAACAAAACATATTGGGATCCGTTTGGACCCCACTCGGTCATTTTAGTCGCAAAAATAGGTCGGGTGCTTAAGGGCTAAAGTTACTTACAATTTGAATGTACAAAGTTTACGTAAAAAAAAAACAACAACAACACTAGAAGTACCTACATTTGATCGGGAAAAAATACATCACTTTTCTTTCCAGTACAGTGAGAGAAATGTTGCCACTATAGACATATGGCCACTATAGAAAAAAATGCTGATCTATTGACAAAGAGCAATAAGTTACACATAATTTTAGTACCCATTGATCTTTATTCATATAAAAATTGCACATGTAAGCCAATTGTTTAGATTTACGGTTCAAATAATTATGACGAGAGATATTGATGAGAAAATAATCAATTTCGTCACTCTCAAACCTACGTATCAAAACTAAACGCAAACTGGCCAATTTTCCTGCGTTTTCCGCCAAGTTACATTTTCTCAAATGTCTCAACTAACCCTACCAAAGTTAACTCTGCCGAAAATGATTGATATCGCCATGCGGAATGTTGAGTAATTCAAGGACAAAGACTTGTATTCTAACGTTTAATTCATGCGTACCGTCCGCTAACTCTCAAATGACCCTGTCTGAACTCCAAATCCTCGCAAACTACAATTACCGGGCAAGGGGTGACACACACATGTATGACCACTGTAAGGCTGTAATATGCATGTGTTTCTGTCTGTATTTACGGCATTGGAAGTCAGCTTATGAATATTAATTAGCATTCGTCTTCCTCGGCACTGATTGGCTGGCCCAATTAAATTCAATTAGCTTTCGAAAAAGCCCAGGCTGTGCAGGTGTGTGGGGTTACTGGAGTTCACGGCAGGAGGCCGAAAGAAAACCAATTTCTCCATAGAAAAGTGCTGAAATTAAGCATTTTAAAGTAGTTGCAAAAAAATTTTACTTGGATCATTTTACCAACTATCTAATGCCTATCTACACCAAATTTCAGGCCATTCCATTGTAAGACCAGGGTTCAGGGGGCCAAAATATATTTTGGTCAAAACATAAAATAAAATAAAATCATTTTAGAGGCAGACATGAAAAAATAATGAGAAAAAAGCATCAAGGTATTGGCCCATTGAACCCCTGTGCCGAATTTCAGGTCATTCGGTCCAGGACCGGCGGAGATGAATCACTTTGATAATTTGACAGGAGAAAGAAGAAGAGGAAGAAGAAGAAGAAAGAAGAAACATTACGAATACAATATATTTCACCATACTATGTATGGCTGAAATATAACAACTGTAGCTTGGGAAGAAAATCTTAAAATCCTATTCTTTAAACCAAAATTTGTGATTTTTGTAAAATATGCCTTTCAGAAATCCGTTGCCATGGTAACACGAACAATCATAACTTTTTTTTTTAAATTGTTGCCAATAATATTCTAGAAAAAGTCACTTAGTTTGGTTGTCCTAGCACAGGCCGTTTGTGAGTTATATGACGTCAAAGTTTGTGCAGGCACTGTTAGCCCACGTCTGGATAGGGTTAAAGGACGCAGTGCCCCCTCCGTTTTCTAGTGCCCTTAGCTTGAATATTCATTCCTTTATTTATATTGTGTAACTAATAACAACCAGTTTCGCATTCGGCGTGAGTCATATGACAGTGTTGATTGTCTGAAAATGACTGTTTATTGAATATTGATACTAATGTTGTTTACTTTACTCTTTTTGCTAATGTCGTATGGCACCATTTACTATTTTACCATGGGAATCATCAAAATGATGTAATATTTAACGCTCACTAAACAGAGTAAATTTGAACTGACGTTGGCCTTGTCCGTTCTGACATAATTTTTTTTTACTTCATCATTTATTGTACCATGGGGGCCAGACAGGATCGAGTAGCTAGCGAAAGTTTTATTCGAGGACCCAAGGCAGTCACCCCGCTGATTTCTTATTAGCGCTCCGGGGAGTTTAAGCCCCAAAGATCTAGAGATATTGCTACCGCCTAGGTAGCGACTTCTCCTTCGGGCTTAAGTCGGCGGTCTGATTCCCTTGGGGTCCCGCGCAAAAAACTCAATAACTACTCGATCATGTCTGGCCCCTAGGATTCATTTATTGATAAGGCATGGTGACGTCACACTCAAGTCGTTATTCTATTTTCATGCCACCACAAACACAACACATGAGTATATAAATACAAGACTACAAAAAGCAAGCAATGCAAATTAACGATTACAAATCAAGAGATAGAACATAAGATTTCGAGACTGATAGGTTGATAATGGCAAGTTAATAACAGCTCGTCGCAAAATGTCGCATGACGTCACAAAACAAGCTTTTTCTTGTTTCCTTTTTCGATCAAGACTAATATCCAAACAGATGGAATATTTCTCGACGGCCAGAAAACGTCGCAATTTTCCCCAATATCTGCTTGAAGAATAAAACCCCAGTTAAGGTATTAGAAACTATCTACACAACAGATGAACATTTAACCAGTATTCACAGACAGAAATATAACGATATATTCACAGTAGGGCTGTCAACAGCTTTTTCCCAGTTCCACCCATTCTTTGGGGGCCCATGTTGTTGTTTTCCGTTGTTATACGTTAAATCTGACAGTTTAAGCTTACGAAAATACATTTTCAACAGTTTTACGTCATTACGTTCAGATCTCCTGGATTGGACTGGGTAAATTTTCCTCATTCCAACAAGTACATGTCTGTCCTAATACGGAGGGATGCGCCATAAAGACAGCCCTGATTCACAAACAGAACATACCTCTCAAGCCAGTAAGAATAACTTTAGTTGACACATTCTGGAGACACGACGTTTGTTCCTGTTCTTGTAGGGTGTGTCCTACTACACGTAGCTGATCCGAAGTGCCGAGGGACAAACAACTCAAGATTAATCTTACGTAGGCGTAGCGGATAGCCTCCATAACAGGCTTCCTTGGGCCCTCTTTTTGGCTCATAATACACTTTTGCTGGCCATTTCTTTTTGCACTGGGTCGCTGATTGCCAAGGGCCAAGTAATCAACGACGGCCGGCAATCAGCGACCCAATACAACAAGAACTGGGCAGCAAAAGGGTGTTATGAGCCAAAAAAGGCCCCAGGGAGCCTGTCATGGAGGCTACACCGTGTCGTTGATTGTCTGAAACTGGCTATTTGAATGATATTAACATTTATAAAAATGAAGAAAAAAACATAATTATGATGCAGGTGTAACGTATAGCAGAAGGCAAACTAAACATACAAATATCTCGACACCAAATGGAAATGGCTGGATTTTGTATAAGAATCGCCAGAGAAAACAATATACAAACTGCAGACTTGTAATATTTATTTGGAACAAACAAAAATATAGGGAAAAACTGTGACGGTGAGGTAGGGTTATGAATGATAGCCTACTATGGGGCCCAAATGATAGCCTACTATGTCCAGTCTCAGCAAATTCATTGGCAAGAATTTCTATACTGCTAGTCTTTTGATACCCCCCCCCCCTAATTAGAGCCCTTGGATTGGCCCATTTGGCTGAAAGCAGCATTCTGGCGACAATACCACTATTTCAGGGGGTGTGTGGAAACCCACTCGATAGAGAAAGGTCATTTTTTACAACTAATTCAACACGTGTAGGGTCTTGCCTACCGCAGTCACTCCCAAAATGCCCAGAATTAACATAAAATCCCACCAAGAAAGGCTTTTCATATCCACGGCATTCCTATACCAAATTTTAGGTCATTTGGTTTTGATACCAGGGTACTGAGGTCAAAATATACATTGTCGGTCTAAAAATTGCAAAAAAAAACTTAATAAATTATTTGAACCCTATTCAGACCCGGGGGAGGGGCTTTTGAGGCCCGCGCCAACTTCGCCAGAACGCCTTACGCTAAAGCCACCAAATTTGGTGAGTTTTCCTAAAATATTGTTGGCAAAAATTTTACGAAGTTTGACAAATTTTCCATTTTTTCGTGTTGCAATAGCAACCGTTTGCTGACAGGCAGTTTTGCCAAAAATCACTATTTTTGGTTCTAACAATGTATTTTTTTTACATTTATTTGCTATATTACTGCTATTTTGTTACATAAATAAAATCTTATATTACTTAGCATATATTTCATAATTATATATGCATAAATTATGCTAATTTGATGACATCATCAGCCCAAAATCCAAGATGGCGGACCGTATGACCTGAACAAATATAACAAGCTAATTATCCATTAAATTTTGTAACCACCTGGTATTTTTTCATCAAAAACCATGTAATGAATGAATTTAGTCTATTTACATTGCCCTTTGTGATTATTTGTTGCAAAAAAAGTACTTTTAAAAATGCAAGGTGGTGGATGTACTATGGCGGAGCCTAACTCGTATCTTAGATGTGCATGACGTAATTTGATGACGTCATCATGACGTCATCGATGTTGATTTTGGCAATACAAGACGTAATAAACATTATTATTCTGTTATCTGAACTTGTTACATTTTTGTAGTATAACTTGAAGTTTTCTGAGAATACCCTTTTTTCATGGGTCCGGCCAATATAATCAAATTGATGACGTCATAATTACGTTATATTACGTCAACATAACGTCAAACATCAAATACTCGTCAGATATTATGTCGATATCATGTCCTAAAAATTTGATGGCCCTACGGTACGTCGTTCAAGAGTTAGAGGACTTAGAAGTGGAGGGCCTCAAAAGCCTTAGCCCCTCCCCCCCCGTCCAGGGATGACCAAAAAAGCCCGGTCTGAATAGGGTTAATGGCAATTATAAAAAGTCCCAATCCACGCTGCTTTTATAAGTGATAGGTAGGTTTCTCTGATACATGTACATGAGATGAAACTGAGATTCAGTTTTGGTAAGCCATGACTGTTTTTACAGGATCAATTCTATAGTTACAATTTTCTTGAAATGGAAACATTGGTTTATTCTCGGGGTCACCACGGTCCTTCCCGTAGGAGGCCCAAACTTCTTTTTTACATATAATGTATGTGATAAAAATCAAGCAAATTTATTTGCCTGTAAATGAGCTAATGGTCAATAAAAATGGTCAAAAAATGTATTTTTGTCACTTCATTTTTAAACACCTTCTGCACCTCACTACCAAAAACATTTCGAGCAAAACTATATATCATTTTTTCTTATTAGAATATGGGTAATAACATTTGCGAGAATCGATAAGATATCTGTTTATTTTGGGCGGCAACAGGAGTCCAAAGAAGGTCTATTTTTGGACGAGACTAAGGCTTTCCCTTGGTGAAAATCCGCCATTTTTAAATATGGCCGTTACCATGGCAACCGGTGACCGCGGATCTAAAACTTTGCCATTTTTGTAAGTTTGGACCAAGGCCTTACCACCACACAAAATAGGAGGAAAATCGACTTTTTTAGCTTGGCCACCCTATGCTTGGTTTATACAGACTGAGCCTCTTAAAGTTTTTAGGCTAATTAAAGCATCACCTGTTCATGAGAGAACTTGATGGAATTTTAGTTTTACATGATAACTTATTAACTGTAAAATAATGCAATTCCTGTAGGCAATGGTTTATCCAAAGTATTAAATTTGCAGTGAGTTTCTTCGTAACAATTTTGGCATTCAATAGTTTCATGTTCTTATTTGAATATCTTCTTTTCGAAATTACCACAATTAGTATTGTATATCTCCTTAGACAGAACAACAGAAACGACTACGAAATTGAGATAAAACTAGAAAGGCCGACATTTGCCCGCGAGCAAATTTCAATCCAAGCAAAATGGGATGTGATTACTTGCATTACTTGATTCGAGAAGTTTGTAGAGACAATGCAGTCACATTCAGAGTAGTTTAGATGTTCTTAGCCCCTACACGGAAAAAGTTGAAATGATTAACTCTACACACACTCTCACAATCTAAGTAACAAAGAAGAAAAATGCAAGCATAAGTCATGTGCACTATTGAATCTTCCTTAACAGCTTTAATTAAACAATTTTTGAAACTTTGTACTTGTCTTACAATTTTGTTACCTGTTATAAATACAAATATGCAAATACAAAGACAATCGAAAGATACACTTTAAATCTTTACTTTAAAAAAGTCTAAAACTTCAAAACTTTGCATAGTTGGTTGGTATCTGCCATGTCCTTCTGCAGCTGGCTGAGATCAGGTTTGACTTGGTTCTTCCCTAGGCCCCTTGCGGCTTCTCCTCTCTAGTTGGATCCCATCTGGAGGACAGAAACAGGAGATTTGGCATTTAAGTCAAACAGAAAAATTCAGGTTTTTGACAAAGTTAGTCACTCTAAAGTGACAACTACATACCACACGTACCAGTACACTTTGGTATTAATTGAAAACTATTCTACATTTTGAATCATGTTTCAACACAAAACAATTTATTTTTTTCCATCTTGTCAAAAGCTTACCTGCTATGTTTTCCAGCATGATCTTTTGACTGCTTGACGCTTGAAAACGAAAGGAAAAAAATGATCACTGCCAATAATACAGCTGTGCAATGAACTATTTGCAAAGTGCTTTCAAGATATAAAAAGTCCTAACCTATGGCTTGCAGGGCCTGACTAGGCTAGACTGGTGATCCTCCCTTTAGCGACTTCCAATTTCCAACCCTTCATTCGAGGTTACAGAGTAGGAGTGTTGCACCTACCCCAAGAAATTGGTACATTCGGGCCCACACACCACGAAAAGGCGGAAGGATCGGGAGCCAATGTTTTGGCATCCCGGTTAGGGAAAAATAAAAGTTAAAAACAAAGGTAAACACACACTATGTCAATAAAATAGTAATTAAAATTTGACAATTCAGCTATACATCTAGAACCCATATCAAAACGATGTTTGTGAAGGTAAACATAAGACTTAAAAACTACGTAGTTACTGAAATTATGCACACATACAACATTACGAAACTGAACATATATAATATTAGGAAAAATGATAATGAAATTACCACCAGATAGAGATTAGATATTTGCCTTATTGCTACAATTGCGCATTCCATTTAACAGATATTTCTCTCATTATTTCTCTTCCTCAGCCCCACTTAGGCTAAGGTCACATTTCCATAAAGGGGCCCGGCCGGGCAGCTTTCCGGAACGATAAATATGATATAAAAGACAACAAAAACACAAAACGGACCAAAACAATTCAACGGCATGCCTTGTGCATATTCATTGGCATGAAATCTGATTTTTCGCTTCCGCAAACAGTCCGGCCGGGCCCCGGGGAAGGAAATGTGACGTAGGCCTTACAGGGGAGAGTTCTTTCTCCTTCCTCAACCCCAATGACGGGGAGAGCTCTGTTCCTTTCCTCTACACGAATCCTGATGCCTCTTGTTTATTTCTCTACCCCAATCACGGTGTAGCTCTTTGCCTTTTCTCTACCCTAATCACAGGGAAGAGTTCTGTTTCAAATACCTTCCTCTCCCCCAAGCACGGGGAGCGGTTTCCTATGTCTACCCCTATCACGGGGTAGCTCTTTGACTGTTCTCTACCCTAATCACAGGGAAGAGTTTGGGTTCCTTCTTCGCCTCCAAACACGGGGGAGCTCATTGCCTTTTCTCTACCCTAATCACAGGGAAGAGTTCTGTTTTTCCAATGCCCAGAGGAATGGTCTTCTAAAGGAAAGGTAAAAAAAATGATGAGCTTATTGTCAAATGTGAGTGCTTATAGAAATTACCGTGCATTTTATTTACATTTTTTCCTCCTATAGCTTCGTGAGGCTACAGCAATCCGGACGTCCTTGGTTGGTCCCTCATCCAAGAACTGTCCAGACCGCGCGTTGCTTAACTCCCGAGCTCGAGGGATCGGGTGTACCAACGCGCCACGCGGCCGACAATAACCATTCTTCACTGTGTTCAAAGCTAACATACTGTAAATACATTTAAGTTCACGGGGATTTACTTTTGCGGTAGCGGGAAATTGAAGATTTCGCGGTGGTTTTAATTTCGCGGTAGTGCCATAGTCTGTAGCCTCATACTATGGTTGAAACATGTTCACGGTTGTTTTAAGTTCACGATGAAGTGGCCAATGCAAAAATAAAACCACCGCAAACATTTCTGCATTTACAATATTGACAGAAAATGTTGGCATCTACTAGTAGTGACTATAAAAAATTCTCTAAAGCCCCTAATTCCAGGATCATTGTAGAATTGCTATCAAAACAATCTTGCAATTTTTCTTTCTTTGAAAATGCGCGAGATTTACAAATGAAATGAGTTTCTTTCATCTTCAGCAGACAGTCTCCAGCAGACAGTTAGTCTTTTCATTTGATTGCCTTTTCTTTTTACTGACTGATCATGTTTTTCTCCTGAAATAACTCTTTGATAGGGTTGGGACGTACAGACAAATTTAGATGAAAACACACTACAGCATCATTGTTATGGAAATAAAGCTTAGATTCATATCAATCACTTTAGTTTTATCCACCCACTCAGGAGTTTTTGATTTGATTGCTGCTATTGTTCATTTCGTCCTGATTATTCATTTGTGACCTTTCACAAGTATTGTGACATCTGATCTCCTACACTTCCACGCAATTCTTGATATTTTATTCAAAGGCCACACATTTCTGACATTTTCAGTTGATTTTGAAAGAAGGGAGCATTGCAAAGGAGAAGGACCGTAACTTGTTAGAAAACTTGAATATTTCTTCATTTTACTGAAAATTGACACAATGCACCCTAATATCCAAGGAACTGTGTTTACCACACAACAGATTCTCCCCGCAGATTCAGCATTTTCATGTTAACGTTAATCCAACGCGAACATTTCTGCATTTACAGTAATAGAAAATCAAAACAGATACAGATAAAGATGAGGAGCATCAATTTTACCTATTATTCACTCCGAAGAGATAGGTAGGTCTTAGAATCATATATTAAGTAATTTTCCTCATCTGCTTCGATTTCTTCACTTTCCTCAATTTCGTCTTCTTGCAAATCACTTTCTTCATGTTCCATATCAATTTCTTCAAATTCTTTGTGTACGGAATTATTATTACAGCAATTAATACATCTACAGCCAGGCCCACATACATTGTTAGATTTGTGACAAAGGCATCTATAGCTATTTGGTTGACATCCGCTTTTGCGGGAACAACCGCGTGTAAGGAATTCAACATCTTTTTTTAAACTCTAGATATGTTTTCATTGCTATCCCAAACTACTTTAATGATGCTGTCCTCAATTTTCCAGCCATGCATTTCTAAGTGTGGCAGATCCCTGGTCAATTACTAAATTCCACACTTAACATATCCAAATACACCTATCAACGAAGATAAAGACTGGTCCTCAAATTCTAATCTATCCCAAATTCTCTTGGGCCAATCTAACCCTATTCAGACCGGTGTGACAGCGATCTCGCCCCCCCCGTGATCTCGCCCCCCCCCCCCCCCGGGCGAAATCACTAGCGATCTCGCCCCCCCGGGGCGAAATCGCTAGCGATCTCGCCCTCCCCGGCTAGTGATCTCGCCCCCCTATCTCGCCCCCCTTTACCGATTTCGCCCCCCCCCCAAAAAAGCAGGTTTATATGACATTTTAGATGTTGATTGGTATAAATCACAAAATGCAGTTTCAGAATGATATAAGTACACGAGTCTGATACATAACTCCATCCATATTATTAATATTAACGTAATTACATGTTGATAAGACAGTTGAAGTTGTTTCGGACAAGGAGGGTTGGGTCCCTTGTATTCCCATTATTGTATATACTTGAGTCTCGACATAAGATGTTTTTCATATACTTGAGTCTCGACATAAGATGTTGACCTGTCCTCAAGCAACCTATATATCTCCAATATGAAGCCTCTACCATGAATTGACCACAAAAGAAGTATGAAATGTCTTTATTAGTTATGTAGATAAGGTATTCATTAGGTATTCATTAGGTATCTTCACCTCCAATATGACTGTTTTTTTAGTATTTATAAACTGGTGTTTTACCCGTGTTTCTTAAGACTGGTACTTTACCAGTGTTTTTGTAGTATATGGCAACAGGTATATGGACTTGCGCGTAGATAGTGTTTATAATAAGAAACTATGATTCATTTGTGTTTTTTTAGTGCTTTGGAAATGTTTCCTGCACAAGATAGAAAATACTGTGACAAATTGAAAACATATAGCTGACTTATTCCATACCGTAGATGGTGTTGATTTATACGTTCACGTTAGCGCTGCCTTTTTTGCCACCTCAACTGCAAAAAAAGTGTATTTATCATTTCAATGGCTTGTTTGCACCGAACCATATATTATCGACTTTCGAGGTATAACATCTTCAGGTAATAAGGTGCCATATAGGTACCAGGTAACACACCATATACGTTACTCCCCAGGTGCAGTATAGTACCAGGTAGCGAGCCTAATACGTAGTAACCAGTTGCTCTTGAGAACCCTCCGAGAAGCAATGTTCTTAAGGGGGACGAAAACACTGGCGGGTATGGGGGGGGGGGGCGAAAACGCTAAAGGGGGGCGAAAACGCTAGTGATCTCGCCCCTCCCGGGGGGGGGGGGGGGGGGCGAAATCGCTGTCACACCGGACTTTTTGGGTCTGGACGGGAGGGGGGGGTTTGAGGCCCTCCACTTTTAAGTCCTATAACTCTAACACGACGTGCCGTAGGGCCACCAAATTTTTAAGACATGATGTCGACATAATATCTGACAAGTAGTTGATTGACATTACGCTGACGTAAGTTGACGTAATTATGACGTCATCAATTTCATAATATTGACCGGACCCATGAAAAAAGGGTATTCTCATAAAACTTCAAGGTATGCTACAAAAATGTAACTATAAGTGCAGATAACAGAATAATAATGTTTATTACGACTTGCGTTGCCAATAGCAAAATCAATGACGTCAAAATGACATAAGATGACGTCATGCGCATCTAAGATACGAGTTGGGCTCCGCCATATTATATCCACCACCTTGAATTTTTAAAAATACTTTTTTGCAACAAATTATCACAAAGGGTAATGGAAATAGACTAAATTCATTCATTTAAATGGTTTTTGATGACAAAATACCATTTTTCTTACAAATTTTAAGGGATAATTAGCTTGTTATTCTTGATCTTGCTATACGGTCCGCCATCTTGGATTTTTGGCTGATGACGTCATCAAATTAGCATAATTTATGAATATATAATTATGAAAGATATGCTAAATAATATAAGATTTTATCTATGTAACTAAATAGCAGTAATATAGCAAATAAATGTGAAAATACATTGCTAGAACCAAAAATAATGATTTTTGGCAAAACTGCCTGTCAACAAACGGTTGCCATGGCAACAAGAAAAATGGAAAATTCGTCAAACATCCTAAAATTTTTGCCAACAATATTTTAGGAAAACTCACTAAACTTGGTGGCTCTAGCGTAAGCCGTTCTGGCGTCATATGACATCAAAGTTGCCGCAGGCCTCAAAAGCCCCCCCCCCCCCCCGGTCTGAATAGGGATAAGTGCATTAGCTTTACATCTAAATACTCCTGAGCAAATTAACTAAACATTTTATCTGGGTTTTTAAATACCATAAAAGCTGATGAGTACTTATTAAAGTATAAAGTCCCTATAAGGCTGAAAAATGCTAGAAAACCAATGGAATTACCAGCTAGTAAGCCTCTAGTGTTTTCTGCCCCCCCCCCCTCCCCTGAGATAAAGTTTGAGAATTTCTAAAATGCTTTCATGAATGAAACCTTTCCAAACCCAACAAAGAAAGAAACATAATCACATCCAGAACAAATGAAAAGGTTCTGCATGATGGTTGGGATAATTTTCTTTTGGGATAGATAACAATTCAGGGTCTCTACTAAAACAGTCAATTAAGCCATTGAGGTAGGGGGGGGGGGGGACATTAGTACAGACTTTTTGAAATACGCATCCTAAAATATGGAGATGATCTATATAAACACAGAAATCACAAAAATTAGGCAATTGTAAAACTCTAACCCCCCTGTACATACCCCCTGAAGTTTGGATACCCCCTCGCCATGTACTTTTGTCACGTTGCTAAGGTCTGCAAGCACTGACTGCATTACTTCAGTTCTTTTTGCACATTTTGTGTAATTAAATGATACATTACACTCCAAGATACGTTTCGGTCAGGTTTTAGCTTAATATTCTTGGTTGCCATGGCAACAAGGCAGCAAGTATTGGGACGAATTTCCATTATTTGGCCCAAAACAGGGAAATCACGGTTGGGCAGTAGTTCGACAAGTGCTGAGAATAACAAAGAGTACCCAAATCAATTACAGAATGTCTTTAGCTTCACAAGAATAGTGGTAAAATTTTCAGAAACTCGATGCCAAGGAATTGGGCAACTTCAAAAAGAAGCATTGTTTCAAGGTTACAAAAACACAGTTTTTTTGCCAAGCTTAAAACCAGTGTTTTTGTATATGTGTCGAGAAGTATGGACAGAAAAGCAACAGTTGACTGTTCTCTCTACTACTAAGCTCTCTTGTACATGTACATACTATATCCAAGGCTCGAAATACTTTTTCTGCATACCTGCACTGTTGCAGGTAACGTTGAAAATAGCCTGCACCCGACAAATTTTACCTGTGCCACTCTTTTTGGATTTTGGAAGTATATATAAACGTTATATGATGTAGGTGTACGTGGATTGTTATTAATTTACATTGAATGTTACCACTACCACCTATATTAAGTTATATTCTGTAGAAAAGAAAAAAAATAGCAATGGTTCCTGAACAAATTTAGTATGAACTAGTGCCTAATAGGGGTGAGTAAACGGTACAGAAAATTCAGGTTCATTCAGGTGTGGTTCAGGTCCAGATGTCCGAAAAGAGAAACTCCCAAGGAAACCTCCTCGCCAGCCACAGCCAGTTGACTGCCCTTATGTGACGGCCGATCGACGGGCCACCCTCCGCTCTGCCACAAAGAACCTGCAAGCAGCCCAGACTCAGCTCAAGCAGCCATACGACAAGTGGGAGGACAACCGCGTGCTGAACACACTCCGAGCCTTTGAATCAGGATCTACCGTAGATCACGTGAAGGCTTGGAAGTTGGTACGCGAGCAGTCGGGAAAGAGGTCAGTGTCACATTCATACAAGGCGAGGATAGACTCGAGGCCTGGAAAAATCACTTTTCCAACCTTCTCGCGCCCGCCAGACACACCCCAGGCTGGAGTTGGTCCAGACATCACACCAGTGTTTGACACTAACCACAGCATCAACTGCAGCGCTTTCTCTCAGGAGGAAGTAGACACAGCACTCAGTCAGATACGACCACACGGCTGTTTCAAAGGCCCTGAATTCGATCACTTAGTTCGAACGTGGGTTCTACGAGGCATAGAACACGATCCCCCGCCCGCCGCCGATCCACGTGAGCCGGCTGATTGCGCAATAGTGCACGCTGACTTTGACTCCCGTGCAGGCATGCATATCCGGGTCACAGGCGGTTCATATTTCAGAGGCAACATGGCCACGGTAGAAGGAACACGTGAACGTAAAAAAACACCCGAAAATGCGCATTTTCTTGGTCAGAGCCGCATTTTTCCCCGTAGAAGAGTGGATAAGTGCCTTCGTCATTGAACATCCGACTTAGGTAAGTTAATTCGATCGTTTAAAGACTTTATACAGTTTTTTGTGTGTCCAAATGCAATGCAACAGCTAGACGGAATGTTGTCGAGTGCTTGTATAATTTCGGAATTTTTCGCACGGTTTTTTTTATTTCTCAGTGGAGGAATACAACGAGATGATGTTTTTCAGAGCGATGACGTCATTACTGCGAAACAAATACCTGCTGTCTGATATTGTCTCGTTTGTTGTAGTAACAAAAGTAGAGCATTTCAATATATATATATTTGAAGTGTGCTTCTTTCACAAACATTAGCCAAGTCAATTGCAATCAAAAGAGTCTCCAAATTGAATTTTGAAAGTAGACAGTAACACATCCATAGTTCATGCAGTGCATGGAGGGGAAGTTGCATACATATACTACATGGGACACTATTTTATACAAAACTTCTATACTTATAATTTTTATGAAAATGTTTGAAATCAGTGCACAGACAGTACTTTGGACTTAAAGCTGTAATATTTTTCTTACTGTAAGTAAGTGTAAGTTTTATTACTGGTACGATTTTAAAAGCTTATGTAAAAAGGTACTAGTACTTGCAGACATTGGATATTCTGAGAGCTTGTGACAGGTTGCAGGGAATGTTTAATTGTCAGTGTAAATAATAAAGGTCTTAGGAAGTGTGAATAATGAAGACCAACTTGACCAGAACAAAAAAAATTATAAGTACAGTTGTATATTCCTCAGCTCAGTGAAGTCATATACCACATCAGGTGTGAACATTTTTACAACCTTGTTGACTTTTAATGCAGAAGTTATACTATGCAAGAATGCATTCTGCAAGTAGTTCTTTCATGTGGGCTGCATGTATTTTCACTTCCCATTTACCCAATGTTTGCCTCAGTTTCACAATCTATTTTGTATCTCTACTACAGGCCAGACTATGCTGACAGCATAGCCCAGTCTCCAGCCATGAAAAGCAGAGGTTCACTGTTATCTGGGGAACATGAAATTAGGAATACTTTAGATCCAGGTGAGAATATTCATTTCTTATAGCTATCAATATGTCGTGTAGGTATGTAATGATAATTGTCTATCCAGAGAGAGTTCCACCTTCAATTAAACATTGGATATACAATACACAAATATGGCTGATCTCCATTTTGACCTTTGCAACACTGCAACCTCAGCACAGACTGAGGGTTTTGATGGCTGCAGTCAAGTTCTCATTAGAATCCTTAGTTTAAGATGAGTGATACATTGTCATAGTGGAATTGGAATGACTCTCATTCATTTATTACCCAAACTTCATTTATATGAATCTTCCCTTGATACAATGGAAGATGCCTACCAACAGAATAAAACAATATGATGGAGATTTGCATTCTTTATTTCTCATCCTAGCTTGCTCTTTTTTGCATAAAGCTAAATTAACTTACTTTCCTTTCTGACATGTTGATTCTGATTTGTTATCAGCAATACTCTCAGTCTGAAGCCACCCATGTAGGGTGAAACATACCATGCAACTTTTTGTGCATATCCTTTTCCCCAGCCCTGTTGTTTTAGTCCCTTAATTTGATATAGTATGCAGATAGGCTATAATTTCATCTCAGAAACACTATGTTAGTGCTTTTGCCCTTACCTTCTACCTTTCCTTATAGTTGTACTGCTACATGTAATATCTCCTTACTCATACCTTTTACAGGTCAGAGAGACAAGGATGCATCATAATACATTTATGCATATGAATGATAACATTGTTTGCATCCTAGACCTGATCAGATCAATACTAGGTAGCCTTAGAAAATGAGATTTGTCTAAATTAGTGGTATGGAATGAAACATACTTTATCAACAGATATCTTTATTCAGACATGTAGCATATTGCAGCATTTAACACAAATCTTCCCCATGTTCTTGCTTGGCTACAGGTCATACTGCTGTCCATGGTGGCTACTAAGAGAGTCCTGTCAGAATGTGGATAGTGTCCAACTCCAACTTCCTCAATGTCCATGCCAGGTTCTGTGATGTCCCAGAGTTGACTCACTAGCTAGATTTTTACATCACCACTGCTAGCTGCAGTTCAGTTTCCCCTAGTAAATGAACTTGTCACCTTGCATGGTTTGTGTGCATTTATGTTAAATACAGACTAAGATTGGTGACAGTTATTCCACATATCACTGCCTCCTTATGAGCATCATGATATGACAAATGTTCAGACAGTCTGTTGACAGATTAAAAGAGGAATTTTGCTTCTGTGAAGTAACCTTTTTAACTCACTTATCTTGTTGCATTGTATAAATTAGTTCATGATCCTTGTAAAGACTTGTTTTGAATAAAGGATGCAGCATGCAATTTGTTGTCAGCATAGTCTGGCCTGTAGTAGAGATACAAAATAGATTGTGAAACCGAGGCAAACATTGGGTAAATGGGAAGTGAAAATACATGCAGCCCACATGAAAGAACTACTTGCAGAATGCATTCTTGCATAGTATAACTTCTGCATTAAAAGTCAACAAGGTTGTAAAAATGTTCACACCTAATGTGGTATATGACTTCACTGAGCTGAGGAATATACAACTGTGCTTATAATTTTTTGTTCTGGTCAAGTTGGTCTTCATTATTCACACTTCCTAAGACCTTTATTATTTACACTGACAATTAAACATTCCCTGCAACCTGTCACAAGTTCTCAGAATGTCCAGAATATAGTTGTCTCTACATGTAGATGCAGGGTATTATACATACAAATGCTTTATACATATGCACACATACCTTGGGGCTACCTTGAATAAGGACTTGTGTGAGTTGTCATCCTCTTCTCATTCCTGGTACTTCATTTTCTCCCAGCACTTGTCAAGCCTTAAACATAGATAACACATGGTAAACATGGCTTCAAGGTACAATGGTAGGGATAGTGGATTACATGATTTTTTCCTGATGACATAGTTGTTGACAAAGTGGAAATCTGAAGAGCAATTCTTTGTCAGTAGTATACCAGACCAATTGATTGTAACCGGACCACCTTTGATTTTATATCCAATGTCTGCAAGTACTAGTACCTTTTTACATAAGCTTTTAAAATCGTACCAGTAATAAAACGTACACTTACTTACAGTAAGAAAAATATTACAGCTTTAAGTCCAAAGTACTGTCTGTGCACTGATTTCAAACATTTTCATAAAAATTATAAGTATAGAAGTTTTGCATAAAATAGTGTCCCATGTATTATATGTATGCAACTTCCCCTCCATGCACTGCATGAACTATGGATGTGTTACTGTCTACTTTCAAAATTCAATTTGGAGACTCTTTTGATTGCAATTGACTTGGCTAATGTTTGTGAAAGAAGCACACTTCAAATATATATATATTCTATTATAAAATGCTCTACTTTTGTTACTACAACAAACGAGACAATATCAGACAGCAGGTATTTGTTTCGCAGTAATGACGTCATCGCTCTGAAAAACATCATCTCGTTGTATTCCTCCACTGAGAAATTAAAAAAACCGTGCGAAAAATTCCGAAATTATACAAGCACTCGACAACATTCCGTCTAGCTGTTGCATTGCATTTGGACACACAAAAAACTGTATAAAGTCTTTAAACGATCGAATTAACTTACCTAAGTCGGATGTTCAATGACGAAGGCACTTATCCACTCTTCTACGGGGAAAAATGCGGCTCTGACCAAGAAAATGCGCATTTTCGGTTTTTTTTTACGTTCACGTGTTCCTTCTACCGTGGCCATGTTGCCTCTGAAATATGAACCGCCTGTGTCCCGGATATGCATGCCTGCACGGGAGTCAAAGTCAGCGTGCACTATTGCGCAATCAGCCGGCTCACGTGGATCGGCGGCGGGCGGGGGATCGTGTTCTATGCCTCGTAGAACCCACGTTCGAACTAAGTGACTACACTGTAACAGCCGTGACCAGGAAAGGCTCCTGGGACTGATGGTATTCCTGTCGAACTGTGGAAGCTTCCAAAGATCAGTGAGCACCTCACCTACTTCTGCAACCAAACACTGTCTGGTCACAGACCCGCCGAGTGGGGCCTCTCAGGTATAGTCCCCATCCCAAAGAAGGGAAATTTCACTCTCCCCGACAACTATATGGGCATCTCCTTGACACAAGTGGCCGCCAAGGTGTATAGTCGTCTCCTACTGAACAGAATAAGAACAGTGATAGACAAGATCCTGCGCCCGAACCAGAATGGCTTCCGCCCTTCTCGGTCCACTTCAGCACAGATTTTGGCTTTTCGCCGAATTGTAGAAGAAGTACGGAACCATCAAAAGGAATCATTCCTTATTTTTATTGATTTTAAGAAGGCGTTCGATTCCATCAACCGTGACAACATGCTCAAGATTCTGCTGGCGTACGGCTTGCCTCCCCCGTTAGTCAGTGCCATCAGGGCCATGTACACCAACACCAAGGCTACCGTTCTCACACCAGAAGGAGAAACGGATACTTTTGACATCAACACGGGCGTACTACAGGGAGACCCCATAGCACCCTTCTTGTTCATCGTCGCATTAGACTATGCCTTACGTAAAGCAGTCAGATCGAGTGATGGGATCACATTAAAGAGAAGACAGAGTTCTCGCCATCCAGCCGTGGTTCTACCGGACCTGGACTTTGCCGATGATCTTTGTCTCATAGAGGACACAATCAAGGCTGCCCAAGAGTTCTTGTACAGGGTAGATCACGCCACCAAGGAAATTGGTCTCTGTCTGAATGCACTTAAGACCAAGTACATGAACCTTAACCCCCAACCTGGGTCCGACCCTCTACTGACTAGTGACGGCTCTACCATCGAACAAGTGGGAGATTTTAAGTACCTTCAAGTTATGGCAACACAGCCCACGACGTGAAGTGTCGTATTGCACAAGCGTGGGGTGCTTCCCATGCCCTAACAAAAGTATGGAATCCACCAGAATCCTTGCAGTAGGAAGCACCTGGAGGCCACATAACATGCCATCCTTATCTTAGGCAGGGTTTAGAGTATGGTTTATGTTCTATTTTTTGTTTCTTTTGTTAGATAGAGCAAATCTTACCAACTTTGCACCGTAAACCCCCTCCCACCCGGGCAGTTTGTTTATTTTGAGTTCAACAACGTTTTCTTTATTTATCCCCTCCTTCATATGCGTGACCGAGACCTCCAAACCAGTAGCGGCGTTGGGTTTTTAGTCACTCCTAACCCGTGTCATGTTCAAAGTGACTGAACCGTCATTGTGGAATACGGAAGGGGTAGAGGAAGCAAGGAGTCTCTTGATCTGTTCCAACCTCCAAGCGTGCGGCTACGGACACCCGGACACCCGGACAAGCAGCAACAAACCTCGGACTAAGCTACGGCACAACCATGAATGGTACACAGAGAACTAAAGTAAGTTTTCCGTCAGCGAAAATGCAGGTGAGAGTTGCAACATGGAACGTCCGAACACAAACCGTACAGCAAAGGTGGAACAGTTATGTAAAGTATTTGAAGAATACCAGCTAGGAGTGTTGGGTGTGAGTGAAACACATCTCCCAGTGAATGGCAGAAGAAAGCTAGAGGGAAGAAAAACATTTTTACTCTTGGGAAGGGACGACGGTCTACATAGGCAAGGAGTTGGCCTGCTGTTATCCAAACAGGCAACAGCTTCACTTGTGGAATGGGAACCAGTGAGTGCCAGAATTATTAGAGCCCGCTTCAGTTCAGCACATGGAAATGTCTCAATACTCCAGATCTACGCACCAACAGAAGAAGCTGAAGACACTGAAAAAGACATGTTTTACAACCAACTGGAAAGTCTGCTAGGGCGCATACCAGGTCATGACACTGTATTGCTACTGGGGGACTTTAATGCACAGGTGGGTTCTAACAACACAGGAGTCTCAACTGTGATGGGGACAGAGGGAGTTGGTATCCGGAACAACAATGGCGAAAGATTCATCGGTTTGTGCAGCACCTATGGCCTTGGTATAACAGGCACTTGGTTTAGACATCTCAACATACATAAAAGAACATGGAAGTCCCCAGATGGGCAGACAACCAACCAAATTGACTATATTTGCATATCAGTTGGACAGAGGCAAACTATAAGTAACTGTAGGGTATACAGAGGTGCAGACATTGACAGTGATCATCACCTTGTGATTGCAGAATGGAAAGTAAAGTTCAAACTAAAGAAGAAAAAGAAGGGTCAAGTACGGTACAATCTGGACAAGTTGAAATCTGATAGTGCTATAAATGAAGTATACCAGGCAGAACTGAGAAACCATTTTACCAACCTAAAACCCGGTAGTGAAGTAGAGGAAGCATACGGTCTGTACAGAGACGCAGTAAACACATTCACAGCCAAAAATCTTGATAAAGCAGAGAAACCAAGCAAACCTTGGATACAACAAGACACATGGGAGGCCATAAAAAGAGAAGGGATCTAAAACAAGCAGCCTGCAATAGAAACACACGCGCCAACCGTCAGAATTATGTGGACCAAGCAAAGAAAGTGAGAAATCTAGCCAACAGAGACAGACAGAGTTGGTACGAAGAGCAATCTCGCGATGCAGAAAAGGCAGCCAAAGCTGGTAACACACGTGTTGTATACGAGAAAATCAAGACTCTTGCAGGCACACATGGGAAGAAACAGATGAAACCCGTAAAAGACAAAGATGGAAACCTTCTCACAGATGAGTACAGTCAGGAAAAGAGGTGGGCTGAACATTTTTTCCTCAGTGCTCAATAGGCCTATTCCCACAAACCCTCCAGTTATATTGTCAGCAGACATAGACTTGCCAATTAGTGTGGAACCCTTCACCATGGAGGAGGTAGAAGAGGTTATTGGGAAACTGAAGACCAGGAAATCCCCTGGGATTGATAACATAACAGCAGAACAAATCCAAACAGGGGGTCCAGCATCCACTGAATAGTTACACCTGGTATGTAACATGGTCCTAGAAACAGGCAAGATACCCAAAGACTGGAAGCGAGCAATAATTGTCAAGCTACCAAAGAAGGGGGACTTAACCTGTTGTGATAACTGGAGAGGAATCGCTCTTCTCTCCGTGCCAGGAAAAGTGCTATCATCACTGCTTCTTAACCCTATTCAGACCGTGCTTTTTTGGTCATCCCTGGCATCCCTGGAGGGGGGGGGGGGGCTTTTGAGGCCCTCCACTTCTAAGTCCTCTAACTCTTAAACGACGTGTCGTACAGCCACCAAATTTTCAGGACATGATATCGACATAATATCTGACGAGAAGTTGACGTTTGACATTACGTGGACGTAAGATGACGTAATAATGACGTCATCAATTTGATTATATTGGCCGGACCCATGAAAAAACGGTATTCTCAGAAAACTTCAAGTTATACGACAAAAATGTAACAAGTACAGATAACAGAATGATTATGTTTATAAGACTTGTATTGCCAATAGCAACATCGATTACGTCATAATGACGTCATGCACATCTAAGATACGAGTTAGGCTCCGCCATATTATATCCACCACCTTGAATTTTGAAAACTACTTTTTTTGCAACAAATAATCACAAAGGGCAATGGAAATAGACTAAATTCATTCATTTAGATGTTTTTTGATTTAAAAATACCAGGTAGTTACAAATTTTGAGGGATAATAAGCTTGTTATTCTTGATCTGGCGTACGGTCCGCCATCTTGGATTTTGGGCTGATGACGTCATCAAATTAGCATAATTTATGCATATATAATAATGAAAGATATGCTTAATAATATAAGATTTTATTTATGTAACAAAATAGCAGTAATATAGCAAATAAATGTGAAAATTACATTGTTAGAACAAAAAATAGTGATTTTTGGCAAAACTGCCTGTCAGCAAACGGTTGCCATGGCAACACGAAAAAATGGAAAATTTGTCAAACTTCATACAATTGTTGCCAACAATACTTTAGGAAAACTCACCAAATTTGGTGGCTTTAGCGTAAGTCGTTCTGGTGTTATAGGGCATCGTTGGCGCGGGCCTCAAAAGCCCCCCCCCCCCCGGTCTGAATACGGTTAACAGAATTAAAAGTGTTGTAGATGATCACATGCGAGAAGAACAAGGGGGCTTTAGAAGTGGAAGGTCATGTATCGATCAAATCTTTGTCCTCAGACAGATCCTGGAAAAGTATGTAGCTAGGGCCAAACCACTTATCATCAATTTTGTGGATTTCCAGAAGGCTTTCAACAGTGTGTATAGACCATCCTTCTGGGCAATTCTGATGCATTATGGGATACCGGAAAAACTCACAATGATCATCAAGGAACTGTATAACGGGTGTGAATGTGCTGTAAAGTTGGACAGTGGAAATGTCTCGCCATGGTTCAGTGTTGTCACAGGTGTGCGTCAGGGGTGTGTGCTATCACCACTACTGTTTGGATTGGTGATTGACTGGCTGATGAAAACCGTGACGGAAGGCACTGAGCGGGGTATACCATGGACATTAGGCATGGCCAGCTGGAAGACCTAGACTTTGCAGATGATTTGGCTCTGCTAAGCGAGGAAGGGGCAGACATGCAAGGTAAAACAGACAAGTTAGCTACCACGGGCTCCTCAGTTGGCCTTTGCATAAGTGAAAAGAAGACCAAAGTGATGAAGGTTAACCAGGAAGCAACAGAGGCCATAAAGCTGAACGGGGAAGATCTGGAGGAGGTGTCCCAGTTCACTTACCTCGACAGTACAGCACACAAAGAGAACGACATCAATATTGAAATCAGAATCAGAATTGGGTTCGGGTCAGCTGCATTTACAAAACAAACTGAAAAGGGTGTGGAAAGACAAACACATTGGTCTTGCAACTAAAATCCGCATCTACAATGCTTGTGTGATCTCGACTGTCATGTACGGTGCAGAAACATGGCAGTTAACCTCTAGACAGGAAACGAGACTGGATGCTGCAGATCAGAGATGGCTCCGTGCAATCTTAAGGATAAGATGGCAACAACACATTAGTAACAACATAGTCCGTACTCGCACCAGTCAACCCAAACTGTCGACACTCATTCAGAGAGCTAGATTGCGTTGGCTAGGGCATGTTGTCCGAATGTCGAGGCTAAGACTCCCCAGGGTGGTTCTGAATTGGTGCCCAGTGGGGAAAAGAAAGAGGGGAGACCAAGCTATCACATGGAGAAGATCTGTTGAAAGAGACCTTGCAGAGATGGGTTGCACATGGGAGGGCGTTCAACGGCTAGCAGTGGACAGAGCAGCATGGCGAACAATGACGGCCCGCCTCAGTGACCAGAACTGACATGCGGTGAAGATGATGATGATGATGAAAAGTATGGAAAGCCCCAATACCAAAATCTACCAAACTCAAAGTCTTCAAGACATGCGTTGAAGCAATTCTCCTCTATGTAGCTGATTCATGGACTCCAGCAAAATCTCTACGTACACAACTTGATGGGAACTACACCCGCATGCTTCGTGCTGCCCTTGATGTTTCTTGGAGGAGCCACATCCGTAAAATATTTCAAAATAAACAAGATGTTATGACAAGGAAAATGTATTCAAAATAAGATTAAATTCGCAATTTTAGATAGTTTGAATCTTCCCGTTTTAATGGAGATAGTTGTTTTGTTTCGATTTTGCTTCCAAAGACGATTATTTTCTGTTTCAAGGAAGGCCTTCAATTTGACCATACTCTTGATAAGATGGGCCGCAAGTGCCATGGCAAATTCTCGATTTTTATATTTTTCGTCATCTCAGAGGCAAATAAAACTTTCTGTTTTGGGGATTTTTTAATTTTTAATTTTAAGCAAAGTTACAGTCAAAAATGTGCGTAAAAATGGCATTTTTCGCACTTAATTACCAATAATTCAAAATCTAAGGCATTTTTTAAAAATCCCAAAAACAGAAATCTCGGGAAAACTGTTGCGGTCATTTTGAGCCGTCAATGAGTTATGTTGGACTCTTCTTGGTGGAGATCTTAAACGAGGTTTACACGCATGTCATGCCGCACGGAGAGCGGGAGGGTGTAATTGATACCGGTGTAAACAACACTTATGATATTCAAGGTCACCAACAAAAACGCCAGTAGCTTCGTTACATATTACAGGTCCCAAACAAAGTGAAGGCATAGATGTACTGTCCAGAAAATTGTTTATATTGGTTAAAAACTATATTTTTTGCCTGATTCAAGTTAGTTGGGGGGAAAATGCCAGAAAGCACGGTTTTACCTGCAATGACCGCAGATGACCTAAATAGAACACGGGTTCGGTTCGAAATACGTCAGATGGAACATCATGGAAGAAGGTTCGAATTCGGCTAGACATGGGAGGTTTTGAGCCCGTATTTGACCACCGTGTGAGTTCTGATACTTCAACTTCTCTAATTAAAAAAAAACAGTAGAGAGAAAGAAACATCATTATTTTCATGTCAAAAAATAATGCACAAAATTGGGCACTTTCGCAGTGGATAAAACCTATTCAAATTTTCCGGTAAACACGACTGATGTTGTCAGAAAGAGAAAAAAAACATTGCGAACAATGCTTATGATGGTTCGGGTACATGTAACGTTAGTTTTGGACTACATTCTTCACATTAAAGCAGCGACACCTAGCTGCAGTGTGAAGTAGAACAAGTCAGTATTACTGGTAGGAGAGTGACAGACAGACAGTCACTGAAATGTCGGCTAAGCATTAACTCTCCAGTTGCATATACATGCCTAAATACTATAGATTTCAAGATACTCGATACCTGAAGTAGTTTTGAATATATTTTTTAGATCCAACAGCTCTCATAATGCTAAGATTAAAGATTGCTTTATGATTAGAAAAAAATAGTGACACCCATGTTTAGCCTCATGCCTTGATTGTATAGAGATTTTCTTAGTTTACATCCATTGTTTAGTTAGTAGAGCTTTAAGAGTCATTCTGTATTCACCTTTGTTTTGTAGTTTATACTTGACCATACAAGAGTCACTTTACTTTTTGTCGTGTCAATAAAACTTGCATTGCACATAGAATAGTACAGTCCCAACCCTCACACGAGTCGGGCTGGTACCTCGGCCTAGGGTGATACGGAGTACACCGTGTTGCCTTTTATTTATGTCATACCCAGGTCGGAAAACACTGATTTAATTGCCAAACTACACATAAGCCATCGAAAGGATACAATTCGACACATTGTTTCAACCTGCGCCAACAACTAAATAAATTTATATTCTGTAACAACATCAATTCGAGAAAAATTCGAACGAAAGAACGCCATTAGCCTGCACCTGTGATTTCGGCAGGCGTAAAGGGTGCTCTAGTCACAATGGATGGAAGCCTGCGTCACTGGTGTGATACAACTAAGAAGTCAAGTAAATGTGTGATACGGAAAATTATCGCTCGGTCCGGAACACCCGTATAGAACGTTATCGCGGCCCAGGAATGACATAACAACTGAATACAAACAATCCACCGGCTTAGCCTGGAATCCAGCCGTGTTGTGCTTTGGTCACCCTGAATCCCGTGTATGTAAATTACGTTCTGGAACAGCGCGCTCTGTGATGATCACGTGTGACGAAACCACCTTGTGATGCGCTACAGAGACAACGCATGACGTCATAACCAGAAGTAGGTCACGAGTCTACATGGCTATGACTTAACAAGTGGTAACAGAGCGTATTCGTGACATCACAACAGTGGCGCCTGACGTCAACAAATCCTCTCGTGTCTTCCCGCCAGGAGGATGCTAAAACAGGTGGGCTGATCTTGTCTCCTCCATATTCAGTTTGGTGATGATGTCATTTTGAACGGATATGGCTAAGAAAAAAAAATTGTTGTGGTTCCTACCTTAGTACAAGCGGTCACTATGGAGGATGGTACTCAGGCGAACTCCCCATCTGTCTACTTGGCCAATTTCTACAGTTCAGCGACCTATGGAGTCTCGTAGAGAAATATCTACATTTCGTCGGCAGCCGCTAGAGTTCGCTTTTGCATTGTTCTTTGCCTCCACGGAAGGCTCTGTCGCCGGCTTATTTCTACCTTCGGGATATTGCTGTTGTAGGTCTCTGTGTACTTGCAGCGATATCCCTTGATGGATTTTGTTTATCTTATAATCTTTAATATTCACCTAGAAGAAATAAGAAGAAGAAAGGCAAAGAAAAGGCATGGTAGATACAAAACTAGACATCGTGGTACCCACAAAACAAAGAAGACAGTCGTGTACTGTAAACCCCATTGTACATATTCACAGTTATATTTCCATATTAATTCCTTTCTCAAGGTACATCGCTATTGGATGGGTTTGTTTGTATTTCGACATATCGGTAGTGATTTAGGTCCCGGGCAACGTCGTAGCAGCATTTTCAGGTGACAAACAATTGTAATGGTTTTCTCCCAGTTAAAACTCAGAGCTCTCGTTAAGTTTAAGTCTTTTAGTATGGAATTTGTTGAGTGCAAATATTAACACAATTAGATAACATTTAGAAAACTAAGATTTCACTGACAGTGATACTATGAATTTGTGCTTGTAGTTGTAGTAACTAACGGGTTCCCACGGTTTTCAACGTCGAGTACAGTAATTATAAGTAATTTACACTATTGAAATATTACTGTTAGTCTTACCTCGTATGCTATTAAACTATACCAAATTTCCTTGTTGATGTGTTCTTTGAAGATGTATTTACATATTTCTTATTCACACAATAGAATCGTTTTTAAAATTGACCACGATGCCTGTTATGATTTCATGGTCTTTATGGATGCGGTAATGTAGTAAGTTGACGGTAGCGCAGTAAGGTGAGCGGTTTGGTTAGTATTATGCTTTAGTCCCTTATATATGCGAGACAGTTTTTGAAAACGGAAAGCCTATTCTCTCATTGGCTGACAGCTGGTTTGGGGGGGGGGGGTGGTCCACAGGAACTAAGAGTGACGGTTAAAAGAGCAGGGTACATCCAGACAGGCAGTTTGGCTGTTGGATGTCCGTGCGTAGGAGGATGGTAGTTGTAGGCTCTTTGGTATGTATTGTCAAATGTGTAGACAAGTGATATGTTCTTATCGCAGAGTAGTTACATTTATATGAAATGACAGTTATAAGGGTTTTTTTCTGTTTGTGTTTTCGCTTGGATACACCTATCTCACGCGGCGGCCATGATAGATTGAAGACGAGGTCAATGTGGCAAATTATTTTTAAAATCAGCTTCCATTTAGGTTTCCCCCAAACCACACAAATTTTCACAACATAAGATCAAATAATAAATATTATAACTAGTGTTATGCACCGAAAGATGTAGCAATTTAGAGTAGCGTAGACTGACCCCATAGTCCCTTAAGAGATGCAAAATAGAAACATAATAATGCAAATATTTGACGGACATGCAGCCAAATCTCTTATTGGTCAATTTCCTAATTGGTAGGCTATCATTGGTTGAACTGCTAATTATGATGGACATGCCCCATTGAACTCGTTTTCGATCTATCATGGCCGCCGCGTGAGAAAGGTGTATAAGTTAACCCTTAAACCACCGTATGGGGTCAAAACTGATCTCACGCGTATATCAATATGACTGTGTACTTGTGACATTTCTGAACCGATACAAAATTCCTCCCATGAGTTTGTGTACATTCCCTCGAACTTACATGCATTTACAGTATTAAGAATAATGCATAATGCAAGTGGGATGTTAAGATCCTTTTTTTTCGCATGGAAGATAATGGTAATGTTTTACACGTATCGTCTACAATTATTCAGTTCTTTCTACATTATAGGTTGGACATGAATACATATAGTTATTACTATAATATTGTATGAATTCCATGTATTTCGGATTTTTATTTGTAGAGAAACATATCAATTCTATACGAGTGAACGTGAAAGTGATAGCGAAAAAAACTGTTAACACAGGATATGTAACTTCATTACAACATTTAGCCCCCTGATTTGGTTGACTGAATATGATAACGTCTCTTTGCACTCGCATGAAAGATCGCTGTTTGTTTTGCTTTGTTATGTTCAATTTATCGTGCATATAGACAAGTCTTAAAAATCAAATCATAAACTTTAAACTAGTCAGGCATATGGACACTCGCCACGTGTCATTCATGCCACCTAGCGATTTATATTATTCTTGCAGCAAGAAGTGATTCCTTCTGCAGTAATGTCTTGACCTGCTAGGAGGCAATCTTGATCCATACGGCAGACTTTAATATCATAATATATGGCTTTCTGTGAATTCGACAGGATTGTCACTTCACGCAATTTTGAAGGTGTTTGCGGAATAATGCGTGTTTTACATACAGGTCTCTTACAATCCGATACTGTAAGAATTAAGAAACAAACTAACAGTACGGAGTTCATACTACTTTCAACGAATACAAACAATTCCTACAACAATATTATATTGTAAAACCCTTTATCATTCGCATATTTCGTCGTGGATTGTATACATTCTGTAAATTTTGTCTAAATTCTGTATATATATATCGTCGGTTCTATAGAGGGCTGTGTATGAATGTGCGTTCGTCTGTGTAGAACATGACTCAAAACTGCAAGTTTAATAAATGGTCTCCTAGCGGCGAGGTATGGTAGTGCAACAAAGCGTCAAAGTTGGTGGTCGAAATTTCTGTAAGTTTCAGGTTCGTCATTCTTATAGATATAAATATAAAATTCGTATTCGTATAAATGTTTGGTAGAAGTAGATCATATCAATTCGATAGAATTCATCTAAATACTTAGTCGCCTCTGTGATAGTGAACATGATGTTAGCACAGGATAGGCAAACTCGTTATGATATTTCGTACTCAATGTATACGTGCGTTGACTGGTGGTAAGTCTCTTTGTTTATTGAAACATTTGAAGTTTGTTTACTTTATTCTGTTTGATTTGTTATACACAAGCATAGAAACTAAACTGTTAGGCTTTACAAATGCTATTGTGGTATGCCGACATTCGTCATGTGTCATTGAGGCCCCCTAGCAACCCATGTCGCCTTGGCAATTGTTGGTGATTTCTTTTGCAATACTAACATGGACTGCTAGGATACATTTCTTATCCATGTAATACTGAGATATAGGTATCTAGGTATTCAGGAGAAGTTTACGAAATTCACAACGGTTTAACGGAATACATACGTGGTTAGCATCTTACCACCTATGCGGCAAATACCCTGATCCCAGAGGATTCCTTGGATGAAGCAAGAATGGAAGAATGCAATGATTCAGTGCCGTTGAAACGTTGGTTGCTTCGCCAACATTGCTAACTATAAAAAGTAGATCGGATTTGTCGTGTTACAAGTAATTAAAAGCGTTCGTGCATCATCGCCGAGTGAGCTGCACCGAGTTCGAATTCAGCCAGACCAATTATTTTCTTATGTTTGAAAAACACTTTACGGAACTGCAACGAGCCAATGCTGTAACAAATATGAAATATACGAATTTTGCCAAATTTAGATGACTTTGTGCCAAATACAGTATATACAATTTCAAGTATTATAAAAAAATGTGTGATAAGTCATTATATATTGCATACACTTCAGTTGCATGTCTTTTATATTCCGTAAACTTATTATGATTGCTTAGGTACTCTGTGATTTTCAACAAGTAGTCAGCATTTGATGGGCAACCTCATTACAACATTTCGTCCTCTGTGTTGACTGACTTGTTTGAGAAGAATACCTTTGTTTTCGCATTATAGATCGGTGTTAGAATATTTTTTGTTTGTTTCTTTTGCGTTATTTTGTTTCATTTGCAATATGTAAGCCTTTAAGCAGATTTCTAAAGCATTACAGCGGTCACTGGGGGATGCGTACAATCGACACGTGTCATTGATGGCCCCTAGCTATTCTTATATTTTCCTACAGCAATTTGTGATTTTTCTGCAACAATGTCTTGAATTGAAATGAGGCAATTTTGATCCATACTGGAAACCCGATACTCTAGAATAAGGATGAAGAGTAACAACCTGGTGTGTTACGCCATTAGGCGGTTTACCGGGTATGCAATAGATCGTTTTCACAATGACGTCACATTCGCGTTCGAACGTTCGAACGGCCATGTTGGATGATAAGCGGCTCGATCTCCACACGGCAGTGTGTTGCACGTGGTGGACTCGAACGTGGAAAGAAGCCTTTTTTTTTTCAGAAACGGACTGGATGTTTGCCGTGCTAACTGCGAGTTCCATAAACACAGGATACGGCCTACTCGCCGTTTCTATTCAACAGCATTACCTACAGTCCGTCCTCTTTTCAATAACTTGATTAAACCACTCTCCTACCAGCCCACCAACAGTAGCCCTGCCGCGGAGTTTGTGCATGCTTTTTTTTGGGGGGGGGGAGAAAGTTGGTTTCTGGTACAAGGTATGTCATGGACGTATACCATGTTACACGAAAATGTCAGCAAGCTTGTTCTATTTCTTCTTCATAAAACACGACACATCGTGTCCTGAGCTGTGAATGATATTTTCACCAGTACTGCCCCCGGTGTTCTGTCGATAATCAAGCGAGGATTAAAAATTGTTTGGCTTGTTCACGAGGAACGAAATTCGAACTTTTTTTTACCCACGATTGTGTAGCTGGTAGAACAAAACAAAAATTTCTTCAGTCGCAAACTTTACCTAAGGCAAGACAAAACATGTCAATGCGGAACTTGTAAACACGTGTTAACGGGCACAATACACCCCTCACGCGCATTTCAATCGTTGTGTCAGTTTTACGCTCAGCACGGCCCAGTACGCTTACCTAAAAGTATGAGGTGAGGTGTGTATTGTTCATACGACTGGTATGATCATATGAAGAAAAATGTCAATACGGACCTCATGTGGACTTGATATATACGCTCGTGTGACTGCACTTGATGAAGGATGCGGTCACACATGCGTATACTTTCAAGTCCGTATGAGGTTCGTATGAAATTCTTAGCCCCCACCGTGCTCCACAGGTCGCTGGGAAAATAAAATTGGACAAATATATACAGATAACATGCCAGAGGAGTTAGCTAGGTCGAAGGCCATACTCCCTCGACCAACTAACTTCTCTAGCATGTTATCTGAGTGACTATATTTGTTTAATTTCTGCTTTTTCCCAGTGAGATATGTGAAGACTGATAGAGACAAATAGTCCATAGGGACCTCATACGAACTTTGATAAAGATTCTTTATTGAGACACGATAAAAGTGCAGAGACTTTCGTAAGGTCTACATGTACAACAGATATACGCATGTGTGACGGCACCCTTACACAAAACTTTGACAGCCCCTTCCGTATCTCGCACGATTTTAGTATTGAATCGACAAAGTGTGGCGTGTCTTCCAGCGAGCTTTGCGCTTGTGGCGAGGGAAGTTTCTACAAGTCTGGTCGAGTTCTGTCATCTCCATGTGTTGCCATGTAGAAATAACCCCCTTTATGGATAATGGGATAGTCCGGGCCGACGCGCATGCGTCGGGGCGGTAGCCGAGAGAAGATTAAACATCAAGTCACGTCGTTTCAAACTCCAGTCTCCTAGTCGCTATTGTGTCACCTCTGGGCTCCCTAAACATCATCTAAAGTGGACAGAACGAGGGTAACAAAAATGGAGGTTCTACCGAGATTGTAAAACTTAGAGGAAAGGGAGCTGATCGGATGATCACGACAGGAGAAGTTTGACCGCCACTGGAGCCAGACGTTGTGACAGAAAAGGATTCGCGCCAAAGAAGACACGTGACCACAGGTCAGAGAGGTCAATTTGTTGTAAACAAATAGTTCAGAGGTCAACAAGATGGCGCTGCGGTTGTAGAGGGGGAGGGCGGCAGTTCTTTATCGGAGAAACTAAGTTCAGGAGTGTTGTACTTTTTGTGTAGCGGGTAGATCCTTGACGTGAACCAACCATGACGGACACGCTCATAGAGCAATGTCGAAAAACAACAGGCCATTGAGAGGGATGAGAGGGCAAGGGAAAGAGATGCTCAGAGGAAGCATGAGTTGGAGCTAGAGGCCCTAAAGCTGAAACAGGCTGAAATTAAGGCGGTACAAAAGCAAAATGCGGAGGAGGTCAAGGCGAAGACGCCAAGATTACCAAGCTTCACAGAAGGCGAAGGAATAGACGAGTACCTCTTGAGGTTTGAGAGATTTGCACGTGCTAACCACTGGGCGGAAAACACGTGGGCGTCCCTACTGAGCGCCCTACTCACGGGGAGGGCACTGGAAGTTTATAGCAGGCTATCGGATGATGATGCAAAAGATTACAAGAAAGTGAAGGATGCCATTCTTAAGAGATATGAACTTACAGAAGACGGGTTCAAGAAGAAGTTCAGGTCTGAAGTTCCTCAGGAGGGGGAAGGGCCGGACCAGTACATTGTACGTCTTAGCAGTTACCTGAACAGGTGGATCGAGCTGTCCGATACCCCCAAGACATATGAAGGAATTTGTGACTTGATCATCCAGGAACAATTCCTGGATCTGTGCCCTGTGGATTTGTCAGTCCACCTGCGGGAGAGGAAACCGAAGTCTCTGGAGGAGTTAGGGAAGATGAGCGAGCAGTACCTGATTGCACATGGCCGTGGTCTGTTTGAAGGGGCACGCCCGCGCAACCCACCCCGAACGGACCAGGTGTTGTCTGGTACAGCCAATGTGCGGGTTGTCACAACATCAGCAACCTCCAGGCGGCGGTGTGACAGGTGTATCCAGAATGAGGCAGAGTGGTGTGGGCACTGCTTCCGCTGCGGCGGAAGCAACCATATTGCCAGACGGTGCTGGAAACAGGGAAACGCCGCGAGGACACCCCCAAGGGACGAGGGGTCGTCCTAAACAGCTCAAGACAATCCCACAAACAACCCCGTCAACAACGAAAGGAAGAAACAACAACCAACACCGACAGTGACAATAATCAACAGCCAACAGGAACACCAACGAGAAATAATCAGCAAGTTCACATCAACGCCATGTCGGCTTCACATCTAACTCCAACTCAACGAACGAAGATCACCAAACTGATTGGAAATAAGTGTCAAGTAGCATGCCTCATGGACAATAAACCAGTTATGGCTCTGTGGGATACGGGGGCCCAGGTAAGCATCATGTCAGACAGGTGGAGGGAGGAACACTTACCTGGAGTTGAGGTTCGACAAGTGATAGAGATCCTGGAGGACTCGACGAGTTTTAGTTTACAAGCGGCCAATGGCACTCCGATTCCTTACAGTGGCTGGGTTGAAGTTAGGTTCAGATTAAGTGAAGACCAGTCACCTGAACTGATTGTACCATTTCTGACGACGTCCGACAATACCCAAGTACAACCGATTATAGGGTACAATGTGATTGAAGAGATTCAGAAGTGCTGTAAGGATGACTGTCCAACATTGCTTACCAAAGTGATGCCTGTCCCACCACAGAAGGCAGCTGCCCTCGTGAACATGATTGAAGATTTCAGTAATGTGACTCCAGTAAGCATACGGGTGGGTCGTAAGAGAGTGAGACTATCTCAGGGGGCTACAGTCCAGGTGAGGTGCAAAATCCCCAAGGGTTCCATGGAAGAGAAGCAGCTGGTCCTGTTCGAACCAGATGAAGCGGGAAATTGGCCCACAGGTTTAGAAGTGGGACCTGTCCTTACATCAGTCAGCCCATCTGGAATGGTCAAAGTACCAGTGACCAACACTAGCAGGTACGACATTCACCTCCCAGCGAAAACGGTTCTGGGTCGAGTTGAGACGATTAGGTCAGCAGTTCCCATTGAGCTGAAGAGAGTGTCTGAAGATTCCGAGTCTGAAAAATCTCCGCAGTCAGAGCCAGTTCAAGTGAACACAGTGAGGAAGGCGAGTAATGAGCTGGAGGAATTGTGGGATCCACCGGTAGACCTCTCCCACTTAGAAGAGGATCAAGAAGAGATCGTTAGACAGATGCTGAGGGAAGAGTGTCAGGCCTTTTCGAGGGATGACCAGGACATTGGCAGCATGGAGGGGCTCAAGTTAAACATCAACCTGACTGATAAAGAACCAGTTCAGAAGAATTACGTGTCAATTCCCACCCCACTGTACAAGGAGGTTAAGGAATATATCGAAGATTTGATTAACCAAGAATGGATCACGAAATCCAAATCACCATATTCATCACCAATGGTGTGCGTAAGGAAGAAGGATGGAGGAATGAGACTATGTATTGATTACCGGGCACTGAACGAGAAAACAGTGCCAGATCGCCAGCCCCTCCCGAGGATTCAAGATGTGCTCAACAGGTTGAAGGGAAACACATGGTTCTCTGTACTGGATCTAGGGAAGGCGTACCATCAGGGGTACATGGAGGAAGAAAGTAGGAAATACACAGCATTTGTAACGCCATACGGACTCTATGAGTGGGTTCGCGTCCCCATGGGATTAAAGAACGCGCCTCCAGCATTCCAACGGCACATGGAAGAAGTACTCGAGGGCTTGAGCCATGAAATATGCGAACCGTATATGGATGACACCATGGTCTACAGTGAAGGCTTTGAGTCACATGTCGAGCGCATCAGGAGAGTGTTGCGCAGGTACCAGGAACATGGCTGTAAGTTGAAGCCAAAGAAATGTGTGATGTTCCGACGACAGGTGAGGTATGTCGGGAAGCTAGTCACTGCAGATGGGTACACGATGGATCCAGAAGATACAGCAGCAGTCAAGGCAATCAGAGACAAGAAGCCCACTACTGTAGGAGATGTACGACGGGTGCTTGGGTTCCTCGGGTACTACAGGACGTACATCAAGGACTTCAGTAGAATTGCTAAACCACTGTACGACCTGCTGTCGGACAGTGCTGCGAAGCAACCAGTCCAGTGGACTGAGGAACACCAAGATATCCTTAATCAACTGACAGAACAGCTGACCAGCCCACCTGTGATGGCCTACCCTGACTTTGAGAAACCATTTATCCTGCACACAGATGCATCAGCCAATGGTTTGGGCGCAGTATTATATCAATAGCAAGAGGGCAAGCTCCGGGTGATTGCATATGGTTCACGGACACTGTCACCGGCAGAGAAGAATTACCACATGCACTCGGGGAAGTTGGAGTTCTTGGCTCTCAAGTGGTCCATTACTGAGAAGTTCCGGGACTACCTGTACTACGCCCCATCTTTTGAAGTATATACCGACAATAATCCACTCACCTACGTTCTGAGCACGGCCAAGTTGAATGCGACAGGTCACCGATGGGTGGCAGAGTTGGTGGACTATAACTTCAGCATCAAGTACCGACCTGGGAAAGCCAATGCAGATGCATATGTGCTGTCAAGAGTACCAAGTCCAGGAGATGCTGAGCAGTTTATGGCTACCTGCACAGAAGAAGTGAGTGGTGATGTACTGAGTGCCACCACCCAGGCCATACAGGCAGTGGATCAAGGAGATGCCACATGGATAAGTGCTATCACTACGAACATCGACAGTCTACCACCTGAAGACAAGAGTGCAAGTATAGGACCATTGAGCAAGAAGGAGATCGGTGAAGCGCAACGTCGGGACTCGGCCATTAGAAAGGTGATAGAGCTGAAAGAAGGGGGGAGGAATCCCACTACCCGAGAGAGGCAAGACAACTCAATTGGTACAAGAGAATACATGCGGGAGTGGAAAAAGCTGCAGATCGATGATGAGGGCATTCTCCGCCGGAGAGCTGGTCCAGTACTGCAAGTAGTGCTCCCGAAGGAATATAGAAACATTGTGTACCAAGCACTACATGACAAAATGGGCCATCTGGGAGCAGACAGGGTTGTCAGCCTGGCAAGACAACGGTTCTACTGGCCAAAGATGCAGAGAGACATAGTTGAATACTGTACCTCCAAGTGTCAGTGCATTAAGCGCCGGAAGCCAAATATTCCAGACAAAGCCCCACTTACTAACATCATCACCACTGAGCCGCTACAACTGGTGTCCATTGACTATGTCCACCTTGAAAGGAGCAAAGGTGGCTACGAGTACATTTTGGTGGTTGTGGACCATTTCACACGGTTCGCTCAAGCATATGCAACCAGGAACGAGTCAGGGAGAACAGCGGCAGAGAAGCTCTTTAATGACTTCATTCCTAGATTTGGGTACCCTCTCAAGATTCACCATGACCAGGGAGCAGAGTTTGAAAATAGGTTGTTTCAACGCCTACATCAGCTGAGTGGAGTGTCGCCCTCGAGAACAACCCCGTATCACCCCCAGGGAAATGGTCAAGTGGAGAGGTTTAATCGGACTTTGCTAGCGATGTTACGTGCTCTCCCAGAATCCCAGAAAACAGATTGGAAGGCGTCTCTTAACAAAGTGGTTCATGCGTACAACTGCACCCGACATGAGAGCACTGGGTATTCGCCTCACTTTCTGTTGTATGGACATCACCCCCGCCTGCCAGTGGACCTTATGTTCGGGATTGAAGACAAGGAGAATGAGGTTCAATCATATCCTGAGTATGCCAAGAAATGGAAACGTGGCATGCAGGAGGCCTACAGGATTGCGAGTCAGCATGCCAGGAAAACAGGTGCAAAAGGGAAGAAGCAGTACGACAGAAAGGTGCACGGTCTCAGTCTGTCCAGTGGTGACCGGGTCCTTGTTCGAAATATGACGGACAGAGGAGGACCGGGCAAGTTGCGTTCCCACTGGGAGGACAAAGTCCACATCATTGTGAAGCAGAAGGGGAAAGATATCCCAGTGTATGAGGTACGCCCAGAATGCAGAGAAGGAAGGTCAAGAGTGTTGCATAGAAATATGCTACTACCGTGTGACGGACTGCCTCTAGAGGTTCCAGTGGACAAACAAAGCAAAGAGAAAACACCTCAAAGAGAGGACAAGAGGAGTGATAATGAGGAAGAAGAACTTGCAGACAACAGAGTCAAAATTGGAGCTGAACAAGAAGACCAGAGAGGAAGTACAGGTAGTGAAAGGGATGAAGAAACTGATGTTGAAGTAGAGTCTGAGGACCAGCCCTGTGTGTCCCAGGGTGCTGAGGATGTTCCAGACCCAGCAGAAGTAGAAGAGAACAGACCAAGACGAAATAGGAGACCACCACGGACTCTCACGTATGATGTAGGTGGCCAACCGGGCTACTTGAGAGTACCAACGGTGAACACAGTAAATGCAGCAGAGTGGAATGTGGGGACACCATGGCCACTGAACATGTGGAACGCGGGAGCAGGGCATCCTGGGCAATTATATCAGTCGTGCCTTCACTGTGGACAGTTAATACCGATGTGGATATTACTATTCCTGTGGATTACCCGCTGTACCAGTGCCGCTGTGCCTGTGGATTACCCGCTGAATGAGAAGAGTCTCATGGGACAATTATATTGTGGACAGTAAATGCAAGGTTATTGTGGAAAATTATTCCATATTTGAGAGACATGTATGTTGGTTATTTATAGATAACAAAGAGACTGATGGATTCCAGTTGTGTGGACTCTGCAGGACTTCCAGCTCAGAATTCAGACCAGGCCTAATGTTGTGTTAACTGTTCTAAAACAGTCAGTACGTTGGAGCTTCTGTTAGTAGCAGTGAAGCCAGTTTATTGAAGATGCTATCTGTGCCAAAGTTAAAGATGTTATCAGTGCCAAGGTTAAAGATGTTATCGGTGCCAAAGCTAAAGAAAAAAAAAGAGGCTAACGCAAAGGAGAATAGAATAGAATATATCCTTTATTTTTCATAGTACTAAACAACCATATATATATGTTCATTAATAGTTTCTTATTGTTATTCTTATTGTTCCGAGACGACTTTAAAAGAGGGGAGAGTGTTGCCATGTAGAAATAACCCCCTTTATGGATAATGGGATAGTCCGGGCCGACGCGCATGCGTCGGGGCGGTAGCCGAGAGAAGATTAAACATCAAGTCACGTCGTTTCAAACTCCAGTCTCCTAGTCGCTATTGTGTCACCTCTGGGCTCCCTAAACATCATCTAAAGTGGACAGAACGAGGGTAACACATGCCACGACGGGCACTAAACGTAATTTGGCATCTGACTAAACATGTGCTAAGCATTCTCAGAGTTTGAATTTTCAGTATTAAGTGCAACGTTACGGTCTGTCGCAATAACGTCAGCGCTAGCAACCCTGATTCGCATGTTTAACGTTAGTTGATCAACTGAATTGTAATTTTGTAAACAGACCTTTCTAATACACATGTTGACAAAGCCAAAATACGGAAAAAAGACGCGCGCACGAACTTATCTAATACTACTATCCCGCTGGCCCCCACTATCCGCTTGCCTCACGGAGTTAGGGTCGGGGAAGCGCTAAATCTTGCCCCTTGTTAGGCAAGTGGATATTGAGGGCCAGCTCGTGCACGCATGCGGTGGGGATTGGTAGCTAGTCCTTTGCACGCCGCCTGTCAGTGAAAGGATATCACCCAGGGAAGCGGGCCAGGTACAGTGAATGGTCGCGGTTTTTGCGAGCCCGCTTCACCGCGAACTCTAAACCACCGCGAACACTCCATTTCCCGCTATCGCAAAAGTAAATCCTCGCTATCGGCACCAGCATTAGATCGTTGAAAAAAGGGCCATTTTTAAAAGTATATAGATCAAGACGTATTATTGCAACTTTGTCCTGATATCTAACCTTGGCTACATCACTTAATGATTCACAGAATGGATACAAAACAGCACACTTGAACCCGCAAGTAACTTTGCTGGTGCCGTTCTGTGTTCCTGTCATCCAGGTTATCATCCAACATGGCGCCCACGCGTGATCGAACGGTTTTCGAACGTTCTGTGAAAACGATCTATACAAACAAAACGTAATCGACCTAACATTGTAATAATAGGACATCTGCGGGTCATCCAGACCTGTAACGGTATGCGATTTGCTACAACGAGTAATCCTCGTGTGATGATTTCGTCATCCGTTATACTCACAACACCGCCCGTGCAGGCCAGGGGATATCGTAGCTTCACTCTGTTTTCTCTTGGATTCCGACAAGCTACTGTTTCACTCCCGAGTAGATTTCTTCACATGAGACAAGGTGAGGTAGACTCTGTATGTTATTATATTTTTAGCTTATGTTTTATAGACAAAAGAAGAGAAGAGACCCCAGCCGTTTCCAGAGATTTTCAACATGTCTTGATCTGAGTCATGGATGACCCGCCATGGTATAAGTCAAATGTTGACATGCTATGGGGAGGGGGGCTTCTACCTGTAGTCAATAACCAGTGGGACGAGTAGACAGGAAATAATTGTTTCCAAACTGTAAATGTGCCAGATATTGCGTTTTTCGTTTGCTGTAAAATTATGGATTGCTGAGGCTGACGACACATTCACACAAAGGGGCCCGACCGGGCAGTTTGGAGGAAAAAAAAGTACAACATAAAAGACAACAAAAACACAAAACGGACCAAACATATATCCACAACACGTCTTATGTATCTTTACTGGCATAAGCCTTAATTTTTCGTTTACACAAACAGCCGGCCGGGCCCACGGCAGGAAATGTGTTGAAGGCCTAAGGCTTAGGTCACATTTCTAAACCGGGGCCCGGCCGTGGTGTTTAAAGAAACGAAAAGTTAAAATGTGTAGAAATATATGCAATTTTTCTCATGAATCTTATGTTGACATTTTGTATATTTTGATGCCTTTTGTATCATTCTTCTCCCTCCCGAAAGCTGCCCGACCGGGTCCCAGTTTGAAAATGTGACCTAAGCCTAACAGGGGATGCGTGGGTATTGGTGACATCATATTCACATGACATGGTTTATCTAAGGGGGTCGAGGTGTCGCTTACAGAAAATACAGACGAAACAGTTGTCCGACGTCGCTACCTTACTATATGTACCTCCTCAACCGAAGTTAGGTACTCATTTTTACACCTTGATGGACTGAGTAAAGCCTTTCCCAAGACAAGATCGGTAGCATGACAGGATTTAAACCCAGGACCTCTGGTTTCTGAGACAAAACGACCTGTCGTTACGTCATATAAACGCACGGCTATTTACTACGTGTAGTACCTGAAATAACAGAACAATCGCTGACCACAGCTTTGAATGAACATTTTGGTAACAGACATACGCGGTCAAAGATTTAAAAAAAATTACGATGGAAATATTATACTAATAGTAATAAAACTTGTGACAATTTATGCTAATGCCTGTTCGATTGAAAACGCATTTTGTGATTTTTGTTGACACATGATTTCAAGCCCAAAACCCGACTGCATGCCTGAATCAAACAACTCAGTTTAACGGCATGTAACCCTCCAGGCAAGTATGTACAAGAGACTTATCTCTTGTGATCACACAGTCACCACTGGGACGAAAACAAACACGTTGTTTTGAGTTTGCTCTGTGTGTGTTTGTTTTGCATAACGGGGAAGCAGTATTGAAGGTACCTACTCTAAGGGATACGTGTTTTGGTATCTGTAAAACACTCTTGTGATATGTGACAGTTATATGAAGGGTCTTCAACGTGCTCAAACGTCTAGTTGTACGTTCCATTCGAGAAGACGTCCCTAACCTAAGCTAGGTACTCATGTTTACCTACGATGTTATTCAATTTTGATTGAGATAAAAGATTTTAAAAACAACTTACCAATGAAGGGTAGGTGCTCAATTTTCATGTGTATCAAGTGAGAACATTGGTGTAAAGGGCCTTTCTCAACATTGGGATTTGAACCAAGAACGTTGATATTCTAAGTCTTCAAGTCTATTTTAAGTCTTCATTTTTGACATGATATCTTTAAAGCTACTATCTAATGTGTAGGTGTACAATTTCATCCGAATCCCTTAGTTTGGACCTACTAGGGATTCGATCATAGAAACACGTCAAATATAACTCTGATAGAAATTGCAAAACTATCTTTCCAACACTGAATTAATATAGGGACTTACCCTAAATTTTCGGTCAAACTCCGTCGAGTTAGCTCACAGAATGACCCTATCTCCAGCAGTGACGTCAGGAACACACCACTTTTGCACGAGGGGTTCATAAGTATCGGAATGTCTATGTCGCCCCCCGTCCCTGTTGAGTGTGGGCCGGTGGGCTCTACTGTACACTGCCTCCTTATGACCCCCTCCTGCAAAAGTGGCGTGTTCCTGACGTCCCTCCTGGAGATAGAGAGGGTCATTCTGTGAACAAAGTCGACGGAGTTTGACCGAAAATTTAGGGTAAGTCCCTATATTAATTCAGTGTTGGAAAGAAACTTTAGCAATTTCTATAATGCATTCTACCAACACAGATGAACTTTCATGCTATGCTATAATTCTTATGGGACACCCGGTCTGTCTCTTAGCGTTATGTATTCAAAGTAATGTCGTCCTAATTCTCGTGCACAGGGTCATCATGGACCAGCCTGGGAACGGGAGGCACCTGGAAAACAACAAACCGAAGTCGGCCGCCATCTTGGTTGAACCACCCCCGACAGAATATGCTCAAAAACATTCCTCCAAGTTCGCAGCGTTGAAGCCTTTCATTCCTTTTCGTCCAAAGCCTAAGTAAGGGCAATCAAAGTATATCTTCTAAACGCCTTATTTTCACATGTGTTTGATAATTATTGATGTAAGTCCACAGTAAGCAAATTTTATTGATGCCATTCTCAGCAGACTGCAAGATTAGTGAGATTATAAGAGCGAAAAAAAATGGGTACAAAAAAGGTGGCTACATTTTCAAACTAGACACCATAAATGTTGTAACATGATCTAAACATGATAGCACAGCCAACAAGGCATTCATTCCTGCATTCAAGGCATGTACTGGAGTAGTAAAAGTGACACTAGCGTGATAGACTGGTAACATTACAAAGTTGGTAGCTAAACCCATGGCTTCCATATTGGTGCCACTTTTACAATTATCCAATTAGTTTCACTTCACAATTTTCACCTCACAAGTGTCACTTCTACAACCACAATCATTAGACTACAACACAACATGTTTGCTCATTTTGGTAATTTTTCGTCATGTTTACCATCTGCAAAGAAAAAACACAATCAGATTTTCTCCTGAAAGCAGGCGAAAATTAATGAGAGAGTGGATGTCATCACATTTTACTTCCTGTGGCCTAATAGAAACTTCACAAGTACTATGGTTAAGTTCATGGTCTACAGTTATCTCATCCCTCAGTCTAAGTATTTAAAAATTCTATTTCTGTATTGCATAGATGTATGTACTTCCACGCATTTCTAGGCTATGTGTTGTTATCCTAGATTTGTTTTCTTATGCTGTGCTCTCTGTTTATGGTTATGTTTACATTGTTGTTTGTATTGCTCTAGGCAGTCGCCAACAGCCTCGACTGACATATGTAATACACCGCGCACATGAGCCCATGGCATGTCTAGGACAAAACATACAAAAAGTTAGATCTGCTTTAAATAGGATGAAGCAAGGCCACACACACACACACACACACACACACATACACAAACATACACACACACACACACACACACATACACACACACACACACATACACACACATACACAAACACAAACAAACATACACACAAACACAAACACACACACACACACACACATACACAAACATACACACACACACACACACACATACACACACATACACAAACACAAACAAACATACACACAAACACAAACACACACACACACACACACACAAACAAACATACACACACACACAAACACACACACACACACACGCATGTAAACATAGATACACACTCAGACACGCAGACACAAATAAACTCACACGCAAACACATGTTAACACACATAAACACATGGTTAAACACACACACAGATACACAAAACACGAACAACTGATACAAAGGCATGCAGACACACATTAACATACAAAAACCTGTACACACACACAGACACGCAGAATCACACACACACACACGAACACACACACACACACACACATACATATATCACACAGACACGAACACAATACTACAGGTAACGTTAATACTGAGATAATAAATACAAACTATGTATTTTCCAGGGTTCCAGTTTCACCTTATGATGACGTGGGTTTCTTCGGAACCATGTTTTCTACGTTCATCACCCGTCTGGTGTGGAAGGCCTTTAAGAAAAAGCTGACGTTCAGTGACATCGGCACAGCGTCTCCGTACGACAGTATAGAGGTTAATGCAAACAGGTATGGCCAAACCAAATAGCAATTACTTATCAACTGGATATGATTTTAGTACGGTCATTCGTATTTTTCGTCAGTGACACGAACGACATCTTGTTGGACATTCAAGTTTATATCCTTACTACGAATTAGTATGCAAAATGAGGAAGACAATTTTTAGTGGTTCAATAGGAAACAAAGGTAAGACAAGTTAAGACAAGGTTGATGCAGATCTTGGCATGGAGTCCACCCTTGTTCGCTCCGAACGACGCTATACTTGCTGGCGGGTAGGGACCTTCGGGAGCGGACCAAAGCGAACAAGGATGGACTCCAGGCTAGCAAATCCGAAACGTCTGATAAGACTCTGATCCTTTCCGAAATCATATCCAATTGCTTGAGCAACTGCTATTTGGCCTATCTTGAAGTTATTACCTGGTTGTCTAACCTTCATAGCCTGGGTACCATCGGGATAGTAGTTTGTGCCTATGTCGGCTTCTGCTTTCAGAACAGCAGAGAAGCGACTGTATATAGTATATAATGAACGCCGAAGCGAACTACTTTCCGTATGGAAAAAAAGAAGATCCGTTGTTTTAGCGACAGGGTATTTGGGGATGTGAAGTCAACGGACGAAAATTGCTATATTTTCAAAATATGGCAGTGTAAAACAACCGTCCGTCGACTTGATACAAAATATCTCGTTTTTAAAACAACGCATATAGGTTACCCCGCGGAAAAAGATGAACTAGCGCTAATAGGAAACAAATAATGGTATATATATATATATAATAATCTCCCTCAAAACTGTTCGATTCCCCTTCAGGTTGTACCAGATCTGGACGGAAGAGGTCACCAGGAGAGGAGCCCAGGATGTCTCTATGCTGCGGGTCTTCTGGCGCTTCTTACGCACACGCATGATCGTGACGATGGCTACCGGGCTCCTTTTCTTCGTCACATTCTTTGTCATATCGGTAAGGCCACTCTGATTATTTTTTTGGATACTGTTCTCTAAAGACCCCAAAACTAATGCACGAGGGAGAAAAAAAAGGGAAAAAAATCCAGCACAATAATGGTACTCAACGACAGGACTAAACAAACGCCCAGTCCATTCTTTCCCAGGCTTGGTTTGTCTTATGTTCACCTGCAGGTAGACTGTAAGAGGAAATTGTCGCCATTTGTATTGTTTTATTACCATTGTTATCGCTTTATATCAGATGTATCTATCTTGTTCAAATACCAGTCAATCTCTACAACTGGATAAAACATGGAGATTTAAATTTACTTCCGGACGTTTCGAGTGACATCCATGAGTATTCTGTAGCATCACTAGAAGTTGTAGAGTGACGTAGTGATTGAATTGTACTTGAACATTGTTTACCTGGATGTTTAGCCTTCATAAACGTATCTATCTTGTAAACAATTGGCATTCGGGTTTGAATTCTCATTCTTCTTATATTGTACATTGCAGACCTTTTTTGTCCAACGGCTTCTAGAACACACTGCAGCAACGGACCCATCACTGTGGACGGGAATCGCGTTAGTCGCGGGCATGTTTTTCTTAGAGGTAACCCGTTCCTTCGCATTCAGGTCAACAACCCTGGTCGGACTACGTTCAGGTACCAAGGTCATAGCAGCCACCATCGGCATGGGGTACCAAAAAGTCATGCGTCTGCAAGGTCTGAAGGACAAAACTGTTGGGGAGGTAGGTTTGTTTGTTTGTTTGTTTGTTTGTTAGGTGATAGATACTCCAGCAACTTGATAAAACTTAGAGGTAATATAGGCGTATTAGACACACCATTTGTCTTTTGTCAGTGACTGGAATAAAAGTGCACTCTCACTGGACTTGCGTAAAGCTTGCGTCACTGCAGGGCTCGTTCACTGCACCACTGCTTTGTTATTTTCTGATATTGCGTTATACGTAAAAGTATAACTTATAAGACGACAAAATACGCAAATCTCTGAAATTCGTTGAGTATCTTTCATACCCCGCAGTGACGCAAGCTTGACGCAAGTGCAGTGAGAGTTCACATAAACGTATGGATCGAACACCTTGAACATGTTTATGTTTGTAAATCTATACTTAGCTCAGCTGGAAAAAATGCACAATTAGCGTCTCCATTGATGTATTTTCAATGCAGCTTGTCAACCTGTTTGTGACGGACTCCTTTCGCATCGGGAATCTGGTAACCGACGTCGGCTTCATGTTCGTCTTCCCGATAATGATTTTCCCTTTAATCGGGTACGCCGTGTACATCATGGGTCCGTGGGCACTGCTCGGCATCGGAGTCACTATTCTAATGCTGCCTATAGAGGTAAGATTGCCATTTGTATGATAGCGATAGGAGCATTCTATTTGACTATGCGTTCAGTAGATATCCCTTCTTCAGCTACTTGAATACTGAAAAGAAATCTATATTCCTGACAGCTTTTGATAAACTAACTCTAACCAACCGTACAGCTAGCTACATTAATGCAATTACCAAAGAAGCGAGAGGAAGTCGAATTTCCTAGAATAGATTAGACACATATCTGCATAATATAGATGTGTTTGATTGTTTCCATTGTTACATATATGTATATGATTGCTACCATGTGACCTGTACTTTGTGTTTGTTTCATCTAAACTTTATTGTCTATGCAGTGACCATGCCAACTTTTCCCAAGTAATAATTTCTCTTTTCCTTTTCAGTTCCTGTTAGGCTTGAAGATTATGAAGCTGAGGAAAACCTGTGTAAAGATCGCTGACGAACGAGTGCGCATGACCAGTGAGATGCTGAACAGTGTCAAACTCATCAAGATGTACGCCTGGGAGAAACCATTCATTCGTAGGGTGGAAGGTATGTTCAAAAGGGATCCAAATTGGGTTTGACTTCTATTTGTAATCAGAGGAAGGCGAAAAGCCCCGTGTTTTCTACAATTTGTGGATTCAGTGATTTTATGAGACGTATAATTGTTTTCTGTTCGTCCTTGAATGTGGGAAATATTGAAGTATGTCTACATGTATATCAGTCTCGAAACAAAGTGATTATTTCAGTTAGGTTAAATGAGCACTTGGTAATAAAATGTTTGTCATCTCCCAGTGTTTTAGATGTGCAGTACCTACGTATTCTGTGGCACGCGTGTAAGCTATCTCTTGTTTGTGTTGTTTTAGAGCTTCGGGCTCGGGAAACTAAGCTGCTTCAGTTCTCCGGGTTTCTACAGTCAGTCATGATCGCCATGCTGTCAACTGTCGTACCGATCGCGAGTGTCATCACTTTTAGCGCCCACGTCATGACTGGAAATGACCTAAAGGCTACACAGGTACGGCCTTACGTCATCACAGGCAATAACTTAACGACTGACTTACAGCTACACCGGCAGAAATGTAGTTCTCGTTATCCGATCGACCCTAGTAAAGTCTGCGGACTCTAGCTTTATTTTCAGTCGGAGATCCTTGATGCTTCGCATGGATCAAGCGTCAAAGAAAAATAAAGCAAATATGTTACGATTTGCGAGTTACACTTAGTGTTAATCTGTATGGAGATAAAACTCAGAATATTTGCAGTTTAGGGGCCCAAAAGTCTACAATACATACCTGTGAAGAATTTACAGCGACAGCTTGGTGTCGTTGTACGTACTAGTCACTTCTTTGCTTTAGTCACGGTCTTTTTTGTTTGCCATAATGATTTCAGTATTGTTTACTGACACAGGCCTATAGCATGATGCATTGTGTCCCTTTGCTGTTAATCATTTCCTCAATTTGTAATATTACCTTTTGTTAAGGACGCCTTATACATTTCTGTTTCTGCTGCTGCAGGCCTTCACAATGGTGTCTTGCTTCCATCTGCTATCGCTCATGCTCATGCTGACTCCCGAACTCATCCGCCTCCTGGCGGAATGTGTCATCTCTGCAAGGAGGTTGAAGGTAAGAAATAAGAAATATATGTCGAGAAATTACATATATATTATATATATAAATGTATATATATATCAATATTAAAATACTACCACTTGATCAACGGTTATAATATTAGACCTGGTGTGCTACAAATAAAGACGTATCTAACACTTTCCATCTGGAAAGGAATTCTACAAGTGGCCATGTTAACTTGTTAACTTACTGGTAAGCCACAAGAAGGTGCTTCGTCAGGTCGCTATGGTCATCCCAAAGTTGGAGGCTGCGTTAGGCTTAGGTCCCACTTAAAAACTGGGGCCCGGTCGGGATGTTTGCGGAAGCGAAAATGATTTTTTTTTACCAATTTACCAAATAATAGCCACAAATTTAGCTCTTTTTGAGCTTTCGTTAAAAGTTCTGTGTGTTTCGCTGCCTTCCTTCAAAAAGCTACCCGGCCGGGCATCGGCTGGGTAATTTGGACCTAGGCCTTACTTGGGATGAGTGCGCTGTTGAAAACTTTACGGTAGTTACACATTATCTTGCCTACCATCTAAACAGTACAATGGCTCAGTAACAGACGAGTTTTGTCGTCACATTTACCCAAGAGTCTGATGGTCATGGAGGAGAGAGACACGGCCAGTAGACTGCCCGATGATGAGAAGACTGCAATCGACATTAAATTCGCTACATTCGCATGGGATGCGCTGGACAAGGCTGGAGAAGGTACATACACCGCGCATTGTTGCTTTACTAGGGGTGGCAACCGGTAAGAAACCAGGTCCAGTTCAGGTCCACAGGATCAAGTCCATGTCCAGACCTGAACCTGGATCTGATTCAGTATGTGAGAAGTTGTGAATGGACGATGCTCAAAACAATGGTCAATTTCGCTAGAAAGAAATCTATTTCTATTTCGTGGTATATTGGTATTGGCCTCCCACTGGCGTTTTGAAATCCTACAAGGCTACCTGCCTCTGTACGATTGACTGTAAAACTTTATAGAAATGACTATAGACTCCACTCTACGTCGCTCTTATTTTCTTACCGCTAAGGCCCCAAACGCGTAAATGTCTGATCATATAATCTGTTCATTTCCCAATAGGTCCAACATCTGGTCCACCGAAATTTTTTTTCAGGTCCGGTTTTTGAAACGTTGCACCGTAGATATTGGTCGAACAATCTAAAGGAAACATCTTTATAGATCATGTTTCTTCATTTCCCCTGTTTCCTTTTAGCTTTTCCATGAGGTAGTTATTGCGTTTATATGTTCCGTATAAAAGGAAGACTGACAGTTATGGACATTGCGGAAGGGCTGTCATGGTGACCAATGGCAACGCAGGGAATATAAATAAATACACTGCACGACTGCCCTATAGTAGTTGCAAGAAAATGTAATGAAAATTTCTTTGGACTTAAAAAAACATGTAACGGATTTTCTTGCTTTATCTATTCTTGATCCCCGTTTGTTCTTCAGAGAAGCGCCAGAAAGAAATAAAAGCGGAGACGGGAGCAGTTGAGGAGGACACTGAACCAACAACTGTCGCTGCACAGGACGGACAAACTGAAGTTAAACTGATTCAGACCTTGTTTGATGTCAACCTGATTATAAAGAAGGTTTTATGATTCTTTTTTAAATTTTCAATCCGACTTGTAATATCAGCATCAATTATAGGTTCAGGACATCTAGTATTAGTTCGAGATGGGTTTTGAGAGTTATTGATCGTCGCACATTAAAGATAAGAATCTTAGTGGCTGTCCTCATGAGGAGCCATCCGTTTGTTACTTTGCCTGTAAAAAGAGGGGTAGAAATGTTTGAATTACAACCATTCTCTTATCAAAACGACAACAAAATGTATGGTTTTAAATCTACTTGTAAGGAAACACTAATCGTACTAATTCACATCGCCTAGTGTCCAGCGAAGTCTGCTAGCCGAAACAAATGTCCCTACTAGGATACTAGGATGCTAAAAAGTACAATAGACAGTAAAACTATTGTTGTCTTTTCTTGCCCCAACAGGGGACCTTACTGGGAGTGTGCGGTAGTGTCGGAGCGGGGAAAAGTTCCCTCATTTCTGCCATTCTCAAGGAGATGCGGGTAGTGAAGGGTAAAGTCGGCGTGGACGGTGGCATCGCCTATGTGGCCCAACAGGCCTGGATCCAGAACGCCACCGTTAGAGATAACATTCTACTGGGGAAACCCTTCGATTCCAGCAAGTAAGCGATCAATATTGTTAGATTGTATTCTCCCAGTAGAGGTTAATTAAGTTAATTTGTTCATATTGTATTTTGACTTGTTCAGTCGTTTCGGGCGAGTTTTGTCCGGTTCTTTTTAATGGCTGACAGACAAGAAGAAAACGGAACAAAACAGACAACCCGCCCAAAACACCTAAAACACATAGAACCAGATGGAGCCGAACTTCTGATTGATAGCAGTCAACTATTTTGCTCTATGTCCACGGACCTCAGCTGGTACGATATACACTGTAGCAGATTGTATGCTGCAAATGTCTTTCAAAATAGTAAGATATTCATAAGATATTTTGTTCCTATCAATAGTTTCTGATATTTTTGTTCTTCCCACAAAGTTCACTTCTTGTAATAGTGATTGAAATCAAGAAAATGATTCACTGGGTAAGAAGAAATAGCTACGGAATTGGAGATTACCAAATTCCCGATTGTGACGTCTGTCTCTTGGTTCACCAGGTACGAGATGACCGTCCAAGCTTGCTGTCTCAGGCAGGACTTTGAACAGCTTCCCGGGGGAGACATGACAGAGGCGAGTGCCGTAAACTATCAAGAATGCAAGCGTGCTATTTGTACGGACAAGTTAGGGGTGTGGGTATAGCGTGGGACGTAAGGGGTCGATATCTCGGTGTCAAACGTCGATGGCAGTGCCTAGGAGGCCACAGCGACATGGCTGTGGGTCGTGTCTTGATTAGTGATTTAGTAGTCCACTGCTGGCATGGCGGTTTCGGCTATAGTTAGTACAGCGTTTTTGATGATGGGATCTGGGCATGTTGCTTCACTTAACGTTGTTGTCTCCTTGCCACCAATTGTGTTAGCTGTTGTGCCCCAAACTGTGCCCGTCCCATTCCGTGCCCATTCAGGCACAGAATGGGACACAGCCCGACTGTCCAGGTCTGTGCCCGGAAGCGCTGTCAATCACTATGATTGACGGGCAGTGATAATTAATTGCTCACGCCCATGTTTACAAATGAGGCTTGATCTTGCGAGGCACGGTCCTGGACAGTCCACGAGTGCCCAAGAACGTGCTTTTGCCCCAGGCACGGTTTTGGACACACGGGGACTGCCCCGAACCGTGCCCATGCACGGTTAAGGACAAAGCCGTATTTTATCCAGAAGCCTAGCCTGGTGGTTAAATCTACAGTCTTGGATATTTATATTATTGTTGTAGAAATTAGTGCTATTAGAAACGTCCGTCTGTTTGTGCCACATCAACTCTAAGTCTGTAAATGATCCAAGACAAGCGTGAAATGTATTATTTCACTGAGCGAGAATTATGCTGATTCTTCCTCATACCACCGCCCCAAAAAACAAAGATGACGGGGCTGTAGGAAAAAAAGCACGTTGGACAGACTCCTCCCTTAAAAACACTAAGCTCCTCCCCAAAGCACAGTATGGGACTAGCCTCCTTCACCGGCCTCTCTGGGAACCTTGGCATTTTTTTTTAGGGAGGAGGGGGGGGGTAGGTCGATTCGTGATTTTTAACCGGGAATATGCAAGGAAAGGAATATATGCCGGGAAAGGAATATACATCGGAAAGCCAGTAGTGGGAAGCCGATTTCGCCTAACCCGTACAAGTTTTCCGATCTATATTCCCTTCCCGGCATCTATTCCTTTCCCGGCATATTCCAGGTTAAAAATCGCGAATCGACCTACGCCAAGGTTCCCAGAGAGGCCGGTGAAGAAGGCTAGTATGGGACAAGGTCCCCAATGTGCCCAGAACTGTGAGCGATTTGGCACGGTACGGGGCAGTCCCCGCGTGTCCCAAAACGTGCTTTTGGCCCAGCCACGGTTCGGGACTGCCCCGAACCGTGCCTAGACACGGTTTGGGACAAAGCACGGTTCGGGGCGCAACATTGCCACAAGACCAGCCTTGATTGCATACGACCATCCAGAGCAGTCATCTGCAGGCAGTTCCCAGCTGGTTGTACCCATGTTGGTGTACGTCAGGCGACATGAATACGAAAGGTAAAACAAAATTAAAACGATCTACTCTGTTTTGGCCCTAGATTGGTGAGCGGGGAATCAACCTGAGTGGTGGTCAGAAACAACGCGTCAGTCTTGCGCGTGCGCTGTATGCAGATAAGGACATCTACCTGCTGGACGACCCGCTGAGCGCAGTGGACGCTCATGTTGGGGAACACATCTTCAGGTACGTTCACCTAAATTCAAGGTGCTCGGGCGTCTTTAATTTTGCCCTATCTGTTCGATTATTAATAGAATTTCACATTACATTTTGCATTGGTTGTTTATTTGTACTATATAGTTGATTTTAGTATATACACATTTGTATTTAAGATGTATGGGCCACATTGTACTTGTGAAGAATTAAATAAAGAGTTAAACAAAGGAACAGTAGTGGCCTAAGATGAAAAGGGTCCAGTGGTGCTACTCATGAAAAGATGAATGTGAATTCATGATGTAAATAGATTAAAACAATATAGTTTCTGCTAAAGCATTTCTGAGTCTACGGCACCAGTCTTTATTATTTGAATAAGCAATCATCTGCATAAAGTGACCTCGTAGAAGGGGTGGCTTGCTCATTACATAACAAAGCAATTTACACTTTATATCACTTTCCCCAATCCGTCCTGACTTCGGTTGGGAATGTGAACGACGGTGGGAGGAGATGGTCGGGTTCCAGACAGTGGATAACAACCCACTTCCCCTATGGCCTCTAAGAAGCTTTGAGACTAAGTTTACCTTTATATTTACCTTTTACACCGATAGGCATTACATCAAGAAAATGCTGCGAGGCAAGACTGTTGTGCTCATCACACACCAGCTTCAGGCAAGGAGCACATGGTACATTCTGACAAATACCAAAGAATGCTCTAGTACAACTTTGAATCAGAGATCACAAATCTAGACAACGAAAAATTTTTTTATGCCCAACTTTAACCCTATTCAGACCGGGGGGGGGGGCTTTTGAGGCCCGCGCCAACTTCGATGTCCTATAACGCCAGAACGCCTTACGCTAAAGCCACCAAATTTGGTGAGTTTTCCTAAAATATTGTTGGCAACAATTTTACGAAGTTTGACAAATTTTCCATTTTTTCGTGTTGCCATGGCAACCGTTTGCTGACAGGCAGTTTTGCCAAAAATCACTATTTTTGGTTCTAACAATGTATTTTTCACATTTTTTTGCTATATTACTGCTATTTTGTTACATAAATAAAATCTTATATTATTTAGAATATCTTTCATAATTATATATGCAAAATTATGCTAATTTGATGACGTCATCAGCCCAAAATCCAAGATGGCGGACCGTATGGCCAGATCAAGAATAACAAGCTAATTATCCCTTAAAATTTGTAACTACCTGGTATTTTTTCATCAAAAACCATCTAAATGAATGAATTTAGTCTATTTCCATTGCCCATTGTGATTATTTGTTGCAAAAAAAGTTGTTTTAAAAATTCAAGGTAGTGGATATAATATGGCGGAGCCTAACTCGTATCTTAGATGTGCATGGCGTCATTTTATGACGTCATTATGACGTCATCGATGTTGCTATTGGCAATACAAGTCGTAATAAACATTATTATTTTGTTATTTGCACTTGTTGTTACATTTTTGTAGTATAACTTGAAGTTGTCTGAGAATACCCTTTTTTCATGGGTCCGGCCAATATAATCAAATTGATGACGTCATAATTACGTCATCTTACGTCAACGTAACGTCAAACGTCAAATACTTGTCAGATATTATGTCGACATCATGTCCTTAAAATTTTGTGGCCCTACGAAACGTCGTTCAAGAGTTAGAGGACTTAGAAGTGGAGGGCCTCAAAAGCCCCCCCCCCCGGTGAAAGCCACGGCAAATGAGAACCCACTGGCCACAAGGCCTTAAAAATGCTATTGGACTACGTCGATGAAGGTAATAAGACACGCCAAACAGCAACCGGATTCAATCTTTGATGACCATTTCCAAATTGATATCCGGTTGCTTGAGTAATTGCTATTTCGGCTATGGGAGTACCTTTGATTCTTTCTTTCCATGTTGTCCTCAGCACCTGAGTGACTGTGACGAGGTGTTACTCCTGAAAGATGGGAGGATTGCCGGGAAGGGTCCCCACAGCCGGCTGATGACGATGAACGCAGATTACGCCGAGATGATTCAGAACTACCTGGATGAAAGCGATGATGGCGACGGCGTACTAAAGGAGCCAACTTCTGTGTCATCGCGGTAATGAAACTACTTAAACTAATGGCACAACCCGTCGTACGTGCAAATACGTGGTGTTTACGTGCCAAAACGTGGGCAATCTTTTGGGATCCTTTAGTGGTAAGTATCGCCTTCGTATGAAGTCACAGGGAATCAGACGGATCTTGGAGCACGCAGACACGCCATAGAACTTTACGTGCAGGCAAAACTACTTGTGGCATCGGGCTGCGGATTTGCACCCAGTACGTGCCAGTACGGGCGATGCGCATTCCCTGTACAGCCTGAACGTTTTCAGAAATACGTGGAGGACGTTCCTTACAAAACAAAAACGTACGGACCAGTTGCACGTACGGTGGGTTGTGCCTTTAGCTTTTCATAACAACAACACGTCAACATCAACAATCATTGAATATGTCTCAGGTCCGTATACAAAGGAGAGTAGTTATAGAATCTTATCTATGATACTTCAGTTTGGCAATGAGATAATAGCCCGAACCCTGAATTCAAAAGAATGATTGTAACAATGTGTACTTTATGTTTAATATACAAGTTAAAGAATTACTGCTATGATTAGAAACTGAATTTCTTTTTCTCCATGTCCAGTTCCCATGACGCAAACCCCCATCTTCTCTTCAGCAAGACCCCGATTACCAGACTGGACAAAGCGCGTTGGTCCACCAGGTCTCTGAATTTATTTGAAAGTAGTGGAAGTTGCATCACTGGTGTTTTTTAGGAATGTGTAAGATATTTGGCGATAGGGGTACATTGCAACAGCATATAGCTCATGTGTCTTCCCCAGGTCGCTGAACGCCTCCAAGCGGCAACGTTCAACAGAATCAACAAACGGTCAGAAGTTTTCCATCCACGCCACTCCTCGGCTTGTTCGCCGCCGGTTAAACGACAAAGAGAATGCCGTATCTCCGTTACAGAGAGCGAGCAGCATCCACTATCATCACCCTGTACCCTCATTCACATCCAACACGACAAACATCCTCTTGGAGCAGCCGGGTTTCGAAATTGACGAGCACCAGGAGCAAGAAAAAGCATTAAAAGCGGGTTGGTATCATTTAGCACACAACGATACTCCGCATCACTACTTGTACTTTTTTTATACAACTTTTACATCTTAAGACAGAACATTGTACTCCTGTCGTCATATAGAATCGATGAAAAATCTTTATGACTTTAAAACCATTGTTACAAAACCTAGCTACTTAGAAAAATACTTTTTTTTTAAATTTGAAGCTTAGTGCAGTGAAGAATAAGAGAAGCAATACGTCTATGCTTTAGCGTGAAAACCCATTTACCCATTTAGCATTGTATTAGATATTAAGTATTTTAGCAAAAGAAATGCAAAAGATTAAACTCAACTTATATCTATATATCATGTCCTATTATGCCTGTGTATTTTTGTGCTTAAAGTTTCAATTTGTCAACCATATTGGCTGTCTATATGTATTCTGCATCAAATATACAGGCAATCTGACCCAGAAGGAGGAGATAGAAACTGGGAAAGTGAAGCTGGCAAACTACACGACTTACATCCAATCTAGCGGTAATTTAATAATATATTCAACAATATCATTTATATATGATATTTGAAGTTTGACTGGAATAGCGTCTAGTGAACTCATTTGACCGTTTATAAAATGTATCCAGTTTCTATTATTTTTTGCATTGTGTATTGTTTTACTAGGATGTCTAACCTTCATCGACAAACGGTTACACAATCGGTTCTTTGCTAATCTGAACCTATTGTAATCTATTTGCAGTAGATACATGGGTATGATATTTCGCTTAGACAATGAGTGACTATTGATATAAATCATAAGAGTGCTGCGTATAGATCTAGTAATAATTTAGAAATTTGTGTTGACAGTAAGGAAATAGATAGACAAACTGACTCTATTAATCTACCGTACAGTTAGATTCATGAACTGTTCTAAATCTATAGCATATAGCTTCTACGACTTTTCAGTGATACGAAACGGAAGAGATGATATTGTTTTGTGTTTTAAGGTAATTTATTTGGAGATTTTTACATACTTAAAGTCAACGCCTTTTTCTAATATCATTCAAATACCTTTAAAGTAAGTGAATGGTGCAATAAGTCAATACTGCCAAAAATACACGATCCAACAATGTATTTCATCAATAAATCGCCTAACTGGTTCGTTGATTGTTTCTATCAAACAGGTATCTTGAACACCACTGCTGTTTTGCTAGTGTTTACGCTCAACACCGCCACGGTCGTCTTCAGCAACTTCTGGCTCAGCAACTGGATAGAGCAGGGCGATGGGGTAAGTAAACAAGAAGGATCTGACATCCTTCTCAGCATTTATTGCAGCACACGTTCTACAATACACATCTCGCTGGTCAACAAGCATCTAGACTTGTCAAGTTCTCTTGACAGCCAAGCAACTGCTACAATTGAATCGGATCAGTAAATTTTCATTTATTTGAAAAATTGTCAGAAGACGAAGAGAGTCCATCAGACTTTTTTTACTCTTAGATAACTTTTTAAATGCTGTGATAAACACTGGCAGCAATTTGCTGCTTGCTTCAAATATGGTGTCCTAACAACTTTGCAAAAGTATAATGTTTTTATGAAAATAATGAACTGAAAAAAATGCACCAAAAATCACCAATGGAAATAAAAAATTGATGCTGCCATTGTCATGATAGTTAACAAATATCACAACAAATAGAGACAATGGTGCGCTATGACGGTTCTCTTAAGTGTATACTGACATGCTTATAATGATTTGACCAACTCCTCACTTTCTAAAGAAACAGGACAACGTCAACGGAGGAAACAGTACCGGTACCGTTACCGGCAGCATGGCTGATAACCCGGATGTGGTGTTCTATGTGTCAGTGTTCGGCGGGACAGCCGTGCTGATGTTACTGCTGGTCGTGCTCAAGTCATGGCTCTTCAGCAAGGTAGCTTGTACCTTAGCAAAGAGACTTTTCTATGAACAAACGTTGTTTTATTTCCACCGACGTTTTAGTGACCGTCTGTCAATCATTGCAATTTTGACTGGTTCTTAATTCATCTATCTATCTATCTATCTATCTATCTATCTATCTATGTATCTATCTATCTATCTATCTATCTTTATATCTATATACCTATACATCTATATATCTATATACCTATATATCTATATCTATATATCAATATATCCATCCACTATCTATTTATCTATCTATCCATTATAGGTAAATGGACAGATTATGACGATTATGTTTGTTCTCAACAGGCTACCCTTGCTGCTTCCTACCGTTTATACAGAAAGGTCTTCCAGTCTGTGAGTACATGATATCATTATACATATTGATGATAAATCAAAGGTGAAATAATAATTTGAATATTTGATGCATTGTTGACTAACCCAAGCTTCATCTCTGCCAGGTCTTCAGGAGTTCGATGAGTTTCTTTGACACGACGCCGACAGGCAGAATCATCAACCGCTTCTCCAAGGACAGTGACAATGGTGTGATGGACTGTTTCCTATTCTGTACATTACATATATGTAGTTTCAGAGGGCGTATCATGTTCATTGCTGTATATATTAACGATATATTAACGCTAACTACCTAATATTACCCTGCCTACTTGGACCTACCTACTTATATTACCGCTGACGCTAAATAGTAGATGTCTTAAACTGAAATGGTGGCGTCAAATGGGCAAGTGGCTAGGATAGGCAACACGAGATGTAGAGGTCATGGGTGAAATAATATAATAGAAATAAATTATGTTACATTGCGTACTTATTACCAGGAGGTCTAACTTTTATCGACGTATGAAATAATTCATTTTTATCCTCTTCTTAGTTGACGTGGGCATCCCCCTTAACGTCAACATTCTGATGACGAACTTGTGGAACACTGTGGCGGCGTTCGTCGCTATTGGAGTCGTCTTGCCGTCCTTCCTGGCGGCTGTTGCTGTGTTGCTTACCTTGTTCTGCGCACTGTACTACTTATTCCAGGCCATCATTCGGGAACTCAGAAGGTAGATTATCAATTGTAATAGTAATTATTGTAATGTAATGCATCATTCGTTTATAATGATAGATTAAGTATTATATTTAAGGCTTATTACCTTTTGAAGCACGCCTTTGGTACCGAAACAGAGGGAATATACTTCCGTACAAGATTAGACATGGAAAGCTATGCAGCCTCTGCTGCCTTAGGGCCAAAACAACAGCGTAAATGCAGAATAGCACTAAACACACTGAAAAAATAACACGGGCCGTGAATTGTGCGTTGTAGGAGAGGTAATATTTCCTCTCGTGTGTTTAACATTTGCTCTTTCCGCTCACTAAGGCGTTTTAAACATGTTGGGTAGCTTTCAGGGGTACCGGTGTGACAGCGATCTGCCCTCCAACCCCCCCCCCCCCCCCCGTGATCTCGCCCCCCCGGGAGGGGCGAGATCACTAGTGTTTTCGCCCCCCTTTAGCGTTTTCGCCCCCCCCCATACCCACTAGCTTTTTCGTCCCCCTTAAGAACATTGCTTCTCGGAGGGTTCTCAAGAGCAACTGGCTACTACATATTAGGCTCGCTACCTGGTACTATACTGCACCTGGGGAGTAACGTATTTTTTGTGTTACCTGGCACCTATATGGCACCTTTTTACCTGAAGATTTTACCTCGAAAGTCTATACTATATGGTTCGATGCAAACAAGCCATTGAAATGAAAAAGACACTTCTTTGAGGAAAAAGACAGAGCTATCGCGAACGTATAAATCAACACCATCTGCGGTACGGTATAAGTCAGCTGCATGTTTTTAATTTGTCACAGTATTTTCTATCTTGTGCAGGAAACATTTCCAAAGCACTAACAAAAACACAATTGAATAATAGTTTCTCATTATAAACACTAACTACGCGCAAGTTCATATACCTGTTGCGAAACGCTACAAAAACACTAGTAAAGCACCAGTCTTATGAAAACACGGGTAAAACACCTGATAGAGTTTCTAAATACTAGAAAAACAGTCATATTGGAGGTGAAGATACCCATAGGCTAGGTGCATATAACAAAATGTGCGATATTCTAATGAATACCTTATCTACGCGTCCCCCACGTACTGCTACCTTGTCGTGGTGGGGATGCTTGAGTGCCTTTAGGATCCTGTGGGCTATACCGGCGGGGGCTCCCATGCCCCTGGCAGGTCTAACCAAGCCGGGCAGGCTACGGGTGAAAGGCCAGACGAAGGGCAGTGCAACTCTTTATTTCTCTCTACACTTCACCGCCATGGCTATATGGCTGCAGTTTAGTTGTTGCCAGGATGTTATGTTCTGCATCCCTCCTGGCACAACACGGCTGAACCGAGAGGGAGGTTGTGGAGCTTGGGCAACCCACAGCCTCTGGCTATTCCCCCCCTTACCTTCTGCTCTACTTGCCCAGGACTCAATGGCTCTACCTTTCTTCTTAACCAAAGACCTGCGGCGATGGGCGAGTGGTGACGGTGGCAGGTGTAAGATGGTGCTGGAAGGAGAAGGGGTTGTACTAATAGCTCCATGGAGCCAGCTCCATGGAGCCAGCTCCATGGAGCTATTAGTACAAACCTGCTCCCAGCCTACCAGCTCCATAAAACCAGCTCCACTCACTTTGAATACATACAATTGGTTCACGTCACCTTCAAAAGAAATTTATATTTAGCTTTGAATACATACAGTTAGTTCACGTCCTCATAGGAAAAATATTAGTCGGCTATAGAGCCGCCCTTGTAAACGAAAAACAAGTTTCATGGAGCCAGCTCTATGAACTTTGAATGTATACAATTGGTTCTCGTCACCACAGGAAAACATCTTTATATAGTCCGCTATGGGGCCGCCCTTGTAAACGAAAAACACGAAAAACAAGTTTCATGGAACCAGCTCTATGAACTTTGAATGCATACAATTGGTTCTCGTCACCACAGGAAAAATCTTAGTCCGCTATGGGGCCGCCCTTGTAAACGAAAAACAAGTTTCATGGAGCCAGCTCTATGAACTTTGAATGTATACAATTGGTTCTCGTCACCACAGGAAAAAATATTTATATAGTTCGCTATGGGGCCGCCCTTGTAAACGAAAAACAAGTTTCATGGAGCCAGCTCTATGAACTTTGAATGTATACAATTGGTTCTCGTCACCACAGGAAAAAAGATTTATATAGTCCGCTATGGAGCCGCCCTTGGAAACGAAAAACAAGTTTCATGGAGCCAGCTCTATGAACTTTGAATGTATACAATTGGTTCTCGTCACCACAGGAAAAAAAAGTATTTATATAGTCCGCTATGGGGCTATGGGGCCGCCCTTGTAAACGAATAACAAGTTTTGTGGGGCCTGGTGAGCTCTATGAACTTTGAATGTATACAATTGGTTTCTCGTCACCACAGGAAAAAATATTTATACAGTCCGCTATGGGGCTATGGGGCCGCCCTTGTAAACGAAAAACAAGTTTTGTGGGGCCAGCTCTATGAACTTTGAATGTATACAATTGGTTCTCGTCACCACAGGAAAAAATATTCATATAGTCCGCTATGGGGCCGCCCTTGTAAACGAAGAACAAGTTTCATGGAGCCAGCTCTATGAACTTTGAATGTATACAGATGGTTCTCGTCACCACAGGAAAAAAGATTTATATAGTCCGCTATGGGGCCGCCCTTGTAAACGAAAAACAAGTTTCATGGAGCCAGCTCTATGAACTTTGAATGTATACAGATGGTTCTCGTCACCACAGGAAAAAAGATTTATATAGTCCGCTATGGGGCCGCCCTTGTAAACGAAAAACAAGTTTCATGGAGCCAGCTCTATGAACTTTGAATGTATACAATTGGTTCTCGCCACCACAGGAAAAATCTTAGTCCGCTATGCAACATTCTTCGTAGAGGCGGGTTTGATACTATGTTACGCCACCGTGGATCTGAGATTATTATCATCGTCTTCCTGGAGGGACCTAAAACGGGGGTCTCGTGCTCGAGGACTCATTACTCAACACATTGGGTACCTACTGGGATGCAAAATACACCAGATAATACTATTATTATTAATAATTGTCAAACGGGTGCCTTCGGGTAGTGGACATGTTCTATTAACCTCTCATATTGTATAACAAAACAGAAGATGGGAAAATAAGGTTGAGTCTTGGGACAGGTGTAGATCTCCCACGCGGGACTCCGTCATGGGCTACGGGGCAACCCCTCTTATCATTGTGCAACTTCTTATCCATACATGTTTTTATTGTTTGTTTTTCCGGCACTAGCATTGTCTGCCCGGCCCCCCTCCGGTTATCAGTCCGTGAGCTGCTAGATAATTGTTACAGGCATAGCAGGTTGGAGTTACTCTCACATTTTGAAAACAAAGTTTACTTCGGCAAAACTCTGACGGTCCAAACAGGGAACACACAGGAATGATATTCACGTCCCACGTGAAAACTCGACTGCAAATTATATCCCTGATCCTGGGAACTTTTACTCAGGCCTGGTACATTCGTCTCCAGGGGGATTTCTTGCCAAACGCGAGTGCGCGCGCGCGCGCGCGCACACACACACACACACACACACACACACACACACACACACACCAAACACACCAAACACACAATATGGGAACAGATAGCACTTTTATGTGGGAACAATAAAAAATTAAGGGGAATTGACTGCTAGTGTTGACGAAAAACAGACAGTAAAAAAATACCCCCTAGTACGATAGAACGACCCAAGCAAGCGGCGCCTTTGTGAAATGTAGCATTTTACTTTGTGATGTCACAAGACCGCCGATATAGAGCTAACATTACCAAGTTCTTATTCTAAAATCAGATAGTAAATTGTCAATCGTTCATTCCCCAAACTAGTGGGCAGTTTGCCGTCAGTACATGAAATAGTGCGCTTTGGCTTTGGACGTTTTGTCAAAAGTTAGACAATATAGAATAGGTCGTACCACCAGTTTGTGAGCACTTTGTCCCCATGGCAGGTTTACAAGTTGTATAAATACGTAACGTTATCCATACAACAAATTAGAAAGTCCGACAAAAATGACTAAAAAGACTTCAAATTCATCTCGAAACCCAACCTCTGCTTGGAGGGCATTGTTTACGGGACCGTGTACTGAGGAATGCGACACCTCCCTGCTAATCTTTACAAAGCGTTTTACGGCTTGCCCACCGTGAAACTCCCACCGTGGCTTGTCACAGCCTGTAACAATTATCTAGCAGCTCACGGACTGATAACCGGAGGGGGGCCGGGCAGACAATGCTAGTGCCGGAAAAACAAACAATAAAAACATGTATGGATAAGAAGTTACACAATAATAAAAGGAGTTGCCCCGAAGCCCATGACGAAGTCCCGCGTGGGAGATCTACACCTGTCCCAAGACTCAACCTTATTTTCCCATCTTCTGTTTTGTTATAGAATATGAGAGGTTAATAGAACATGTCCACTACCCGAAGGCACCCGTTTGACAATTATTAATAATAGTATTAGTAGTATTATCTGGTGTATCTTGCATCCCAGTAGGTACCCAATGTGTTGAGTAATGAGTCCTCGAGCACGAGACCCCCGTTTTAGGTCCCTCCAGGAAGACGATGATAATAATCTCAGATCCACGGTGGCGTAACATAGTATCAAACCCGCCTCTACGAAGAATGTTGCATAGCGGACTAAGATTTTTCCTGTGGTGGCGAGAACCAATTGTATACATTCAAAGTTCATAGAGCTGGCTCCATGAAACTTGTTTTTCGTTTACAAGGGCGGCCCAATAGCGGGCTATATAAATATTTTGTCCTGTGGTGACGAGAACCAATTGTATACATTCAAACTTCATAGAGCTGGCTCCATGAAACTTGTTTTTCGTTTACAAGGGCGGCCCCATAGCGGACTATATAGATATTTTTTCCTGTGGTGACGAGAACCAATTGTATACATTCAAAGTTCATAGAGCTGGCTCCATGAAACTTGTTTTTCGTTTACAAGGGCGGCCCCATAGCGGACTATATAAATATTTTTTTCCTGTGGTGATGAGAACCAGTTGTATACATTCAAAGTTCATAGAACTGGCTCCATGAAACTTGTTTTTCGTTTACAAGGGCGGCCCCATAGCGGACTATATAAATATTTTTTCCTGTGGTGACGAGAACCAATTGTATACATTCAAAGTTCATAGAGCTGGCTCCATGAAACTTGTTTTTCGTTTACAAGGGCGGCCCCATAGAGGACTATATAAATATTTTTTTCCTGTGGTGACGAGAACCAATTGTATACATTCAAAGTTCATAGAGCTGGCTCCATGAAACTTGTTCTTCGTTTACAAGGCCCCATAGCGGACTATATAAATATTTTTTTCCTGTGGTGACGAGAACCAATTGTATACATTCAAAGTTCATAGAGCTGGCTCCATGAAACTTGTTTTTCGTTTACAAGGGCGGCCCCATAGCGGACTATATAAATATTTTTCCTGTGGTGACGAGAACCAATTGTATACATTCAAAGTTCATAGAGCTGGCTCCATGAAACTTGTTTTTCGTTAACAAGGGCGGCCCAATAGCGGACTATATAAATATTTTCTCCTGTGGTGATGAGAACCAGTTGTATACATTCAAAGTTCATAGAGCTGGCTCCATGAAACTTGTTTTTCGTTTACAAGGGTGGCCCCATAGCGGACTATATAAATATTTTTTTTCCTGTGGTGACGAGAACCAATTGTATACATTCAAAGTTCGTAGAGCTGGCTCCATGAAACTTGTTTTTCGTTTACAAGGGCGGCCCATAGCGGACTATATAAATATTTTTTCCTGTGGTGACGAGAACCAATTGTATACATTCAAAGTTCATAGAGCTGGCTCCATGAAACTTGTTTTTCGTTAACAAGGGCGGCCCATAGCGGACTATATAAATATTTTTTCCTGTGGTGACGAGAACCAGCTGTATACATTCAAAGTTCGTAGAGCTGGCTCCATCAAACTTGTTTTTTCGTTTACAAGGGCGGCCCCATAGCGGACTATATAGATTATGTTTCCTGTGGTGACGAGAACCAATTGTATACATTCAAAGTTCATAGAGCTGGCTCCATGAAACTTGTTTTTGTTAACAAGGGCGGCTCTATAGCCGACTAAGATGTTTCCTATGATGACGTGAACTAACTGTATGTATTCAAAGCGAAACGCGAAATATAAATTTCGTTTGAAGGTGACGTAAACCAATTGTATGTATTCAAAGTGCGTGGAGCTGGCTTTATGGAGCTGGTAGGTTGGGAGCAGGGTTGTACTAATAGCTCCATGGAGCTGGCTCCATGGAGCTGGCTCTATGGAGCTATTAGTACAACCCCTATTGGCTGGAAGCTGTTAGCCGCGGACCCGCACGTAGGCGGTCAGGATTGGATGGTCGTTCTGCTGTCAACTTGAGTCAAGGGCAGGGTTCGGCAGCCGTCCTGGCGACGGAGCAGCCCTTTTCAGGGACAGCACTGCTCCCCCCTAAAGGGGAAAGGTCTAGAAAAGGTGACCTAAAGAAAGCTTGTCTCAGCTCATCCTGTCAGCGCACCGTAGCTGTCTGGACATCTAATACTGCGGTCGAAAACAGAGACAATATGCATCAAAGCATAAACAAAAGAAGACAATGCTCTGTGTTGGAGCCTGGAACGTCAGAACCCTGATGGACAGAAAAGACTCTGACCGACCAGAACGACGTACAGCTCTCGTAGCACGTGAGCTACAGCGATACAACATTGACGTTGCTGCGCTGAGCGAAACACGCTTGGCGGACACAGGGGAGGTAACCGAGTCTGGTGGCGGATACACATTCTTCTGGTCAGGAAAGTGTCAGGCCGAACCCAGAGAATCCGGGGTTGGCTTTGCCATCCGGACCTCACTTGTGAGAAAGCTAGAAACCCTTCCCAAAGGAATCAATGACCGTCTTATGGTGATGAGGCTACCCCTGAAAGGGAATACTCAGTTGACCCTCATCAGCGCATATGCCCCTACCATGAGCTATGCCCAGGAACAGAAAGAACAATTCTATGAGAAGCTTGCACACTTAGTGCATACCGTACCCAAACATGACAAGATGCTGCTCATGGGGGACTTTAATGCTCGCGTGGGCAGCGACTGTGAAGCATGGCCAGGTGTCATCGGACCCCATGGCATAGGGAGGGAGAACTCGAATGGCCAAATGCTCCTTACACTCTGCTCTGAGCACGGCCTTACAGTCACAAACACCCTGTACCAACTACCGGACATTCACAAGGCCACTTGGATGCATCCCCGCTCAAAGCGATGGCATCAAATAGACTTCATAATAACAAGACGACAAGACATCCGTGATGTGCGCATCACCAGGGCAATGAGAGGAGCAGACTGCTGGACTGACCACACGCTGCTGCGATCAAAGCTCTCTTTCTCAACTGCAAAGGCAGACCGTAAACATATGAGGAGGAAAGACAGCACGAAGAAGAAGCTTGATGTCTCAAAACTTTCACATGTGGAAACAAAAGAGGCGCTAGCAAGAAACCTCAGTAAACAGATCAAGAAACTGCCAGCTGAAAGTAACCCAGAGAAAGCATGGGGCAACTTTCGCAAAGTAATGTTTGACACATCCGAACGCACATTAGGTCACACAAAGCGTAAACACCAGGACTGGTTTGATAACAATAATGAAGAAATCACCAGCCTTCTGAAGGAAAAGCAAGAAGCGTTCACACGGTGGCTGAATGATAAAAACTCCACTGCAAAGCTTGATCACTTGAGACACCTCAGGAGTAAAGTTCAAGTAGAACTCAGAAGAATGAAGGACAAGTGGTGGGAGTCCAAGGCGGCAGAACTGCAACAGTATGCAGACGAACACAACACAAGAATGTTCTTCTCAGGTCTGAAAGCAGTGTATGGTCCCTCGTCCATGCCATGGCACCCGTTCGCTCAGCTGATGGTACTCTCCTCACAGAGAAGAGCGACATAACCGAGCGCTGGAGACAACACTTCAGCCAGCTGCTCAACAGACCTTCCAATATCGACCAACAGGCAATCCAGGACATGCCGCAGCGACCACTCTTGGCCTTTCTGGATGACCCTCCCAGCCTGGAAGAAACCCAGAAGGCCATTAAGCAACTCCAGGGAGGAAAAGCACCTGGGCCAGATGGCATACCCCCTGAGGTCCTCAAAGAGGGAGGAGATGCTGTCACAGCCAAACTGACAGAACTGATGCAAATGTTCTGGAAGGAGGGATCGGTGCCGCAGGACTTTAAGGACGCCAACATCATTCATCTTTACAAGCACAAGGGAGACAGAGCAGCATGCGATAACCATAGGGGAATCTCGCTGCTGAGTGCTGCTGGAAAAGTCATGGCCCGCGTTGTCCTCAATCGCATCACACAGCACCTGCTGGACGACGTGGTGTCAGAAAGCCAGTGCGGCTTCAGAAGTAACAGAGGAACCATAGACATGGTATTTACACTTCGCCAAATCCAGGAAAAGTGTCGCGAACAAAATCAAAACCTGTACATCATGTTTGTGGACTTAACCAAGGCGTTCGACACAGTCAGCCGAGAGGGCCTGTGGTCAATCCTGTCCAAACTGGGCTGTCCCCCAAAGTTTGTCAGCATCATCAGGTCATTCCACGATGGGATGATGGCCCGTGTTGTGGGAAACGGCACAGTATCTGACTCATTCCCTATCACGAATGGAGTAAAACAGGGCTGTGTTATGGCACCCACTCTTTTCAGCCTCATGTTTGCCACCATGCTGTTCAAGGCACTCTCTGCGACAGATGCCGGGATAACCATCCGCTACATACAGATGCGACGGTCGGGTCTTTGATCTACGGCGTCTCAAAGCAAAAACCAAGGTGCTGGAGGCCCTGGTGAGAGACTTTCTCTTTGCAGATGACTGCGCCCTTGCTGCTCTCAGCGAACCGGACCTGCAAGAGCTCGCTAACTGCCTGTCAACAGCCAGTAAAGCCTTCGGGCTAACAATTAGCCTGAAGAAGACAGAAGTGATGCTTCAACCTGCGCCAGGAGTGTCACTAGCAGCTCCTCACATCATGATAGAAGGAACAGAGCTAAACAGTGTAGAGAGCTTTACCTACCTGGGAACTACACTGACCTCATCCTGCAGTACAGACAAGGAAGTGTCCAGCAGGATTGCGAAAGCCGGCTCCTCCTTTGGTAGGCTCTGGAAGCGGCTGTGGGGTGAACGTGGCATCAGACTTCAGACAAAGCTGGCAGTTTACAAAGCAGTTGTTATCACAGCGCTACTCTACAGCTGTGAAACCTGGACACTGTACAAAAAGCAAATGAAAGCTCTGGACAGATTTCACCTCCGCTGCCTGCGCAGAATTATGGGTATTTCCTGGACAGACAAGGTTCCCAACACAGAAGTGCTCCGTCGAGCAAAAATGATGGGCATTGAAGCGCTCATCATGAAAGCTCAGCTGAGATGGGCTGGCCATGTGGTGCGCATGGACGAAGCACGACTCCCGAAGACAGTGTTCTACTGTGAGCTTGCTTCCGGCACGAGAAAAGTCGGACGTCCTTACAAGCGCTACAAGGACTCACTGAAGTCGTCCCTCTCCGCATGCAGCATTCCACACCGGGAATGGGAGACTACTGCAATGGAAAGATGCGCATGGCGTCATGCTGTCCATCAGGGAGTAAAAAACTTTGAAAACAACAGACTAAATGAAATAGAGAAGAAACGACAAGACAGGAAGGAGAAAGAGAAGGAGGGAAGACCCATCCCCAGCACCGCTGTCGTGTGCCCGACATGCGGACGCATATGCGCCTCGGCCTTCGGCCTTCGGTCGCACCAGAGACGCCATTGAAGTCATCATCGAAGTGACGATGGACATCCAACAACACCTTATCTACATAACTAATAAAGACATTTCATACTTTTTGTGGTCAATTCATGGTAGAGGCTTCATATTGGAGATATATACATGTACGTTGCTTGAGGACAGGTGAATACAATGAAATACATCTTATGTCGAGACTCAAGTATATGCAATAATGGGAATACAAGGACCCAACCCTCCTTGTCCGAAACAACTTCAACTGTCTTATCAACATGTAATTACGTTAATATTAATACTATGTATGGAGTTATGTATCAGACTTGTGTACTTATATCATTCTGAAACTGCATTTTGTGATTTATATCAATCAACTTCTAAAATGTTATGTAAACCCGTTTTTTTTTTTTGGGGGGGGGGGGCGAAATCGCTAAAGGGGGGCGAGATCACTAGCCGGGGAGGGCGAGATCCCTGTCACACCTGTACAAAACCGTTTTTTCTTTGTGGAGCGGTCCGTAAAAACCGGACCTGAAAAACAGTGGGCCGGATGTTGGACCTATTCATAAATGAACAAATTATACCGAAAGGCGTTACGCGTTTCCAGGGGCTTACATGGCATGTTCAAACAAATAACAAGAGCAAAGTAGAACAGAGTTGAGTTGAGCCATTTTAGCAGGTTTCCACTGTCAAACTTAGTCTAAAACAGACGCAATTAGTTTTTTTTTTTTCACATGAAGATTATAAGACGCCAATGGAGGTTGGATACTCCACCTAACAAAATCCTTTTTTAAATATAAGTATTGAGTATGATGATTTTACAGATGATTTGATCCTGGAGCTGATCCTCTGTACTTAGACCGTACGTGTACCTGAATTTTCTGTACCGGTACGTACCCTAATAGTGATACATTAGCAAGCCTGTCGAAGCTATTGACTGTACAATATATTGCACTGTTCACAACATTTCAAATTTTCTTTCTTAGGTTTGAGAACATCCTAAGGACTCCTTGGCTGTGTCACGTGACAGAGACCCTAAACGGGCTTACCACGATCCACGCCTTTAAGATGGACACCGCTTTTATCAGGAAGTGAGCAACACAGATCGGTTCATCAAGATACCTAAAAGATTTAGAACCTATAGCATCTTTAGTATTTAGCATCTATTTAGCATCAGTTAGAATGAATGGAGCTTTGGCATAACATCAATGCCTTTGACTGATTGGACCATAGGCGGTAGGCCAAGGAATTGTTGTCGGATCCCCCATGCTTTTATACTGCCTGGATGATGTTACGAGTGTGGCTCTAAAGGAAGTACATGTACTCGGGATCACCCGAGCGGGTGCCGAACGTCGGCGAGTTCCGAACAAAGGCACCCCTGCGACCAGCACTAGAAGGTCACCGAAGGCGACCAGCGAGCGGAGCGAGCGATAGGTAGGAAAGGCCTTTCAAACATGGTCATTTTCTGAGAATTTTCGTCATGTAGAGGGCTATATTGAAAAGATTTATCATCGGTGGAACATTCACATTTAATCTAAAGTACATGGTGGGTATAATACCCTTTCAAAAGAAAAATATACGGCATTTTGTATTGTCGAAATTTGCCCGATTTCCGGGGCTCTGCGTTACCAGCACAGTCACGGCACCCAAAAATAAACAACGCATCATACAAAACGCGTATCGGCGGTTTCTTTACCAAAATGCTTGCTATACAGTAGCCACAATGCAGTTGTATATTCATCAAAACACTGTTCTCGTAGAACGATACATACGCATGGTATTTTGCCATTCCCTTGCATAACTCCCTTGATGTGTTGCACGAGAATTCCGTTTTCCGTATACAGTCAGACTTACTTCAGGATCGGTCTCGCAAACCCCTACAAAAAAACAATGAAAATTGTTCTGATCTCCCCGATCAAACTGTACTTGCAGTGCAGCGTGGATTTTGGTAGCATGTAGAAACTCTCATAGTTGTCACATAGTTTCAAAATACCCGACTATACGCTGAACAGCCCCGCTGTACTATAAGTCCGGTTGAAAACACGGCAACTGGTAACGCACATCTGGGACGTCCGTTTCCTATCCAGTGATTTTTCTAATCTCCAAGCAGATCCTACGGTAGCATAAGATAGTATCAAAAGCTACCAGAGGAGTGAAGCCGGCTTAGGAGTGTGTTTGGCTACCGGAGATCTGCCTCCACTGAAACAGGGAGGAGCATTTCTATTCAACAATGGTGTTGCTGCCCCTCCCTGTTGCCATGTGCTAATTATTTTACGAGCGACTTGCACTGGGACAAATTCAGTGACTAACACATGTCCCAGTTGGAAGTTAGCATCAAACAGGAAGGAGGGCAATTAGCACCTACACTGCAAGCACAGTTTGATTGGGAAACAATTGGATGGTAATAGCCTTTGTTCTAGCCGACTGGGGGCAGATTCTACATGGCAAATGGACACCTCTTGGCTGACTACACTCCTTGGCCAGTTTGGTACTATTTTATGCCATTGTAGGATCTGCATGGAGATTATGATTTTTCCAGTAAGGAGGGTTAGCTTTGCTCTAAGGATGACCGGAAGGGCTGACGGGGGCCTTTTATGAGCGCCGCGGGGTGTCATTATCTGGTGGATCGGTGCCTTTGAATTGGCTTGAGTGCCAGTTTCGTTGATTTTGGCACCACTGTACTGTATTTCCTCTTTGTTGAAAAACAACAACAACAATTCCGAGGCCTATTGCCCATGATTGGACATGAAATCGCATGTTTGTAGTCATGTTTTCTCCATCGGGGGATAATATTGTCAAATTGCATGACATAGTTGCTAATAGTTATCACAACTTTACCACGTAAATGTTTCATGCCATTTTTTACTCATTGAATCATTCATTCACACAATTAGTTTTACTCATTCTTTCACTCACTCATTTACTCACCACTCACTCATGCAGATACCCACCACTCACTCACTCATAACCCATTCTTCACTCACTCATTTATTCACTCACCACTCACTCATGCATCTACCCACCACTCACTCTCTCACTCATTCACTCACCACTCATTCCCTCACCCTCTCTCATCTACTCACTCATTTAGTAACTCATCCACTTACTCTCTAATACACTCACCCATTTACTAATTTACGAACCACTAATGTAATTACTCACCACTCTTCCATTCACTCACTCGTTCACTCACTCACCCACTTACTCACTCACTCACATCTATTTGCTCGGTTCCATTTTCGATGCAGGATGAATTGTTAATCTTGGAATTCACAGGTTTAACAGGCTGATGGATGATTACACCAACATCCACTACCTGGCGCAAATGGGTGGGAACTGGGCGCCGTCTCGGGTGGAGATGATCGCGCTCGTCATCTCTGTCCTCATGACACTGACGGTGGTGCTTCTTCGGGGGACCATCCCCGCCACACAAGCGGGCCTGGCGATCACCTATGCTTTCCAGGTTTATTTTTACCTTTGCCAAGAAGGTTATGTTTTTGGAAGCGTCTGTCCTTGCGTATGTGTGTCTGCCTGTCTGTCTGTCACAAAGATAACTCGAGATGGCCTGGGTGGATTGTCATTGTACTTTGTATGTGGGTAGGTGTTGATGAGACCTCGAAGACATAGATTTTGGGCCCCTTGTCGGCTTTATGTGAGCAACTCGTAGTAATCATAATAATGCAAAACATTCTTCCAACACAAAAGTATACAAAGACCAAATTTTCAATGACCACTCTTGCCTTTATCAGCTTCAGTATGATACCGATGACCAATCACTTCAGAACGCAAACTTGCCAGAGTTACAGACGTGTGATCTTATTAACTCTTGGTCTTGCATGCGTGATTGTTTTAAACGTTGCGTTACATTTGTTCTTTGCTGTAATATGTTTAAATGCTTTTACTGCCATCATCTGAATGACTACAGCTTTGTCGCATGTAATAAAGCTATATTTACGTTTTACCGTTTAAAACACATTGTGAACTTGGTAGCCGTGAACCACTGATTAGAGCTACTGATCTGTGTACGGCTTCATAGCATGTTATGTTAATTTGCTCAACTCGTGGCTATTGTTCGTCCCATCGATGTATAAAAACAACCAACAAAACACTAACAGTCTTCTCTGGTGTCATACTCCTTCACCAAGGTGACCGGGTTTCTGCAGTTTATGACCATGGATGCTGCTAACGCACAGGCGGCCTTCACGTCCGTTGAGCGGCTGAGATATTACATCACGGTATAAAATAATATCTATGTTTTGTATCTTTACACATTTGTTGATGGACGACATATCATCAGCAGTCTATATAGGAAAAGAAATACTGAATTATCATCTAAAACAAGAATAGAGAAATGCTACAACGTCTTATGTAAATGCGGAAATACATCATGTATATTATTCTGTGTATAAAAACTCACTAAGGTATATGATTTTACACCAATCATGGAGAACTCAAGGAGATTGAACTAGCCCTGGGATCTAACGGTATATCGACAAGTACAATGACTTTCGTAAGGTCTGCCATTACTATACCTGTAGTTAAGATATGGAATGACACTCGAGGCAATGCAGTCACCCAAAACACCATGTACTTATGCACAGTGAACCAAACCGGGTATTTTTCCGACCGTGTTACTATGTCACTACAATTTTGCCCCTAACTTTTTGCTTCTACAAATATAGTCAGTTGGTAGCAATTTTAAATGTTATGACTTTTGTACGGCTTTATGTAAAGAATCTGACAGCTGAGGCCCCGGATGTCATTGAAGACCGTGACCATAAAGCTGATTGGCCGAGCCACGGCGAGATCCAGCTGCACAATCCGAGCATGCGCTATAGGGAGAACCTCCCTCTCGTCCTGAAAAGCATCTCCTGTAACATCCGGTCACGTGAGAAGATTGGCATTGTGGGGCGTACCGGGTCAGGTATGGCGGTTTGTTTAAATGCATTTGATATGACGTAACGATGACATTATGGAAGAAATGTTTTGCATAACTACGTAAGGAGAGTACAGAATGGAGATTTTGCAATCTCAGAAATTGTAATTCTAGAAGCGTTGGATGGATAGAAATGTTAGTGGTGGAAAAAAACTATAATTGCCTGAATGTAGTATTTGATGCTAAATAATGGACAAGATAATTGCATTTATGGTAAAGTCTTGTCTCTCAGTTACTTTCATAACTGAACCATTGGGTAAGAAGATTTTGTCTTGCTGTGTTTAAAGGAAAATCGTCTCTCGGTGTGGCCATCTTCCGATTGGTCGAAGCTGCGGAAGGTACCATCAACATCGACGGGGTTGACATCAGTAAGATCGGACTGAGTGCTCTGCGCAGTAAGCTGTCAATCATCCCACAGGACCCTGTGCTCTTCGTTGGGACCGTCCGGTATGAAGTGATCCACTAAGATAGATAAAGTATAAACCTAGATAAGGCAAAATAGTTTCCATAGTTTCGTTAAAGTTTGTCAATATTTTGAATACCTTTTAAAAATGATATTCTGAGTCATTGTGTGAGGGGTGTAAAGGAGGCCATTTACTTCAGGGCGCACCTCTCAAATTGTTCAGGGGCGAGATTGATCTTCAACAACCTTTGATCAATTGATGACGTCACACTTGCTACTTGTCACGTTTTCAGAGCGATTGGGTCTCGTGTGGATTCTGAAAACTGGACATTTGCAGAATAGAGCATCATAATAATGATGATAAAACTGCTTTTTTGTACAGGTACAACCTGGACCCGTTTAGCCAGTACAGTGATGATCAGATCTGGAAAGCACTCGAACGTGTGTACATGGATGACGCAGTAAGTCCAACCTACTTGCACCAAATAACTGATCATCTGTATCCCATTTTCTCCCACACTTTATTCCTTTTCCCAGACCAAATATTGATTGTTCTCGAAGCCAGAGTTCCAAGTTTCGTCTTAGCTTACCTAACGTACAAAATAGACTGTACAGACTAGCAGTTTAGCCCGCCAAGTTCCTTTTCCTATAAAAAAAATAATAGACACAGCATAAAATTTGGTGATTATACCAACCTTTGAACAATTGCTGACGTCACATGTACATAGCTGAAAAGGCCGGGGCTGACTCAGATGAATACTATTCCTATGAGTCCAGTTTTTGAAAATTGGTTTTCCGTTATTCTGCTTTATCTACAGTTTCTTTAATTGTTTTTTATAGATCAGAGCTCTTGATCTTAAGCTGAACTCTGCCGTTGTGGAAAATGGCGAGAACTTCTCTGTGGGTGAGAGGCAGCTGATGTGCATGGCCAGGGCTCTGCTGCGGAACAGTAAGGTACGTTGGAAACGTATTTTCTATCAGATGATTCAGTATGTGGTCGTTTGCGCTTAGTCTGTAAAGATCGCCAGTCTCTGCCAGACTCCGGGTCTCTGGAAAACCGTAGAAATGGAACAAATAGTGGAGCAAGCTGGCCAGAGGAGTATAGCCAGCTAGGGAACAGCGCGTGACCTGCGGAGTCTGTAGAAAGTCGCTTTGATGAAAAGTAATAAAACGTATCCGGTCATTTTCTATACAAAGACAGTGGCTTCGGAGTTCATATCATTTAAGCGATAAATCAATTAACGCGCCGTAGAGCGCGTCTCGCAACGTTTCCGAGCCGGCTATACTCCCCTGGTTGGCTTCGCTTATTTCTCTATCTGTTCCATTTCTACGGTTTCCAGCAACCCGGAGTCTGGTAGAGACTAAAAAGATCGCCGTAAAGGAGCGTTCTTGGCAGCTTTCAATACCCTCGAAAATTTCCTGAAAATAAATGAACTTTTAACAGTTATATTATAACGTAACCAATTTCACCATCTAAAATATGATCTGTTGACAAAAGTGAAGAAGTCGTAAAGCAGACGTATGTACCTTTCAAAAATAAGCTACCATTATGCATTCTTTAAGTCTTTAAAGACTTAATGATTTGATTTCGTGCAGTGTTTGGGCTAACTGTTAGAAAAACGTCTCGGTGCTTTGAATGCGCTTCTATTATGCCCATCTCCTCTTCACAGGAAATCTTCTATCTTCTTGGTCTTTTCGTCTTGTGTTTCTTTTACAATCATCTTTTACAGCCATTTATAGCATATCATATTTACTACCATATCTATGATAACACAAAAGTATGAAGCTGTCCTTCAATTTTTATGTCAATTGTAGACTATGGTGTATGTTACTATTGCCTACATCCTAATTTTGGACGACGACACAGTGGCTCCAAAACAGAGAAAGTGTTTATCTATGGAATGCAGTGAAATTATTTTTCATAACACAAATTTATAATGGTTACCCCAAATTTTCTTCGTGCAATGACTGTTTAAAAAAAAGTAAGGTACATACCTCCAAATTTGCGATGTCTGACAGCACATTTTGATCACGGAGAATGACCTAGTCTTGATCTCGCGAGAGAACACGAGACTAGGTCAGGCTTGCATAGATCATCTGCCACCTCCCGTCAGTCATTGCTCGAAGAAAATTTGGAGTAACTGTATTGATACGTGACTGATGAACCTCTTCAACGACGAATTGATAACGTCGTTATGTCTTCTAGATCCTGATCTTGGACGAAGCCACAGCGGCCATCGACTCCGAGACGGACACCCTGATCCAGACCACGATCCACGAGGCGTTTGAGGACTGCACCATGCTGACCATCGCTCACCGGCTCAACACCGTCATGACGTCAGACAGGGTCATGGTCATGGATGATGGACAGGTGGGCAGACGACATTTCTTAGAACTAATCATGTTATTGTTTGTTTATTTATGGCCTCCTTCGGTCAATATGGTAAAATCCGTATTGATATCAGCCCTACAGCGTCGACTGTGGCTCAACAGACCTATACGAGAATGACAGTCTCTGCCACATAGGGCATATATAAAAGCTGACTCAGGTCTGTTGCAGAGTTCTTTGTTGCATTGTTTGTTTAAACCTTTGTTTATTCATGAAAGCTCAAATCGGCCCACCCACTGCTTTTTCTTAGGTCATGAGGGAAGAGGTAAAGGCCAGAATATATATATATATATATAACAGAGATACAGTTTACATAATTTTAAGTCCAAATGAGTCTATAGACAGAATGATCGTGGACATATGCGCATTTTACATTTTGAGTAAACAAACATCTTTAGAAATACAAATCTATTACTGCAACTGCGACAGCTTACCATTTAACTTACTTTCCACAAAGAAGGTATTAAATATTACGGTAACCTACAAAACGATTAAAATATCATCATATAGCTCCAGTTGTGACCTTTGTTTATACCAAAAGCAGTATAATGATAAACATGTTTTAAGTTAGTCACGATTCCTTAATGCGGAGAAGGTTATGTCAAAGATTGCATGCTTTTAAATAAATCTAATGTTTCCTCCAGTTATCAGAATTCGACACCCCTCGTGCTCTTTTGGCCAATAAGAGCTCACGGTTTGCCGCCATGGTGAAGGCTGCAGGCATTGACGTCACTAAATATATCACCATGGAAACGGATGACGTACCTGCAGCTGAAGAGAACAGTCCGCACGTGTCTGAGACAGATGTGGAGTGCACCAAGCTATGACGACATCACATAGCAGATTACGTGTAATACTGCACATGTGCAGAATTGTGATGTTTGATTAAGAGCACCGTTCTAAATCCTGATTCTATCATTGTTAAGAATATATCACAAAATATAGCTAAGAAACAAGGTATTTAGATTAACAAAGGTATTTAATTTAAGAACACATGTCTGTAAGCATCAAATAATAGTTCTCAGGGTCAAAAAATCAAAAGCTAATTTAAAGTAACTGAAGCTAAGAAACAAGGTATTACATTAAGTTGTTTAATTTTTTAACTTTAAGAGTTCACAGACATTTGAAGAGTCCGATCGCACAATTTTCTTACATCAGAGTCAAAGACACGGGATCGCGAATGATTACTGTGTTTTGTTGCCGGACGTTCCGTAGGTCCTGTTGGCTCAAGATTTTGATTACATCATCACTGACACGGGTGTACATCTTGCGGGTAACAAATATTGACTCAAACACAAATTTATACCTAGGCTTCAAGTAACAAGAAAATATACAAACAGTCAACATGGAATAATTTGGTTGTTTATTCTGTAGACTCATGAGATCATTGTCAGCTAAACGTATTAACTTAAAAGATAAAAACTGATTCATGCAACAAACTCGGTTCAGATGATTTGTCAACTTCCAGATGACAATACAATGGACGGAAAGTACAAATATACAAAAATAGTATGACTTAAACCAATTTGGAGTACATTTGAGTAGTTTTTCATCCTTGATTTCAGAATGTGACATGCATGATTTCTATAAAATGACTTTTCAAACCAAAAAAAAATGACACAATTTAATCAGTTAAACGTATATTGGCTTTAAAATATATAGCTGGGTGTCTTGACTATCAAAACTGTTAAACCAATGCTTACAACGCTGTGGTTTAAACCTGTCTACTATAGTTTCATAATCATTAAGAGTAATTCGTATCAAACTTTTCTGTGGTATAAACATGTAAGAGTAATGCGTATAAAACTTTTCAAACCAACACATAACACAACGGAATCGGTTAAGCCTACATTGGTTTTACAATATCTTGACTATCAAAAGTGTTAAACCAATGCTTACTACACTGCACGGTGGCATAAGCGTCTCTACCATAGTTTCCTAATTATTAAGAGTAATGCGTACAGATTTGCCTGTACTTGAAGCTGTATATGAACCCTTGGGAAAGGCACTTTACACGACTTTCCTCACTATACTCAGGTGAAAATGAGTACCTAGCTTTGGCTAGGGCCGTCCCTCGAATAGGACGTTAAATGGAGGTCCCGTGTATGGGGAGAGTCACACTCTATGCACGTTAAAGAACCCCCACACGTGCGATGGTGCGGTGTGAGATGGAGCAAACCCTTCTGTCTGGAGTTGGTGATTCACTTCAAATCACCCGGTTGGAGGCCTGGCGAACCTCCATACCGTATCAGCCACACGGTGACTTACATCATTCACCCGGACGGGAGACCTGGCGCATCCCCGTCTTGTAATTAGCCAGCGAAGGGGTATTTCACCCCGTAAGGGACGGTATAACCCCGTCGTGTGTAAACATATGCGAGTATGTGTGATCACGTCGACCGATGATGATAATGATGATATGAAGTAACACCCACCACACTGTTAGCTATGTAAAACTATAATATGCAGTAACTCAAGAGTCCTCATGTCATCCACCTTTTTTGTGTGTGTGCCCAGTACCACTTTTTAGGTCTCCTGAAAGAATGCCTATATCAATAGAAAAATATGCGCACTTCTTATTTATGAATATACGGCCATAACATTGTTGAAGTGCACTCAAGTTGCTAAAACATACTCTTAATGACAAAATACAACGCAGCCAACTAACATAACAATGCGCTAAAGTGCCACCCCCAAGACATGAAATTATACCAATGTTAACTGGTTATAAGTGGATAATATAAAAGATGGTGACTTCTATATCTGGTTAGCGGGTGTTTGACCGTTAATCAGGGGTAGAGTAGAAGGCCAAAAAGAGACTTGCGGCTTCTTAACAATATGTAGTGTTTGGACATCTATATTCAGTTGACCGATACAGTTAAGCATATCTAGAAGCGCTTGGTGTCTTCAATATTGAGTGAGTTGCATCGTTATGAAGTTTTACACAAAGGGTAATAAGGCAGAGCCTCTGGGAATTCGATGTAATTTCAGCATTGTTTGACATATTCGTTAGGTTATCAAGATGACCAAGTAAATCCGCAAGGTTACCGAAAAGTTCCGATCGAATATGCGTAATTTACCTCTAAATCTATTTCGTAGTAAATTCACTTTTTCAGCAGGTAAGCTACTCCGCAGTTTTATTCACAAGTACATTTCTGCATATGAATCGTGCAATGTGAGGGCATTCATTCTTCTGGGATTTTTAGGGAATATATAGCATTCAATACATTATTTACAATACATAACAACCCGCTCCATCACCCCGTCGATCTTACCCTTCACCTCTAACATCAGACCTAGTGAATGTCGTAAAAAATAAGGTTATAATCTTCTCATAAGTTTTTCTAGGAGATATACAAAGCGGTGAACACTGTTTTCGAAGGCCTGAAGATTGTATATAGGAGGAGAACAGTTATCATCGAGAGGAGATAGAGAGTTCCATAGTTTGGCAGTTTGAAGAAAGAATACTGCACGAAAATGCAGATTTCCGCTTCGCAAACGATAATTCCCCACAAGACTGGAGGTATGCAACAGCAAAATCAGGATTTTTAACATCATTGGTAACAGTGGGGACGCTTGGACTCTTCACGTGTCCTATTGTGCGCACATGTTTTCAACCTTGGCAACGCGGGAACAGGCAGTCCGTGGAAACCCATGCCCACAGTGAGAACACGTCAGGCTTCACCTTCGTGTACAAAGTTGGAAACTTGTTGAAATCTGCCTTTTCGAGCAGTGGAACATTGTACATATGAATAGCTTCGTTAACCGCTAAGGACGACCTACTGACTTTTCAACTGGACCGCTTCCTGTTTAGTTAAACCGTAAGCATTCGGACTTTGACACATGACCGCAAAGTACAGGAGAACGAAGGCCTTGCTGTACGTCCAGTTTCCCATGTTGGCCATTATTGGGCTAAGAATAAGAATAAGAAAGACAACGTTAACAATTAGACGTCTTTGTTAACGATGGTAACTTGCAAAAATATGCGACCGTGTAGGGTAACGACAGAGTGCTCGGCTCAGATCCGAACAATCCATATGGTTCGAGTCTTGTCGTGTCACCGATCTTGTGTCCAAAGGAAAGGCACTTTTCTCGAGGTATGTCCAGAAATGGGGTAAATGTACGAAGTTTGTGTGTACGAACTTGTACGAAGTTAAAGGTAGATATAGACCGTAATCGGTAAACTTCGGAAGTTTTAAGTGACGTCATCTAAGTTCGTACAGGTAGGCAGGGTTGGTGTACGATGTACGATGTACGGAGTTAACAAATCTAAGTTCGTACAGGTAGGCAGGGTTGGTGTACGATGTACGATGTACGGAGTTAACAAATCTAAGTTCGTACAGGTAGGCAGGGTTGGTGTACGATGTACGATGTACGGAGTTAACAAATCTAAGTTCGTACAGGTAGGCAGGGTTGATGTACGATGTACGATGTACGGAGTAAACAAAATACATCGTACACCAAATAAATATTTGTGTTCATTAAGTGCATTGAAGAATTGTGGTCACGCCAGAAATTGTTGACAGTTCAAAGACCATACAGAAGGCACTTGAAAAAGTTTTGAATAATAGAAAGTAACAGAATTTAGAATGATGAAAGTATTGTCGATTTCTCATAAATTTTAACGTACACAAGGCCTGACCCATATGCGAAGATAGCATAACTCACGACAGAGTCAAAACATTTTAACTTCGTACATCGTACTTCGTACATTAAGTCCGCCCCATGTACGAACTTAGCATAACCCACAAAATATAAAACATTTTAACTTCGTACATCGTACTTCGTACATTAGGTCCGCCCCATGTACGAAGTTAGCGTAGCTACGTCACAGATAATTGTCGACGTTTCCCGAACTTTGCCGACAGCGGTTGTCGGAAGTTGTCGGAAGCTAGAAATTGTCGGAAATTACGTGTGACGTAGGCTGATCCAAACTTCGTACATTTCACCCATTTCTGGCCATGTATGCTTTTCTCACTCCACAAAGTAAAAATAGGTACCTGACGTCGGCTGGGAAGGTAAAAGGCGGAAAGAACGGTTCGACTCCGCTTTACGATACGGCCCGTAGGGCCTTAAAAACGCATTGGGACTGGACTACCGAACACTTGTACCCATCTGTAAAACAGGAATCAACGCTATAACTATAATGCTTACATAATGTAAACCATAGATTCTATTCCTAACAGTCCTGGCTAGTCGTTCTGTCCGCAGGTAAGGTATGCAACTTTCCCGACTCTATCGAGGTACCTGGGATCGGTTTAGGAGGTAAAGTCATGAGGGCGATGGGAAGAGAAGGATGGGTCCATGGCAGTATGGTCCACCGCCCTCATGACTTCAAAAGACGTTCGGAACTTAACGTTTACTTGTCCATATACGGATGACTTTCCATGAATTATTTTGTCTATGGGGTCTTCTCTACATGGACGGAGTGCTGACGAACCTCTACATGACTGTCTGATTTTTGGTCTTCGTGTAACGTACAATGTATGTAATAACGTTTAAGACGTCATCGCTTATCTGTTGTAATTATATAACGTTAACAAAAGGGCAAGGCTTTTAGCTTAACCCTATTCAGACGTTAGGGGAAGGGGGGGGGAGTGAGGCCTGCGCCAACTTCCATGCCCCATAACGCAAGAACGGTATACGCTAGAGCCACAAAACTTAGTGAGTTTTCCTAAAATTTAGTAAGAAACTTTTTCACATTGTTTTCATAATTTTCCATTTTTCTTAATGCCATCGCAACCGTCTGTTGACAGGCATTTGACGGAATACATCCATTTCACGGTTCAAGCCAAACAAGTCAAATTGGTGCCGCCATAATTACGTCATATTACGTCACCGTTGTGCCAAACGTTATATAAACGTCAAATATTTGGTCTACATTATTCTCTAAAAGTTTGGTATCCATACTATAATTTGTTTTAGAATTTCAGGTGTCAGAAGGGCCGGGTCTCAAAAGCAGTCCCCCCCCCACCGTCCAGGGATGACCATAATAGAAAAAGCCCGGTCTGCATAGGGTTAAAGCAATAATGTATTCTTTCGAAGTCGATTCAATAGAAATTAGTTGTTTGTAAGGAGAGGCACTTATTTCTGTTAATTAGGTTCAATCTTAAGCAACCATTTGTTAAAGAAACCCAAGGACACCCTAAATTCAATTTGTGGGGACGTGTTATATAATGGAAGGGTTTTTAAGCCTATAATTAAATCGCCCTGGGTTCAAGGTCTGACATTATACTGCAGTTGTTGATGATGTCCACCTTTACAAATTCAGAAGGACTGTTTATTGAGAGTGGGGAAATTGGTGCCACTTACGGAGACACCAGATACCATTCTTTTCTTTTCTCTGTCAACCTTACGCTAAAAGCCCTTGTGTTGACGTAATGCAGTTACAACAGATTAGTAATGTTACTGTAGACTTTATAAAGACTTCAAACGTTTTATGTGTTGCACTCAGACCAGACATTCCGTTGGTCATACAGGTGTACGTGAAGTCATCGTAGACAAGGTAGGTCCTTAAACTTTAATAAGTCATCATTAATTGGATAGGTCAAATGTATTGTAACGTTTCTTGTAATGAATTCTTTGTATGTTCGTCCGTATTTTTAAGGTTCTGCCGCTACCAGCCAAAAGCTGCCTAGGCAGACCCGTGTAATGACTTGTCTCATTATCAATAAAGTCAACGCCAAAGGTCCAAAGAGCATTTCGAGGTCATAACGGCAGTGAACCAAAGTGTCATAAGTACATCCCTCTCTTTCTACCACCTTTACATCCCCAACCGAAGTCATGTACACATTTTACACTTGGGCAGATTGAAGAACGTTGCGTTCCTTTCCTACAGATGTAACGCCCTGCCAGGTATGTTAGAAAATGAACCTATGCTTTACTTTATGTAAACTTGGTAGTAAGTATGTAAACTTACTACACCTTTGGCAAGTTATCATTAAAAAATCCACTTTTAACTGTTGTATTTCTTATTCTTAGCCCAAGAAGGATCACCATGGGAAACTGGACCTACAGCAAGGCCTTCGTTCTCCTGTACTTTGCGGTGATGTGGCCAAACCAGAATGTGTACGGAATAACTAAGCAGGACGCGGCCCGATTGAAAAGTCAGTAGGTCTACCCTTACGGTTCTTTGGTACTTGGGAACATAATTATTTCTTCTTGTTGTTAACCAAGTTCTTGTCAGTAGGCCCACCTTAGCGTTTATCAAATTTCTCTCAACACAGTTTATACCTAGCCTTCGTTCCGGCTACTGTCTGTTCCCACCAATATTGGTCTGATTTTGTGACGTACGTACTTATAACCCCTTTCCACTAGGACGGCGCTCTCGCAGCGCTCTCTCTGCGACAAAAAATTTGACATATCGCTCAACTAATGTATCGAACAGAATTTTATCTTTTTACGCTGTGTTTTGCTGTCTTCTCAGTCACACTTTTACGTATTTGTATGATATACCCAGTGTGAAAGTGAAGGTTACACATATCCTATTTAGGTCGCAGTAAAAATAATTTCCATAAAATCCGTTAAGCGATAAGTCAAACTTGAGGCCGCAGAGAGAACGCGGTGAGAGCGCAATCCTAGTGGACAGGTGGTATAAACAGTGATTCACAATGCTGATGAAACTATTTCCTAGAAAGTTTGATTTCTCAGTCAGTAAAGGTCATAAACTCCATTATAGAACGGTTCTTGCTTTGTGCCATTCAGTAGGCAGGGAAGAAATGTTAATGCTCTTCTTTATAAGACGGTAACAACATTCACTACGGTCGGTATGCAATGGGCCCTTTGATCGCACTTACTCCTGTTAAGGAGGTCCTCTTTTCAACCTCCTTGGTCCTGACGAATGAGGACGGTTCTGACTTCTCTGTGATTCGATGTGTAGGCAAGGGGTGTACTGTAATGAAATATTTTAATCGCTAATTTATAAGGTAAATGTGTGCGAAAAATTGATAATAATAATAATATTATCTAGTATTCAAACCCTTCTACGATCACGAAAGAAAAGAGCTCCTAAAGAGGCCACTAAATTCTACCCTGATTGTCAACATCACAAAAAGCATTACAGAAAAGGTGGGAACCTTCGTCTTCCATTGTCTCAAAAAGAAGTAAAACCAAATACGTCAGTGTTTAGAGTCGTTTAGACTACACACGTATAATATTGTTCTACACTATTTTCCCGCTGCAAATAGCCCTCGGGCAGAGATTTGCAATTAAGTTATTATTGTGTGATATACCATTCTAAATGTAGTCTTTGCTACATTTACTAGGACGGATCTCAGAAGTGCAGGCTAAGATCGACAGGCTGACATTGCGGGTTGCGCACATCCAGGAACATACCTTGTCACAGAGACTTCCAGCCTTCACACAGCCGCATGGTAGGATGGATTCTTCAGTGACATTTTAGCAGGTGACAGGTCACCATTAATACGCAGGCGTATTAGGTCAAATTTGATGCAAATTTTATTTGTTAAAAGCAGCCTTTTACTTGGGAAATGTTGGCATTTTTTAGCTGGAAATAACAGGGATTGGTTTTAGCTATTTCACTTTTTTTTTTACTTTTAAGTAGGCTTTTAGCTCAGTTAGAGTGTTTGGAGTGTCCTAGGCAGTCTGATATATACGTTTGGTGACCTTTGATCTACTAGTCAAGGGGGACAGCAAGAGCTCGTTCTGCTGTAGTGTTGACCTTTGTACCGTATCAAACTGGCCGAAAGTTTCTACAGATACAATGTAGAAGTCAGACTTTACAAGCCACTAAACCTCACGTAGGTGACTTTTCACAGCCCTTTTCTTACATGTCCTCTAAGTATTCAAATGCAGGACTGCATTGGGAGTCTGTGCCCTGTTACATTTCGTGTTTGCATTGATTTTTTTTTTGCCCCGTTTCCTGCTCTTCTTGCCCAAACGAATAAGGTCAATAACCTGGTCCACAAGGCTGTCAACTTGGTTACTGCTAAAGTAGCAGGCACTTTGTGGTGTTTAATTACACTTTCTGTTGATATTTTTCTCTCCTGGACCCGTATCTATTGTTTATTGTATCATTTATTATGTGCTTTCTCCTTGCACAAATATATAAACAAATCTCAGTTTCAGCTACTACAGCCGTCCCTGCAGCTACGACTGATGCGGTAGGTTTATGGCCCTTGAACGCACGGTTTGGAGCATCAGACATCACCGGTAACGGAAACGACGGGACAGCAACCGGGACCCAGTTAGCCGCAGGTCCGTATGGCGACGCCGACGGAGCTTTCCTGTTTTCTGGAACTGCAAATTCCTACATCGACATTCCCAACAACGGCAAATTGGACGTGCGCTACTCCTTCACCATACTGGCACACGTCTATCCTACCGGAGAGGATGGACCGATCTTCGACTACGTCGGGACCAACCCCAATATCTGGCACTGGGCACTGCACTTTTGGCAGTTGCAACCACATGACCTTCAGCTGCGGTACGTTTTAGTCTCTACCAGACTAAATACTCTGGCCAGTATAGGGAGAATAATTTGCCAGGAGAGTTTTGCTAGTACAGGAGTTGGCCGGCCCCGTTGAATTGCTTGTCTAGTGTAAAGATACGTGTAACAGTGGTGTTCAAGCACTGCTAAACCGAAGAAGCCTAACAGCCTATTAGTAAGCCTTTTGGCCGAACGGTTTGCACTTTCGATTTGTGATCTGCCGGCCCGGGTCCGATCCCGGTTGGAGGCATGTTGTTTCTTTCTGTTTCTACTCCCTTGTTGTTTCATACGTAACGTTGTTTTTTAACCCTATCCAGACCGGGGGGGGGGGGGGGGGGGCTAGAAGTGCCCGCGCCAACTTTGACGTCAGATAACTTCCGAACGACGTGTGCTAGGACTACGAAACTTGGTGACTTTTCCTAAAATATTGTTAGCAACAATTCTGCGAAATTTTTTTTTCCAAATTTACTAATTTCGGTTTAAAATTTTGGGATTTCATACTTTTATTGCTGAACCAAACTTGTTTATCTATATCATTAAGATCCTGTGTAATTTAAAGTTACATTTCTAATTAATTATTCATAATTTATGCTAATTTGATGACGTCATAGATCAAAATCCAAGATGGCGGACAATGCCATTTTTAACGATAAATCTTTTATTTTCTTACAAAACACAATCATTTGAACCTTTTTAGTCCACTTCCATTGTGTTTTGGGGTTATATGTGGAAAAAATCGTATTTTAGAAAATTCCAGCTTGTCGATCCAAGATGGCGGACAAATGACGTCATTTTCTGACATCATATTGGCGTCAGTGTCGTCGTCATTGGCAACAAAAGTTTTGGCAGACTTAGACACCAATACAATAACCTTTATAGTCATCGTTTTCTTAAATACCTTTAAGTATAGCGGAAATTTCATATGTCGACGGTTTTGGCCTAAAATATGACATTATGACGTCATAATTACGTCATATTACGTCATAACGATACTAAAATTACAGAATATATAAAACTTTACTAGTAAATCATCCCCTCCAAATTTGGTGATCGTAACTTAAGCCATTTTGAAAATACGAAGGGGGGTCAAAAGAGCCCCCCCCCCCGGTCCCAGGTATCCCCAAAAAGCCCGATCTGGATAGGGTTAATTTTTTTTTTTTTAATTTTTTAAAAGCCAGATCAATTTATTGTTCTCCTGGTTGAATTGAATAGAATTATCCTTGTATGTTGTAGGCCGATAGGCAGAGATGGACATTTTTCATCTGATGTAGTTGCAAGAGTGCTGCAACTGAACGCCTGGAACTACGTTGGTGGAACCTACGACAGCACAACAGGAGTGGCCTCCCTCTGGAGCAACGGGGAACTGGCACGTGAACAATACATCGGAGTTGCCGAAGTTGCAAGTCAGCATCCTGTCCGGGTGGCGGTGAGGGCCCAGGACGAAGAGGATCGTCGGTACTTCGCGGGGCGTATCGCCTGCCTGCAACTGTATAACTACGCCATGACTCAAGAACAGATTGTCGCAGCGCGCGATGCTTGTAAAGGTGAGGTCAGCTTCTTGGCTATAAATTATGGCTGTAAAGTGATTACTAGTGAAGACTATCAATTATGGCTGTAGAGTGATTACTAGTGAAGATTATCAATCATGGCTGTAGAGTGATTACTAGTGAAGACTATCAATTATAGCTGTTGAGTGATTACTAGTGAAGACTATACATTATGGCTGTAGCGTGATTCCTAGTAAAGACTATAAATTATGGCTGTAGAGTAATTACTATTGAAGACTATAAATCATGGCTGTAGAGTAATTACTACTGAAGACTATCAATCATGGCTGTAGAGTGATTACTAGTGAAGACTATAAATTACGGCTGTAGAGTGATTACTAGTGAAGACTATAAATTATGACTGTAGAGTGATTACGACTGAAATCTATTAATTATGGCTACAGAGTGATTACTAGTGAAATCTATAAATTATGACTGTAGAGTGATTACTAGTAAAGACTATCAATTATGGCTGTAGAATGATTACTAATGACTAATGTAATATATGGCTGTAGAGCGATTACTAATGAAGACTATAAATTATGGCTGTAGAGTGATTACTTAAGTGAAGACTGTAAATTATGGCTGTAGAGGGATTACTAGTGAAGACTATGATAAATTGAATGATAAATTGAATGCAGATCGTTCAGTAAAAAGAATATTTATTGGTAGCGATAGGGCCATCTGTGAATATTTCTTTAAGGATTTACTACATGTGAACGCTATGACATATTCATACTACAATGCAGATCGTTTAATAAGAACAGAGTGTTGTCAAGTGCTTATCGAGTGAAGTCCATCATGTTGGTATCAAGCGTTTACAGACTATTTGTTGAGTTGTTGATAAAATTGATTCTTAAACATGTCAAACATAGATACAGAACCAGCCTATGCCTGTGGTGAGAGTGGCACATTGCAGCTGACATGCGAGGAGGAAAAGACGTTCCTGATCTTGGAAGCCAACTAAGGCCGGCCGGATATGGAGTTTAAAATTGCAACATAAGTAAAAACACACTAGTGTCAGAAATTGGGTGTCTCTGTTCAAATATTAACCAATCCTATTCTTTTCCGGTAGAATCGGTGTTTCCGACAGTCCCTGGTCAGTTGCTGACAACAACGAGCTCAAGCGATATACAAACAGCCTACACCTGTGAGTGGGGCACCTTGCATCTGTCGTGCGCGGAGGGTAAGACGCTCCTGATCATGGACGCCACCTTCGGCCGGGCGTCGCCCGACCGGTACCCCGCCTGTGGGTGTTCCGTCTGTACCACCGACTGCAGGGCAGCCAGCAGCCTGTCAGTGGTGAGGGGAGCCTGCCAGGGCCAACAGCAGTGCGCAGTGCGGGCCGATTACTTCGTATTCGGCGGAGACCCCTGCTTGGGTGTGCAGAAGTACCTGGATACGTCATACCGCTGTATCACAGGTGGGTACATAGAGAATACAACACAAGTGTCTTGAGGCGTCATATCGCTGTATCACAGGTGGGTATATAGAGAATACAACACAAGTGTCTTGAGGCGTCATACCGCTGTATCACAGGTTGGTATATAGAGAATACAAGACAAGTGTCTTGAAGCGTCATACCGCTGTATCACAGGTGGGTATATAGAGAATACAACACAAGTGTCTTGAGGCGTCATACTGCTGTATCGCAGGGAGGTTGTATTGGGATGCTGGGGGTTGTTGATAACGGCGGTCGGTTACTAGGGTATTCTTTCCCGTTGTTATGCGCGTTCGACAGAGTATCGGGTTACTGGAGGCCTACTTTTGGCTACCCGTAAAATATTTGAAAAGAAAAAAAATGTTTTGACAAGGAAAATGTTTTTAAAACAAGATAAAATTAGTATTTTGCATACTTTGAATCTTGTCGTTTGAATTTAAATAGCTGTTTTGTTTCGATTTTGCTCAAAAAGACGATCATTTTCTGTTTTCAGGAAGGCCTTTAATTTGACCAAAGTCTTGATAAGATGGGCTGCATGTGTCATCGAAAATTTTCGAATTCTAAATTTTTCGACATCTATGAAGAAAATAAAACTTTTTGTTTTTGGGATTTTTTAATATTTGATTTCAAGAAAATCGACAGTCGAAAATATGCCCAAAAATTGCATTTTTCGCACTTAATTACCAATAATTCAAAATCAAAGGCATTTTCTAAAAATCCCAAAAACAGAAATCTCGGGAAAAACATTGCGGTCATTTTGAGCCGTCAGTGAGTTAATTTAGACTCTTCTTGGTCGAGATCTTAAACGATGTTTGCACGCATGTCATGCCGCACGAATAGCGGGAGGGTGTAATTGATAACGGTGTAAACAACACTGCAAAAATTCAAGGTCACCAACACAAACGTCAGTAGCTTTCTTACATATTACAGGTCCCAAACAAAGTGATATCATGGATTTACTGTCAGAAAATTGTTTACATTGGTGAAAAACTATCTTTTTTGGCTAATGGACCCTTCCAGCCGAATGCCATATCGAACAAATAGAATCAACTGTTCTAGTTCAAAAACAGCCCTAGTGGGACAGAAATGGCGGCAGAAAAATGCCATGCCCTTTTTGTTGAAGACTACACCGGCTGAGTATAGTTGTTTTGGCAAGTGTAGGTGCTTCATAGCATTACTTTGTTCCTGGGTATGATGTACATGTAAGCAGTGTACGTAGAAGAGACGGGATTCTGCACTAGCGGACTTTGTCTATAGGGTCTTTTATTTGGCATGTGGTACAAGCTCCCTCTCCGTGAGTGACCGAGCTGCTTTATTCTTAATTTGGGTTTTCTCCAGAGCATGTATGCAAATGCCATGCATGCAACAAACGCAGTAGAAAACCTGCCACAGATATATGTACCCAGCTTTACACCTGCATCAACCGCATGTCAGAAACCGGGTACTCTTGCCCACCAACAAGGTAATATTATGGAGCGCCTCCCGCTTCCGCTCGGACTGAAATTATATCGCCCTTACCGCAGCTATTTCCGCCCCTCTTCAAACGACTGTACCCAGTGTATGTAGCCTTACACAAGGAATGCATAGCATTTTTCTTTCGCCCGTTCTGAGAGGATTTCGGGCCCCAAAAGCTAAACCGAAGTCAGTCAGTATCCTCAGCTGAATAGCGGCGGCGGCCATGTTTTTGCAACTCGCGCCGTTTTTGACCGAGGTTTTGAAATAGAACCCGAGATCGAACAGGGGGCGGGGCTAATGGTGTTCGGCTGGAAGGGTCCATTCAAGGTAGTTAGGGGAAAAAAGGCCAGACAGCAGTGTTTACCGGCAACGACCGCAGATGACCACAAATAGAACATGTGTTCGGTTCGAATCACGTCATATTGAACATCGTGGAACAAGATTCGAGTTCGGCTAGGCATGGGAGGTTTTGAGCCCGTATTTGACCACCGTGGTTGAGGTGGTAATGTGAATGTTACCAGATATACTATACGGTACATATTACAAGTGTATGTGTGCCGTTGTGGTGTGTCAACGATCGCTCCATATTTAAGACATATTTACGTTTAGTTAAGGTTTCTTTTTTTTATACGAAATATTGACAGAGAAATGATAACATACGGTATATGTCTCCAGGTGTGTGGCTGGTAAGGGATCCGTCATGGGTTGTGGACTCCGCCGGCACACCATGGGCACCCGGCAACGGAGTGACGTATGATGCCGCAAAGGCCTTGGATGGAGACACTGGGACCTTCTGGAACCCCCAAGAGGTCTGGGCCAACTGTTATATTGTACTGGACCTCACAGCGTCACATACTATCACTCGCGTCGCTGTAAACAACTACGGAGACACAATCCATGACATCGCAGCCTTTACGCTGCAAAAGTCACAGGTTGGGAGTCCGTACGACTGGGAGGGCGCCGTGACCGTTACTACCGTGCAGGGAGGGACGAGCCAGCGGCAGGAGTTCGGCGGGTTTGAGGGAACAGCTCGGTATTGGAGGTTCCTAATTACTGAGACCCACTCGGGCTGGCAGCCATGGCTCATAGAGCTAGACCTCTACGGACTATTAGAAGGTAAAGTAAAAAAAATTGTTTTATAACCTGTAGAAATATCGATACAAGGAAGGTTCAAAGTAAATAGTAGCAAAAGGGTTACATTGTTTGACTAAACTCTTCCGAGTAGATTTATTGACGGGGAACTTGATAGCCATAGTCGACAAACCTAATAATTTTTTGTTAACATTGGCCCCACTTTAAATGAAACAGATAAGAACAAGAGTTCAGAGACCCATACATCTATGAAATATTTGGTTATGCAAATGACGTTATGCTTGATTATGTACGTACACCTTTCACTAACTTACACAGGTCACAGTATTGACAGCCCAATCACTTACTACATGTACTACGTCTTTACTCCTTTCTCAGGGTAGTCAGATGGAGAACTGCAACCACTGTCCACGGCTTAAATTCAAATCAGTGGCAGACGGACGGAGTCTTCAACACTCAATGGAGAAACACATTTATTGGTGTGAATGTGTGTGTCATGTTTCGACAAGAACTTTATGTTCGCCGACGTTTCTTTGATACCTTGTTTATGGATACAAAGTTAAGATAACAAATAAGTTTACATGGTGGTTTGTTGGTTTTCATAATTTTCTATCATCACAATCTATGTTTTGCACATGTTTTTGCACTTCTTCCCATATATAAATTTTGCTTCAACTTATATTTGTGATCATTTGTTATAAGTAATTATGTCCAAAGGGACGTTTGCTTTCCCTGCTAGATATGATAGGGTGGATATCACCCTTATGTATGAGGGTACAGTCTCTTTGGCTTCGCTAGAAACAAAGCAGAGAAAAAGTTCAACGTCACATATCAGATACTGTTTCAGTACTTCTTACTTGTGTATAGAGCTCACTGCTTTCTGATGTTTTCAAAACAAGCACATGCCCTGAATTATATCTCCATATTACCTTTACTTACTTACTTAGTAATTTTTTAGCTCCCACTCGAACCAATCCAGAGAACTTCATCCAATGCACTTGGTCCTCCATGGCCCTTTGTAGCTCTTTGGTATCATGCAGACTTGTGTCACTACGTAGATTGTCTAAGTAGGTCACCATGGGTCTTCCCCTACCTCTTTTTCCTTTAGTAGTAGGCTCCCAAAGTACAAGATGGTGTGCAGGGATTTCAGGGTGTCTAACACAATGCCCAGCCAGTTTCAATCTGCGCTGTTGTATTTTCTTGGTGACTGATGGTATGTCTTGGTACAGTTGCTCGTTCGTAAGCTTTTGTTGCCATGAAACGTTTAGGCACACGCGTAACATGCGGGTGTAACAGCCATTTAACCTTTTCTCGAGTGACTTGGTTAAGGTCCACGTTTTCGAGCCATATAACAGTACAGATTCCACGGTGGCAATGAATAACCTTACTTTAATCCTGCGTGGAAGATTGGATTTCCATATCTTGTTTATCTTGTGACAACTTTTCCAGGCAAGAGCTTTCCTGACTTCTAAGTCTGTTTCTGAACTCTGCATCATTGAGCCAAGATATTTCAAGTTTCTGACCACTTCTACGATATCACCACTTTTGGACCGAATGATGACAGGTGTTTTCTCGTTGAAGGTCATCATTTTGGTTTTCTTAGCATTTCTTTTTCTTCTCTCAAGCTCAAAGCCCAGTTCTACATCTTGGTTACCTATGGTCTGGCGCATAACATGATCTAGAACTATCGCGAAAAGGTAGGGTGCCAGAGTGTCACATTGTAGCACTCCTGCGGTGATATCAAAAGGCTCGGTTTCACCATCCGGGGTAAGTACTCTTGCTCGTGTGTTTTGATGTAGTAAGTCTATAACATCCACCAATACATTAAGTCTATAACATCCACCAATACATTAGGAATACCTAATGTTCCTCATTTTTCCTCTATGTATGCTGTCGAAAGCTTTACGAAAGTCAACGAATATAATAATTGCTTCCATGTTGTAGTTCCAAACCCCTTCGATCAGCCTCCGAAGTGCTAGTATGTGCGAGGTTGTAGAGCGCCCCGGGCGAAATCCATTTTGGTTAGGTCTCAGAACCCTATCAATCATTGGTTGAATGCGGTTTAGTATCATCTTGTTAGTGATTTTTTGCTGCGATACTGGTGAGCATTATGCCTCTGTAGTTAGAATATTCTCTTAGGTCACCAGATTTTGGTATTGGAACAAGGTTCCCCGTAGACCACTGCTCTGGTTTCTCCCCTTATAAGAACAATCTGCTACAGAAATCTAGCATAATGTCATCAAAATCACACAGTTTCAGAACATCTGGTGGAATCCCGTCAGGCCCAGGAGATTTTCCAAGAGATAATCTTTCCTTGACTGCAATATACTCTTCCTTACTGAATGGATCAGTCCGTATGTCTAGATTTTGAATGACAGGAGGTATATATTACCTTATGCATATAAATAAGGGTTAATAACCCGCCCCGAGGTGTTTGGGGTAACTAGGGCGGCTCCATAGCCGACTAAGATTTTTCCTGATTGTGACTTGAACCAATTGTATGCATTTAAAGTGCGTGGAGCTGGCTCTACAAAGCATGTTTGGGTTAACCAGGACGGCTCCATAAAAGTTTGCCCATGCATCTACAGATGTGCAGGATGGCGCCCATCTCCACTTCGAAGCCCCTGGGTCACACGTTAGTGCAAGTCACTACAACAGAGGGCTGGTCCGCTGGTAGTGATGTGTGTTTAACTCCCATACTCTTCCTCATTAGTGCTGAGTACTAAGCAGAGAAAGCAGCATGTACCATTTTTAAAGTATTTAGCATGAGTCAGCCGGGGATTGAACTCACGACCTACTGAATGCAAGGCGAACACTCTACCCACTCGGCCAATGCACCGGTTGCGGCTCCATAGCTGACTATTAAAGATTTTTCCTGTTGTGGTGTGAGCCAATTGTATTCATTCAAAGTGCGTTCAGTTGGCTCTACGGTGCTGTTTGGGTATATGATTAGGTGATAATAATTCAAGCTCATTGTCATAATTTATGCAAAAGAGTATGAAGACCACATTTGCACTAACGCTTTTCAGACCGGGTAGGTTTTTCATATGATTTCACCAACTTCAATGTCGCATAGCCCCTTAATGGCTTTTGTTAGGGCCACTAAACATGGTATCCTTTCAGAAAAATGTTAATAATACACATTTCAATTGACAAAGTAAGTTCATCATTTGTCCTGTTTCCATGGCAACAGAATTCTGACAGGAATATTTATTACGAAATTTTCTAATTGTGGCTTAAACATTCACGTATTATGGGTATCTTGACAAACCACACTTGTTTATGACATCATATCAAATTCAACGTAAATTTTATGATTTAATATTCATAATTTATGCTAATTTGATGACGTTATTAGTCAAAATGTAAGATGGCGGCTGACATTAGCTAGATGGCGTCATGAGTCATATAACATGATGATAATGACAGAAAAGTTGTTAACATAATGTGGTTTCACACGAACACCATTCTCTAGAAAATTCGAGATCTTACGATAAAGATTTTGGGTGTGGGTCTCAAAAGTTTGTTTAAAACAATGCTTGGGTCAGTTTTGCCCCCACAGGACTATGCATAGACTTTCTAGGATAACTTAATCAACAATAAGCCAATCTCAGTAAAAATGTATTAGAAGTTATAAGACATAATGTCTGACATATACACAAACAAACTCATGGGAGGAAATTTGTTTTCGACCAGAAGTGCGATAATGACACATATTATTATACGCCCGGTGTCTTATTAGCAATTATCGTGAGACTCTTAAACTTGTGACTTCTTCCAGTATACCATTAGAATCTTGCTACTACTAAAACTGTGAGAAAACTTGATCCCCTAATCGTAGAAACATGCTTGCCACGCGATTTTGTTCTACATCATGTAGTCGTTGAAAGTACGTTGGTGTCTACATTAAGTTGAACAATACATGAATATGTACATTCTACCAACTAGCTTCCAAACCTCAGCTTACGTCTACAGACGAAGAATTTCGGCTGGTCTACTTCAGTCATTCCCAGGGGAGGGAGACTAAATGCCATGAGACATCTCAATTGATAGAGACATATTTTGTATTTGTTTACACGAAACCGCCTTTCTAAGTTCGTTATCTAACTAATATCTAAAAGCTATCCTGAAATATTTTGACCATTATTATGTACCCTCTTTTGAGAGCACAATGCTCAATTCCCAATTTGTTTATTCAATATTTTTGAACGCCTACACATATCATGTCTCAGCCGTGAACGAGTCTCATGATCAGTTCAGACTGTACTCTTGATTTCAGAAGCTTTACTGTAAGTACGAAATGTCTGTTCTGTTTATCTTAACGGATGTACATTCTGTCACGTTAAAACAAATTTGGGAGTCTCATGCCAATTTAAAGGATGAAAATTCATAGAATATTTATTCTTATCCATAGTAAAAAAAAAACAAGTTCGCATTCACATATCGTTTTTCCCTTCATGAACGAATTGATGACGGTGGTGCAACTTGTTCACATTAAGTAGAGGTATCTGATCTTCTGTAGGACCATAAATAAATTTCCAAACCCATATATCGTTGTTCCAATCAAGAATGTTATCAAGATCGCATCCAGACAGCCGATGTTTCATTAACTAAATGTTCTCGCTAACATGTGCTTCCACGCAAAAAAAAAAGAATCTAATGACTACACAAGCTCAAGAATTTGTAGCATATCAGTAGATCATGAATCGTTAAAAGAACTATAAGTAAGACTGTAAGAGCAACATGTCAGCTACACCGGGACAGCCGAGACAACACGTACTTCAGATCTTAGCACTGATATGACTTGTCTGGTAGCATCAGATGACTCGTGGGCTGCTTCATCTACATGATGAATTGTTTTTGTCTACCCGTTGACGACATAGAGCTTTGTTTTCAGTGGGCGGTGAAACTCATACTGTACAGCTAGTGCACGTAGCCTTGTGGGATTCAAGTGTACGGCGCTCGTGATAAGCTGTGAAGTGAAAGTAAGAGGCGTTAAGTAAGTTTGCAAAGAGACCACAAGACTGGGGTTTTCTGATTTACAGGAAGATACTTCATATGTGTAAGTATCGTCAACTATCTGAGCCATAAACGAAGACTGCAATTCCGACAAAATGTCAAATATCGATTCCGACAAAATGTCAAATATCGTCAGAAAAGACTTCGTATGCGACAGTACAACAAAACTAGGCACAGAAGCAGTAGAACGTCTCACCAGGCAACCCGACGAAGATATCGATCTCCACATCCCTGATGAACAACTGTCTACCAAGAGCGATTCTGCAGCTGAGAACAGACAAGTCATCGATATCAGCCCTGATGATTTTGACACGTACGACATTGCATACATATACAAGAATGATAGTACTTACGTGAAGAAATCTTCTGAAGAGACAAAAACAGAAGCCACAATAGCAGCGTCCAACAGTAGCCACAATGCCAAAATGAACATGGCAAGGTGTGGTACATCCGAGAATGACTCTAATACTTCAGATTTTAGTAGAAACGATAGTCACGCGCACACAGAAACGAGGAATCCGAACCCGATGTATGCACAAACCACCGTGGACCGTCCTCCAAACGACGTTACTCGTAACCGGATGTACACACAAACCACCGTGAACAATCCTCCAAACGAAGTTAACCCTAACCCGATGTACACACAAAGCACAACGGACGTTAATCCGAGCCTGACGTACACAAAAAGGACTGTGGACACTCCTCCAAACGATGGTAACCCTAATCCGATGTACCTACAAAGCTCCAAAGAGCTAATTGTCAGCCCTGGACCCACCTTCAAGTCTGATAACAGCGATGGCAACCCCTGCCCACAACCGTGGGCTGTTACACGCCAGAAAGGCGATGATAAGGAAAGTGTCGTTGAAGGAATAAACATTGGGAACAATCGCTGCCTCCAGCCATGTGCTGTTAGGTGTCTTAAAACTTTCAGAAAACCTGCCGTCGAGTCATACAGCTGTGATGTCGCCCAGCCCTATGCTGTTAAATACCAAGAAGAAATTGTCGAGTCAGCTAACAATGATAGAGTCACCCAAATGCAACAAAATTCTGTTAGATACAAGAATGACGGCGAAACTCCTATTGAGGCACTCGACTGTGTGCCAGCGGCCTCATGTAGCATCAACAATGATGTCTTGACCAACCCATCGAGCGATGACGAAAATCCTCCTGATCTTGTTAGTGATGAAAGGCAACATGTACCGAATGTTCTTCATCAAAATCCGATGTACGTGCCAAACGTTCAGCATCCTGCAGCTTGCGGTAAGATGCGTCTATATAATGGCGATAATGATATTTCAAGCCATTCGCGATCAGTTAATCTCTTGATTTTGCATGCAAGGCGGAGCTTGACTTACAGTTAAGTGATGAAATATGACATCAAGTGATCTATCACACTGAGCGTGCTGTTTGTAAAGCTATACCTTTGAGGATAATTTTTTGTCATAATACTTTCGAATTTGTTGATTGTTTATAAGAATGCATTTTCATACAACGGCCTTAAAACTTAGTCAAAATTAATTGAACATGGAATGTTCCGATATATATTTTTCATTTTTTAGAATGTACACGTCAGCAGGTGTGCTCAGTTGTAAAAGCGGCTACAGTCATTGCTCTGTTCATCACCGGCGGGGTCTTTCTCTGGTTCTTCTTTGATACCAGCACTCCAGCGGTAAGCTTTCGTCCTTCAGCTTTAGCTGCTTTGTTAGCAAGTTGTTGAGATATGTTTGACTCAATTTTGGCCTTGGCTTGGACGTTATTAGGACAATTATGCTTGATCGCACAACAGTTGACAGTGGCTCACATCTGTCAAAATTCGCCATTGCTTTGGTAAGACGCTTTGTTGCTGGATGAAGTAATGACAAGGTAACCCTCTATCTACAGCCGGCAGCGACTTTGGATACTACCTTGACCTCTGGTCCCACTGGTGATCCCACGCCGCCTGCAGTCTCCAACAGTCCACAACATGGAGGTAAGACTAACATTAAAGTTTATATAAGTCTGTACACTTGAAGAGTTTAAGTTTGAGAGAGTTTGTTTCACTATGAATGAAGATATTTGACACTAAACAAGATTATTGTCTTGAATATTCTGGATTTGATTTTATTGTTTATTGCAGAAAGCTATCTGCAACCGGCAGCTACAATGGGTAGTACATTTAGCCCCACAACAATGGCAGTCCCCAATAGCGAACAACCTGAAGGTGACCCAAGGATGAAACTTGAACCTGAAGGTGAGACTGGCAGCAATTTGTTTGCAAATAATTAAATAGAAAACGGCAGCGGCTTTGGAGGCTACCTGTTCCCCTGGGTTTTACAGGTCTATAGCTAGCCCACACCAGGGGCAGTCTCTAGCAGGTCACAACGAAGTGAGCCTTGCACGAAACTTCACATATCGTTGCTCAGGGAAGAATGTCTTGAGAAAGAATTACGGAAGCTCTCTCTATATATGCACGGGGAAGTTGAGCAAGCTCTATACACCTATCCCTTCAACCTTCTTTAAGCAGTGATCGTGGCATGTACCCACTACCGACATCCAACACCAATTTTTGCACGTACACGTCAATGTATTGAACACACAGTTCTTTTTACTTTTTTGCAGAAAACCATCACGGAAAGATGAAGAAGATCACCTTTGGTGGAAAAGGAATTCGAAGAGAACCTGGAAAATTCAGAGGTAACTACGGAGTGGCTGTGTCAGCTGATAATGAGATATTTGTGACTGATGACATCAACAAACGGGTCCAAGTCTTCAGCATAAATGGGACATATCTGCGCCTCTTCCAAACGGTACTGCCGGGTGAAAATGGAAGAATGTATCCTATCAGTGTTGCTATTGATGTGAAACCTGGCTACCTGTGGGTAGTGGTGAATAGGGTTTTATTAAGTACATGTGTTGTACAGTACCGAAGGGACGGCCTGCCTATAGAGAAGTTCGATGTACCAGTCAAGAGTAGTTATCACCATCCCGTCATTGCGATAGACGTGCGCAACAACAAAGTTATTGTGGGGGGCGGAGATACAGTAATGATGTTCCAACCAAATGGCTCTCTCGTTCGGAGTTTTAAAGCGAGTTTTAAGAAACGAAACGTGCGAATCAATGGAGTCATATCGGACAGCGAAGGAAATATCTTGCTGGCAGGCCACCAAAGTGTTAAGTTCTACAGTCAATTGGGAAAGGGGATATTTGAATTTATTGTTTATTGTTTATTTGGAAACTTTGGACACGGCGAGGGCCAATTAAAATCCCCAAGAGATATTCTTATTGGCCACATTATCGTGGCAAACCGTGAAAACAACAGGGTAGACAAGTTCACAAGCCGTGGGGAGTTTGTCTGTACTGTAGCGAACATTACAGAGCCGTGGGGTATCGCTGTGGGACCGGATGGGCAGTTGGTGGTGACTAACATTTTGGACTCAACCGTAACCATCTTTTCAGGTTACATGGCTTAAAGCTCTTCAGTATGCGAGACACCGCTCTGCCACCTTCAGAGACAATAGTAGCTCCTGACACGCCTTTTTGCTACATGACACATTTACATACTAGTTTTACCAGAGAGACGTTGTTTGGTCTTTGTTCACTACTTATCGACAATTCACTCTTTTCTCTTTGCCACTGATATTTGCCATCTAAAGCATCTGACTTTGTTGGGAAACTTATCCATTTGACTAATTCATTTTGTGTATTTCACATTATTCAACCTTGATGTCGAAACTCGATCAACGTATTTCTTTGCGAAGTGTTGATGTATTGGCTGACACATCACCCATAACAATAGTAATCAGTCCATGAATCAATCAATCAACCAACCAACCAACCGATTAATAATAGACATCATTTCAATAAGGAGATTAAGGTAAAATTCTAAGACCGTAGAAAATTTCTACCTAGTATCAGAAGTCAGAAGTGCTTAGCATATAGACATCTGTTATGCAGCCGTTAGGGTTTCTTACAATAGAGCTGTTGTCTCTTCATTTGTACATATATGTCCAGGTTTTTATAATGTAGAGGAGGTCACTAATAGAAGTTTGCCTTATGTCAATGGCGAAGTGGTCCGTTATTTACGTTTATCTGTGCAACAATGGCCAGGTGGTCCTGATACAGAGGTGATCAATTGTATAGGTTTGACTGTATATCAATGGCCAGGTGGTCCTTATGTAGAGGTGGTCTCTTTTACAGGCATGGCTTATATCATTGGCCATGTCTTTTTGTAGAGGTGGTCACTTTATATCAATAGCCAGGTAGTCCATAAATGAAGGCGGTTACTTGAACAAATTTGACTGAATATCAATTGCCCGGTACATGTACTACTAGGGTTAACTATATTTGTACTAGCATAGTATTCCCTATGTAGAGGTGCTCTCTTGTATATGGTATGACTGTATATCAATAGCATGATGGTCATGTAGTACGGAGGGTCTCTTGTAGAGGTTTGACTATATATCAATTTGGAGGTGATGATTTGATGAAGCAGCAGTTGCTATGTCCATCCACAGGGTTAAGTTTATGCATTTATTTATGTCAAACATCAGGCTAAGCGATGATGTTTACGTTGGTGTGTGCTTATGCAGTATGTACTGTGAATTGAAATATCGGCTTTTCTGCAGATTGAGGTTTTCATCTGTACATTATTTGTCATGTCTAAGTTAAAATCAAAGGTTATTTACATTGTATTTATTTCAAGATCACGACACAATACGTCACTGAAGCTACGTGTATGCTTAGTTCATAATCTGAAGGCAGATTGTCTTGAAAAGTTTAAAGTATAATAACCTGGGAAGAAATCAAGAGGAATTTTAAGAAGAATGATATGAATAATCTGCATATTGTTTAGATATAGCTGGTAATGTAACATATCGGACACAGTCCCTGTTGTGTGTCCGGCTGTGCTGATATTCCAATGTTTTTCTAGGAGTTTTGCGCTACCCCGAGCCCGTTTAACTCCCTTTGGCCGGCTATACTCCTTGACCAGCTTTAATACTATCTTCCGGCACCGCAAGATCTGCTTGGAGACTAAAGTGCACCGAATTGCGTACTCATTCTAATAGAAGGCTTGGCAACAGATAACTACATATTAGTAACTCTCGCAGACAATACAAGTGCACTGGATTTTCGCCATTATTTTAGTACAAGGCTTGACAACAAATAACTACATACAGACAATTATTTTTACAATCAAACTTGAGTAATTCATGGTACAACAATGGGTCCGACCACAGCCGACACCGTGTAAAATAGATGTGAAGAGATTGGCATGTCCAAGCCAAACCAATATATAGATAAGCAGTTAAGAATCGTAATTTTGGGACCGCGTAGCGTAGCGCACGTGTTTGCCTCGAGACCGAAAGGTCGGGGGTTCAAATCCGGCTGCTGTGTTGCCGATCTTTTGCCCTTGGATGATAAAGGCACTTTGCACGACTTTCCTCGCTTTACTCAGGTGAAAATGAGGATAGGACGTAAAATGGGGGTCCCGTGTCTAAGGAGAGCCATACCCTGGGCACGTAAAGGAACATGCCACGTGTGCGATGGTGCGATGTGAGCGCATCAAACCATTACGGCCAAATGGGGTAGGGAATTTCCCGAGCAGCTTCGTAACCCCTGCTTCGCCTATTGAGGCAATGAAGTCAAGCTTGCCTAAGCTTGATGTTTCTGACTTAGGGAGAAGAGATGCTGCTACAGTTGTCGCTTTGGGCAGCTCTTCATCTTCACGATGGTAACACCAGGCCCTACGAACCTGATTTTTTTTCTTCAAGTCAGAAATTGAATACAAAGGCAGACATGACTGCAGTCCTTCTACGGGGACGTTACACTGCTAGAGCTCCCGTGTTTGAGGGAAGCCACACCTCGGGCATGTTAAAGAACCCATCACGCTTATCAATAAGGGTAGATGCCCCCCCCCCCGTTTGAGTGGATCAAACCTTACAGTTTTGTCCTACGCGCTTAAATTGTACTAACTATACAAATCGGATGTGTTGTGAGGCACAGACATACAAAAACAAACCATTTTTTCGTCAATACTTAAAAAAAGCAGCTACTCAAATAACTGGATATGATTTTGGAAACGGTTAGACATTTCAGATGGTATCCAATATCCACTATCTTTCAGTATATCTCTTTTTTAGTACAGTTACAGCTAATAATCTGTCATGCAATCTCTCGCTGTCAGAGACTGATTGGACCACCGGTCATGGTGGAGGGGCTGCCAGTCTACAGCTGCTACTCACACGAACAAACCCTATCTAGTACAGTAACGGTAACGTGGGTTAAAGAAGCGTCCTCTGACGGGTGTTGAGAGCACGGCAACGTTATGAAGGCGTGAGAGAAATGGTTTGGCTGCAGCATGACTGTTTGACAGCCTCACAACGTCACCAAGCGGCCGCTAGCAGTATAGCAACAAAGTGTAGGTGTAGACTGATCTCATTCCTGTGTCACTCCGAGTGTATACTCCCAAAGTGTCCGTGCCAAAAAAATGATTGGGTGTGAAAAGCGCGTGTTTAGGTGGATGATAAATCCCCTTTCATCGGCCCCACATGATATCAAAAGGATTTGAGATGAAAGCTTGTGCATTATGCCTGAAAGTACACTACGGGTCACATCTACGCACTATGGTTTTGCCCCGTTTATACACACTTCATACACACGTGTCGCTATGGGCTTTCGTAACTTAGCATGTATCCACACTTCAGATACACGTGTCGCTATGGGCTTCTGTAACTAAGCATTTATTGTGACGCCCGAGTGACGGAAAGCCAGACCTGTTGATTACATTCCAAGTTTTATTCAACATGTTGTAATACTTCTGCCCAGTGGCGACACTAATTGCTTTGAGCAAGCGAAAGTTATGTGCATTTTTACCTTCGCCAGAATGGCTAAGATTATGTTTCGGGCGTGTGCCTCTGTCTGTCTGTGTGTCTGTCAACAGCATAACTCGAGAAGCCTTGGATATATCCTGATGATATTTGTTTCTAAATAAACTTGAATACGAGTAAGCCCCATGCTACCGTGCAGGTCACAGCACGGCCTTGCAAGGGAGTCGGCAAGGCCGGATGATTGATCATGGTGACACCTTTGTGACAGGCTTCGTTGGGTCCATCTAACAATGGAATGTACAAAAAATAAACTCTTTGGAAGCGGAGCCTCCCTTTAGCTAATTGCATCAGCTGCTCATTTAATGGGCGCCGGTATTTCAAGATATAAGGAATCAGCAATCCGGGAGTTAAGACCAATACAGAAGATGGCAGGGATAGAATCAAGGTTTAAAATTTTCATGAGGCATTTTAGGCGTAAGTAACAAAAGTGTTACCATAGCAACATGGTAGTCTCAACCAGACTCCTCAATGGGAAGCTGAAAAATAGTTTTAACGTGTGTGTCTGTGTGTGTGTGCTTGTGAGTGTGTTTGCTTGCTTGTGTGTGTGTGTGTGTGTGTGTGTGTGTGCGCGTGTGTTAATTTGTGTGTGTGCGCGCGTGCGTGTGTGTGTGTGTGTGTGTGTGTGCGTTTACCTTGCGCAATTTTGAAGATTTACAAAACTACCTTGTCTCCCTTGTCCATCTTATTTAACTGGGATTGACTAACATCAATTAGCCTACTTCTCACCGAGGACCTAAACACATCTGTGCCGTTAGCACGAAAGGGTACGCCTGTTGATACTTAACAACATAACAAAGTTACATAAAGCAGCACTAAGCATGTACTGTGACGCCAGAGAGACAAACAGCAAGGACCTGTTGATTACATTCCAAGTTTTATTCAACATGTTGTAATTATTTCCGCCCAGTGGCGCCGATAATATAAGCCGCATGGTCTTTGATTAAGGAATAACTATGTGCATTTTTTCCTGAACGAGCACGGCCTTGAAAGGGAATATCAAATTGATCATGGTGACACCTCTGTGCACAGGACTTCGGTGGGTCCATCCAACAATGGCGGAGCCATCCTAACATTTATCGCTACTGCTGATTGCATTAATCGTGATGACGTGTATGAGCAACAGAGACTACCACTCAAACTCGCCATGGCTACATAGCGGCACAAGGAATCTACACACGTCAACAATGAATATATAAAATCTTTAAGGTCTTTGGGAGGACGGGTGGATATAACGTCTACTAACATAATTTCATACATTTTCACACTGACAAAATGCGACTAAAGAGATCTCCAATACAATACAATGCACTCCTGTACATTCCTGTACAAGTTGTATTCAACAAATTGTAATACTTCTGCCCAGTGGCGACACTAATTGCTTTGAGCAAGCGAAAGTTATGTGCATTTTTACCTTCGCCAGAATGGCTAAGATTACGTTTCGGGCGTGTGCCTCTGTCTGTCTGTCTGTGTGTCTGTCTGTGTGTCTGTCAGTCTGTCTGTCAACAGCATAACTCGAGAAGCCTTGGATATATCCTGATGATATTTGTGTCTGAATAAACTTGTATCCGAGTAAGCCCCATGCTACCGTGCAGGCCACAGCGTGGCCTTGCAAGGGAGTCGAGAAGGCCGGGTGATTTGATCATGGTGACACCTCTGTGACAGGCTTCGTTGGGTCCATCTAATAATGGAATGTACAAAAATAAACTCTTTGGAAGCGGAGCCATCATAAAATGCCTCCCTTCAGCGAATTGCATCAGCTGCTCATTTAATGGGCGCCGTTATTTCAAGGTATAAGGAATCAACATTCCGGAAATTAAGACCAAAACAGAAGATGGCAGGGATAGAATTAAGGTTTACATTTTTCATGAAGCATTTTACGCGTAAGTCATAAAAGTGTTACCATAGCAACATAGTAGTCTCAACCAGACTCCTCAATGGGAAGCTGAAAAATAGTTTTAACGTGTGTGTCTGTGTGTGTGTGTGTGTGTTTGTGAGTGTGTATGTTTGCATGTGTGTGTGTGCGCGCGCGTGCGTGTGTGTGTGTGTGTGTGTGCGTTTACCTTGCGCTATTTTGAAGATTTACAAAACTACCTTGTCTACCTTGTCCATCTTACTTATAACTAGGATTGACTAACATTAACTAGCCAACTTTTCACCGAGGACTAAAACACATCTGTGCCGTTAGCACGAAAGGGTTCGCGTGTTGATAGTTAACAACATAACAAAGTTACATAAAGCATCACTAAGCATGTAATGTGACGCCAGAGAGACAAATAGCCAGACCTGTTGATTACATTCCAATTTTTATTCAACATGTTGTAATTACTTCTGCCCAGTGGTGCCGATAATATAAGCCGCATGGTTTTTGATTAAGGAATAACTATGTGCATTTTTTCCTGAACGAGCACGGCCTTGAAAGGGAATATCAAATTGATCACGGGGACACCCCTGTGTGCAGGCACTTCGGTGGGTCCATCCAACAATAGCATCCAACTGCTGATTGCATTGATCGTGATGACGTGTACGAACAACAGAGACTATTGCTGAAACTCGCCATGGCTACATAGCGGCACAAGGAATCTACACACGCCAACAATGAATATATAAAATCTTTAAGGTCTTTGAGAGGACGGGTAGATATAACGTCTACTAACATAATTTCATACATTTTCACACTGACAAAATGTGACTAAAGAGATCCCAAATACAATACAATGCACTCCTGTACATTTATCTGTAGACAGTACAGACTTAAGGCCACACCAAATTTATTTGTCCTTTCCCGGATTTTTTAAAAAAAAAAGGATTGGGTCGACATATAAATAATTTTTTTTCGAAAGGTCTGGGGTGGAGATAAACGGCTTAAATAAAAAAAAAAAAAAACAGCCTGATGAGTTTAATTAATGGAACTTTTATACAATGAATCCCTTTTTTTAAATTTGCTACTATTATTCTAAATAAAAGGCATTGTTTTTAGACTGAAATTATGTGTATGTGCCTCTGAATGGTAATATTTACAGGTTTTTGCTAGCAAAATCTTTATCATTTTTTCTCGGTGCCTTTTTTGAAAATGAAAAAAATGGACAGGCAAACCCGAGAAGCAACAGATAGCCCTGCCGTGCCAAGTATTACGTCAGCACTGTCCTTGTATCAGCTGTCATTAATATTTCAAATTTAATCATGTTTACCTGAGACTAATGTTAAAAAATGTTGGAGTTCGTTGATATTTCTGTTGAGTAAGACCAGTTGATTACATTCCAAGTTTTATTCAACATGTTGTTATTACTTCTGTCCAGTGGCATCGCTAATATAAGCCGCATCGATTTGAGTAGGGAATAACTATGTGCATTTTTTTCTTCTAAATGTTAACGGCCTTGAAAGGGAGTAGTAATTTGATCATGGTGACACGTCTGTGTGTAGGGACTTTCGTGGGTCTGTATCTATTTAGCAGGTATAATCACCCTTCGGCGAAACACACCAGCTTCTGTATCTGTATCTATACAGCCGGTATAATCGCCTTTCGGTGTAACACACGAGCTTCGCAGGCACGCGGCGCGGCAGCAGCTCGTTGCATTACACCGAACGACTCGTCACACCTAACTTCTGAACATCTATCTGCATGCATTCTTAAAAACTACCCGGAGAAGATGCCCCTACTGTTCTTGGTGTTAACAAATTCCACTGTACGATAGGGAAAATACGAATTTTTGAACACATCAATCTTGGTATTTCTGGTACTTGAAGTCATGGCTGTTTCTTGTTCTTTTCTGGTATTAGATGCTTATCAGACGTTACGTCCACCAGTTTATTGGTCATTTTGTACATAATGCAAAGACTGGACATACAACAATGGTGGAGCCATCATAAAATGCCTCCCTTCAGCTAATTGTATTGATCTCGATGACTTGTACGAACAACAGAAAATACCACTCAAACTTGGTATGGTAGGGGGAAATATCTAGCGGCACATGTGTCAATCTACGCACGTTAACAGTGAATATATATAAAAAAATGTAAGGTCTTTGAGAGGACGGGTGGATATAACGTCAACTAACATTATTTTATCGGTGTGACAGCGATCTCGCCCCCCCCTCTCGGTGGGCGAAATCACTAGCGATCTCGCCCTCCCCGGCTAGTGATCTCGCCCCCTTATCTCGCCCCCCTTTAGTGATTTCGCCCCCCACCAAAAAAAAAACGGGTTTACATAACATTTTAGAAGTTGATTGGCATAAATCACAAAATGCATTTTCAGAATCATATAAGTACACGGGTCTGATACATAACTCCATCCATAGTATAAATATTAACGTAATTACATGATGATAAGACAGTTGAAGTTGTTTCGGACAAGGAGGGTTGGGTCCTTGTATTCCCATTATTGCATATACTTGAGTCTCGACATAAGATACATGTACAAGATACACCTACATGTACAAATCCCCAATACGAAGCCTCTACCATGAAATGACCAGAAAAAAAGTATGAAACGTCTTTATCAGTTATGTAGATAAGGTATTCATTAGAATATCGTACATTTTGTTATATGCACCTAGCCTATGGGTATCTTCACCTCCAATATGACTGTTTTTCTAGTATTTAGAAACTCTATAAGGTGTTTTACCCTTGTTTCTTAAGACTGGTACTTTACCAGCGTTTGTGTAGCATTTCGCAACAGGTATATGAACTTGCGTGTAGTTAGCGTTTCTAATAAGAAACTATTATTCACTTGTGTTTTTGTTAGTGCTTTGGAAATGTTTCCTGTACAAATAGAAAATACTGTGACAAATTAAAAACATGTAGGTGACTTATTCCGTACCGTAGATGGTGTTGATTTATACGTTCGCGATAGCTCTGTCTTTTTCCTCAAAAAAGTGTCTTTTTAATTTCAACGGCTTGTTTGCAGCGATCCATAAAGTATCGATTTTCGAGGTTTACCATCTTCAGGTAAAGAGGTGCCATAAAGGTGCCAGGTAACACACCATATACGTTACTCCCCAGGTGCAGCATAGTACCAGGTAGCGAGCCTAATATGTAGTTGCTATTGAGAACCCTCCGAGAAGCAATGTCCCTAAGGGGGACGAAAACACTGGTAGGTGTGTGTGTGTGTGGGGGGGGGGGGCGAAACACTAGTGATCTCACCGGGGGGGTGGCGAGATTACGGGAGATCGCTGTCACACCGGGTCACATACATAGACAGTTAACTTTAAAAAAATGGCCCGACAGGTCCAAAAAAAATAATAAAAATATTTTCTTCAAAAGGCTTGGGGTGAAGACATACGACTTAACACAAAAAAACAGCAGCTTAAGGAGTTTAATGGCACTTTTATACACTGAATCCCTTTTTTTATTTCCTACTATTCTTCTAAATAAAAGGCATTGTTTTAAGACTGAAATCATGTGTATGTGCCTCTGAATGGTACTATTTACAGGTTTTTGAAAGCAAAATCATTTTTTCTCGGGGACTTTTTGGGGAAAAAAGAAATGGACAGGCAAATTCGAGAAGCAACAGATAGCCCTGCCGAGCCAAGTATTACGTCAGCACTGTCCTTGTATCAGCTGTCATTAATATTTCAATCTTTATCATGTTTACCAGAGACTAATGTAAAAAAATGGTTGAAGTCGTCGATATTTCTGTTGAGGGGTGATGAAGACAAATGATTTCATTTTGTTACAGTTAGTATTGTTAGTTACGTAATTTTGAAGCAATATTTAGAATTTACGAACAGGTCACGTGTCTTGCTGAAGCATTGATGATGATGAAGTGTTCTCTGTCACTTTCTGCTTGCTTACTTTGGATTCGTTCACCACCCGCCGCTGCAATGGTTTCGCCCTTTCTTTCCTTGTCAAATATTTCATTTTTCATTTTTCTGTCTTCAATTGATACAGTCCCTAGTGTGGTGGACACCACTTTTCTTAATCAAAACGTTGCATTTTCGGACCGTCTAAGGCATAGTGAACAAGTCTGCTTTGGAGAATTTGTCTGGCTCTTTCGTCTGGACGGAAACTTTCTCAAAGAAGCTGTTTTAATTTTGTTAAGTGCACTTTTGTTTTAATTTATGAGAAATACGTGGCGGCTAAAACTATAAGTGGTAGCAAAATCAAGAAGTGTAGTGTCGTTAAATGCTACACGGTACCGCTTTTAACATTTCTGTACCGGAGTTCTTCTGCTGGAAAACAGGCTGGAATAACATGGCTGGTTTACATGGCTGGTTTAAGGTGTCCATCATTGTGGTATTCTTCGCCTGCTTGACCAGTGCCCAACAAGGTAAGGGACTTCACGATATTTACCGAGGGGTGTGGGGTGGGGTGGTGTGCACTGGGGGGAGGGCCATGAATTTTTTTGGCCTGGGGGGAGGGTCATGGAATTCATTTTGGCCTGGGGGGAGGGTCATCGAAATAAGAGTGTCTTTAGCGCCCTTCAAATGCAGGAAATGACGTTTCAGACAGTCAAGATTTATAGATTTTTCCAAAACACGTCACATGCTCCTTAACGTGTGACATAATTTACGTGACGTCTTTTACAGATGTCAAAACGTCATTATGACAAGTCATCGATGTTGTTATTGGCAACATAAGTCGTAATAAACATTATCGTTCTGTTATCTGCACTTACTGTTATATTTTTGTAGCATACATTGAGGTTTTCTGGGAATACCCCCATTTCACGGTTCCAGCCAATCAAGTCGAATTGATGACGTCATAATTACGTCATATTACGTCACCGTTGCGTCAAACGTACATAAACGTCAGATATTATGTCTATATCATGCTCTGAAAATTTGGTGGCCATACGATAATTCGTTTTAGAATTACAGGTGTCACAAGGGGCGGGCCTCAAAAGACCACCCCCCCCCCTTTTTTTGGTCTTCCATGGACGGGGGGTCCATGGAAGACCAAAAAAGCCCGGTCTGCATAGGGTTAATGAGAAAATCTATATTTATAGTGTTTTCCATTATAGGACTCAAATTCCTGTAACATATAACTTGTGGTAGGTAGGTAGGAAGATTAGCAGATATCAATTTTGCAACACTTCCATAATTTGCATAATATTGCAAAAACTAATTGTACTGCCCAAAGAAATGTGCAGCTTTTCAACAGAGCTGGAATCTACGACAGGAAGAGATGTGTCAAGTTTCCTATGTACGCGTTACTAGTATAATCAATATCTGATTGGTTGAACGCCCGTGCAAACTATGTCTGGAATACCGTCCAATTTCCAACGTAGTTTGTATGTATCTCAACGTAAGAAGAACATTGTTGGCCTAGCGGGCAGATATCTACCATCTCGTCCGGCCGAAATTTTATTTTTATTTTTATTTATAGTGTTTCCCTTTTAGGACTCAAATACCTGTAACATAAATTACATAGCTTGTAGTAGGTAGAAGATTAGCGGATATCAATCATGCAAATAAGTCCCTAAATTGCATAATATTGCATACGATTAACGTCAAAGTGCCCTAATTAATCTCAGTACATATAGTAAATGATTGGATTGTCAGTATTGTAACCTTTGTTAGTTAAAGATGTTCATAATCAAGCATAAATTATGCAGATGTGAAAGTCATCTGCATCATCAGAATATTTCATGGAGTTATTAGGTCTACGAACTCTTGTCTTTGAAGCACCCTGTCCGCAAGACAACCGAATCGTACTGCCCAGTGGTAAGACGTACACCGTCCCTGAAGGCAGCTCAACGTATGGGGGCGCACAGGAAGATTGCAGACAACAAGGCGGCATCGTTGCGATTCCAAGGGACGAAGAGGAACAACAGAACCTGGCGTTCCTAAAGAACTGCGTCAGCAGGTAAGGTGATAAATGTATGGGCTTTGGCCTCACTGCTAGTTGAATGGAAATTCGTGAACAGTTTCATCAGGTCGGTACTTCACTTAATAAAGAAACTCATTTAACACAAAAATTGCTTTATTCATGCTTTTGTCTGCAGAACTAGCAATAAGAGAGGCAGTGGCAAACTCATGCCATGCACTTTTATTTATTTTTTTTATTTATTGGTTTGGCTGCACCGAACACACAGCCAGGGCTGCCCAACTAGCCTATGGCTATTACAAAGGGCTAGCCCTGCTGACAAACACATAAACAATACAAATTGAAAAAAAAGAACATGCACTTTTATATTTAACAATATAGGGATGCTCAGTTTTGGCTTGGTATAAAGAAGACAGAGGGTGTCTGGAGAGACAACAGGGGCACCGCACTGGGCAGTTATACCAGTTGGGCATCCGGGGAGCCAGACAGCGGAGTCGGCTGTGCGCACATCGTCTTCGGGGACAAAGTGGGCGAACGACGAGACAAGTGGGCAGACGCAAACTGCCTCGACCAATTCCGCTACGTGTGCGAGATACAGGATGGTAAGACATATTAGACTTCTCTTTTCGATCACCTTTGGCAGAATTACTCTAAAAAAAAGATATATTGTATGATAGAATTGTCCGATCAAAACAACATCCAGACGGAAATATGAACTGCGTCAATTGAAGAATCTTTATAATAGAAAGTTTATTTGCAAGATCATGCCCGAAGGGTAATTGCAAATACATGGTAGAAACATAGGGAACATGCATGTGACAATGAACAGTGATCAACATAATTGTAATCTATGGCCATAATCATTACGCACTTTAACGCACGTTTTGTGATACGATATTCCGATATAGAATGTACAAAACAAAACAGAACGATACAGTATCGCCTGAATTGCGATATCATATACCTGATGACGATATTTAAATTACGTCTTAAGCTAAGGGCACAACCCACCGTACGTGCTTTTGGTCCGTACGTATTTTGGGAGTCATGTTTTTCTGAAAAAAGTGGGGAAGGAAGAGTAAGAGAAGGGGGGGAGGACGTCTCAACGCGCGTCACTTGCACGGCTGCGTAAGGTGTAAGTATGTGGTCTGCACGCCGCGCCTGGTCGTGAGCCGGTTGTGTGTATCGTTCGTTGCGCAAGTGGTAAGTGAGTTGAACATGCGATTTCTGTGTGATTGCCACGTTACCGTATATGGAGGCCCTGCTTATATGCGCTGCGTATGTACGGTGTCCTTACTCGCGTTACGGGGCACACGCGTCGCCTGTAACGTGGACAAATAACGTCCCGCTCAATTTCTAGTTATTGATAGTTAACTAAGTTAATCGATACAATTAAGTCACGTATGCTTCGCTTTCATGTGACGTGTTCGTAATAGGTCAGACGTGACGTATTTTACGTCCCATGTGACGTAAATATAGGTCAAACGTCACGTATATAGCTCCTGTATTTTTGAAACAGATATATTGTCATATACTGTATATACTACAAGTGTATGTGTGCCGTTGCGGTGGTGAGTAATGTGTGTCAACGATATCGATCGCTCCGTATTTAATATAAGACACATTTACGTTTAGTTAAGGTACCTTTTTTTATACGAAATATTGACAGAGAAATGATGCCATGTGTCATACTTCTCCAGGTGTGTGGCTGGTACGGGATCCGTCATGGGTTGTGGACTCCGCCGGCACACCGAAGGTACACAACGGAGTGACGTATGATGCTACAAAAGCCTTGGATGGAGACACTGGGACCTACTGGAACCCTCGGGGTATGGGTCAGAACTACAACAACTGGTACATTGTACTGAACCTCACAGTGCCCCATACTATCACCCGCGTCGCTGTAAACAACTACGGAGACACCACCCATGACACTGCAGCCTTTACGCTGCAAAAGTCGCAGGTTGGGAGTCCGTACAACTGGGAGGACGTCGTGGCCGTTACTACCGTGCAGGGAGGGACGGACGAGCGGCAGGAGTTCGGCGGGTTCCAGGGAACTGCTCAGTATTGGAGGTTCTTAATTACCGAGACCCACTCGGGCTGGCAGCCATGGCTCACAGAGCTGGACTTTTACGGAGGTAAAGGAAAAATCGTCTTGTTTTATAAGCTATAGAAACATGGATACAAGGAAGGTTCAAAGTAAATGGTTACTAAAGGGTAACATTGATTTGAATTTAATAAGTAGTGCGATCGTTAAGTAGGTCGTGCAGCCGTAGCCACACCCTTTCAAAATGATCTTCACGTTTGCCTGTCGCTCAGCGCTTTTGCAGTCGGCGCTCAGTGGTCACACAACTGTCGCTCAGTGATCACTAAGTTGTCCACTTTACATGCCCTTTGTGTCGCGCCCGGATATATCCGTGATAGCATATTCCCCCAAAGTGTAGCGCACGAACCCCGGAAGTTAGGGACTTGTTCGGGGGTTTCTTTTTGGAGGTCAGCGGCCAACCCTAGCACTGAAAATCTGGCAGTTTAAGGGTTAATTCTGCGTTATGATCTTCTTCCATCTGTATTAAAGGGGCATTCCACTCCACACGGGAGTGTTATTTTCCGATAGATATTAATTTTAGGAAGTAATAAATACAAACTACTTCACATCATAAGATAAAGTATCCAGTTACTCCACGTGCCTCAAAAGCATTCAGTCTTCTACTAAACTCCCCAAGTACCCGCTAATTGAATTAATCCTATGGTTGAATACAATACAATACCAATTTTTTAGGTAAGGTTACAAAGCTAATTTCAGGAGCGCTAAGAAAGATACGTCTTGTTATGTGTTCTTTGATATCTTGTGAACAATTGAACTTCTTGATGTACTTAGCGCCCCTCATTTATGCCGAAATTATTCACGATAAAGGAAGTGTCTACACGTATAGGGAATGCATTGGTAGGATCTGCATGGGTTTAGTGAGTTTCATATTGTTTTACAAAACACACATTGCGTAATTTATCCCAAGGTGAACTCAACAAAATTCGGCTGATTATGTATTCATTGACACATTATCTATCGGAAAACACCACCCCCTTCTGGAGTGGAATACCCCTTTAACTACATTGGCTCCTCAACATTCAAATGCTTTCCTACACATCAATCGATCAAGAACATTTGATGACTAGTTAACGATACCGTGGTATGGCAAGATTGTGACAGAAGATCAATTCGTGTGAACCAGTCAGAATTGCCCTGAAGAAGGCGACAGACGAAACATCGGTGAGAATAGGGCATTGGTTGTGTAAAAAGAGTCTCTTTATTTGGTAGCTGTCAATGTCGCCCTGGGGAAGCCGGCGTTCCAAACCAGCACCGGTTGGAGTGGGGTCGCCAGCCGGGCCGTAGACGGGAACACCGCTACCGACTGGGACTCTGCCTCCTGCACAAACACTGCACATTACGGGGAGGACAATGCCACCTGGTGGGTGGATCTCGGACAAGCGTATGCGGTTGATAGGTAGGGATTTATACATTTATGTTCATCTGTCGGTCATTAGAGTAAAGATGCAAAACTAATTAAGTCACACAAAAGTGCAGACCCGCACAAACAAACGCAGAAAAACCTGTGCTACCTCTGCATACGGACCTCCTGGTCATTCTGGCCTCTTTTCAATGGTCCCCAGATTTTTCCTATTTGATCCAAGCATCAACAATTCTGTCTATAGCAGCCAACACGTTTTTTTTTCTTAAATTCCCTTGAGTGTTCGCTATAGACAGGTTGAACTAAATATCACTGTCTTTGCGTTTGTGTACGTATGATTATTAGCATTAGGCATTTAGGACATATAACTATATTTTGTTCTCCTGATTTCTACGATGATTCGAGTGTTATATAAGTGTATAAACATTATGTGATGTTTATACTTTTTATAGGAACGTTCATCCGAATATTTGTATAAAACCTATTGCTCTTCCGAAAATAATGCCATCAGGTTGGTAGATCATATGACATACCAGATTTTTTTACACAACCAGTTTGTCTCACCTGCTGACGTTTCGATATCTGTCAGACATCTTCCTTAGAGCTTCTAACTGGAGTTATAGGTGCGTCAGTAGGTGAGAAAGACTGGTTGTGTAAAAGAAAACTCTAACACATTGTCTAAAATATCTACAGAGTGGTCATAGTCAACCGCCAGGATTGCTGTCGTGATCGGCTCAACCCCTTCAACATCCACATCGGGGACTCCGACCAGGTCAGCACCAACCCCCAGTGTGGAGGTGACCATCACATCAACGTGACCCAGCCGTCCATTTCCGTCTCCTGTCCGGGGATGCGGGGGCGCTATGTGGCCGTCCGTCTGCCTGGACCATCAAGAATACTGACCCTGTGCGAAGTCCGGATATTGTCGGGTAAGTCTGCATTACATTTACTTCACATATACCGAGTCCTGGCTTATACAACTATACAAATGAATGCTGACTTTATTCTTATGACCAGCTAGTAGACCTCCAAAAAACTACATTCCTGTTAAAATCACAGAACTCACTAATCATTAAAAACGTGTGAGTTATGTAGAATCATGATATAGCTGAATAATAGACATAGAATAGACACTTTTTTACTGTCTGTACCCTTTCAATTAGCCTACTTGCATAAATAGATAAAAAGTAAATAGATTATTCGCTTATAACAGTTATGTGCAAGCGAATCTGTTATCTATGACTCCTAACCGCCAATATCACGTCCCTTCAGTCCCTGTGGAGGATGTCAACGTCGCACTGGGGAGGTCAGGTCAGTTAATTTCAAACGGTCATTTCAATAACTGTCTAACGTTATATACTAGTGAAGTAATTTGATAGAGGGGTGCTATCGCATTTTTTTCTCTTACTGGGGAATTAATAGACATGAATTTAAACATGTCATGATCACAGCATTACTTAGTGAGTTAGCAGAGTTAACAGGCCGTTTCATGCTGCCTACGCAGATGTCAGCTGCTCCCCCGGGAAACTGCCATGCGAAGGTTCCTGCATCCTGGCGTTGCAGCGGTGTAACGGTTGGATGGACTGTTCGGACGGGAGTGACGAGGAAGGTTGCGGTAAGGCTTAGGTCACATTTCCCGTCCGGGCAGTTGTAATAAACAAAAAAAAATACACCGTATACCTAGAAATATACACAAATCATGCCCATGAGTCTTATTTTGACATTTTGTGTATTTTGATGCATGTCATACCATTCCCGTAAACTGCCCTGCCGGGCCCCGGTTTGAAAATGTGACCTAAGCCTAAGCAGTGAGATCGCATAGCGCAGTGGTGGCGCAGCAGTGGCGCAACGGTGGCGCAGCGGTGGCGTGTTTGGCTCGGGACCGAGAGGTCTCGAGTTCGAACTCTGCCGTGCCACCGATATTGTGCTCTTGGGAAAGGCACTTTAAACGACTTTACTCTGGTGAAAATGAGTACCTAGCTTCGGATCGAATAGAACATTAAATGGAGACCCTGTGTTTGGGGAGAGCCACACCTCACGCACGTTAAAGGAGCCGCCACACTTGTCGCAAAGAGTAGGGGACTTTCCCGGTGTGTGTGGATCAAACCTTACAGGCTGGTCTCTTGGTTGACATATTGAAAGAGCTCCAAAGGCGGTTAATTCCAATTGATTTTTTTTTATTTATTTATCTAGATTTACCACGGTTGTGGAAGGATTGACATAACGGGTGACTATCACCTTTTGATCATCGTTGAAGAGGTTCATCAGTCACTTACGAATACAGTTAATTCCAATTTTCTTCAATCAATGACTGTTTTTGTAAGGTAAGGTACATACCTCCAAAATTTTCTCGTGTTCTCTCGCGAGAATTGAGACTAGATCATTCCCCATGACGAAGATTTGCTGTTAGACCTCGAAAATTTGGGGGTTATGTATCTTACCTTACAAAAACAGTCATTGATTAAAGAAAAATTCGAATAAACCACATTTGGAGCTCTTTTCAATATGTCAACCAAGAGACCAGACTGCAAGGTTTGATCCACACACAGGAAGAAAATTGGAATTAACTGTATTCATATGTGACTGATGAACCTCTTCAACGATGATCAAATGGTGATAGTCACCTGTTATGTCAATCCTTTTACAACCGTGGTACATCTAGATAAATAAATAGAGTGATCACGGATCCGTTCCTGCTTCCTCTCGGAAACAGGATTGATTGATAAAAGTTGATGCTATAAATTATTTTCTTTCCGCTGATAACAAAAGACGCTGGAAAATGTCATCTGCACGCACTCCAGGCGACTCCCGTCTCTTTGAGGAAATTAAATTTAAAAAAAATGATGTAGAACATACCGAGTTTTACTTTCTCTAATATGTCATGTATGTCAAATTTCATATTGAAAAAATAAATACCCGATAATGAGTACTCAGAAATATCTCAAGTCTTATTTCAATCATTGCAGTAGAATTGTGATTAGTATTTGTTGTTAAATGAGTAGGGTTTGTATATAAGCAAACTAAGCTTTTTCCCCCTGTACGGAGTTTTTTAAAACTATTTCAACTTTAGTTTGTGTATTTGTATTCTCGTAAAAATAAATGAAATAACATTGTTATAATTGTCAGTGTGCCTGCCGACTCCTGTGGATCTGAAGCTCGGCGACAGACTTACGATGCTGCCGAATCAGCTGGGCCAGACGACGTTTGAGGAGATACGGAATTCCCCTGTCGTGAACCTGCTCGACAGTTCGACCAGCAACGCAGAGAACCGACATCCTGAGTTCCGGGAATTTGCATCTACGGTCATCTTCCCGCGATGTCTCCCGATCTCCCAGTCCCCCAGGAGGTATTGAAAAACGCCAGTAGGCGATGTATTTTCCTGGATAAATAAATAAACTGAAACTGAATGTCTTGTCTCCGAAGAGAACAGCCATTCCTAGAATTCGTCTCCACATGGAGACAACACGGCCTCGTTCTTATGAGTAAAGGTCACATTGGATTGATTATTATGGCAATTATTCGGGAATGAACATACATTCAACTTAATATCAGACATGTTCATACTCACTATTACAAAAAGATGTTCGCGCTTAAAATTTCTTAATTTTGATTTTACTTTGGAGGTCGGTAGAGCATAACAAACCTCACATGTGCACGTCTATCCTACCCGTTTCTATCCAGATTGTGTATAGACAGGAGAAGAGAACGGCAAGTCTAACCTGCCTTTTATTGTACATTGTAGGGGCACACAACTGCTGCCGTGCCGCTCGTGGTGTGAGGAAGTCCTCCGCATGGCTGATGACCGGACGAAGACCAGGTTCCCTCCCTGTTACCTGTTTCCGTCACCACCTCACGCCTGTTGGAACCCTGAACCAGAGACGAACCACAACGAAGGTAAGGAGGAAGACTAGATTTGTCACTTTCGACTGGTATTAACACCTACAAAATGATTGATACCTTTTTCTAGACTGTTTCTGAATATATGAATTTAGTATAGAAGAGAATTTAGTCACTTACCCTTGTAAGAAGCAAACGTACAGTTCAATGGTCTGGTCGCTGTACATGTACAGCCTCATTTCCCCACTTAAAAAGACAATAGACGCGACTACAAGTATATTCCCAAAGATTACACAACAGACTGCAGGACGAGTTTAATACATTGCTTACGCTTACCACTTTAACACAGAGATAATAGACCTATGTTTTTAGTCAAATGCTTTCTATGGCATCATGATCTCGCAACTGACAAATACATCAAATCTCCTCAGGCATCTTTAAGATCAACTTCTCATTTCAAATTTCAATCATGGAAGTGTCTTTCTACAAATTTTAAACAATTTTACTTTAAGATGAGTCATATATATATATATATATATATATATATATATATATATATATATATATATATATGAAACTCACTACCGGTTACAATAAATGTCATAGTTCCGATGTAACTTTCGTCGCACAGATTCGCCATGCATCAGTTAGTACATTTATACGATACATTACTAGTGTTTGGCCATTTCTCTTTCCCAGTTTGCTACCATGGCAGTGGCATAAACTACCGCGGTACAGCTTCCAGGGCAGATTGTGTGGAGTGGTCAAGGGTGTCGGTAGTCCTTTTTGTTATGTTAGTGAACGCGTACCCCTGGGCTAATCTGGACAGCAACTACTGCCGGAACCCTTATGGGGTCGAGCAGCCATTTTGTATGGTGGATGGCGGAGGCGGATACGGAGACTATTACACGGCGACATGTGATGACATCATGCCTTGCAGTAAGTTGTATTTCCAAGATGGAATAACTTTCCTGGACCATATTCCCATGTCACTCGGACCATATTCCCATGTCACTCGGATTATATTCCCAAGGTCACTCGGACCATATAACCAAGTTCACTAGGACCATATTCCCAAGGTCACTAGGACCATATTCACAATGTTACTAGGTCCATATTCCCAAGGTCATTAGGACCATATTCACAAGGTCACTGGGACCGTATCGCCGAGGTCACACGGACCATATTCCCAAGATCACTAGGACCATATTCCCAAGGTTACTCGGACCATATTCCCAAGGTCACTAGTACCATATTCCCAAGGTTACTAGGACCATATTCCCAAGGTCACTAGGACCATATTCCCAAGGTCACTAGGACCGTATCGCCGAGGTCACACAGACCATATTCCCAAGGTCTTTCGGACCATATTCCCAAGGTCATTCGGACCATATTCCCAAGGTCACTTGAACGCATTTCCCAGGTTTTTGGACATGTATGAATGAAAACTTGTCAAGAGTCTTGGTCTGTATCTTTATCTATATAGCCTGTATAACCGCCCTTCGGCGTAACACACAAGCTTTTTTTATTGCAACATATATTTACAAGACATGGTGACGGCACACTCAAGTCATGACTTATATTCATGCCGCCACCGCAAAAGAATACAAATACATGGGTAAATAAATACAAGATAAGAAAACAAGATAACATTACAAAATAACAAGTAAGCAAAGCACTGAAGCAAAAACAACAAATGAATATTGAAAGATATAAACTGAGGATATGATGATTAACTAAGTCCCTTAAGACTGGAAATGATGTTTAGTCATTATTGAAGCCATTGGTATCTATTAAGAAAGTCTGCACAAACATTAATATTTTAGAGTTTTCTGCAGAGGACAGAAAAAAATCATTTTAGGAGCAACTGTACTAAAATGTCGTCGGATAGATTGTCCAAATCAAAACCTACCAGTCTTCTCAAATTGCCGAAGAGGAAAGATCTCTGTTGAGTGTAGTAAGGACAGTGTAGCATAAAGTGACAAATGCTTTCGTATGGGTTACCACAAGAACAAGCTAGACTAACAACAAGATTACGGGTGAACAAACTTTGATTTAAGCTAGGGGTTCAAAGACGAAAACGTGTGAGTAAATCGCAGGGGTAACGGGGACCTGGCGCGAAGTACGAAACAAGGACGGGGGCGCACAGATTTGGTCAATTTCAAGGCTCAAGGATCGGCCAGAGTCAGTTTATTCCAATGATAAGTAGCGTAGGGAATAAAAGATCTTTTGAAACGATCTGTAGCACATATAGGTATCTGAATATTTTGTTTGATGCGTAGATCGTAATGAGTGGAGTCTAACACAAAAGATGGTATCAACTCTCTCAAATACGGACGGGTGAGGCCTTGGATAATTTGGTAGAATAAAATAAGAGAGTGAACATGTCTACGGTCTGATAGTTTTTCCCATCCAAGTTCTTTAAAAATAGATAAATATGAAGACCCTCTGATAGCACCAGATACAACAAGTGAACATTCGTATTGAATGCGTTCTATCAGTTGTGAGTCGGGGACAGTGCAGCCATGCCATATAACGTCTCCATATTCAAGTGTAGGGCGAATAAAAGATGTGTAGATAATTTCCAGAACATTATGAGATAACTTGAATTTAAGTTTATTTAAAATAGATACCTTTTCTGATGCATTGACTAGCATCTGCACTGTATGGGGGTTCCATGACAAGTTTGACGAAAGGTGGACTCCGATATGTTTGTTGCATTTGACAGATTTAATTACTTCGGTTCCAAGAAAAAGAGGAAGATGAAAAGGGGGATTTGATTTTCTGGAATAACACATCTCAACAGTTTTCGAGTGGTTGAGTTCCATTAGCCATAAATTCGCCCATGATAGTTTTTTAGAAAGATGATAGTTAAGTCTGGCAGCTGATGAAGATGGACTTTCAACAACGTCAAACAATGAGCTGTCATCGGCGAAAAGGAAAGGATGTGTTACAAGTCCATCAACAATATCATTAATATAAACGAGAAATAAAAGGGGCCCTAACACAGATCTCTGGCGATTATTTCACACTAATATGAGCATTGACCATCAATTATGACTCATTGTATTCAACCGTGTAAATAACTCTGAAACCAGTTAAGAATTGGCCCTACCACCCCGTTTCGTTGAAGATTGAATATCTATCATTGATGCCAGACTTTATCAAAAAAGTTTAATTAGAACTGTCGAAATATACAGCTCTGACTTCATTATTTGAGTCGAGTGATTGACAAATTTTGTTGGAGATATAGACCATTTGACTAAAGGTTGGATCCCCACGAATGAATCCTGACTGGAAAGAGTATAACAAGTTTTGAGATAACAAATGGTTATACAGATGTTTATATACTATATTTTCAAGAATTTTGGATAAAGAGGGTAATAACGAAACAGGGCGGTAAGGACAACACACGTGGGTCACCTTTTTTAAAAATTGGCACAACATTTGCCCGTTTCCAAGCTTCAGGAAAAATGCCTTGGCAAAGAGACAAATCAAACACATACGCAATTTTATCAGAAATAAAGGGGGAAATAAGTTTAAAAAAAAACGATTATCAATATTATCCCACCCATATGCTTTGGAAATGTCAAGCTCAAAAATGTAAAATTCGACCTCAGTAGCTGAGGTTTCACAATCAAACAGACGTACATCAGTCAGATAATCAAAGTGCGGTAGGCATGCATTGATGTCGTCAATTGTTGACTGGAGTGAAAAGTATTTCTTTGGATTTGCTTCTGTATCTGTATCTATATAGCCGGTATAACCGCCCTTCGGCGTAACACACCAGCTTCTGTATCTGTATCTATATATCCGGCAAAACCGTCCTTCGGCGTAACACACCAGCTTCTGTATCTGTATTTATATAGCGGGTATAACCGCCCTTCGGCGTAACACACCAGCTTCTGTATCTGTATCTATATAGCCGGTATAACTGCCCTTTAGCGTAACACACCAACTTCTGTATCTGTATCTATATAGCCAGTATAACCGCCCTTGAGCGTAACACACCAGCTTCTGTATCTGTATCTATATATCCGGTATAACCGCCCTTCGGCGTAACACACCAGCTTCTATATCTGTATCCGTATAGCCGGTATAACCACCCTTCGATGTAACACACCAGCTTCGCAGGCACGCGGCGCCGCAGCAGCTGGTCGTATTACACTGAACAACCCGTCACACCCAACTTCTGCTCATCGCCTCTAATCTATGCTGAAAATAAAGCATGATGATTCCTATTTCATTTAGAAGGCGTTTGCTTGGACATGGGTCTTCCAACATTCGGTAGTAGAAGCCCTGTCAAGAGGTTCTACCGCGTGGGAGAAAAGGTCACGTACACCTGCGACGAAGGGTACACTCTGGACTCCAGACATACCAGCAGAGTCAGGTGCCTCCAAGGGGGCATCTGGCAATATGACAAGCCCAGCTGTTCAGGTGATTGTGAGAGATTTGTCGGTCTGAACAATTCTGCATGTTCTACAAAGATGTGCACTGTAAAGTTAGCGCTTAGAGGAAGTTTGAACGTGTCGCATGAACATTTGGTATGTTTTCTTCAAAGCAGTTATATCACTTTTTACATGATCAATGTATTTGTCCGAGCCGAGATGAGAGCAAAAATACGATATCATTATTATATGAAGAAGAATCTCTATTCGTCAGCTATAAAAGAAACTTTTGCCACAGTTATTAAACAGAAACATTTTTTGTTTCTTTCTGGACATAATAACTATACAGTTCTGTCTGCATGTACAACACATTTAAATACCTCTAAATCATATTACGCATAAAACACTTTTATTTCACATCATATTTACGTGTGCCCAAAGGTCAGATATGCCTTTCAGCTACCTTAGTTTGCTAAATTATAAAATCTGCTTAGATGTCTCTTCTTGTTTTACAAATGTAGAAGTATTTCGACAACTTTGCCTACATAACTGTTTTGTGCTGTGACTTACCTCATCTAATATTCCGAACATCTTGGCACTAAATTCGATCTTCATTTGATGCGTCTTAATAATACCCCTGTCACATTATCCATGATCTTTTGGCGTATCGATGGAAGATCGGCCATATTTAGATCGACAGAGGTTTGCGCGTATTTTTCACCTGAAAACCGTCAATGTCACATATAAGCCATACTTTGTACCTTGTACAATTGTTGTGCAAGAAGTTATTATTATAGGCGAGGCTCGAGCGATTGCCGCAGAATCGTCGTCCGGTCGATTTTCGCCTAATTTGACAGGGGTATAAACATGTGTATGCACCATCCCCCTCCTTAGTGGACATCAAAGGTACGCTGCAAGATGACCTGATCTACGGGTACAGTCCCAACCAAGCGCCTGATGCTGACACAGCAATCACCTTCAGTGGCACTGTGGAACAGATCACCGACCTGGTAAGCTTTAGTATCTGTTATATATGTGAGATTCTTCTAGATCTATTTATAGACAGTACACAGAGATAACAGAATTTAAGTAATTGATGTTGTAACTTTTATTTTTCAGGACGAAAAGAAGGAGCTTCTTGTAGCCACTTTAGTCATCGAATTCGTAAGTAGACGCAGTTATAGCACATTCAGGCTCTTTGAAAAAATATTCCATTTTGTCGTTTTGCATTTCGCGGCTTTTCCACAAAGTGGCATAATATTCAGAAAATTGAATTGTTTGCCAGACCTGGCAGGACAGCCGGCTGACGTGGTGGCCAGAGTACTACGGGAACATCCAGACCCTCAGCGTGCGGGACAGCAGCATTTGGACACCTACACTTACTCTGAAGAGGAAGTATGTGATGGTCTCTTAGTAAACTATCATCATGTCATCAACATCACATCATGTTAAATATGTTTTTAATATGATAAATGGTATGTGCGCGTGTGTTTGTGTTTATGTGTCTGTGTACATGCGTGTGTGGAGAAATCTGTTGATCTTTTCCAGAACGAAATCAGCCATGTTATTAGAAATAGTATGATGCTTTGTTTGTTACCCCGCAGTGCCGATGGTAAGTACCAAGGCTTGCAAAAGGGCGTACCGATCCTGATCAGACCCGATGGTACCGTAACATGGAGGGTGGAGACTCTGACAAGCACCATCTGCGATGCAAAGCCGTTCTTCTTCCCTGCTGACACCATGGAATGCCACATCTGTTTCTCTGTGTCCTCTGCAATAGAACAAACCATAGGTAAGGTGCTGTGAATATGCCAAGAAATTGATCTTATTTCATTTGTGTATATTTGATTGGAATAAAGATTTCCATTAATTTATTTCAGGTTAGGCCGCTTCCAGTAAACTTGGGAAATATGTATTGTTGTATCCTAAAGATTGTACTTGTAGAAATAACACTAGTGAGGAACCATATCTGTAGTTCTGGAAGTGAAACTAGTTTGATAGTTGTAAAAGTGGCACCAATATGTAAGCCATGAAGGTAGTTGACAACTTTGCACGTGATAGTCTACCGCACTAGTGCCAATTTTACTACACTAGTTCACTTCTTGAACACTGAAATAAAAACGTCATTCATTCCAATATTTTCGACCTAACTCATTATTTTGCAGAGGATGTCAATGATGCAATTTGCTTAATGCGTCCAAAGATTAGAATATCCGAGACAAAGAAAACTAATCATGCCAGGACACATCTCTCATTGACAATCATTTTTTGAAATGATTTGTGAAACACAGAATGCGGAGGGGGCATTACCTGTGACGTCTGGTCTCCCCCACAACAGGAGGGCGAATGGAATCGGAAGGACAAGATCTTCGCAGAAGGCAACAAGAAGGCGTGCTTCGCTGTTCAGCTAGAGAGGATCCCGCTGTTCCACATCGCCACGACCGTTGGGCCCTGCGTCATCCTGGTGGTGCTGATGACCATCACCTTTATCATGCCCATAGACAGGGGAGACCGGATCTCCTTCGGAGTGACCATCCTGCTCTCCATGGTCGTGTCTCTCGTGTTTGTCACGGAGGTACTTCCTGTGAAAGGGGCGCTGCCGTTTTTCGGTGAGGACGGAAAATTGTCATATTCTTGCCAATATCTACACGACGAAGGGGTCACCCACGCGTCTTAAGATAGAATAAACAAATAGATACATAGACCGATTTTCTTTAGCTCCTTAGTTACCTGAATGGACTTCGGGAAGGTGGGGAATGTAATTAACGTAATAACGGTTTTTTTTGTAAATTCAAGAACCTTTAAGTTATTTTTCAATGACCAATCAGATAAAGTCATTCAGAGAACATTCGGGTATCTGTTAATTGAAAAGAGTAGGAGTCATTTCTGGTGTGAGTGGATTGTAGCTTATGCTCTTCAGTGCAAACCTGGCAACGACGTCAGATATTTTACCGGTTATGTACTGAAACAAAACAAATGCCATAATTCATATTACAGCCACGCTCATCGTCGTCTGCATGGGGCTGATGGGACTATTCCTGTTCTTCACCATGTACATCATCAGCCTCCACGACAAGGAGGGGAGTCTGTCACCAATGGCCAAAACTTTCTTTCTCCACTACACGGCAAAGTATGTTCTACTTGTTACAACACAAAGGTTTTAGACTGCAAAGACCAAATGAAATAATGCGAATTGCGTACATTGAGGCATTCTTGTTTCTATAAAAACACAGGTATCATCAGAAAAATTGCAAATCTCTTATCCTCGAAAACATCTAAAATATCTCACTTTAGTTTAATGTAGCAGGTTGAAGCAGCCCAAACCAGCACCTAAGTGGATTTCCGTGGGAGGAAGATTTCATAGTGGATTTTGAGAGAGTTTTGTTGAATAACAGTGGTCACATTTTGTAATGATCTGAACGTTAGATCATAGAAATTGAGATGAACATTGGTTAGAATCTTCCACATCGTCATCTTACCTTCTTCCTGATGTTTGATAAGGTTACTGTTGCTCGGAGACCTCACAGAGAAAGAGGCTGGCCCGACCGGCGGGAAGCTGGCCTGGCCTGAGCGGGCCAACCGCATGGTCCCTGCCGATGACGCGGCCAAGGTCGACGGAGAGGAGACCACAGACAATGTCTACGAAGACTTGGCGGAGACCGACGGAAAGAGCCCGACCGATGTCTTCGAATTCGATGGTATGATAAAGGTCGAGGTCGAGAGCCAAGCTCAAATCTCCGATGATGTAGTGAAGGTCGACGAAAGGGCCCCAGCTGATGTCTCCGGTACAACAGGCGACATCCCTGCGGAAAACGTCGCGGAGACCGACGTAGAGACCCCCGCCGCTGTCTCCGGGACACCCCACCAGCCGTCCAGCCCGCCCACCCGCCTGGAGGCCGCCGTGGAAGAGCAGACCTCTTGCCTGCGTGACCTGATTAGCATCGTTCAGGAGCAGGCGGTGAAGTCCGAGCAGAAGGTGGAGGAGGTGATCCACAGCCTGGAGGAGCTGGCCAAGGCGGTGAAGGGCGATCAGAAAGTGTCCGATTACACCCTGCTGACCAAGGTCCTGGACAGGCTGTGCCTTATCCTGTACGTCATCAGCGTTGCTGTGGCCGTGCCCATTTCCATGTATCTGGGCAAGTAAAGATAGTGTTCAGACCCTGGGGCTCAGTGAATACGCCCGAGCACAATTACAGCATGACTTTTACTTATTAACTTTAGCTTTGAATGATCTATATATACAGCTAGAACTGCTCAATTTTTACAACGGGTTAGTCCGTCAATCAGATATTTTGAAGGCGAAATAAAAGATATTCCCCTTTTTAAATTAAAAGTCTCTAAGTGGAGCAAAAATGTAATATCTGCTAAGCTTGTAAAGAATTTTATACAGACAAGATGTTGTATTTAATGTAAGATAAGGAAAATGCTTGAAGTTCATTTTATGATAATTTCTTTGCATGGTATGTTGTATCTACCCTATCGTATTAACCACAGTGTGGATTGCTTTTGCGGTATTTGTAAATGTCATACATATCAAATAATGTGTTATAAATTTGCTTCTCAACGTCAACAACAGTAAAATGCTGTTGTCCGGATTTTGGTCTTGCGACAACAATTCTACATTAAGTACCTTATTTATTGATTCATTTATTCATCCATTCATATAAGTAGGAAATGTATGCGGCTTTAACCCTAGTCAGCTTTTTTGTCATTCTGCGAAGGGGATGGGTGGGCATAATGCCCATTTATGTGAATTTATTGGTGACTTCTCAAAATAACATCTTAGATTTGGCCCGATGGCGACATCAAACCAGCATGAAGAACCATGAAAGTTACACTGAATTGTATAAGATGTAATTGAGTAAGAAATGAAAGAGATTTATCAATAAAACCTTGGAACTAAATCGTTCAAACCAAAAATCAACAACTTTTAAAAAGGATGATTATACGCGGTCTACAATTTGTGCAAATTGACTAAAATACATCCTCACAACACCGCCTAGCGGGCAGTACCATTGCAGCAACAAAGTGTAAGTGTAGACGACCGCTAGTTTATCTAACTGCTTAATTTGTATCCAATAAAACATGATGGACTGGCTCCTGACAGCCGCACCATGTACTGGGTAACGCTTGTTCACCTTTAACCACAGGGGGGGGGGCATATATAGATAGATAGAACTTTATTGCTCGACATTTGTACATGGTACAAAGTATGGCAACGACTGTTACACAAAGTACAAAATAGGTGTAGAGAATAAGACTTGATATCCTAATTAACGTAACAAGAAGGGCTGACACATTAGTCTTTGATATAGTGTTACAATCGAGTTGGGCTATACATGAGATTCATTACTCTTTCTAATAGCAAAGCAGTCTTTGATATATTTGCCTATCCTTGCATTATGGGAGTCGTGGCATCCAAAGATATATACAAATCTGTCTGTAGCATCGAGTCTCTTGAAATCTGCTGTACTGTATTCGAGAAATGTAAATAGCTCATTACGTAAAATAGCGTATCTAGAGCAGTCCATTAAAAAGTGAAATTCATCTTCAATATGCTTTGGACAGAAAGGACAGAACCTTTGGTCAGGGGCTGCATTGTAATATCTACCTGTTTCAATATTCAATTTATGGCTGCTGATTCTTAACTGAGTAATCGCTTTTCGAATTTCAAAATTATTTATATCATAAATATATGTTTCTTGTTCATAACATTCTTTTGACTTGCTAAGAAAAGACAGCTTTGAATTGTTTTCAATAGAATTAAACCACTTTTGTATATATGTATCTTGTAGCCGGAGGCGTAGTTGGTTGACAATATAATCTATATTATAAGCCTCAGGTTTCATCCATATGTGTCCAAAGCCATGGTAACAGAGAATGTCCTTAACATGATTAATCCAGTCTTGATTATCAGTAAGTACAGTGTTGTATGCATCGCGAAGCAGAGAGTCCTCAGGTAAGTTTACCAAACGGTGCCAGTATTTAATGAGCTGAATTCTAGCAGGTATTATAATAGGAAAAGTTCCTAACTCTCCTCGCACGCCGTCATTAGATGATTTTGAATGAACACCAAGTAGAAATTTCTGAAAACGTGTGTCAAGTATGTCAAATTCCGGTATATCTAAAGGGAGGCGTGTGTTATCGGTTGAAAAGCCATCCTTTTCTATATCAAGCCCAGACGCATGTCTTAAGAACATGTCTTTGTCTGGTCTTCTCTCAAAATTAATGATATAAGAATGAGTTGCATCAGTGCAAGTGCTCTTTCGAATCGACAGTGGAATATTATCGTCGATCTGAAGTTTCTTCAATAAGAAAGAGAGAGTATGTTTTGGAGAAGATATAGGGATGTTTTTTGAGACAATAAGTTTCAGTGTTTTCGAGGTATGGTCAAAGCATGTTAACTCAGATCCATACATGAGGATAGGTTTTACAAATTTGTCGAAAAGATCTTTACCTAGCGCTATGGAAATATTTTCGGAAGATAAAAGTGATTTTAATTTAAAGATAGCTCTCATAGCTTTGGTCTTTAGAAATTTTCTGGCTGTTTTAAATTTACCTGAGGACGTAAAAGGGATTCCAAGGTAGGTGTAACTGTCTGTAACTTCTATTTCACTATCATATATGAAGAATTCTTTTGATATTTTTTTGTATTGCCTTTAGAGAAGATAAGAACTTTTGTTTTAGATACATTGACAGTTAATTTCCAATTATCACAATATGTTTGTAGAGTATTGATGCATTGTTGAAGTCCCTGCTTTGACAATGAAATCAAGGCAAGATCGTCTGCCCAGGACAGACAATTAATAGATCTAGAAGTTAAAGTAGCTGCATCACATTGGTCACGGTCAAAACATTGCGGCAGATGATTGATAAATAGGTTAAATAGCAACGGACTTAGGTTACAACCTTGTCTTACTCCATATGTGGAAACAAAGGAATCTGATAAACCATTCTCCATTCTAACAGCATAGTTGACATTCATATACATAGATTTCAGTACATTGAAGAAGTTTCCATCGATACCATGATGTAACAATTTGTAGAATAATCCGTCACGCCATACACTGTCAAATGCTTTTTTCATGTCCACAAAACAAACAAACAATTTACCTTTCTTTTTTTGTGTGTATTTTTCAATAAGAGATTTTAGAATGAATACATTATCAGCAGTACGGCATTTTTTTCGGAATCCAGATTGTGTGTCCGCTAACAAATTATTATCTTCTACAAAATTTTGTAATCTAGTATTTAGGAGACGCGTAAATAATTTAGATAGACAACTCGAGAGAGCAATGCCTCTGTAATTGTCAACATTCGACTTGTCACCTGATTTGAATATCGGAGTGAGAATACTAGTATTCCAGTTAGATGGAAATGAACCTTCTGAAAGAATAGTATTGATAAGGGTAACCAATGACTGGTATAACTGTTTTGATCCCTGTTTTAACATATCATTAGAAATAGAATCTATACCACAGGCCTTTCCAGACTTTAATTGTTTGACGCCATCTAAAACTTATTCCATAGTAAATGGTTAATCCAGCAAATTAGATGGGTTTTTATCTAAATGTTTGATTTGTTCTGTGATTGTTTTTTCGAAATCCGTGTCAAAGTTTTTATTCTTTGTTAGATTATTCAGTCCTTTAAAGTGTTCTGTCCATTCAGTGCTGGTAATATTAGGGTCAGTTGTATTCTTCTGTGTTTTTCCGTTAACTTCGTTATCTAGAAAATTTAACAATGACCAAAATTCTTTTGGATTTTTTTCGCTCATATTTTCTAATTTTGTCAATATTTCAGCCTTATATCTTCGTTTGCATTGTTTAAGGAGTTTTTTGTACTCTTTTAGAGTTGAGAAGTATTTGATTCTTGTTTCGTGAGCCCATGGTTCTTTTTTTAACTGTAAGGATAGTTTTTTCAGTCGTTGGCGCAAGGACCAACAACACTGGTCAAACCACGCTTTATTCTTTTTGATTTGTGTTTTCTTAACTTGTTTTCTACGTCTTATTTTCAGTGACCTTAATGATGCATCTATTAAAATTTCCGTAAAGCGGGACACAGCATTTTCGGCTGAATGAAATGTTTCCTGACAGAAGTCGTTTAATTTCGAGCTTGTTTCAGAGCTATTCAATGTCGCCGAGAACAAATCACTTGAATTTTCGTCCCAGATAAATCTTATTGGGTTTGGTTTAGATGGACATTTCTCTTCTGAGATCAGAGGAGCGTGCTTTGTGGACAAAGAGAAAGAAACATTACAATGGTCGGAAAAAGGCGATAATGGACTAACGTGCACATATTGAATATCGGAAAGCATTGATCTTTGTGTGATGCAATAATCTACTACACTCGATCCGTTATAATGATGGCATGTAAAATCTCCCTTTAAATCACTTGCAAACCTGCCGTTTAAAATAGTTAAATCTGCTGAGGAACATAGCTCAAGCAGACATCTCCCATAATTATTAACTTTAACATCCCTATTGTTTCTGTTTTTAACGTCCATTACATCCGCTGTAAGCATATCGGAGGAATCGGTATTAAAATATGTTTCTGTAATTGACCCTGTTCTTGCATTCAAATCTCCTATGATAGCAATATCTCCTAAATTTGAAAATTTGCAAATATCATTGGATAATGTGTCAAAAGGATCAATTTCTGAAGACTTTGGAAAAGTTTCGGGGGGAATATAAACATTACAAAGGTATATATCATTAGTAAGGCCGAAAAAATATTTGTCTAATTTACACCAGATGGTGTCTGGTGAACTACTGTCGAGTTTGTGGATACCCTTCTTAAAAGAACTTCTGAAAAAAGTGGCTACCCCACCTGAATTCCTTTTCGCTTTCTTCTTTCTACTTCTACAACTACTTAAAAGACTAAAACCTGGAAAATCAAAATCTACAAAGTTGTCTGCCCAGGTTTCTTGAATACAAATCAAATCGCTATTACTAAAGAAAGAACAAAAATCAACATCACAAAACTTTTTAGCACAACCGCCTTGAATATTCCAGGTGGACAAAATTAAGGCGGACTTTTTTCCCATTACAGTGAGAAACTTTGAAGGCATTTAAACTACAGGAACCCAGCTATTATGATAGTATTCAGATCTATAAGATAAATGTATAGCACGATACCTTGGTATAACTGCTATGATATCCATAAGTGACCGCTAGCGTTCACTTAGTATTTAAGATAAAAGGAATATATATACGTTGCTTTAGAAAGACGGGTATTTAGGGATATCAAGTCGACGGACGATAGTTTCAAACTACAAAAGTTTGAACATATTACAACTTGAAACCAACGTCTGTCGACTTGATATCCCTTAACCCTCAAGCACCTGACGACTTTTTTGCGACTAAAATGACCGAGTGGGGTCAAAACGGACCCCAAAATGTTTTGTTCATAAAATCTTAATTCCAAATCTAATCGGTGATCATTGTACATACATTGCTTCGTCAATGTAAGAGAAATATTTTGAGATGCTAAGGTGTTGCTAATTCCAGCTCATCATCATAATTTATGCAAAAGATCAGAAGGGTCACTTTTGCACTAAAGCTATTCTGACCAGAGGGTGGAATTTTGAGGCCTTCAGCAAATTTTATGGCTTTTAACTCATGAACGAGTAAAGTTAAAGCTACGAAACTTGGTAGTTTATCACAAAATATTGTTAGCAAAAGTTTAAAGTCAAAAAATAAATTTTCAAAATTTTCTGGGGTTGCCACGGCAACGTAATTATGACAGGCATATTTTTGCCAAAATTTGCCAATTTCGATTTAAACAATATTTTCTTGGTAAACTACACTTGTTTTCATACAACAATTAAATTCTATAAAATTCACTGTAATTTTGGTGATTTAAAATTCATGATTTATGCTAATTTCATGACGTCATTGGTCAAAATCCAAGATGGCCGCCCTTGTAACCTAAATGACGTCATAATGTCATTTTATATGGTGTTGACACAGACGTTTTTGTGAGGATTTAGTTTTACATGTTTATCAATCTCTAAAAGTTTGGTGGTCATACGGTAAGTAGTTCAGGAGTTAGGTTCAAAAGTTTGTTTTAAAATGTGCACGTTTTTGCTGGGGTCCGTTCGGAACAGACTTTCTTGATAGTTTCCACAGTAATGTACCAATCTTCGTAAAAAACTTAGGAGAAGGTATAGCAGATGTTGACTGACAAAGTCACGGGAGGAATCTTCTTTAGATAAAAAAATGTTCAAATGGCACGTCAAAGTTTACGCCTGGGGTCCAAATGGACCCCACTCGGGTGTTTGAGGGTTAATACCGTGTGGGTATTAAGCACTACGAATATAGGTTACCCTGCAGATAAAGGTGAACTAGCGTTACATCTGCATCTCCGATCCGGACCCAGTTCTACATATTCTGTTTCCTTCTCTACGGAAAATACCCAATCTATCTCAACAACGTGTGTTTAACTGTTGCCATTAAATCCGTTTTTCTGTTTTGACTGACAGTCGTCTCATTGACTCGAACACATTTCCGACGCCCATGTAACCTGCACCAACGGGGGTACCATTGTCTTAATATTCAGTATAGTCCCATTGGGTTGGTGAATCATTGTAAAGCAAAGTACATGTACTTTGTACATAACTATGTTTTCATAAGCCTCTACCAGGCTCCATAGGTCGATATAAAAATAGTAGAAATTGACCAAATAAGGTCTAATAACTAAAGGTCAACCAAGTATTAAAATGATAAGAATTTAAATTAACATTTCTGCGACGGCTCAAATTTCTTACAAAGACAAGATCTAAACTTTATATCTGTACAGAAGTTAATTCCTTGTTGACTTAACGCTGTAAATAAGTTACCTTCATTGCGTCTAAAATACACTTAGCCAATTGTAAGCTATTGTGTCAAGAGTGCTATCGTAATATACAGTCTTCATTATAGGTTGCAGGAAGTCTATGGCGCCCAACGTCTCTGTTCAGGGATGGTTGTAAAGCAATCTACATATATACTATAATCCACTGCTTACTGAGTCACGCGTTCTATCTGCATTACGTGACGTCACGACAGCAGTGGATTGTTCATTCCTTGACAAAGACTGATGCTGTACAGTCGAAAATTTGGGTGAGTTCAATTTTTGTGTTGGAAATTACAGTTCAACTATTTCAAGAATAAAGCTAATTGATGTGTTAATATCGGCACTCACTCATAATCAACACTCGAATCTCTTGGTGAGTGATGTGCTATGATGATAACGTGTTAAAGGTGAGGTAAAGTGGTAGAACCTCGGACTGAGAACGAAGCATTGCGTTTTTTAACGTGTTGGCGGGAGTCAAATATGTTAGTAATCAGGAGAACATATTCACCTTTGACCTGCCCTGCTTCACCTCTGACCCCTCGGTACGACGAAAGAAGAAAGCAGCTCGACCCCTATTTTACGCAAGGAGAAACCCCGTCCTAGGAAACAGGTAAGACTTAATAGCGAGCAGTAAGGTTTTCTGATGTTGAGCGAAAGAGTTTGTGGTCATTTCTGTGGGAAAAACTGAAGTAATGTGATAGTCTGTAGGAGGTTTCTGTATGTGAATATGGTAAAAATGAAGAGGGAGGGGGGCGAAACCAAACATACGTGCGACACTCATTACCTCCGCACGTCATGTAGGAGGGAAGGTGGCAGTTTTGGAGGGTATAAGTGGCGTTTGGGGATGATATAAAGTGATACGTAGTGCAATGCATGGGCGTTAACCCTCATCCGACCGTTACATTTTCACGACGAATCTGACCGTATGGGGTCATTTTTGACCCCAGTTTGTTTTGCTCATAGACATATGGGCGAAAGAACCTGTAACCATTGTATGGCAAAACCGGTGGAAGACGAAATACATTTTATTTCTAACTGCCTCTCTAACGATCAGGAAAGAAAGGAGTTATTTGAAGAGGCATGCAAATTCCACAAAAATGTCCAAACGCTTACCGACGAAAACAAAACTATAACGCTGTTAACGTCACATAACCCACGCATCATAGAAAAAGTGGGACACTTCGTCTTCCACTGCTTCCAGAAAAGAAGTCAAACCCTAAATACGTAGATTGTAGCTCTCAGCAGTCCATACCATTGATAGAATAGTCACTCGTTTACACTTGTCACCATTGTTATCTATACCAAAGTATTTCATTTTATACATGTTTATTATATTCTCTGTATGTTTCATGTTGCAATTAGCCCTCGGGCAAGAACTTGCAAATAAACTTCCATATTTCTGCTGGCTTATTTTGTCATTTCTATGTATTTACTGTTTCACTAATCTATGAAAAATATTTTGACAAGTTTTGGTGTCAGTAGTTATTGCTCATTATCATAATTTATGCAGAAAATGAGGAGAAACCACATTTGCTCTGAAAATCTACCATACTCAACTTACTTAAACAATGTTTTGCATATCAATTTCTAAGCAATAATTCTGATGATGCAATAATACTGATAGCATAATAATGCTATTTAACAAGAAAAAATACAATATTTGTGAAAAGTAACGAATTTATTACTTAATTATGCACCATATTCCGCCATCTAAACACATCGGGCAATAACTCTTGTCTATTTTCCCGCAAAGATCTTTCTTGTAGGTTCTTTCTGCACATTCTGTCCATATACTGTTTTTTTTTAATCAATTAGAAACATTTTCACTTTCATTAGCATAGGTAATTAGTGCGTATTATCATAATTTATGCAGAATATCGAAAAACTGTGTTTTAAACTAAAATACTAAATTTCTTTCAAAATATTCGGTGTTTAATCATCTAAGCAACTATAACTTTTTGCTGTAATAGCAATGATGAGGAATGCCTGTTATTTTATCGAAATGTCTTGATATTTATGTAATTAATGATTCATAATTGGCTGGGGTCATTTTTGACCCCACCGAACAAGACACAAACTTTCAAGTATAGCTTGTGGGAAAATAATGGGAAAAACTCGGTGAAAAATTGGTAGATGTTGTAAGACATGTATACAAACGAATTTTTTCTCTGATGGAAAATGTTGATATGGCAGATTAAAATATACGCCTGGGCGACTGTTGGTTTACGCTCCCGCCAACAGTCGCCTATACGGATATGGCGTTAAATGACCCTTAAATGATTTGTAGTTCGACAATGACAATGAAGTTTGACAATGACAATGGCAAAGTTTATTGCATATTCATGCCCCATTGGGGCTAAATGCGGTCAGAGTAAAGCACACATGTTGAAATGCCTCGAAGTGACCATTGAAAGCAAGGAAGTCAAAGTTTATTGCACAACATTTGTAAACGGGTACAATGTAAGGCAAACTAAGTATATTTTATAAGTACAGTGTAAAGCAAACTTAGTATATTTATAAGCTAAGACAACTAGCTATATAGTAGAATTAAACTAATAACGTGACAATACATGTAGATTTAAGCATATGTAATATTTGAAGCTACACAGTCAGTGTACAATATGAATCAAATCCAGAATGTTGCGACAGACTTCTAACTGATAACATAAATCTATTACATACTAGTAATACACTCAGGTTCTATTTTATACAAACAATATTGAGAGGAGACACAGTGAAGAATTTTCATATCTAGTACATGTATATAATTATACATTCTTATGACATTGTTTACAAAATAAGTTGTTATCATGAGGTTCCTTTCTGCATGGATATATATATATGTATTAGCCCATGTAACGGAAACAGTATCGGTACATGACATGAGTGCATGGAATAGGTCTCTTCGTGTCTTAGGTAATGGTTTGCACTTGCATCTGCATTAATTTAGTTCTGTGGATTCCATAGATCTCTGGGCCTGAGTTTGATCCCAGGTTCGGCTCAGCTCGGACATGTTGTAAGGGATTGCATTCTTTTTTTTTTCACAAAACATGGCTGGATTTGGTTGAGCTGTTAGGTTGAAATAACTTCATCAAGTTGTAACGCAAACTAGTTTGTTTTCTATCAGTATCATGATGATTAGAAAAAGCAATTTCTTCTTGTTTTCTTTCTAGTAGGCTGGACATGGCAATGGCAGGACAAGTGTCTCTCACCGATGTGAATGATGGATCTCCATACAAGTGAAAAACCTTACAAGTGTGACCAGTGTGACTATTCAGCTACACAGAAACCCAGTCTGGACAAGCATATAGCAGAAAATCACACAGGTGAAAAACCCTAAACAGAATCCAAAATAATAAGGGAAAAACCATTTTATTCCCTTTTTTTCGACTTGAAAATCAGAAAATGAAGCCATTTATTCTACAAAATTGCAGCCGTTTTAGCTTGTCATTTAGGAATCCAAGATGTCTTTGAGTCATATGACTCAAACATATTTTTCAATAGCCAGCCACAATGGATGGATTTCTGCCTTATAAAGGGGCACTTTGAGTCATATGACTCAACTCGGAGTCTTTGAGTCACTCGACTCAAGATGGGAAACTTGGAGTCATATGACTCCAGACAGGGCCTTTGAGTCATATGACTCCAGACAGGGCCTTCGAGTCATATGACTCCAGACAGGGCCTTTGAGTCATATGACTCCAGACAGGGCCTTAGAGTCATATGACTCCAGACAGGGCCTTTGAGTCATATGACTCCAGACAGGGCCTTTGAGTCATATGACTCCAGACAGGGCCTTTGAGTCATATGACTCCAGACAGGGCCTTAGAGTCATATGACTCCAGATTGGGCCTTGGAGTCATATGACTCAACAGTCACTGCACTCACTGACTTCGACTCTGGATAGGGATTTTGAGTCATATGACTCAAAACGGGACCTTTGCGACACTTGGCTCGAGATAGGGAGTGGTTATAGAGTTAATATATAAACCTAACCTTGATGTATTGCTAGTAAGTGAAATGATTCAGCATCACTCAAAGTGAAAACGCATTGCATTTTATGCCAATCCTTATTTAATACAGACTTCATGTAGAGATAACAAAGCTTAGTGATACCAAACGGATTTACTAAAGTCCGGTGCAATCCATTCTCTCTAAAATATACAACCTACGGCCTGCACTTTGACCTCACAAGAAAGAAAAAGCTGCCGTGATGGCAAAAAAAAACGCCGTACGCATATTTCCATAGCAATTTGCTCACAACATGACGATTCATAATTCAAAAAGTGGCCACTAAAGGTATAACATCATTATATTCAATTTCAGGACAGCTGCAGGTTTAACTGTAAGTTTTTTGCAAGGGTATACTTAATGTTACATCACCAACACGTCCACAGTATACGTAGATATGGTTGTACACAGGCGGGAACGATGAAGCAGTCCTACGGATTCTGGTGAGGTGACAGTTTATAATAAATTCTGCGGTTTCTTTTTTTGTCTTCTCCCACGCATCAGGTTACCATATCATGTCCTCTCTTAACGTCACAATGGTGACTAAATTCCTTAACGGCCGGCTGATCTTGTGGCTTGTAATTTTTTCCCTTGCAAAATGCTGGTTTTAGTGTCTGGCGCATACCACACCAGGCGGAGGTTCTGACGGGCTGGATTGTCTGGTCAGACATAACCCGCGCCAAAACCTGGTCTCGTGTCGCCACAGTCGTTCACCATCCCAGTAAGAACAGCAAAGTCACCAGCCTTGTACTACCTCTTCTGCAAACAAAATGTAAAAAAAAATGTGTAAGCGGAAATAGCATTCGTGGCGGAAAGCACCTACTAAGCCACCATTTGACATCTCATATCTATGTCACATTTCCATTTCAACGTCTTACAACATTGAGGGGGTGCACGTTGATGCGCGAGAAATACAATGTAGGTTAAGAACATTCAGCGTCTGCAAGATGATGCAATTTAAGTTAGCACGCACCACCTAAACAGCATTCCGTTTTGACTTTTAGTGGGCCCTGTCAAAAAAGAAAGACCGGTTGGAATGCGTGGATCAAAACGGAATTTGTCTTTATTATTTTGTCTTTCCTCTTTTGATTATATGAATGTTTAATTATACTTTGTATAACTACATATGATTGATAGCGCACTGATACACCTTGAATGAATAACATGATTCGTATCGAGGAACACATTGCGAGTCAAGTAAGTGAGAATAAACATTTATTTTGCAAACAACAGGTAGTTATACTTTCTTCGAAAGTTTCCGTACTACATTTGTTTCACATACCAAAGGAAGCTCCTGCTCGTTAGTTTTCGTCTTGGTGCTGTCAAATACAGGGTTATACTTTTTCTAATGATTTTTTTCAAGTGATGAAACGATGTAGATGTTTGGAAGTAACCATTAACAAGAAAATCATCCTATCTTGTTACATGCTACTGATGCTCTTAATATGGTACAAAGAAACTTTAATTTATGTATTTGTTTATTTATCTCAAAACAGGCGGGTAGCCCCTTCAATTTTTGAGAATTGATTTCTAAGGGGGGGGGGGGGCACACATGTAAAACAAAACAAAACGTGTTACATTCAGTAAGAGTAAAGACATCCAGCGCACAACATACGATAAGTACATGAAAACCGAGGCATCATGAGCAAAATCAAGGTCAAACCAAATATGTCAACAGTGGAATGGAGGTAAGAGTTCAAGGTGCTACATGTGGCATGTTCCTTGTTCGAAGAAGACAATTGGATAATACAATGCTAAGACAACGCAATAACGTTACGTCTTTGGTTGTGATGAGGCCTAAGAAACTCCAATAGTAGAGCGAAACAGACTGTATCTTGTTCTATCTTGCTCCGACAGTTTGTAACAATGTAAGATGAGCTATACGTGCAACGTATCGATGTTTCGAGCATTTAGACTTTGAACTTGATAAAACGTAGTTCTGAACTTGATCGGGACTGGTTATAAGTAGGGCAACAAGAAGCGCACGGAAACATTTCGTCTGGGTGTGATTGTGACGTCACGCGTACACGCTTCCTCTCCACAACTAATGGGATCCCATGAGTAGAGTAGAGTAGAGTAGAGTAGAGTAGAGCAAAGTAGTCAAAATATTGAGAAAATCTTAATTCTACGACAAGCACGTGTGTGACCAAAGTCTTCAGCTGATAAGCGAATAAATCGGATGTTCATTATTTATTTAAATGGTACCTAAAAATTACATATACTGTAGTTATATCTGCTCTAGAACTAACCGTATCGATTTCTTTGCCAGACTTGTGCGATCTTGTGCTCCTTTTCAACGTTTGTAATTTTGTAATGATAGCGATAAATTTTTGAGAAGTGGAGAGATACAAATCCTCAACTCTCAAGCTGGGTCTCGGGAAGTTTTTTTTTTCCATCTCGCCAAGTAGATCGTGCATTGATAGGCTATCATCACCTAATCAACCTGTGATTATCGGATACGTGTTTATTATCCACCACAAGCGGGTCTATCTGCAGGGGTACGGGATTAGAATCCCGCTGTCCGCTGGAAGTCACACCCCCTCCCCCGGTAGGCAGATGAAACCCTATCACGGTGACTGAGTCGCCCTGCCAAAAGTTCTCCATTTGGCCAACGTAAGATCACGTAATTGGAGACTTTTTGATACATCCTGCTACAGGCACTATAAAGCAAGCTAACGGAATGATCCGTCATCTAACTACTACTGGGCTACCTGAGTCTGGTGGTTGGGATTGTTGACTCAGGACCTAAAAGTTTTAGGCCAAATCCCTGACATGGCTTATCGATGTTCATTACCCATTCATTCGGAATTTCCGAAATGTGCGTTTAACGTTTTTACTCACATGACCCTCACATGACTCACGGGTTAGAATGGGTGACTATCTGCGTTACTTAGGGTGTATTCCTCGAACAGAATTACTTGTGCGGTCGTGGGCTAGTAGTGGCTGCAATATTTTCTTCTGCCTCCCTCCTCCGTAACATGACACTTAGATGATAATTACGGCGCTCCTAGGCCGGCTCGTTAGGGAGTCGTTCCAAGCCACGAGCAAACAGCAGGGAAATCTCCAAGCAGAGGTTCATCACCGGTTATTTTTGTCGTATTCGACTTTGGCGTTTTTCTATCTAATACGTTTTACAGCATCAAGAAAATCGAAAGCCTACAACTGTCCAAAAGGAACCGGAGCACATGAAGAAAAAATACAACATAGAAAGTCCTACAAAAATGCCTAAAACGCGTATTATAAAACGGTCGGAGCCGAACCTCTGCTTGGAGGGTGACAGCTGAGCAAATCTCAATGTGATTTCCGTGTATCAAATATTCAGTCTTATGACCCTACCGAGGTACCCTGGGAGCCAGACAGGACCGGGTAGCTAGCGAGTTTTGTTTGGGGACCCAAGGCAGTCAGCCCGCAGATCTAACATTAGTGGCTTGTGGTTGTACTTTTCTCAACCCCCCATCTGATAAGTGCTCCAGGGGGAAGGAGTTATCGCTACCCTAGATAAACTGTCCTAGCTGCCCGATCCCGGCTGGCTCCCAGGGTACTACCGAGGGTGTACTGACTACACTTGAGTTTGCGGGGAAAATAGGCTAGATGCTTTTACTTTAAAGGGTCCCTAACATAAGGTAGAATCCGTGGACTTAATCGTATTTAACTAATTTCAAGTAATATTATGTAAGTGTAAGAGCATTTGTTTCAAACTCCTGAGTGATGCCTGATAAAAAGTATAAAAGACAACAACCTTTCCCTTCTTTGAGAGTACATTTTTTCTTACACTACCTGTAAAAAATCTCTACAAGAAAGACGTATGTGACATGCCACAAAATACGTGAAAGCCAACTCTGCCAAACATCTGCTTGGCCATTACTAAGTGGGACCAGTCTTTGGGTCCAAGCGCCCGCTGAGTTAGAGTAAATTAGGCTCTTTTGTGGCTTTCTCTAGTAAGGCTTTTCGCGTCGGGCAGGCTGGTCTGGTTACCAACAAGAAATTAACTAACTTTTAGCTTATACGTCAGATTCTTCTACGCAACCAAAATACGACTAGTTACAGTGACGCTGAACATTGTGATTTAATAGAGCAAGGACTATTTACACTCCTTGATTCGAGCAAATACATGCACACATTTGGATATTCGAACGTGCATGTACATGTACAAGAAAGGGCTGTCAGGTGCCACAAGGATTGGAGAGCAAAAGAGACGGTCCATGCTTTATATCCAAGTTACTTATCAGTGGACATAATTATCTAATAGCACCGAAGGCTTTCTCTTGTGTTGTGAAATCACCGTAGCGTCTGCTTGGAGACGAGAACCCACATGGTGATTTGATTAACAGAGCAGCGATATCCACCGGAGGGATGTTGTTTTCAGGGACTCAACCATGACGGAGGGAACTCGACACAGGAGAGAGAGCCTGGCGTCCAAACAGTTTTGTCATTTTCTGGACAGCGCTTGCTTGGAAAAAGTAATTGCAATCAAAAGAATACTTGTAAAAAATTTAACGGACTGCGTGACGTCATGATCGGGAATCCTTTTCATGAATTTTGCAGATTTGGGCCGAATACAGACTACTGCCATGCCACCAAATACTAGTAGTACAGTACTACAATGATGTGCTGTGCTAGTAATAACCAGGATGGCACTGGATCCCTGCTGATCGTTCATCAAGATAAGAGGGTCAACCGGCCATAGCATCGGCTGTGCATGCCAGTTTCGGACTGAATACGAGATCACAACATTGATAAGGAAAGGACACTCTGGGGCCATGACTACAGTACAGAGCCTGGTGTAGTTGGAGATCAGAACCGTTACGAGTACTAATTTGTGAATCAAAAGGAGTGATTTACAACATAAACACGTACTGTAAAGGTTAATTCCTTTCCAATGAAGAGAGTAGTTTCAGCCAGCGATTTGGTCATCTTTCATGCAACCAAACACATAATCATATAGAGGTCAAATATGAATTCTAGTCTCTATCGGTATCCCATCAGCTGAAATTGTGACCATAGCAGGACTGAAACGGTTTAAACGACACTTGACTTAAGCCTGGTATAAAACAACTTTCAACTAAAGGAAAACAATACAGAAATCTTAGCGATCCTTAGCCCGGATATACCAGACCCCCAGCCCGATCTCAAAGATGTTTTTGAGATCATGGGTCTGGTATCCAAGCCATGGCGCCAGGCTATCGAAACCTCTGCTTGATTTCCCACCCCACCCAACATCTGCTTTGGCCTTCACGACTCACACTAACTTTATGTGAAGTAAATTCAACTTGAAGGAGCAACTCAGTGATCAAAATAGTGGGGGAGGGGTCTTACAAGCTCATGGCAAATGTCGGCCCTATATGTGTAATGAAATGTGGGCTTGATCAAAAAAGTGATTTTTCCGTGTTGCCAGGTCACCACACATGAACAGATCATAGGAATCAAAATAATTTCCAACCTTCTTCGTGTATACGATTAGACTTTACATATGTATAGTTCTGGTGATATCATTAATACGATGGAATCCAAAACAAAAGTCTGCAAACCTTGTTGCGTGTATAACAAGGCACTGTGTCCTTGCAAAAAAATGGCGCAAAAACTAAACAGTCCACACGAGCAATTCATCTCACAGTCACACTGTGCGTAAAGTCTAGCATCAACAACCATAACCTATTACCATACCATGATACTAGCACTGACATACTCAACAATATCAGCATAACACGATTTCCTACCTGTATTTGTTGTCTCTTCATTTCTCATAAACGGGCAGCCTGTTTGTCCCCGTACCGTTGGGGGTGGTCGATAAATGAGGGTCTGCATGGGGGGGCCCGACAACGATTTACGCTGAATTCAGAAGAACTCCCTACGTATTACGCTAAATCAAGGAAGGCAATTACTCTAAATTTGGTCGCCTCGCTACGAATTACGTAGATAAGATGATTTTCCCTTCGAATTACGGGAAATAAAATAGGCTGCCTACGCCTTACGTAAAAAAGCATGTATACCCTCAGAAATGCTTCCCCGGTCCGATCAAGTCCCACAGATATTGTTTTTCGTTCCTTTTCCCTCTGTGGGTGGAACATCTGCTGTGATGAATGGACTCCAACACTTAGAACTACTCCCATAGTTTCTATACTAAGCTTAGCCTAAATGGAGAACGTATTTAGGAAAACACGATACAAGCGTTTCAGCAAGGAGCTTAAAAAATCATTGGTTTCAGTGTGATCAACATTTGGAATTTCCGCCAAAGAACCCTGCGGTGCTGCCATACAGTGAGTCAGTGACGGTCCGGAAACTAGCCTGCCCATTCTCCGCTGGTCGGCTTTGGGGTGCTTTACCTACAGGCTGCCTGTTTATTAGAAATGAAGAGACAACAAGTACAGGTAGGAAATGCTGATATTGTCCAGTATGCAGTGCTAGTATCATGGTATGGTAATAGATTATGGTTGTTGATGCTGGACAACGTACAGTGAAGGCTCGTGTTACGGGTGGGGTGGGGGGCTGTTTAGTTTTTGCGCCATTTTTTTGCAAGGACACAGTGCCTTGTTATACACACAACAAGGTTTGCAGACTTTTGTTTTGGATTCCATTGTATTAATGATATCACCAGAACTATACATATGTAAAGTATAATCGTACACGAAGAAGGTTGGAAATTATTTTGATTCCTATGATCTGTTCATGTGTGGTGACCTGGCAACACGGAAAAATCACTTTTTTGATCAAGCCCACATTTCATTACACATATAGGGCCGACATTTGCCATGAGCTTGTAAGACCCCTCCCCCACTATTTTGATCACTGAGTTGCTCCTTCAAGTTGAATTTACTTCACATAAAGTTAGTGTGAGTCGTGAAGGCCAAAGCAGATGTTGGGTGGGAAAATCAAGCAGAGGTTTCGATAGCCTGGCGCCATGGCTTGGATACCAGACCCATGATCTCAAAAACATCTTTGAGATAGGGCTGGGGGTCTGGTATATCCGGGCTATTAAAGGATCGCTAAGATTTCTGTATTGTTTGCTTTTAGTTGAAAGTTGTTTTATACCAGGCTTAAGTCAAGTGTCGTTTAAACCGTTTCACTCCTGCTATGGTCACTCTGAATTTCAGCTGATGGGATTCCGATAGAGACTAGAATTCATATTTGACCTCAATATGATTATGTGTTTGGTTGCATGAATGATGACCAATTGCTGGCTGAAACTACTCTCTTCATTGGAAAGGAATTGACCTTACAGTACGTGTTTATGTTGTAAATCACTCCTTTTGATTCACAAATTAGTACTCGTAACGGTTCTGATCTCCAACTACACCAGGCTCTGTACTGTAGTCATGGCCCCAGAGTGTCCTTTCCTTATCAATGTTGTGATCTCGTATTCAGTCCGAAACTGGCATGCACAGCCGATGCTATGGCCGGTTGACCCTCTTATCTTGATGAACGATCAGCAGGGATCCAGTGCCATCCTGGTTATTACTAGCACAGCACATCATTGTAGTACTGTACTACTAGTATTTGGTGGCATGGCAGTAGTCTGTATTCGGCCCAAATCTGCAAAATTCATGAAAAGGATTCCCGATCATGACGTCACGCAGTCCGTTAAATTTTTTACAAGTATTCTTTTGATTGCAATTACTTTTTCCAAGCAAGCGCTGTCCAGAAAATGACAAAACTGTTTGGACGCCAGGCTCTCTCTCCTGTGTCGAGTTCCCTCCGTCATGGTTGAGTCCCTGAAAACAACATCCCTCCGGTGGATATCGCTGCTCTGTTAATCAAATCACCATGTGGGTTCTCGTCTCCAAGCAGACGCTACGGTGATTTCACAACACAAGAGAAAGCCTTCGGTGCTGTTAGATAATTATGTCCACTGATAAGTAACTTGGATATAAAGCATGGACCGTCTCTTTTGCTCTCCAATCCTTGTGGCACCTGACAGCCCTTTCTTGTACATGTACATGCACGTTCGAATATCCAAATGTGTGCATGTATTTGCTCGAATCAAGGAGTGTAAATAGTCCTTGCTCTATTAAATCACAATGTTCAGCGTCACTGTAACTAGTCGTATTTTGGTTGCGTAGAAGAATCTGACGTATAAGCTAAAAGTTAGTTAATTTCTTGTTGGTAACCAGACCAGCCTGCCCGACGCGAAAAGCCTTACTAGAGAAAGCCACAAAAGAGCCTAATTTACTCTAACTCAGCGGGCGCTTGGACCCAAAGACTGGTCCCACTTAGTAATGGCCAAGCAGATGTTTGGCAGAGTTGGCTTTCACGTATTTTGTGGCATGTCACATACGTCTTTCTTGTAGAGATTTTTTACAGGTAGTGTAAGAAAAAATGTACTCTCAAAGAAGGGAAAGGTTGTTGTCTTTTATACTTTTTATCAGGCATCACTCAGGAGTTTGAAACAAATGCTCTTACACTTACATAATATTACTTGAAATTAGTTAAATACGATTAAGTCCACGGATTCTACCTTATGTTAGGGACCCTTTAAAGTAAAAGCATCTAGCCTATTTTCCCCGCAAACTCAAGTGTAGTCAGTACACCCTCGGTAGTACCCTGGGAGCCAGCCGGGATCGGGCAGCTAGGACAGTTTATCTAGGGTAGCGATAACTCCTTCCCCCTGGAGCACTTATCAGATGGGGGGTTGAGAAAAGTACAACCACAAGCCACTAATGTTAGATCTGCGGGCTGACTGCCTTGGGTCCCCAAACAAAACTCGCTAGCTACCCGGTCCTGTCTGGCTCCCAGGGTACCTCGGTAGGGTCATAAGACTGAATATTTGATACACGGAAATCACATTGAGATTTGCTCAGCTGTCACCCTCCAAGCAGAGGTTCGGCTCCGACCGTTTTATAATACGCGTTTTAGGCATTTTTGTAGGACTTTCTATGTTGTATTTTTTCTGCATGTGCTCCGGTTCCTTTTGGACAGTTGTAGGCTTTCGATTTTCTTGATGTAGTAAAACATATTAGATAGGTTACGGCCGCGTGGCGCGTTGGTACACCCGATCCCTCGATCTCGGAAGTTAAGCAACGCGACGGTCCGGACAGTACTTGGATGGGGGACCAACCAAGGACGTCCGGATTGCTGTAGCCTCACGAAGTTTCCACGAAATCGTCTTCCGGGAGGGACGTAAAACGGGGGTCCCGTGCTCGAGGAGGTGCCTCGACCACGTTAAACAGCCTCATTACTCATACTGGGTACCTACTGGCTGGCAAAATACACCAGATGATTATAGAAAAACGCCAAAGTCGAATACGACAAAAATAACCGGTGATGAACCTCTGCTTGGAGATTTCCCTGCTGTTTGCTCGTGGCTTGGAACGACTCCCAAACGAGCCGGCCTAGGAGCGCCGTAATTATCATCTAAGTGTCGTGTTACGGAGGAGGGAGGCAGAAGAAAATATTGCAGCCACTACTAGCCCACGACCGCACAAGTAACATCTGTTCGAGGAATACACCCTAAGTAACGCAGATAGTCACCCATTCTAACCCGTGAGTCATGTGAGGGTCATGTGAGTAAAAACGTTAAACGCACATTTCGGAAATTCCGAATGAATGGGTAATGAACATCGATAAGCCATGTCAGGGATTTGGCCTAAAACTTTTAGGTCCTGAGTCAACAATCCCAACCACCAGACTCAGGTAGCCCAGTAGTAGTTAGATGACGGATCATTCCGTTAGCTTGCTTTATAGTGCCTGTAGCAGGATGTATCAAAAAGTCTCCAATTACGTGATCTTACGTTGGCCAAATGGAGAACTTTTGGCAGGGCGACTCAGTCACCGTGATAGGGTTTCATCTGCCTACCGGGGGAGGGGGTGTGACTTCCAGCGGACAGCGGGATTCTAATCCCGTACCCCTGCAGATAGACCCGCTTGTGGTGGATAATAAACACGTATCCGATAATCACAGGTTGATTAGGTGATGATAGCCTATTAATGCACGATCTACTTGGCAAGATGGAAAAAAAAAAACTTCCCGAGACCCAGCTTGAGAGTTGAGGATTTGTATCTCTCCACTTCTCAAAAATTTATCGCTATCATTACAAAATTACAAACGTTGAAAAGGAGCACAAGATCGCACAAGTCTGGCAAAGAAATCGATACGGCTAGTTCTAGAGCAACTACAGTATGTGTAATTTTTAGGTACCATTTAAATAAATAATGAACATCCGATTTATTCGCTTACCAGCTGAAGACTTTGGTCACACACGTGCTTGTCGTAGAATTAAGATTTTCTCAATATTTTGACTACTTTGCTCTACTCTACTCTACTCTACTCTACTCATGGGATCCCATTAGTTGTGGAGAGGAAGCGTGTACGCGTGACGTCACAATCACACCCAGACGAAATGTTTCCGTGCGCTTCTTGTTGCCCTACTTATAACCAGTCCCGATCAAGTTCAGAACTACGTTTTATCAAGTTCAAAGTCTAAATGCTCGAAACATCGATACGTTGCACGTATAGCTCATCTTACATTGTTACAAACTGTCGGAGCAAGATAGAACAAGATACAGTCTGTTTCGCTCTACTATTGGAGTTTCTTAGGCCTCATCACAACCAAAGACGTAACGTTATTGTCTTAGCATTGTATTATCCAATTGTCTTCTTCGAACAAGGAACATGCCACATGTAGCACCGTGAACTCTTACCTCCATACCACTGTTGACATATTTGGTTTGACCTTGATTTTGCTCATGATGCCTCGGTTTTCATGTACTTATCGTATGTTGTGCGCTGGATGTCTTTACTCTTACTGAATGTAACACGTTTTGTTTTGTTTTACATGTGTGCCCCCCCTCCTTAGAAATCAACTCTCAAAAATTGAAGGGGCTACCCGCCTGTTTTGAGATAAATAAACAAATACATAAATTAAAGTTTCTTTGTACCATATTAAGAGCATCAGTAACATGTAACAAGATAGGATGATTTTCTTGTTAATGGTTACTTCCAAACATCTACATCGTTTCATCACTTGAAAAAAATCATTAGAAAAAGTATAACCCTGTATTTGACAGCACCAAGACGAAAACTAACGAGCAGGAGCTTCCTTTGGTATGTGAAACAAATGTAGTACGGAAACTTTCGAAGAAAGTATAACTACCTGTTGTTTGCAAAATAAATGTTTATTCTCACTTACTTGACTCGCAATGTGTTCCTCGATACGTATCATGTTATTCATTCAAGGTGTATCAGTGCGCTATCAATCATATGTAGTTATACAAAGTATAATTAAACATTCATATAATCAAAAGAGGAAAGACAAAATAATAAAGACAAATTCCGTTTTGATCCACGCATTCCAACCGGTCTTTCTTTTTTGACAGGGCCCACTAAAAGTCAAAACGGAATGCTGTTTAGGAGGTGCGTGCTAACTTAAATTGCATCATCTTGCAGACGCTGAATGTTCTTAACCTACATTGTATTTCTCGCGCATCAACGTGCACCCCCTCAATGTTGTAAGACGTTGAAATGGAAATGTGACATAGATATGAGATGTCAAATGGTGGCTTAGTAGGTGCTTTCCGCCACGAATGCTATTTCCGCTTACACATTTTTTTTTACATTTTGTTTGCAGAAGAGGTAGTACAAGGCTGGTGACTTTGCTGTTCTTACTGGGATGGTGAACGACTGTGGCGACACGAGACCAGGTTTTGGCGCGGGTTATGTCTGACCAGAGACAATCCAGCCCGTCAGAACCTCCGCCTGGTGTGGTATGCGCCAGACACTAAAACCAGCATTTTGCAAGGGAAAAAATTACAAGCCACAAGATCAGCCGGCCGTTCAGGGATTTAGTCACCATTGTGACGTTAAGAGAGGACATGATATGGTAACCTGATGCGTGGGAGAAGACAAAAAAAGAAACCGCAGAATTTATTATAAACTGTCACCTCACCAGAATCCGTAGGACTGCTTCATCGTTCCCGCCTGTGTACAACCATATCTACGTATACTGTGGACGTGTTGGTGATGTAACATTAAGTATACCCTTGCAAAAAACTTACAGTTAAACCTGCAGCTGTCCTGAAATTGAATATAATGATGTTATACCTTAAGTGGCCACTTTTTGAATTATGAATCGTCATGTTGTGAGCAAATTGCTATGGAAAGATGCGTACGACGTGTTTTTTTGCCATCACGGCAGCTTTTTCTTTCTTGTGAGGTCAAAGTGCAGGCCATAGGTTGTATATTTTAGAGAGAATGGATTGCACCGGACTTTAATAAATCCGTTTGGTATCACTAAGCTTTGTTATCTCTACATGAAGTCTGTATTAAATAAGGATTGGCATAAAATGCAATGCGTTTTCACTTTGAGTGATGCTGAATCATTTCACTTACTAGCAATACATCAAGGTTAGGTTTATATATTAACTCTATAACCACTCCCTCGCTCGATCCAAGTGACAAAAAGGCCACGTCTTGAGTCATATGACTCAAAATCCCTATCCAGAGTCGAAGTCAGTGAGTGCAGTGACTGTTGAGTCATATGACTCCAAGGACCCGTCTTGAGTCATATGACTCCAAGGCCCAATCTGGAGTCATATGACTCTAAGGCCCTGTCTGGAGTCATATGACTCAAAGGCCCTGTCTGGAGTCATATGACTCAAAGGCCCTGTCTGGAGCCATATGAATCTAAGGCCCTGTCTGGAGTCATATGACTCAAAGGCCCTGTCTGGAGTCATATGACTCAAAGGCCCTGTCTGGAGTCATATGACTCCAAGTTTCCCATCTTGAGTCGAGTGACTCAAAGACTCCGTGTTGAGTCATATGACTCAAAGTGCCCCTTTATAAAGCAGAAATCCATCCAGTGTGGCTGGCTATTGAAAAATATGTTTGAGTCATATGACTCAAAGACATCTTGGATTCCTAAATGACAAGCTAAAACGGCTGCAATTTTATAGACTAAATGGCTTCATTTTCTGATTTTTAAGTCGAAAATAAGGGAATAAAATGGTTTTTCCCTTATTATTTTGGATTCTGTTCCTACAAGTGTGACCAGTGCGATTTTTCTGCAATGCAGAAATCCCACATTGACTACCATATAGCAACAAAGCACACTGGTGAGAAACCCTACATGTGTGGAGAGTGCGGGTATAGGACAGTTCTAAAGTATACTTTATCCACACATATGAAAATCCACACTGGAGAAAAACCCTTCAAGTGTGACCAGTGCGATTTTTCTGCAATACAGAAATCCCACATTGACTATCATAAAGCAACAAAGCACATTGGTGAGAAACCCTACATGTGTAGTGAGTGCGGCTACAGGACAGTTCAAAAGTCTAAGTTATCACGACATATGAAAACCCATACAGGGGAAAAACCCTACAAGTGTGACCTGTGTGACTATTCTGCTGCACGTAAATTCAACTTGGACAAACATTTAGCAAAGCATAGCGGGGACAAGCCCTACGTGTGTGGGGAGTGTGGTTACAGGACAGCTCATAAGGCTCACTTGGCGAAACATATGAGAACCCATACAGGTGAAAAACCCTACAAGTGTGACCAGTGCGACTATTCTGCAGCGCGGAAATCCACTTTGGACAACCATATGGCAGCAAGGCACACTGGAGAGAAATCCTAAAGTGTGACCAGTGTAACTATTCTGCATCACTGAAAGCCAATCTAGACAACCATACAGCAGCAAAACACATAGGTGAAAAACCCTACATGTGTGGTGAGTGTGGATATAGGACAGTTCAAAAATCAAAGTTATCCAGACATATGAGAACCCACACTGGAGAAAAACCCTACATGTGTGACCAATGTGACTATTCTGCAGCACTGAAAGCCAATTTGGACAACCATACAGCAGCAAAACACACAGGTGATAAACCCTACATGTGTGTAGAGTGCGGGTACAGGTCGGCACAAAGGTCTTCCTTATCCCGACATATGAGAACTCATACAGGAGAAAAGCCCTACAAGTGTGAGCAATGTGACTATTCTGCAGCACAGAAAACCACTTTAAACGAGCATCGCACAAAACACAAGGGTGAGAAACCCTACATGTGTGGAGAGTCTGGGCAGTTCTCAGTTCGATATGGACGTCATGTGGGTTAGTCCTGATCAGAGACACACGTAAAAGCTGATGACGTACCCGACTTTACGGATACATGATAAGTGACAGGTTGACCGTGTGCGACACTGAGACATTACGGGTGCTTCCCACGTGACTATTGTGATGGCATGAATGAGGGAAGCCATGTGGATTTGAAAGATTTATCCTGCATATGAAAATTGGCTTCATATTTCTTAACTTTTCATGTTTATGAATCGAAAGTCCTCTGTTTAGGATAGAATTATAGAATGACTTGATAGATGCTCATAGGATAAGTTGTTCTCAAATAGGCAAGTGTTTGTCCAAAGCATGTTAAGGTATTGAATCGGTTTCTGTTACCATGTTATATATCTAATATTTGTATCGTTATGAAATAATATTTTGTCTACTTACTTTGAATACATTTATATACTGTTTTAAAAAAAGGCTAATCTGTAGTGAATACCAGAAGAAAATAAGCGACCACTCAAAATTATTGGTTTCGGTGAAATGAGTTATACTGCTGTTTGTCAACTAACATGTAGTGATGGAGTGTTAATGAAGGGCTTTTCCACTTGCGCACTATGCCTATGGTAGAAATGTGTAGTGGTAGATATGGAGTTTTATTTAATCGTTTTTGAAACTTGCTAATTGTTTCCTGATAATTCCTGTTATTACTGCTTAGGCCACAGCAAGTAAATTTTATGGATGACATCCGCGCGCTCATTAATTTTCGCCTGATTTCAGGAAAAAAAACAATATTTTTTTTTCTTCTTCAGGGATGGTCCGATAGGTCAAAATTGGTAAATGGGTTATGTTGTAACCAAATAATTGTATATAGAATTGTCACTAGATGGGTAGCATTGACTGTTGTTGCAGAAGTGAAACTTGCTGGATAGTTGTAAGAGTGGCACCAATATGGAAGTCATGGTTGTAATTGCCAACATGGATAGTGAGTACCAGTCTACCACACTGGTGTCACTTTTACTACACTGGTGCATTTCTTAAATACAGGAATGAATGCCTTGTTGGTTGTGTTGCCATATTTTGTCACTTCAGTTTTTGTTACAACGTTTATGGTGTCTATTTTGCAAATTGGCCATCTTGTTTTTTTTTTTTCGCCCTACCCCATTCTTGCAGTCTGCAGATGATGTCATCCATAAAATTTACTTGCTGTGGCCTTAGGAGGAAACTTTCTGCTTGACCTCGTACTATATAATCTGTACCGTCTAAACTATGTATTACTAAGGCCCCCATTCCACTTGACGGCGCTCTCACGGCGATGGAAAATGGTAGAAAAAGCTGCTCTAGTGGAATCTCTACTGCGACGCCAGCGCGCTCCCAGCGCGACGGAAAACTCAAAGGTCAGCAATTTTTATGGGCTGCCAAGGACTTTAAATATTACATAACGAATGTCAGAGTTAAAGAACGAAATTTCTTACGTTTTGTGTATTGTATTGTCTACTAAGTCATATTACTCTAATAACACTTAATATTACAGTATATAACACACGTGATACAAAATCAACTTGAATGGTATACATTTCCTCAGCTATTATTTGCAAACTCTAAAGCAACAATCGCAATTGTTCATTGGTTTGTAGTTTTCTTGGAAAATAAATTTACAGTTATTGACACGATTATATCGTTGAACACCCTTTTTATACAAATGGTTCTCAGACAACTCAGCAGCTAGTTTAGGACAAGTCAGTACCATACTAACTCAGCACTTAATGTGTGTATGTGTTTTGGACAAGTCAGCACCATACTTACTCAGCACTTAATGTGTGTATGTGTTTAGGACAAGTCAGCACCATACTTACTCAGTACTTTATATGTGTATGTGTTTAGGACAAGTCAGCACCATACTTACTCAGTACTTAATGTGTATATGTGTTTAGGACATGTCAGCACCATACTTACTCAGCACTTAATATGTGTATGTGTTTAGGAAAAGTCAGCACCATACTTCCCTTGCCAAACTGGTCTGGATTGCCGCTTTAAGGCCAGAAACATTATACCAGCATTAAGGCCAGCATAGGGCACTCTGCCATGGTGATTTCGCGCCTAGTATAGCTGTCTATGTATCCCTCCCTCAACTGTCAGTCAGGCAGTGTCTTGAGCCAATTAGTGAGCATTACAAGAGCATTAGAGGCCAATTTAAGATGTTACATAAATTTCTACCTACCAGAAATATGTTATATATTTGAAAACTCTCGGACAGCCCTATTTGCATACACTGTGGAATTGAGCAAGAAGATACACTGCATCTAGTTTGGGAATGTCAAAGAGTTTCCCAATTTTGGAGGGATGTTAAGAAATGGCACGAACGAACATCGAGTGAACCATTACACATAGATTTAATGTGTAAATGTCAATTTTTTTTATTTACAAACAGCAAGAAAACACCTTTCATTAAACCATTTTATCTCATATACTAAGACTTCTTACAAATTGGAATTCATGATAGCTTCCAGAAAGAACAAATTGGCAGTTCACTACAGTATATGGGGAGAAATACTTCAATCATTTCTTAAACCCCTCTATTTTCTTTTCGTCTTTTGTTACTCTTGTGGTTTTGCATTATTCGATTATTTTCACTAGTATTTAAAGCGAAGTGTTGTATTGATGTGTCTGTACTTAATTTGAGATTATGCTTGCTAACAAATTTACCATCAATTTATACTGATCTTCCTTTCTTATCTAAACGATACTACCTTATATTGCTGTATTAGTTTATTTGATTGGTATTATTTTCTTCCCGCTGTAGTATTGTTATCTATTTTTGGATCCGTGGTTTATGTTTTGTCTCAGTTATTGTCTCCATCTCTATTGTCATTATGTATTCATCTGTTATTTCTGTTTATTTAAAATACAATGTATAAAAAAAGCCTAAGTCCGGAACGGAAGTGTGACGTCAGCAAAGGATCAAAGATGTGACTTAGTCTTTGGGTTATTTCCACTTGAGAAGGATCAGACACTGATCGAAAGCTTGTTGCTAAGCGCTTTACTTTGTGTATGGATACATGGTTCTTGAAATTGTAACATAATGTTGACTTCAATCACAGATGAACTTTCACTTTAAACACACTCAGTTGAAAAAGAAAAAAGAAGCACACAAAAAAAACTTACTGACCAAGAGCCACACATCTTGTGAACTGGTCCACCGCAGCCTTACTCATATTGTAGGCCAGGCTTCCAGGAAACTGTGTGTACGGGAAGGTGATAAAACACAATGTGACGCCAGTTCACCGTTATCTGCGGGGTAACCTATATAGCCGACTATCAAACTTATGTAGGATTTACCGGTCTGGTTTGTTATGGCTACCATTTCCAGACACACCTGTTTGTCTTACAAGGACAAGATTGTGTAATAGCTTAACCCTATTCAGACGGGGGGGGGGGTCCAAAAGGGCTTACGCAAGAGCCACCAAATTTGTCAAATGTTCCTAAAATTTAGTTGGCAACAATCTTAAAATTTTTTAAGAATTTTTCAAATTTGTGTGTTGACATGGCAAACCTCATTTTTTTTTGCAGTTCGAGTCTTACACTATGAAGGACTAAGTCTTGGCCAGTACACCTAAAAAGACAACTGCCAACTACAAAAAAATTCCGGAATGTGATTGTATCACCTGTTTAATGTAGGTAGACAAGAAATATTTGAGGAAGAATTTCACCTTACCGCTCTCGTCCCGTTAACACTGGACACATTCACTATGGCACCTGGGGGGGGGGTGTTGTTGGGGAAGATACAAGAATTGAAAGGAATCTTTTTATTGACAAAGTGACTTTCGTAAGGCCCATTACAACTACATATAATCAGACCAGTGTATACAAATGCATTGCTTACAGATATGAATATATTTAGATATGAGTAGAACAACATATTGAGTCTAGCGTGTCATGTACACCATTGGTTCCAAGGTATAAACATTTTTATGTACATATTTGTATACAAAATGATTATCCTTCCCAGAATATAGTATTTATCTATCAAACGGAAAGTATGAAATTCTTTACAGAAAGCGAAAGAAATGTGAGCAGCTTCGTGCGAAAAAAACCCCCGTCGGATTAACTTGGTTGTATGGGAAATATACCTCAGCCTTAAACCGTGATGGAGGGGGGGGGGCTGGTTTAGACTCAGTCATGTTTGAGATCGCATTCGTAAGAAGTAAATAAAAATCGCGGCTTAATCATTACTATGCTGTTGATAATAAAAATCGCTGCTTAATCATAACAATACTGATGATTAAAAAATTGTTACGTATATCTTAAACTCCTTTATGTTTGGGACCGAATTGTGAACATCGCACGAATAAATGTACTTGATGTTTGGTGACCGTGCCTGTTAGCAGCGACACCTATAGCTGCAGTACAATTTGAACCAGTCAGAATTGTCTTGTGGAAGAAGGTGGACAGTGGAAAAAAAAGCAACCTAAGTTTGAAAAAAAAAAGGATTTTAATAATAGAAAACAAGTATTGGAAGATTTCATGATTATGTGAAATACTTTAATCCTCTCTTATGCCTTGTTTGATAATTATTGTTCCTGACTTTATATGAACAATGGAGAAACATAACCTTTAGTTACTGTAAGATGCGGCACACACAGTTGAGTCAGCGCCACCATACTGCGCACGTTCACGTTCATGAGTTTGTCATATTCCGCCATGTCTGTGGTCTCTATAGTCGCCACGTGCGCAGTTCCAGCATTGTTCACCTGTATAGATGAAAGTTTTATTCTATTTATCTAGATTTACCGCGTTTTGGCAAGATTGACATTTTCAAGATACCAACCTTGAGACCAGACTGTATGTACGTTTAATCGCTAATCAAGTACTGTAACACAACAGAAATAGCTTGGTCTAGACTCTCGTGGCTTTCAGATTTTCTGTAAACTCGTCATGTCGATAAAAACCTGTTTCACCGCTTTGAAACCTCACTCCTTGAGTTGGCTTGACAGTGCAAGAGTTTTTTAGCTTACCCGTCGAACACGAACAGAAAGCCGTATAATTACTGAATTTTCAACGTTTTTGACGGCTAAGTTGGCTACGATATTTCTTCAATGTTTTGAAATCTTTAGGTACTAGGTAGAGTTAGTTATCTGCGATGTCAAGAGCTTTGAAATACACAAATTGTCGATTCTTTTTCGCAACTTGAAAATCCCGGGCAATTATCACGCTTGGGGCCTCCACGAATAACAATGGCCCGATCGGCACCTCATTTGAATTTGTTTTCATAAGGCTGTGTTTTCTTAGCCGCCATCCTCATTATAACTCGAAAACATTCAAAATTTACCACGAGGAAACGTTGAATAAAGTCTATATTTCATATTTTGGGCTATATCTGGAGTTTAACAAAATAAAATTTGATGAAAATGACAACGCCGAAAAGCTCAGAACGTCGCCGCCATTTTTAATTTGGTCGGAAGCTCGTACGTTCTCACCGAAAAGGGAAAGGGAGAATGGTTTATTATTTCACAACCAACTTGCGGCTCGAAAGCCGAATTATCAGGCTTGTTTACATCGAGTATCGCACCTTATTGCTACTCACAAGAACATATTGTATAATTATAACATAAACAATACAATGAGACGTGTAGCATAAATATCATAATGGATAAACATTGCAGCTTCGAGTGCAATGTCTAAATAGGGTTAAAACTATACATATTAAAAGACTGATCATGCTAAAACTGGTTGACTTGACCTATATACAACTTTAGTTAAAAACAGATTGTCCTGACTCCTGGTGGAGTTTATGCGCAGAGTCTACAGTTCGTTCAATGATTTGATCATTGCCGGTATAGCACTGGTTAGGTAGCGGTTAGTCCCAGTAGGTTGTTGGTATCGTGCAGAGTTGCGGAGTTGCCTGCCATGTTGTTGTCCACGGGTAGGGGGCAGCCATGTGGAGAAGCGAGGAGACCTTTCAACTCTCAAGGCAAAGTCAGTACAGAGTTTCTGTCTACGTGTTGAAAGGCGCTCAAGGCCGATGTGCTGGAGAGCTGCCGTGTAAGAAACGAACTGACGCCCCATCATCAACCTGCAGGCCCTTCGCTGCACCCGCTCTAAGGCGTCTCTGTCTCTGAGTGAGTGCTGAAGCCCAGCATGGAGCGGCGTACTCGAGTAATGGTCTTATATACCCGCAGTATATGGTGTTCAGGTCTGCGATCGGCACCCCGGAACGTCGCAACCTGCTGATGACGACCAGCCTTTTGCTACTTTTGGACACCATGACATCCACCTGGTCATCCCATTTCAGGTTAGAGCGGATGTGGAGTCCAAGCAACCTAGCCTGGGTGGTGGTTTTAAGTGTCTGTCCTGCAAGAGTCAGCACTGGAGGTTGTATGGGGGCGCGCACGAAAGAGAAGTGCATGGCCATGCATTTCTTGGGGTTGAGTAGCATGTGGTTTTCCGTAGCCCAGTTGTCAAGGTGGTTCAGATCACGTTGAAGTGATGACGGGGTAGAGATAAGCCTGATCTCTCCCAGATTGAAGTCATCTACGTATTTCCAGTGTGAGTTCTCGGTGACCGGTTTAACATCATTGATCATCGCCAGAAATACAAGAGGACCCATCAAGGTGCCCTGGGCTATACCGCACGTCAGGCTTTCCCAATGTGACAATGCTCCCTGGTAACGTACGCACTGTCGGCGATCTGAGAGAAAACTGCACACCCAAGGAATTACAGTTGGTCTTGCTCCGAGGCTTATCAGCTTAGCTATAGCGGTTGTATGGCATACTCTATCAAAAGCCTTGGAGAAATCAGTGAGTATTAGCGTACCCACTTTTGATTTCTCCACTCCTGCGTAAAAGAAGTTAAGTAAGTCGACTAGGCAATGTGTCGTAGAACAGTTTTTCATGTTCCCATATTGCTTAGGATCCACATGGGGGAGAATGTCCGACATTATCCAACCTGCAACAAAGCTTTCGCATATCTTCGCCAATTGTGACGTAAGTGACACTGGTCGCACCTTGTCAAGGTCAGCCGGTAGTTCCTTGGGAACCGGGACAACAATGGCTTCTTTCAATGGTGCTGGCACCTTCCCTTCCCTGAGCGAAGAGTTCAGAATGTCAGTCATTGGTGTCGATAGCTCAAAAGCAAACTCCTTAATGACCCTTGGCGGTATGTTGTCTGGGCCCGGGGCTTTGGAGACTTTTATACGCTTGAGTCGATGGTACATGTCCCATATGCTTACTTCAGGAGGTAGAGTACAAGGTAAGTAAGTTGGCAATTTGCTGCAGTCGAGTGGTCTCAGTGCCTGACAGATCGCTGACAAATGCTTGTTAATGGCGTCCGCTATGCCTGCCTTGTTGCTCAGATCTATGTCCGGAACATGGATCGTAGCCGAGGGAGCAGACCAGTTCGCAAGGCGTCGGATAGACTTGTGCCATTCCGACGGGTGAGTCGTCTTCATGTCCTCGATGTGGTCCTTGTAGTAGGTTTTCTTTTCTTGTAGAATGTCCCTGGCTATCTTGTTTCGAAGGAACCTGTAGAGAGTCATTTGTCCGTTACTGTGTGCTCGCTGTCTCTTGTGAATCAAACTCTATAGTGCAGCGGTGAACCAGGGCTTGTCCTTGTGGTGTAGTTTTGCCTTCTTCTCGGGAAAGAATCTGTTCATTGCTTCGTGGAGGGTGCGATAGAAAGCTAATGTCTTACTGTCCGCGGTGGCTTCTTCGAGCACTTCATCCCAGTTATGTGTTGTGATCCAGCGTCCGAATGCGCGAAGACTAGAGTCCGGCATGGGGTGCACGAGCACGTCCTTGGTCTTATTCGGTGTCTTCGGGCGAACCCTAGGTTGCCACCAAACTGCTTTGTGGTCGCTGTTTCCTATAGGGCTGATCACCGCTTGGGCATTGTAGTACGACTTCAGGTTGGTTATAACCACATCTAACGTTGCTTCCCCGCGGGTTGGAGAGTTGACTACCTGTTGGAGTTGATGGGCCAGGAGGAGTGGCTTGTGGTCCAGCCGGTTGTAGTCACCCGCAAATACTAATCCTATATCAGGATGCAGTTCTCTCAACAAGTCAGTTGTTGTGATCAAATGATCGATCAAGAGGTCTTGATGCTTGGAGTTGGGTGGTATATAGGTAGCACAGAACACGATGGACGAAACCTGGCGCGGAAGTCTGGTGGGTCTGAGCCGTACCCAAACACATTCAAGCTCCGAGGGCACACGGACTTGGGGAATTGCCTTGGCCTGTATGTCCTCCCGGATGTATACGGCAACCCCGCCACCACGTCGGTCCGTTCTACAGGTGGAAAACAGTGAGTAGCCTTCTACATTCAGGATGTCGGATGCCATTCTCGTGGAAAACCAGGTCTCTGTGACGATGGCTACGTCCGCTCTTAGTTGGCGGATAGTGAGTTCGAATTCATCAAGCTTGTTAAATAACGACCGGGCGTTACACATGTAGATGGATGGAAAATTTTGTACCTGTTCAGTTTGCTTCTTCCGCAGTATAGGAACTCTAACAAGGTTACGAAACGATACATTCCTTGTCCCTCTCTGATGTTGTTGTTGTTTCAGCTCGTCAGGAATGCCCTTGTCGCGTGCTGATTTGCATAATAGAGAGGTACCTTGTGTTGTAAACGGCGGTCTGTTGCCTGTGATGGTCTGGATTTGACGATTCCTGCCTGCTTTACTCCCTCTTGGTCTACAAGAAGTCCTGAGTAATCCATGGGTCTTCAACAGGGACCTTTGCTGTGACAGGAGAGGCCTGGCTGCATGGCGGCAGGCACGCAGGAATCCGGAGGAGTACTTCAGGATCGACGCCATTGTTGGTAGATCCTTTCACAGTGACGCCGTTGAACAAACTCCGCAATGACTTGATGGACTCAGGGAAAACCACGCTCCTAATATGTCTTGTGAGTTCAGTGACATATCAGACAAACATACATCCATTGCTGTCCCCTAAATAACTTTTAAACACTTGAGAAACACGAGTTAAAAGGGGAGCGATAATAGACTGTGGCTGCCCCTAAAAGCGCCACCTAGGAACTATGATATGGGAGAAAACGTACCTCAAAATTAGTAAAAAAAACTTAAATCTCCTAGACATCCAACATTTGAGAACGTAGCCGTATTTTCGCAGGACAGAAGGTTAGATAATGTAGTAAGGTACTGTTTTACACGTAAAGGAAGGATTTGAGTTTTGTCAGTGCAAAGTTCAACGGCCGAGAGTGACCTCTGTGCATGCGACGCATTTTGTTCCCGAGGGACGTAGCATTAACATGTCAGCTCTTGACTTTTACATAGTTCCAGAACCAACACATTTCTTTGATTGTTTTATACTTTGTATTTTCAATACGATTGTCAGATTGCATGTTAACTTGAAAAAATATTTGTGCCGATCCTTGTTCTGCCGGCAAGTCAGAGGTGGCATCCCGCCGTGACAATAGTGGGTGCGGCCTATTCACATAGCAATGAGGATTTTAGCCTAGCAACCGGACCACCGTGTTTGATCCGCTTACACCGGGAATGTTCCCTATTTGTTTTTGACAAGTGCGGCGGGTTCATTGACGTGCGTGGTGTGTAGCTCTCCCCAAACACGGGACTTCCATTTAACGTCTTATCTGAGGGACGGCCCTATCCGAAGCTAGGTACTTATTTTCACCTGAGTAAAGTAAGGAAAGTCGGGTAAAGTGCCTTTCCCAAGGACACATGATCGGTGACACGGCAGGGTTCGAACTTGAGGTGCAATGGCTAATGAAAAGGCCTACATTTAAATGATTGTCGGTTTCTGTCATTGTAGTAAACATATGTATTCTATAGCTAGCCGGTGAAATCATAGATTCTGAAATATTGTTTAAAAGTCAATGCACGACAAAAACAGGCAGATTCCGGAAGATGGAGGTCAGCCAATTCGGCCCATACTTTGTATGTGTAATAGGTATGTGAAACTATGAACAGCTATATCGTTAAAACCCTGCAGCTAATTTTCTTTATGGCGTTCTGGGACCCCCCCTCTAAAATCCAACAATTTATGGCTGAAAATTACTGAAATCTTGATGGCTATCCTGATAAACCTGATAAAGGTACAAACATAAGTTTTGCATTTCAATATATCATGGATTTTAAAGTGTTACAGACCAAATGTTGATAATGATGCATTAAAATTAAAATGTTGTGCTAGGGGGTTACCTGAACCAATTAAACCAAAAATTCTATCACTGTAAATTTAAGACATTTAAAAGGACATGCAAAGAATTTGTTGTGCCGACTTGGCCGAGAAAAATCACGCAGCCGCCATTTTTAAGGTCTCATGAGTTATGCGACATAAATGTTGCTGAGGGCCTCAAAATTCCCTCTGGTCGGAACAGGTTTAGTGCAAAACGTGGTCCTTCTGAACTTTTGCATAAATTATGATAATGAGTTGGAATTAGCAACACCTTAACATCTCAAAATCTTCCTCTTACATTGACGAAGCAATGTATATACAATGATCGCCGATAAGAAATGGTACTGAGATTTTTTGAACAAAACATTTTGGGGTCCGTTTGGACCCCACTCGGTCCTTTTAGTCGCAAAAAAAGGTCGAGTGCTTGAGGGTTAAAAGTGTGTCTAACGATCTTATCGTGTCAATATCTGTAAATATATTTTCCAGGAAAACTACAAACCAATGTACAATTGCGATTGTTATTATAGAGTTTGCAAATCCAATGAAAACGTGAAGGAAAATATAGAACAAATACATTTTACTAGTAAACATAAGATACAGCACAGAACATTAGCAACAAACATGTAGGATGTCAACTTAGCAACTGTATGTACTAGTAGTTGCCTGAGCGCCGGTATCAGCACAACTCGGGACCTAGCTGAGGCAACTAGGCTCTGAAAAACGAATGTACTTGTGTTTTCCTGCCTAGTTGAGGAAAACCCCATTGGCGATAACGGTTTTGGCGTATCCGCCGCATGAAGATCCCTTTTCCTACGGTTTTCTGCACGTCCCTGTTTCCCTCTAAGTCTTGCCTGCTGCGTTGCAGGGTTTGCTGTCTTTCAGTTACACAGCACAAGACGCCATATGTTTTTGTTGCGTGCACTCATGAGATTTGACTCAATACTTGTACTTTTATTCATACACCACTGAAAAAGGAATGACCACTACTCTCATTAAAGATTTTGCAAGGCTTTAATTGTTAGATCTGCATGGTATTTACTTTCACAATCCTCAGTGCAACAAAAAGGAAGGCATCTGTTGAGTATAAAAGAAAACAATCTCGAATGTAAGATCATTTTAAACTTTATAACCGAACGCGATCCCCTGGACTCATGAAAACAGTAATCATGTGCAGAGCTGGAAACTGATAAATGAGATAACAATCAGGGAGGCGACTAAGAAAAAGTCAGCTGGAAGGAAACTCACAAAAAGAACGAGTACAGAGCTGGTACAATCATTTTTAAAACTTCCTTGGTAATCCACCATACGATGACGAGGAAATTCCCACTATTTAATCAGTGTAATGGCAGTTTGGGAGCTATCGGTATAAAGGTAGGCCCTTTTGACAGTAAAGAATATGAGAGGCAAGGAAATCAGTCGTGGAAGGAACAAGTAGTGGTGAGAATAGAAAACCACCTGAGGTACTGAAAAGATGCAAGGATCTGGACGAGAGTATCCTTGACTTTTGTTACAAGGCACTGCTGAAAAACCAGCACAATGGAGTACTCTGAATATTGTACCCATACCCAAAGCTGGGAATCTAAGACTTACAGAGAACTATCGTGGCATTAGCTTGATCTCTATTGTTGCCAAGACATACAACAGAATGATCCTGAACAGAATAAGACCAGTACTGGATAAACACCTGAGGAGAAACCAGAACGGATTCAAGGTTGGGAGGTCTACTGTAGGGTGCATTCTTGGAATTCGTAGGCTTATTGAAGGTATCAAGACATATAAATTAACAGCAATAATTACATTTGTAGACTTCTAAAAGGCCTTCGATACTATTCACAGAGGTAAGATGCTGAAGATTGTCAGAGCATACGGCATACCCGAAGAACTAGTGGATGCCATAGCCAGCATGTACCAGGATACTAAGGCAAAAGTCATCTCCTCTGATGGTGAAACTGAGCTTTTTAAGTTGTATCCTGGGGTGCTGCAGGGGGATACGCTTGCTCCATACCTGTTTGTGATCGTACTTGATTACATAACGAGGATGGATATAGAGGGTAGTGAGGAAGAACTTGGTCTGCAAGTGGAGTGGATGAGAAGTATAGAAGGATTGGCCCAAAGGTAGTGTCTGACTTGGGTTTCGCTGACGATATAACGCTGCTATCAGGGGTAATCCAACAAGCTAAGGAGCTATTTGTGTGCGTGGAGAGTTCAGTGGGCAAGGTTGGACTTCGTATGATTGCCGGAAACCAAAGTTCATGGCCTTTAACATTCCGACTCCATACTGCCTGAAAACAAACAAAGGTAATGCCTCGGAGAAGGTTAAGGATTTCAAATAACTGGGGTCTAGAATGGAAAGCACAGCAAAGGAAGTTACAGGAAGAAAAGTAGCAGCCTCGCTTGCTTGCAACAGGTTAAAGAAGATTTGTAGATCAAACCTCTCACGTGAGCTGAAAGTGAGGCTCTTCCTCTCGACTGTCGAATCAGTACTCCAGTATGGGTGCTAGTCCTGGACACTTACAACCAAGCTGGAAAAGCAGTTCGACGGTTGTTCTACGAGGTTACTAAGAACTGCTCTCAACGTCCGCTGGACACAGCATACCTCTAACAAGGACGTGTATGCTGACATAACAAAACTTAACCATGACATTCAAATGAGAAGATTAAAGTTGGCAGGTCACTGCCTAAAGCACGGAAATGGTTGCTGACCTGGTACTCTGGCATGGGAAGAGCGGTTATAACGTTTAGAATTGTGTCATAAAAGAAACATTCATTTTTTTTCACACATTGTACTGTCATTATGACCAGCTCGTAGATTTTTACAAAAGATCGTTGCAAAGTTCAACCACGATGTCTGAACATATGTGAGGAAATATCGATAGAGTTATAATTCAAAACATTTCTTATATTCCTGCATTTAAGTCAAAGCAATGTCTTGCCGACGGATCAGACTGGATTGAATACAGACAATGACATTATGTACAATAATAGGCTGCTTTTAAAGCAGTATTACATTTAATTATAGATTATGTATGAAGTTGAAATTTGAATTACTTTATCAAGTCAAATATGCCATCCTTACTTTTTGTTGCATTGATCATCAGTGATAAGGCCATGTTGATTTGATTATATGGATGACATCCTCTGGGAACTCCAAAACTGATGCGAGCGAGCGAATAAAAAAAAAAAGTTTGGACAAAAAAAAAGTTGCCTCCAGTATGAAATCAAAGTGGCCAGGAAGGTTGAACATAAGACTAAATACACATAGAGTATAACAACAGTTAGGTGTAGGGACCAGTATATTATACGGATGCAAGTTAGACATTTTTTTTTCTTCTTTGACCAATCCGAAAAAAAACAGACCTGGAAAAGAATCAGAGGAACAGGTTTCGCCAATTACAAAATGGACACACTATGTCACCATCATGTTATTCTGTAGACTACATTGAACACTTTTTTTATGAGTGTAAATATGTTAAGCCTTTATGGGCGCATATTGAAAAACTATATTGTATCAATTATGGCACATCTTTATCATTAGACTTGCATCATGTAATTGTTGGCTATAAGCTCTATAACATAGTCAAATTTCAGTATATAAACATGTTGATAATGATTGGAAAACACACTATTTCAAAATACAAATACGGAAAGTATGTGGGAACGATAACGTCACTTTTTGAGCAAGAGTGTACTGAGATGTGTTTCTTGATTCTCTGTAACATCTTTGTAACATTGTAAAATAAAAAAATAAAGTCCATAGCTAAGGACCATGGGAAGATCTTTAAAACAAAAACAGGCATTTGGGGTCTTACCGGGGGCCAAGAAGACAAGAAGAGGAAGTCAAGTAGAGTTTATAGTCAATTGTACCAAGTTTCTACAGTCAAAGTTACAGAGACAGTTAGCCTTTATTACTTGGGGATGGGATTTTTAAATGCATGCCAGTGCTTGTGGGAGTCCAAAAATCCACCAAACAGATTCCTTTGTAGCAAAAGTTCTCAAGTTTCCACAATCAGGTCCAGGTTCAGATCCGGACCTGAAAATGATCCTCTGGATCTGAACGGGACCAAAATTTTCTGTACTGGTACCTCCCCCTACCAACAGTATATTTTTTTTTCTGTCCTTTCACATCTTATTCTTTGACTTTAGATTTATTTTGGCATTCTATGGCATTAGACTATGATTATTTATCTGTTTTCTGATACTTTTTTTCCAATCTACGGAATATTTGTGCTCATTTTACAGCTGATTTGCACAATTTATTGTGTGGTCGAAAACTTTTTTTGTTTTTTTTGGAAACGGTCGAAAATTGGTGCGAGTGCGGATGTCATCGATATAATCAAATCAACATGGCCTAACGTGCATAAAAAAACCTGCACGTAGCCCATACTGTCTGTGCCGCTAGTCATCACCGATGTTATATATAATGGTTAAAATAAAGGATGCAAAAGACAATGTAGTAATCTGAAATATGTGCACTGCCATAGATAGAATATATGTTTAATATTTAGAGAAATAAGTCAAATACAAGCTGTGTTTAACATAATGAGATAAACTGAATATGAATGAATGAATGAATGAATGAATGAATGGATGAATTTTATGAATGAATGGATTTTATTGCTCAACAATCGCACAGGGTACAATGTATGGCAATAATAACAACTAATAGCTATACAGATAATAATACTAAGAGGCTACATGCAAAACAACAACAAAATATTATCGATAACAGTACAGTTATGGGTGATTAATCTGGTGTCGCATTTGGAATACATTAAAAAGAAACTGGCCTACATATGAGATGAACATGAGAGCAATACATGGGAAATATCGCTTTCTGCACCCGCGAGAGAGATGTGTGTTTTGGTTCTTATATTCTCAAACAATGTTTCTGTCTCTTTACTGTAGGTAGGACATTTCATAACAAAGTAGAATACATCCTCTATATTTTCATGACATGTAGGACACAGTCTCTGAGTGGCTGATGTGTTACGGTGACGACCGTTTTCGATTTCTAAACAATGTGCACTTATTCTCAGTTTTGTAATGCTGTATGTAAATGGTCTATAATGAATTGATTTAAGCTTTTCTTCCATACCAAAGTGAATTTTGATTTGCGAAGATGTTTTGAGTTTGTTGGTGCTTTTGAGCTGTTCCCTCCAGCCAGAACGAAACGTGTCTTTTAGACGCTCTTTGAATATGTTCCCAAAATGTATGGCATTAACAGTGGGGTTTAGCCAAACATTTTGGAACCCATGTCGGCATAAAATGTCATGAACGTGAGTAGCCCTGTTATGTTTTTCTTCGACTGAAGTGTCGTAAGCCTTTTTAACAATCCTATCATTTGGTAGAGTATGCAATCTTAAGCTTAGCCAGTATTTAATCAGATGTGTTTGACTATCAACGAATAGAGAAAATACTCCTAATTCACCTCTTACGGCGGCATTGACAGAGCTTTTCGGTACATGAAGTAAAATTTTGCAGAAATTTAAAAGAACGTATTCTATGTTAACAGGTCACTACGTAGCTACCTATTATCTCCTACAATCTTAGCTACTTCAGTAGCAGATCACACAATCAGTTGGTTAACATGGTTAGTGTCTGGTGCAAAAATGTTTACATCGGTGCTTATACCCATTTTGGAATTTTGATGGCTTATATAGCGATAATTATATCAAACTTTAAACAAGTTTTAATTGTTATAATGTTATCCTGTGTATTCACTAATGGTATGCCCATCGTCAAAAACAGTTCAGAAGGATATTTAGCTACCAACAACTGTTGCTCGATTTGAAAGAAATAGGTCAGAAAGATATTGTGGCTATGCACCTTTAGATACAACTGTCTATAGTATTTAAATGATTATGATTTTGAATAAAATGTAAATTCTATTTAGATACCTGCTGTGCTCTTAATAATTTTAGGCGTCAGTATTAAATATTCTAAAGGCCATCTTATTGATGTCTTGTACGCATACGCATACGAATATAACAAAGGCATTGTTACGGTAGTAATCCTTTTACAATGCACCATGGAAAGAAATTACTGTCTAAGATTGAGATAAATTAGTTATATATAAGATGTTACATACACTACCTAGTTTCTCCTCCAACAATCCCATACAGCTACTGCAGTAGAATATCAGACACTCAGTTGGTTTCATGCTCTAGACTGGTGATTTTTTTACAACAGATTTTTTTTCTGTAATTTCACCCCGTTTACGCAATCCTGGTATTCTCGGACAGAGCTAGCCCCGCTGTCATCGACCGTATTCGAGGACGATTCGGTCAGCACAAAATTGATTTAAAGAAGTCAGCATTTAACTGAATGAGCCCCATAGGTATAACTAGAGATTGAGTAACGCTTAAATTATGGTCCAAACCTAACCAATGGTTTTGTAGGGTAGCCTACATAAAAAAAATGTCGGCAAGCGGAAAAAATCATAAGTACCATTGTAAAACCAATAAACATCATCTCATCAGCGTCTAGTAAGGATGCGGGTAACTACATTTATACGTCAGACAAACGGATTAACTTCTTTTAGGGATAAGTTCATGTTTTGAACTCCTCCGTATGGAGGAATGCAAGGCAGGCTTTCTGTTTACCGTGTAGTTTTCTTCCAATCATTTAGCTATCAGCTATGAATCAACAAAAAAGATAATTTTTTCACGACCAAAAAAGGCAGGGCAACTTAACCCTGTTACGCTGTCAAGTTTAAATTACTCTGACAAGATTTAACGAAAAGAGAGCTCTCAAGGACTCCAACAGAAAAACGTTTTTTTTCGCTGACAAATCCGATTAAGAACAACTTTTCTTTAACCCTCATCCGACCGTATGGGGTCATTTTTGACCCCAGGCGTATATTTTTATCTGTCATAGCAACATGTTTCATCGGAGAAAAATTTCCTTCCATGAATTTGTTTGTATACATGTCTTACAACATCTACCATTTTTTCACCGAGTTTTGTCCATTATTGTATAAGCTATACTTGAAAGTTTGTGTCTGGTTCGGTGGGGTCAAAAATGACCCCAGCCAATTATGAATCATTAATTACGTAAATATCAAGACATTTCAATAAAATAACAGGCATTCCTCATCATTTCTTTTACAGCAATAAGTTATAGTTGCTTAGATGATCAAACACCGAATCTTTTGAAAGAAATTTAGTATTTTAGTGTAAAACACAGTTTTTCGACATTCTGCATAAATTATGATAATGCGCACTAATTACCTTTGCTAATGAAAGTGAAAATGTTTCAAATTAATCAAGAAACAATATATGGACAGAATGTGCAGAAGGAACCTACAAGAAAGATCTTTGCGGGAAAATACACAAGAGTTATTGTATGTATGTGTCTAGATGGCGGAATATGGTGCATAATTAAGTAATAGACTCGTTATTTTTAAAAAATATTGTATTTTTTCTTGTTGAATAGCATTATTATGCTATAAGTATTATTGCAGCATCAAAACTTTTGTTTAGAAATCGATAAGACAAAACATTGTTTAAGTAGGTTGGGTATGGTAGATTTTCAGAGCAAATGTGATTTCTCCTCATATTCTGCATAAATGATGATAATGTGTAATAACTACTAACACCAAAACTTTTCAAAATATTTTTCATAGATTGGTGAAACAGTAAATACATAGAAATGACAAAATAAGCAGGCAGAAATATGTCTATGAGCAAAACAAAATGGGGTCAAAAATGACCCCATACGGTCAGATTCGTCGTAAAAATGTAACGGTCGGATGAGGGTTAAAAAAAACTCACACCACGATCCCGCGATTCTATTCGACGTTTGAATAAAGAGTGCTGCTAGTATGTCACAGGTTAATGAAAACAAATATAAGCCTGGTCTTGTTGCGCATGGAAGTTAGGTCGTGTTGATTTGATCATATAACATCATCTGGGAACACCAAAGCTAATGCGAGCGCGTAAAAGAAGTTGAGCAAAAAAAGTTGCCTGTATAAAATCTAGGTGCTGAGGAAGGTTGAACATGAGACTTACAGTATGGTATACGAACAATTAGGTACATCCCAAGAGTTCAAAACCGTTATTTCATTACTTTCTTGGACATGTCACAAAAAAGCAGACCTGAACAAAAAAGTGGAATGGGTTTCGCAGATTAGAAAATGTAAACACTATATCGGCAGGCATTTGGGGGCTTACCAGGCCAAGAAAATAACAAGAAGAGCGAAGTCGAGTAGAGTTTATCTATTAGTTGTCATTTGTACCAAGTTTCTACTGTCAAAGTTACAGAGGAAGCTAGCCTTTATTACGCGAAGATAGGATTTTTAAACGCCAGAGACAGTTGGAGACAGATTCCTTTGAAGCAAATTAATAATTATTTTAAGTGTCGCTAAATCTTATTCTTTGACTTTAACATTTACTTTGGCATTTCATTACATTAGTTATCTTTGTTCCGACACTTTTTTCAACCTAAGGAGTATATGTGCTCATTTTTCAGCTCCTCTGCAAGATTTACAGTATGGTCCAATTTTTGTCTTTTTTTTTGGAAACAGCCGGAAATTGATGCTCGCGCGGATGTCATACATATAACCACATCAACATGGCCTTCCATCATTATGATACTATTCAATTTAACTGTTATGTCAAAACAGCATTGATCAGTTCTGGGTCAACCTAGGCGAACATGTCGTAAGCCATAATAACGTGAGCCATAATGATTGAGACAAGAACACCACCACCAACGGTAGCAACAGTAGCCTCCGAGTCTGTTGAAAATAATCAAAGGTAGACCGTGAATATCTGATGTTCCATTTAAAAAAATAATAATTCAAAGACTTGCCAATTAATATGTAGTGAAAAACTGAAGTAAAATTATCAGGTACATATCAAGTATATGCCTGTGCTGTAAGTCAATGTACGGAACAATACATTGCTTTTATCAATAGAGATATAATTTTAACCTTTCTCCCTTTGAGTATTCTAAAGCTACCACCCATTTTGACATGGATCTATAATATAAGTTAGCCTAAAGAGAATTATGTATTTTGTAGATGCTTTTTCTATATGATAATTATCAGATTTTAGTGCAAGCGCAAAGCAGATAATGGTAAGTTAAGATTTTTCAAAAAACTAAAGAAGGGATACTCAATGGAAACTTATTTAACGTTACTAGATAAATTCGAGGTCAGATCGGCAATGTGCAAACTTAGAATTAGCGCCCACCCCCTTGAAATTGAGAGAGGGCGGTACAAAAAGCTACCCGTGGGCGAAAGAACCTGTAACCATTGCATGGCAAAACCGGTGGAAGACGAAATACATTTTATTTCTAACTGCCTCTCTAACGATCAGGAAAGAAATGAGTTATTTGAAGAGGCATGCAAATTCCACAAAAATTTCCAAACGCTTACCGACGAAAACAAAACTATAACGCTGTTAACGTCACATAACCCACGCATCATAGAAAAAGTGGGACACTTCGTCTTCCACTGCTTCCAGAAAAGAAGTCAAACCCTAAATACGTAGATTGTAGCTCCCAGCAGTCCATACCATTGATAGAATAGTCACTCGATTACACTTGTCACCATTGTTATCTATACCAAAGTATTTCATTTTATACATGTTTATTATATCTTCTGTATGTTTCATGTTGCAATTAGCCCTCGGGCAAGAACTTGCAAATAAACTTCCTACTAATAAATGGACACATAGGGCGTGTACGTGTACCATAGCATAGAGGACATGCTGAGACATTTCTGCGCTGACGCAAAAAGGTGTCTGTGTTCTTACCATCATCAGTTGGCATGGATCCAATGTCCGTTGTAACACGGGGAGGCATGGTGGCCTGTGGTTGTCCTATGCACAGCACAAAAACGAATATTTAAGCATACTTTCCGAGATACTTAAATGTAGCCTAAAGGTGGGAAATATTTCCGCAGAGTTTACGGTACCGTAAAGACCACGGAAACCATGGTTTTATATTTCCGTAACCTTTCCGTATTCGTTAAGGCAGATTAAATACATGCAATATCTTTACATAATCTTTAAGCATCCTTATATGCGCCGTATATGAAACGGGTATTGCTTATGTACAGAAAACATCTACAGGCTTTGAACCGACCATACGTTCACATACAATCAGTTGACCTTCGCCTTTTTTTTTCGTGGTTCTCTACGGTGGAAATTACCAATAGGAGATGATATATTTTCATTGCCCTTCCGTTACAATTGATCTCATTTACATACTCTTATTAGTATAGGTCTATGGAGACCTCCCCCTTTTATGTATAGGTGGAAAAAAAAGATGTCAGAATGGTAGCGTTTATTTTTAAGAAGAGGCATTGCTTTTACCAAATTAAGAGTATTTTCTGCTCAATATACCACATGCGCCGTTCAATAAAGCAGCGGCTTCAAATGAATAGCTCCTGCTGTGTTTGCGTGTTAAGTTTAACCAAGAAAAGAAAATCTCCTCCTGTGTGAAAGCTACATATAACAGATACAATATTTCCGATGTCTTTCCGTTACGTTTGAGCTGACTTTACATAAAAGGGGGGAGGTTTAAGCAAACCTCCCCCCTTTTATGTGTAGGTGGAAAAAAGGTGTCGGAAAGGTAGCGTTAATCATTATTTGAAGAAGAGGCATTGCTTTTACCAAATTAAGAGTATTTTCAGCTCAATATAGTACATGCGCCGTCCACTAAAGCAGCAGCTTGAAATGAATAGCTCTTGCTGTGTTAGCGTGTTAAGTTTAACAAAGAAAAGCAAATGTCGTCCTGTGTGAAATCTACATATAAAAGATACAATCTTTCCGATGTCTTTCCGTTACATTTGAGCTGACTTTACATAAAAGGGGACAGGTTTAAGCAAACCTCCCCCCTTCTATGTATAGGTGGAAAAAAGATGTCGGAAAGGTAGCGTTAATGATTACTTGAAGAAGAGGCATTACTTTTACCAAATTAAGAGTATTTTCCGCTCAATATACCACATGCGCCATTCACTAAAGCAGCGGCTTCAAATGAATAGCTCCTGCTGTGTTTGTGTGTTGAGTTTAACCAAGACAAGCAAATCTCCTGTGTGAAAGCTACATATAACAGATACAATCTTTCCGATGTCTTTCCGCTACATTTGAGCTGACTTTACATAAAAGGGGGGAGGTTTAAGCAAACCTCCCCCCTTTTATGTATAGGTGAAAAAAAGGTGTCGGAAAGGTAGCGTTAATCATTATTTGAAGAAGAGGCATTGCTTTTACCAAATTAAGAGTATTTTCAGCTCAATATAGTACATGCGCCGTCCACTAAAGCAGCAGCTTGAAATGAATAGCTCTTGCTGTGTTAGCGTGTTAAGTTTAACAAAGAAAAGCAAATCTCGTCCTGTGTGAAAGCTACATATAAAAGATACAATCTTTCCGATGTTTTTCCATTACATTTGAGCTGACTTTACATAAAAGGGGGGAGGTTTAAGCAAACCTCCCCCCTTTTATGTATAGGTGGAAAAAAGATGTCGGAAAGGTAGCGTTAATCATTATTTGAGGAAGAGGCATTATTTTCCGCTCAATATACCACATGCGCCCTCACTAACGCAGCGGCTTCGCCTGAATAGCCCCTGCTGTGTTAACGTGTTGAGTTTAATCAAGATAAGCAACATTTACTCATGGTTAAAACTTACATATAGCAGATACAATTTTTGGAATGTATAGGTGCAAAAAAGATGTCGGAAAGGTAGCGTTAATTATTATTCTTAAAAGATGCATTGCTTTTACCAAATTACGAGTATTTTCCGCTCAATATACCACATGCGCCGTTCACTGAAGTAGCGACTTCGCCTGAATAACTCATTCTGTGTTAGCATGTTTGACGAAACCATGAAAATCAAAATATCCTCATGGGTGAAACATAAATATAACATATGGTATCTTTCCAATGTCTTTACGTTACCTTTGAGCTCACTTTACACAAAAAGATGCTATGTACAGGTGCAAAAAATATGTCGGAAAGGTATCGTTTATTTTTTCCAGTAGTATCGTATGTTACCGATATCGTTCCGTTACCTTTGCCTTTGAGCTTACTTTTCAGAAAACTCTCAGAACTTTCTTTACAGAGGTGGAGATCGATAGTTACTGAAAAAGATGTTGGAGAGGTAGCGTTGAAAGCAATGAAATTAAATATTTAACCTCCTTGTTGAAAGGAAACAACAGTCGCCGGGAGCACTGCGTACATGCCGCCGAAGATTGGTGGTCATAATTACGGCGTGTTCGCGTTCAGGGTAAGAGGACTAGTACTGGGCGGCCTTTCCAGTATGTCGCTCGCGGGTGGCTGTGCCTTGCAGCTTGGCATCCCGACGAAGCAGAAATCACGTTCTCCCAGAAAGGCTGGTATTTTCTAGTGTGGTAACAGTTGTGTTTAGCTTAACCTTAGCTAAACAGCGTACAAAGGGGATGGTGTTTTTCAAATTCAAATTTATTCGCCGTCAACTATGAATAACGAACAACGCGGCATTGAATTTCTAATTATCAGCTCCCAGAAGAGGCCAGTCATGTGATAGGGCGTTATCCAATGACAGACAAAGGTGAGTTTTCTAAACCTAACGAATATGCCATAATTTATAGAAGAAACCAGTTTGCAGGGCGTCTGTTTCGGGACAAGTCAAGAAGGAGCATTGGACCGGTTTCAACACACGGATTATCGGCGTGGCTTTGCCGCAAATGCATTCCAACGGAACTACAGGACGGAACGGACATAACCATAGGACACTCACGGCTTGCCGGAAACGGAGTACGTATGTTGGTGAGTCTTCAACGGGGCACAACTCAGGGTGAATTCAAGACTATGTCGTCTTGACCAGCATAAGCTGGCGGAGACATGGAGAGCACGGCCTGTTCATCACAAAACAGTACCTGTCTTCGGGAATCTCAGCGGATTTTTCCTAATGTGATGGCCAGATGGAACTATGTTGCTTGAAATGACGTCTTTCCAGGCGTATCTCCCGACACTGGACTCCAAATTGTGGACTTGAATGTAGCGGAGATTCGTGTATGGATATTGTACACCGATTGTTCCCTTGGTCGACCAATCCAAGTCCACAATTAGAATCACAAGATAGTTTAGACGGCGAAGCCATAGATACCGGTGTAGGTATGATTCACACCAAATAAGACACGCATACCCGATGCAAAAGTTCTAATTTAAGCCACACAAAACACATAAAGCCTACCTAAAGATGCGGAAAGGTTTAAACTTACGCCGCCTTTACTAAAAAGAAATGACAACTATAGTCCAAGGAAAGATCACGGAAAGCGTTCGGATAAGTACGTTTTTGCACTTTTTCACGTGCCTTTCAGTGTGTGTAAACGACACATAAACGTGGGGAAATCGTGACGGAAATCGACTGTAAATGTGGTCAAAAGATCACGGAAAGGTCTTTCCGCCCGTATAGGTTACGAAAAACTGTCATTAACGACGCCTTTAAGCGTCTAATAGTTGCGGAAAGGCACGTGAAGGAGTGCCGAAACGCACATTTAAGTGCCAATGTAAAGGTAACATTAAAGGGAACCTTTACGTTCACGGATAGATGTCGTTAAGTTGCGGAAAGGGTGCAGAAACGTCGCGTTTACGTTGAGTTTAAGCTTGCTTAAATACCAAATTTCGTGCTGTGTATGGTGGTCAGACTGCCAGGTGGCATCGTCGGGCCAGGCTCTCCCTCAGTAGTCAGGTCACCTGGTGGCATCGTGGCCTCAGGTTGCCCTTCTGTGGTCAGACCGCCAGGTGGCATTGTGGCCTCAGGTTGCCCTTCGGTGGTCAGTTCGCTAGGTGACATCGTGGCGTCAGGTTGCCCTTCGGTGGTCAGACCGCCAGGTGGCATCGTGGCCTGTGGTTGCCCTTCGGTGGTCAGACCTCCAGGTGGTATCGTTGCCCCAGGTTGCCCTGTGGTGATCAGACCGCTAGGAGGCATCGTGATTTCAGGCTGCCCTTCGGTGGTCAGACCGCCAGGTGGCATCGTGGCCTCAGGTTGCCCTTCGGTGGTCAGACTGCCAGGTGGCATCGTGGCCTCAGGTTGCCCTTCGGTGGTCAGACCGCCAGGTGGCATCGTGGCCTCAGGTTGCCCTTCGGTGGTCAAACCGCCAGGTGGCATCGTGGCCTCAGGTGGCCCTTCGGTGGTCAAACCGCCAGGTGGCATCGTGATTTCAGGCTGCCCTTCGGTGGTCAAACCGCCAGGTGGCATCGTGGCCTCAGGTTGCCCTTCGGTGGTCAGACCGCCAGGTGGCATCGTGGCCTCAGGTTGCCCTTCGGTGGTCAAACCGCCTGGTGGCATCGAGGCCTCAGGTTTTCCTTCGGTGGTCAGACCGCCTGATGGTATGGTGGCCTCAGGTTGTCCTGTGGCGATCAGACCGCTAGGAAAAGTCGTGATGTCAGGCTGCCCTTCGGTGGTCAGACCGCCAGGTGGCATCGTGGCCTCAGGTTTTCCTTCGGTGGTCAGACCTCCAGGTGACATCGTGGCCTCGGGTTGTCCTGTGGTGATCAGACCGCTAGGAGAAGTCGTGATGTCAGGCTGCCCTTCGGTGGTCAGTCCGCCGGGGGTCACAGCTGCACTTGCTGTTGAGACCTCAGCGGTCTCTGTTGTGATTCCTGTGGCATCATGGAAATACATGTTAAGCTCCAAGGCACCAGCCAATACAAATGGGTCTCAATTCTGTGTCGTAACCTACGCCAGAATGGTAAGGTTATGATTTGAGTAGAGGCATGGTGTTGTGTCTCTATATGTAGGTCAAAAGCATATAACTACTGTAGCTGTGGATGGCAATTCATGATATTTGGTATTTAATTAGGAGTTGCAGGAAGGAAAACGGTTCACCTGGCGATTTTCGTCGGCGCTGCAGGGAGGCGAGTGTGTTTGTGTGTGTTTGCGTACAAGATAACTTGAGACGTTTTGGATCGTCTTGATTGAATTGGTAGTTATGTATGGGTTAGCAAAATGAAGGTAGAGTTCGATAAGGGGCCACTTGGCGATTTTTTCATTGGCGCAGCAGCGGGGCGAGTGTGTTTGTGTGTGTGTTCGCATACAAGATAACTCGAGTCGATCTGGATCATTTTGCATGATTTTTGGTGGTCGTGTGGGGGCAATAAAGGTCACGTGGCAAGGAATAAGTCGTGTAACTTTATTTGGGCTCCCTGTTCCCTGCTTGTTTTGTACTACAACATGCGATTTTGTTGTTATCTTTGGAAGAGAATACGTTAAACAGGGATTAGTGAATTTGCATTATTTTCAGTTTGAACATGCCTTAGGTGATGATTAAAAAAACTGAAATGTATTGAATGAAAATTTGGGCTTTATTTACACAATTACTATGGAAACTCTGTAATTCCAGAAATTGACCTCTTTTCATGGACACTAAGCACTTCCTCAGACGCCACCTGTGCAGCACATGTGCAAAGTTAATTACATGTTTCTAATGGCAAAACATAGATGTTATATTTGCTGACACGTTGTTTATTAGTTTGCGGGGTGCCATATGCATGTTCTGTGTTTGTTTGCAGACTATGTCTTGAAGCAAAAGTGTATTGGGAAGAGATTCACCATTTTGATGTGATTGGGTGTTTCCCCCCTTATTTTGACGAGCCTTACGTGGCTTGGAAATGTGAAATGTTTTTACCTTTGCCAAGAATGTTATGTTTTCAGATGTATTTGTGTAGTTCATGACCTTAAAATCTTTGATAAAGGCACTCCCCATAATAAGCCTTGATTATTATTTTTTTTTCTATTAGCTTTTGGACAGACGAGGACGATGTGGCACTGCACTCAAGTTTTTGTAACTTATATTAACAATGCCACATACACGGTACAGACAGAAGGAAAGTCGTGTAAAGTGCCTTTCCCAAGGGCACAACGTCGGGGACATGGTGGGAATCGAACTCAGGACCCATAGATTCCGAGCCGAAAGCTCTACCAGTTACGCCACGCCCGACGCCACGACAAGCCTTGATTACTTGGTGAAGGTACTTGTTTCGTTGAACTCTAGTTTATTATTTGTCTTAACGGGGTTTTCCACAAAAGCTCCGGTACGTTGCTAGCTATGTATATGCAAGAAAAGTGGTATCTACCAATAGCGGTAAATTGGTAATGTTTGCTTTTTTACTTACCCGGCACATTTTGAGCGATATGACAGAGTGCACAACAGCCTGCTCGTGTTATCGGCTATCTACAGCTACCACACTCAAGCTTTTGAGGCCCTCCACTTCTAAGTCCTTTTACTCTTGATCAACGTGTCGTGAGGCCACTACATTTTATAGAATAGGTATAGACATAATATCTGACAAGTGTAAGACGTTTGACGTTACGATGACGTAATATGACGTATTTATGACGTCACCGATTGGATTGTTTTGGCCGGACCGATGAAAAAAGTGTATTCTCAGAAAACTTCAAGTTTTGCTTCAAAAATGTAACAGCAAGTGCACATGACAGAATAATAATGTTTGTTACGACTTGTGTTGCCAACAGCAACACCAATTACGTCAAAATGACGTCATAAAATGACGCCATGCACATCTAAACTACCAGTTGGGCTCCGCCATATTATATTCACCACCTTCAATTTTTTGAAATCCTTTTTTTGCGACAAATAATCACAAAAGGCAATGAAAATAGACTAAATATATTCATTTAGATGTTTTTTGATGAAAAAATACCAGGTAGCTTGTTATTCTTTATCTAGCCGCACGGTCCGCCATCTTGGATTTTGGACTGATGATGTCATCAAATTAGCATATTTTATGTATATATAATTATGAAAGATATGCCAAATAACATGAGATCTTATTTATGTAACAAAATAGCAGTAATATAGCAAATAAACGTGAAAAATACATTGTTAAAACCGAAATAAGCGTTTTTTTGGCAAAACTGCCTGTCCGCGTAGCACAGTGGTAGTGTATTCGGCCCGTGATCAAGAGGTCGCCGGTTCAAATCCGCCTGCCGTGTTGCCGGTCTTGTGCCCTTGGGAAAGGCACTTTACACGACTTTCCTCACTTAACTCAAATGAAAAATGAGTCGTCCCTCGGATAGGACGTTAAATGGAGGTCCCGTGTATATTATATAAATGTAGGTTAATGCATATTGACAGACTCGATCACCTTCTCTCATGAAAACCCTGATAATATGTCAAAATGCATGAATCCCTATATATATGTGTACCTTTAGATGGTTTAGCTGTCAAATGTCCTTTTTCACATAATGACCCTGTATAGAAGGCCAACTACTAGTATCAAATACTGTTGTTCGGTTTCTGCCGCGAGATTTGCAAATAAACTTCAAACTATTTTTTTCCGATGTACAGGTATGTTTGCAGATGAGGTTGTCCTTTCTGACCTCTGGTATCCAGGCCAGGAATAAAACAAACCTCCATGTCCATGCCAACTGTTTGAAGTGTCACCGTCTGTGTAACTTTTCCTCATGATAAGTTGTGGGGTCTGTTTTGTCATCCTACCATCATCACTTTTATGTACCGGTAGCAGTTGTGACTCCTAATGAGAAAAAAGCAAGATGCGGAATCACTCTGAACTTCAGTTTTTCAGTAGTTTCATGCACTTGCATCCGTTGGTTGTCAGGACTTTTGTCTTGTTGTCCAGTTTCATCTTTGATACCCCATTTGTTCAGATTGTGCACACATGTTAATATCCGGTGTAATAGTTTGTAGTTTAACTCTGCTAACTTAGTGTCTTTACAGGTCTGCGTGCTTAACCATCTCCAGATATTTTCCCATGCCAGGGTTTCAGTAGGAAATATGGATGGCCATTTTCTACAGCATATTGTTTCTTTGACCTGTGCCTGAACTATTGTACTGTAAAATAATTTGCACGTGTTCTTGTTTTTGGTTTGTTTTGTTGTTTTAACATAGCATGGGAGGATATTCTAGGTATATTATGAAGACATCAAGGCAAGAACTGTCATGGCTGATAGGAATGATTGTTTATTCCAAGTTATTCGTGGATGGAATCATGTCGTGTCTTAACATTTCAGTTTGTACAGTATACTTGCCATGCCTAGCACATTGTGTTTCTATTATTTTAGTAGGCACTGCTTAACCGGAATCTCTGATAGATAGAGTAATGGTATAATACAACAATCCCGGACCGGTCTCTGGCCGTCTGACGAATGTCTGAATCTTCAAATCTGAAGTGATCTGTCAATCATACACACAATGGACACATTGTTTTGTTAAGTTTCTGTAAAATGAAGCTGTCTTTGAGCGAAAATTATAGATGATGCTTTTTATTTCACCAAACGGAAACATCAAAGGTTTGTCTCTCTCCCGTTCAAACCCGAGGGTAATAACAATCACCGCTTTTGATGGTGATACCCAGATGTTCCAAAATAAAACGCAGGATCGACAGAATTCGAAGGGCGCACATTACAAAAGATAGGTGGGAAAATTGCAGTCCAGTAACATCACTATTTTCAAAGACTTCACGGTATTCTTTAATAGCCTTGCATGGTGCATGTGCCACGCCCGGATATATCCGGTATAGCGTATTCCTCCAGAGTAGCAGCTTTGCGCGTGTGTAGCGCACGAACCCCGGAAGTTAAGGACTTCGGCCTTGTTCGTTTTTTTTTTTTTGTAGGTCAGCGGCCAACCCTGGCACTGATAGCATTTTATAGGGATGAAGGCAGTTTATAAGGATTAAACTATGATAAGTATCATATAGTACATTACAGACGTTTGTACAAAACATACACTCCAGTGGACATTCAGAAATCATAATTGCAGTTCTTGATTCATGCCGTTCGAATTTGGTGGAGGTAGGTTAGTTTAGATGACGTCTTTAAGCGGTAGCACTTTCCAAGCCTTTGGAAAGTGTAGTATATAAAGTTAGTATATAAATACCCAGTGCAGTAGCTGCCAATGATGGTAGAACATGCTCTTTCTACAATTGTTCCAGAAGTCTTGTTATTTGAGATGGATACACAACTACAACTACAAAGACAGGTAATGATATTGAATACAGGAATAAAAGATCTGTTGCTCAGTGATATCAGGTTTAGTCACCTCGATTATTATTTTCTTAGGTTTATAATATCAAATTTAAAAATGTAGGAATCTTGTTTTTTGTTGTTGCCCGCCTTGTTTTTTTCCCGTGCTATCTCACTAAATTTTAAGGAGGATGTAATCCATAAGATTTACTTGCTGTGTCACTGTGGCCTATGTCAAAAAGTTTTTTGTTCTGATTGTACTGATTAAGAACAATCATATAGCTGAGAGGGACCTAAAATGCGCCGCTTTTTCATTGGCACAAACTCACAGGGCTCCATCGCTAGTTGCCAGAATGTGGTCAGGTTTTGATAAATGAAATTTTAACACATTAATCTCAATAGCAGATTTGAGTAAGATGCGGCTGGATGTAACATACAGCTGAATGTAACATGTTAAAGTGTAACAAAACTTGCAGTCGCTCATCCCGCTACGTGGGAAACGAAGTAGTCAGAAGGCAGTGATGTTTATGTTGTTTTTCTATTCAACAAACATAGTAACTGTAGTAGTGTTTTGTGAAGCTTCACTTCTTATTTGTATAATATTTATGTGGCTGCTTGGTACAAGTTCAGGTGCTCCAATATCAGGGAATCACACTACATTCAGCTGTCATTGATCTAGGAAACAATGTATTCACAACAGTGCAAAATCGCGTCCCGGTTAAATCACTGCAAGGAATAGCCATTATCAATCTAAACCCAACAAGCATTCCAGCCTGCAAAGGTATGCATCACGAAATGTCAAGACCACGTCAAACAAATTGGAAACAGAATAATAGCTACCGTTTCTCTGCAGTAAACCTGAGATGTTCTGAAACCCTTCCACACAAAAAATTAACATACTTCATTATTTGCCCTTGGTACTGAAGTCGTTTCATACAAAACACTAACATAACTGAGATGTTTAGTTTAGATTCCTTTCACACAAAGTTTCACAAATTGGTCCTTGGTGCTGAAATCCATCCACACAAAAGTTAACACATCTGCACTTGGTGCTTAATTCCTCACACAAGACAGCTGGCATCTTTACATCCGACAGGGATTTCGACAGGGGCTACTACATCAACAGAGATAATCGATAAAGACAAACTGTCAGGTCATCACTGTATCCTCATTTTTACTTGGAATTACAGGCCTACTATACTGAAGGGATCTCATTCATAACATAACAAACTGATACAACTACATCCTAGATTCATAGGCGGCCGTCCCTAGAGTGATCCCATCGTAGCAACTATTCAGTTTTGACCCCATACGGTAATCTACGTCACCCAAAAGGTATGCTAGTTTGAGGTTTAAAGAAAAGCTTGTCGTCTAAACATCAAAGTGTTCTTCTTAAATAAATAAAAAACAATTGAAACACATACAGACGGACACACCCAAAAAAATATCTCTATTTTTATGGAAATTGATACCAGAAGGCATGAGACATAACGAGAATTTTTGGTAAATGCCATATATGCTTGGGCTACGGCCTATGGGACAGCAAATCAAGGACACCAACATTGTGGTCAACTACGTGCGCGTTTCGGTCATTTCGAAACTAAATACAACATTGTGCCGTAACCATGTACACTTAATGCAGTTAATGCTTACCAACTTTAGGAAATATTTTGACTTCGCACAGGGTGAGTATTCGGTCGGATCCGCGAAGACGGACGCCCACGTAGCGTCCCCGCATTCCATGACACGAAACGGAAATGGACGTCTGGTTCAAGTCGATTTGATGGTCTTCACCACACATAGGGTTCATTTCTACCTGCTCTCTATCCCCAATGTGGATGTTGAAGGGGTTGAGTCGCTCTGCGCAACAGTCCTGGCGGTTATAGATGACCACTCTGTTGATATTAGAAAATAAGCAAAAGTAATGGATGAACGTTCAAATAAAACATCAGATAATAGTTTATTTATCTATTGCTTTGGCTGTACAGCACGCACAGCCAGACCTGCCCAACTTGCCAGTGACTATAACCTGAGTCTAGCCCTGCTGACAGCTGGCAGAGACAAAGACCAGGCAATTATCATTGTCTTCTATCATAGATAAAGATATATAGATGATGCTGCTGCATCATATATAGACTCAGTTAGCTAAGGCGAACCAGTCATGCTTGATTTGAGCTCGGGCGCGTGTCCCCTTGTCCAGCCGAATTCGAATGATGTTCGATGATGTTCTGTTATGTCATACGAACCGAACGCGCGTTCGACCCTTCTCAATGACCGTAAGTCATTTCTGGAGACCCCTAGCGAAGTTGGTGTTGGCTCCCCTAGCAACACATAGCAACCACCTTTGACCCCAAGTTACCCCACTGTTGACTAATTGCCCCCTCTCCGCAGTCAAACGCAGGTCACCCTAGAACGCGTTATTCTCTAAGATACGGCTTAGGCCGGGTCACTGACTGACCCCGCTGCATGGGTGTAAACAACAGCTTATTTTGCAACAAAGACACCTTAGATATACATAATGTTTATACTTTTTCGTATCTACAGGATTTGCCCAGCACAGCCAAGTGGATATTTATTGCATTGCAAAAGATCAGCCAACGTCGTGGCCCCTCAAAACTTTTCTCCAGTTGTCCGGGACACAGTCAATTTTGTTCACGGTCGGATAGTCCAGTTCCTCACCTTTACATTGATACCAAACTTGAAGGGTAAATTTTAGGAGAAACGGTTTTGCCCCCAAATTAACTGCGAACATGCGCAAATCACAGTGGTGAAGTTTCAGTCTGGTTGTAGCTACCCAAGCACACTACCCTGCGGACGGACCCAATTTTTATACATTTCGCATTGTGTCACAGACCTTATTAATTGGTACAAGAATCTGAATGGGTGTGGCTGTCATATGCAATATAATAAGTGGCATGATGATAATCAAACACACATAGACACAGAGTTTTAGTACAAAGTAAGAGTTTTTAAGATTCATCATATTTTGAGTCAATCTGTTTCGAACTTCTGGTCCGAACCTGGGTTCGAACGGTGGAACCCAGCCGGTACGTTCCATGTTCGTGCCGCGGGGGTCAGGCCTAATGTTGCAAGTTCAACCAGCATTTGGAAAAGTTTATGTAACTAACGGATCAAGTCTTGCCGTCGCAAATAGATTTCGGGAAACCCACCAAAATAAAACTAACATTATCCAGAAGCCAGAATAAGTAGGATTCATGTGCAAGCGCAATGATGTCAAAACATCATGTCTGAGTTTTGTAAAGCATAGTGAAAGATCAGTGTGTGCGGTTTCTCTTTCGAGAAAAAGACGCCAGGAAATTTGACATGGCTGTAGTTTTTTGGGGGGCAAAACCGTTTCTCCTAAAATTTACCCTTCAAGTTTGGTATCAATGTGAAGGTGAGGAACTGGACTGTCCGACTGTGGACAAAACTGATTGTGCCCCGGACAACTGGAGAAAAGATAATCACAAATACACAGACAGAAAATTGCTTTTTTTTTCGGGGGCCACAACGTTGGCTGAACTTTTGCAATGCAATAAATATCCACATGGCTCTGCTGGGCAAATCCTGTAGATGTGAAAAAGTATAAACATTATGTAGGTCTGAGGTCTTTTTGTTGCACAACAGGCACTTATTTACACCCATGCATAGAGGTCAAACCAGGGCAAACCGCGATCAGGCGCACGACCTGTCGCAGAGAAGGCTGCGCAGAACGGATGCGCATAGAGCTCTGCGGTTCGACTGTCCGCCCAGTGTGAAAACATCCATAGAGGGGTTCCACCAAGCCAGTTGAGGTGTTACCTGGAACCCCGGTGTTGTGAAGGGTTGTTACAGACAGTACTGTCTGGGGAAGACAACATGATGTGTATTGAGCATAATTCATATGTAGTAGGTAGTCACTGCTAGATTTGTACTCTGACCGTCTGCAAATATCTTAGAATATGTAAGTTACAGTATTGCTATAATCTATTGGGCAGATTTTTAGTGTTACACCCGCTTTCGTAGGTTTCTTTCTGCCAGTAATAAAATTTGGTTTCCACTAAGCCCAAATAGAAGCAAGGGGGTTATATCACTGCCAGTATAACGCCCCCCCCCCCCCCCCACACACATGTCCCTTGTCCAATTGTTGCTATTTATAGAAGTGAAGGGAATTAATTTTGAGGTCATATTAGCATCAATGCTCCAGGTTTAGCAATTAAAGTAGCTCTCCAGAGAAAGCATCCACTTCGAATTGATTGGTTTAGCTTTAGAAGTTCTGTATAAACCCACTTATGTTAGACACCAAAATACATACACGAATGGAGCCATGATGTTTCCCCCAAACAAAGACTTCGGATATTTTCTTGTTTACGAGTTACTAAGTTGTTACTTTATTCACAGTATCCTAAATTTGGCTTGTCAGATTTGCAGTTCTTTGTGTTTTGATCAATTTGCCAAAGCAGCTTTGTAGTAAATTCTACTCACATAAAGCAACACTAGAAACATGACCAAACCAGTTTTGTAATTTAGATTCATTCTAGCAGCAAGGACGTTGTATGTTTTATAATTTAATATAATGTCATTGATTCTAAATAGCGTTTGTTTATTGTTTGTCAAACCAAACCAAGCCAAGCCAAGCTGTCTTGCACATATACTTTGCCAGGTAAAGGTGTGAACAATTCGCCTATGAGAGCCTGGTTTCCTACTGTCAGGGGGTTCTGTAAAAAAGTAATTGGCCCTATTGTTCCTTTATCAAAACAAACGTGTCACATTTCATCTCTAGAGTAGCCCAAAATTGAAATTTTGTCATCTTTTTTTCTTTCGTAAAAGCGCTAGCTTATGCAATATTTTCATTTGTCACAAAAGACATGTATGGAAAGTACACATGTTGCACCTCAATGTTCAACGTGGCCCATGGTTGTTCCCTTTTTCCAGGCTTGCATGAATATTGCAAATATGCCATTTTTTATAATATTTTGAACATAATAAAGAATATTTATGTTAAAATCACACTAGTAAGTGTGGGACAGGTTGAATATTGTAGAATATTCCTAATACATAGATACAATGTTTGTGTGACAAATATGTTCCTTGGGCTAGCGCCCGGAGCCTAAAAGTGATAAAATATAGCTGTGCTTATCATATTCGTATTTCAGAATAAATGAGCTTTAGGTGATATCTGTATGGTGTGACACTAAGTTATAGGTATTGTGCTCCACTTCCTGTTAGAAATTTTTGCATATAGCAAGCCAAGAACAATATATGGCACATCCAAGTTGGTTGGTCCGTTAATAGGCAGGAGGGCCATAAACTGACTTATGGTCATTGAGTTTGGTTACTGTAATTGCAGAAATGTTCGCGGTGGATTAATGTTCGTGGTTTTCGCGGTGACCACTTAACCGCAAAATTAAAACCACCGCGAACATTTTTCTATTGTGGTATTACATTGCAGTCTATGGTGTAACCGCGAACTTAAATACACCGCGAAAAGTCATTTTCCCGCTACAGCGAAATCAAATCCCCGCGAAATTAAATGCATTTACAGTATATACTCCTATTCTATGTAAACAAGCGCCATAAGGACTATTTATCCTTGGTGGATGTCTGTGAAATAACATTTACGGCGTTATACTCGGCTGTAAATAAGAGTATTAATCTTAATAGTACGCGATATTTGAATAGTATCTTTTCTTTTATAGAGAAAAGTCATTGGCTATTTTGTTTAATCATTTGATGTTTTTTTTACAATGCTGAGTTTTCAAGCAAGAACTGAACTTTTTAAAATAGCCTCGGACAAAAAGTAATAAGTACGAGGTAAGCTTTAAGATTTTAAAATGTCCTGGTGTGAGGATTTGTTTTTACCTGCCCGTAGACCTATAAAATAATACCACTTTTTTAAAACCAAAATGTGTATTCAATGTATTTCAGGTAGTACTAAAACCGTTGTGAAATTTCATCGTAGTGCGACCGAACAATCAAAAGCTACATTCAGTATCTGACAAGTATTGGAAGTTTTATGTCACGATGACCTAATTTAACGTAATTATAACGTCATCAATTTGATTATATTAGCCGGACCCATAAAAAAAGTATTGTGGGAAAACTTCAAGTTTTGCTACAAAAGTGTAACAGCAAGACTAGTGCAAATAGCAGAATGATAATGTTTGTTACGACTTGTGTTGCCAATAGCAAAACATGACGTCATGCACATCTAAGATACCTGTTGGGCTCCGCCATATTATGTCCACCACCTTGAATTTTCAAAAATATTTTTTTGCAACAAATAATCACAAAAGGTAATGGAAAGAGACTTAATACATTTATTTAGATGGTTTTCGATGAAAAAAATAACAGTTAGTTACAAATTCTAAGCTACTTTTTCTTGATCTGGCCATACAGTCCGCCATCTTGGAATTCGGTCTGATGACGTCATCAATTTAGCATAATTTATGCGTATCTAATTATGAACGATATTGTAAATAACGTAAAATTTTATCTATGGAAGAAAATAGCAGTCATATAGCAAATAAACGTGAAAAATACATTGTCAGAACCAAAAAAAGGGATATTTGGCAAAACTGCCTATCGACAAACGGTTGCCATGGCAACAAGAAAAATGGGAATTTTTCCAAACGTCTTGAAATTTGTTGCCAACAATATTTTAGATAAAAGCTCACCAAATTTGGTGGCTTAATCATAGGCCGTTCTGGCGTTATGCGACTTCAAAGTTGACGCAGGCCTCAAACCCCCCACCCCCTGTCTGAATATGGTCAAGCCAATTGAGGATGGTATATCTTTTGACAGTGTATGGCAATGAATAGAAAAAGACGATAGCAGTCTATGACTACAAAAATGGCTGTTCTCATTGAAATGTCAAAAATGCTGTCGCCTGACTAACCGACTTAACTTTAAGAAAATTAGGGATATTAACCCCTAAAAATTGGATGTCGCCTGAGAAGATACGAAGACTTCAAATAGTGGCCAAAATAGGAACAATTCAGTTCCCCAAATGATTTTCGGCAGGTGAAACCACGTTACTGTTTCTGATATTGGAGTCTGTGTGAGGAGGTTTATGCCTGTCGCCAAATTCGGTAACAAACGTTTTCAGTCTGACTGGGTCCAATAATGCTGCCTTATTTTTAATGTTTCTAGGGACGTCAACTTATGCATAAATGATGTAGCCAAAAATGCTAATTCTTTTAAAGAAAATTGGTTAAGTCTACTGTTGTAACGGTAACGTTTGTAAACCTGTTCTGTAATGTATTACCAATGGGACCGGAAATAATAAGTTGCCATTTGTTGGCTATGGTTAATTAAAAGAGGAAGTTTTCTAAACAACCAGGTCGTTTTTACTGAAAATAAAGCCTATTCATTTTTCGACCAAAAAATGCCATTTTGGCATTTCAATCAAAACGAGTGATACACGTTATATTACATCAATTCCAGTTACTACAATCCTGGTGAACTAGATCAAGTGGGATCCACGGTAAGTAATAAATGGAATTGTTACGTACACCGGACTGAGCATTTCTATGCTATATTCTTTGCGATATAATATTTGTCAAAAAAAATAGGAATGGTACATTTTCTTTTTTCAATGGCTTTATAAATGCATTGATTTCGGTGGATAGATATGCTATTATGACATTATAAATAAAAGTAAATTAAGGGGCTCAATACTTGTGTGTAGTATAGATGTATTTTGCTTGTGATTGATTGCATTAACATTCTTTATTAAGCATCACAGATAGTACTACTGCTAGTCTAGGAAATAGATCCCACAAATAAAAGATACCATAATGACCAGAAGGTCCTTTTACACACCGGTAGTATACTAGTAAGTTAGTGTGCGCTTGTTTTTGTTTGCACCTTTGTGTGAAAAGACTTAAAAGATTTAAGGCACAAAAACCCCTTTTTTCTTATTATGTTTGTATTATTCGATTAACCCGTAAAACTATTAACCCATCGCATAACGTCACAGAACATGACAGCCAGTTGAGGACCTTGTACAATGACAAAATCATTATCTAATAGGCAAATGTAACGATTATATACAATCAAAAACATTACAAGTTTTATTCATGAAATTTCTGGCTGTGATTTTCGTTATGACGTCATGAGCTGTAAAGTCACCGATTTTTTTTTGTAGGAAGACCCAAGAGTTTGGGGTATAATATTTACGGTTTGATATACAATAACTTCAGAGGGGTGCATATTCTGTGTTAATGTTTTTGATTTTAAGCAATATTATCATCGTTAAATATAATTTCAGGAAATTTCAATGTTCATATCATTGTTGCCTTGTAAGTTAAAATTATTGCATACTTAACTCTTATATTGCTATCGATACATTTTTCTGTTTCTGTAGCTGTAACTGGCCTCGTACAACTCACAGCACGTAAACAACTATGTAAGCAAAGTTTTAGAGATATGTATAAATCCCTTAAAGGCGGAAAAATATTTCTATTAAAGGCATCGGAAACATACGTCTGGCATTTGGATATATAACTTAATCTGTCGTGTTTTTCACGTTAATTTTACATGTCTTTAAGTATGCCGAAAAGACAACTTAAATGTTTTAAATGTTATAATCCACTGTGGTAATATTTTCTGTCAAAACTGACAAAACCGTTTCTCTACATCTACAAAATACATGTTAACTGGCTATGTCAAATATAATAAGCCTTTTTTCTGGATTAAACATTGCGTCATCTGTTTTAGAACAGTGGCAAGATTTACAGTCAAAAGTGACAATTGCGTTTTCTGGTACAAAATGTTAATACCTCAGCAAAGTCAAATACAAAAATCATCTGTGTTTATTAGCTTTTCCGAAAGTATATGACGTATTCAATCTTTCTGTGCGCAAGGTTTAATTCCAAGGTTTAATTCGAACAGAATAGACCTCTCACGTTTAGCTTATATAAGCCGTAACGATGCTTAAAGTTTTATAAAACGTAATATTTAAATAAAATTTAAATGAGTTTTGATAACCATTTACAACATGTTTAAGCTGTTAAAAGGCAACTTAAAAAACGGAAAATACGGACCTATCCGCGCCTAAAAGCCACCTAATGATCATCTTTACGCAGACTTAAATAAGCCGTAACGATGCTTAACGTTTTATAAACGTAATATTTAAATGTAATTTAAATTGGTTATAATAATCGTTTATAACGCCTTTAAGCTGCTGAAAGGTGACGTAAAAATGGAAAATACGGACCTATCAGCACCCACGTAAAGACTACGTAACGCCAATCTTTACGTACTCGTATAAGAGGTGTAAAGATCCGTAAAGAAGGAAAATACGTCAACGTTAAGCATCATTTAAGCATGTGTAAATGCCGTTTTTCGTGCTGTGAGTACAGTACCAAGTATTGTTTACATTTGTCGTACCATAATTGTACGATTGTGGAACAACAAAGTTCATTTATTCATTGACATGGCTTTAATGCACATGCATGTGTACGTACCTATCCACCGCATACGATTGGTTGAGATCCACCCACCAGGTAGGGTTTTTGTCCCCACTGTCTGTGTGTGTGCACGACCCAGCGGACCAGCTGGAAGCAGTGTTCCCGTCCACGGCATTGCTAGCAGACCCGCCACTTAAATAGCTGCTTGTTTCAAACGCTGTTTTCCCCATGGCAACATTTTCACCTACAACACGGTGTGTAACATGAGTTGTCAGTTTTTAGGATCCGAGGTTAGTACACGTACATCCTGTAGTTCCCATATTAGTAACTGTAGACCGGTAATATAGCATATTCCTGTAACTATAACTAGACCATTGAAGATCCACTTGTATAGACCATTGTATTTAGCATTGTGTGTATTGTGAGTTCATCAATGTATTGTTGAAGGTTTGTATTTTGTTTCGAATTTAGGGCTAATGACCCGCCCCGAGGTGTATATGGTGTGATAACGTATATTCGTTTGCTAAAACTACCGAATGGAACTACCGAGTGAGCAAAGCTCCATGTACACCGAGGATCCCTTGGTACTATATGTGTGAATTCCTTTGTAGAATTTCTAAACATTCACATTTGTTCTTTGATACATATTGCATAAATCCAAAATTTCCACAGAAAATATTCGAAACATTGCCGTCATGGCATGTTAAGCCTTTTCTTAATTCTACTGCACTGTATTCATGATCATTGCTACCTCCGGGGTCTGAAATTTCCTCCTTGCTTTGTGCTATTCATATATCTCTCATTCTCATTGGACAGAGTCCTGTGTGTATTGTTTCTTCTGATTGGTCAGAATTTGAAACGACAAATACGTTTCGAAGTCTGACCAATCAGAAGAAGAGATACACACCGGGCCGGCCGGAATTTATCAGTTACGGCGTCATAACATACATGGAACATGGCCTTCTGATAGGTGTTGTGAAGACAAAGGTCAAGGTCAATTTTGGGCCACCTGGTATGTGACATTGGTACTGCAGCAGAAATTCATTTTTTTTTAATCTTTTGAACTGGATGTGCTATGGTCTTGATATTTGGACAGCAGATAGCTTGTAACATAAGGGGTATGTGGTGTATATTTGGTCCCCCTAGTAGGTTGGTCTGGGGCAAAATCTTCTTACTTAATAGGGAGATAACTGAAGAAGGGAACGACAAATTTACATAATGTTTGGTATGTAGGTAGCTTTGACAGAGACGCACATCATGAAGTGCAAATTATTCAAACTGACACTTAATTTGCATATTTAATGAGGAAAATATGTATTTCTGCCTTTGAACTTGGTACTGCAGGGTAATTTTTGTGTTAATTGGGGCATCTCCTGTACCTCTGCTTGGTTTTAATTACCTCCATAAAAATATAGTTTTGAGTATAGTTTTTAGTGTGAGAACAGACAGGTGGGAGACTGTGGAGAGACTGAGAGAAGACTGTGTCGGAAGGTGATGAGAGACTGCGGAGAGATAAATGGGAGAATGAGGGGAGATTGCGGCGGAAGGTGAGGAGAGACAGAGGGGAGACTGCGGAGAGACAGAGGGGAGACTGAGGATAGACTGCGGGGAGGCTGTGGAGAGACTGAGGGGAAACTGCGGGGAGACTGTGGAGAGACTGAGGAGAGACTGTGGAGAGACGGAGGGGAGACTGTGGAGAGACTAATGGGAGACTGTTGAAACTGAGGGGAGACGGCTGCGGCGGAGACTGGGTAGGGACTGAGGGGAAACTGCGGGGAGACTGCGGAGAGACGGAGGGGAACCTGAGGAGAACTGCGGGGAGACTGCGGAGGGACTGAGGTTAAACTGGCTGCGGCGGAGACTGAGGGGAGACTGCGGAGAGACGGAAAGGAGACTGCAGAGAGACGGAGGGGAGGCTGAGGAGAACTGCGGGGAGACTGAGGAGAGACTGAGGGGAGACTGTGGAGAGACTGACGGGAGACTGTGGAGAGACTGAGGGGAGACTGGCTGTGGAGAGACTGAGGGGAGACTGTCTGTGGAGAGACTGAGGGGAGATTGTGGAGAGACTGAGGGGATAACTATTAACAAAACTGTCAGTACCCTCAACCAAAATGTGTATGGTGGTTTTCAGGTTTAAATAACTCTACCTCTTTGGGGGGTAGCAAAACGGGTATATGAAGAAAATGATTAGATGAGAAATCACCCTAATTTTTCTTCATGATCTCTTCATTTTGCAGGACCCGGATCAGAGCGCATCAGCAGACGAAATTGATGGCATAAAAGAGGTCTTGTTTACCCTTGTTCACGTTCTTACAACTACTTTTATGTGTATTTTCGTCTGTGTATTTTCAGACCGGGCTTTTTTGTCATCCCTGGACGGGGGGGGGGGGGGGGGGGGCTTTTGACGTCTTCAATTTGATTATATTGGCCAGACCCATGAAAAAAGGGTATTCTCATAAAAGTTCAAGTTATGCTACAAAATGTAAATGTTTATTACGACTTTTGTTGCCAATAGCAACATGAAATGACGTCATGCACATCTAAGATACGAGTTGGGCTCCGCCATATTATATCCACCACCTTGAATTTTTAAAAATCCTTTTTTTTGCAACAAATAATCACAAAAGGCAATGTAAATAGACTAAATTCATTCATTTAGATGGTTTTTGATGAAAAAATACCAGGTAGTTACAAATTTTAAGAGATAATTAGCTTGTTATTCTTGATCTGGCTATACGGTCCGCCATCTTGGATTTTGGGCTTATGACGTCATCAAACTAGCATAATTTATGCATATATAATTATGAAAGATATGGTAAATAATATAAGATTTTATTTATGTAGCTAAATAGCAGTAATATAGCAAATGTAAAAAAATACATTGTTAGAACCCAAAATAGGTAATTTTGGCAAAACTGCCTGTGAACCAACGGTTGCCATGGCAACAATAAAAAATTGAAAATTTGTCAAACTTCGTAGAATTGTTGCCAACAATATTTTAGGAAAACTCATTAAATTTGGTGCCTCTATCGTAAGCCGTTCTGGCGTTATAGGACATCAAAGTTGCCGCAGGCCTCAACCCCCCCCCCCCGGTCTGAATAGGTTTAAGATTTTCTTGCTAAACTAAACTTCTTTTCATATAACTTTAATATCTAACGCATTTTAGTTGAACATTTATAATTAAATATCCATAAATCATGCTAATGACATGACGTAATTGGTCAAAATCCAAGACGGCCGACAATATCATGATTTAAACTATAACAAGCTTATTTTCACTCAGATTTCATCACTACGTGATATTTTCTTACAGAAAACATTCATGTGAACGTTCTTAATCCATTCCCATGGGGTTTAAGCATTATATTTTGAAAAAAAAAACGTATCTTGAAAAAATTAAGGTTGATAATCCAAGATGGCGGATAGCTAAACTACAGATGACGTCATTCTATGACGTCATTTTGACGTCGTTGCGTCGGCTTTTGACATCATCATCATCATCTTCACCGCATGTCAGTTCTGGTCACTGAGGCGGGCCGTCATTGTTCGCCATGCTGCTCTGTCCACTGCTAGCCGTTGCACGCCCTCCCATGTGCAACCCATGTGCTTTTGACAACAGAAGTCTTATATCACTTACATACTAATAAGAAACCTTTATTGGTAACTTTTTGAGTGAGATATTTACGTATTATGGGAATTCCATGTTTTAGCTAAAATATCAATTAATGACGTCATAATTACATCATATTACGTTATAATGATATGAAAATTTCAGGAATTATAAAACTCGATAAGCACAACATTCCCTGCACATTTGGTGATCGTACAGTAAGCAGTTTTTTTTTAAATTCCCCAGTACAGGGAAGGCCCAAAAAGCCCAGTCTGGACAGGGTTAAGTCACGTATGAACCATAATGTGGGGTGTGACAGGGCGTATATGAAACGGGATATTAACAAGAACGATATTATCACGTCATTCTAATGATGACTTTGCATTAAAGATCGAAATAGGTCAATTTATCTTTGTGTCATCCTTATAGTGTAAAGATATATATGTGCATACCTTTAATCTGCTCTCCGCTAGCATCAAATTAACATTTCATGCTCACCCATTGGTGTTAAGAAAAAACAGCAAAAATAACATGTATGTATTTATTGAACTACAAACAGAATGTGGAAAATGAAATAAACTTAAACTCAAAATTAAGTTCAGGACAGCAACAAGATGAAATGTCTATTCTGACACACAGCAGGGGTAATTTGTCACTTGCTGGGCGACCTGTCACTGTCAGGATGAGTACTTATCTTAAATCACACACAGCTTACTGACTTGCTGCTTCAAAACTTACAAAGGCTCATTTGTGTATCGTCAATGGTGTATCGTCAAATTTGAAAACATTCTTATGTCTTTACTGAACAGACATGCGATTTTGAAAACATGGTTCATGAAAAACTTCTGCCTTCCATACTCCCTCAACGCCTTTCTGGAGCCAGCAGGAACTACTGTGCCCTGTACTAAAATCTTGTACCACTGACTCCCTGTATATTTCACAAATTTTATCAGGTCTCGCAATGTTTGGTGGCTATTTCTGCCAATTATGACCATGTAATCTGTTAATAAGCCCCTTTTCCACGCCTTGTTGTATACAGTATACCCGGTCGGGCCACGGGGTATAAAGCGTGAGGAGCGTTGTTGTTCAGTCCGGGTCGAAAGAGAGTACAAAACAATGAGGATGAAGATTTAGAGGGTAGATCATAACGTAACGAATAGTATCCAAATAGTCTTGAGACAAATACCGATGAAAATCACAGAATAGCCCCAAATAAAGATAAGTTTCTGTAGGTAGGATTTGCCTGCCATCTATCACTCGTGTACTAATATGTCAACAGGAGGTCAGTTTACTTCCACTTTTCCCGAATCAAAAAGAAACGCGACCGTCCCTAGTGTAATTTTACACTGATTGACCATGTCCAAGAGATCTCACTTATCACGCCTGCTTCTTGAGATGGTCTGCAAACATTCCTTTAATTTCATGGTCTGACGTATACCATGTGAGCCCCATAGAACATCAGATTGTCAGGACGTGCTTTTGATATGATTCCAACAAATCATCGGGGTAAATTTTGTCAACACTTGTACTACCTTTACCTGGCTGTCTTATATTTCCATTCCTATAGTTAAACTTGTCAGGTGCTAGAAGTGTGCATATGTTGATTTCAGACGGTCTATCAATAAATTATGCGCCAGCAAGATTTTAAAAAAAGGCTGTTTGAACACGACTCAAACAGGATGTCAAGATGAAACAAGAGAGAATTGGTACAGAGTAAAATATACAACGTCATTGAACGCTTGTGAACACCTTGTTGTATGCAGTTTATTGGTGAGGCCAAAGTGTTTCCTTGGGTAACAGTGGGATATGAATAATTAACATGTTTTGCATGTCCACCATGGGTCGCTCTCCTCCGAAATGTGGGACTTCGGAGCAGCCCCATGTTTAGAAGGGACTTCTGTTCAAGAATGAGGTCCGCAAGGCGTCGCTGCTTGATGGTAGTCACATGAATGTGTGACAACTAGTGGTGTGGCATGTTTGAGTTCAAAAAACGTCAAAGACGTCAGGTAACTTTAAAAGTAACACAGGATCATGTGACATGTGATATCTGTAAAGCCCCCTTCACACGAGAGCACGAATGAGCCGGAATGCCGTCGGAATGAAAATTATTTTCTATTCGTGGCAATTCTTGGCAATTCGCACTGTAATCTAAACATTCTTACTGCATTCCAGATATTCGTTCCCGTTCTTCTGGCTTGCTCGAAAGTTTTTGACATGTCAAAAACGGTCGAGGTGCATTCGAAGTGGAGAAATATCGAATGGCATTCATAATGGATTCTATGTGTATTCTAACTATTCTAACTGCAGTCTGACCGCATTCTGCAGCATTCCAACATTATTCGAAACATTCTTATCTCATTCGATGGAGAACAGAAACGGCAAGCCATCTCGAATCCTGCCAGAATGTGGCCGAAAGAACATTTCGAATGCAGAATACGCTACGAATTCACAAGAATCGAAAAGAATTTTCATTCTTACAGCATTCTGGCTCATTCCTTCTCGTGTGAAGGGGATTTAAGACCGAATTGGAATACCCACTCGGAATGGCACCGAATGCGGCAAGAATTTTGCAAAGTCTTCATTCTGGCTGGTTCGGCTTGATTCCTGTTAATTCGATTTCCGTGTGAAGGCCCTATAAAATACGTCAAGTATCTTTTGTCACACGTTAAACACGTCACGTGCCTTTGGTTTTTGGTATGTCGGACGTGACATCTGACATCTTCAAAAGACGTCACGTATCTTATATCACACGTTAAACACGTCTCGTACCTTATGTTGCCAGCGGATGTAGATACTTTCTGCCCATCAGAGCACAGCCTGATTTTCATATAGCATCGGTAGTTAACGATCAATAACTACAAATTGAGCAGGACGTTACGTTTTACTTTTAATCACGTCACGTGTGACATACGTCACATTTCTAGAACTAACTAAGTTATTGATAAAAGGACGTCACGTATGCCGCACGTAAGAGTGACGCCTGAGTCTCTGTAATACGTCGGACGTCACGTTTTTGTCGTCCCATGTGACGTGACTTTAGATAAAACGTATTGCATATAGCTCCGGCTTACGACCAGGCGTGGTGTGCAGACCACATACTTACACTTCACGCAGCCGTGCGAGTGACGCGCGTGTAGGCGTACTCCTTCCCTGCTCTTACTATCCCTTTCCCACTTTTTCAGAAAAAACATGGCTCCCAAAAAACGTACAGACAAAAAGCACGTACGGTGGGTTGTTCCCTTAGCTAAAGACGTAACTTAAACATCGTCATCAGGTATACGACACCGCAATTCAAGCGATTCTTTTTTTATACTGTATCCTTCTGTTATGTACATTCTACATCGGAATATGGTATCACAAAACGTGAGTTAAAGTGCGTAATGATTATGGCCATAGATTACAATATGTTTATCACTGTTCATTGTCACATGTATGTTCCCCATGTTTCTACCATGTATCTGCAATTAACCTTCGGGCATAAACTTGCAAACAGACTTTCTATCATAAAGATTCTTCAATCGGCGCAGTTCAGATTTCCGTCTGGATGTTGTTTTGATCGGATAATTCTATCATACCATATATCGTTTGTTTGGAGTAATTCTGCCAAAGGTGATCGACAAGAGAAGTTGAATATGTCTTACCATCCTGTATCTCGCAAACGTAGCGGAATTGGTCGAGGCAGCTTGCGTCTGCCCACTTGTCTCGTCGTTCGCCCACTTTGTCCCCGAAGACGATGTGCGCACAGCTCACTCCGCTGTCTGGCTCCCCGGATGCCCAACTGGTATAACTGCCCAGTGCGGTGCCCCTGTCGTCTCTCCAGACACCCGCTGTCTTCCTTATACCAAGCCAAAACTGAGCGTCCCTATGTTGTTAAATGTAAAAGTGCAGGGCATGACTTTGCTACTGCCTCTCTTATTGCTAGTTTTGCAGACAACAATATCCATTCAACGTCTTTCGGAAGCAGCAACATCTTGTGCTGTAGTGCTATGTGAACCAGCCAGAATTGCCATGAGGAAAGTGACAGACGGTCACCAAAAAGTCGTTATGAATAAAGCAATTTTTGTGTTAAATGAGTTTCTTTATTAAGTGACGTACCGACCAGATGAAACTGTTCACGAATTTCCATTCAACTAGCAGTGAGGCCAAAGCCCATACATGTGTCACCTTACCTGCTGACGCAGTTCTTTAGGAACGCCAGGTTCTGTTGTTCCTCTTCGTCCCTTGGAATCGCAACGATGCCGCCTTGTTGTCTGCATTCTTCCTGTGCACCCCAATACGTTGAGCTGCCTTCAGGGACGGTGTACGTCTTACCACTGGGCAGTACGATTCGGTTGTCTTGCGGACAGGGTGCTTCAAAGACAAGAGTTCGGAGACCGAATACCTCCATGAAATATTCTGATGATGCAGATGACTTTCACATCTGCATAATTTATGCTTGATTATGAACATCTTTAACTAACTTACAATGGTCACAATACTGACAATCCAATCATTTACTATATGTACTGAGATTAATTAGGGCACTTTGACGTTAATCGTATGCAATATTATGCAGTTTAGAGACCTATTTGCATGATTGATATCTGCTAATCTTCTACCTACCACAAACTATGTAATTTATGTTACAGGTATTTGAGTCCTTAAAGGGAAACACTATAAACAAAAATAAAATTTAGGCCGGACGAGATGGCCGACATCTGCACGCGCCGCTAATCCAACAATGTTCTTCTTGCGTTGAGATACATACAAACTACGTTGGAAATTGGACGGTATTCCAGACCTAGTTTGCAGGTGCGTTCAACCAATCAGATATTGATTATACTAGTAACGCTTACGTAGGAAACTTGATAATTCTCTTCCCGTCGTAGATTCCAGCTCTGTTGAAAAGCTGCACATTTCTTTGGGCAGTACAATTAGTTTTTGCAATATAATGCAAATTATGGAAGTGTTGCAAAATTGATATCTGCTAATCTTCCTACCTACCTACCACTAGTTTTATGTTACAGGTATTTGTGTCCTATAGTGGAAAACACTATAAATATAGATTTTCTCATTAACCCTATTCAGACCGGGCTTTATTTGGTCTTCCATGGACGGGAGGGGGGGGGTGGTGGGAGGGGGGATGGACGGTCTTTTGAGGCCCGCCCCTTCTGACACCTGTAATTCTAAAACGAATTATCGTATGGCCACCAAAATTTTCAGAGCATGAAATAGACATAATATCTGACATTTATGTACGTTTGAAGCAACGGTGACGTAATATGACGTAATTATGACGTCATCAATTTGACTTAATTGGCTGGAACCGTGAAATGGGGAAAACCTTAAAATCCCAGAAAACCTTAATGTAAGCTACAAAAATGTAGAAGTAAGTGCAGATAACAGAACGATAATGTTTATTACGACTTATCTTTATAAAAGTCGTCACGTACTTTGTTTCACACGCGACGTGAATAACACGGATCTGTTAAAATACGTCTACAAAGACTAAGTTATTGATAAAATGACGTCAGCTATGCCGCACGTAAGTGTGTCGTCTCAATAAAACGTCTGACGTCACGTTATTTTACGTCCCATGTGATGTGAATTTAGAAAAAACGTCACGTATATAGCTCCCGTATTTTTGAAACAAACATATTGCCATATACAGTATATCCGGTCGGGCCACGACACATGAAAAATTGATATTTCCTGTTTTAAGCGAAAACGGAGTCCGGCAGGGGTCGCTTATGAAAACGTGGGACTTATGGAGGTGTCCCAGATTTGTATATATTTTAAGATGTCAGAACTCTCATAATGCAAAAATAGGCAAATATATCGAAGACTGCTCTGCTTTAGCAAGAATACCGAAAATAATGGTTAGCCTACTCCATTGTAATACTATATCAATGAATTATGTTAGCCCTTATTGTTATGTTAACTACGTTGTTGAGGTAATCAGGAGGTATGTCTGAGCAATATTTCTTTCCAAAAGATAACCATCAATGTTAGTAGATATGTACTTCTATTTTTAAAATATAACATACTTTGCCATCAAATATTGCTATTTGTTGGCCAATTTTCAAGGCCAATGTAGCTATCTCAAATTACACAAAAATTTCAAAATCTTCACAACCATCATTGGATAGGTCATTGTGAAAGAAACAGAATGGCTTTTATTGCGAAAAAGTCGGACATGCCGTTAGAGAGTTATGGCCATCAAAGGCCTGAAAAGTACGCCGTCATTTCTCCGGATCAGCTGATTAAAAATGCAAGATTACAATATCTCCGCAATCATACAAGATACAAGGAAAAAACATGGTGTACTGGGGTTTTGCAACATGCTGAATTGAACTATGTCCATGAAATTTACATATCTAGTTCAGAAATGATAAATAATCCTGAAGAATTGAGTTCCAGGGGTAATAAAATCCGAGTCAGCTAATTCGATATGCAAAAGCACCATATTTTCCCTCTCCACGAAGATTAAAAAAAAACTTGGTATACGGGGGTTTTTGCACATGCCGAATACAAATCTGACCTAAAAAATATCATTTTTATCTTTTCACGACCTATAAAAATGTATTGCGTCGCTACTACCACCACAATGTGATTATCGGAGCGATATGCCCCCAAACCGGCAAAATGGATCTAATTTTGAAATAAACTCTGCAAGGTAGAATGTCTCGCGCAGCCGCCTCGGAATAGTGCTATTTAGTGCTCCCAGTTGCTGGTAGCGTAAGGGATAACTAGAATTCGAAGAAAATGTCATAAATGATAAAATATTTCAGATATGATAAAATTCACGCATAGATCTTTTTAAATCACTGTAATATACATTTCCGTAAAGTATCAATAACAGCAATCGTCGAATTACAAGCGATGGAAAACACTTTTCTGACATTTTTTCCCTGAAATGGGCGTGGCCATAAAGCTTTCTATGACATCATTATGGCGTTATGTTAAATTGCATAAATAACCTTTATGCAATAAGGTACTAACTGAAAAAAAAACTAAATGCCAATGCATTATTCAAAAATGATATTTTCATAGCACCAAAAACACCCCTACAACGCCTTAACCCTATCTAGACCCTATCTAAACTTGGTGACTTTTCCTAAAATATTGTTGGCAACAATTCTGCTAAAAACATTTTAGTTCATGATTTTTCGTGTTTCTGACAGTCATATTTTACCAAATTTACTAATTTCAGTTTGAATTATGGGATTTCATGGTTTTATTGCTAGACCAAACTTGTTTATCTATATCATTAACATCCTGTGTAAGTTCAAGTTATATTTCTAATTAAATATTTATATATTATGCTTACTTGATGACGTCATGGGTCAAAATCCAAGATGGTGGACAATGTCATTTTGAACGATGAATACGTGTTGTTTTTTACTCGAATTCCGTCAAAATCTTTTATTTTGTTACAAAACAAAATCAATTGAACCTTTTTAGTCCATTTCTGTTGGGTTTTGGGGTTATATGTGGAAAAATCGTATTTTAGACAATTCAAGATTGTCGATCCAAGATGGCGAACAAATGACGTCATTATCTGACGTCATATAGGCGTCAGTGTCGTCGTCATCGGCAACAAAAGACTTGGCAGACTTAGACACTAATAAGATAACCTTTATAGTCATCGTTTTTAAGTACAGCGGAAATCTCGTATTCAGACGATTTCAGCCCAAAATATGACATTATGAAGTCATTATTATGTCATATTACGTCATAATGATACGAAAAGTACAAAAAATATAAAACTTTACTAGTACATCATCCCCTCTATATTTGGTAATCGTAACCAAAGCCGTTTTGAAATTACGAAGGGGGTCAAAAGAGCCCCCCCTCCTCCCCCGGCCCCCGGAATTTAAAAAAAGCCGGTCTAGATAGGGTTAAGCTTAATCCTATTATCCCTGTATTTTGTACTTTGTCTAATAGCCGTTGCAATACATTGTACCACGTACAATTACCGTGCAATAAAGTTCTTCGTCTTCTTATCTTCTTCTTATCAACTCTCGCCTCACCAATTTCCTAGATGAAAATAAACTTACATCTCCCAATCAAGCCGGCTTTAGCAAATTCAGAACGAGCGATAACCTGTTTATTGTAGATACATCATCATTATAGATACACTTGTAAGCGAATATCTTTCAGATAATAAACGTCTTTATTCTTGTTTCGTTGACTTTAAGAAAGCCTTCGATTCCGTTTGGAGAGAGGGTCTCCGTTATAGATTGTTAGAGTCAGGAGTGGGTGGCAATTTCTATCAGCTTATTAAATGCATGTACTCAAAACCCCAAACATGCGTCAAAACATACTGGTTTAACACCATCATTTGCAACCGAGAAGGGTGTCAAGCAAGGCTGTAACCTTAGTCCTACACTCTTTAACCTGTTCATAAACGACCATGTACATGTTCTTGATGATACTGAATGCTCACCACCCTCTCTATATAACTCGTTTGTATCATGCCTTTTATGCAGATGATGTTGTTATATTTCCGATAAAGGACTGGAAATTGCCCTGAATAGATTGAGCGACTTTTGCACGAAATGGAAATTACAAGTCAATTTAAAGAAAACAAAAGTCATTTTCTTCAACAAATCTGGCCGGTCATTCCCAAAACAAACATTCTCTTTAGGGCAAGACATAGTAGTCATAGTGAAATCCTACTGCTAGTGGGCCTTGAATATTACCTCATCAGAAGTTTCTCTCTTGCACAAAAACAGCTCTCACTCAGAGCACGAAAGGCTATGTTCAATCTCAAATCACTACTCCATTCGTCTGTCTCTCCGAAGTTCCTACTAAGAATATTCGACATCTATATCAAACCAATACCTTTGTATGGATGTGAAATCTGGGGCAAAGACCATATAAATGAAACCTCACCAATTGAAAGTTCCCATAACTGGTTTTGCAAGGATGTACTTGGTGCGCACAGAAACAGTAGCAATGTAGCAGCTAGAGCAGAACTAGGAAGGTTCCCGTTACATTTAGATATATCCTTGCGCACTATAAAATTCTGGACACACTTAACACAACTAGACACCGATACACACCCACTGCAAGTTTATGCTCTCCGATTACAACATACATCTATGACAAATAGTCGTAGACGGACATTATTACAGTGAGTTAAGGTGATCTTCGATTACTCATACTCATACTTATTATATTCTGATAACACAAACTATGATCCTCAACAAATACGAAAACTATTAAGGTCAAGATTTTCAGATTTGTATATTCAAACTATCTTCCATAATCTGTCTACCTATACTGGCAAGCTTAGATTATATAGAAAATGTAAAACCAAACATTATATATAGAAATATCTCGAACTTTGTGATTTTGAGTAGCGTTCCGCTACCTGTAAGATTAGAAGTAGTGCCCATCCCTTGAAATAGAAAAGGGGAGATATATGAAGCTACCTGTGTCTGAGAGGATTTGTAAATGTTGCTCCTCAAATGCTGTGGAAGACTTGAGTCATTTTATCTCTAATTATTCTCTTTAGGGTGATATAAGAAACCAACTATTTATGAGTGTATTCAATATACACGCTTTTTTCCAACTATCCCTGACAATGAGAATTTAATCCTATTAGCACAACCAAAGAACACGCATATTATAGAGGAAGTGGGTAATCGTCTTCCACTGACTGAAAAGAAGAAGTCAATCCCAACAAAACTAGTTTAATGTACACCTAAGTAGCACAACATAGTCATAGTCATTAAATGTAGTTCTTAGCACCTTTGAACTTTCCTTATCATACGTGTTTTTTGTACCTATAATTAGCCCTCGGGCATGAACTTGCAATAAAACATATATTATCAATGTCCATCAAGACTTAAACCACTGTGCACGCATGTGACGCAATGATCTGCGGATTCCAACAAAAGCTAGGCTGAGGCGCAAGCCGTCGCAAGGGACGTCCAAAGAAAAATCTAAAAGTCTTGACTGTCTGAAACGTCATTTCCTGTATTTGAGGGGCACATTTTGCTTGTATTTACTAAGGCCCCTAAAGCCACTCTTATTTCGATGACCCTCCCCCAGGCCAAAAATAATTCGATGACCCTCTCCCCAGGCCAAAAAAATTCATGGCCCTCCCCCAGTGCACCCCACCCCACGCCCCTCGGTAAAAATCGTGAAGTCCCTTACCTTGTTGGGCACTGGTCAAGTAGGCGAAGAATACCACAAAGATGAACTCCTTAAACCAGCCATGTAAACCAGCCATGTTATTCCAGCCTGTTTTCCAGCAGAAGAACTCCGGTACAGAAATGTTGAAAAGCGGCACTCCTACCGTACACTTCTAACGATACTCCACTTCCTGATTTTCCTACCACTTATAGTTTTAGCCGCCCGGTATTTCTCATAAATGAAAAAAAGGGTACTTAACAAAATTAAAACAGCTTTTTTTGAGAAAGTTACCGTCCAGACGAAAGAGCCAGACAAATTCTCCAAAGCTGACTTGTTCACTATGCCTTAGACGGTCCGAAAATGCAACGTTTTGATTTAAGAAAAGGGGTGTCCACCACACTACGGACTGTATCAATTGAAGACAGAAAAATAGAAAAATAAAATATTTGACAAGGGAAGATAGGGCGAAACCATTGCAGCGACGGGTGGTGAACAAATCGAAAGTAAGCAAGCAGAAACTGACAAAGAATACTTCATCATCATCAATGCTTCATCAAGACACGTGACCTGTTCGTAAATTCTAAATATTGCTTCAAAATAACGTAACTAACAATACTAATTCTAACTCTATGGAATCATTTGTCTTCAACACCCCTCAACAGAAATATCGACGAATTCAACCATTTTTTGATATTAGTCTCAGGTAAACATGATTAAATTTTAAAATATTAATGACAGCTGAAACAAGGACAGTGTTGACGTAATACTTGGCACGGCAGGGCTATCTGTTGCTTCTCGGATTTGCCTGTCAATTTTTTTTCCCAAAAAAAAAATCCCCGAGAAAAAATGATTTTGCTATCAAAAACCTGTAAATATTACCATTCAGAGGCACATACACATAACTTCAGTCTAAAAACAATGCCTTTTATTTAGAACAATAGTAGCAAATAAAAACAAGGGATTCATTGTATAAAAATGCAATTAAACTCCTCAAGCTGCTGTTTTTTTTTGCTATTTAAGTCGTATGTCTTCACCCCAAACCTTTTGAAAAAAATATGTTTTTATTATTTTTTTGGGACCTGTCGGGCCAATATTTTTTCCAAAAAAAAACCCGAGAGGCAACAAATATATTTGGTTTGGCCTTAAGTCTGTACTAAGTTAACTGTCTACAGTTTACAAAATTGCTGAGATCTTATTAGGCGCATGTTGTCTTGTGTCGTATGTATGTGACCCGGTAAAATAATGTTAGTTGACGTTATATCCACCTTTCCTCTCAAAGACCTTATTTTTTTTATATATTCACTGTTGACGTGCGTAGATCGACACATGTGCCGCTAGATGTTTTTCCCCTACCATACCAAGTTTGAGTGGTATTTTCTGTTGTTCGTACAAGTCATCACGATCAATGCAATTAGCTGATGAAGGGAGGCATTTTATGATGGCTCCGCCATTGTTGTATGTCCAGACTTTGCATGATGTACAAAATGACCAATAAACTGGTGGACGTAACGACTGATAAGTATCTTATACCAGCTCAAAAAAAAAAAGAAATAGCCATGATTTCAAGTACCAGAGTTACCAAGATAGATGTGTTCAAAAATTCGCATTTTCCCTATCGTAGAGTGGAATTTGTTATCACCAAGCACAGTAGGGGCATCTTCTCTGGGTAGTTTTTAAGTATGCATGCAGATAGATGTGCAGAAGTTAGGTGTGACGGGTCGTTCGGTGTAATATAACCAGCTGCTGCCGCGCCGCGTGCCTGCGAAGCTCGTATGTTATGCCGAAGGGTGCTTATACCGGTTATATATGTACAGATACAGAAGCTGGTGTGTTACGTCGAAGGGTGCTTATACCGGCTGTATAGATACAGATACAGAAGCTGATGTGTTACGCCGAAGGGTGCTTATACCGGCTGTAAAGATACAGATACAAAGCTGGTGTGTTACGCCGAAGGGTGATTAAACCTGCTGTATAGATACAGACCCACCGAAGTCCCTGCACACAGAGGTGTCACCATGATCAAATTACTACTCCCTTTCAAGGCCGTGCTCATTTAGAAAAAAATGCACATTGTTATTCCTTACTCAAATCAATGCGGCTTATATTAGCGATGCCACTGGACAGAATTAATTACAACATATTGAATAAAACTTGGAATGTATTCAACTGGTCTTACTCAACAGAAATATCGACGAATTCAACCATTTTTTTTACATTAGTCTCAGGTAAACATGATTAAATTTGAAATATTAATAACAGCTGATACAAGGACAGTGCTGACGTAATACTTGGCACGGCAGGGCTATCTGTTGCTTCTCGGATTTGCCTGTCCATTTTTTCATTTTCAAAAAAGTCACCGAGAAAAAATGATAAAGATTTTGCTATCAAAAACCTGTAAATATTCCCATTAAGAGCCACATACACATACTTTCAGTCTAAAACAATGCCTTTTTATTTAGAACAAAAGTTGCAAATAAAAAAAAAGGGGATTCATTGTATAAAAGTTCCATTAAACTCCTAAGGCTGTTTTTTTATTATTTCTGTTTAAGCCGAATATCTCCAACCAAGACCTTTTGAAAAAAGGTATTCATCTGTCGGCCCAATTCTTTTCTGAAAAAAAGTCCGTAAAAGGACACATAAATTTGGTGTGACCTTAAGTCTGTATTGTATACAGATAAATGTAAAGGAGTGCATTGTATTGTATTGGGGGATCTCTTTAGTCGCATTTTGTCAGTGTGAAATGTATGAAATTATGTATGAAAGCAGACGTTATATCCACCCGTCGTCCCAAAGACCTTGAAGATTTTATATATTCTTTGTTGACGTGTGTAGATTCCTTGTGCCGCTATGTAGCCATGGCGAGTTTGAGTGGTATTCTCTGTTGTTCGTACAAGTCATCACGATCAATGCAATCAGCAGTAGCGACACATGTTAGGATGGCTCCGCCATTGTTGGATGGACCCACCGAAGTCCTGTACACAGAGGTGTCACCATGATCAATTTGATTCTCCCTTTCAAGGCCGTGCTCGTTCAGGAAAAAATGCACATACTTATTCCTTAATCAAAACCATGGGGCTTTTATTATCGTCGCAACTGGGCAGAAGTAATTACAACATGTTGAATAAATCTTGGAATGTAATCAACAGGTCTGGCTGTTTGTCTCTCTGGCGTCACAGTACATGCTTAGTGCTGCTTTATGTAACTTTGTTATGTTGTTAAGTATCAACAGGCGTACCCTTTCGTGCTAACGGCACAGATGTGTTTAAGTCCTCGGTGAGAAGTAGGCTAATTGATGTTAGTCAATCCTAGTAAGTAAGATGGACAAGGGAGACAAGGTAGTTTTTTTTAAATCTTCAAAATTGCGCAAGGTAAATGGACACACACACACGCGCACGTGCGCACACACACACAAATTAACACACGCACACACCCCCATACATTACACGCACACACACACATGCATTACACACCACACATACACACACACACACACACACACACACAAAAAAAAAAGGTTAAAACTATTTTTCAGCTTCCCGTTGAGGAGTCTGGTTGAGACTACCATGTTGCTATGGTAACACTTTTGTGACGTACGTGTACAATGCCTCATGAAAATTTTAAACCTTGATTCTATCCCTGCCATCATCTGTATTGGTCTTAACTCCCGGATTGTTAATTCCTTATATCTTGAAATAACGGCGCCCATTAAATGAGCAGCTGATGCAATTAGCTAAAGGGAGGCCTTTTATGATAGCTCCGCTTCCAAAGAGTTTATTTTTGTACATTCCATTGTTAAATGGACCCACCGAAGCCTGTCACAGAGGTGTCACCATGATCAAATCATCCGGCCTTGCTGACTCCCTTGCAAGGCCGTGCTGTGACCTGCACGGTAGCATGGGGCTTATTCGGATACAAGTTTATTCAGAAACAAATATCATCAAGATATATCCAAGGCTTCTCGAGTTATGCTGTTGACAGACAGACAGACACACAGACAGACAGACAGAGGCACACGCCCGAAACATAATCTTAGCCATTCTGGGGAAGGTAAAAATGCACATAAATTTCGCATGCTCAAAGCAATTAGTGTCGCTCACTGGGCAGAAGTATTACAACATGTTGAATAAAATGTGTACAGAAATGTACAAGAGTGCATTGTATTGTATTGGGGATCTCTTTATTCGCATTTTGTCAGTGTGAAATGTATGAAATTATGTTAGTAGACGTTATATCCACCCGTCCTCCCAAAGACCTTAAAGATTTTCTATATTCTTTGTTGACGTGTGTAGTTTCCTTGTGCCGCTATGTAGCCATGGCGAGTTTGACTGGTAGTCTCTGTTGTTCGTACACGTCATCACGATTAATGCAATCAGCAGTAGCGATACATGTTAGGATGGCTCCGCCATTGTTGGATGGACCCACTGAAGTCCTGTACACAGATGTGTCACCATGATCAATTTGATACTCCCTTTCAAGGCCGTGCTCATTCAAGAAAAAATGCACATAGTTATTCCTTAATCAAAACCATGCGGCTTTTATTATCTTCGCAACTGGGCAGAAGTAATTACAACATGTTGAATAAAACTTGGAATGTAATCAACAGGTCTAGCTGTTTGTCTCTCTGGCGTCACAGTACATGCTTAGTGCTGCTTTATGTAACTTTGTTATGTTGTTAAGTATCAACAGGCGTACCCTTTCGTGCTAACGGCACAGATGTGTTTAGGTCCTCGGTGAGAAGTAGGCTAATTGATGTTAGTCAATCCTAGTTAAGTAAGATGGACAAGGGAGACAAGGTAGTTTTTTTTTAAATCTTGAAAATTGCGCAAGGTAAATGGACACACACACACGCGCGCGCGCACGCGCACACACACACACAAATTAACACACGCACACACACCCAGAAACACACACATACATTACACACGCACGCGCGCACACACACACACACACACACACACACACACACACACACACACAAAAAAAAAGGTTAAAACTATTTTTCAGCTTCCCATTGAGGAGTCTGGTTGAGACTACCATGTTGCTATGGTAACACTTTTGTGACGTACGCGTAAAATGCCTCATGACAATTTTAAACCTTGATTCTATCCCTGCCATCTTCTGTATTGGTCTTAACTCCCGGATTGTTGATTCCTTATATCTTGAAATAACGGCGCCCATTAAATGAGTAGCTGATGCAATTAGCTAAAGGGAGGCATTTTATGATGGCTCCGCTTCCAAAGAGTTTATTTTTGTACATTCCATTGTTAGATGGACCCACCGAAGCCTGTCACCGAGGTGTCACCGTGATCAAATCATCCGGCCTTGTCGACTCCCTTGCAAGGCCGCGCTGTGGCCTGCACGGTAGCATGGGGCTTACTCGGATACAAGTTTATTCAGAAACAAATATCATCAGGATATATCCAAGGCTTCTCGAGTTATGCTGTTGACAGACAGACAGACAGACAGACACACAGACACACAGACAGAGGCACACGCCCGAAACAAAATCTTAGCCAATCTGGGGAAGGTAAAAATGCACATAACTTTCGCTTGCTCAAAGCAATTAGTGTCGCCACTGGGCAGAAGTATTACAACATTTTGAATAAAACTTGCAATGTAATCAACAGGTCTTTCTTTCCGTCTCTCGGGCGTCACAATACATGCTTAGTTACGAAAGCTCATAGCGACACGTGTGTATGAAGTGTGGATATATGCTTAGTTACAGAAGCCCATAGCGACACGTGTGTATGGAGTGTGGATACATGCTTAGTTACGAAAGCCCATAGCGAAATGTGTGTATGAAGTGTGTATAAACGGGGCAAAACCAGAGTGCGCAGATGTGACCGGTACTGTGCTTTCAGGCATAATGCACAAGCTTTCATTTCAAATCCTTTTGTCAGTTTTGATATCATATGGGGGCGATGAAAGGGGATTTATCATCCACCTAAACACGCGCTTTTCACACCCAATCCTTTTTTTTGGCACGGACACTTTGGGAGTATACACTCGGAGTGACACAGGAATGAGATCAGTCTACACCTACACTTTTTTTGCTATACTGCTAGCGCTCGCTTGGTGACGTTGTGAGGCTGTCAAACAGTCAAGCTGCAGCCAAACCATCTCTCTCACGCCTTCATAACATTGCCGTGCTTTCAACACCCGTAAGAGGACGCTTCTTTAACCCATACTACCGTTACTGTACTAGACAGGGTTTGTTCGTGAGAGTAGAAGCTGTAGACTGGCAGCCCCTCCACCATGACCGGTGGTCCAATCAGTCTCTGACAGCGAGAGATTGCATGACAGATTATTCGCTGTCACTTTACTAAAAAGAGATTTACTGAAAGATAGTGGATATTGGATACCATCTGAAATGTCTAACCGTTTCCAAAATCATATCCAGTTATTTGAGTAGCTGCTTTTTTAAGTATTGACGAAGAAATGGTTTGTTTTTGTATGTCCGTGCCTCACAACACACCCGATTTGCATAGTTAGTACAGTTTAAGCGCGTAAGACAAAACTGTAAGGTTTGATCCACTCACATGTGGGGGGGGGGGCATCTACCCTTATTGATAAGCATTTTGGTTTCTTTAACATGCACGAGGTGTTGCTCTCCTCAAACACGGGAGCTCTGGCAGTGTAACGTCCCCGTAGAAGGACTGCAGTCATGTCTGCCTGTGAATTTAATTTATGACTTTTAAAAAATCAGGTTCGTAGGGCCTGGTGTTACCATCATGAAGATGAAGAGCGGCCCATAGCGATAACTGTAGCAGCATCTCTTCTCCCTAAGTTAGAAACATCAAGCTTAGGCAAGCTTGACTTCATTGACTCAATAGGCGAGTCAGGGGTTACGAGGCTGCTAGGGAAATTCCCTACCCCATTTGGTCGGAATGATTTGATCCGCTCACATCGCACCATCGCACATGTGGCAGGTTCTTTTTTGTGCCCGGGGTATGGCTCTCCCCAGACACGGGACCTCCATTTCACGTCCTATCCTCATTTTCACCTGAGTAAAGCGAGGAAAGTCGTGCAAAGTGCCTTTCACATCCAAGGGCACAAGATCGGCAACACAACAGCCGGATTTAAACCCCCGACCTCTCGGTCTCGAGGCAAACACGGACCCACTGCGCTAAGCTACGCGGTCCCATAATTTCGATTCTCTATATATTAGTTAGGCTTGGACATGTCAAAATCTTCACATCTATTTTACTCGGTGTCGGCTGTGGTTGGACCCATTGTTATACTATGAATTACTCAAGTTTGAGTGTAAAAGTAATTGTCTGTATGTAGTTATTTGTTGTTAAGCCTTGTATTAAAATAAGGGCGAAATTCCAGTGCGCTTGTATTGTCTGCGAGAGTTGTTATGTAGTTATCTGTTGCCAAGCCTTCTATTAGAATAAGTACGCAATTCGGGTGCACTTCAGTCTCCAAGCAGATCTTACGGTGCCAGAAGATAGTATTAAAGCTGACCAAGGAGTATAGCCGGCCAAAGGGAGTTAAACGGGCTCGGGGTAGCGCAACACTCCAAGAAAAAACATCGGACTATCAGCACAGCCGGACGCACAACAGGGACTGTATCCGGTATGTTACATTACCAGCTATATCTAAACAATATGCAGATTTTTCATATCATACCTACTCAAATCATCAAAAATCGATAATCACGGAAAACCAAACATGTTCATCAATCATTAGGCTCGAATGGTCACTATAAGATATATAATCCCTGCGTAATCCTCTGTAATCCGTCTGAACTCTAAAGGATTATTGTTCCAGAAATGACAACTGATGCCATTAGTTCCTGATTTAATGACATTTGTTCTACGCTTCATCAAATGACAAAACCTGTTCCTAAGTCTCCATAATTGACAAGAAGCGTGTGTCACTCTACCAAAAATAATAAAGTTTCCCTTAGTCTGTGTAACGCAAACTCCGCTGTCCACTCCAGGGCAGTAAAAACTCCTACAATGCTAGAATAGGTAAATATATAAAAGACTGCTTTATCATAAGAAAAAATGCCGAAACTCACAATTAGCCCCACTCGATTGTAGTACAATATCAATGATTTATGCTACCTCTTGTTCTAAAAATTAGAATATCAAATCTCATTCTATATTCATAATATGCATAATGTACTATGTTTAATACTTGTTATAGTAATTAGGATGTTAAGTTTGTTTCTTCTTTTTTTGCCATACATTGTACCGTGTACGATCGTTGCGCAATAAAGTTCTTCTGTATTGTATGTGCACGTTGCCAAACATTGTACCCTTTACATTTTTTTGCAATAAAGTTTTATACTATATATGCATATATATTGCCCCAGTGTGGCGACTTTGTATACTAAAGGCCTCCCATTTCTGTTCCAAAACTGGAATTTGTCTGTATCAGGCTGGTTATGTCCAAACTGGAGCAATGATCCCACAGCGAGGTGGAGTAAAGCTAGCCCGTGATTGGGGTTAATATCGGATGGCAGATTCGACACCTGCCGAGGACTGCGACGTGTGATAGAAATCATACCCGTGTTTCTATTGTTCAAATTGGTTATTATTGGTTCATAAAGGTTTTAATCATGAATCCCCACCCCACCCATGTCCAGTATCAGGGTGAAATGCACGAAGTTGTCCTAAGTTAAGTTAGATGTCTGAAGTTGTCCAAAGTTGTCCAAAGTTGTACGAACTTGTCCGAAGTTATGACGTCATCTAAACTTTGGACAGTCAGCCGGGTGGTGTACGGAGTTGTACGAACTTGTCCGAAGTTCTGACGTCACGCTAACCATGACGTCATCTAAACTTTGGACAGTCAGCCGGGTGTACTGATCAGGTCGCGTATTCCTAGGAAGATGTCGCCCAGCATGACTTTGGCGATACATATACTACACTACGCGTCTACAAGTTTTCTGTGTTACGTTCAAATGTCTCAACTGTCATTTCTAGAACCTTTCTTCTAATGTTCTCATCATCTTAGACGTCACAATCTGACGTTTACGTCACTAACTCAGGTGTTTTCGTAATTCGAAACCGGAATGCGTTCTTCGAACGGTGTCGTTTTTCAGTCTAACAGTTTAAAACCGTGTGTCGCTGAAGTCGCCACGGCCATACTTTTTAGTCTGTGTCTTTGACGAAATAGACTTTTTTAACGGGGGAATTACGGACAATATTATATCATATCATGTCGTGCAGTAAATCTTTGAAGGCTACAGATCTCCATTCGTCCTGGAAAGTCGAGTTTGACTGCAAGTATTTTCCGGAAGAACTTGTTCAGGTGGGTTAGTCGTATTAATCGCACCTTGATATGTTTTGAGTTCTGACTTTTGATTCATAAATCTTATATTCTTTAGAAGTTACATCTTACAAAACAACAGATTTTTTAATCAGAATGCAGATTACTTATCTTTATTAAGATTTGTCTTATTCTTCACAGGGATGTTGTGCTGTTGCATTTGTTTTGTGCGTGCCAACGGTGGCTGTTTTATATAGCCTTATCACGGTCGCGGCTTTTGCTGTAATCCATGCACAAGTCTCTCCACCTGACACCAAATGGAGGGAAAATGTTCTTCTGTGGACAGCCATCTGTCTGCCAACAGGTAGATTTACTTCTTAACACCTTTTTTATTGTTTCAAATCAAGCGTTTGATTCAATGTAGATATAACGTTATATGTTCAAAATTTACAACCGTCATTTCTAGAACCATACCTTGTCGAACATTCTTTTGCTTAACGTCACCAACAGACATTTACGTCATTTGCTCAGGTGTTTTTTTAATTCGAACCTGGAATGCGTTCGTAGAATGGTGTCGTTTTTCAATCTCTGTATTGCGCCACGGCTGCTATTATTTCATTTGTTCTATTATTTTTAAACATCTATTAGCGGGGATCAAAATGACATTTACCTGTTGTCTTGGCAGGGGCTGGGAAATCTACTATCTGTAAATGGATTCAAGAACTTGTGACTGATGTTTACACGAAGTTGCGGAAAGACCATACGGACAGTGGTAGTCAGTCTGCTGGGTTTACTTATGTACTAAATGGTGGAAGTACTTCAATTAATTGTTAAATTACAAGGAATAAAATAACAACTTCTACTTCTTATGATACAAAGTAGTGAAAGATGACTGCAATACATGTAGTTTATAAATAGATAGGGGAGATGTTTTCAGGTACTTGTATTTAGAAGTGACGTAAAAAAAAGGAAATATGATATTACAAGTGAACTTAAATTATTTTGTGTGCATTGTTAAAACGAACGTTAAGAGGAGAAATAAAAGACAAAAAAGTGAAATAAATGAATTTTTTTACAATGCATGAACATTGATTTTGTGCTGATTAATGTGCATCTATGTTTTATTTATTTATTTGCGTGAGTGGTGTGTATCTTATTTACACATATATAAGTTTTTACTATGTATTAATTAACTTAGGACAACTTCGCACACTTGTTGACCTACCCTGTCCACTGTCCAAAGTTAGATGACGTCACGTAACTTTGCACAACTTAGGACAACTTCGCACACTTGTTGACCTACCCTGTCCACTGTCCAAAGTTAGATGACGTCACGTAACTTTGCACAACTTAGGACAACTTCGCACACTTGTTGACCTATACCCTGCCCACTGTCCAAAGTTAGATGACGTCACGTAACTTTGCACAACTTAGGACAACTTCGCACACTTGTTGACCTACCCTGCCCACTGTCCAAAGTTAGATGACGTCACGTAACTTTGCACAACTTAGGACAACTTCGCACACTTGTTGACCTACCCTGTCCACTGTCCAAAGTTAGATGACGTCACGTAACTTTGCACAACTTAGGACAACTTCGCACACTTGTTGACCTATACCCTGCCCACTGTCCAAAGTTAGATGACGTCACGTAACTTTGCACAACTTAGGACAACTTCGCACACTTGTTGACCTACCCTGCCCACTGTCCAAAGTTAGATGACGTCACGTAACTTTGCACAACTTAGGACAACTTCGCACACTTGTTGACCTACCCTGCCCACTGTCCGAAGTTAGATGACGTCACGTAACTTTGCACAACTTAGGACAACTTCGCACACTTGTTGACCTACCCTGCCCACTGTCCGAAGTTAGATGACGTCACGTAACTTTGCACAACTTAGGACAACTTAGTTAGATTACGTCATCCAATAAATGTTTTGACGTCATCTGTGACTCCCGATATAGCCTCAAAGCCAGTGGGAAACGGTTGTAACTTAGTACAAGTTCGTACAACTTCGTACACCCTAACTTCGTGCACTTCACCCTGATACTGGACATAGCTCCCCCACCCCCAACCAATGATTATGATCTTAAAAAGACAACTTGTGAACAAGAATATAAGGCCAGATTTTTCCTCGTTTTCTTTTGAAGTAAACATTATATAAAGAACGCACACATAGACGTAAATTTTTATAACAACAACAGTATCATACGGTGGGTGTTTTGACACGGAGATTTAGCATCTAACTCTCACGGGCGCAGCTGTGCAGGATCTGCCCTGGATCAGCCCAGATCAGCTGAGTCCGTAACGGTGAGATTAACTCTTTGCCACGGATTAAGACAGGGAGGCTGTGTCTTAATTGACCCAGGAAACTCCCTAAAGAAGAGTAAGGATTGGACCTTCTCGGGTAGAGGCTTAATCTCCACACTTCCGTCTGGTGTGGCACTATGAAAAGTTACGGGTGCATAAGGTATGTGCTTTCGTCGCGGTCCGCGGCGGCCATCTTCCTCATTAGCGCACCACGTGACCGGGATGACTCTTTTCCAGGGCAGTGAGAGTTCTAGTACTTCTTGATGCGGATAAGACCTTGGGAACGAGGGTGTTTCATTATACGCATGCGTACTGGTGCCATTTGAAAGAGGAGATTCCAGGCTGTCTTTTTACGTTGCATTTTCATGAGTTATGAATTTTTTAAATTTATGACTTGGTCTCAGGGGGATGAGACAAGACCTTAAAAGAGCAGGGTACATCCAGACAGGCAGTTTGGCTGTTGGATGTCCCTGCGTAGGAGGATGGTAGTTGTAGGCTCTTTGGTATGTATTGTCAAATGTGTAGACAAGTGATATGTTCTTATCGCAGAGTAGTTACATTTATATGAAATGACAGTTACAAGGTTTTTTTTTTCTGTTTGTGTTTTCGCTTGGATAAGTTAACCCTCAAACCACCGTATGGGGTCAAAACTGATCTCACGCGTATATCAATATGACTGTGTACTTGTGACATTTCTGATCGAAAACAAAATTCCTCCCATGAGTTTGCGTACATTCCCTCGAACTTACATGCATTTACAGTATTAAGAATAATGCATAATGCAAGTGGGATATTAAGATCCTTTTTTTTCGCATGGAAGATAATGGTAATGTTTTACACGTATCGTCTACAATTATTCAGTTCTTTCTACATCATAGGTTGGACATGAATACATATAGTTCTTACTATAATATTGTGTGAATTCCATGTATTTCGGATTTTTATTTGTAGATAAACATATCAATTCTATACAAGTGAACGTGAAAGTGATAGCGAAAAAAACTGTTAACACAGGATATGTAACTTCATTAGAACATTTAGCCCTCGATGTTAACTGATTTGGTTGAAAAATGATAACGTATCTTTGCACTCGCATGAAAGATCGCTGTTTGTTTTGCTTTGTTATGTTCGATTTATCGTGCATATAGACAATTCTTTAATATCAAATCATAAGCTTTAAACTAGTCAGGCATATGGACACTCGCCACGTGTCATCCATGCCACCTAGCGATTTATATTATTCTTGCAGCAAGAAGTGATTCCTTCTGCAGTAATGTCTTGACCTGCTAGGAGGCAATCTTGATCCATACGGCAGACTTTAATATCATAATATATGGTTTTCTGTGAATTCGACAGGATTGTCACTTCACGCAATTTTGAAGGTCTTTGCGGAATACTGCGTGTTTTACAGGTCTCTTACAATCCACTACTGTAAGAATTAAGAAACAACAGAACAGTACGGAGTTCATACTATTCAGGAGGAGTTAACGAAATTCACAACGAATACAAACAATTCCTCCAATAATATTATATTGTAAAACCCTTTATCATTCGCATATTTCGTCGTGGATTGTAAACATTCTGTAAATTTTGTCTAAATTCTGTAAATATATCGTCGGTTCTATAGAGGGCTGTGTATGAATGTGCGTTCGTCTGTGTACAACATAACTCAAGACTGCAAGTTTAATAAAAGGTATCCTAGCGGCGAGGCATGGTAGTGCAACTAAATGTCAAAGTTGGTGGTCGAAATTTCTGTAAGTTTCAGGTTCGTCATTCTTATAGATATAAATATAAAATTCGTATTCGTATAAATGTTTGGTAGAAGTAGATCATATTAATTCGATAGAATTCATCTAAATACTTAGTCGCCTCTGTGATAGTGAACATGATGTTAGCCCAGGACAGGCAAACTCGTTATGATATTTCGTACTCAAAGTATACGTGCGTTGACTGGTGGTAAGTCTCTTTGTTTATTGAAACATTTGAAGTTTGTTTACTTTATTCTGTTTGATTTGTTATACACAAGCATAGAAACTAAACTGTTAGGCTTTACAAATGCTATTGTGGTATGCCGACATTCGTCATGTGTCATTGAGGCCCCATAGCAACCCATGTCGCCTTGGCAATTGTTGGTGATTTCTTTTGCAATACTAACATGGACTGCTAGGAGACATTTCTTATCCATGCAATACTGAGATATAGGTATCTAGGTATTCAGGAGAAGTTTACGAAATTCACAACGGTTTAACGGAATACATACGTGGTTAGCATCTTACCACCTATGCGGCAAATACCCCGATCCCAGAGGATTCCTTGGATGAAACAAGAATGGAAGAATGCAATGATTCAGTGCCGTTGAAACGTTGGTTGCTTCGCCAACATTGCTAACTATAAAAAGTAGATCGGATTTGTCGTGTTACAAGTCATTAAAAGCGTTCGTGCATCATCACCGAGTGAGCTGCACCGAGTTCGAATTCAGCCAGACCATTTATTTTCTTATGTTTGAAAAACACTTTACAGAACTGCAACGAGCCAATGCTGTAACAAATATGAAACATACGAATTCTGCCAAATTTAGATGACTTTGTGCCAAATACAGTATATACAATTTCAAGTATTATAAAAAAATGTATGATAAGTCATTATATTTTGCATACACTTCAGTTGCATGTCTTTTATATTCCGTAAACTTATTATGATTGCTTAGGTACTCTGTGATTTTCAACAAGTAGTCAGCATTTGATGGGCAACCTCATTACAACATTTCGTCCTCTGTGTTGACTGACTTGTTTGAGAAGAATACCTTTGTTTTCGCATTATAGATCGGTGTTTAGAATATTTTTTGTTTGTTTCTTTTGCGTTATTTTGTTTCATTTGGCTTTAAGCAGATTTCTAAAGCATTACAGCGGTCACTGGGGGATGCGTACAACCGACACGTGTCATTGATGGCCCCTAGCTATTCTTATATTTTCTTGCAGCAATTTGTGATTTTTCTGCAATAATGCCTTGAATTGAAATGAGGCAATTTTGATCCATACTGGAAACCCGATACTCTAGAATAAGGATGAAGAGTACAAACCTGGTGTGTTACGCCATTAGGCGGTTTACCGGGTATGCAATACAAACAAAACGTAATCGACCTAACAATGTAATAATAGGACATCTACGGGTTATCCAGACCTGTAACGGTATACGATTTGCTACAACGAGTAATCCTCGTGTGATGATTTCGTCATCCGTTATACTCACAACACCGCCCGTGCAGGCCAGGGGATATCGTAGCTTCACTCTGTTTTCTCTTGGATTCCGACAAGCTACTGTTTCACTCCCGAGTAGATTTCTTCACATGAGACAAGGTGAGGTAGATTCGGTATGTTATTATATTTTTTAGCTTATGTTTTATAGACAAAAGAAGAGAAGAGACCCAAGCCGTTTCCAGAGATTTTCAACATGTCTTGATCTGAGTCATGGATGACCCACCATGGTATAAGTCAAATGTTGACATGCTATGGGGAGGGGGGGCTTCTACCTGTAGTCAATAACCAGTGGGACGAGTAGACAGGAAATAATTGTTTCCAAACTGTAAATGTGCCAGATATTGCGTTTTTCGTTTGCTGTAAAATTATGGATTGCTGAGGCTGACGACACATTTACACAAAGGGGCCCGACCGGGCAGTTTGGAGGAAAAAAAAAAGTACAACATAAAAGACAACAAAAACACAAAACGGACCAAACATATATCCACAACATACACGTCTTATGTATCTTTACTGGCATAAGCCTTAATTTTTCGTTTACACAAACAACCGGCCGGGCCCACGGCAGGAAATGTTTCGAAGGCCTAAGGCTTAGGTCACATTTCTAAACCGGGGCCCGGCCGTGGTGTTTAAAGAAACGAAAAGTTAAAATGTGTAGAAATATATGCAATTTATGCCCATGAATCTTATGTTGACATTTTGTATATTTTGATGCCTTTTGTATCATTCTTCTCCCTCCCGAAAGCTGCCCGGCCGGGTCCCAGTTTGAAAATGTGACCTAAGCCTAACAGGGGATGCGTGGGTATTGGTGACATCATATTCACATGACATGGTTTATCTAAGGGGGTCGAGGTGTCGCTTACAGAAAATACAGACGAAACAGTTGTCCGACGTCGCTATCTTACTATATGTACCTCCTCAACCGAAGTTAGGTACTCATTTTTACACCTTGATGGACTGAGTAAAGTCATGTAAGGAGCCTTTCCCAAGACAAGATCGGTAGCATGACGGGATTTAAACCCAGGACCTCTGGTTTCTGAGACAAAACGACCTGTCGTTACGTCATATAAACGCACGACTATTTACTACGTGTAGTACCTGAAATAACAGAACAATCGCTGACCACAGCTTTGAATGAACATTTTGGTAACAGACATACGCGGTCAAAGATTTAAAAAAAAATTACGATGGAAATATAATACTAATAGTAATAAAACTTGTGACAATTTATGCTAATGCCTGTTCGATTGTAAACGCATTTTGTGATTTTTGTTGACACATGATTTCAAGCCCAAAACCCGACTGCATGCCTGAATCCAACAACTCAGTTTAACGGTATGTAACCCTCCGGGCAAGTACTGTAAATGGATTTATGTTCGCGGAGATTTAATTTCGCGGTAGCGGAAAAAATTGACTTTTCGCGGTGGATTTAATTTCGCGGTAGCAACATGCACTGTAGTCTCTTACTGTTAATGAAAAGTTTTCGCGGTGGTTTTAAATTCGCGGCGAAGCGGCCGCCGCGAAAACCGCGAACATTAATCCACCGCGAAAGTTTCTGCATTTACAGTATGTACAAGGGACTTATCTCTTGTGATCACACCGTCACCACTGGGACAAAAACAAAAACGTTGTTTTGAGTTTGCTCTGTGTCTGTTTGTTTTGCATAACGGGGAAGCAGTATTGAAGGACACATACTCTAAGGGATACGTGTTTTGGTATCTGTAGAACACTCTTGTGATATGTGACAGTTATATGAAGGGTCTTCAACGTGCTCAAACGTCTAGTTGTACGTTCCATTCGAGAAGACGTCCCTAACCTAAGCTAGGTACTCATGTTTACCTACGATGTTATTCAATTTTGATTGAGATAAAAGATTTTAAAAACAACTTACCAATGAAGGCTAGGTGCTCAATTTTCACGTGTATCAAGTGAGAGCATTGGTGTAAAGGGCCTTTATCAACATTGGGATTTGAACCAAGAACCTTGATATTCTAAGTCTTCAAGTCTATTCTAAGTCTTCATTTTTGACATGATATCATTAAAGCTACTATCCAATGTGTAGGTGTACAATTTCATCCAAATCCCTTACTTCGGACCTACTAGGGATTCGATCATAGAAACACTAAGATTCTAAGTCAACAACCAGAATGTCAAAATGTCAACATGTCAAATATAACTCTTATAGAAATTGCAAAACTATCTTTCCAACACTGAAATAATATAGGGACTTACCCTAAATTTTCGGTCAAACTCCGTCGAGTTTGCTCACAGAATGACCCTCTCTATCTCCAGCAGTGACGTCAGGAACACGCCACTTTTGCACGAGGGGGTCATACGTATCAGAATGTCTATGTCGCCCCCGTCTCTGTTGAGTGTGGGCCGGTGGACTCTACTGTACACTGCCTCCTTATGACCCCCTCCTGCAAAAGTGGCGTGTTCCTGACGTCACTCCTGGAGATAGAGAGGGTCATTCTGTGAACAAAGTCGACGGAGTTTGCCGAAAGTTTAGGGTAAGTCCCTATATTAATTCAGTGTTGGAAAGAAACTTAAGCAATTTCTATAATGCATTCTACCAACACAGATGAACTTTCATGCTATGCTATAATTCTTATGGGACACCCGGTCTGTCTCTTAGCGTTATGTATTCAAAGTAATGTCGTCCTAATTCTCGTGCACAGGGTCATCATGGACCAGCCTGGGAACGGGAGGCACCTGGAAAACAACAAACCGAAGTCGGCCGCCATCTTGGTTGAACCACCCCCGACAGAACATGCTCAAAAATATCCCTCCAAGTTCGCAGCGTTGAAGCCTTTCATTCCTTTTCGTCCAAAGCCTAAGTAAGGACAATCAAAGTATATCTTCTAAACGCCTTATTTTCACATGTGTTTGATAATTATTGATGTAAGTTCAAAGTAAGCAAATTTTATTGATGCCATTCTCAGCAGACTGCAAGATTAGTGAGATTATAAGAGCGAAAAAAATGGGTACAAAAAGGTGGCTACATTTTCAAACTAGACACCATAAATGTTGTAACATGATCTAAAGTGACAAAACATGATAGCACAGCCAACAAGGCATTCATTCCTGCATTCAAGGCATGTACTGGAGTAGTAAAAGTGACACTAGCGTGATAGACTGGTAACATTACAAAGTTGGCAGCTAAACCCATGGCTTCCATATTGGTGCCACTTTTACAATTATCCAATTAGTTTCACTTCACAAGTTTCACCTCACAAGTGTCACTTCTACAACCACAATCATTAGACTACAACACAACATGTTTGCTCATTTTGGTAATTTTTCGTCATGTTTACCATCTGCAAAGAAAAAACACAATCAGATTTTCTCCTGAAAGCAAGCGAAAATTAATGAGAGAGTGGATGTCATCACATTTTACTTCCTGTGGCCTAATAGAAACTTCACAAGTACTATGGTTAAGTTCATGGTCTACAGTTATCTCATCCCTCAGTCTAAGTATTTAAAAATTCTATTTCTGTATTGCATAGATGTATTTACTTCCACGCATTTCTAGGCTATGTGTTGTTATCCTAGATTTGTTTTCTTATGCTGTGCTCTCTGTTTATGTTTATGTTTACATTGTTGTTTGTATTGCTCTAGGCAGTCGCCAACAGCCTCGACTGACATATGTAATACACCGCGCACATGAGCCCATGGCATGTCTAGGACAAAACATACAAAAAGTTAGATCTGCTTTAAATAGGATGAAGCAAGGCCACACTCACACACACACTCACACACACTCACACACACACACACACACACACACACACACACACACACACACACACACACACACAAACACAAACACACACACACACACAAACGCACACACACACACGCATGTACACATAGATACACACTCAGACACGCAGACACAAATAAACTCACACGCAAACACATGTTAACACACATAAACACATGGTTACACACACACACACACACACAGATACACACACAAAACACGCACAACTGATACAAAGGCATGCAGACACACATTAACATACAAAAACCTGTAGACACACACACAGACACGCAGAATCACACACACACACACACGAACACACACACACACACACACACACACACATACATATATCACACAGACACGAACACAATACTACAGGTAACGTTAATACTGAGATAATAAATACAAACTATGCATTTTCCAGGGTTCCAGTTTCACCTTATGATGACGTGGGTTTCTTCGGAACCATGTTTTCTACGTTCATCACCCGTCTGGTGTGGAAGGCCTTCAAGAAAAAGCTGGCGTTCAGTGACATCGGCACAGCATCTCCGTACGACAGTATAGAGGTTAATGCAAACAGGTATGGCCATACCAAATAGCAATTACTTATCAACTGGATATGATTTTAGTACGGTCATCCGTATTTTCGTCAGCGACACGAACGACATCTTGTTGGACATTCGATTTTATATCCTTACTATGAATTAGTATGCAAAATGAGGAAGACAATTTTTAGTGGTTCAATAGGAAACAAAGGTAAGACAAGTTAAGACAAGGTTGATGCAGATCTTGGCCTGGAGTCCACCCTTGTTCGCTCCGAACGACGCTATACTTGCTGGCGGGTAGGGACCTTCGGGAGCGGACCAAAGCGAACAAGGATGGACTCTAGGCTAGCAAATCCGAAACGTCTGATAAGACTCTGATCCTTTCCGAAATCATATCCAGTTGCTTGAGCAACTGTTATTTGGCCTATCTTGAAGTTATTACCTGGTTGTCTAACCTTCATAGCCTGGGTACCATCGGGATAGTTGTTTGCGCCTATGTCGGCTTCTGCTTTTAGAACAGCAGAGAAGCGACTGTATATAGTATATAATGAACGCCGAAGCGAACTACTTTCCGTATGGAAAAAAGAAGATCCGTTGTTTTAGCGACAGGGTATTTGGGGATGTGAAGTCAACGGACGAAAATTGCTATATTTTCAAAATATGGCAGTGTATAACAACTGTCCGTCGACTTGATACAAAATATCTCGTTTTTAAAACAACGCATATAGGTTACCCCGCGGAAAAAGATGAACTAGCGCTAATAGGAAATAAATAATGGTATATATATATAATAATCTCCCTCAAAACTGTTTGATTCCCCTTCAGGTTGTGCCAGATCTGGACGGAAGAGGTCACCAGGAGAGAAGCCCAGGATGTCTCTATGCTGCGGGTCTTTTGGCGCTTCCTACGCACACGCATGATCGTGACGATGGCTACCGGGCTCCTTTTCTTCGTCACATTCTTTGTCATATCGGTAAGGCCACTCTGATTATTTTTTTGGATACTGTTTTCTAAAGACCCCAAAACTAATGCACGAGGGAGAAAAAAAGGGAAAAAAATACAGCACAATAATGGTACTCAACGACAGGACTAAACAAACACCCAGTCCATTCTTTCCCAGGCTTGGTTTGTCTTATGTTCACCTGCAGGTAGACTGTAAGAGGAAATTGTCGCCATTTGTATTGTTTTATTACCATTGTTATTGCTTTATATCAGTTGTATCTATTTTGTTCAAATACCAGTCAATCTCTACAACTGGATAAAACATGGAGATTTAAATTTACTTCCGGACCTTTCGAGTTACATCCATCAGTATTCTGTAGCATCACTAGAAGTTGTAGAGTGACGTAGTGATTGAATTGTACTTGAATATTGTTTACCTGTATGTTTAGCCTTCATAAATGTGTCTATCTTGTAAACAATTGGCATTCGGGGTTGAATTCTCATTCTTCTTATATTGTACATTGCAGACCTTTTTTGTCCAACGGCTTCTAGAACACACTGCAGCAACGGACCCATCACTGTGGACGGGAATCGCGTTAGTCGCGGGCATGTTTTTCTTAGAGGTAACCCGTTCCTTCGCATTCAGGTCAACAACCTTGGTCGGACTACGTTCAGGTACCAAGGTCATAGCAGCCACCATCGGCATGGGGTACCAAAAAGTCATGCGTCTGCAAGGTCTGAAGGACAAAACTGTTGGGGAGGTAGGTTTGTTTGTTTGTTTGTTTGTTTGTTTGTTAGGTGATAGATACTCCAGCAACTTGATAAAACTTAGAGGTAATATAGGCGTATTAGACACACCATTTGTCTTTTGTCAGTGACTGGTCCAGGAATAAAAGTGCACTCTCACTGGACTTGCGTAAAGCTTGCGTCACTGCAGGGTTCGTTCACTGCACCACTGCTTTGTTATTTTCTGATATTGCGTTATACGTAAAAGTATAACTTATAAGACGAAAAAATACGCAAATCTCTGAAATTCGTTGAGTATCTTTCGTACCCCGCAGTGACGCAAGCTTGACGCAAGTGCAGTGAGAGTTCACATAAACGTATGGATCGAACACCTTGAACATGTTTATGTTTGTAAATCTATACTTAGCTCAGCTGGAAAAAATGCACAATTAGCGTCTCCATTGATGCATTTTCAATGCAGCTTGTCAACCTGTTTGTGACGGACTCCTTTCGCATCGGGAATCTGGTAACCGACGTCGGCTTCATGTTCGTCTTCCCGATAATGATTTTCCCTTTAATCGGGTACGCCGTGTACATCATGGGTCCGTGGGCACTGCTCGGCATCGGAGTCACTATTCTAATGCTGCCTATAGAGGTAAGATTGCCATTTGTATGATAGCGATAGGAGCATTCTATTTGACTATGCGTTCAGTAGATATCCCTTCTTCAGCTACTTGAATACTGAAGAGAAATCTATGTTCCTGACAGCTTTTGATAAACCAACTCTAACCAACCATACAGCTAGCTACATTAATGCAATTACCAAAGAAGCGAGAGGAAGTCGAATTTCCTAGAATAGATTAGACGCATATCTGCATAATATAGATGTGTTTGATTGTTTCCATTGTTACATATATGTATATGATTGCTACCATGTGACCTGTACTTTGTGTTTGTTTCATCTAAACTTTGTTGTCTATGCAGTGACCATGCCAACTTTTCCCAAGTAATAATTTCTCTTTTCCTTTTCAGTTCCTCCTAGGCTTGAAGATTATGAAGCTGAGGAAAACCTGTGTAAAGATCGCTGACGAACGAGTGCGCATGACGAGTGAGATGCTGAACAGTGTCAAGCTCATCAAGATGTACGCCTGGGAGAAACCATTCATTCGTAGGGTGGAAGGTATGTTCAAAAGGGTTCCAAATTGGGTTTGACTTCTATTTGTAATCAGAGGAAGGCGAAAAGCCCCATGTTTTCTACAATTTGTGGATTCAGTGATTTTATGAGACGTATAATTGTTTTCTGTTCGTCCTTGAATGTGGGAAATATTGAAGTATGTCTACATGTATATCAGTCTCGAAACAAAGTGATTATTTCAGTTAGGTTAAATGAGCACTTGGTAATAAAATGTTTGTCATCTCCCAGTGTTTTAGACGTGCAGTACCTACGTATTCTGTGGCACGCTTGTAAGCTATCTCTTGTTTGTGTTGTTTTAGAGCTTCGGGCTCGGGAAACTAAGCTGCTTCAGTTCTCCGGGTTTCTACAGTCAGTCATGATCGCCATGTTGTCAACTGTGGTACCGATCGCGAGTGTCGTCACGTTTAGCGCCCACGTCATGACAGGAAATGACCTAAAGGCTACACAGGTACGGGCTTACGTCATCACAGGCAATAACTTAACGACTGACTTACAGCTACACCGGCAGAAATGTAGTTCTCGTTATCCGATCGACCCTAGTAAAGTCTGCGGACTCTAGCTTTATTTTCAGTCGGAGATCCTTGATGCTTCGCATGGATCAAGCGTCAAAGAAAAATAAAGCAAATATGTTACGATTTGCGAGTTACACTTAGTGTTAATCTGTATGGAGATAAAATTTAGAATATTTGCAGTTTAGGGGCCCAAAAGTCTACAATACATACCTGTAAAGAATTTACAGCGACAGCTTGGTCTCGTTGTACGTACTAGTCACTTCTTTGCCTTAGTCACGGTCTTTTTTGTTTGCCATAATGATTTCAGCATTGTTTACTGACACAGGCCTATAGCATGATGCATTGTGTCCCTTTGCTGTTAATCGTTTACTCAATTTGTAATATTACCTTTTGTTAAGGACGCCTTATACTTTTCTGTTTCTGCTGCTGCAGGCCTTCACAATGGTGTCTTGCTTCCATCTGCTGTCGCTCATGCTCATGCTGACTCCCGAACTCATCCGCCTCCTGGCGGAATGTGTCATCTCTGCAAGGAGGTTGAAGGTAAGAAATAAGAAATATATTTCGAGAAATTACATATATATATATATATATATATATATATATATATATATTAATATTAAAATACTACCACTTGATCAACGGTTATAATATTAGACCTGGTGTGCTACAAATAAAGACGTATCTTATACTATTCATCTGGAAAGGAATTCTACAAGTGGCCATGTTAACTTGTTAACTTACTAGTAAGCCACAAGAAGGTGCTTCGTCAGGTCGCTATGGTCATCCCAAAGTTGGAGGCTGCGTTAGGCTTAGGTCCCATTTAAAAACTGGGGCCCTGTCGGGATGTTTGCGGAAGTGAAAATAATTTTTTTTAACCAATTTACCAAATAATAGCCACAAATTTAGCTCTTTTTGAGCTTTCGTTAAAAGTTCTGTGTGTTTCGCTGCCTTCCTTATCATATTTTTCGTTTCAAAAAGCTACCCGGCCGGGCATCGGCTGGGTAATTTGGACCTAGGCCTTACTTGGGATGAGTGCGCTGTTGAAAACGTTACGGTAGTTACACATTATCTTGCCTACCATCTAAACAGTACAATGGCTCAGTAACAGACGAGTTTTGTCGTCACATTTACCCCAGAGTCTGATGGTCATGGAGGAGAGAGACACGGCCAGTAGACTGCCCGATGATGAGAAGATTGCAATCGACATCAAATTCGCTACATTCGCATGGGATGCACTGGACAAGGCTGGAAAAGGTACAGGCACCGCGCATTGTGGCGTCACTATGCGAGGGCTCCGGTACAGAAAATCCAGGTCCAGGTCCGGTTCAGGTCCAGAGGATCAAGTCCAGATCGGACCTTGAACCTGGACCTGATGTGAAAACTTGTGAATGGACGATACTCAAAATATTTGCCCATTTCATAATAAAAAAAAATCATTTCGTGCCGGTACACCGTACTGATACCCACCCTAGGAGTTACTTTAGATATTGGTAGGACATTCTGAAGGCAGCGTTTTTCTAATTATATTTCTACATTTCCCCTGTTTTATTTTATCTTGTACATAAAGAAGATATCGCATTTAGGTGTTACTTAGAAAGAAAGATAGACAAATATGGACATTGCGGAAGGGCTGTCATGTGACCAATGGCAACGTAGGGAATATAAATAAATACACTGCACGACTGCCCTATAGTAGTTGCAAGAAAATGTAATGAACATTTCTTTGGACTTAAAAAAACATGTAACGGATTTTCTTGCTTTATCTATTCTTGATCCCCGTTCGTTCTTCAGAGAAGCGCCAGAAAGAAATAAAAGCGGAAACGGGAGCAGTTGAGGAGGACACTGAACCAACAACTGTCGCACAGGACGGACAAACTGAAGTTAAACTGATTCAGACCTTGTTTGATGTCAACCTGACTATAAAGAAGGTTTTATAATTTTTTTTTAATTTTCAATCTGATTTGTAATATCAGCATCAATTATAGGTTCATGACATCTAGTATCAGTTCGAGAAGGGTTTTGAGAGTTATTGATCGTCGCACATTAAAGATAAGAATCTTAGTGGCTGTCCTCATGAGGAGCCATCCGTTTGTTACTTTGCCTGTAAAAAGAGGGGTAAAAATGTTTGAATTACAACCATACTCTTATCAAAACGACAACAAAATGTATGGTTTTAAATCTACTTGTAAGAAAACACTAATCGTACTAATTCACATCGCCTAGTGTCCAGCGAAGTCTGCTAGCCGAAACAAATGTCCGTACTAGGATACTAGGATGCTAAAAAGTACAATAGACAGTAAAACTATTGTTGTCTTTTCTTGCCCCAACAGGGGACCTTACTGGGAGTGTGCGGTAGTGTCGGAGCGGGGAAAAGTTCCCTCATTTCTGCCATTCTCAAGGAGATGCGGGTAGTGAAGGGTGAAGTCGGCGTGGACGGTGGCATCGCCTATGTGGCCCAACAGGCCTGGATCCAGAACGCCACCGTTAGAGATAACATTCTACTGGGGAAACCCTTCGATTCCAGCAAGTAAGCGATCAATATTGTTAGATTGTATTCTCCCAGTAGAGGTTAATTAAGTTAATTTGTTCATATTGTATTTTGACTTGTTCAGTCGTTTCGGGCGAGTTTTCTGTTTTGTCCGGTTCTTTTTAATGGCTGACAGACAAGAAGAAAATGGAACAAAACAGACAACCCGCCAAAAACACCTAAAACACATAAAACCAGATGGAGCCGAACTTCTGATTGGATAGCAGTCAACTATTTTGCTCTATGTCCACGGACCTCAGCTGGTACGATATACACTGTAGCAGATTGTATGCTGCAAATGTCTTTCAATAGTAAGATATTCATAAGATATTTTGTTCCTATCAATAGTTTCTGATATTTTTGCTCTTCCCACAATGTTCACTTCTTGTAATAGTGATTGAAATCAAGAAAATGATTCACTGGGTAAGAAGAAATAGCTACGGAATTGGAGATTACCAAATTCCCGATTGTGACGTCTGTCTCTTGGTTCACCAGGTACGAGATGACGGTCCAAGCTTGCTGTATCAGACAGGACTTTGAACAGCTTCCCGGGGGAGATATGACAGAGGCGAGTGCCGTAAACTATCGAGAATGCAAGCGTGCTATTTGTACGGACAAGTTAGGGGTGTGGGTATAGCGTGGGACGTAAGGGGTCGATATCTCGGTGTCAAACGTCGATGGCAGTGCCTAGGAGGCCACAGCGACATGGCTGTGGGTCGTGTCCTGATTAGTGATTTAGTAGTCCACTGCTGGCTTGGCGGTTTCGGCTATAGTTAGTACAGCGTTTTTGATGATGGGATCTGGGCATGTTGCTTCACTTAACGTTGTTGTCTCCTTGCCACCAATTGTGTTAGATGTCGTGCCCCAAACCGTGCCCGTCCCATTCCGTCCCCATTCAGGCACAGAATGGGACACAGCCCGACTGTCCAGGTCTGTGCCCACTATGATTGACGGGCAGTGATAATTAATTGCTCACGCCCATGTTTATAAATGAGGCTTGATCTTGCGAGGCACGGTACTGGACAGTCCACGAGTGCCCAAGAACGTGCTTTTGCCCCAGGCACGGTTTTGGACACACGGGGACTGCCCCGAACCGTGCCCATGCACGGTTAAGGACAAAGCCGTATTTTATCCAGAGCCTAGCCTAGTGGTTAAATCTACAGTCTTGGATATTTATATTATTGTTGTAGAAATTAGTGCTATTAGAGACGTCCGTCTGTTTGTGCCACATCAACTCTAAGTCTGTAAATGATCCAAGACAGGCGTGAAATGTATTATTTTACTGAGCGAGAATTATGCTGATTCTTCCTCATACCATCGCCCCAAAAAACAAAGATGGCGGGGCTGTAGGAAAAAAAAGCACGTTGGACAGACTCCTCCCTTAAAAACACTAAGCTCCTCCCCAAAGCACAGTATGGGACTAGCCTCCTTCACCGGCCTCTCTGGGAACCTTGGCGAATTTTTGTTTTTGGGCATGTTGCTTCACGGTAGGTCGATTCGTGATTTTTAACCGGGGATATGCAAGGAAAGGAGTATATGCCGGGAAAAGAATATACACCGGAAAGCCAGTAGTGGGAAGCCGATTGCGCCTAGCCCGTACAAGCTTTCCGATCTATATTCCCTTCCCGGCATCTATTCCTTTCCCGGCATATTCCCGGTTAAAAATCGCGAATCGACCTACGCCAAGGTTCCCAGAGAGGCCGGTGAAGGAGGCAAGTATGGGACAAGGTCCCCTATGTGCCCAGAACTGTGAGCGATTTGGCACGGTACGGGGCAGTTCCCGCGTGTCCCAGAACGTGCTTTTGGCCCAGCCACGGTTCGGGACTGCCCCGAACCGTGCCTAGACACGGTTTGGGACAAAGCACGGTTCGGGGCGCAACATTGCCACAAGACCAGCCTTGATTGCATACGACCATCCAGAGCAGTCATCTGCAGGCAGTTCCCAGCTGGTTGTACCCATGTTGGTGTAGTTCAGGCGACATAGATACGAAAGGTAAAACAAAATTAAAACGATCTACTCTGTTATGGCCCTAGATTGGTGAGCGGGGAATCAACCTGAGTGGTGGTCAGAAACAACGCGTCAGTCTTGCGCGTGCGCTGTATGCAGATAAGGACATATACCTGCTGGACGACCCGCTGAGCGCAGTGGACGCTCATGTTGGGGAACACATCTTCAGGTACGTTCACCTAAATTCAAGGTGCTCGGGCGTCTTCATTTTTGCCCTATCTGTTCGATTTATTAATAGAATTTTACATTACATTTTGCATTGGTTGTTTATTTGTACTATATAGTTGATTTTAGTATATACACATTTGTATTTAAGATTTTAGTATATACACATTTGTATTTAAGATGTATGGGGCACATTGTACTTGTGAAGAATTAAATAAAGAGTTTAACAAAGGAACAGTAGTGGCCTAAGATGAAAAGGGTCCAGTGGTGCTACTCATGAAAAGATGAATGTGAATTCATGATGTAAATAGATTAAAACAATATAGTTTTTGCTAAAGCATTTCTGACTCTACGGCACCAGTCTTTATTATTTGAATAAGCAATCATCTGCATAAAGTGACCTCGTAGAAGGGTGGCTTGCTCATTACATAACAAAGCAATTTACACTTTATATCACTTTCCCCAATCCGTCCTGACTTCGGTTGGGAATGTGAACGACGGTGGGAGGAGATGGTCGGGTTCCAGACAGTGGATAACAACCCACTTCCCCTATGGCCTCTAAGAAGCTTTGAGACTAAGTTTACCTTTATATTTACCTTTTACACCGATAGGCATTACATCAAGAAAATGCTGCGAGGCAAGACTGTTGTGCTCATCACACACCAGCTTCAGGTAAGGAGCACATGGTACATTCTGACAAATACCAAAGAATGCTCTAGTACAACTTTGAATCAGAGATCACAAATCTAGACAACGAAAATTTTTTTATGCCCAACTTTAAATAAGACATCATTTATCTAGTCAAACAAGTCCGACAAATAGTCCCCTGTTTGTGTAGAGCCACACCTGGATCAAATTAATGTGGAGAAAGCCACGGCAAATGAGAACCCACTGGCCACAAGGCCTTTAAAATGCTATTGGAATACGTCGATGAAGGTAATAAGACACGACAAACAGCAATTACTCAAGCAACCGGATTTAATCTTTGATGACCATTTCCAAATTGATATCCAGTTGCTTGAGTAATTGCTATTTCGGCTATGGGAGTACCTTTGATTCTTTCTTTCCATGTTGTCCTCAGCACCTGAGTGGCTGTGACGAGGTGTTACTCCTGAAAGATGGGAGGATTGCCGGGAAGGGTTCCCACCGCAGGCTGATGACAATGAACGCAGAGTATGCCGAGATGATTCAGAACTACCTGGATGAAAGCGATGATGGCGACGGCGTACTAAAGGAGCCAACTTCTGTGTCATCGCGGTAATGAAACTACTTAAACTAATGGCACAACCCGCCGTACGTGCAAATACGTGGTGTTTACGTGCCAAAACGTGGGCAATCTTTTGGGATCCTTAAGTGGTAAGTATCGCTATCGTATGAAGTCACAGGGAATCAGACGCAGACACGCCATAGAACTTTACGTGCAGGCAAAACTACTTGTGGCATCGGGCTGCGGATTTGCACCCAGTACGTGCCAGTACGGGCGATGCGCATTCCCTGTACAGCCTGAACGTTTTCAGAAATACGTGGAAGACGTTCCTTACAAAACAAAAACGTACGGACCAGTTGCACGTACGGTGGGTTGTGCCTTTAGCTTTCCATAACAACAAAACGTCAACATCAACAATCATTGAATATGTCTCAGGTCCGTATACAAAGGAGAGTAGTTATAGAATCTTATCTATGATACTTCAGTTTGGCAATGAGATAATAGCCCGAAACCTGAATTCAAAAGAATGATTGTAACAATGTGTACTTTATGTTTAATATACAAGTTAAAGAATTACTGCTATGATTAGAAACCGAATTTCCTTTTCTCCATGTCCAGTTCCCATGACGCAAACCCCCATCTTCTCTTCAGCAAGACCCCGATTACCAGACTGGACAAAGCGCGTTGGTCCACCAGGTCTCTGAATTTATTTGAAAGTAGTGGAAGTTGCATCATTGGTGTTTTTGAGGAATGTGTAAGATATTTGGCGATAGGGGTACATTGCAACAGCATTTAGCTCATGTGTCTTCCCCAGGTCACTGAACGCCTCCAAGCGGCAACGTTCAATAGAATCAACAAACGGTCAGAAGTTTTCCATCCACGCCACTCCTCGGCTTGTTCGCCACCGGTTAAACGACAAAGAGAATGCCGTATCTCCGTTACAGAGAGCGAGCAGCATCCGCTATCATCACCCTGTACCCTCATTCACATCCAACACGACAAACATCCTCTTGGAGCAGCCGGGTTTCGAAATTGACGAGCACCAGGAGCAAGAAAAGGCATTAAAAGCAGGTTGGTATCATTTAGCACACAACGATACTCCGCATCACTACTTGTACTTTTTTTATACAACTTTTACATCTTAAGACAGAACATTGTACTCCTGTCGTCATATAGAATCGATGAAAAATCTTTATGACTTTAAAACCATTGTTACAAAACCTAGCTACTTAGAAAAATACTTTTTTTGAAATTTAAAGCTTAGTGCAGTGAAGAATAAGCGAAGCAATACGTCTATGCTTTAGCGTGAAAAACCCATTTAGCATTGTATTAAATATTAAGCATTTTAGCAAAAGAAATGCAAAAGATTAAACTCAACTTATATCTATATATCATGTCCTATTATGCCTGTGTATTTTTGTGCTTAAAATTTCAATTTGTCAACCATATTGGCTGTCTATATGTATTCTGCATCAAATATACAGGCAATCTGACCCAGAAGGAGGAGATAGAAACTGGGAAAGTGAAGCTGGCAAACTACACGACTTACATCCAATCTAGCGGTAATTTAGTAATATATTCAACAATATCATTTATATATGATATTTGAAGTTTGACTGGAATAGCGTCTAGTGAACTCATTTGACCGTTTATAAAATGTATCCAGTTTCTATTATTTTTTGCATTGTGTATTGTTTTACTAGGATGTCTAACCTTCATCGACAAACGGTTACACAATCGGTTCTTTGCTAATCTGAACCTATTGTAATCTATTTGCAGTAGATACATGGGTATGATATTTCGCTTAGACAATAAGTGACTATTGATATAAATCATTAGAGTGCTGCGTATAGATCTAGTAATAATTTAGAAATTTGTGTTGACAGTAAGGAAATAGATAGACAAACTGACTCTATTAATCTACCGTACAGTTAGATTCATGAACTGTTCTAAATCTATAGCATATAGCTTCTACGACTTTTCAGTGATACGAAACGGAAGAGATGATATTGTTTTGTGTTTTAAGGTAATTTATTTGGAGATTTTTACATACTTAACGTCAACGCATTTTTCTAATATCATTCAAATACCTTTAAAGTAAGTGAATGGTGCAATAAGTCAATACTGCCAAAAATACACGATCCAACAATGTATTTCATCAATAAATCGCCTAACTGGTTTGTTGATTGTTTCTATCAAACAGGTATCTTGTCCACCACTGCCGTTTTGCTGGTGTTTACGCTCAACACCGCCACGGTCGTCTTCAGCAACTTCTGGCTCAGCAACTGGATAGAGCAGGGCGATGGGGTAAGTAAACAAGAAGGATCTGACATCCTTCTCAGCATTTATTGCAGCACACGTTCTACAATACACATCTCGCTGGTCAACAAGCATCTAGACTTGTCAAGTTCTCTTGACAGCCAAGCAACTGCTACAATTGAATCGGATCAGTAAATTTTCATTTATTTGAAAAATTGTCAGAAGACGAAGAGAGTCCATCAGACTTTTTTTACTCTTAGATAACTTTTTAAATGCTGTGATAAACACTGGCAGCAATTTGCTGCTCGCTTCAAATATGGTGTCCTAACAACTTTGCAAAAGTACAATGTTTTTATGAAAATAATGAACTGAAAAAAATGCACCAAAAAGCACCAATGGAAATAAAAATTTGATGCTGCCATTGTAATGATAGTTAACAAATATCACAACAAATATAGACAATGGTGCGCTATGACGGTTCTCTTAACTGTATACTGACATGCTTATAATGATTTGACCAACTCCTCACTTTCTAAAGAAACAGGACAACGTCAACGGAGGAAACAGTACCGGTACCGTTACCGGCAGTATGGCTGATAACCCGGATGTGGTGTTCTACGTGTCTGTGTTCGGCGGGACAGCCGTGCTGATGTTACTGCTGGTCGTGCTCAAGTCATGGCTCTTCAGCAAGGTAGCTTGTACCTTAGCAAAGAGACTATTGTTTTTACACAAACGTTGTTTAATTGTCACCGCCATTTTAAAGACCAACTGTCAGCTAACTTCGTCATTGCAATTTTGACTGGTTCTTCATTTAGTGCAGCTATATGTGTCACTGATTTTAGATGTGATCCCAAATATATATATACATTCCCCCATATTACGGTTCAACTTATGGTTCACGAATGCTCTATCGCTACCATTTCATCATGTTCTGAGGCAAACCAGGTTAACTGATAATAAAATACAAATCTAAATGTGGCAACAGTCGACGCTGAAATGCAAATTGGAAATGACGATTATGTTTCTTCTTAACAGGCTACCCTAGCTGCTTCTTACTATTTGTACAGAAAGGTCTTCCAGTCTGTGAGTATATGATATAAATATATATTTGTATATTAGATAAATCAGAGGCCAAATACAAAGTTGAAGATTTGACTTGAAAGAAAATTCAAGATTGACTAACCTGAGCTTCATCTCCACCAGGTCTTTAGAAGTTCAATAAGCTTCTTTGACACGACGCCGACAGGCAGAATCATCAACCGCTTCTCCAAGGACACTGACAACGGTGCGGTGAACTCTTTTCTATTCTGTAAATTACCTGTTACAAATATGGCGTTTCAGACGGCCTGTGCTGTTGTAATATTTATGTTAACCATGATAACTCTACCTACCTTTTTTGAACCTACCTACAACCTACAACGAGTCGAACAAGGACATTTGCGATAGGTAACAGTCACTTAAGCGGACTTCTGATGCGTCGCAGGTCATCCTCCTACGCAGGGACATCCAACAGCGGAACCGTCTGTTTAGATGTACCCTGCTTTCTCAACCGTCATCCTTAGTTCCTCACCGCCCTGCTTATAAATATTAATGAGTTTACCCTTATACAAACGAGACCCATTTTCAAATCTGAATTCTATTGGCTGACAGCTGGTTTTGTGGTTAACTCCACAGGATCTATGAGTGACGATAGGGAAAGCATGGTACATCTAGGCAGGCGGTTTCGCCATTGGATGTCCCTGCGTCGGAGGATGCACGACACGACGTAGGAGAAGGCTATTGTAGTAAATAAGTCTGAAACGTCTGACCATTTCTAAACTCTACCCAGTTCCTTGAGTAACTGTTGCCTTTCGTATCTTATTACCAGGAGGTTTAACCTTCATCGACGTAGGATAGAATTCATTTTTATCCTCTCCTTAGTTGACGTGGCCATCCCCCTTAACGTCAACATTCTGATTACGAACCTTTGGAACACTGTGGCGGCGTTCGTCGCTATTGGAGTCGTCTTGCCGTCCTTCCTGGCGGCTGTTGCTGTGTTGCTGACCTTGTTCTGCGCACTGTACTACTTATTTCAGGCTATCATTCGGGAACTCAGAAGGTACATCATCAATTCTAATAGTAATAACTGTAACATCATTCGTAATAACTTTATCAGGTTGGCAATTGTTCAGATATAGTAAGGTTCTTTAGGCACAACCAAGGAGTACTTACTTCCCACGTTTCGATGTCTATGAGCCAATAATGACTGGAAACTACTTCTTGCTGCTACTTATAGCCGATGTAGGTGGCGCTGCAGCAGAAAGAATGCCGTGACTCAGCTTGTATCCCCCCTCGTCTCTGTTCATGACTGGAGCTGATTTTCTGATCCATCATTCTGTAACATCATTCGTTTATCATGATAACTTAATTATTAATATTCTTGGCTTATTATCTTCTGAAGCACGCCTTTGGTACCGAAACAGAGTGAATGTACCTCCGTACACGAAATATGCAACATCTGCTGCCTTAGGGCCAAAACAACAGTGTGTATGTATGCTTGCATTAAACACACGGAGAGAAAAAAACACAAGACATGAATTGTTCTTTGTAGGAGAGCTGATATTTCTTCTCGTGCGTTGAACATTTGCTATTTCCGCGCACTAATAAGTTCTGAACAAGTCGAACAACATTGTGTAGCTATTAGGGTTATCGGTACGGTATACCGGTACAAAATCATTTTGTCTTGCTGTACCTGAAAAAAATCAGTTAACCGGATGTTGGACCGATTCATAAATGAACAAATTATACCCGCAGGCATTTACGCGTTTTTGTGTGTGTGTGTGTGGGGGGGGGGGGGTGCTTACATGTGCAAACAAATAACAAGAGCGAAATAAAACAGAGTTGATAGCTATTTTACCTGGATTACACTCAATGCAGTTAGTGTCTTTTACATGAAGAATATTAGACACCCCACCTAACAGAATCCTTTGTTAGCGAAATGGACCGCTGTTTTTAGTAGATTTAGTTTACAGATAATTAGGTCCTAGACCCGATCCTCTGGACCAAGACCGTACCTGTACCTAAACTGTCTGTATCTGTACGCACCCTACTAGGATTTCATAAGTTAGCCTATCAAAGCTATTCAATGTCCAGGATATTGCATTTTTCACAGCATTTCAAATTTCCTCCTTAGGTTTGAGAACATCCTAAGGACACCATGGCTGTGTCACGTGACAGAGACCCTGAACGGCCTCACCACCATCCACGCCTTTAATATGGACTCTGACTTTATTAGGAAGTGAGTATCACAAATGGTTCATGTTAGATTTAGAATCTATAGCATCTATAGTATTTAGCATCAATTTAGCATCAGTTAGAATTAAATGAGCTTTAGCATAAAATGGATGCCTTTGACAGAGTGAAGAGCATGTAGGACATACATGGAATTGCGGAATAAACATAATGTTTGTAGTGGTGTTATCTCCTTTGGGGGATAATATTATCAAGTTGCATGATATAGTCCCTAATAATTATCACAATTATCACAACTTACCAAGTTAATGTGTAATGCCATTCGCTCAATATGGAATCATTCACTCACACAAGTAGTTTAACTTATTCTGTCACTCATTTACTCATCACTTACTCATGCAGTTACCAAGCACTCACTCACAACCCATTCTTCACTCACTCACTCACTCACTCACTCGCTCACTCGCTCACTCGCTCACTCACTCACTCACTCACTCACTCACTCACTCACTCACTCACTCACTCACTCACTCACTCACTCACCATGTAATCATGCAGTTACCCGCAACTCACTCGCACACCAATCACTCATTTAGTTACTCATTCAATTGCTAATACACTCACTCACTCACTCATTTACTCACCACACTCACTCACTCACTCACTCACTCACTCACCATGTTCTCATGCAGTTACCAAAAACTCACTAAGCTCACCACTCACTCATTTAGTTACTCATTCAATCACTATCTAATACACTCACTCACCCATTTACTCACCACTCACACTCACTCATTCACTCACTCATTCACTCACTCACTCATTCATTCATTCATTCATTCATTCATTCATTCATTCATTCATTCACTAACTCACTCACTCACTCACTCACTCACTCACTCCGCAGGTTTAACAGGCTAATGGATGATTACACCAACATCCACTACCTGGCGCACATGGGTGGGAACTGGGCGGCGTCTCGGGTGGAGATGATCGCGCTCGTCATCTCTGTCCTCATGACACTGACGGTGGTGCTTCTTCAGGGGACCATCCCCGCCACACAGGCGGGCCTGGCGATCACCTATGCTTTTCAGGTTCATTTTTAATTTCGCCAAGAAGGTTATGTTTTTGCAAGCGTTTGTACAATTGTGTGTCTGTCCTTGCGTGTATGTCTATGTATCAACACGATAATTTGGGATGGCCTGGGTGGGTTGTCACATAACTTTGTACTGGGTTGATGCTGTAGACACCTCAAAAATAGATTATACCCCCTGTCCTCTTGTTGTATTATTGCAGCGGAACTTCCAGTTCTTAAAGTTCGTGCTGACAAGATATGGTCACCATTATTCATTGGCAGATAAGCTTTCGGGGTGGAAAAGTTGAATGTGTAGGTCCGGGCCCCCTCGTTTAGCATGAAAGTTTATCTATGTTCGCAAATGATTTCAGGAATTCAGACAAAAATTTACGTGAACAACTCTTTGGATTCAATGGAAGCTGATAAATTCGGTCCTTCCAATGCAAAGGTATACCCGAATCAAAATTTCAACGACAACCGTCGCCTTCTTCAAGATCAATACTGATGACAACCACTTCAGAACGTGACATTGCCAGAATTACAGACGTGTGATCTCAATCACTCGTTGGTCTTGTGAATATTTGATGGTCGTAAAAGATACATTTGTACTTTGCTGTATTGTCATCATCTGAATGACTACAGCTTTGGCACATGTGAAGAAGCTAGAATTGCATTCTACCTTATCAAAACACACAGTGGCCTTGGTTGTGGCGTCGGGCGTGGCGTAACTGATAGAACGCTCGGCTCGGAATCTATAGGTCCCGAGTTCGATCCCCTCCGTGCCCCCGACGTTGTGCCCTCGGGAAAGGCACTTAACACGACCTTCCTGACTGCACCCAGGTGTAAAAATGGGTGCCTGACTTCGGTCGGGAAGGTAACAGACTACATTTACCTTCTGTCTGTACCTTGATGTGGCACTGTAAATATAAGTTACAAAACTTGAGTGCAGTTTCACATTGTCCTTGTCTGTCCAAAAAGCAAATAAAATTTGGTTAAATTAGAACTAGTGAACTGTGTACGGCGTCATATCCTGTTATGTAAATCATTTCAAATAGTGGCTATTGTTCCTCTCATTAGGGTATAAAAAAACACCACAAAACACTAACAGTCTTCTTTGGTCTCCTTCTCCTTCACCAAGGTGACCGGGTTTCTGCAGTTTATGACCATGGATGCGGCTAACGCACAGGCGGCCTTCACGTCCGTTGAGCGGCTGAGATATTACATCACGGTATAACATATATATATATATATATATATATATATATATATATATATATATATATATATATATATACTCATGCACATACATTTTGCATCTTTACTTGTTTTTTTATATACGACAAACAGTAACATATATATGAAAAGAATTGGTGAATCATCATTCAAAACAAGAATAGAGAAAAGATACAACGAAATGTAAATGTGGAAATACATCATGTATATTAGTCTGTGTGTAACAACTCACTAATGTATATGATTTTACACCAATCATGGAGAACTCAAGGAGATTTAACTAGCCCTGGGATCTAACGGTATATCGACAAGTACAATGACTTTCGTAAGGTCTGACATTATCATACCTGTAGTTAAGATATGGAATGACACACGTGGCAATGCAGTCACCCAAAACACCATGTACTTATGCACAGTGAACCAAACCGGGTATCTTTCCGACCGTGTTACTATGTCACAACAATTTTGCCCCTAACTTTTTGCTTCTACAAATATAGTCAGTTGGTAGCAATTTTAAATGTTATGACTTTTGTACGGCTTTATGTAAAGAATCTGACAGCTGAGGCCCCGGATGTCATTGAAGACCGTGACCATGAAGCTGATTGGCCGAGCCACGGCGAGATCCAGCTGCACAATCTGAGCATTCGCTATAGGGAGAACCTCCCTCTCGTCCTGAAAAGCATCTCCTGTAACATCCGGTCACGTGAGAAGATTGGCATTGTGGGGCGTACCGGGTCAGGTATGGCGGTTTGTTTAAATGCATTTGATATGACGTAACGATGACATTATGGAAGAAATGTTTTGCATAACTACGTAAGGAGAGTACAGAATGGAGATTTTTGCAATCTCAGAAATTGTAATTCTAGAAGCGTTGGATGGATAGAAATGTTAGTGGTGGAAAAAAAACTATAATTGCCTGAATGTAGTATTGGATGGTAAATAATGGACAAGATAATTGCATTTATGGTAAAGTCTTGTCTCTCAGTTACTTTCATAACTGAACCATTGGGTAAGAAGATTTTGTCTTGCTGTGTTTAAAGGAAAATCGTCTCTCGGTGTGGCCATCTTCCGATTGGTCGAAGCTGCGGAAGGTACCATCAACATCGACGGGGTTGACATCAGTAAGATCGGACTGAGTGCTCTGCGCAGTAAGCTGTCAATCATCCCACAGGACCCTGTGCTCTTCGTTGGGACCGTCCGGTATGAAGTGATCCACTAAGATAGATAAAGTATAAACCTAGATAAGGCAAAATAGTTTCCATAGTTTCGTTAAAGTTTGTCAATATTTTGAATACCTTTTAAAAATGATATTCTGAGTCATTGTGTGAGGGGTGTAAAGGAGGCCATTTACTTCAGGGCGCACCTCTCAAATTGTTCAGGGGCGAGATTGATCTTCAACAACCTTTGATCAATTGATGACGTCACACTTGCTACTTGTCACGTTTTCAGAGCGATTGGGTCTCGTGTGGATTCTGAAAACTGGACATTTGCAGAATAGAGCATCATAATAATGATGATAAAACTGCTTTTTTGTACAGGTACAACCTGGACCCGTTTAGCCAGTACAGTGATGATCAGATCTGGAAAGCACTCGAACGTGTGTACATGGATGACGCAGTAAGTCCAACCTACTTGCACCAAATAACTGATCATCTGTATCCCATTTTCTCCCACACTTTATTCCTTTTTCCTTATCCTTGTGCCAGAACTGAACTGAACTGTGCCAGACCAAATATTGATTGTTCTCGAAGCCCAAGTTCCAAGTTTCGTCTTAGCTTACCTAACGTACAAAATAGACTGTACAGACTAGCAGTTTAGCCCGCCAAGTTCCTTTTCCTATAAAAAAAAAATAATAGACACAGCATAAAATTTGGTGATTATACCAACCTTTGACCAATTGCTGACGTCACATGTACATAGCTGAAAAGGCCGGGGCTGACTCAGATGAATACTATTCCTATGAGTCCAGTTTTTGAAAATTGGTTTTCCGTTATTCTGCTTTATCTACAGTTTCTTTAATTGTTTTTTATAGATCAGAGCTCTTGATCTTAAGCTGAACTCTGCCGTTGTGGAAAATGGCGAGAACTTCTCTGTGGGTGAGAGGCAGCTGATGTGCATGGCCAGGGCTCTGCTGCGGAACAGTAAGGTACGTTGGAAACGTATTTTCTATCAGATGATTCAGTATGTGGTCGTTTGCGCTTAGTCTGTAAAGATCGCCAGTCTCTGCCAGACTCCGGGTCTCTGGAAAACCGTAGAAATGGAACAAATAGTGGAGCAAGCTGGCCAGAGGAGTATAGCCAGCTAGGGAACAGCGCGTGACCTGCGGAGTCTGTAGAAAGTCGCTTTGATGAAAAGTAATAAAACGTATCCGGTCATTTTCTATACAAAGACAGTGGCTTCGGAGTTCATATCATTTAAGCGATAAATCAATTAACGCGCCGTAGAGCGCGTCTCGCAACGTTTCCTAGCCGGCTATACTCCCCTGGTTGGCTTCGCTTATTTCTCTATCTGTTCCATTTCTACGGTTTCCAGCAACCCGGAGTCTGGTAGAGACTAAAAAGATCGCCGTAAAGGAGCGTTCTTGGCAGCTTTCAATACCCTCGAAAATTTCCTGAAAATAAATGAACTTTTAACAATTATATTATAACGTAACCAATTTCACCATCTAAAATATGATCTGTTGACAAAAGTGAAGAAGTCGTAAAGCAGACGTATGTACCTTTCAAAAATAAGCTACCATTATGCATTCTTTAAGTCTTTAAAGACTTAATGATTTGATTTCGTGCAGTGTTTGGGCTAACTGGTAGAAAAACGTCTCGGTGCTTTGAATGCGCTTCTATTATGCCCATCTCCTCTTCACAGGAAATCTTCTATCTTCTTGGTCTTTTCGTCTTGTGTTTCTTTTACAATCATCTTTTACAGCCATTTATAGCATATCATATTTACTACCATATCTATGATAACACAAAAGTATGAAGCTGTCCTTCAATTTTTATGTCAATTGTAGACTATGGTGTATGTTACTATTGCCTACATCCTAATTTTGGACGACGACACAGTGGCTCCAAAACAGAGAAAGTGTTTATCTATGGAATGCAGTGAAATTATTTTTCATAACACAAATTTATAATGGTTACCCCAAATTTTCTTCGTGCAATGACTGTTTAAAAAAAAGTAAGGTACATACCTCCAAATTTGCGATGTCTGACAGCACATTTTGATCACGGAGAATGACCTAGTCTTGATCTCGCGAGAGAACACGAGACTAGGTCAGGCTTGCATAGATCATCTGCCACCTCCCGTCAGTCATTGCTCGAAGAAAATTTGGAGTAACTGTATTGATACGTGACTGATGAACCTCTTCAACGACGAATTGATAACGTCGTTATGTCTTCTAGATCCTGATCTTGGACGAGGCCACAGCGGCCATCGACTCCGAGACGGACACCCTGATCCAGACCACGATCCACGAGGCGTTTGAGGACTGCACCATGCTGACCATCGCTCACCGGCTCAACACCGTCATGACGTCAGACAGGGTCATGGTCATGGATGATGGACAGGTGGGCAGACGACATTTCTTAGAACTAATCATGTTATTGTTTGTTTATTTATGGCCTCCTTCGGTCAATATGGTAAAATCCGTATTGATATCAGCCCTACAGCGTCGACTGTGGCTCAACAGACCTATACGAGAATGACAGTCTCTGCCACATAGGGCATATATAAAAGCTGACTCAGGTCTGTTGCAGAGTTCTTTGTTGCATTGTTTGTTTAAACCTTTGTTTATTCATGAAAGCTCAAATCGGCCCACCCACTGCTTTTTCTTAGGTCATGAGGGAAGAGGTAATGGCCAGAATATATATATATATATATAACAGAGATACAGTTTACATAATTTTAAGTCCAAATGAGTCTATAGACAGAATGATCGTGGACATATGCGCATTTTACATTTTGAGTAAACAAACATCTTTAGAAATACAAATCTATTACTGCAACTGCGACAGCTTACCATTTAACTTACTTTCCACAAAGAAGGTATTAAATATTACGGTAACCTACAAAACGATTAAAATATCATCATATAGCTCCAGTTGTGACCTTTGTTTATACCAAAAGCAGTATAATGATAAACATGTTTTAAGTTAGTCACGATTCCTTAATGCGGAGAAGGTTATGTCAAAGATTGCATGCTTTTAAATAAATCTAATGTTTCCTCCAGTTATCAGAATTCGACACCCCTCGTGCTCTTTTGGCCAATAAGAGCTCACGGTTTGCCGCCATGGTGAAGGCTGCAGGCATTGACGTCACTAAATATATCACCATGGAAACGGATGACGTACCTGCAGCTGAAGAGAACAGTCCGCACGTGTCTGAGACAGATGTGGAGTGCACCAAGCTATGACGACATCACATAGCAGATTACGTGTAATACTGCACATGTGCAGAATTGTGATTTTTGATTAAGAGCACCGTTCTAAATCCTGATTCTATCATTGTTAAGAATATATCACAAAATATAGCTAAGAAACAAGGTATTTAGATTAACAAAGGTATTTAATTTAAGAACACATGTCTGTAAGCATCAAATAATAGTTCTCAGGGTAAAAAAATCAAAAGCTAATTTAAAGTAACTGAAGCTAAGAAACAAGGTATTACATTAAGTTGTTTAATTTTTAACTTTAAGAGTTCACAGACATTTGAAGAGTCCAATCGCACAATTGTCTTACATCAGAGTCAAAGACACGGGATCGCGGATGATTACAGTGTTTTGTTGCCGGACGTTCCGTAGGCCCTGTTGGCTCAAGATTTTGATTACATCATCACTGACACGGGTGTACATCTCGCGGGTAACAAATATTGACTTAAACACAAATTTATACCTAGGCTTCGAGTAACAAGAAAATATACAAATAGTCAACATGGAATAATTTGGTTGTTTATTCTGTAGACTCATGAGATCATTGTCAGCTAAACGTATTAACTTAAAAGATAAAAACTGATTCAAGCAACAAACTCGGTTCAGATGTTTTGTCAACTTCCAGATGACAATACAATGGACGGAAAGTACAAATATACAAAAATAGTATGACTTAAACCAATTTGGAGTACATTTGAGTAGTTTTTCATCCTTGATTTCAGAATGTGACATGCATGATTTCTATAAAATAACTTTTCAAACCAAAAAATGACTAAATTCAATCAGTTAAACGTATATTGGCTTTAAAATATATAGCTGAGTGTCTTGACATCAAAAGTGTTAAACCAATGCTTACAACGCTGTGGTTTAAACCTGTCTACTATAGTTTCATAATCATTAAGAGTAATTCGTATCAAACTTTTCTGTGGTGTAAACATGTAAGAGTAATGCGTATAAAACTTTTCAAACCAACACATAACACAACGGAATCGGTTAAACCTACATTGGCTTTACAATATCTTGACTATCAAAAGTGTTAAACCAATGTTTACTACACTGCACGGTGGCATAAGCGTCTCTACCATAGTTTCCTAATTATTAAGAGTAATGCGTAAAGATTTGCCTGTACTTGAAGCTGTATATGAACCCTTGGGAAAGGCACTTTACACGACTTTCCTCACTATACTCAGGTGAAAATGAGTACCTAGCTTCGGCTAGGGCCGTCCCTCGGATAGGACGTTAAATGGAGGTCCCGTGTATGGGGAGAGTCACACTCTATGCACGTTAAAGAACCCCCACACGTGCGATGGTGCGGTGTGAGATGGAGCAAACCCTTCTGTCTGGAGTTGGTGATTCACTTCATATCACCCGGTTGGAGGCCTGGCGAACCTCCATACCGTATCAGCCACACGGTGACTTACATCATTCACCCGGACGGGAGACCTGGCGCATCCCCGTCTTGTAATTAGCCAGCGAAGGGGTATTTCACCCCGTAAGGGACGGTATAACCCCGTCGTGTGTAAACATGTGCGAATATGTGTGATCACGTCGACCGATGATGATAATAATGATATGAAGTAACACCCACCACACTGTTAGCTATGTAAAACTATAATATGCAGTAACTCAAGAGTCATGTCATCCACGTTTTTTGTGTGTGTGCCCAGTACCACTTTTTAGGTCTCCGGAAAGAATGCCTATATCAATAGAAAAATATGCGCACTTCTTATTTATGAATATACGGCCATAACATTGTTGAAGTGCACTCAAGTTGCTAAAACATACTCTTAATGACAAAATACAACGCAGCCAACTAACATAACAATGCGCTAAAGTGCCACCCCCAAGACATGAAATTATACCAATGTTAACTGGTTATAAGTGGATAATATAAAAGATGGTGACTTCTATATCTGGTTAGCGGGTGTTTGACCGTTAATCAGGGGTAGAGTAGAAGGCCAAAACTTGCGAGACTTGCGGCTTCTTAACAATATGTAGTGTTTGGACATCTATATTCAGTTGACCGATACAGTTAAGCATATCTAGAAGCGCTTGGTGTCTTCAATATTGAGTGAGTTGCATCGTTATGAAGTTTTACACAAAGGGTAATAAGGCAGAGCCTCTGGGAATTAGATGTAATTTCAGCATTGTTTGACATATTCGTTAGGTTATCAAGATGACCAAGTAAATCCGCAAGGTTACCGAAAAGTTCCGATCGAATATGCGTAATTTACCTCTAAATCTATTTCGTAGTAAATTCACTTTTTCAGCAGGTAAGCTACATGTACTTCGCAGTTTTATTCACAAGTACATTTCAGCATATGAATCGTGCAATGTGAGGGCATTCATTCTTCTGGGATTTTTAGGTAATATATAGCATTCAATACATTATTTACAATACATAACAACCCGCTCCATCGCCCCGTCGATCTTACCCTTCACCTCTAACATCAGACCTACTGAATGTCGTAAAAAATAAGGTTATAATCTTCTCATAAGTTTTTCTAGGAGATATACAAAGCGGTGAACACTGTTTTCGAAGGCCTGAAGATTGTATATAGGAGGAGAACAGTTATCATCGAGAGGAGATAGAGAGTTCCATAGTTTGGCAGTTTGAAGAAAGAATACTGCACGAAAATGCAGATTTCCGCTTCGCAAACGATAATTCCCCACAAGACTGGAGGTATGCAACAGCAAAGGATGTTAAAAAATCAGGATTTCTAACATCATTGGTAACAGTGGGGACGCTTGGACTCTTCGCGTGTCCTATTGTGCGCACATGTTTTCAACCTTGGCAACGCGGGAACAGGCAGTCCGTGGAAACCCATGCCCATAGTGAGGACACGTCAGGTTTCACCTTCGTGTACAAAGTTGGAAACTTGTTGAAATCTGCCCTTTCGAGCAGTGGAACATTGTACATATGAATAGCTTCGTTAACCGCTAAGGACTACCTACTGACTTTTCAACTGGACCGCTTCCTGTTTAGTTAAACCGTAAGCATTCGGACTTTGACACATGACCGCAAAGTACAGGAGAACGAAGGCCTTGCTGTACGTCCAGTTTCCCATGTTGGCCATTCTTGGGCTAAGAATAAGAATAAGAAAGACAACATTAACAATTAGACGTCTTTGTTAACGATGGTAACTTGCAAAAATATGCGACCGTGTAGGGTAACGACAGAGTGCTCGGCTCAGATCCAAACAATCCATATGGTTCGAGTCTTGTCGTATCACCGATCTTGTGTCCAAAGGAAAGGCACTTTTCTCACTCCACAAAGTAAAAATGGGTACCTGACGTCGGCTGGGAAGGTAAAAGGCGGAAAGAACGGTTCGACTCCGCTTTACAATACGGCCCGTAGGGCCTTAAAAACGCATTGGGACTGGACTACCGAACACTTGTACCCATCTGTAAAGCAGGAATCAACGCTACAACTATAATGCTTACATAATGTAAACCATAGATTCTATTCCTAACAGTCCTGGCTAGTCGTTGTGTCCGCAGGTAAGGTATGCAACTTTCCCGACTCTATCGAGGTACCTGGGATCGGTTTGGGAGGTAAAGTTTGAAAGACGATGGAAGGAGAAGGATGGATCCATGACAGTATGATCCACCGCCCTCATGACTTCAAAAGACGTTGGGAACTTAACGTTTACTAGTCCATATACGGATGACTTTCCAGACTTATCTTGTCTATGAGGCCTTCTCTACATGGACGGGGTGCTAACGAACCCCTACAAGACTGTCTGATTTTTGGTCTTCGTGTAACGTACCATGTATGTAACAACGTTTAAAACGTCATCGCTTATCTGTTGTAATTATATAACGTTAACAAAAGGGCAAGGCTTTTAGCTTAACCCTATTCAGATGTGGGGGAGTGGGTGTTAGGCCTGCGCCAACTTTCATGCCCCATAACGCAAGAACGGTATACGCTAGACCCACCAAACTTGATGAGTTTTCAGAAAATTTAGTTGGAAACATTTTCACAATGTTTGAATAATTTTCCATTTGTCTTGTTGTCTGTTGACAGGCACTTCACGGAATACACCAATTCCATGGTTCCAGCCAATCAAGTCAAACTGAGGACGTCATAATTACGTCATATTACGTCACCGTTGCGCCTAACGTCATCTAAACGTCAAATGTTTGGTCTACATTATTCTCTAAAAGTTTGGTAGCCAGACTATTTTTTGTTTTAGAATTTTAGGTGTCAGAAGGGCCGGGCCTCAAAAGCAGCCCCCCGTTCAGGGATGGCCATACCAAAAAACGCCCTGTCTGAATAGGGTTAAAGCAATAATGTATTCTTTAGAAGTCGATTCAATAGAAATTGGTTGTCTGTAAGGAGAGGCACATATTTCTGTTAATTAGGTTCAATCCTAAGCAACCATTTGTTAAAGCAACCCAAAGACACCCTAAATTCAATTTGTGGGGACGTACTGTATAATGGAAGGGTTTTTAAGCCTATAATTAAATCGCCCTGGGTGCAAGGTCTGACATTATACTGCAGTTGTTGATGATGTCCACCTTTACAAATTCATAAGGACTGTTTATTGAGAGTGGGGAAATTGGTGCCACTTACGGAGACACCAGATACTATTCTTTTCTTTTTTTCAGCCAACCTTACGCTAAAGGCCCTTGTGTTGACGTAATGCAGTTACAACAGATTAGTAATGTTACTGTAGACTTTATATAGACTTCAAGCGTTTTATGTGCTGCACTCAGACCAGACCTTCGGTTGGTCATACAGGTGTATGTGAAGTCATCGTAGACAAGGTAGGTCCTTAAACTTTAATAAGTCATCATTAATTGGATAGGTCAAGTGAATTGTAACGTTTCTTGTAATGAATTCTTTGTATCTACATCTACGTAATACTGGGCAATGCCCCTCGCGGGACTTTGTGCCCAGCTGCAGGGGAGTGAGGATGCCCTAGCAAACCGGTGGTGGTGAAACAAAATAGTGAAGTGATGAACGAATTTATTCAACAAACAAAAATAACGGGGCTATGCTGTACAAGATATCTTGCTACGGCATGACTAGGTCTTACAGCTGGGCAGAGCCAGGGTAGCGATAATGCTTGGTTACCCCGGCTTGGAAATGTTCTACGGAAGTGGCATATACCAGATGTTCAGGCAGGCTATTCCACTCTATAACTGTTCGATGGAAGTAGCTTGCCCTGTGTGTTTCGGTTTTGCATGGTAAGGTGTGGAAGCACTGGTTGTGACCTCTTGTGGTGTTGTTGTGTTTTGTAAGTATGCTGTGGATAGGTATTGCAATGAGATTGTTGACTGCCTTGTACATGAGTGTAAGTCGCGCTTGTTGTCTTCTCTGTGCTAGGGTAGGCCAGACAAGTGATTGTTGTAGTGATGTGTTGCTGGTTGATTGTTTGTAGTTGCCTGTGACAAACCTGGCAGCCCTACGTTATACTGATTCCAGTTTCTCCTCAAGGCAGTTTGTTTGTGCGTGTTTGAGTCTATGGGGATCCCAGACTGAAGATGAGTATTCTAACTTAGGGCGAACTAGGGAAGTATAAGCCCTGTTGTTCGTCCGAATTTTTTTAGGTTCTGTCGCCAGCCCGAAGCTGCCTAGGCAGACCCATGTAATGACTTGTCTCATTATCAATAAAGTCAACGCCAAAGGTCCAAAGAGCATTTCGAGGTCATAACGGCAGTGAACCAAAGTGTCATAAGTACATCCCTCTCTTTCTATCACCTTTACATCCCCAACCGAAGTCATGTACACATTTTACACTTGGGCAGATTGAAGAACGTTGCGTTCCTTTCCTACAGATGTAACGCCCTGACAGGTATGTTCGAAATGGAACCTATGCTTTACTTTATGTAAACTTGGTAGTAAGTAACGTTATGTAAACTTACTACACCTTTGGCAAGTTATCATTAAAAAATCCACTTAACTGTTGACTTTGTATTTCTTATTCTTAGCCCAAGAAAGATCACCATGGGAAGCTGGACCTACAGCAAGGCCTTCGTTCTCCTGTACTTTGCGGTGATATGGCCAAACCAGAATGTTTACGGAATAACTAAGCAGGACGCGGCCCGATTGAAAAGTCAGTAGGTCTACCCTTACGGTTCTTTGGTTCTTTGACACTTGGAAACATAACTATTTTCTCTTGTTTTTAACCATGTTCTTGTATGTATGTCCACCTTAGCGTTAAAAAAATTCTCTCAACACATTGAGTTTATACGTAGCTTTTGTTCCGGCTACTGCCTGTTACCACCAATATTAGCCTGATTTTGTAACGTACGAACTTATTATTGTGTGTAAGACCATTCTAAATTTAGTCTTTACTACATTTACTAGGACGGATCTCAGAAGTGAAGACTAAGATCGACAGGCTGACATTGCGGGTTGCGCATATCCAGGAACATACCTTGTCACAGAGACTTCCGGCCTTCACACAGCCGCATGGTAGGATGGATTCTTCAGTGACATTTTAGCAGGTGACAGGTCCATGGGCAGACCCCTGTGAGAATTTGCTCTTATGCAATTTACGCCAACATAGATTAAGTTATCAAAATTTTAACAAGCAGTGATTATTGTAAAAGTGTTGGTAAATGGCAACCTCACATCTACCAACTGTGCCGTGTTCAAAAACAGAATCAAAGACTGGAGAAATCAAAACAAATCAGTACCACTGAGCATGTGGTGGTAATATTATAGAATTGTTGTACAGTGTATATACATGTATATGTTTGAAGACAAAGGCAACCTCATTCTTATATCTTACCTTTATTTCACTCAGTAGCAGCTGTTGTTTTGAAAATACATTAGTTATGGTTTATTTTGTTACTAACGTCATTTTCAGTTATGTATAGGTCATTACATTATATGATTTATTACTATTACCATTACTTTACTTTGTACTCATAATCATACTGCATATTCTGTTTGTTAGAATGAATTATTGTTTTGTTAATCATTGTTTATATTCAGCTTCTGCATACAAAACCTAAGTTATGGCTTCCACCATTCTAATTTGACCTCTAATGTCCCACCTTCACCCTGAGTTACCTTAGTTTATTTTGTTAGTCTTCTGTTTACTTATTGTACAAGATTTGTTGCTGATGTTTTGTATTTATTGGTTATGATTTGTAGGACTCCAGGAAGAATAGTGATACTAAATTCACTAATAGGATCCAAATAAAACAAACAAACAAACAAAATTTCTCATTAAGATACTGGTGAAAACCGCACGATGGTAGCATTTACGGATAAGCTGAGGCAAGTCCGAGCGTGCGTTCCCGTCCGTTGACATTGGTGTACAATGGGTGGCGCATGACCAAATTCTCACAGGGCCTATGAAGTGAGTTTACCCGTGTGGTCACCATTAATACACAGGCGTATTAGGACGAATTTGATGCAAAGTTTATTTCATAATTGTTAAAAGCAGCCATTTCCTTGGGAATATTGGCATTTTTGAGCTGAAGCCTGGAAATGACAGGTAAGGGTTTTGGCTTTTTTATTCTATTTTATTTAAACTAGGCTTTTAGCTTAGTTAGAATGTTTGGGGTGTCCTGGGCAGTCTGAGACATACGGTTTGTGACCTTTGAAGTATTCAGGGAGGACAGCAAGAGTTCGTTCTGCTGTAGTGTTGACCTATGCACCGTACCAAAATGGCCGAAAGTTTCCAGAGAGACAATATAGAAGTTAGACTTTACTGCCAATGTGAGTTTACCACCGATGTCAACAGGTAGGTGACTTTTGACAGCCCTTCTCTTACAGGTTTTTAATGTATTCTAATGCAGGACTGCATTGGGGGTCTGTGCCCTGTTTACGTTACATTTCGTGTTTGCATTCATGGCGAGAGAAACATGTAATTGTTTTTGCCCCGTTTCCTGCTCTTCTTCACCAAACAAATAAGGTCAATGACTGGTCCACAAAGCTGTCATCTTGGTTACTGGTAAAGTAGCAGACACTCTGATTCAAATTTCTTTTAAGATTTTTCTCTCCTGCATCTGTATCTATTGTTCATTGTTTCATGTATTAGGTGCTTTCTCCTGCCGCAAATATATAAACAAATCTCAGTTTCAGCTACTACAGCCGTCCCTGCAGCTACGACTGATGCGGTAGGTTTATGGCCCTTGAACGCACGGTTTGGAGAATCAGACATAACCGGAAACGGAAACGACGGGACAGCAACGGGGACCCAGTTAGCCGCAGGTCCGTATGGAGACGCCAACGGAGCTTTCTTGTTTTCTGGAACTGAAACTTCCTACGTTGACATTCCCAACAACGGCAAATTGGATGTGCGCTACTCCTTCACCATACTGGCACATGTCTATCCTACCGGAGAGGCTGGACCGATTTTCGACTACGTCGGGACCAACCCCTATACCTGGTACTGGGCACTGCACTTTTGGCAGTTTCACCCACATGACCTGCAGTTGCGGTATGTTTTAGTCTCTGCTAAACTAAATACGCTTGCCAGTATAGGGAGAATAATTTGCCAGGGGGGTTTTGCTAGTACAGGAGTTGGCCGGCACGGTGGTCAAATTCGCGCTCGAAACCTCCCATGTCTAGCCGAATTAGAACCTTGTTCCACGATGTTCGATCTGACGTAATTCGAACCGATCCCGTGTTCTACTTAGGTCATCTGCGGTAATTGCATGTAAAACAGTGCTTTCTGGCCTTTTTTCCCCAACTACCTTGAATCGGGCGAAAAATCTAGTTTTTCACCAATATAGACAATTTTCTGGACAGTACATCTACTTTGTCACTTTTGGGGGCCATGTAATATGTAACGAAGCTACTGTTTTTTTTTTGGTGACCTTGAATATCATAAGTGTTGTTTACACCGGTATCAATTACACCCTCCCGCTATCCGTGCGGCATGACATGTGTGCAAACATCGTTTAAGATCTCGAAGAAGAAGAGTTACCTCATTGACTGCTCAAAATGACCGCAACGGTTTTCCCAAGATTTCTGGTTTTTGGATTTTTTAAAAAATGCCTTTGATTTTGAATTATCGCTAATTAAGTGCGAAAAATACCATTTTTACGCATATTTTCGACTGTAACTTTGCTTGAAATTAAAAAATCCCCATACAAAAAAGTTTTATTTTCCTCATGGATAACGAAAAATATAAAAATCGAGAATTTTCGATGACACATGCGGCCCATCTTATGAAGAGTTTGGTCAAATTAAAACGCCTTCCTGAAAACAGAAAATAACTGTCGTTGGAATCAAAATCTAAACAAAACAGCTATTTAAATTCAAAAGTCAAGATTCAAAGTATATGAAATCTTCTTTCAAAAACATTTTCACTGTAATGACACTTTGTTTATTTTCAAATATTTCACGGTTAGCCAATAGTAGACCTCCTGTAACTCGATACTCTATCGAACACGCATAGAAACGGGAAAGAATGCCCTAGCAACCGACCGCCGTGCGGTCCCGTTGAATTGCTTGTTGAATAGTGTTAAGATACGTGCTTTTTTATTTATCTAAAGCCAGACCAATGGTTGACTTGAATGGTATTATCCTTGTATGTTGTAGGCCGGTAGGCAGAGGTGGGTACTTTTCACCTCACGTAGTTGCAAGAGTGCTGCAACTGAACGCCTGGAACTACGTTGGTGGAACCTACGACAGCACAACAGGGGTGGCCTCCCTCTGGAGCAACGGGGAACTGGCACGTGAACAAAACATCGGAGTTGCCGAAGTTGCAAGTCAGCATCCTGTCCGGGTCGCGGTGAGGGCCCAGGACGAAGATGATCCTCGGTACTTCGCGGGGCGTATCGCCTGTCTGCAGCTGTACGACTACGCCATGAGTCAAGAACAGATTGTCACAGCGCGCGATGTGTGTAAAGGTGAGGTCAGCTTCTTAGCTATAAATTATGGCAGTAGAGTGATTACTAGTGAAGACTATAAATTATGGTTGCAGAGTGATTACTTTTTAAGACTATAAATCATGGCTGTAGAGTGATTACTAGTGAAGACTATAAATTATGGCTGTAGAGTGATTACTAGTGAAGACTATAAATTATGGCTGTAGAGTGATTACTAGTGAAGACTATAAATTAATGCTGTATAGTGCTTACTAGAAAACTCTATAAATTATGGTTGCAGAGTGATTACTAGTGAACGCTATAAAATTAAGATTGTTAAATCTTCTTCGTTTCATAACCTTCTTTTAATTTTTCTTAATTCTAAACGTTTCGGCGACTATCTGTTGCCTTCATCAGTACAACATGAAACAAATACTGTCGGTGCTATTTAAACTAGACATTGGACTGGCTCTGTCTAGTTCATATCGCACCGGCAGCTTTTGCTCCAATGGTCTCATACTACTTGTCCTTTCGTTGAGAGCCTTTAGCGCAACACTGGGTTTTCTTCAAACTCACATCGCTATACTGTTCAATTGCCGGTTTCCAAGTCTTTCTGCAGCAACAGTTTCTTTCCCCGGACTGCTAAAAAATGTCTCTCGACGACAATTGTTTCCGTCTTGTCTACAACTTATCGGCCTTCAAAAGAAATGTTCACAGCACAGTTATTTCCTACTTCTTAGTTCATTGCCTTGAAGTGATGATATCATGACCTGGCTTTGATCTCGTTAAAAAAAGGGCATGCATGAACCACCTTACAAAAACTCACAAGATCAAGATCAGTGAAGGGAGCGATCTGACTTGATCTGTCAGGGCTATAGGGCGTTGGTAGCTAGCTGCCGAACAAGTCTGGGAACTGGGTTCTTATATTTTTGGCTACTATATAAATGGACTGATCTCGTCCCCTTTTCAATCATGGTTCTATTTGAAACATCTCCGTCAAAAACAGAGCGAGCAGGACAGAACTGACGCATGGCCGCCGCCGCTAAGTTTATAATTAGTTGATAATACAGTCTGCAGTTGGATCCCAGATGGTGGAATAAGATATTAAAATTATGATTGTCTTGGCTGAGGCAAACATATCCCTCGTCGTTAGCAACACCATTTAATATGAACATAATACTAATTATAACTCTTACAGGCTTGCAGTCGCCTGCGCTGCAGCCGACCGATAAAGATGATGCAGGCCACAAGCCCACATCGTGCGTTGAAGCTAAATCTCTACGCTCCGATACAAACGACGGCGAGTACATACTTTACCCTTTTGCGACGGACAGTGATGTATCCATCCGCGTCTATTGTCATGGCATGGCATCAGGGGAACCCAAAGAGTTCCTGACTCTACCTTCCGGTCCTGATGAGAACTATGCCGTTATCTTTGCTGACCGCCTGCGCTACGGATATCAATGCACAGGCTCATTACAGGTAGGTGAAACTATTGGTAGCGAAGTATAGTTGAGTTGAAGTATTAACTAAATTGCTATAAATATATTTCTACAACAAATATGTTAGGGTGATAAAAATTTTAAGATAACATACATTCGCATAATTTCACCAGGTGTCATTATACCGCCACCTCAAAAGACGTTGTTATAAAGGCCTTCCCGAGATAAGGCCAGCGTCATTGTGATGATATATGTACGTAATTCGCCTTACTTTTGTTGTGTCAATAATGTTTCTTCTGTATTTTCTTCAGGACCCATGGGCCAAACGCGGGACCACGAAGTTCAGCAAGATCAGAATCCAGTTTGATACGTCCAGGGTCGAAGTTATTCGAAATGACTACACCTTTGCTCAAACCACTGGTAGTTCAATATGTTGTTACCTTACAATAATATTGTAATATGTAATGTGATCCGTGAGTAGTGCTAAGTGTTTATGACCAATGGATAACTGACTCGTAAGAATACCTCAAGTCAATACGCCATCAAGTCTGAGAAAAATAAGAATTTTTTTTTCTTATTTTCTTATTTTCATGTTTCATGTAATCGGTCAACATTTTGTTGGTCAAACAATTTGCATCATAATGATAGATACTTTTTAGCTTGACTTGCTCATTATTTGCCAAGGAAGTCAGTTGACATAGTTAGGTGACTTATAGTTTCTAATGACAACAGGGCCTAACGACGTACCTTACGGGAAAGCTGCTGACTGTTATTCAGCGAAACAGGGCTGTGCGAAGGGCACGTTCAAGGTCAACCTGACTGGGACGGGCCTTGCGCTTGCACCCGGCGTCCACTGGGTCATGGGTCCCGCCTACCCAACATATCTGACCATCAACGACATGTTTGTCTCGGAGGATAGAAAGGTTTGTTGCCTGTCTATAACTGACTGTTTGGTAATGTCTTAAAGGTTCAACGCGCATCCATGCAGCAAAAGCTTTAACTTAAAACTCAATACTGGATGCACAGTATAAACCACCCCAACTGCAAGATCTGTAAATATCATCAACAAGAAAAGTATTCCGTTTATATACTATTTGATATGTTGATTGAAATGTTTGTCATTTTTTCAGGTTGCCTCTGGCCGATGTGGTGGATGGTGTGGTCATTGCCGGCCCAATGGAGGGGAAATATATCTGACACCCTCACAAGGTGAGTACAACACGTTAGTTAAATTATAACAGCTCATTCTCATTGAAATGTTTCCAATATGTTTTTTAGCTCTTTTTTTGTCCTGATTACCTAAGTACATGATTGTTAAGAAAATTCACTTTATTAACCATAAACAAAATTGACAAAGTATGTTTAAAACTCATTTTGTTATGTATTGCAGGGCTTTTTCCTTCGAAATGATATACAGTTTTGGTTATACCATTTAGTAATAAGAGGACCTGCGTGTATGTATAGCGACATCTAAAAAGTAGGCAGCATTTTTCACACCGCTGAAGGTTGAATAGATAACGTAGGAAGCATCGAAGAAAGGTAACGTTTGTTGCAGTCCTTTTTGTAATGTTTTGCCAGGCAATGTAGAAAACAATTACAGTTGGCAATCATTTATTGTTTCATTACAATGAGCAACAAAAGTAAAGAGTCACAAAAATGGCCATTTCTACTATTCGTATACGAAATGAATTTAGGTAAAACGTTACGTATAAAGCTCCCGTATTTTTGAAACAAATATATTGCCATATTACGTATGCCGCATGTAGGTGTGAAGTGTTTGTAATAGGTCGGACGTCACGTATTTTACGTCCCATGTGACGTAGATTCGGGTAAAACATTACGTATATAGCTCTCGTATTCAATAAATTGACATATCATTTTTGAAAACGCCTAAAAGTTGTCCCTCAAGTCCTGTTCAAACAGCGTTTTTTTTACTCTTGCTAGTGCAAAATGTATTGATAGGCAGTCGGCTTTACTTGCGCAATTGCCGGAACTCCGACCAAAGCGACGGGTCCTGCATGGACTACGAAGTGCGCTTCTGCTGTAAACCTTGTACATGACCATACATTATGTGTCTCTGTTGTGTGTGTATGGCGCAGATATAATGAGAGAAGCAATTTTGTTTACAAATGACGACGGGTTCCGCGCGGGGAAGGCCCCGCTCATTTATATATTGTGCTCATTTAGGAACGGCCCTTAACCCTATTCAGACGGGGGTGGGGGGGGGGTGGTGGGTGGCAGCTCGTTACTAAAACACAACCAGTAGATTTCTAGCGAGGACACGATCCCTTCACATGCAAAGTACCGAATTACCACGTACTGATCTAGTGGCACGCGAGGGACAGGGATGAATAGTTCATACCTATTGTCTGTTGATTAACGATTTTACGTCGAGCTTTTTCTTTCAATAGTTTGCTAGTTATTTTGAGTCGAACGTTATATTTCCTAATGCATTAAAGCCACATTCTTACCTTGTACTGAGTTAGAACTGCGCACAATGATTCTTTTACGTTCAATTTTCGAAATACCGTTACAAGGTACTAGTATGTATGAAGACTCTATATGGTGCCCATTTAACTAGGATTGTGTGCAAGGTTTCTCTTCCATTTGTTTCCTTTTCACAGACGAGTTGCGAATACATGTTTGTAAACCACACCGCCAGATCTGTAATGTTTCAACAATAAACTACCAGTATCACTCCAATATACATTGTATTTCAATAAATACACACTGTAATAGCGCAAATAGATAGTATCAAGAAGAATATTATGAAATGAACACAAGAAGCAAACCCTTATGAAAGCAAAATTTCAATATGAACGATAGTATAAGTGATGAATAGTGAAATATTATCGAAAAAAGAAAGTACACCAACTCGGATACGAACCCGAGACCATAAGTTAAAAGGTGTACTCGTTAATCCACTACGCCAAGATACATTGCTATGTGTATAGGTGTGCTAATACAACCGCAGTGACGAAGCGCGTGACAATACGAGACAAAAATTGTTGCAGGTCCATCATTTCAAAAACTTCTGAAGTCGTAAGATCTCTTTAGTCTCTTCACCTTTTGGTCATCAAATAAACTTTTTAAAACGTTATAGATAGAACAGGGGGGGGGGGCTTTTGAGGCCTGCGCCAACTTCGATGTCCTATAACGCCAGAACGCATTACGCTAAAGCCACCAAATTTGGTGACTTTTCCTAAAATATTATTGCCAACACGTACAATTTAACGAAGTTTGACAAATTTCTCATTTTTTGGTGTTGCCATGGCAACCGTTTGTTGACAGGCAGTTTTGCCAAAAATCACGATTTTTGGTTCTAACAGTGTATTTTTCACATTTATTTGCTATATTACTGCTATTTTGTTACATAAATAAAATCTTATATTATTTAGCATATCTTTCATAATTATAAATGCATAAATTATGCTAATTTGATGACGTCATCAGCCCAAAATCCAAGATGGCGGACCGTATGGCCAGATCAAGAATAACAAGTTAATTATCCCTTAAAATTTGTAACTACCTGGTATTTTTTCATTAAAAACCATCTAATTGAATTAATTTAGTCTATTTCCATTGCCCTTTGTGATTATTTGTTGCAAAAAAAGTAGTTTTAAAAATTCAAGGTGGTGGATATAATATGGCCTAACTCGTATCTTAGATGTGCATGACGTCATCGATGTTGCTATTGGCAATAAAAGTCGTAATAAACATTATCATTCTGTTATCTGCACTTGTTGTACCATTTTTGTATTATAACTTGAAGTTTTCTGAGAATACCCGTTTTTCATGGGTCCGGCCAATCTAATCAAATTGATGACGTCATAAATACGTTATCTTACGTCAACGTAACGTCAAACGTCAAATACTCGTCAGATATTATGTCGATATCACGTCGTTCAAGAGTTCATGACCAAAAAAGCCCGGTCTGAATAGGGTTAAAGGAATGAACCAATCAGCTGCTGTTGCCATTAGTGAAATCTATGATTGACTTTGATTCAAAATGAATGAACATGGTAAGACCATGGGGTTCAATGCTTGCTAATTGTCTCTGTTCACCCCTGTAGGGAAGGTATATTTCACTACACCATACCGTAGGTATCGGAATGAAATGTACCGCTAATCGACCATCGACAATCGCTAAACGACCTACAATTGTTCGCGTGAACGCCCACAGTGAACGCCCAATGGTTGTCAGGAGACCACAAGGGTCGGCATGATCTCCATTTAATTTTGCAATTGATAAAACCTTAACACTTAATTGAGGTTACCGATGTAAATAGTCGTTCAATGAGCGCTAAGTGTTTGCTGAACGCGCGTTATGGTAATGTGACCCAAGACCGGGAGAGCTGAGATTATGAACCGACGTGTATGTAGCCTTCAAACACCACGTGGCTGTGGATGTGCCTGAAACTGAAACTGCCACGTGGACAACCTTGCATTGGAGACAGGCTCTTCTACGGGCGTGCTGTTTTCTGGTAGCTACTGTGACAGTTGCGACTGATTTAGTTTCCCTTTTCGTCAACATTGATAACATCAGGGAAAACCGGTGACGTATACAGATTATTGTAAAGCTGACTGCTTATTGTACCTTAGCGTTGTTAAGAAACAGCACAGAATTGTCATGGCCTGCTTGTAATTGATGTTTCTATTGCAAAGCTGTGATTTGTATTGTGATGTTGTGTTTTTTTTTTAATAAAGCCTGAAAAAAATATCAGGGAAAACTGAAACCATCACAACATACTAAAGATATATGGATAATTATTTGCATCGTAACAAATCTATGCCCGTAATGAAGTCTGTTATGGGACAATAAAAAAACTTACGACGATGGAGAAACTTTGTACATGTTCAAAATCCATTTCCGCCATATTTTTCGTCATATGAGGCTCCCTGTCTTACTTTGATTTACCAGCGATTGACGCCGATACGTTCTGATGACCTTATCGCACGATGAACTACGTTCTTGTGACAAGGGCTTTACATATTTTAACTATTGCGCTCGAATGTTCCCCGACTTATGACGTACTGCGCAAATCACAGTAAATTGTACGCGCTTGTAACCGAAGTTTTTTTTTTTTCTATTTCCTTTCTGACAGACTAGGACAATGTTGCACTGCACTCAAGTTTTGTAACTTATACAGTGCCATATACAAGGTACAGACAGAAGGTAAAGGTAGTCTTTCACCTCCCTGACCAAAGTCAGGTATCCATGTTTACACCTGGGTGAAGTGAGGAAGGGCACGACGTTGGGGGTACGGCGGGGATCGAACTCAGGACCTATAGGAGGGTCTGCATGCCTTTTTCCGTTAAGCGTTACGAGCCATTTTAATTCACCGTTAATCGTTACGGACCCGCTTTAATTCACCGTTAAACGTTATCGGTATATTATTCGTGAGGCGTTATTGGTCGTTTTAATTCAACGTTAATCGTTATTTGTTATCCCGAATTCACCGTTAAGCGTTACCAAGAAATTCTTCGTAACAAGTCAAATGCCAGATGAAGCCCCTGACAAATGCAGAAAATGGCGTTTCGAAGGGTCCAGATTTCAAAATTTCGTCGAGCCTCCCGGCCTTCGACAATGGACATAGTAAAAATATGCTGCGGAAGTGTCGCTCTCAAAAACCTTTTCACTCAAACAGATTTCAGTGTCAAACTTAGCTTAGTTTTTAGGCAACATTTACTCGAAGGCAGAAAATGAGGTTTCTCCGGACCTCCCTTGCGACGGCTTGCGCCTTACGGGTGCTCATGACGACATGGCGAAAATGTTGGAGCCGTGGGTCGTCGCCCCAAAAAAACTTTTCTCTTTAATAAAATGTCATTTAATTCAGCTTCGTCGGCCAGCAAAATTTGTCCTTCAAAATGCGGGAAATGGCGTTTTAGACGGTCCAGATATCAAAATTTCCCCGGACTTATCTTGCCTTCCGAGCTAGAAATGGTAAAAATATGTCAGGGGTGGAGGTCAAAGCTACAATAATGTGTGATTTTGATGAAAATATCATCAGTCTGTCGGCAAAATTTGCCGAAAAATTCAGGATATAGCATTTCAGAGTGTCATGATTTTAAAAAATTTCCCGGGGAGTATACCCCCGGACCCCCCTAGGATGCGTTGCGCCTTCAGCGCTCCATGTTCTGAAAATGTTGTCCGCAATAGTTCAATCCCCCCATAAGGAATTTGCTGCCGCTGCTTCTGTGGCGGGAACATTGCCCCATGGAAGCAAATGTCATGGACGCAGCGGACATTGTCCATGTCATTAATATTTCTCCGGGTTCTAGGCACCTTTTCCTTCTCACAATGTCATTAGTCAGACATGTTCAACCATTGAGATAACCTAGACTAGCGTTGAACGAATAGGAATGAACTTTATTGTTATTGGAATGAACTTTATGAATAGGAATGTTATTGTTATGCTTTGTAACCCCTCCTGAATTTACCGTTAAACGTTACCGGGCCTCCTGAATTCACCGTTAAGCGTTACCGAGCCTCCCGAATTCACCGTTAAGCGTTACCAAGACCCCCCCATGCAGACCCTCCTATAGATTCTGAGTCGAACGCTCTACCAGTTACGCCACACACGATGGCTTCAAGCTTCATTTATCTTTTTCACGTTTTATCTAAATTCACGTCACATGCATATGGGACGAAAAATACGTGACGTCATTGATCGTTAACTAAGTTATTGCTACAATTAAGTCACGTATGCTTCGCTTTCATGTGACGTATTCGTAATAGGTCGAACGTCAGGTATTTAACGTCCGATGTGACGCGAATTTAGGTGAAATGTCACGTGTATAGCTCCCGTATTTTTGAAACAAATATATTGCCATACAAGGCACACGGGTCAGACTTCCTGACCCCAACGCGTCACTTTCCAGGCTTGCGGACCGTACCAAGTAGTTCCCAGTTAGCAAAATTTGTAGGATTTGTTGGTAAAAAGTACTTTTTCATAACTCAAGAAGGGAACAACGGATTTTTATGATTTTTGTTATGTAGGTACCTTAGACAATGTTGTACAAAATGAAATACTAATTATGCAAAATAGGAGTACATAAACATGATCAATGAGAATATTCTATCATAGCAGTTTTTCTATGTATCTCTTGCCCCGGACGTGAAATGGTCTTGACATTTAGGTGGTAGATAGCTTTCATTGTCACGACAAAGTGGGGCAAGTTTCTTAACTTTAGAGGCATTTTTGTTAAAACATTCCAAACACAGCAGAAAGGATTGACGGATTTGTATTATTTTAGGCATGCATGTAGCTTAGGCAAAGATGTTCATAAATATACATGTTATGTAAATGGAGACTTAATTTGCCTAATTGCATAATTCCTTTGTTTTCAATAACTGGACTTCACTAAATGTAAAACATGTAAATTATGATACTTGGAACATATACGGATACCAAATGTGCAAATGAGGAACTAACTTGCATTATAATATTTACTAATTGTAAAACTTATGATGTGTGTATGTTAGTCAGTGATGAACATCACTATGAATAAATCATGTAAATGTGTATGCTAAGTCATTCGCATAAAATATTTAGCTTTAAATATTTTACGGAGGTATGAGGTCGCCGAACTCTAATCTCCAAGCAGATCTTGCTTTGGCAAATGGGAAGGAGTTTAGCTGGCAGAGGAATATCATTGGCCAATAACAGTTCTCTGCCGGCTAAACACCTTCCCATTTGCCAAAGCAAGATCTGCTTGGAGATTACCTTTCCAGTGTATTCTGTAATGGCACATACCGCACCTGAAATCCTACAGGACGGTTTGCCCTGACCTAAAGTGACCTACAGCATGTTCTTCATGTTCTTAATTATGATTCAGTCTTTACTCCTTTCTCAGGGTAGTCAAATGGAGGACTGCAGCCACTGTCCACAGCTTAAAGTTAAACAAGTGGTCTTCAACAATGGAACTCAATGGAGAAACACATCTACTGGTGTGGATGTGTGTGTCATGTTTTGACAAGAACTTTATGTCACCAGCGCTTCTTTGATACCTTGTTTATGGATTCAAAGTTAAGATAACAAACAAGTTTATTGATAGTTTTTGGTTTTCATAACATTCGGTTTTCTCTTATCACGATATATGTTTTGCACATGTTTTTGCACAAGCCTTCCCCATACATAAAGTTTGCTTCAACTAATAGTTGTGATCCTTTGTTCTAAGTAATTATGTCCAATGGGACATTTGCTTTCCCTGCTTAATATGATAGGGTGGATATCACCCTTATGTATGAGGGTACAGTCTCTTTGGCTTCGCTAGGAACAAAGCAGAGAAAAAGTTCAATGTCACATATAAGATACTGTTTCAGTAGTTCTTACTTGTGTATAGAGCTTACTGCTTTCTGATGTTTTCAAAACAAGCACATGACCTGAATTATACCTCCATATTATCTTATGCAAATAATACACCACTAACCATCATAGCTGTCAATGTTATAAATAAAACATTCTTGTCTGAATCAGTAGCTTGTTCTCCCGTGGCGTTTTGTGTTGTACCTATGACGTTGTTTGCAAGAGGAAGAAAGTGTACATTTTTACCACTTTGTACACGCAGAAGCATGTATATTATTGATAGAATATTAATTCTCTAGAAGATTAATATTCTATAGAATATTAATTCTGTTATTATTGTGATTTTATAAAGGCACAACAATCCCTTTACCTTCTTGTGCTAAAGTATACCAATTTTAAATTTCTTCAAAAGTAGTCTTACCAGACTAACCACGCTGGCTATAGTGATGACAGTTTGCAGGGGAATTTGGACATCAGAGGGTAACATTTGCCCGCGCAGTACAAAATACTGTACTCCTCCAGACCATTCCTGGTACGCATACATGTAGGACTCCTCTGACAGCCTAACTTTCAACACGCACGCCTTGCCGTGTTACAGGTGTTTAAGGTTGACTTTCACCCGGCCTATGCTGCACAGTTCGTCAGAATCAGCAAGGTTACACGATTAATGCAAGGTTCTGTTCATCATTGACTAACACACACATGTCACATGCAAGTATAAAATTCCCATCATCAATCAGTCAGATATTGTATTTTTTGGTTACATTATGCAAATTAGGTCCTCATTTTCATGCCATACCACATGCTACTGTGTCTTTAATGTTAGAATGTTAAACTGGGAGAATTTATTCCCGGGGAACAACCATAACGCTACCATAAACCAGTGTCTTCACTCCCTGTCCTCTGCCAGGACTTTGAAAACGTCAATTGACCTTCCAGACCACATAAACTAAATAGGAACCATGGGGAGTCCAGCCATGTCTGCAGCCAGCAACAATGGCAACACAAAATAGAAAGTTATTTGCATATTAACTGTCAGGTCTTTTTGAAAAATATTTGGGGTTATTTTCCACTAGTTAAGGCCATAAAGAGTGGTAACTGAGGCGTTTGGGGGTGTTTTTGGTGTCATGAAAATATCATGTTTGGATAATGCTTGGGTCTTTAGTTTTTTTTAGGAAGTACCTTATTGCCTAAAGGTGATTTATGCAAATTAGCATGACGTCATGATGATGTCATAGAGAGCTATATGGCCACGCCCATTTGGGGAAAAATGCCAGAAAAGTGTTTTGCCCCGCTTGTAATTCGACGATTGTTGTTGATACTTTACAGTAATGTATATAATGGTCATTTAAAAAGATCTGTGCGTGGATTTCGTCATATCGTGTAATGCTGATTTTTTATGAATTTTTTCCTCGAATTTTTATTACCCCTTATGCTACCAGCAATTGGGAGCACTAAATAGCACCCTTTCGAGGCGGCTGCGCGAGACATTCTACCTTACAGGGTATATTTCAAAATAAGATCCATTTTGACTAATTTTGATGAACAGTTTTTGGGGCGTGTCGCTCCGATAATCACATTGTGGTGGTAGTAGTGACACAATCCATTTTTATAGATCATAAAAAAATCAAAATGATATTTTGAGGTCAGATTTGTATTCGGCATGTGCTAAAACCTCCGTATACCAAGTTTTGTTCTTGTATCTTCAAGGAGAGGGAAAATATGGTGTTTTTGCATATTTAATTAGCTGACTCATATTTTATTACCCCTGGAACTCAATTATTCAGGATTATTTATCATTTATGAATTAGATATGTAAATTTCATGGCCATAGTTAAATTCAGCATGTTACAAAACCCCAGTATACCAAGTTTTTTCCTTGTATCTTGTATGACTGTGGAGATATTGTAATCTTGCATATTTAATTAGCTGACCCGGAGAAATTATGGCGTAATTTTTAGGCCGTTGATGGCCATAACTCTCTAACGGTATGTCCGATTTTTTCGCAATAAAAACCATTCTATTTCTTTCACTAAGACCTATCCAATGATGTCAAGTTTGAAAAGCTGTGAAGAGTTTGAAATTTTTGTGTAATTTGAGACAGCTACTTTGACCTTGAAATTTGGCCAACAAAAACAACATTTGATGGCAAAGTGTTCTATTTTTATAAAAGTAGAAGTACCTATCTACTAACATTGATGGTTATTTTTCGGAAAGAAATCTTGCTCAGACATACCTCCTGTTAAAGAAAATGTTGTCAAACTAAGCAAGATGACCCAGTATGTTACGGCATGGATAAACACAATGCATCCAATAACAGTTTTCATGGGATAAAGATAAGCTAATCTCTTAACACGAAGTATTGACCAGATTTTCTGTTATTTTCAATTCAGCTCACATTACATTTAACATTGTCTCAGCAAAGTTTGATTTTCAGAAATGTCAAAATCTTTCGCAAAAGCTATCTGCTCCCAGATAAGAATTGCAGCTACCAACTGTTATTATCATACTAGTTATACTGCATAAAGGATTTCAGTTTAAAATTTGAACACACAGCAAATATATCATAGAAAGTAAGCCCTATTTGCAAGGGTCACTCATGGCTCTCTTTCATGCAGCTTTATTTTTACAGTTGTGTGTTTAGAATATGGAGAACTTGTGGTGCATTCTTTGCAATCTGGGAGCTAGACTAGACTTACTGCTACAATCTGACTACCAGCCAATGTTTCCCTACCAGCCTGGCTTTACTTCCTTTTTTCCTGTTAATATAAAGCAGACATATCCAATTTTTACTAGCAACCAAACTAAACTTCTGTATCTATTGTTTCTTTATTCTATAATTTGTATTGATGTAATTGAAGAGACTAGTTCATACTCTATAGTCAATAGAGAATTTCAATTTAAAGAAAACTGTAAAAACCAAGATTTAACTTAGCCTAGCCCTGCACCCAAGTTAACGGCATGACAGTGAGTGAGAGACTGAAGCCAGATAGTTTACACTGGCCGAATTTATTGGGTGCTTTTATAGTTCAACCATCCAGTTTAACGTAATAACGTACACCCGCCCACCCCCAACCTCCCACATAACTTGGGTTACCGTTTTTGGATTTTGAAGATCTCACTGGAAGTAAAGACAGCAAAGCTATAGAAGTTGAAGAATTATAATGTATTTAAATCGATGTTCATGATCATGATTCTGATGACTTCTTGCGACTTCCACATCTCTGTACAGAATGTTTCAGCTACAAGTATCTGTCTATAAGTGTCTTTTTGCTGGCAACGTGATATACTTTTAAAGACCTCAGAAACAAGAATTCGAAGGTTAATTTGTGTTGCATGTTGTTGGATTTGAAATAATTGTGTGCTTTATTTAGCCAAAAGCAATCAACTCGTTCATGAACACTCGTTGAAATCAGCGGATTCGTGAATACCTGGGAGACATTACATGTTTGATAAAAAAATGAGAGGTGTCTAAAATTTAAATCTAGCAAAACAACAAGTACAATTGTCTAAGCAGCTGTGACTGTCCATGGTACTGAAAATACCGTCTAATACGGGTTACTTTATATTTGGAATATTTGACTTGATAAATCATCGTACTTACTTTAACATGGGGTCAACAATGTCTACAATATCGCCTTGAAGGACATTGTAGACGGGCTGCTCTTTGGGTGTCAAGCAAGCGTCACTGCGGGGTTCGTTAACAGCGTCACTGTTTTTTTTTATTTTCTCCGATTTAGAAGACGACAAAACACACAAAAATAAAATAAAAAATGTTCTTCATCTCTGAAAGTCGTCGAGTATCTTTCGAACCCGTCGTGGGTTGGAAATTGGAGTGCCGATATGCCTGTTATTAGCCAGTATTGTAGTTTCTTTTCATTTTTTAATTGGGACTAGAAAAAGTTTGTTTTTTGAATTTGCATTTTGGAAGATTTGAAATTTTCACCTGCTCAATAGGTATATATACACAAACGAAGATGTGTTAAGAACTGATGAAGGCACGTCAATGAAATAGTTCATAAAGTTAGAGGGAGAGACCATTTACATGTTTCGAATGCGTAGCCGTAATGATGCAGCATTAATCATTTCTGCGGCATGTTCATGTGGTACTGTTGCTGTGCCTTGGCTGGACTATCAGACAGCACCACCATGCGATATATCTTGGTGAGCCAGGTCCATGAGCCAAAGGTCACGCAAGGACATTCCACATCTCAGTGTAAAATGGGGTAGAGTCTAACTCAAGACGATGCTGTTATATATAATATATTCCAGTGTATATATACCACATCTGCATCCTCTGGAAGCCGAAAACCTCCAACCAATAAAGCGGTCTGCTACCCAGGGCCAAGCATCGCCTCGTCACACAGGACAGAACAGAAGCACTTGGTTTATGTATGTGTATAAAGTTCTTGTTCTGATTGGGCCGCCGTCTATGACACGGTATCAGTAGTAGAGAAAGTGGCCACGTTCAACAGAATCCTACAGACCATGCTCGACGTTTGCGTTCCCCTGAGAACTAGCAAATCACGAAATGTGGACAAGCACTGGATGGCAGACAAGATCATGGCCGCTATCAAGAAAAGACAGTCAACCTACAAGACGCACGGCAAAACAGAGAAGTGGAAAAAAACTTCGTAATTGGGTCCAGACACTCATCAGGAAGCAGAATAGCAGCCACTATAACAGATATATCGGTATGTTAAAGAAGAAGAATCCCCAAGAATGGTGGAACTTTGTCAATAATGAACTTGGACGCACACAAAAATCAAAAGGGAAAGTCACCGTCACTGATGTCCCAGACGACTTGCTGACACACTGAACGACTTCTTTGACACCAATAAGACATCAATGGTCCGTGTGCTCCTGGCTGATATGTCAAAGGCTTTTTATAAGCAACTGAATGTGGGAACATTGTCTGGTTTTGGGGTCAGAATGATGATAATAAAACTTTTTAGAATAATCTGTACATGTTTTTGGTGGTTTGTTGCATTGACAGCTTGCATCGATACAAAGCATCGATACGTGGTATACTTACCTCATGTCACTGTTGTGACTATTCTGCATCATAAGTGAAATCATATTTAGACCAACATCTAACCTGCTGACAATCCCTACATGTGTGGGGAGTGTGGATACAGGACAGCTGAAAAGTCATCCAAAGATAAGAACTCCCACACACTCCTAAAGTGTGACCATTGTGATTATTCTGATGTGCGCAAACTTTCTTTGGACCAACATGTAGCAAAGTACATATGATAAACCCTACATATGTCGGTTTCAGATACAGGTCAGCTCATTGATGTTGGTTGTATAAACATATAAGAGCCCGCACAGGAGAAAAATTCTTCAGGTGTGATCAGTGTGTCTATTTTGCTGGCTGCAGAAAAATAAACTTTGCACACTGGTTAATAACCTTTTTTTTCAAAATATGAGTACATTTGCATAACTAAGGAGAATTATCTATCATAGCAGTATGTCAATGTATCTCTTGTCCATGATATCGTCTTGACAGTTGGGTGGTAGATAGCTTTCAGCGTTATGGTATGACAAAGTGGTGCAAGTTTCAGCCCCTATCAATAGTTCTTGGAACTGCAGGGGCGTTTTTGTCAAGAGATTCCAAACTGGATAACTGCAGAAAGGAACGACGGATTGACATCATTTTAGGCATGCGTGTAGGTTAGGCAAAGATGTTCATAATGATATACATGTTATGCAAATGAGGACCTAATTTGCATGATTAATGTGGAAGTTTATAATTCCATCGATTCAATCACTGGACCTTAATAAATGTAACACATGTAAATTATGGTAGATGGAACATAAGCAGATACCAAATATGCGAATGAGGTAATGCTTTGCATAATATATGCAAAAATTGCAAAACCAATAAATGATTAATGATGGGAATTTCATACTTGTGACATGTGTTTGTTAGTCAATGATGAACATCACTATACATAAATCATGTAAATGTCCTTTGCTATATTATTGCTATTTACTGACATGAATACAATCTTATGTTATTTAGAATATCATTCATAATTAGATATGCAGAAATTATGCTAATTTGATGACGTCATCAGCACAAATCCAAGATGATGGGCTGACCAGATCAAAAATAACTAGCTTATTATCCCTTAGAATTTTTAACTACCTGGTATTTTTTCATCGAAAACCATCTAAATGAATGTATTTCGTCTTTTTCCATTCCCTTTTGCGATTATTTGTTGCAAAAAAAGTATTTTTTTTAAATTCAAGGTGGTGGATATTTGTTTTATTAAAAACAACAACAACAATGGTACATTTGTCAACCACTAAGACTAGTGTTCGTATTGTCGAGTACTATTGCACATTGAGCTCGAGGGATAACATATACTGAGGTGTCTGGACGAATTACATGTGTAACTTAATATGCAGTACATGTGCAGTGGAACAGTCAGGAAAGACAAAAAACATGTAGTACATTTGTCAAAATACTGGGAAACCTGGTAAATAACCTCACATGCTTGGGCATACAGGACACCTTGGCAGTTTATTTTGTCTATTATTTAATTTGTGTTCTGATACCCGTAAGTTAAGGTTTCACAAGGCATGTACATGTAAGACAGTGTTCACTATGGAAAAATACCTAAAACTAGATAATTTTGAACTGCGCTGTGCAATTAGTAAAATCAGAATTAGTGCCCACCCCCTTGAAATAGGAAAAGGGCGATATAAGAACTCACCCGTGTGCGAAAGAACTTGTAAATACTGTACACGCTCTTGTAGTACTAGTAGACTAAATAGATGGTGTCAAACAAAGAACTTACTCGTAGTTGCCAAGCATTGGAAGTAAACATACCCAGTATAGGCTGGTGAGGATAAAAGGATAGGGCCGCTTTTACTAGAGCCAGTGTAAAATCATGCTTTGATGTGGATTGGGACCTATTGGGACCTAAGATTGTTTATTAGCAAATTTGAGAGCACATTTTTTTTTATTTGTATGTAAATATATTTATTTGTGTTTATTTACAGGAGCCCACAGAAAGCGTTACTGCCATTGATGGCATTGCTTTCATTTCTAAGCTGTATAAAATGTTGATAAATTAACAAATAAACCATTTATCACTTGGACAGTGCCATAGACACTAACAATTGGATTATTTGCAAAGAATTTGTACAGGTTTTTTCCTTATGCATTTTCAGGGGCATGTAGTATTAGTGGAATATCCCCCAAGATTTATTATGCCATATAATTTTCCTTAGCAAACACCGCAATTTTATTGAAGAAACAGGAATCCAATATGGAGGACAAAATGTAGCTCATATGATGTGTACGGAAAAGTAAACATAACCTACGTCAGCTCAACCCATGGTAGTATGTTAGCGTCATATGTGATCCCTGAGAGGTTGAGTTTGTGTGTATTTTTTGGGTTTGCCTTAAATATTATTCTGTGTATTTATGTATACATGTGTGTGTGTGTGTGTGTGTGTGCGCGCGTGTGTATGTGTGTGTGTGATTGTGTGCATGCTTGTGTGTTTGCGTAATAGTGTGCGTGCGATATCAAAACCATATTTTATTTTGAAGCCGGACGTAAATGCTTTGTTTGTCCTCTAAAACTAAAAGACCCACCGACTCTGTGTGCTGCGTGCGTTTTAATAAATAAAAATGTATCAGAATAAGCAGCATGCTACCGTGCAGACCAATTCAATGTACGTTGTATGACCTTGAAGAAGGATTGTATTTTGATAACACTGATTAACCCTATTCAGACAGAGGGGGGGGGGTAAGGCCTGCGCTAACTTTCATGTCGCAAAATGCCAGAACGGCTTCCCCTAGAGCAACCAAATTTGGTATATTTCCTGAGATTTAGTTGGCAACAATGTTACAAAGTTTGGACAGTTTTCTACTGTTTCGGGTTGACCAAAAAAAGGCCGGTTTGAAGAGGGTTAAAGAGGCTAATTAGGTGGATCCATAAAAAAAGGAGCCACAAAAAGCTGATTTTATCAGCTCTAAATTCAATTGGTTTCAGAATTTTGATGCAGAAATTTGAAACTAACATTCCAGACAACAAGACCATTAAATTACATGACAGGAGGAAATTAAACATTTAAATATTTCACGAAATGATCGTAAATGTACGTACGATACAGCAGTAGCAGGACCGTAATATGGTAGTCTTCACCAGGCACTTTGGATAATATGATTTAGGCCTACGCTTAACAAACACCAGTGCTTGGGTAAAGCACACAGTTGACTAGATGAAATTATCCTATAGCCAGGCGCCGCGGACTAATCAGAAGGCCCCGTTCCACGTTGGTTATGACGCCGTAACACATAGATTCAGGCCAGTTAGGTGTGTATCGCTCCTCTGATTGGTCGGAATTAATCGACACCGGCACCAGTGTCGATGCAAATCGACCATAAGAAAGATTGTGAACTTTCAGAACAAAATAAAGTAAAATTTTGTAGAGTTGATAAACTAGAGAAGCTTCGGGGAAGTATGCCATGGGCTAAGTTAGTTAACCTTATGGGATTGCCCTCGGGATGACTAGAAACCCCTCGCTGGGCGGGCCTGGTGCTATACACAGAAACTCGGCCACTCCCATCGGTTAACTATTACTAATATTGCAAATATTCAGCAGCTGTCCATTTATCTGTGACATCTCTTGCCTTTACAAGACTTCTCCAACAGTTACATGCTTTAGAATTTCCCCTTAAAAAGAAACGTCATTCTACAAAAGAACCAGATATATCCAACATGGCGGACAAAGCGGAAAAGTTTATTATACATTTTGCGGCAGCTCATCACATGGTGGCCGAAAACCTAATTTTCTTGGAGAAGAGAATTACTGACATTTGAGTTTTTCGTCGCGCTGAGAGCGCGCTGTTGTCACCTGAGACAATCCAAGTTAGAGTAGCGTTTGCTGGCGTCGCGGCGCTCTCACGGCAAATTTGTTCTCGCCGCGAGAGCGCCGTGAGTGTCCTCAAGCGGAATGGATGTCTAAATGCAATTCTTCCATTCATCCTTCACAGTTGTCAGACTTCGCTTCTTTCGCAGATTGAAGCAAAACCAAGCGGCAAAATATGAACACAATTCACACGCACCAAGAATAGATAATATATAAATAGATAAATAAATAATTCATTCTTTCTGGATTAAGTGACTATCGATACAATAGACTCATTTATTGTCGTTTATCTTAGTCTTCTCTTTATTTTACGTTTAACTTCAAATATTTTATACGACAAATTTTCCTTAAGTTACCAAATACTCATGATCTGCAAAGCAAATACAGTAACAAAAAAGGGCAATTTTTATCGGCATTCCCTCTCCGTGCTAGTTAAAGCAAGGGAAGAAAACAGTAGCGTCAGATTACACATTAATCACACGGTGCGTGACACCCACAGGGAACGGGTTAGTACGAGTTGTAGATGTTTGTTCTCTTCAGTCTCTTGAACAAACGTATTTCGTTTAATACGTAAAATGGGAACATACTTATTTTTGCATCTGTCCTGAGAACAACTTTTTTAGATAATACACGAAGCGGGCCATATTGTGTAGTTAGACAAAGCAGTGCTACGATCGGACAAACAAGGAAAAGGGGTTGTGTGCATTTTTTGAGCGCCAAGGCCTTTTCGCAGGAAAACGAGCGGGAATAACATGGCTGTTATCCTCCTAGTCTGTTTCCTTGTGACCGCCTGCGCCAGCCTGATCAACGCTCAGCAAGGTAAGCAATACTTGCAATGATGTATATTTTGTATATGTTTGGATCAGATAGGTGCTGTAACTAGGCGGCGTTGTTCATGATGTAACTTGTAGATTGTTTGGCTCGGAACCTTAGCTACAGGTCCAGAGTTCGATACTCGCCCAGCCCTCGACGCTGCACCATTAGCACAGACACTTAGCACGACATTCCTCACTTCATACAGGTGTAAAATGGGTAGCTGACTTCGGTCGGGGAGTTAACCCTATTCAGACGGGGGGGGGGGCTTTTGAGGTCTGCGCCAACTTTGATGTCCTATAACGCAAGAAAGCCTTACGCTAAAGCCACCAAATCTAGTGAGTTTTTCTAAAATATTATTGGCAACAATTTTGTGAAGTTTGACAAAGTTTCCATTTTTCTTGTTGCCATGGCAACCGTTTGTTGACAGGCAATTTATTTTGCACATTTATTTGCTATATTACTGCTATTTTGTTACATAAATGAAATCTTATATTATTTAGTATATCTTTCATAATTATATATGCATAAATTATGCTAATTTGATGACGTCATCAGCCCAAAATCCAAGATGGCGGACCGTATGGCCAGATCAAGAATAACAAGCTAATTATCCTTTAAAATTTGTAACTACCTGGTATTTTTTCATCAAAAACCATCTAAATGAATGAATTTGGTATATTTCCTTTGCCCTTTGTGATTATTTGTTGCAAAAAAAGTATTTTTAAAAATTCAAGGTAGTGGATATAATATGGCGGAGCCTAACTCGTATCTTAGATGTGCATGACGTCATTTTATGACGTCATGTTGACGTCATCGACTTTGCTATTGGCAATACAAGTCGTAATAAACATTATTATTCTATTATCTGCACTTGTTGTTACATTTTTGTAGTATAACTTGAAGTTTTCTGAGAATACCCTTTTTTCATTGGTCCGGTTAATGAATAGGGTTAAAACATTACCTTACTCTGCCTCCACGTGTCACTGTTAAAATAAGTTACAAACCTGAGTGCCACACTGCATTCGTCGGTCCCAAAGCAACAACACACAAAAAAAAACTAATTCTCAGGTGGAATAGACAACCCACGGGTGCTTTGCACCGATTCTTTTCGGAAATGTCACAGAATGTTTATCATTGGCTCAGACTCGGTAGGAAGGTAAATAACAATTGATAGTTGTAAAAATGTCACAAACACACACAATGGAATCGGCGAAACAGAACACATATACACATTCTGGACACGCAGAAACGTAACACATACATTCAACACGATCCAAATACCCCAGTCAGTATGTACAGGACATACTGACTGAGGTCACAAAAGTTATACAGTACAGTTTACTTAAATTAAGTCAAATTTGCAAATCTACTACTAAGTGTTACATAATAGTATGAGTAGTACTAGGTATTAGTCTCTAACAGACTCTAGAGGTCGCTGAAAAAACTGTAGTTATTGGACAAATATGAGTCAACTGGCTAAAGGTGTACAACTTGCCACCATGATAGCTGGATAGACTGCACAATACTGACTGGAATACGATGGCAACTTACTAGTATTTGTCGCTATTTGGCTAAATCATTCTATTTTTCATCCAGCAATACGTCTGCTTGGAGACTCACTAAGTATCTAAATTGGTAAAATGAAGGAGGTAAAAAAAGGCGCAAACAGTGACACAACTGGATGCTTTGTTGTGATGTTTAGGATGTTTAGTGTTTTATTGTGGGATATATATATAACTAATATAGCACTAATTTGTGCAATAAGTGCACAAAGAATTCTTGATACAGACAGTGTCAATTCACTCAATAAACTGTAACCAATGTTCAACATAGATCTAGTGTAGAGCAGCCAATTTTCACGAATAATTTACTGACAACAGTTAAAACAGTCGAGCCTGTCTATAGCGGCCACTCGATCAAGGGACTGGAGAAATGTGGCCACTATAGACAGGTGACCGCTATAGGCTCTTTCTCATTTAACTGTCGAAAATGCTGTCGCCTGTCTTTAAGACTTGATATAGAGCAAATCGCAGGCAACATCACTGTTTTTTTTTATTTTACCACAACCCCTGTAATGTTTTACAAAAGATGCACCACAACATTCGTATTGGTTGATGTCTCGTAAGAAATGACAGCCAAGAGTAGGATTCCAACCCCTAAAAAAACGGCTGTCGCCTGAGAAGACACAGAGAGTTCAAACAATAGCCAGAAATGTAGTAATGCAGTTCCCAGACTGTATGTTTTACAGGTGGCCGGGCCCTCTAACTGATTACGTCAGGTCGCTCCCTTCGTTGTCCAGTCTATGTAACGTGATTTATGCCTGTCACCAAATTCTGTAACAAACGTTACCACCTCTTGTTAGACGGTTGCGGCATTTTTCTTAGCCACGTATAAAACAAGAAATGACCATTTTTGTTACGCTGTACAGTTTTTCTAGCTTTCTAAAGAAACAAGAAAGGGCTGTTGACTTAGATTTATCCCACCTTGCTTAACAAAACGTTGTATAGAAATGACTGTAACAAACGTTACCATTGTTCGATGCTGTCTAACCTTTCTATTCAACCCTCAGCACTGACCTTTTTTGCGACTAAAATGACCGAGAGGGGTCCAAACGGACGCCAAAATGTGTTGTTCATAAAATCTTAATTCCAATTCCTATCGGTAATCATTGTACATACATTGCTTCGTTGATGTAAGAGGAATATTTTGAGATGTTAAGGTTTTGTTAATTCCAGCTTATTATCATAATTTATGCAAAAGATCAGAAGGACCAGTTTTGCACCAAACCTATACTGACCAATGAGGGGAATTTTGAGGCCCTCAGCAACTTTTATGGCTGAGTAGCCTACTCATGAACGGCTAGAGCTAAAAGCTACGAAACTTCGTAATCTATCATAAAATACTGTTAGCAAAAATTTATAGTCAATAATTTGTAAGTTTAAAATTTTGGGGGGGGTTGCCATGGCAACGGAATTATGACAGGCACATTTTTGCCAAAATTTGTCAATTTCGATTTAAACACGGTTTTCTTGGTAATATACACTTGTTTTCTAACAACAACTAAATTCCATGAAATTTAATGTAATTTTTAAGATTTAAAATGTATAATTTATGCTAATTTCATGACGTCATTGGTAAAATCCAAGATGGCCGCCCTTATAAGCTAAATGACGTCATAATGTTGCCATATTGTATGGTGATGACACAAATTTTTTTTTGCGTGGATTTAGTTTTACATGCTTATCAATCTCTAAAAGTTTGGTGGTCATACGATAAGTAGTTCAGGAGTTATTTTCAAAAGTTTGTTTTAAAACTACACATTTTTGCTGCGGTCCGTTTGGACCCCAGACGGACTGAACACAGGCTTTCTTTATAGTTTCCACAGCATTGTACCAATCTTCGTAAAATCTTGGGAAAAGGTACAGCAGATATTGACTGACAAATTCACAGAAGGAATTTTTCTCAAGATCAAAACTGTTCAAATGGCACTTTAAAGTTTGCGCCTGAGACCCAAATGGACCCCACTCGGGTGTTTGAGGGTTAGCCTGGTGTAAAAAAGCTGCCCACTTTTTAAATGTCCCTATTGACGTCCACTTATACTTAAATGATGTAGTCAATAAGGTAACTCCTTTCGAAGAAAACAGAGTAAAGTCTACTGTTGTAATGCATTACCAATGGGACCGAAAATAATAAGTTGTCATTTTTTGGCTATGGTTAAAAGAGGAATTTTCCTAAACAACAAGGTAGTTTTCACCGAAATAAAGCAGATTTATTTTTCAACCAAAAAAGGACATTTTCGACATTTCTATGAGAAAGAGTGTATAGAGAAAATGTTGATCAATTGACCAAGAGCAATAACTTACACGGTTTCACTTACACATGATTTCAGTACCCACTTCTCACGAAGTAACATTGTCTCATCTTCTGAAAATTCAGCTGACCCGGCCAAAGTCAAATTTACCGTTTTATCTATTTTTTTTTTTATTCTTTACGGTAAATGATTGCTATTCACATGCACAATGTCGATAAATTCACCAAAAAAGGCTTGCGCTCTAACGTTCAAGGTACCAAAATGACCCTGTCGGGAACTTAAAATCCTCTCAAACTACGGTTTTAATCTCGGCACAGTGTCACATACGGCAGCCATGTTGTCGCAAAAGGCAGTGTTTCTGTAACTATGGGACCGCAAATCGTGTGGCCGTGGCCGCGTTGGACAGGTGGCCGCTATAGGCTATTTCTTAATGCTTAGGGCAATGGGAAAATTTCAAGGGACCGACTAAAAGTGACCACAATAGTTAGGTCGTCGCTATGCAAAGGTAGTCGCGTATACAGGTTTGACTGTATTGAACTAGTTTTGTCTGCCTATGATTGGCAGTGATATTTGAAATAGTAGGATCCTTCATCCTACGAGGAAAGGATAACATACTACCGCAGCAACGATTGCCTAGCGCCGACCTTAGTTACACAGTTATTACTATTAACGCTATGTGTATGTGACTATAGTACATTGCGCTAAAGCGAACTCAAAATCACCGCGAACACGCTTTCCCGCTCCTACGAAACGAAATCCCCACAAACTTGAATTAAACAATGCGTAAAAAAGATTTCTTTCTGTTCAATAGAGGTTTGTCAATTTGTAGGCAGAGAAATCAACGGAAATTGTCCCAGTGCTTCACAAACACAACAGTTTTAACGCCTATGATGAATTGACACCCAGGTAATTAGTTACACTTCGCTCACACCGGCTGTTTTATTCGGTGGTTATAGCAAAGGACCAGGCGTTATGACAATATGTACACCGAGGTAAAGGCGGGTCATTAACGTTATTATTATATAGCCTACCCAAACTTGCAAACTCCTGTATGGCGCATAGATCCCTTGGTACTACACGTGTGAATTCCTTTGTCGAATTTCAGAAAAATTACTTTTGTTCTTTGGTACATACATATGTAAGGAGATTACAGATTGCATTTTGAAACCAAAATTTGCACAGAAAATATTCGAAACATTGCAGGCTTTTTAGAACAAAAAAACTCATTATCAATGTTAATTAACAAAAGGGGCCATTCCCCTTGCAGTCTGTAGTTATTCCCTCGGCTCTGGCATATGTTTCGCTCCTTTTTATTGGCCAATGCCTGCATATACCTTACTTCGTGTGTGTATCGCTCCTTTTGATTGGTCAAAATGAATCGACACCGGCACCGGTGTCGATTTGCGTCGGCACTGGTGCCAGTGTCTATGCAAATCGACACCGGTGCCGGTGTAGATTCATTCTGACCAATCAGAGGAGCGATACACACCTGCCTGGCCGGAATCTATGTGTTACGGCGTCATAAGCATTGTGGAACGGGGCCTTCTGATTGGTCCCCGGCGCCTGGCTACATGATAATAGGTAATACATACTCACAGAAATTGAAACCGGCCAAACGTTTCAAACAGCATCCGCTGTCTTTAGTTAGTGGCTGGGCTCGTACTAAAGCATTTCTTCCATTCTTGAAATACTTCAACTGTAATATCCAACACAAAAATTGGACTCAGCCATACATATCTTCCATGTTTAGATTACTGTCATACTGACATTACCGGACAATCCTCCGGCTACGTTTACTCTCCAAACTACCCCGGACAGTACGGCAACAACGTGGAATGTTCATGGACCATAGAGGTCGGCGAGGGGCAGTGGGTGAAGATGACACCAGTATATTTTGCTTTAGAGGAAAACTTCGACTGGCTAGACGTCTGGGAGGGGAAAGCAGACAACCCCGCCGTGTTGGGATCATACACAGGTACGTTGGGCTTAGCGTTAGCGTGGAACTTCATATAAACTGATATTTTATATGCCATTGTTATATAGCTAATATATATATAAAACAGGCGTTCTCCGGCCTCTATCTAGCTTTATCCTGTTGGCGTTTCATGTTCCAGCTTTAACTTTTTGAAAGTGTTTAACCATTTTATGTCTTCCTGATATTTGATATTACTTGCTTCCAATATTTTGTGGTTGTATTTACACTTGTTCATTTTTGTATTGTATTGTATATTTATGTGGTCGCAATGTCAGCCATTTAGCTGTCTAGTGTCCACATTGTATTGTACTTGTGAGAAGCAATTCAACTAAAGTCAGGTGTGGGAAATATGCTGTGTTAAAGCCTACAAACTCGAGCAAAACATGCCAACTACTACTTAAAGGGGTGCCCGTGGGTACCGGTAATATGTAGCAGAACACAGTATTTATGCGCAATCCCCGGGTCGATGACGCGGGCACATAAAGTAGTACGAATAATCTTGTTGAAAGAGCCTTATTTGAGAGGCAGTCAGATATGCCCTGTGCTTCGTGGTCACGGAAGGTATCGACCCTGAGACTGTATGGTTTGGATTGTGAAAGTTTTTATTTTGTGTATAACCCCCCCCCCCCCCTCCGATAATGTGACTGCCCTTCTAGCGTGAACCGGCTGCAGTTATGTGAACTCCGCAGAGAAGGTGATATGCCGACAGGATTAAAAAATAAATATTTTGTAGCTTGTACCCTGAACATATCCGTTTTTGGTATTCCCAAAATACACCCTACTATATTTTTTTTCCGCGTAGAAGCCATTCACTTCGTGGCCGGCCCTTAACTATAGAAATCCCATTGGCTGAAAACTGTGTTCTGCTATCTTAACGGTACAATTTTTTTTCTTGTCGGACTGGTCCAGAAATAGCTGAACGAACTTGAAAATAAACGAGCAAATTCCACCTTCTTTAATTTTGGACAGGACAAAACTTCCCAGAAGAGCTCATCGCCAGGTCAAATACGGTCCACATGCTACTGACCACGGACGACTCTGTGACCGATGGCGGGTTCAAGATCCAGTTTGAGGGTGATTTATATGAAATCTAAGTCGTCAAGAAGGTTAAACAAATGATTAAATACACATGGTAGAGTATGCCGAAATGAATTCTGTATTTTTTTCTAATGCATTTTTTAAAATTTGAAATATCCTTTATATATTTCCGCTCGTAGTATACCTTTTTCGATATTTGATTTTGCAATCCATATTGCATATATTTGCTAAATTGAAGCTGCTTCGTACGATGTACTGTATGCCTGTATGGTTTAAAACTTTTTATTTATTTTGGAGACGGCCTGAAATTGATGCACGCGCGGACTCCTTTATCCGCCGACAACCTTATGTTGGTTTTATTTAGAGACATCAAGGGTATCTAGAGATATCAATTCGATCAAAATGTCTCAAATTTCTCAAAACTATTGCAATTGGAAACCACTATCCGTCGACGTGAGAAAGAGAGAGTGAGCGAATTGATAGAAAAGAGAGAAAAGAGAGACAGATGAGACAGAAGAGAGAAAAAGAGAAGAGAGAGAGGAGGGAGAGATAAGAGACAAGAGAGAGGGAGAGAGAAGAGAGAGAGAGAGAAGAGAGACAGGAGAGTGAAGAGAGAGAAAAGAGGGAGAGAGAAGAGAAAGAGAAGAGAGAGTTTAGAGAGGAGAGAGGAGAGAGATGAGATAGAGAAGAGCGAAAGAAGACAGAAGAGTGAGTAAAAAGAGAGAGAAGAGAGAAGATAGCGAAAAAAGAGAGATCATACAGAGAGAAGAGAGAAAAGAGACAGACAGAAGAGAGAGATATGAGAGAGAGAAGAGATAGAGAGAGAAGAGAGACAGAAGAGAAAGAAGAGAGTGAGAAGAGAAAGAGAAGAGAGAGAAAGAGAGAGAGAGAGAAGAGAGGGAGAATAGAGAGAGAAGAGAGACAAAAGACAGAGAGAATAGAGAGAGGAGAGAGAGGCAGAAGACAGAAAAGAGATAGAGAGAAGAGAGGCAGACGAAATAGAGAAGAGAGAAAGAGGAGGGAGAGAGCCACGAAAGAAAGAGAGAGAAGAAAGAAATTAGTGGATTGAAATTAGAGGGGATCTGACAAATAGAATATGGCTACCTGCCACCTTGATGACAGGTTGTCAACGAACAGAAACTTGCATTGATCGTAAGTCTTCACCAACTGCGGGGCCAGAAGAGAGACCAAAATATAACATACACAAGTAGGAAAACTAAGGTTCCAAAGAAACAACACTGTGTAGTTTTGAGAAGTTTATACCCGAACATTTCCAGCGTGAAATCGAGACGGCACCTTGGCAATTGGTGTACAAAACGAAGAGTGAGGTCCAACCCAGCACCTGGTTAGACAACGAGATGAGGGAGAGAAGCACCTACGTCCCAAAAACTTCGAAATGCTGCTAGGAAGCAGAACAGAACGAAAAAAAGCTGATTTTTACAAAGACAAACTTGAAGAGCCCAAAAGTGACACAATGTTGCTGTGGAAACACTGAATGGCATGCTGGGTAAAGATCATTGACAACCAGCATGTGCTGTCGAGCAGGGTGGTGTCCAACGCTAGTTCACCTTTTTCTTAGTGAGATAGCCTATGTCCGTTGTTTTCAAAATCAGGGTATTTAGGGCTATCACGCAAAACGAAATGTGAGTTCAAACTGCTATATTTTGGAAATTTTACAATATGAAACAACCGTCCCTCGACTTGATATCCCTAAATGTGATGTTTTAAAAACACCGGATATAGGTTACCCCACGGATAAAGGTGAACACCCAAAAAGTGGAATCATTGAGAAGTGGACTAAACTCACAAATGAGTGACAACTTACTTTGATAAAGAGGGATATAATGGAAAACGAAGCCTGCAACTTTGAGCTCTGTCCTGTATATGTTGAAGAAGTACTTTCCCCCTTTTGTCTTTACCTGACGAGAAAGCTGTTGGATTATATAAGGCCATGCTGATTAGATTATATGGATAGCATTTTCTGCGACCAAAAATGATTCTAGTTCAAGATTTTTTTAAAGATTAACACATTGCCCAACCACCACCCCCCACCCCCAAAAGGTGCCTTCATTGTGAAAACTAAGTCGTTAGAAGCTATCTTACACAAAAATCAACTCCGTAGCATGTCCTGGTATTCCCAACTTCTACCTGGATACCAAATATCATCTTAATCCATCAAGAAGTTCTTGTGTTATGCAGACTGCAAAAATCCGAAAACAAAAACCACCAAAAACGATATCTATATTTTCATCATGGAGGCAATAAAACCGCACTTTTTTTTAATTAGTGACTGTTCAAGACTCCGAGTGCGTGCCTGACTTCCAAGAGGGTGAGATCACGGCGCCGCGCAATGTCAACACCGGGAGGTACCAGAATAACCTCGACTGCAGGTACGGCATAACGTTAACCTTAGGCCATGTTTGTTTGTTTGTTTGAACTTTTATTCAGGCCACAGCACGTTAATCTTATGAATGACATCAGCGCGCTCAATAATGTTGAGTTATAGACTAATAGTTATACTTGTAGAAGTGACACTAGGGAGGTAACTGTGACTAAAGTTGCAGAAGTGAAACCTGTTGGATAGTTGTAAGAGTGCAACCAATATGGAATCCATGAATGTATGCGCCAGCTTTACAAGTGATACCAGTGTACCACACTAGTATCACTTTTACTACACTAGTTTGCCTCTTTAACCCTATCCAGACTGGGAGGGTGGTGGCTAAAAGTGCCTGCGGCAAATTTGACGTCGTATAGCTCCCAAACGGCTTGAGCCAGAACAACCAAACTCGGTTTATTTTCCTAGAATTTTGTTGGCAACAATATACAAAAAATAGCGTAAGTTTATAATTTTTGCGAGTTGACATGGCAAGGAATGGCACATTTTACAAAAATCATTAAATTTGGTTTAAACAATGAGATTTTAAGATTTTCTTGCTAAACTTAACTTATCTTAATATATCTTTAATATTTAATAAATCTTAGTTGAACATTTATAAGTGAATATGCATAAATCATACTAATGAGATGACGTAATTGGTCAAAATCCAAGATGACCGACTATATCATGATGAAGAGTATAACCAGCTTATTTTCACTCAGATGTCATGACTACTTGGTATTCTCTTACAGAAAACATCCATGTTTTCAATCCATTTGCATGGGATTTTAGCGTTAAATTTTGAAAAATGTATCTTCAGACATTTAAGGTTATCAATCCAAGATGCCGGATAGCTAATCACAGATGACGTCATTTTATGACGTCATTCTGACGTCGTTGCGTCGGCTTTTCACAACAGAAGTCTTATAACACTTAAATAGTGATAAGAAACCTTTATGTGTACTTTGGGTGAAATATGTAGAACAGAATCCAAAATAATAAAGGAAAATCCATTTTAGTCCCTTTTTTTCGACGTGAAAATCAGAAAACGCAGTGCGAAATTTTATGAAAATCAAGCCATATTGGATTAGAATGCAACTTTTCAAGACACTCAAGTCCTGGGAATAATGACTTGTGGGGGCGATTGCCCCGTTCAAAGTCTGAATTGTCCAGTCGTATCGTCTTGATTTCACAAGAGTGAAGGATACTTGGGGGCGATCGCCCTGCCTGTAGTCCGGGGCGATCGCCCTGTAGGTAGCTTTGGGCGGTCGCCCTGCCTGTAGTTGGGGGCGATCGCCCTGTGAGTACTCGGGGGCGATCGCCCTGCCTGTAGTTGGGGGCGATCGCCCTGCTGGTAGTTGGGGGCGATCGCCCTGCTAGTAGTTAGGGGCGATCGCCCTGACGGTAGCTCGGGGCGATCGCCCTGACGGTACTTGGGGGCGATCTCCCTGCTAGTAGTTTGGGGCGATCGCCCTGTCAGTACTTGGGGGCGATCGCCCTCCCTGTGGTTGGGGCACGCCAGTAGGTTTGCTCGGTCGACCTGCCAGTAGCTGCGATTAATTTTAAATATAAGTATGCAAATATAATGAGCATGCAATCACACTCACACATACATACATACATACTCAAATTACGCACTCTTAGTCCATTGCAATTAGGTGTAATGATTGGCAAGGAAAAAGGGAAAACTATACAACTGAAGACGTAAAACTACTGGTTACAACATAAATGGTGCAATGTATAGAGCTAGAGGGATGGACCCTTTGGAGTTCATATTTAGCTTGATTATACTTGTCATGGCTAATCATCGGTTGTATTTTCAGCAATGCCCTTGTTGAGCATTTGTCAGCAATGTATTTCAAGCTATTCGTTTGTTACTGATAGCTCTAATTACAAGTTCTAAATCTACATGGCCCTTATCAACTGATTCAAGTTCAGCTTGTGCTCGATACAATTCGATGCGCAAACGTTTGCGGTATAAACTCAGTGGTTAAACAAGAACACGAAAGAAAGAACAATCAGAGACTACTGGTAACATATGTGGCATCACAACTTCACGACATCTGGGATTACACACTGTATTACAAATTACAATATCATATGGCAGTACCCTAGCGCAATATGAATAAGCCATTGAATGTATTGTTCGTGGACAAATGTAGTCAAACCGCAATCACATGTACTTGTCGTAATATAAAGGTTGTAATGTGGACGGTTTAGACAGTGCTCGAGAACGGGGCATCGGTCGTAGTGGGGAGGATTCAAAGCGTGTAGGTGACGTGTTGGAGAATCTTGCTGCACGGGGTCTCGGTCCATGCAAAAGGTTCCAATTCCTTTTGAACGGCACTCAAGACGGCACATCGTCAGCGATCGCACGTTTTGAACAAATGGCATCTTTGATGCGACCCACTGGAAGATCACAGTTCTCCTCTTTGTTTGACGTGGAAGTGTGACAGTTGCAAGCGCCTCCGCAGTCACATGTCTCCTCGCCATGAAGAGTCGAATCACCAGCTCCTTGTCTGGAATGGGCGTTGTTCTGAAAATTGAAGGGAAAAAATGCATCTTTTGTAACTGACAATGAATTTGTGAAACTGAGCGGCTGAATTTCGGCACAACAACGATCTGTTGAGGAACGTGGGCGCTAAGACATCGGGACCATTATTGTTATGAATACATAATCACAATCCCCTAGACGTTAAATGTGCTAATATGGTGAAATAAATGCCAATATCACGTAAAAAAATTATCCAGTTTTAATTCACTGACAATGCTTAGGTTGTCTTTAGGCACTAGAGTGATTGTTTATGATTCTGATGCGGAGACAATGATCCCATGAATTAGTGCGCAGTAAGTGAAGTGAAGTACTTGGTGAAAGTGAGCCGTTTTCAATGCGTGCTCAGTCAGTAATGAGGGGGGCGTGACGGCACGCGCCAACACCACGGGGTCCGCACTTCAGTACAGCCAAGGAAATTATCGTCAATTATAAACCATATATTATTGATTCCATTTGTCCTTATGTTTATAACTGTTTAAAGAAGCGAGAAGAAGTTGACCTTGTACATGTATTAGCATATGTAGAGATGATAAGATACCTTTTTTTGTCAAAATTGTACCTTATCACTAGCGCTACGACCTGTACTTAGCTTGTTTGAGCACAAATGTACAATAAAGGTCATCATCATCATCATCATCATGGCAATAAAGGTCATTCATTCATTATCTGCTACGGGTTACTCCTACGTGAAAACTGACTGGGATGATAGTTTCACAACCTTTCCGAACCAGAATCTGGGACAAACGCGGCGAGCCGCGCCAGTTCACAGCGGGGGCTTTGCCCAGAGATCACTGGAATGGACGAAGACAACGTATCGACTAGGTCAATAGGTACTAGGTGAGTTGTGCACAAATAACGCTTTATATTGTCTAGTTGTTATGTATATGTATATTTCTCAATAAAAAGTGTGCTTAACTAAACACTTCTTGTGTCAGGTTTTCTTGTTTGCAACTTGGAATCTTTACCTATCGTATTGCCTTGGATTCTTCGCGGTGGCCAATGAAACTCCTCTACCAGCTAAACTCCGTCCCCAATCTTACCTAGTCTCCATGCAGACTCTACGGTGCCTTAGAAATAGAATAAAAGCTGGCAAGGGACTTAGTATAGCGGCACCAGGTGCCCGTTTGACTCCCTTTGGCCGGTTATACTCATTTGCCAGCTTTGATACTATCTCTTTAGGCACCGTAGGGTCTGCTTGGAGACTAAATCTTACCCACGCTTGCGCTTGTCACTTTAGACGGACAGAAATCGGCGTATAAAATGTAGACAGAACTTGAACTTCGCGGTACGTGGCCAATTAAACTCCTCTTCTGACTAAACTTCTTCCCCAAGCTTGTGATACTATCTGAAGCCACCATAAGATCGGCTTGGAAATTAGCGCTGTCTATCGTTCTGGCATGACAGGCGTGACGGCACGCACCAACACCAAGGTTTCCGCACTTCACTACTCTCTAAGCAGAGGTTCGGCTCATTTTTTAAACGTTTCTTTAGTCGTTTTTATGGGGATCTCTATTTTATATTGTAACGGAACGTGCCGCAGCTTCGGGCGTTAATACTAGTTCGACATCGTATTGTAACAGTTTCAGTTGTCTGAAAACTTTTGCGTTTTGACTAATGATAAATGAGAGTGGTGGTGTTTGGGGATTTTCCGTTTGGGAGTTTACTTTAACGTTACATCGTCCATGCACAATTTACACCATGAATCTCAGCCGGTAAAAACAGAAAAATGTTGTTATAAATATAACGTTCCATATTGTTCCATTGTAAATAGGGTAACGTAACTTCGGCATACAAATACCTCTGTCTCTCTTTGACTTGTTTGAACGATTTTGAAAAAAACAGAAGGAAGAATTTTGTGTCAACAAACTTTAGCTTCCCTCTGGTACGCAGGGCTGACGTCCCGCTGTAACTTAGCGTTTGTCTACGCCGCTCGTTGCATTCCAAGTCACGTCAACGTTGACGATCTGTTTCTTCGTTTGGTAATGAGAGTAAATACTTCATTTCACACCAATGGCTTTTACGTACGAGCGCACAAAATGCCACATGTTTGTCACAAGAATGCGGAAAAGTCTCGGCAAGCATGGTGACCCCGGAAACAGATATGTTGACCTCGGCACCGCATGTGATCCCCAAACACTTGGCAAATCCCTCAATTAGTTCAGTGCAACGCCATTAATGTATTTGTACCACATGCTCGATTTTTTGGGAGCGCTAGCTGTATTTTACCCGGTTTATTTTTGGACAAGCAATGAGAAATTAGCTTTCAATTATTTTTGTGTTATGATGCATTCAGCGATTTACATATAATCTGATAGGGCCGCCGCGCGCAGACTTTAAAGCCTGTCGCAAACTTCCCATGCAGGGAGTCTAAGATTTTCACTCCAGAAGCGAGTGTTATAGTTCCTCAGAGAATAAATTATTTACCTTGAATCAAATTTGTTTGGTCAAATTTACCACTACTTGAAGCTTTTTAAAGGGGGAACCTTGTAGTAAACGAGTTCTTGAATTCCTCTGAGGACCCTTCTATTCTAATTTTGCGCTGGTAAGGGACGACGTGAGTTCGACCATGGGAATAGGAAATGTTTTAGGATTACTTTTTGAGTAGATTGTGTACAAACGTCATCACAACTGCCGGCGAACACGTTTCCATAATTAATTGTGGGTCATTCTTTAGTAATTTGCCCATGTACAAAAGTAGCCTTTTTAGATAAAAGAATGGTCAAATTTCTGTATTCAAGGGGTCGCAAGGCTTCAAACATTTTGTGTACCTTCCTAAATGTCACTCTACCGCTTTCGTTAGCTTAGCGACCCTACCCTTACTGGCCTTTATTGTGAAATTATGTCCGACATCGGTCACAAAACCTCTTTTGGCGCCGCCATTTTACGTTGGCCTTCTGTCAACTTCTTATACTTTAGTGCCCATATTTCCCTATCACCTGGATGGCAATATTATTATTAGCATTATCCGGTATGACAGATAAAACCGCGTGCTGTATTAACCACGCAGCCTCTTTATACATAGATACGTAGATAAGATCTACACGACAGGGGTGAGGACCAGGACCACTTGTGGCTATCAGGGGGATGACCTTAGGGTCAATAGCTTTGCACATCTTGCGTTTTCTCAAGGGCAGTCACAAAACTGATCTCTCACCACTCCACTACTTGCAAGCCCGACGCACTATGTATCCAATTCCATAAGCATCACAAGTGATATTCTATAAACTGAAAAAAAAAACTTTTTCCCTTAAACATCAAAGGTTATCAAATATGCGTGGATATTGGTGGGAACCAACTTACTAGTCAAAGGGGGTATTTTACATTCATCTCTCCAAATGTAACACATACACGGTGATTTAGACACAGATTTGTAGAAAATCATTATGTAAATTTGCAGGCTTCACACTTTGAACAGTGACAGGCGATGTGAAAACAGCAACCTCGCCCTAACCTAACGAAAACGACACATCAAAAGTAGAAACAAAGTGATGTAAAACAATTTGGTAATTTCGCCCTTCCTACATACATACATTTTTTTTATTTTTGTCTTGCTTGCGTACGACGTATTTTGTCTGATAACAAGTCTTCAAATTCACAACGGTGGATCAAAGTTTAAAACAACTTTTTCCCCGCACAAGTTTGAATGTGCCCTAAGGGTGAGGGGGTCAATGTTCCTAAGCACAGTCAAACTGACCGATGAGCGATGAATGACGTTTAATCATGCTCTTTTTCCTTGATTCTACAATATCTTAATCACTCAGATGTCGGATCGAAAGTTATGTCCCTTGCCAGCGGCAGCAGATGACAAAGAAAGGCTAGGGTAGGCAGCTTTTTTATGCTAGGGTAGGTCATCTGATGTAGCCTGAGTTAATTTACCGGGGTAAATTATCTGTCCGGATTTTGGCCTGGCAAGCTGAAAGGCACCCTCTGTTTGAACGCCCGTGGTGTATCCATATCAGCAGGATCATCGATCCCAGAAATAGCTACTCTCCAAGCAGAGGTTAGGTTCCGGCTGTTTTTTTTTTTGTTTTTTTGTTTTGGTTTTTTTTAGTCGTTTTTATTGGGGTTGTTAGGTTTTGACAATACAAGATACCATACAAAATAGAAAACCCGATAAAAGCGATTAAAAAAAACAAACAGTCGGAGCCTAACCTCTGCCTCGAGGATAAGAAATGGCTACGCTTGAGTATTCTTCAAGCAGATGTTCGGCCCAGCTGTTTTTGACTAGCCTGGATTACTGTACACCCCAACTCCTGAGCTCTAGGGCCAACATGCCCACACGGAAATTCTACAGCCGGCCCCGAGTTACACCCTCATACTGAAGTCGGGCCTGCATGGGTCTGGTATACAGGCTGTTTTTGGAGTGTTTAGGTGTTTTATCGAGCTTTCCATTTTGTTAAGTTTTCTTTATGTACGATCAAATATTTTTGAGATCGGGCTGGGGTGTGGTATCCAGGCTAATTTCTTAGGGGTAGCGAGTGTAAGGAGCCCCGGTAGAATACGGACGGTACCCAGGCTAGTCTGCGCCGTCTTTAATGGCTCAATTTACGACATATTGATGTAGATGCGTTTAATGCATGTAATGCGTTTTAATACAACATGACTTACATAATATTGCTAAGGTTGCCTTTAATGGCCTTCATATATGGCAGCTCACCTCCACGACGATCGTGAGCTCCAGTGTTTTCCCTTTTCGTGGGTGTATTTTGCTGAAAGGTCCAAACGCGTCCAGATCATCCTACTTGTCACAAAACTGATCAGCCATCACACATCCACGATACTTTTGGCAGAAAAGGTTCTCATCCACAAGGAATCTCTTGACTTTGACGAAGTACACGTCCGCATCCTGGTCATGATGACGTTTTCCAGCCTGTGAAAATAACACGTCTTCGTCAATATCTACCCCAGAGGTTATCTGGAGTTCACCAACTAACTTCACGTAATAGAACCCATCGTAAGGATGGCTTTTCTATAGAATAATTCAACATCACATACAGAAAGACATTCTTACAACAAATACATACAAGTAATTACGAAGCACGATTTGAAAAAAAAATAGCTTAAAAACGCATACTTACTTGTATTGCGACTGTATCGTCTTTGGTCGACTTGTCTACTTGCACAACAACTATACGATAGTCAAATGCCAGCAATGTTAGCGTTAACCTCGCCATCTTCAACTTCAAACCACCACTGTCGATCTGTGCAGTTGTGTAGGCGCGGCTTCGCCATCGAAGTTGCTGCACTCTGACGAAAGGCTATGTACTTGGAAATTCGAGCGAAAACTTTCTGGTATGTATTGACGAGCACTAGTAGGCAGCACGCATCTGGATATGTGGACAGCAAACGCAGCTCCGCTTGGAGTGAGTCACGGCCTTATCTCTCCGATCGGTCCGTCGGGTCCTTGTGTACCGGCTGGCGATATCATTGTGTGGAGACACGGCTAATTAACACGAGGGCGATATCCTAGTAGCGATATCCGCCATAGACGAGTTTCCGAGAAGCTGTCATTACTACAGCGACATTCTATACGACATTCTATACGTTCTTTTTGCTCTTTTGTTGTAAAAAAAAAAAAACCTTTCCGCTCTTCACTCGCGGAAAACTAGCCAAATAGAACTGCCCAGTACGGCAGACATGATAATTTGCATCAAAGAATACTCTCCAAGCAGAGATTAGGCTTCGGTTGTTTTTTGACGTCTTTGCTACTTGAAGGTATTGCTATTTCTTGTCCTTGTCTGAGATGACTCAATAGGAGTGGGTACCTCCACCAATTTATCAGCCATTTTGTACATCAAGTCCGGATTTTTCCCCATTGTCTTCAAGTTATTAAAGTGACATCCACTGCACTGTTTTCATTTTGGTGATAGAACTCTAGTGGCGGATAGTATTTCGAAAACCTCCAAGTTCAAAGGCTAATAAAAGGGCTTCTGTGTTGTTTCACATGTTAAAAATAAAATACGGAAATAATGAAATGTTCGGCGGATTTTTTTCTTCGAGTTATTGCTACTATCAGCAGGTAATTACGTGCAAGCTGGCCAAGCCTGGATGCCGGATAGGGCCGGGGCATATACAGACTAGTTCCTTGGCTCTAATACCAAAATGTCCCCACGGCATTCTACAAGAGGCCCCTTCATTTACCGTGCATGATATACATTATTGTGTGCGGGCGGGGTCAGGCATCCAGGCTCCGTGAAATCGGCCGGCGCCACGGAGTCATGTGCCATGTGTTGTGACTCACCGCCTTCCCATCATGCAGGCGTGTTCATTTTGACAGCCCGAGATTCATTTGATTGATTCACGCGGCGCGGTGTATTTTCTGTCGTTCTACCTATTTGCTAGTGCTCCTATCAAGCTAAGCTAAAGAACATAATCACATCACTGCAAACGGGGTGAACGTTACAACTTTCCTCCCAGTACCACCGTCTGCGACGTTCTACACTTCAGGAGGCCATCATGACCCGCCGGATGATCCGTACACAGGACTACCCCGTGGGCTTTTCTTGTACGGAGCCGGAGATAAGCGCATTGTCGTAGCATTCTACACTGTTTACGATCTCACACGGACCATCATCCACCTAATGGACATGTTTTGGGAGTTGTTGCTGTCTGCCTGCACAAAAGGCACGGCCGGCACAAAAGGTACGTTTGCTGTTTACTAGTTGTTAATTTTCGTTGTAATGTGAATGAAATATAATTCGAGTGAGAAAACCCTACTTTGGATGTGTGATATTTCGATAGATATACCTACGTGGCAAATACACGCCCCTTAGCTTTTGCAAGCTAAACTCTTTGGCCAGTTTTGATACTATATTATGCCATCGTAGGATCTGCTTGGAGATTACGATATTACTGAGATCGGGTGAGGGTCTGGTGTTATTGTCTTCTGTCCTCAACGGTATTTATATAAGCACAAAGAGGGCAATTAATACGCAACAATAAGGGTCGATACCATGCTATGTAGGTTTCTCGAGAAACAAATGAGAAAATGATTCGTCCCACTCCGAGAGTTGACACACTAGCCGCGCGCTGAGCTTTTCAGCCGACATGGACGGGCGATACCAGACCGGCGGGGGGTTACCGCAGGGGGTTAAGATTTTCTTATGGGGCATGTTGGCCCTGGAGCCAAGGAGCAGGCCTGCAGGCCTGTGTAGGCCCTGGAAACAGTCTGGCATCCAGGCGAAAGAAATTGTGAGTTGATAAATGAATAATTCAGTGGGAAAATACATGTATAGTTAACACAATAGTATAATTCCCGATCATTGACTGTCCAAGGGGGACAGAAATAGGGGTTGAACTGAGTTATTTCCTGGCGAAGTGGTTCAATCCCTATGTTCCGAAATCCCAGGAAACTCAATGTGAATGGTTCCTGTATTGAATGCATGTTCCAACACAACAAGGCAGCGGGGAGGTATAGCGATGGTTGGCAAATGCACACCCTTTGGCCGGATATACTTCCTGGCCAGTTTTGCACCGTAGGATCTGCTTGGAGATTACCATTTACATTGGGTTTCCTGGGACTTCGTATAAACATGGGGACTTCCCTTCGGAACATAAGGCGGTCAAAAGGTTTTTTTAGGATGTGACTCACTAAACAAGGTTGTGCCTTCTCAAAACTCTGTTTTTAAACTATTTGCGCATGCAACAGTGTGAATGAAATAAATGTTATTTCAATGGCATGATTTAAAATCTTTTTACTTAGTATTGGTATTATTAAAATCAAACTATACTTCAAACTACGGACAAAATCTTCATTTTAAAATTCTGAGTATTCTCATGACAGATTTGTGAATAAATTATCGGTGTCAACGTGACAGATTTTCGTGCCCCGGGTATTCTAAGTATGCACATAATGAATAAATGTGATTCGTTGTACGCAGAATGCCTGCACCCCTTAATTGTGTTTTATTTTATTTATTTATTCAGGGTATTATTGTGTTCGATTTTATTGGTTACGATTATCGGGAAACAAAAGAACACTGTTAGAAGACACATAAAACTTTTGAACGCTGGCTTTCTGTGGCACTGTTACCAACCTGCAAGCTATGCCTGAATACTATTTCACTTCATTTTTATATGCATTTTTTTCAGGTTCGTCATCCCTGTCAGGGAGTAGTTAGGAGTAGAACCACAGTGACCAAACCAGCATTCAAGGTATTCAGAGCTTCTTACAATTTCATGCATGCACAGCTCACAGTTGTCTTGTGAGACAACTTACCGCGGACTTAGCTGCGGCTCCCAAAATAGATGCCACAGGGTTCCTTTCTCTATAGACTATTGTGTTGTGATTACCTCATTGTTTGTTCAATCAAACTTTTAAAGTGAAAGTTGATTTGGCCTCAATTTGAGGCTGCACAGTCAAATCCAGCGGGATTGAGTCGCACGGCCCTCTCTTCCAAGAAAGTCTTTGTAAAGCACACTCCGCCGTCTGTGGGTATAACGGGCTTCGGCATGCAGGTTGGGCGTGAATATTTAGGAACACTGCATATTTTGGCATGAAGGATATCGCTCTACTATGAAACTCGGTTTTCCATCAACCCATATATAGGCCCTCTCGCTTATTACATCAAATCGCAGAACAAAGGACAACACCTCATTGATATTTGTCGCACAGCAATAACAGACTAATTACGGCTGCACGTCTGGGGCTGTCTGAGTCTACTAACATTTAAGTGACAGGACGATTAAAACAGCTTGCATGCACTTTACAAAACCGTGCATTTTATCCCCTCTTATCAATCGGAAACGTTTTGAATGGACACGCGCTAGTTGTCGTTTGACGTTTGCGTCACATCCTGCGTCTTCTTTCTTGTTCCACCAATAGCTTACATTTGAACCTTCATACTAATCGACATTAATCATAAGCACCTTTAACCGAAAGATGACGTCGCAGCCTCACCCTATCACTTCCAGCAAGGGCGTTATATACGTCCTTGCTTCCAGCAAGGATTGCTTCCAGTAGAACATTGCGTGGCAATCGCCACACGCAAAGCACGCCGCCCTGATCTCCATGTCTCCAAATCGGCCGCGTGCGCACAGCTTGGAATGGTTAGGGCGCCTCCACGAAAAAATGCAAAATTTGGCATTCGTAAGCCTATTTTTGAAATTGAATATGCCATATCTAACTTAAGTAAGCTTACTAAAATGCAGTTTCATGTCGCGAAATTCATCTTGCTTTGGACGGAGCGGGTGAATTTTTCCCGTTCCAGCAAGTAAATTTCCGTTCCTCCTGGGACGGAGGGACGGGTCCTGGAGACAGCCCTGCGCCACCCTGTCTTATTCCCTCTCGCAGCGGAATTCCAAAAGAAACAGGGAGTCAACATCCTACCTACGTTTACAACAGTGCCTGATCAAACCGTGATGAGGGATGCTTCACAAATAGTTTGACCAAAAACTGATTTAAAGTAACTAGTCAGTAATAAGATAGTACCAATAAACAACGAGCAGCGCCTGTCTTTGTTTAGAAACAGCGCCCCCGTAGCAGATCGATAATTGACGATGATTTCCTTTGCTGCAATGAAGTATACTCTCCAAGCAGAGGTTATGCTTGTATTGTCACAACACAGTACAAAATAGAAAGCCCGATAGAAACGACTAAAAAATCGTAAAAAAAACAGCCGTTTTTGGGGTGATGTTTAGGCTAATTTTTCACTATTTTCTCCTATTCCCGTAGATTTTGCCACACGTTTACCGGGTTTTCAGATGCATCTAAGCGGAATAGCACTAGTGTCGAGGTTGGCACCGTAAGTTTCCCCGGATATTTACCGGCGTGTACACGGCACCCCGCCCTAGCAGTCTGTGTGTACACTGTCCCCGTGGACACCCGGGTTGCGTTACCGCAGAACCACAGGGGACCGAGAGCTAACCACATCGTGAAATCCTCATTACTACAGCCCGCAATGACACCTTCTAATCAGTCAATCAATCAGGCTTTATTTCTGTACACATGTACAATTGACTAGACTGGCTGACTGACAATTGTTAACCATTAACCCCCATTGATTTTTAATCAATACAAGACGCATTACAAAATAGAAAGCCCCATAACAACGACTAAAAAACTTTAAAAAAACCCAAAACAATCCTGGTGTTCGCGCGTGCCGTCACGCCCAGCATGCCAGAACGATTGACAGCGCTAATCTCCAAGCAGATCTTATGGGGGCATAAGATAGCATCATAAGGCTGGGGAAGAAGTTTAGTCGGCAAAGGAGTTTCATTGGCCACCGCGAAGTTCAGGAATCCAAGTGAATACGATCAGTTAAGATGCCAAGTTGCAAACAAGAAAACCTGACACAGGAGGTGTTTAGTTAAGCACATTTTTTATTGCAAAATATACATATACATATACATAACAACCAGACAATATAAAGCGTTGTGTGTGTACAACGCACCTACTGACCTAGTCGATACTTGTCTTCGTCTACTCCGGCGATCTCTGGGGAAAGCCCCCACTGTGAACTGGCGCCGCCAGCCGCGTTTGTCCCAGATTCTGGCTCGAAAAGGTTGTAAAACTATCATCCCAGCCAGTTTTCACGTAGGAGTAACCCGTAGCAGATAATTGACGATAATTTCCTTGGCTGTACTGAAGTGCGGCACCCTGGTGTTGGCGCGTGCCCTCACGCCCCCCTCATTAGCACGCATTGAAAACGGCTCACTTTCACCAAATACTTCATTTCACTTACTGCGAACTAATTCATGTGGTCATTGTTTCCGCATCAGGGTCATAAACAATGACTCCAGTACCTAAAGACAACCTAAGCATTGTCAGAGAATTAAAACTGGATAATATATTTTTGCGTGATATTGGCATGGTCCCGATGTCTTAGTCCCACAAGCTAGCGCCCACGTTCCTCAACAGATCGTTGTTGTGCCGAAGTTCAGCCTCTCAGTTTCGCACATCCTTTGAAACTAGCCTTACCCAGCTTAAGTCGGATAGTTCAAATTTATTGTCAGTTACAAAATATACCTTTCATTCCTTTTCCATACATAATATCGCCTACCTGATTCCTTATATCCACTTTAATTTATAATGCATTATGTTGGCTTTGTGCACATAATCTACGTATATGTGTGTAATTGAGTGATCACTGCAACTGTTTCCAAAGTTTTCAGTCGTACGTAGCTAGTGTATAAGCGCTAAACCCTAAATCCGTTCTTCAATTTTCAGAATAACAGGTGATTCGACTCTTCATGGCGAGGAGACATGTGACTGCGGAGGCGCTTGCAACTGTCACACTTTCACGTTAAACAAAGAGGAGAACTGTGATATTCCAGTGGGTCGCATCAGAGATGCTATTCGATCAAAACGTGCGTTCGCTGACGATGTGCCGTCTTGAGTGCCGTTCAAAAGGAATTGGAACCTTTTTCATGGACCGAGACCCCGCGCAGCAAGATTCTCCAACACGTCACCTACACGCTTTGAATCCTCCCCACTGCGACCGATGCCCCGTACTCGCACACTGTCTAAACCGTCCACATTACAACCTGTATATTACGTCAAGTACATGTGATTTCGGTTTGACTACATTTTTCCACGAACAATACATTCAATGGCTTAATAATATTGTGCTAGGGTACTACCATATGATATTTGTAACACCATAATTCTTGAAATGTGTAATCCAAGATGTAGTGAAGTTGTGATGTCACATGTTGCCAGCAGTCTCTGATTGTTCTTTCTCTCGTGTCCATGTTTGACCACTGAGTTTATACCGCAAACGTTTACACATCGAATTGTATCGAGCACAAGCTGAACTTGAATCGTTTGATAAGGGCCATGTGGATTTAGAACTTGTAATTAGAGCTATCAGTAACAAACGAATAGCTTGAAATACTTTGCTGACAAATGTGCAACAAGGCATTGCTAAAATACAACCGATGATTAGCCATATAATATATACAAGTATAATCAAGCTAAATATAAACTGTAAAGGGTCCATCCCTCTGTACATTGCACCATTTGTATTGTAACTAGTAGTTTTACGTCTTCAGTTGTATAGTTTTGCCTTTTTCCTTGCCAATCAATACACCTAATTGCAATGGACTAAGAGTGCGTAATTTGCGTATGTATGTGTGTGTGATTGCTGATTATATTTGCATATTTATATTTATATTTATATTTAAGATTTATCCCAGCTACTGACAGGTCGACCGAGCAAACCTACTGGCTTACCCCAACTACTAGCAGGGCGATCGCCCCCCAACTACCAGCAGGGCGATCGCCCCCAAGTACTGACAGGGCGATTGCCCCCAACTACAGGCAGGGCGACCACCCAAAGCTACCAACAGGGCGATCGCCCCCAACTACCAGCAGGGCGATCGCCCCCAAGTACTGACAGGGCGATCGCCCCCAACTACAGGCAGGGCGACCGCCCAAAGCTACCTACAGGGCGATCGCCCCGGACTACAGGCAGGGCGATCGCCCCCAAGTATCCTTCACTTTTGTGAAATCAAGACGACACGACTGAACAATTCAGACTTTGTACGGGGCAATCGCCCCCACAAGTCACTATTCCCAGGACTCGAGTGTCTTGAAAAGTTGCATTCTAATCCAATATGGCTTGATTTTCAAAAACTTTCGCACTGCGTTTTCTGATTATCAAGTCGAAAAAAAAGGAATAAAATGGATTTTCCTTTATTATTTTGGATTCTGTTGTAGGTATTGTGGGAATTCCCCGTTTTAGCCAACAAAAAATCCACTAATGAAGTCATAATTAAGTCATATTACGTCATAATGATATCAATTTTTTCAGAAATTATAAAATTGGACGAGCATATCACCCCCTGCAAATTGAGTGCTCGTACAGTAAGCCGTTTAAAAAAACAGCGGGGGGGGGGGGGGGCGAATGAGCCCCAACCCCCTAACATCCCCCCTCCAGTCCAGGGAATGCCAAAAAAGCCCGGTCTGGTTAGGGTAAATGCAGAAATGAATGCCTTGTAAGTTGTGATGCCACGTTTTGTCACTTTAAATCTTATCACGACGCATATGGTGTCTGTTTACCCATCATTTTTGTCGCGCTATATTATTATGTTTGTACTCCGCATAGGATGTTATCCATAAAATTTACTTGCTGTGGCCTAATTCACGAAAGCTAAAATAGGCCAACAAGCCACTTTTTATTGAGGTTATGAGGGAAGAGAGAAGGGTCCGTCTAAATGTATAACAGAGGTACGGTTTATATCATTTTAAGTTCCAATATGTCTAAACACATTTTTATTTGTTTTTAGGTACAAAGAATCCTAAGAGCTATCGCATTTTTCGACTCCGTTCGTTTTGTTTTCTGTTACTTTAAGAGTCTTTTAAAAGGAAGGTAGCTAGAGTTTGTGATGCGCGTATTCTAGTGGCAGACTGTTCCTGGTGTTGGGTTGTTGCTTTTATTATATTATGGATCACTTTTGTTTTAAAAAGATATAGTCGACCATACTGTTAATTGTACAAAACAGCATATACATGCCTAACATAAAAAAAAATCGGAGAACGGATGCTTCTGTCATGGAATGCCAAAGATACCAAAGTCAAAGAACAAAAAAAAAAGTGTTCGAAATACCATACTCCATGCTATACCATGTGTGTAGTGCTGTTTTAACTTACCTGACCACGTAGATTTTATAATAAACAGAATTTTTTTGCCATTTTTATTCAAACACGGGCATCAGTTTTATGGTTCCCGGAAGATGTCATCTATAGAACCAAACCAACATGGCCTCAGGCCTATGAAAAAAAAATGTGATGGACCCTACCAGAAACTTGCCGGTCCTTGTTTTTCTTTTGTCAGCCGCTGACAACGGAAAAAAATTCTGGAACTGACATCTGAGGGGTGACATTCAAAACAGATTCCCCACCACCTATCCTGGCCAGTGGCAGAAGTTACGATAACATCATCTAACTCTCGATAGCCTCTAACACTATTCGGTAACTTCTTCCGAACTTTTGCCACTTCTCTCCTATAAAGGAATCAATTCACACTTCAAGAACTTGCAATTCGTCTGGATCAAAGTTGAACTGTAATTTCCAACCTAGAAAAATGAACTTATGCCGACATTCTTCTGTCCAACTTCAAGATTAAGCAATCCACTGATTCTGTGAGTCACGTTATGTAGATAACACACATAACTCAGTAAGCAGTGGATCATAACAAAGTTGGGAACGTCTATGGCGCTCCGGTCTTTGATGAGGGGTGAGTCTGCATGCAATTGGGTTTTTTCATTCTTCTTGCCAACAAGCGCTATTCTGTGTCCAAGATTCGTACTTAAGTACTTTGTCCAGTGAGACCGACTGTCAAAGTGACTATATTCTTTTTGTTTCTTCCAGCTGGCTATTCATGGCAGATCCAGGAAAGGTTGTTGTCCTGGAGTTTCTAGAATTCGACGTAGAGTACGAGTCGAGGTGCCGTTACGACTTTCTGCAACTACACGAAATACCATTTAGTACGAGTAAGTGGACCAAATTTGAATACTTAAGTTATAACAAGATTAATAAACAAAAAAATAAGACTAGATTTGTTTCATTACGCATCGCCAAGTATCGAGTACTAAAAATTCGACAAAGCGTACTTGTGGATCTGCAACGAATCCTGTAAACTTGCCAAGTTCCCCTAGGCTAACGTCACATTTCCATAAAGTGGTCGGGTTGGGCAGTTTGGGGAACAAAAACGAGACAGCACAACACAAAACGGACCCAAAATGATTCAACGGCATGCCTTGTGCGTACTATTCATTGGCATAAATTTTTCGTTTCCGCAAACAGCTTGGCCGGGACCCGGGATTGAAATGTTACTTAGGCCTTAGTCAGCCTCAGTCATCCTTAGCAAACTTATAAAAACATCTTCTTTAACTAGACATCATTTAGCCTGTGACCGGCGTGTCAATTTTGGTGGCATTGGTGGCGGATTTTCTCACAGTTCACTCCGGTAAAATGGGAATACTGCATTTAGGGACATCCATCTAATAAGAAATTAAATAGAAGTCCCATGTTTAAGGCGAGCCACACCTCAAGCACGTTAAAGAACTCGCAACACATCTAAAAGCGAAGGGGTCCTCCCCGGTGTGAGTGGATCAAATCTCTCTATATAATATATTATGCATCTTGTACAATTCGAGACAAACATGGTATGGTACTCTATGTGTGGGTTTATGCAATATATGCAAGTAATAAACAAACTACAATGTGCCATCATGCACGTCGAAGACTTTGTTGTCCGGTCGGAAACGTACAATATATCTGATTATCTTGGAACGTTTACAATGTTCCAGGCTTCTACCAAACCTTCTGTGGTCGGTCTCTGCCTCCCGTGTACGTGTCGATGGGACCAGATTTGACAATGCATTTTCACAGTGATGCAGATATCTCGGGAACTGGTTTTAAAATCCATCACTACGAACAGGACAACTCTGAAGACGGTAGGTCCCTTTTTGCCCCCTTGGAGTAGGTTCACACAAGTGTGTATAAGACCATTTAAAATGCATGTTGCCTTTTTGTTTGGTTTTATGGCCTTGTTGGTTTCATTATATTTCAGCCATACCATAGGTATGGTGAAATATATTGTATCCGTAATGTTTCTTCTTTCTTCTTCCTCTTTCTCCTGTCAAATCTTCAAAGTGATTCATCTCCGCCGTTCCTAGACCGAATGAACTGAAATTCGCCACAGGGGTAGAATGGGCTAATACCTTGGTGCTTTTTTTCTCATTTTTTTTTTTCATATCTGCCTCTAAAATGATTTTATTGAGGTTTAAAGGTCATGTTTTGACCAAACGGTATATTTTGGCCCCCTGTACCCTGGTCTTACAATGGAATGACCTGAAATTTGGTGTAGAAAGTTGGTAAAATGATCCAAGTAAACTTTTTGGCATAAACTACTTTAAAATGCTTAATTTCAGCACTTTTCTGAGGGGAAATTGGTTTTCTTTCGGCCTCCTACCGTGAACTCCAGTGACCCCACACATCTGCGCAGCCTTGGCTTTCGCGAGAGTTAATTGAATTTAATTGGGCCAGGGAAGACGAATGCTAATTAATATTCATAAGCTGGCTTCCAATGCCGTATATACAGACAGAAACACATGCATATTACAGCCTTAGAGTGGCCATACATGTGTGTGTCACCCTTTGCCCGGTTCAAAATTGTAGTTTGCGAGGATTTGGAGTTCAGACATGGTCATTTGTGCGGTAGCGGACGGTACGCATGCATTGAACATAAGAATACAAGTCTTTGTCGTTGAATTAACCAACATTCCGCATGGCAATATCAATCATTTTCGGCATAGTTGACTTTGGTAGGGTTAGCTGAGACAATCGAGAAAATGTTACTTGGCGGAAAACGCGGGAAAATTTGCCAGTTTGCGTTTATTTTTCATATCTGCCTCTAAAATGATTTTATTGGTGTTTAAAGGATATCTTTTGACCAACACGGTATACATGTATTTTGGCCCACTATACCTGGTCTTACAATGGAATGACCTGAAATTTTTGGCGTAGATAAGCATTAGATAGTTGGTAAAATGATCCAAGTAAAATTTTTGGCATAAACTTCTTTAAAATGCTTAATTTCAGCACTTTTCTGGGAGAAATTGTTTTTCTTTCGGAATCCACCCGTGAACTCCAGTAACCCCAAACACCTGCGACAGCCTGGGCTTTCGCGAGTTAATTGAATTTAATGGGGCCAGCCAATCAGCGCCGAGGAAGACGAATGCTAATTAATATTCATGAGCTGACTTACAATGCCGTATATACAGACAGAAACGCATGCATATTACAGCCTTATAGTGGCCATACATGTGTGTGTCACCCTTTGCCCGGTTTAAAATTGTAGTTTGCGAGGATTTGGAGTTCAGACAGGGTCACTTGAGCGGTAGCGGACGGTACGCATGCATTGAACGTTAGAATACAAGTATTTGTCGTTGACTTAACCAACATTACGCATGGCGATATCAATCATTTTCGGCAGAGTTGACTTTGGTAGGGTTAGTTGAGTTGACTTTGGTAGGGTTAGTTGAGACATTTGAGAAAATTTTACTTGGCGGAAAACGCGGGAAAATTGACCAGTTTGCGTTTAGTTTTCATGCGTAGGTTTGACAGTGGCGAAATTGATTATTTTCTCATCAATATTTCTCGTCATAATTATTTGAACTGTAAATCTAAACAATTGGCTTACATGTGCAATTTTTATATGAATAAAGATCAGTGGGTACTAAAATTATGTGTAACTTATTGCTCTTTGTCAATAGGTCAGCATTTTTTCTATAGTGGCCATATGTCTAAAGTGGCATCATTTCTCTCACTGTACTGGAAAGAATAGTGATGTATTTTTTCCCGAGCAAATGTAGGTACTTCTAGTGTTGTTGTCGTATTACGTAAACTTTGTACATTCAAATAGTAAGTAACTTTAAACTGCCAGAGTTTTAGCCCAATAAAACACTCCCAGTACCAGGGTATCACCACTGACCCCCGAAAAGAAACCCTCGAACAAGGTAGAAACTCCTATCCTCCGGGTCTCGCACGATACTAGGACATACTTCCTAGTGTAGAACCGCGCCAGTATGGATCCCTGCGTGGCCGGTCCACCACACATTACCTTACGCTCCTGACACACAAGCTGCTGGAAACAGCTGACAAACGAAGCCATGTGTCAACACTAGTGCTCACGGATTTCTCACGTGCCTTTGACTCTGTCCATCACCAAACTGCCGTCAATAAACTGATCGAGCTCGGAGTGCGCCCGTCTGTCGTTCCGTGGATCATCAGTTTTCTCACCGAACGGCGCCAGCGCGTCAAGTACCAAGGTGAAGTTTCTGAATGGCAGACATTAACATGTGGAGTACCTCAAGGTACCAAGCTAGGGCCATTGATATTGTTGGTACTTGTGAACGACGCTGTTCCTGCCGATCAATCTACAACAGACGCTTTTAAGTATGTCGACGACCTGTCGTTGTTGGAGCCACGACATGTGCTCAGTGCGCCAACCATCCAAGATGACATTGACGGCTTAGCCCGTTGGACTGATGACAACCACATGACATTAAATCCGCCGAAATGTAAAGTCCTCGTGTTCTGTTTCATGAAACACCCACTATCCCCACCTGTGATCACAGTTGGCCCTACACAGCTGGAGGTCGTCGAGTTTGCACGTATTTTAGGTCTTACATTGCAAAGCAACCTCAGGTGGACGAAACATGTTGAAGGGATTGTAGGGAAGGGAAGCAGAAGACTGTACATGTTAAGAACACTGTCCAAGTATTGCCTGACTACCTGTGACCTTGTTCTTGTCTACATCGGTTTTGTGCGCCCGGTTTTAGAATACGTATGCCAAGTATGGCATCCAAGTTTGACCGTTACCGAATCTAAGTCAATAGAGAGAGTACAGAAGAGAGCATGTAAGATAATCCTTGGACAGAACTACACCTGCTACAGCTCAGCACTTACTGAACTCTCTCTCACACCACTGTCTCAGAGACGAGAGGAACTGTGCAGAACGTATGCTCGCTCCCTCAGGCGATCCCCGATCTACAGAAACTGGCTCCCACCATGCCGTGGGGAGATCTCAGGTAGAGAGACTCGGTCTAGTAACAGCCTCCAGACTCTAAAAGGGAATACTACTCGTTTCAAGAGAAGTCCGATTAACAACATGGTTTCCTTGCTAAACGATGACTTTGTGTGAATAGTTTTTAAATTGCTTAATGGTGTTATTCGGTAGAATTCCTGTTTTAATGATGACAAGTTGTAAATATTTTTAACAGATTTAATTCCAATTGTAAAGGTAAACGTGCCTATCCATTCAGCCTTAGGGCTGCTATCTGGGTCATGTATATGTGAATTGTTTTGAATAAACCAGTCATCATCACGATACGAGCAGGAAATTATAACACTAACACAACAAGATTACGCCCGATGGCTGATTGCATACAAAGTAAAACAATTTAATAGTGGTATGCAGGGGGAAATACTTAACAAAGAAGGAAATGAAATATATAGATAAAGCCACATCAAGTTAAGTTTGTTGGTCCTGGAATTCTTCAGAAAAGACCGGTAAATTCTTTTAAAAATTCGAGACTTCTCCATTTATGCAATGGCTCATACAAAACAAGAAGAAGATTTAAGATTTCAGCTTAAAAAGGAAAACACTTCTACTATACAGTACCTACTCTCCAAGCAGAGGTTGGGCTCCGGCTGTTTTTAACGTTTTTTTAGTCGTTTTTATCGGGCTTTCTATTTTGTCATTTTTTTAAAGTACGCCAGCTAGTAGATTTTGAAAAAAGTTAGATATGAAAAAAATAGAAAGCCCGATGAAAACGACTAAAAAACCTCTGCTTGGAGAGTACACAGTACCTGCACCTGCTTGATAATTATTAAAACGCATGTCATACTTGAATAAAAGAAAAGTTAAATGTAATAATAAATGTACCCACATCACTAGGTGCTGATAACGGTACTTAGACGTAGTTATTATATTGGAAATTGTTGAATGGCTTCAGGTAATTTCATGATGAAAATCTTTTGAATGTAAGATGTGGTTTTTTTTTCACTTTTGAAAAAAATTGCAGCTGCCGCGATATACGTAAAAACAATTAGTTATGCATAAGCGCTCTTGTGGAAGATTATCTTCTTCCATATGGGCCAGGGGCATATTGAGCAAGCTCTGTTTTGACCTGGAATCAATTCACAATACTTTGGGTGATAATGTACAGTTAAGATGTTCCATTTTTGCGCAGGGGTGATTTGGAACAGTCCAATGTTGCGTGGGAAGGGGTATGGCTGAAATATGCTGTATTTGCTCTCAAGCAAATGTCGGCCTTTCTAGTTATTTAGATGAATTACGCGCGCATCAAAAAACAATTCGATCATACTGTTAATCGTACAAATCAGTTCGAAAATGAGGACATACACGCCGTAAATTGGAAAACAAAATCAGAAGAATTACTAATGTCATAGAACAACAAAGTGAATTCCAAAAGTCAAATTACAAGATGTGAAGAAAAAGGTAAAGAAAAAATATCTATATATATTGTCCGGCAAATGGTGCAAATCTTTTTTTGACCAAAACTTCGCAAGCTCGCAACAGTTTTAGGTTTTCCAGAAAATGTCATCCATATCATCAAATTAACATGGCCTTAAAAGTTTTCGGGGAAGAAGCTATTTTTTTTTTACCATGACCACTGCTGTGCAGCCTGGTTATCTCTCAAATTTGACCAAAGCCGAAACAAGATCGACGCACAACTAAATTATACGGACATAAAATTTAACCCTATTCAGACGGGGGTGGCTCTAGACGCCAGAACGGCTAACGCTAGAGCCAAAAAATGAATTTTCCTAATATTACGTTGGCAACAAATTTTGAAAACTCTGCCATGGCAACCATTTTTTCGTGTTGCCAAGGTATTTTGACAGAAATCAATAATTTCGGTTCTAACAATGTATTTTGCACGTTCATTTGCCATATAATTGCTATTTTCTTACATAAACAAAATCTTATGTTATCTAGAATATCTTTCATTATTAAAAATGCTAGATAGTGATAATTATTTTCACTCCGCGTACCGTAGGTACGCTTCGAGTGAAAATATTGTTTTCATACGGTTTCTTCTTTCTTTCTTTCTTTCTTTCTTTCTTTCTTTCTTTCTCCTGTCGCGACCTTTAAAGTGATTCCTCTCCGTCGTTCCTGGACCAAATGGCCTGAAATTTGGCACAAGGGTACAGTGGGCCAATACCCAGACCCGTTTTTCTCATTTTTTTGATAGATACCTTTACAATGATTTTAGAGATGTTTTAAGGTCATTTTCTGGCCCGGCTGTATATTCATGTCTCCCGTGCCCAGGTATTACGTCCAGATGACTTGAAAGTTGGTATGATACTGCGTGAGATACTTATTAAAAGGACCCCGGTATTATTTTTGGCCAAACGTCACTTCAAAATCATTTAAAAGCCAATTTGGCGGGGTATCTACGCATATTTTCACCGAGCTCGCGTTTCGCGCGTGTAACCATATATGGTCACGTTTGCACGTGCGTCCGTTGCACCATATATGGTTATGGACGTTTCCGCGCGTGACGTAAGCTGTTTACCTGCAGCTGTGCATTGTGGCTAATTGAATTTAGAAGGGAACCAATATGCGCCCGACACTTAGCGGAAGCGATGACCTGATTGGTCAGCTCGGGTACAGCCAATGAGGAAGGGTTTTTCAACTTAGCGGCTGGGAGTACATATATGTCGCCGGGAAGAAGTCCGTTAAAAGTAAGTGAAAAATTGTACTGTTTATCTTAAAATTGGCAACAATACACAAATGCAGTAACAAGTTTGGGTAACTTGTCGTCGTTATTGTGCAGTTTTTGTTTGATTTACCCACGTTTAGAGTGTCTGGATAAGCGATACCGTAGCGTCAGAATGCCGCGGTAAGTGGGAGCGCATGCATGGAATATTGTTGCGCTTTGCAGTGACTGATGAGACAGTACTAGTATTGTATCATCAAGCTTTATTGACACGACAAAAAGTACAGTCAATTTTGTATGGCCAACTTTAAACTGCAACGAAAAAAGAAAGAATACAGAGTATATCTTACAATTCTACTAATTAAACATTATGATATGATTCTACTAATTATCGGTGAAAAGTGTACAGTAGTTCTAGATCTCTTCCATAGTAACGTTATATGATAGTACAGATTTTCAAGGGCAAATCTACTAGTACAAACGTTACACTATGTTGTGAATTGTCCATTCAGGTTGGTTGTACAAGAATATATGTAATCAGGTGTGGCTTTTTTTCTAATCAACAAACAAAAAGGATCTTCCTTTTACTCTGGGTGGCAGTACATGAAATTACACAAAGGAAATACTAATTATTGTATTCTATTCTATTTTCTACTGGAGGAAGAGGATACACCACCAGGACTGTTGTGCAGACAGGTGGGGTTGTGCCTTGATAGAGGGTGTCAATTTGACAGTGCTAAATTCATTATTGGTCGGGTGCTCGAACTCAACTAATTCCACAAAGTCTGGCCTGTCAGAGAACACAATAGTCAACTGGCTACAAAGGTGGCATCAACAGACACCAAGGAAAGGATAGCAAAGTCACGTACAAGAAGTGTTACTGTGACAGAAACACCAGCTTTATGTTTGATTAGGCTATTTGGGACAATATTGTAACTATTAAACTAAGTGACAATTAGAGATATTATTATACCAACCATGAGTTCAAACATTGTATTTCATGACAGACATGAATACGTTTTTATGACTTTTCAGACACCACGTCATGGTATATGCTGTGTAATTTAGTAATGCACTGTAGTACAAACAGTTAATCAGAATAATTAGATAATCATAAACTGATTAGTTTATGTGGAAAATAAATGGGACGTTAAGTTTATAACAGACGTATAATAACTGCAATTGCTGCATCCTTTTTTCAGACAAAAGGCATGCAAAACATTTAGATATGCAAAACAGACTCCGTGCAAACATACAGTCGCTAATTAGCTTTGTTCATCAATATAATGTATTAGCTGATTAACTCTTAGTATAAAAACAGAATGCGATCCTTTTTGTCTAAATACAATGTGCATACATTTATATGTATTTGTAATGATAATGTAATTGCAGTGCAGCTATGATATCCAATTGGATTTTTTTTTAAATTGCACTTCGCTAAAAACGGCTAATAAGCATATCTTGGTAAAGAGTTAAAAGTGTAGTGCAGTTTGGTGATGTCTGCTTGTATGAAGATTAGTTATGCTTGTGACAACCTTGAATAAGTGCAGTAATTGCCCTTGCCTTGTGTAAATAAGCAGGAAAACTTTAAGCATAACCACGCTATTGTCTGCTGTGGGTACGTAATACCAACGTTTAGGGTCGCATAACGTGTTGCATCAGTAGAAAATTTCCGTTTGTGACATTATTTTTTTTTCTTGAAGTAAAACGGTGCTTGCTTTGTTAATGTGTGAAACATTAGCATGCTGTGTGCGTGTTGTAATAAAGAAATAAAAGTTTGATTACCGTACAGTACTCACATTGGATTTTTCAAGTTCAATTTTGGAAAAGTCCATTTTTGCATAAAGGGGAGAGCGGAGTGAAAATAGCTGAATTTGCTCCTAAGCAAATACCGGCCTTTCTAGTTTAATGACGTCATCGGCCAAAATCCAAGATGGATGACCAGGTCAACAATAACTAGCTTACTATCTCATAGAATTTGTCACTACCTGGTATTTTTTCATTAAAAAGTTTAAATTAACGTTTTAATTCTATATCCATTGTCTTTCGCGATTATTTGTTGCAAAATTTTTTTAATCTAAGGTTGTGTAAATAAGATGGCGGAGCCTAAGTGGTACCTTTAATATACATGCGGCATTTGTGTCGCATTTTGACGATATTGATGTTGCTATTAACAACACATGTCGCAGGTTCGCCTACCAAACTACGATTATTAGAATATTTTGAAACCTGCATGCATTGACGGGTAGACTTTGAGATGATGTATTACATTCTGCTATGAACAAAATTATAACATGGCATGTATAAAACTTCAATGTTTTTTGTATGACTTGAATTGATGTGGTCAAGTGTCATCGGTTAACCTAAAGTAACGGAATTCGTAAACACATGTGCTGCAGTACAATACAGTGCAGCGCCACTCAGAACTACCCTAAAGAAGCTGATAGACAGTAATTGAAACGTTGGTGTGAATAAAGTAATAGTTGCAAAAAAAGTCACTTTATTCAGTGGCGTACCAACCTGATGAGACTAGTCTTGTTTCTTTTATAAGATCGTCAAGGATACCAACGCATACACCAACTGACAGAAGATACCGGCACGTTCTCGTCTATGAACTACCCGCACTACCCCTACCGTAACCACGTGTATCAACAGTGGATCATCACCGTGGATACACACAAGGCTGTCAAACTGACGTTTCTGGACTTTGATGTGGAATACGACCCGGACCGTGTGTGTGGTAAAGACTATGTTGTTGTTGGCGACCCTTATGCTCAGACAGGGACCTATCTGTGTGGCTCTTGCTTCAGCACCCAAACATCGACTGAACACAGTCTTCACGTCAACTTCGTGACGGACTTTGTGATTCGCAGAGCGGGGTTTTTAGCACGATATGAAGCGGTGGACAAGAGCCAAGGTGTGCACATCTTTTACACATAGCCTTTGCATATATACTTGAACCCAGAAAACCTCCCACAGAGCCACTCAGTTATGGAACAATCGTTCACTCGAAACTCGAACAGGTCGCACATTATCCTCCTTCAAAGCCAAAATCTGGCTCTCCCTCGGAGATCCATTCACTGTTAACTAATGTCAGTACATGTACTACACCATTCTATGCGATTTATATGTGTACATATTGTATGATATGAAAATCTGTAACCATTTTGCTTCTTAGTTAATGATAGTGATTTGATATTCATACTGTTTATTGCAGTGATTTTAAATGTAACATGTATTGTTCTCTCCCTGGGTTAGCCCTTAATAATAGCCTATGGCTAGTTGGGCAGCCTTGGCTGTCTTTAAACAGCCGGACGGATAAACAAATAGATAAATAGAATTGCGCTAACGTATTGTAGGCATCAACGTTTTGAATGAAAATGTATTTCACTGTGCAATATTTACATAATCTCTCGTGGACAGTTAGCTTATGGACATGGGACCCCGAATGACGTTGTCTTTGATACCCGCACACTGTAGGACCTTCTGCTTCAAGTGTTCTGGCTTCCGATTGGCTCTGGGTCGGCGACGGGATCAAACAGGTCAGCGTAAGTGCATCGACCAATCAGGTGTGGGCTCTGGATGAAGACGGGTCACCCATGCGACGGACGGGTATCACCAAAACAACTCCTCAAGGTAACCGAAACACGTACGGGTCATGATCAGAGCTGAACTGTACATCCAGCACAAAGAATAAGTACATTCATGATTCCGATGTACTGTGAAGCGACGTAGCCTGGGTAGCATCTGGGTAGCATTTCGCTCTTATCATATGTTCGCTTCTGCTACTCGTCTGGGGACCTGCATATTCAAACCGTTTGAAGGTAACATTAGTTTATAAGCGAATGTAGGAATGGGTTCTAGAGCGCTCGTTCGATGACAAGATACCATTCCACAAGAGAACGGAGAACGGAGAACGAGTGCTTGAACCCCATCCTTAATTCGCCCATCTGCATGGACCAATCAGCGCCCTCTTTCAAAATTGTGACGTTTCAGACGTTAACGTGGTCATGGATCACAGACGATACAACAGAGAAGTAACGTTATATAGTGTTTGACAAATATCAGAGCGAGAAGCGACTGTATACAGTGTATAAAAAACGGCGGAGCGAACTACTTTCCAGATGGTACCCAGGCTAGCAGCGACCGGATTTGTTTGTAAATTGTCAAAGGTGAAGGCACCTGAGATACTAACATTTCAGACTCAGGCTGCAGCCTGTTTTTCAGGTAGACACACACATAACTCAAACAACATAACTGGGACATACAAACATACACTTTGGTAAAGGGTGGAAATGTAGGTCATTCTGACATCAGCCATCGAGATCAGTCCGTTCTTAAACGCGGTTATTGTTGTGAGCGTGAAAGTGTTGTCCGCTGTCTCTGTCCTACAGATAGTTCATTTCATACCATAGGGACCTAGAACTGTGGACTGCCTTTGAAGCACTGAAAAAAACTACCTCATCAAAACAATTGTCGGGACGATACTGTTGATAAGTCAAGGGACACCTTTAACATATTACCCACAGTTCCTGTCGCTGCTCATGCGTACTCGGCACCGTCAATGTGCTTATAAGCTATTTCACAGATTCCACAACGCATATGCGGGCGACAGGAATTGTGGGTAGTATGTCAAAGGGTGAAGGCCCATGCGAAACAAACAGTCTATAACAGTATCCGGAACACAATGGCGTCTGCAAAATGGCGGAATGTGAAAGCCTCCTCCTTTGACATTACCCAGAATTTCTGTCGCCCGCACATGTGTACCGCACTCTGCGGAAGACTTTATTCACTCACTCACTCTAGCGAGCTCGCTCGGAATCTCCACATTACTAGTTTCCTCCAACCCTTTTTGTCATCCATCGCAGCGGCAAATTGCTGTCGGTCCAAACCGCTGTCATCAGCAAGCTGCTTAACCCTATCCAGACTGGGCTTTTGGGGCATCCCCTGACCGGGGGGGGGGGGGGGGGGGGGTTGGCTCATTCGACCCCCACTTCGTATTTTCAAAACGGCTTACTGTACGACCACCAAATTTGTAGGGGGGTTGTGATCGTCGAGTTTTATAATTCCTGTAATTTTTTATCATTATGACGTAATATGACGTAGTTATGACGTCATTAATTGCTATTTTTGGCTAAAACGGGGAATTCCCTTAATACCTAAATATCTCACTCAAAAAGTTACAAATAAAGCTTTCTTATTAATATTTGTGTTATAAGACTTCTGTTGTCAAAAGCCGACGCAACGACGTCAAAATGACGTCATAGAATGACGTCATCTGTAGTTTAGCAATCCGCCATTTTGGATTATCAACCTTAAATTTTTCAAGATACATTTTTTCAACATATAACGCTAAAACCCCATGGAAATGAATTAAAACGTTCACATGAATGTTTTCTGTAAAAAAATACCACGTAGTGATGAATCTGAGTGAAAATAAGCTTGTTATGGTCGCATAACACAGTATTTATGGGCGACCCCCGTGGACATAAGTAGATCGGGCACAAAATAGGTCGTCGCAGTTCTTGAAAAGCCATAGAAATTTTTCTGTGCACGTCAGCGAGTCGGAAACTGTGGTAAATAGTAGAGGGATACGTAAGTTTTGAGGCTGTATGAGTTGAGTTACGATGTTTGTTTGGCTGGGTAGAATTTCGCGCACGAATCCGGTTCCCGCTACTTCCGTGTGTCGGCTGCAGTATGTTGACCTCCGCTGGGGGTCATTTCAAAGTGTTCTTTCTGGGAAAACGAACAGGCAAACTTCATCTCATTTTCACATATGTTGTAGATTATACCCTCAACTCCAACATATCGAATTCTTGTTAATTACTTTTGCACCCTGATATATTTTTTGAGTCGTCGAACCACCTCACTTTAGGGTCCTTAACCATGTAAATCCCCATAGGCGAAAAACTGTGTTCTGCTACCTTATACTTTAAATCATGATATTGTCGGCCATCTTGGATTTTGACCAATAACGTCATCTCATTAGCATAATTTATGAATATTTAACTATAAATGTTCAACTTAGTTGTATTATATATTAAAGATATATGAAAAGAAGTTTAGTTTAGAAAGAAAATCTTAAAATCCCATTGTTTAAACCAAAATTAGTGATTTTTTTGTAAAATTTGCCTTTCAAAAACCCGTTGCCATGGCAACTCGAAAAATTTTAAAGTTACCTAATTTTTTACAAATTGTTGCCAATAATATTTTAGGAAAACTCACCAAGTTTGGTTATTCTAGCATAAGCCGTTTGGGAGCTATAGGGGGTCAAAGTTGGCGCAGGAACTTTTAGACCCCCCCCACCCCACCCCACTGCCTCTGTTTCTGTGGTTCGGATTTCACAGTTTGTGCACTACTTCATCTTTATTTCTCTAGCAGTGAGAAACTGAGAAACGCAGTCTCCTTCGCCTGTTGAAAAGTTCTTTGTTTAATATTCTTTGTCTATTAGATGTTTAGGATAGATCTCAGCATTCTAGTATATGTGCCGTTGAGTCTTCTATCTAGGGTTTTGTCAGAGTCCAACATTCTGACCCATAGGGAAGAATTGATTCTACTCTTGATTTTATTGTTGGACTTAAATCAGTTTAAAAAATAACTGACATCTTACTGATGGCTCACCAAGCTAGAGCAATTCTAACATCCACATTTTACTAGAGTTTTTCATCAATGAACCCAAGTACTTGAAGTCTTGCGCAAGTGCTGGCCCTTTGTTGAGACCAGGGTTCGTTCAGGTTGATTCAACATCATATACTCAGTTTGGAATCGTTGGCATGTAGACCAAAAATTTTTGAGGCAGTTTCCACCTTGTTGATAAATCCCTCAAACCACCGTATGGGGTCAAAACTGACACCAGACGTATATTAATATGTGCCATTATGACATTTCTGGTTGAAAAAAAATTTCCTCCCATGAGAAGTCTTATAACTTCTCATACGTTTTCACCGACATTGGCTCATTGTTGATTAAGTTATCATAGAAAGTTTATGTATGGTCCAGTGGGGTCAAAACTGACCCCAGCATTTTTTTTAAACAAACTTTTGAGACCCACGCCTAAACTACTTATTGTATGATCATGAAATTTGATGATGTACAGGTGCACCGAAATTATGGAAATAACTTGTGTGTCATTATTATGTTATATGACGACGCCATGACGTCATTTAGCTTAAATTGGCCGCCATCTTGGATTTTGACTGATGACGTCATCAAATTTGCTTAAGTTATGAATATTGAATTATGAAATTTACTTTGAATTTTATAAGATGTCATGAACAAGTGTGGTTTGCCAAGAAAGTCCTCATGATCATTTGCATAAATTATGATAATGAGCTAGAATTATTCTCACCTAATCATGTCAAACTGTCCCACATAGATTAATAAAACTATACATATATACAAATCACAAAAAGAGTCACCAATAAAACTGTATTTGTACAAAATGTTACGGGGTCAATTTTGACCCCATACGGTAATCTACGTCACAAAAAAGGTACGGTGGTTTGAGGGTTAAACAAAGTCTGTGCTTCTAGTACTATGTTTGAAGTAAGGGCTATATCACTTGCAAAGTCTGTTTCAGTTAGTAACTCAGCTGGGGGTCTACTGCTCTTTGTTGGTTTAAGTACAAAACCCGTGACCTCGGGTTGCTCTGTGACTTGTCTCATTGCATAGTCCAAGGCCACTATAAAAAGGAAGGGAGCTAAAGTATCACCTTGTAGGATACCAGCGGTTATTTTGAAAATCTCTGTTTCTCCGTCTGTTTCTCCGTCTCCGTACTTTAGCTTTTTTATCTACATAAAGAATAGTTATAGCCTCAACGATAATGTCTGATATACCATACCCTCTCAAAATTTCCACTAACTTCTAAAGTTTAATGGAATCAAAAGCCTTATTGAAGTCAGTGAATGTAATGGCTGCTTTTAGCCTTTAGGTTCTGACTCAATTACTTCAATAAGTCTTCTCAATACTGTTAAAACTATTTCCTCAATAAATTGTGGTATAGGCAAGGTCAACCTTTTTTGCTTGTGGAAAAATTCCACTTCTTACCCAGACATCTGCTTTATCCTGATGAAATGTTATTTACAAATTTCAAGCGGAGGGTCTATCAGGGCATCAGTCTTCCAGATTTCTATCGTTATATTGTCAAGACCTACGGTATTTACCATTACTAAATGTCTTCATACAGTCCATAAGTTCCTCCCTAGTGAAGTCACTTGTGTTGATAGGTAATATGTAATCAATATCTGGCACAAAATGTATATCTACAATGTTGGCAGGTTGACCGAGAAGTTTTGAAAATATTATCTTGCCATAGCTTCACTCTCTCGTGTTGGTTTTTTGCCTTAAACATCCCTTGTTCAGTTTTCTTTCTAGAGGTTATTTCATTTACAGTGGCCCAAGCCAGTGCTCCTCTATGTTGTTTGTGGGCACTTTGGATCACTGTAGTCTTTTGCTTTATGTAAGATTCAAGTTCATGATCATATGCTTTGTCAGGCACATCCTTCATTTTGTTTATTTTAGCTTCGCTTCTTTGTTCTACTGTATCCAAAATGCTCTCATCATAAGCCCAGGGCGCACACTTTCTTACTTTTGGCCTAATTGGGACATGAAACTCTGCTGCTTCTTCATGTGCTCTTATGACATTTGCATAGATTGAGTTTGCATTTTTTGTCTTATCAAGGTCGTTAAGCTCGACAGATTTCCTCTTGGCTTCATTGCCTGCATGTAATGTATGGTAGGTATGGTTTTCACGGGCGAGGTATGGTTTTCACGGGCGTGGGAATTTTTGGAATCTGGGGCTTTAGGGCGCCGTATCTCAATCTCAAGAACGGATGGTGCGAGCACGACGATTTTTGGTACGTGGGTTGGGGGTGGTAGCCCAACACTCGGGTTTGATTTTGGGCCTCCTGGCGTCTAAACTTGACATTGGAGCTGGCATTTTTTTCTGTTTTTTTTTGGTGCATTTTTGGCGCTGTGTGTCCAGAACGATATGCGCCATTGCGACGTTTTTTGGTGCATGAGTGGGGAGTTGTTGCCTGTTGCCTAGGATTGACTTTAGGCCTTGTCACGTTTGAACTTGACACGGCAGGTCGAATTTTATGTCCGGGGGGGGGGGGGGGGTCCGGAGTTATATCTTCTGAACGGTTGGTGGGGGTGCGATGATATTTGGCACATGTGTTGGCGGTGGCTGAATAATTCTCAATTTTTATTTTGGCGCCCTTGGTGCTTGAACTTGACATTCCAGGTTACCTATTGTGCGGGCACGGGGCGTGCGTTGTATCTTCGGAACGCAAGGTGCTATTGTGTTGCTATTTGATACATGAAATTGGTGCTGGTGTCCTGGTGGTCAGGTTTGATTTTGGGTTTCCTAGTGCTTGAACTTGATACTGTATAGGTTAACCCTGTTTTCGTGTGGTTGGGGCATCCCCCGAATATCTGCTTGGTTGTGAAAACAGATGATGGTTGGGTTTACATGTAGAATCATCATCTGTTGTGCTGCAGTGGCAGTGTGCTACCTTCAGTGTATCAGGTTACTTTGTATCAACAGTGTCTGACCTGCCAGATGATGTACTTAGTCTAGTATCTGTTGCTGTATTTGTTAGGTACAGTTTAAGTTTGCTTCTAAGTCCGAGGTTGTGGTGTTTTGACTGAATTTGAGAGCTGTGTAGTACTGAGTTTAAAGTTCTGGTACAAGTTCCTTTACCCTGTTTGGCAATCAGTAGAAGATACAACTTTCTAAAGTGGAAGAGAAATGTATAGAGCTTGAGTGTAAGACAAAGGTATGTGCATGATTTTTCCTGTGTTTCTTGTTGTTTCTTTGGGGATGCCATTTCCGTATTGTATGCAGGTAATTTGTAGTTTGGGGCTAGTCATATTCGCTTGATTTTGGGCCGGCTTAATCTATAGTACGGGCAGAGTTAAGTGGTAGAGGCTTTGTTTTGTTTTAAATTTGGTATCTTTCGTTGCATTTTAAATTTGTCACTGCAAAAATATGATGAAATTGTTGGGGGATGTTTGCTGGGTGTTCACTCTGACTACAACAGCTTTCTGAACTTTTTAATGTTGCCAGCAGCTTGCCATCTATGAAAGGGATTGACAATGACATTTTGAATAGTAAATTCTGCTGTAAAATTTGGCTTACGGTAGGTACGTCAAGAGATTTAGGTTTTAGTTGGACGGATTGAATAAAATATCATACCACCCTAATGCTGCTGGATGGGGCTACCACTATTCATATTGTCTATGGAACTACTGTAAAAAATATAATTTGTCAAATTATGCAAATAACCTTCGAGTGTCAAGTGATATAACAGTCCAGAAATAAATCTTTAATGAATATGATTGGTACAATAAGGAGATTTAGCAGCTGCATTAGGTCAGTACATTGAAATAGGAAGATATCAGTACTGAATATATCATATGTGACAGAATAACTACATGGGCCATCGGTGCCATCTGAGACCAAAAAAGACAGGAAATATCGTCTCCATAATTTTAAGGTACTGTGGTTGGTTACATGCTTAAGAAATCCAAAATAGATAATGTTCATCCATGCCCAAACTTACACATTCCGAAAATTGAATTTCAGACTTTTGCACATGGTGCACAACCAACACGGTAAAAATCTCACTTTTCCAACCACGAAAACAGGGACGAAAAGGAAAAAAAATACACAATAGGTCTACAGACACCCAATACATTTCATGCAGGCCTGAGGTCTACGAACTCTTGTTTGTGTATGCTACATTAACTTCAGCGTCATTTAGTTGTTTACCCCAGTCGTATCTTGTGCCCCTTTAAGATTGTCGTTTAGTTGCTCTCAAACTCAGTCTGATTTAGCTGTTACCGTATGCTATGGTCAGATTTAATATTTGAAAATCTACTATATGCTTCGCAGTTAAGTGCGCTGTTCATCCGTTTTTTTGTTAATAAGACGACCTTATTGGACTTATGTTTATCTCCGACAGATCAACTTCGGTCTTTGTCAAGGACATGACATTCACTGATTCATGAGTAAAGGTAAACACCATATGTATTTGCTATTAAAGTTTGCCTTTATGTTTACTTGATTTTCTTTAGGAACCGGGTGGGAAGTAGTAAACGGTACGGAACGGTTTCAGCAGATCTCAGTTGGACGTGTGGGAGTGTGGGCGGTCTTTAACGACTCTACTGTGATGTACCGTGTAGGAACGTACGGGTAGGTAACGTTAGATAAAGCATCGTTAGGCCTAGGAATGATGCTATGTTTCCAGTTACAGTCCTGAAAAGATTAGGGTTGGTACGTAGAAGTACTCTGTTCTCATTAGAATTTGACCTAAGTCACGAAGAATAGGGTCATTCTTGGAAAACATAGAATTTAGCCACTGAAATGATTCAGACACTAGTATTGGAAAAAGACTAGACTAGACACATTATATTGTTCTACATTATTTTCTGTCCCTTGAATTTCATGTTACCTTCGACTAGCCTTCGACGCAACACCTCATAATAACAATAATGATAACAATGATTTTTTTTATTAAAAACTGCATACACTATATACAAAGCCTCGAAGACAACTTTATGCTTGCACGTAGGAAATGACATTTACGATTTGTGGAAAAAACATTATGATTTAAGATGGGTTCGTGTTACAATTTTAGTTGAAAACTCTTTAAATATATATATATATATATATATATATATATATATATATATATATATATATATATATATATATATATATATATATACAGAATAGAATTGCCTGGTACAGTGGCACACAATAAAGTACTGTGGTTGTTCGACTGTCCATGTACAAGTACATTGTCTAATTCTTACCTGCTGTTACATTTCAAAGCTGTTTAGTAGGTGTACCGTGTTTGGAATTGGACTTCTTTAACACTCAAATCACCGTACCTTTTATGTGACGTAGATTACCGTAAGGGGTCAAAATTGACCCAATAACGTTTTGTGCAAATACATTTTTTGGGTGACTCTTTTTGTGATTTGTGTATATGTATAGCTTTATTAATCTATGTGGGATAGTTTGACATGATTAGCTGAAAATTATTCTAGCTCATTATCATAATTAATGCACATAATTCTCTGAACATTTCGATATCATACGATAAGTAGTTACGGCGCGGGTCTTAAATTTTTTTAAAAAGTTTTGACCCCACACCCCATTCATAAACTTTCTTTGATAATTCAATCAACAGTGAGCCAATCTCAGTAAAAACGGATGAGAAGTTATAAGACATATATACAAACAAACTCATGGGAGGAAATTTGTTTTCAACCAGAGATGTAATAATGGCACATATTAATATACTTCTGGGGTCGGTTTTAACTCCATACGGTGGTTCGAGGGTTAAAAGTGTCAGTTCTTGCATAGATAGAGTAAAGCAGCTGCATGCAGGTGTCAAGCCCTGGTCCGCCTGCCGCTCACCTCGCCACGGTGAGGTGGGAGCCAGTTTCTGAACAATTCAGACGACAACAGGTGTTCAGCGAATTTAAGGCACAACTCACGGCAACGGCCACCGAGTGTCTGCAGTTCAAGTGTCCGGATGGCCTCTTTGTATTCTGCACCGAGGATATAGGGCAGGCCCGTTTCTGTGTGTTTTCAATCCTCACTCGTTGCTGTGTGGTGAGACCTGCATACCATGCCGGTGCGGCGTATTCTGTAGTAGGGCGAACGAACGTCCTATAACAGAGCAGTAACTCGTCGCGGGAATGGATAAACTGTATTTAACGTTATCCAATCAGAAACTGTATACTTGTAGACCACTCTTTGTTCCCTGTTCGTGAGGAAGGAGCAAATCCATTGCGCGATTGACGGTCTAAGACCGAGGTCTTAATACTTGTAACAACGTGGAGTTGTTTTACCCTATCAAAGGCCTTGGAGAAGTCAATTGTTGCTAGGCTTGTTATGGTACCCAGTTGATCTGCCGTTTCTGGTTGGTGGATAATGTCGACCATGCAACAATAAAGTAACGACATTTTCTATCTCTAGGAACAGAAAGACGGTGGGTCTGCGTTGGCAAGCTGTACAGATCGATTCATCGCGAAATAATCTCTTCAACTTTGAGAAAGCTGGATTCCGTTCTGACTGGTCTAACGAGATAGACTGGATACATTCAGGAAAGACTCTCGTTTGGGTCACCGGAACCTATCTAGATTATAGACACGGAGAGACCATAGTCAGGAAAGGTAAGAAACTAAATGTAACAGCAAGTTGATTTTATGGATGGCATTAGCGCTCTCATTATTACCTTTATAGGTTATGTTTTCGGTAGCGTTTGTGTTAGTGGTGGTGGGGGGGGGGGGGTGTATGTGTGCGGGTGAACAGCATAACTCTCAAAGGCTTGGCTGGATTGGCTTAATATTTGGTATGTGGGAAAATCTTGACATAGTAGGTCAGCAGCATCTAACTCGAGAAATTGTGGAGGAAGATTTGTTTGGTGTGTGGTGGATGTGAAAAGAAAGGCCAGGTTCGAAAACAGTTTACCTGGCGTTTTTCTACGGTACTGCAGCGAGTTTTTCATCGCTGTATTGTGTTATCTTTTTTTCTCTTTCCGTTTCCTTTCTTATTACAGCCACAGGTATGGTGAAATATATTGAATTCGTAATGTTTCTTCTTCTTTCTTCTCCTGTCCTTAAAATACCTTATCTCCGTTGTTCCTGGACCAAATAAATTGAAATTTGGCACGAGGGTAGAGTGGGCCTTTGATCCAGGCTTTTTTTCTTGTTTTCATATCTGCCCCTATAATAATTTTACTGTTTTTTTTTTCGTTATTTTAGGGCTGTGTATGTTGGCCCCATGTGCCCTGGTACTACTACTTAATGACCTTAATTTTGCACAGAGGTGCCTTCATCGTATGCCTTTATAGATTTGATAACTTTCTTTACCAAAAAAGTACATTTTTGGCTCCTGTACCCCGGTTTTACAACCAATTGAGCTGGCCCTTATTTTTACGAAGAAAGGACACTTTTGGATCCTGTCCACTAGTTTTACAACCAAATGAATTAACTTTTGGTACAGGGGCGCACTAAATATTTATTCAAATAACCCTTGTATGAGTTTTGGCATGAACCACTTAAAATTCTGTTTGGGGGGGGGGGGGTTGGGGGGGTTCAATTGGCCACAGGGGTCAATGAACTCAAGGTCGCTGACCCCGCCTTAAGACTGTACATGCAAGCCTTGTCATTCATATAACTTTATCAAGTAGGTAACCAAGCACTTAGCCTGAATCAATATTTGGCAGCCAATCAGCGAGCTTGGTGGTATCAGGAAGAGTCCATTCTTACATGTAAATCTTTTAGTTGGTGCATTTTTGGTCTTTTTTGGTCTGCCCCACTTTAGATGTGGCTATCACAGGAAGGGCTCATTCTTGCACACGGAGGGGGCGGGTTCAGATTCAGTTTTAGACGGGTGAATATTCAAAATTCCATTTCTAGCGGAACTGTTTTTAGACGATTATACATGTTTATTCACGGGGGACCTTTTTCCTTTTTCGCTAAATTCAATTTTGGATTCGGTTCTTATTCAAAAGGCCATGTAATCAGTGGGAGTATTTTTGGACTGGTCTATTGTGCCAGTTGACATGTGGTGCCGTAGAGGCCATTCTTGCACGAATGGATTTCGTAAGACTCATTTTTGGGTTAAACCGTCATTAGTAAAAGTAATTTTTCAAATGGGTGATTTTGGAACAGTCAATTGTTGCATGGGGAGGGAGATGGCTGAAATATGCTGTATTTGCTCTCAAGCAAATGTCGGCCTTTCTAGTTCCCTTCCCTTTTCTTCATCTTTACCTATGTGCTTGTTTTCAATTGGTCTGTTTTATTTTCAGCCATGGTGCAGCGGCTATTGTGTGGGTCTGTATGTATGACAGCAGCATAACTTAAGAAAGTGTAAACTTGAGAAATACCTGTTGTGGAAATTGAAGGTCAAGTTCGCAAATAGTTGACCTGCCATTTTCCGCAGGTACCGCAGCGTCTGTGTATGTATGTGAGTTTATGGACAACATTACTCGAGGTTAGTTGTGATAGATAAAATGAAATCTCCAACTGCTACAAATACACGTCTATGCAGTCGTTTGATTTTTTGTGTAGGTACTCTTTAGCAATACATGAATGAGACCTTAACTCTCAAACCACCGTATGGGGTCAAAACTGACCCCAGACATTAATATGTGTCGTTATGGCATTTCTGGCTGAAACCAAATTTCCTCCCATGAGTTTGTTTGTATATATGTCTATAACTTCTCATACGTTTTTACCGAGATTGTATCATTGTTGATTAAGTTATCATAGAAAGTTTATTGTATGGTCCAGTGGGGTTAAAACTGACCCCAGCATTTTTAATCAAACTTTTGAGACCCACGCCTAAACTACTTACGGTATGATCACGAAATTTTCAGAGAATGATGTACATGTGTAACGAGATTATGGTAACAATTTTGGTGTCATTATCATGTTATATGACGACGCCATGACGTCATTTAACTTAAATTGGCCACCATCTTGAATTTTGACTGATGGCGTCATCAAATTAGCATAAATTATGAATATTGAATCGTGAAATTTACGTTAAATTTCATAAGATGTCATGAATAAGTGCGGTTTGTCAAGAATACCCTAAAACTTGAATGTTTAAGCCAAAATTATAAGATTGCGTAATAAATATGCATGTGAGAATTCCGTTGCCATGGCAACATGAAAAATGATGAACTTTTTTTATTCACTTCAATTGCTTGCAATCAAAATTTATTGAAAAGGGACCAAGTTTGGTGGCCATATCATAAGCTATTCAGGGGCTATGTGACTTTGAAGTTTGTGCTGGCAAAAAAAAACCTTACCAGGTCTGAATAGAGTTAGTGCAAAAGGTGGTCCTCATGATCTTTTGCATAAATTATGATAATGAGCTAGAATTATTCTCACCTCATCATTTCAAACTGTCCCACATAGATCAATGAAGCTATATATATATATACAAATAAATCTGTATTTGTACAAAACGGTATGGGGTCAGTTTTGACCCCATACGGTAATCTACGTCACAAAAAGGTACGGTGGTTTGAGGGTTAAAGTCTTGAAAAAAGACACTGTTTTTGGGCGAAGGGGTAAGTTCGTTGAACTATTGTTAAATTTTAGGGCTGCTTGTTACAATTCTGCAGCATAAATTCTAAGTTTGATATTTCCAGTTTTGGACATGCTGCGGTCCTCATTTTTAGTGGTGGGTAGTTCTTGAGGCAGAGAGTGATTGGCGTAGGTTTGGGTTATTTTAAAAAAAATGCAAGAGCCGGTTTAGTTTCAGTCTTTGGAAAGAAAATAAATCAACTTGGTGCAGATAGGTCGTCAAAATTGTTGGTGTGTAGATAGCCTAACCCTCAAACACCTGAGTGGGGTCCATTTGGACCCCAGACGTAAATTTTGAGCTGCCATTTGATCATTTTGGATCTAAAAAGACATTCTTTCCGTGAATTTTTCACTCAATACCTGCTACCCTCTCCTAGGTTTTTTACGGAGATTAGCACAATACTGTGGAAACTATGATGGAAAGTTTGTGTTCATCCGTCTGGGGTAACAACATTTGTGACAAATTACCAAGTTTAGAGACATTTATGAGTTATTGGACATAAAGGTGACTGTAGGCCTAAAATTCCCCTTCCTGGTCAGAATAGGTTTAGTACAAAACGTGGTCCTTCTGATCTTTTGCATAAATTATGATCATGAACTTGACTTAGCATCAACTCAACATGTCAAAATATTCTCACATTGACAAACAATGTAGGTACAATGATCACCGGTAAGAATTGGAAATTACATTTTATTGAACAATCATTTTGGGATCTGTTTGGTCCATATCGTTCATTTTAGTCGCAAAAAATGTCGGTTGTTTAAGGGTTAAGTGATGTTTGATATAGTTTAATGATAATTTTGCAAATCAGAATCTATTTTGCATATTCACGTGATTACTAGTATTACGCCGATGAAGGTTATAAGCAATTGTTTGTTTATTTTGATCTCCAATTAGAGTTACAATTAGCAATTACTCAAGCAGCTGGATATGGTTTTTGCTCATTACTTTATATTCTTGGGCTTTGCAGGCATTAGTTCGGAAACACCTGAAGGGAAATCATGGGAATTTGCAGGAGCGTCAAATATGAAAGAAATCAGCGTCAGCTCCAGAACCGGACAGCTGTGGGCGGTGGAATGGGGCGGTAAGGTGTGGCGTTCGCCTGTCTACTGTGAAATCTCAGGTACGACATTAATCTCCAAGTAGATCCTACAATGGCATAAGAAAGTACCAAATTGGCCAAGGAGTATAGTTAGCCAAGAGGTATACATTTGCCATGTAGAATCTGCCTCCAGTCGGCTAGAACAAAGGCAATTAACATCCAATTGTTTCCCATTCAAACTGTACTTGCAGTGTAGCTGCTAATTGCCCTCCTTCCTGTTTGGTGCTAACTTCCAACTGAGACATGTGCTGGTCACTGACTTTGTCCCAGTGTACGTCGCTCGTAAAATAATTAGCACATGGCAACAGGGAGGGGCAGCAACACCATTGTTGAATAGAAATGCTCCTCCCTGTTTCAGTGGAGGCAGATCCCCCGTAGCAAAACACACTCCTAAGCCGGCTTCACTCCCCTGGCAGCTTCTGATACTGTCTTATGCTACCGTAGGATCTGCTTGGAGATTAGTACGACATAACAATAGCACCATCACGGTAGAATCATTGTATGTCTTTTCACTCCATACCAGAGGCAAAGGAGGGAAATACGTTGTGACTCGTGTTTTTCTTCCTCTTTAGGTCAAATATACTCAATCAAATGACTGAACTTTGAAGGTACAGTTAGCAGCCGGCGTTAAAACTAGCTTTTTGATGATTTCATAATAGAGACATTTGCAATTATTACAGTGAGTTTTGTCATCCATTTCTAATTCTAGACCAAAAAATGTATAAAATGGGCTGTTGTGCCCGGGTATTCATGCCAATTGACCTAAAATTAGGGGATTTTTATATTTCCACAGTATTCCATTGATACGTTTAGCATATACCCCTTACAAATTATATCCCAAAAATTTTTATTCTTAGATCATGAACATTTTGTGCTCCTGTGCCTTTCTTTTCAAATCTAGTGACTTGCAATTTTGCTTCGGTGGCCTATATGCACGGAGGACGTCATACATATTTATGGCATATATAACTTTTTGATTTTTAATTTTATTACCTTTGTGTGTTCCTAAACTATTTTATATGACGAAGGAGTAAAGGGCAAAATGTATAGTAGTTTTTATTTGTTTTGGGCCGGCACTGCACTCAAGGTAGTATCTTATTTTAATAGTCACATACGAAGTACAAACAGAAGGTAAAGATAGTCTTTACCTCCATGACCGGAGTCAAGTACCGATGTTTACACTTGACTGAAGTGAGAAAGGTCGTGTAAAGTGCCTCTTCCAATGGTACAACGTCGGGGGCAAGGCGATTATCGAACTCGGGATCTCTAGGTTTCGAGCCCAACACTTAACAAGTTGCGCCACACACGACACCACATTTTGTGTTGTGTTTGGTTACTTCCCCTTGAAGTTAAAAATACACACCCATAGGAATATTATGCGCTGCTAAGTATGCCTAGTTGGCTGCTCATCTGATCCCCTGATTCGGAAATAGAATGTTTTTTTACATGTCTTAAATGTTCTTCCCATATAGCGAAGTACCAGTGGGAAACAACTACTGGCTCTGGCTGCCTAAGGTCTGTTTCGGTGGGACCCGCAGGAGTTTGGGCAATTGGCTCTTACGGCCATGTACATCATAAAGTAGGGACAATCCTGAATGAAACATCCCCGGGTGAAGAGTGGGTGCATGTACCAGGGATAAATCTGCGGCAGGTGGCTGTGGGAGATGGAATTGTCTGGGGTGTAGACGACAACAACCGCGTGTTTGCGAATGTTCTACGAACGCCTGTCGGCAGGGATGTGTGCCAAGTGGGCCTGAAAGGACATTCGATGTGCTACGCTACACAAAAGGGTAGTTGCCATACTCTGATTTCCGGTCTAAATACTCAATTCGGTGGCTCTCTGAAAAGTTTAACCGTTGTATTTTCATCATCTAAAAGAGCAATTAACCCAGACACTGCTTTCACTTGCTATGTTGAATAACGCATTGTGTTTGCGGTATTTCTGATAATGCAACACAGTCAATTTCTCATTAGAAAAGCGTCTGTGTGCAGAGGACGAGATCGTCTGTCACAGCGGAAAATGTATCCCGGAATGCAGTGTGTGTGACGGCATTGTGGACTGTGGGAACGATGACGACACCGACGAACGGAACTGCTGTACGAGACCACCTCAATGTTTCTTCTCTCTATAATACGGATTCGTATTTCGCAATACATTAAGGAAAGGCACTAAAGTTGACAAACTTATGATTAACATAAGAAACATTCGACAGTACTTCAGTATCGGGGAAAACCTAAAAAAAAATTTTTGTCGGCAAAATGTAACGCTAGTTTACATTTATCCGCGGGGTAACGCATATCCGTGATTAGAAATAGGATATTTAGGGGTATCAAGTCGACGGACGAAACTGCAATATTTTAGCTTATATAACTACGGATATCATTATCATCATTTTTCATCTTCTATGAGGTGCTGCAAGTGAAGTTTGGCTTCGAGCATAGTCTGTCATACATCGCTGCGAGAAGTTTAGTCCAGTCCAGTTTCTAATCCCATAAGCTTCTTCAAAGTTAGCTTTGGGCGACTCCCAAAAAATGATGGTACTTTCACGAGGATGTAAAGGGTAATGTTTGATACATCATGGTGGAAACACATTACAAAAATCAACTATATGGATCGTTGCCAAATGTTACATCTGTTGTTAACCCTATCCAGACTGGGCTTTTTGGCATTCCCTGGCCTGGGGGGTGGCTCATTCGACCCCCCTTCGTATTTTCAAAACGGCTTACTGTAAGATCACCAAATTTGGAGGGGGTGATGTGCTCGTCAATTTTTATAATTACTAAAAATTTTAAATCATTATGACGTAATATGACAAAATTATGACGTCATTACTTGATTTTTTTGGCTAAAATGGGGAATTCCCATAATACCTAAATTTTTCACACAAAAAGGTACCAATAAAGGTTTCTTATCAATATCTAGGTGTTTTAAGACTTCTGCTGTGAAAAGCTGACGCAACGACGTCGAAATGACGTCATAAAATGACGTCATCTGTAGTTTAGCTAGCCGCCATCTTGGGTTATCAACCTTAATTCTCTTAAGATGCATTTTTTTCAACATATAACGCTAAAACCCAATGAAAATGGATTGAAAACGTTCACATGAATGTTTTCTGTAAGAAAATACCAAGTAGTGATGAAATCCGAGTGAAAATAAGCTATACTTTTCATCATGATATTGTCGGCCATCTTGGATTTGGACCAATTACGTTATCTTATTAGCATAATTTATGAATATTTAATTATAAATGTTTAGCTAAGATGTTTTAGATATTACATATATATAAAAAGAAGTTTAGTTTAGCAAGAAAATATTTATATCCCACTGTTTAAACCAAAATTATTGATTTTTGTAAATTTGCCTTTAAGAAATCCGTTGCCATGGCGACACGAAAAATGATAAACTTAATCTATTTCTTGTAAATTGTTGCTAACAATATTCTAGGAAAAATCACAAAATTTGGTTGTTCTAGCACAAGCCTTTCTAGAGCTATACGATGTCAAAGTTGGCGCAAGCACTTTTAGCCCGCCACCCCCACCCCCAGTCTGGATAAGGTTAAACAACGCCGACTACTTCTTGATGCTTGTAATGTGGCTCAAAGTAGAAAGTAAGCAGGAAATCTCTTGATCTGGATACCTGTTTCATCTAAAAAATGACGGATATGGGTTACATGAATATTTGAAAATTTTGCAGTTTGATACAACAGCGGATATAGGATACCCCGCGGATAAGATGAACTAGTGTTACATCTCCTTTTTGGTTTCCATGGCACTTCCCAGGGCTTGCGGGCTGTCCAGAGAAACACAGACGGACGTGTACGGGAGATGCAGGCTGCTACAGCCCTAGCCGTGTGTGCGATGGGGAATGGAACTGTAGAGAAGACAAGGAGGACGAGAGGGACTGTTATGGTATGGTTTGACGTCATGAGTTGTGTACATCATGAGTTGTTTGCGCAATGAGTGTGTGCTTTAAGGTTGCGTACGTCATGGTTTTTTTACGCCATGACTTATGTCAAAGGAGACTTTCTGTGTGACTGTATTTCTGACTGTGAGGACGGCTCAGACGAAGAAAATTGTGGTAAGATTTAATTTTCTCACGCGGCCATATTCCTGGCTGCCTATTATGGAGCAAAGTGCGTCATGAGTTTTTTGCGTTGTGAGTTTTGTACGTTAAAGAGGAAGCTTGCGCTATAATACTACCCAATAAATTCGGCTACTGTAAACTATCGGGTTCAGTCTGCAACAGGCTCTCATACAGTGAATATGGAAGCAGGGCCAATACGTACACTGTAGAGTTCAAGTAGTCACAGCTCGATAATGAGTTTTAGTTTGGTTGCAAATAAAAGGTATTTTTTTGCGTCAGGAATTGTGCACGTCATGATCTGTGTACGTTATGACTTGGTGCGTCAGGGATTGTGCACGTCATGATCTGTGTACGTTATGACTTGGTGCGTCAGGAATTGTGCACGTCATAAGCTGTGTACGTTATGACTTGGTGCGTCAGGGATTGTGCACGTCATGATCTGTGTACGTTATGACTTGGTGCGTCAGGGATTGTGCACGTCATGAGCTGTGTACGTTATGACTTGGTACGTCAGGGATTGTGCACGTCATGAGCTGTGTACGTTATGACTTGGTACGTCAGGAATAGTGCACGTCAGGATCTGTGTACGTTATGACTTGGTACGTCAGGGATTGTGCACGTCATAAGCTGTGTACGTTATGACTTGGTACGTCAGGAATTGTGCACGTCATGAGCTGTGTACGTTATGACTTGGTGCGTCAGGAATTGTGCACGTCATGATCTGTGTACGTTATGACTTGGTACGTCAGGGATTTTGCACGTCATGAGCTGTGTACGTTATGACTTAGTGCGTCAGGAATTGTGCACGTCATGAGCTGTGTACGTTATGACTTGGTACGTCAGGGATTGTGCACGTCATGAGCTGTGTACGTTATGACTTGGTGCGTCAGGAATTGTGCACGTCATGAGCTGTGTACGATGACGTTGCAGACAGCTGCATCAGAGAACTTGACCGGGGTTCCTTTCTGCGGCGAGACCTTGTGCAGTGCCGCGATCTCATGGGCTGTGTTAAAATCACGAAAGTCTGTGATGGCAGGAGCGATTGTTCGGACGGCTCGGACGAGATCCGATGTGGTGAGAACGTTACTTCTTTGTTTACTTTGAAACTAACTGTTTTCTAATTGCAGTATTTTTAGATATTGCATTTTGAAACCACTTTCCGTCGACATCACAAAACATCCTTTTTCTTAAACATGTAACAACGGATACAAGCTAGCCAACTGAACTAACGTTATGTTTGATAAGACGAATTTCACGCACTTTATAAATCATTCGATGCCTTTCTCTATGGCGACGCCTTAGGAGCCAGCCTTATAGTATGGAGAGCGTCTGTTTGACAAAAATTTGTTAGTCATGTTAGGAATTTTCCCTCAGGCATGTGTATTTGGAACATTCCTTTCGAGGGGAATAGCTCTGGAATGGGTTGACGGATCTTCATGATATTTGGAAGGTAGATAGCTGCAAATCGTGGGCTGATTTGAATAATTAACGAGGACAGTTGATAAATATACTGCATTTCCTGTTAGAATGCTTAAAATATGCTATTTGTAACTCAAAAAAGAGAAAAATATTAGACTTACAAAGGATATATACGATTGGCGAAAATTTCGGAAATTCCACAGCAATTCCATTGCACCATCCTTTTGAAAGATTATTACTCGGGAAGGGATTGTCGGATCATCGTAATATTTTTTTAATGCAGAAAACATCGGAGATACCTGTCAAAATTAAGGGCTATTAATGCAAACAAGTGGCCAATTGTATAATAAATGAGCACAGTTTAAGCCACAGTATTCAATTACTACTAGGGCACTTAAACTAGAAAATAGAGAAAAACCTCTAGACGTCTACAATGCAAATTGTTACCTAATTAGTATAATTAATGGGAAATTGTTATTATAGTGTTAAATGACGAAATAAATCCATTATTACAACATTTGGTAGCAGCATATACGTTAAGTTGAACATGCGAACGTAAGTTATGGCGAAGGATAGAACACAAATACAACACCAACATACTTTAAACAATAAAGCCGTCGCCATGGTCAAAATTTGTAATGCAAATAAGGATCTCCTTTATATAATTTACGAGAAAATGCTACAATAGCTTTCTTTCCCAAGACTTTTGTACTTTGAACTCTCTGTTATTTAGAAAAGAGGAGATCGATTGATACCTTTTATGCAAAAAAAATATACAAAAATCAATCAATGAGAAGAATTTATGATAGATCACTCGTCAAAAGAGATCGCATTTCTTGTTAGGAGCATTGCCGTACAAACAGCCATCGCGTAAAATAATCTTAATACCTAGCTACAGCCAGGCGAAGGATAGAACACAAATACAACACCAACATACTTTAAACAATAAAGCCGTCGCCATGGTCAAAATTTGTAATGCAACACTTCTTTACAATTGGAAAGATGAATTCTGCTCCCTTCATGGTTCATTCGGCGACACTGCCTTCTGGAAGTGCCGTGATTCTCCCGGGTGCATCAAAGGAGAGTTTCTGTGTGACGGCATTTCTGACTGTGATGATGGCTCAGACGAACAGAACTGTGGTGAGATTCCATTATTTAAATGGCCATGCCTTACAGCTGCTGTGGGGGAGTCTATTGTATATATAATGTTCTGTATGTATTGTAACGTGATCATTCCTCCGTACAAGCTGCAGATGCCGTGTGTGAGTCTATTGGATAGAGGTTAACGTGATCATTCCGTCCTACAAACTGCAGATGCTGTGTGTGAGTCTATCGGATATAAGCTGACGTAATCATTCCTCCGTACAAGCTGCAGATGCCGTGTGTGAGTCTATCGGATAGAGGTTTACGTGATCATTCCTCCCTACAAGCTGCAGATGCTGTGTGTGAGTCTGTCGGATATAAACTGACTTAATCATTCCTCCGTACAAGCTGTAGATGCCGTGTGTGAGTCTATCGGATAGAGGTTAACGTGATCATTCCGTCCTACAAACTGCAGATACCATGTGTGAGTCTATCGTATAGAGGTTAACGTGATCATTCCGCCCTACAAACTGCAGATGCTGTGTGTGAGTCTATTGGATACTGGCCCTGTAGATACTCATTCCCTCCTTTCCCGAAGTGCATCAGCCGGCAAGAGAGGTGTAATGGCTACGTGGACTGCAGGGATTTCTCGGATGAGCTAGGCTGCGGTAATGTCAAGATTTATATGCATGAATGAAGGGTTAATGACCTGCCCCGAGGTGTATATGGTGTCATAACGCCTGGTCCTTTGCTATAACCACCGAATTTTTATGAGGTTGTTATAGCAAAGGACCAGGCGTTATGACACAATGTACATTGAGGAACAGGCGGGTCATTAACGTTATTATCATATAGCCTACCAAAACTTGCAAACTCCTGTATGACGCATAGATCTCTTGGCACTATACGTGTGAATTCCGTTGTCGAATTTCTGGAAATTCACATTTGTTCCTTGGTATATACATTCGTAAGGAGATTATAGATTGCATTTCTAAACCAAAATTTCAACGGAAAATATTCGAAACATTGCAGTCTTTGGCGACAAAACACTCTATCAATGTTAACAGAATGAGCCATTCCCCCTTGCAGTCTGTATATATTTATTCCCTCTGTTGGCATATGTTTCGCTCCTGGCCAATGCCTACATATTCCTTACTTTCTTGTGTGTATTGCTCCTTCTGATTGGTCAAAATAATCGACATCGGCACCGTTGTCGATTTGCATCGACACTGGTGCCGGTGTCGATTTATTCTGACCAATCAGAGGAGCTATACACACGCGGCCTGGCCGGAATCTATGTTACATCATCATAACCAACGTGAACGGGCCTTTCTGATTGATCCGCGGCGCCTGGCTATATGATAATATTGTTATTATAATGTACTTGAACATTATGTCCAACACACGAGATATCGAAATTAAAGATTCGCGGCCACAATCCAATAGTTTAAAAGTCTCATCAATACCTAACTTAGAGTCAAAATGATAATAGACTGAAGACTAAACCATCTTCCATTGAATTCCAATTAATTTCAACTCATCCGATAGTTTGTTTTTCATTCCTTTGAGCAGGCTACTGTGGGTATAATGGCGTCCCTATTTTCGATGAGATTCCGTTCCCTATCGTTGAGCGAAGTATTGACAAAATCGGGATCATCCAATTTGGCTGTATTCTGATGGATGTTGTCTGCGACGGGATAATCGACTATCCTTGGCTACCTGGCATACATGATGAGACGGACTGTGCCCAAGGTACCTTTCGAACTCCAGCGTGTCTTCTTTAAGTGGGTTCACACGTGCGTACATATGCAAGTCCGTAAGAGGTCCGCATAGAATCATTAGGCTCCACAGGTCGCTGAAAAAGAGCAGAGATTGGATAAATATAGATAGATAACATACCAGACGTGTTATAAGCCGGTCGCCAACCATTCTCCTCGGCCAGATAATACCTCTGGCGTGTTATCTGTCTATATTTGTCCTATTTCTATATACTATTCTTCCAGCAAACTGAGGAGCATTGTATTTGTAGAGGCTAAAACGTCCATACGGACCTCATAAAGAGTACAGACGCATTGAGCTGATAAGCGTGTCCGTACGAGTCCGTATCTATATTTTTTGTCTCGGTGCGTGAGCGTACCGAGGTAGTGCATGGTTCAATCAATGATTCAAGAAATGAACCAACCATTAACCTAGCCCTTCCGGAGACCCTTCCAAAGGCCCTTCTTTCCCCTTTGGTGGGTAGAAATTCAAAACAAAATTATTAGAGTGAGCCCCTGAAACGGAATGAAATCGAAAAGGTAAATCTTTCATTCACACACGAACATTTTAAAAGTAGAGAGATTCCAAAGACTCCACTTTTCAAAGGGGAGAATAGATCTTGGCGATGGCCCTTGGACGAAACCTAGACTGGATAGGCCCATTACTTTCCCCTTTTTGTTTTAAGAGTAAAGCATCTTCAAAACTTTCACAGCCTGGAGACTCCACTTTTGGAAACACAATGCCGAAACGGAATCTTTTCGTGGGAAAGGTAAAAACTTAACTCAGGGTGACCACGTCACGCCGAGAAACGCCGGCAGCTGGTTACGAACCCGCCTGCCAAACAAGTTCACCAACTTAAAGATGCATTTAAACCTATATGGGGTGGGGGCTCATTCGGCCGCCCTTCGTATTTTTACAAATTTAACAAAAATAAAAATCACTAATTTTGGTTGAAACAATGTGGTTTTAAGATTTTTTTAAGATTTAAAATTAAAGATTGCTGATAATATCATCATGAAAAGTATAACCAGCTTATTTTCACTCGGATTTCATCACTACTTGGTATTTTCTTACAGAAGACATTCATGTGAACGTTTTCAAACCTCTTTCATGGGTTGTTAGTGTTATAAGTTCAAAAAATCTTACGACATTCAATGTTGATAATCCAAGATGGCGGATAGCTAAACTACAGATGACGTAATTTTCTTACGTCATTTTGACGTCGTTGCGACGGCTTTTGACAACATAAGTCTTATAACACTTTTATTGATAAGAAACCTTTATTTGTAATTTTTGTGTGAAATATTTAGGTATTATGGGAATTCCCTGTTTTAGCCAAAAAATCATTTCATGACGTCATAATTATGTCATATTACGTGATAACGATATAAAAATTTTGTGAATTATAAAACTTGACAAGCATATCACGTCTTGCAAATTTGGTGAAGGTACAGTAAGCCGTTTTGAAATTACGAGGGTGTGAGAATGAGCCCCTCCCCCCAAGTCCAGGGAATGCCCCAAAAAGCCCAGTCTGGATAGGGTTAAAGGGATTACCAGTGTGCGAAATAATTTGTAAATACTGTGCATCTAAAGCAGTGGAATCATGTGCACAACGAACAAACAAAGCCCAAATGTGTACCCTTACAAGTACCGTGGACAGAAATTTGGCAACCACAAAAGGCCACCCATACCTGGGTGTTACATTAACAACCGGGCTGAAGTTGGGTGTCCATGTAAACAGAATAACAACGAGGCTAAACGGACATTGGGAGTCGCAACTTGTCGGCATGCCCAGCCAGGGTAAAATCCCTTGCATACACGTCTCTGGTAGGACCTGACCTTAAATATGCTTCAACAGTATGGAATCCGCATACAAAGAAAGACAAAAATAAACTGGAAAGTGTACAGAACCTACATTAGGAATGCTAGTCCTATCAAAATAAAAACAGAACTGCAGTGGATACCACTTGAAGACAGAAGGAAAATTTCCATACTTTGCATGATATACAAAATGACCAATAAGCTGGTGGATGTACCAACTGATAAGTATATAACATTAGCTAAACAAAAAGAAGAATTAACAACCATACTTTCAAGTACTAGAGTTACCAACCTAGGATTGATGTGTTCAAAAAATTCGTATTTTACCAGAACTATCGTAGAATGGAATTTGTTATCATCAAGCACAGTAGGGGCATCTTCTCTGGCTAATATTAAAGAGAGCCTGCAAATAAATGTGCAAACGTTAGGTGTGACGGGTGGTTTAGTGCAATGTAACCAGCTGCTGCCGCGCCGCTTGCCAGCGAAGCCGGTGCGTTATGCCGAAGGGCAGTTATACCGGTATATAGATACAGATACAGAAGAAGCAAATTATCTTTACTCCAAGCCAAGACACAACCTTTTTTCAAAAGCATATGTTTGTTCAATTAGTTCGGCCAACAAGTAGTCTTTTCGGGTCAAAAACCAGGCTAAAGAGTATGAAATCAAAGTAAAATGAATCCTGCGTATTAGAATTTCATTGTATTTTATTGTTGCATAGGGAGAAAGTTTTTTCACCTTGAACTACCGTTTTGCAGTTTAATTTTATCGGACCGACTCAAACGACTTCATTCAACTCAGACTTTACCTAAAGATGGGTTCACATATACGTATACATTCAAGTCCGTTTAAGGTCCGTATGGAAGTCTTAGCCTCTACCAGGCTCAACAGGTCGCTGGAAAAGTAATAGAAATTGGACAAATACAGCCAGATAAGTTGTCAGTGAAATTAGTTGGCTGTAAACCATACTTATCGGACAGCTAAATTCCTTTGGCATGCTATGTGTTTATATTTGTCCAATTTCTACTATGTTTCTAGTCAACCATGTAGCCTTGTAGAGGCTAAGAATTCTATACGGATCTCATCTAATTAAAGATGAGGTGTACATGGCCGCCGTGATCTTGCAGGAATGCCTCAGCCGTGCTATGGAGCTTACGGGTGGAAATGCCCTGGAGAAAACACCTGTCTGCCGGAGGACTGGGTTTGCGATTCGATACCTCACTGCTTAAATGGAGAGGACGAAAGAAACTGCGGTTCGTATATAATTTTCTAGCGAATAGGTTATTTTAGGTTCGTGGCAAATGCACATTGTTCAATATGCTTTTGATCACACTATGTGTTTTGTTTCACACAACAATAATACTGACAAACTAGAGTTCGGCGACCTCATGCCTCCTTTTGTTAATTTCATGCAAATGACTTAAACATTAACATGATTTATGCAAAGTTGTTCATCATTGAATATCGTGCATTATGCGTCATAAGTATAGATTCCCGATTCCCATCATTAATCATTAATTTGTTTTGCAATTTTTGCATATATATGGCCTCCTTCGGTCAATATTGACCATGGTAAAATCCTAATTGATATCCGCCCTACAGCGTCGACTGTGGCTAAACAGTACTATACGATAATGACAGTCTCAGGTCTGTTGCAGAGCTCTTTTCGCAGGATCCGCTTTTCTTCTGCCATGCGCATCAGTCTGGTTTCTCCTGATTTTAGCTGCCTGGACAGTGTGCATCTCCAGCTGGATCTGTCATTTCCAAGGTCCTCCCAGTGCTCTGTGTCAATATCAAGAGCCCTTAGGTCCCTCTTGCAGACATCTTTGAAACGTAGCTGTGGCCTTCCGGTGTTTCTCTTTCCTGAGATTAGTTCTCCGTAGAGTAGGTCTTTGGGGATTCGGCCATCCTCCATACGACGGACGTGGCCCAGCCAGCGTAGTCTGCGTTGTCTGAGGAGGGTGAACATGGTTGGAAGGCCAGCACGAGACAGCACTTCGGCGTTGGTGACTTTGTCCTTCCATGATATGCCCAGGATGCGACGAATACACCTCATGTGGAAGGCATTTAACCTGCTCTCCTGCTTGGCATAGGTGGACCACGTTTCGCTCTCATAGAGAAGTGTGCTGAGGACGCAAGCGTTGTACACGGCCATCTTGGTCTTGACAGATAGTTTAGGGTTCTCCCAGACTCGTGCGGTGAGACGGGCGAGTGTAGTTGCAGCCTTTCCAATCCTCTTGTCAATTTCCTTGTCCAAGGAAAGATTGTTGCTGGCGGTGGACCCGAGGTATGTGAAATGATTCACAACCTTCAGTTCGTAGTCACCGATGGAGATGGCTGGTAGTTCCTCTACACCCTGGCCCAACACTGTCTTCTTGAGGCTGATGATCAGGCCAAAGTCCTGGCATGCCTGGGAGAAGCGGTTCATCAGGGACTGGAGTCCCTGCCCTGTATGCGCTGCAAGTCCGGCGTCATCAGCGAACAGTAGGTCTCTGATCAGAGCTTCGCGTACCTTTGTTTTGGCCCTAAGGCGGCTGAGGTTGAACAGCTTGCCATCTGATCTTGTGCGGAGATAGATTCCCTCTGTTGCGGTACCAAAGGCGTGCTTTAGGAGCAGGGCGAAGAAGATCCCGAACAGCGTAGGAGCCAGAACGCAGCCTTGCTTCACTCCGCTGCGTATGTCAAACGGCTCGGATATGCTGCCACTGTACAGTACCGTCCCCTTCATGTTGGTGTGGAAGGATTCAATGAGGCTCTGCAGCTTGGGTGGACAGCCTATCTTGGGTAGGATCATGAAGAGGCCCTCTCTACTTACCGTATCAAATGCCTTGGTGAGATCGATGAAAGCAATGTACAGGGGCATGTTCTGTTCTCTGCACTTCTCTTGTAGCTGACGGAGAGAAAAGATCATGTCTATAGTCGATCTGTTGGCGCGGAATCCACACTGCGACTCAGGATAGACACGCTCGGCAAGCTGTTGTAGGCGGGCTAAGATGAATTTAGCATAGATCTTGCCGACCACGCTGAGCAGTGAGATGCCCCGGTAGTTGTTGCAGTCACTTCTCTCTCCCTTGTTTTTGCAGAGGGTGACAATCTTGGCATCTCGCATGTCCTGTGGCACCGCACCTTCCTTCCAGCACTGACAGAGAAGTTCATGCAGCGGGAGCAGTAGCACGGTCTTGCAGTGTTTCAGTAGGTCGGGCGGGATTCCATCGCTGCCTGGCGCCTTGCCAGTGGTCAAGCTGTCGATGGCTTTGTTGAGTTCCTCCAAGGATGGCTCTGCGTCAAGTTCATCCATTGTTGGCAGACATTCAGTGACATCGAGGGCTGAGGGAGACACAGTGTTTTGCCTGGAGTAGAGGTCAGAGTAGTGTTCCACCCATCTCTCCATCTGTTGCTTCTTATCCGTGATCTCCTCCCCAGTGGTGGACTTTAGGGGGGCTGTCTTGTTCTGGGTTGGTCCAAGCGCCCTCTTAATCCCGTCATACATCCCTCTGATGTTTCCTGTTATCGCCGCTATGTGGATGTCTTCGCTAAGCCTGGTCCGGTACTCATTGGCGCACCGTCGAGCTGCCTGTTTGACCTTATTCCTTGCAGCTCTGAGGACTTGGAGATTACTCTCACTGGGTGTTCTCTTGTACTCTGCGAGGGCAGCGCGCTTGGCGTCAATCACAGGAGCCATCTCTGCTGAGTGGGCATCAAACCAGCCGTGTGTCTGTGTGGTCTTCTTTCCAAAGGTGGTCATAGCTGTGCGATGGATCGAGTCTCGCAGTACGTTCCACGTCTTTGTAGCAGATGCTCCAGATTGAGGGCTGTTGAACTCCTTCTCAAAGGTGGCGGCAAACTGCTCCACAAGTTCTGGTTGAGCCATTCTGCTGACATAGATGCGTGGCTTTCCTGGCTGTCTTGTGTGGTGGAATTTCTTCGGTTCCATTTTGAACTTGCAGCATACCAGTGAATGGTCCGTGTCACAGTCAGCGCTCTGATAGGCACGCGTAAGTAGCACGTTCTTGAGGGATGTGCGTCTCGTCAGGATCAGGTCCAGTTGGTGAAAGTGCTTTGACCGAGGGTGTCGCCAGGAAACCTTGTGTTGCGGCTTGGTCTGGAAGTATGAATTTGTAACGCACAGGTTGTGAAATGTGCAAAGCTCAAGTACTCAAATTTTTGCATACATTATGAAAAAGGTTGCATTTGCATATTTGATATCTTCTGATGTTCCACCTATCATAATTCACATGTGTTCCATTTATCAAAGTCCAGTTAATGAAAACCATGAAATTATACAATTTCCTCATTAATTATGTAAACTAAGTCATAATTTGCATAAAATGTGTATCATTATAAACACCTTTGCCTAAGATAAATGCATGCCTAAAATGATACCATAGGTCAAGTTCGGATTGCTCTGTCTCTGAATAGTTCATATTGCACCGATAACGTTAAAGTGTGTTTTATTTTGTACTGATGAAGGTGACAGATAGTCGCCGAAACGTCCGCAGAAGAATTAAAAGAAGTTAGTGAAACGAAGGAGACTTTATTATTTCTATTACTCCGTCTATCATCACAAAGGAAACTATAACTGTTTAAGGAAATTTATGAAGGAGTCAGTAAATTCCATCCTAATTTCTTTGTTTTAAAGACAAAAAGAAAGCTATTCTTCTCCTAACATCACAGAACTCGCACAGTGAAAAAAGGGGAGCTGTTTGACTTCCAGTTATTCATAAACCAAAGTTGAATGAGTAAAAAGTTAGAGTTAGATTTTAGGCTAGACACAAGCTACACCTATCTAAATTGTCCGTCCCCTTAAAGTTATCTGCAATTATACCACGGTTAAAAACTTTAAGTTATTGTCGTCAGACTTTTAATACCAACAATAACCCCCCCCCCCCCAACAGATGCATTCTGTGAGTCTATTGGCGGATGGCGGTGTCAGTGCGACCAGCTGACGTCATGTTACCTACCTGATGATGTGTGCGACGGGCTGCTTACATGCATCATGTACACAACAAGAACTCATGGCGTCACGAAACTGGAATGTAGCGATGATGAAGCAAACTGCGGTACACTTTCCATTGATAAATCTGCCTATTTGACAGATCTCCATAATGGCGTATGTATAAATAATATATCTACAGAAGTCTTTCTGGATTCATAATAAGTACAAAAATGTACTTATATTACCAAACCTATTAAGACATCATTGTTAACTATACACCTGCAATAACACTAAAAACGCTCATAACCTATTTTACCTTTAGTCGTTTATATAACAGTTTCTAGCATATGTGAGTATGGATATGGATACTGATCATCAGCATATAATAAATGTAACGCTAGGTCACCCTTGTTAATTGGGAAACCTATATCCGTTGTTTTGAAAGTGGTATTTCGTCAATAGGTTCAAACTGCAATACTGTGTAAATATAATGATTTAAACCACCGTCAGTCGACCTAATATTCTTAATATTAAATACCCTGTTTTTCAATACAACAGATATAGGTTACCCCATGGACAAGGGTGACCTAGCGTCCACCCCGCTAATATGGGTGAACTAACGATACTAGTGTTCCTCCTACAGAACAGCAGTGCGAGATCACCGGCGGCTTTTATTGTAGATACTCCAACGAATGTGTTGGACAGGATCGTGTTTGCGACGGGATTCCTGACTGTAAATCTCGGTTTTACATGTACTATCTACCGCCAAAGGATGAAATCGGTTGTGGTAAAGCAATAATTCTTAATTCCAGACCGTAACAGGCCTAAAGAAGAATATATACATTCAACATAACAACATAGATACATGAAAACACAGTTCCACGTTGGTCATGCATAATCATTGGCCCTCCGGTATAGATGATGGGGAGATATAGATCGCCGTCTGGAGCCTAAAGTTATCTGACATCTGATGCAACCGCTCCTTAGCGGTCGCGTGCTTCCCCGAGAAAAATGACTTTAGGCCCGGGGGTAGCCGGAGAACCTTTTGTCTGTATATAGATTACTCCACGGTCATCCTTATATGGTGAGGTGAGAGAACACCTGACCTTCTGACCAGTGAGACCGAAAGACAAGTATTTTTCTATTTGTCATGTGTGATCATTGGTCTTTCGGTGAAGATGAATGATAAATGTTCTTACATCAAGAATATTTCCTTACTTCAAGAGCAAACATTCGTATTGCCTTAAGAAAGTTTCTCTTACTTCTAAGATAACTGTTCTTACGTCAAGAACATTTTTCTTACATCAAGAGCAAACATGCTTATTGCCTAGTAAGGTTTTCTTACTTCTAAGATTAATGCTCTTACATCAAGAATATGTTTTACATTCCGGACAGTTCGTATGTTGAATCTTACAATACATGTAGCAGATACGAACGTAAATTATACGGCTCGGTATCTGTCGAAAATCCTTTTGAATTTCTGTCGTAGTGAGGTTCCGAATAACGATGCTCCGTTTCCGATTTTCGGATTTGTTACGGATTTCTTGTAAAATCCAGAAAAAATATAGAAATACAGACAGAATATGGCTTCGTATTTGTCGAAATACTTGTTTTCGGATTTTGTCGGATTTGAGGTTCCCAATAACGGAATCCAATTTTTGGATCCGTAACGAATTCACAAAAATAAAAATAAAAATACGGATCCGTATTTGTCAGAAATCCGTATTTGCGTCGTTTTCAGTGTCCGAATAACCGTTTCCGATGTTCGAATTTCTTCCGAATCCGTTGCGGATTCGCTTGCATTCGCCTGTATTCGCCTAAAATTCGCCGAGTAATACCTGTACGTATTCACCAGGATTCCAGGTCATTTCGTGATACCTGTCTGAAACTTGTTGCCATGGCAACATAAGCATTTATCATAGCAGTCTGGCCTAAGAAATTTTAGGAAAATTCATCAAAGTTGGTAGTCCTTGCACACGTCGTTTGGTAGTTATGTGACGTCAAATTTGGCGCAGGCACTTTAAACGTCTGTAACTGTATAAATTAACTCCGTAAGTAATTCCGACAAATGTTTCTTTTAATCACTTTCTTACGGCAGGTAGCTGCACTGGAGTCTGGGAAGCCTTTGGAGCATATCTTGAATTTATGCTACCCAGGGATGAGCATAACTATCCATACGCCAAGGAGGAAGGCATCCATGACTATGCCTGCAGCACTGGGGAATGTACTTCTACTTTCTACTTCTGCGATGATAACATCGAATTGGGCTGCAGTGACTGGGAGGACGAGCAGGGCTGTGGTGACTTATTTTACTTTTCTATAATTGTTCTTTTAATAAGGCCATGTTGGTTCGATTAAATGGACGACGTCCATCAATTTCGCAACAAAAAAGGTTTCGACCATGCTGTAAGTAATGGAAAGAAATATCGGAGAAGGGAAAGAAATATTGTATTATGCCAAGTCAATTTTAAAATCAAAGAGTAAGGTGCGAAAGAAAGTTCGGTATACCATAAACTGTGTTCAGTAATTGATGCGTCCTTCCTGATCCAGCATCTTGTCATTTGTGAAACCTCTTTGGCGACGCCTCAGGGGTGGAGGAATTCTTTATAGTATTACGATCGCTATGAAAATATTTCAAATATTGCACGAATGCATCCCCTAGGAAATTGGTTTTGAGGTAACCCTCGCGTCCGTACAGCCTCGGCACTAAAGCGTGGACGATGACGACCGATAACGTATTTTATCCCGCCACTCAAACCACTATTAACTCTACAGGTTTTGACACTGAAACTTTATGCGTGATAAGAACAAGGGGGAACAAACCTCACTCTCCAGTAAAACTGTTTGAACAGCATCTGTCTGTGTGACTTATTTTAATGACAATCTGTGGGGTCTGGTTGGGTCATCATTCCATCCTTCATATATTGTAACTCCTTATGAGAATAAAATCAAGGTGTCGAATTACTTCCAGCTTTGGCTTTAAAGTAATTTTAAAAATTTGCATCCATTAGTTGTCAGAGCATGCATGAAATTAATTTTGTGTGCTAGAAACGTTCATTTTAACGTTTTTTTTAAACTAAAGAATAAGAGGCTGGTTATTCTTGATATCGTTATATTGTCTGCAATCTTCGATTTTGGCCAATAACGTCATCAAAGTTGCATAATTTATGCATATTTGATTAGGAAAGAGATATTCTAAATAACATAAGATTTTATTAATGTAAGAAAATAGCAGTAATATAGCAAATAAACATGAAAACATACATCATTAGAAGCGAAAATGGCGTTTTTTTCGTCAAAAATGTCTGTCTATAGATGGTTGCCATGGCCACACGAAAATGGGAAAAAAATCCCATACTTTGAAATATTGTTGCAAATTATTTGTAAGAAAAACTCAGCAAATTTAGTGGCTTTACCGTAAGCCGTTATGCGGCATGAGAATTGGCGCGGTCCTGAAAAGCAAATCTGAATAAGGGTAAGCTTCTCTTAATCTTTTTCCAGAGTCAGTCCGTTGCCTTGGTATGACGTGTGAAGCAACTCACAAGTGCATTCCTTTCTCTGCTGACTGTGACGGTATACCTGATTGTTTGGACTTATCAGAAGAAAAGAACTGTGGTAGGTAATGGTCATAACTTAAACTGATAAACTGTTGATAGTTACTGCATATCTTATGCCTGTTTTTAAGAGCCGATATCATATTTTGCAGGGCACATATTGCTGGTTCACTTAACACTTCAGTTAGGTGTCGTTGGTAACAATGCTGTCCCAAATGTATAGTACTACCAAATGCATGGCTATTCTTACGCAACAATGAGACCATGCAGTTCCAAACGTAAATTGCTGTCACCTAATCTTATTGAGCAATGTTTTTTTTTTATTATTCAGCATGAAATTACAAGGTTTTAAACTTTAATTACTGTCACATTCATAGATATTGATAAACAACAAATGATAAAGACAATTGTTGATTCCTACTTGAGAATGTGGTCCCAGGCGCCATCCTTCGATTCCGCCCGCGCCCATGGACACAACGGACATAGGCAATACGACCACATACAAACATACGTACAATCTCAAGCTCATGTAGAACAGGGTAAAACAAAGACAATATCAACGACATTCAGGCGTAATCCAATTCTTTCATTTTGTAACTCAGCATCTACAGTATGCCGGGACACGATGATGGAATATGGAATATTCAAGGAAATCAGCATCGCTCAGTATTGTGATGGCGAAGATGACTGCAGGACTGGCGCAGACGAGAGTCCGAAGAAATGTGGTAAATTAATTTTTTCTTAACGGCCTACCTTAAGTTAGCCCTGACTAATAGCCAATGGCTAGTTGGGTAACCTTTAAAAAAATCATATGTTTATTTTTGTACAGCTATGTTCACAGACCGATTTCCTTGCATCCGGTCCAATCGATTTATATCAAGAAACAATCTCTGTGACGGCATGCCGGATTGTGAGGATGCTTCAGACGAAGATGCCTGTATTGGTAAACCAATGCTTTTCCAGTAATTTAATGACTGCTTGATAAAAGTTTAATGGTAGATACAAAGGATAATAAAACTGTAACATGTACAAGTATGACCTTACGTCTCTAATCAAAGTCACGATTCAAAGTGAGCATTGTCATCTGTAAAGGATATTGGAGTTTGTACCACCTCCTTGTGTTTCAAGTTATTTCAGACATTTTCCTCAGAGCTTCTGACTGTAGTGCTGCTTCTCGTCGCTATATGTAGCTAATGTAAATGACCATTTTGCAAAGTTAGGGGTTGCGTTCTCGCCGCAATCAGCGCAATCTACATCGGCTATATATAAAGAAGAGAAGCAAAACTCCGGTCAAAAGCTCTGATGAAGATTGTGATAGACATCGATAATGTAAAAAGGTGAGTAACATCATTAGTGTTCGAAAAAAAAATATCGAACAAACAAAAATAGCCTATGATGTACCCTCATTTAAGAAATCATTCTCGGAAAGGTATTCCTTAAACGTTTTATAACACTGTCTGAATATGCATACAATGGGTTGGTTTCCGCATAAACTACATGGTGTCAAAATAAAACCAAATATACGGGTAATTTAAACCACCTGCAAGTGCTGTATTGTACATGGTTTACCTGTGTGTATGTCTTTGTTTGGTATATGAACTAAGCTGATAACAGTTTAGTAACGTATCCAGAAATTCAAATTGGCAATGTCTGGGTTATTGGCCTACATTTGAGAAAAAATCTGCGCGCAACCTGTATATGTTTTTGCGTAGGAAGGGGAGCTTGTTTGCTACCGATATCCTTACTTGAAGAGGAGTACTCAATCGAAAAAGGCATGGGAACAAGTGACTTTATCCACAGTAACCATGACCTCACCCTGGCGCATTGGGTGGTAGAGGGTTCTGATGGCTGGTTGCAGATTACCTTGGAAGACCCCGTACAGCTTACCGGAGTGGTTGTTTCTGGGTTAAGGTCATCGCATACTCTCACATTTACGTTGGCGTACGGGGTTTGGGCTGACTGTTTGACAAACTATACGGAAGGGATCGGATTAAAGGTATTCAAACAGATTACTTTTCGGAAGCTTTCAAAATGGGTTGCTTTGCCCCAATTTCCAATTCATACAGTTTAAGTTCTACTTTTTTTTTATTGAAAGTAACAAAATTTGCAAATTGCAAGTAACAAAAATGATAGACATAGGATGGTGATTTATATATATATATATATATATATATATATATATATATATATTTATATATGTCAGGGTAGGGATCTGGTAGAATCGGCGATTCTACCGGTAGAGATCCCGATCGTAGTCTTTGTCGACAGAAACTACGATCGGGATCTAAACCGGTAGAATCGCCGACTCTACCGATATAGTTCCCGATCGTAGTTTCTATCGACAAAGACTACGATCAGGATCTCTACCGGTAGAGTCGGCGATTCTACCGGTGGAGATCCCGATCGGAGTTTCTGTCGACAGAGACTACGATCAGGATCTCTGCCAATAAAGATCACATTGATCAAAGTCTGTGTGCCTTCCTATCCCTGCAGATTGGTAGGGAATTATCAAATATGTGAATTTATTGGGCTTAAGTCAAATAGTTCCCTTTTTAAGTGACACAATTTGAGGCAAATTCAAACTTGTTATCCACATCCTTATGCATATAAAGCTAGATATGCTTACCGCTTACTTGCTTAAGGCAGTCCGTCGGTGCCGACGATGACGTCAGGTTGACCCCATGTGTTCTTTGGTGGCTAATAAGTCCGATTCTGGATTTACATGTCATCCCGCACTCATCGCATATGTAGTTGCTGGGTGTGGTTCTACATGTGTCGCTAGTTGGCGCGTGCCGGCCTTTACTCTTTTCTTCACACTGTAGCCGGAGGTGAATGGGGCAACTCGCGCAGCACACTCCTGTCTCCATCTATTTCTGTCAGCAGCAGTGGCCTCGAGACCCTGCGGGGATATGCCACACTTCTTGATGTTTCCTAAATTGTCCTTGGAAGGTTTAAGCTGCCCCCCTACAGTTCGTTTACCATTGGTGAGTTCCCCGTACAGCATGTGTCTCGGTAGGCGGTTGTGTATAACATGGCCAGCCCACCTGAGTTGCCTCTGGAGGAGCAGTGTTTCCAGTGGTTCGATGCCAACCCTGCGGCGAATCTCGGTATGTGGAACCTTATGCCACCACTTAAGTCCGAGTATTCTTTGCAGACATCTCATGTGGAACTGCTCGAGCATGCGAATGTGCCGTCTGTTTGGTGTCCAGGCCTCACTAGCATACAAGAGGACAGACAAACAGATGGCTTTGTACACTGTCACTTTGGTTTTAATTGTGAGGTCATTGTTGAGAAACACCCTGGATGCAAGTCTCCCAAAGGATGAAGAGGCTAGCCCGATGCGTCTATGCGTCCGTGATATCGCCTGTGACACTTAGCACCGATCCTAAGTAGGTGAATGCTGGGACACTCTGAAATGCTGTGTCTTTGATGGAGAACACGGCAGGCTCTGTACCAGGCCGACCCAGGTCCATTGTTTCCGTCTTACCACAGCTAATGAGAAGCCCAGCCCGTGTGTAGGTATCATCAAGTGTGTTTTGGTTTCTCTGTAGTCCTGCAGCTGTTGAGCCAGTGATGGCAGCGTCGTCTGCATATTGTAGCTCCAGTATGTCCTCTTGTGTGACCCTTGTGTGAGCTTTCAGCCTGCGCAGGTTGAACAGGTTGCCGTCCAGCCGGTATGTTAGAGAGATGCAGTCCTCGGTTTTTATTCACTGCCTGGCTGCTAACATCACTGCAGCGAGGAATACGGGTTGGATATCACTGGAGCAGTGACACATCCTTTTCTAACGCCTGTGCAGACTTCAAAGGGGTCGGACTTGCCCCCACCGCCTATTACTCTCACACTGGCTCCATCATGCAGTGCTGTAAGGACCCTTAATAACCAAATTTCCCTAGCACCTCCCACAGCAACGGCCTGTGTACTGTGTCGAATGCCTTGGTTAGGTCTATAAAGACCATCTTGGTGTTGTTCCCTGCATTTCTCCTGAACTTGTCTAAGTACGAAGACCATGTCGGCAGTGCTGCGGTCCTTACTGAAGCCACACTGGCTTTCTGGGAGAACCTCTTCTGCTACTTCCTTGATGAGTCTCAGGAGCATGATCCGAGAGAGCACCTTGCCCGCACTTGACAGGAGTGAAATGCCACGACTGTTGCTACAGGATGCCCTATCTCCCTTCTTCTTGTAGATACTGACAAGATCTGCATCTTTCCATTGCTGAAGGACACAGCCTGAGTTCCAGCAAACCATCACAAAGGCGTGTATACAGAGGGCAACTGCCTCCCCACAATGCCGTAGAATTTCACCTGGAACTTCATCAGGGCCTACTTGTTTTTGAGTGAGTTCACTGATGACTGCACCTCTTCGAGTGTTGAGGGATTATCTAGTCGCTCCAGCACTGGAAGCTTTGGGACGTCGTCGAAGACACTGTCATCGACTTCTGTGTGTTGCTGTGCTTGAGACCGGACTACAGCTAGCTTGGCTCTGTTGGCTGGTAAATGACTCCTTAGGACGGTGGCATGAGCGGAGTGTCGCTCCCTTGGGAGGGTGTGTATGTCATCTCTCTGCTCATCAAACCAGTCTCTGTTCTGTTTGGTGGTAGTGCCGAGTACTTGGCTTGAGGTGGTGTAGAGTGTGCTGGCCACTGCTTACCAGGTAGTGGCCAGGAGCTCTGTGTCGTTAGGCAAGTCTCCCAGTACTTGGGTTCTTCTCTTTTGCCACTGTCTTCTAGGGCCCTGATATTAAGTTTTCCAGCATGTGCATTATTGCGTGCATGTTTCTTGATGTGCATCCCGAGTCTTGTACGTACCATTCTATGGTCGGTCCATCCTTGTGCTCCTCTCATCACCCGTGTGACTTTAACGTCTTTCTGAAGATAAATATAAACAATGACTAAAACTGCTGTCTAATATTACGTACTGAACAAGCCAGGCAACACTCTCATTAGAAATGACTCAAACAAGGCAGGGCTAAACAATCGTTCTGCTTTCTAAAAATTATGAATATTGCTTCACTATCAATGAGTAAATCACGCTCTACATCAAGTTAGAAGAAATATAATAAAAGTTTTTGCAAACTTTGAAGGAGCAGATCTGTATTTCGAACAGTAGAATCGGTTATTGTGCTGGCATAAATCCCTATAGCAGTTTCTGTCGACAAAAACTACGATCGGGATCTCTACCGACAGAATCGGCGATTCTACCGGCGGAGATGGCGATCGGGATTTCTGTCGACAGACACCCCGATCTGGATCTCTACCGGCAGAGATCCCGATGGAATTCCTTACCGACTGAAGTCCCGTTTGCGATCTCTACCGGTAGAATCGCCGATTATACCAGATCGGAGTCTGTACCCTTACACATAATATAATTTGCTTCCTCACAGAATAATTCCAAAATGTAAGTCCTGTCATATTCGAAGAAAAGGAAATTTTTTTGTATTTCTTAAGAGTTGAGTATGATTATAAAAAAAGCAAGAATTTCTAGAATTTTTTCTTGCACTATAAGAAAAAAGTAGAAGCTTTTGCTTAAATTTCCAGAATTTTTTTGTAGCTTCTTGTTTTTGAATCATATTCTAAATTTTCTTCCTGCAATAATATTTTTTCTTGTAGAAATTGTCCATGGGGTAAGCAAAACAAGAAAAAATAATTTTTTGTATTGTATACATACTAGTTTGGTAACATCTGTGATCAAATACATCATGTTCACTTTCACGTGACCTAACCCAACAAGCTACTGCTCTATTCATTCTTCACTCTCAAACACTTTCATTTTGCATAATCAGCCCCGGCTCCCTCATACTAGCTGCCAGTTGCTACATTATGTGATGGAACACCACAGGGTGTCTGACACACCTCCAGTAACCATGGAGACGGCCGTCTGGTGGAGTTTATTGACTTTTATGTGTTTCGAAAAGAAAAGAAGAATACGAAATTAACGTAAAAAACACAGTATGAATACCTGTCATGATTCATGAAGGTAAACATATTCACTATGATAAGAACATTGTGTGCATCCAACTACACCAGTAATACTTGCAAACATATAAAATTCAGATGCAAAGAGAAGTTAGTATTATTAGAGAGAAAAGAGACATACGGTAGTCAAGTCTTCATCAAAATCATAAATAAATGTTAACATGTTTATTTGGTTTAGATATTTCAAACACCTACCGATGGTGCTGGCAAAGATGAGCATTACCTTGCCATAGCAGTGCCGGCCAAGGTGGTGAGGCTTACACCGGAATCATGGCTGGGCAGGACTACATGGGAGGTAGGGCTGCTGGGATGTCCCGTGAAAGGTAAGATACGTTTGAACATGTATTCAAAAATATCATTTGATATTTTCGAACGTTCTTCGATTTAGCAGTAACGCATTTCTAGGATACGATGTGTGTCTTTTTTTAACCAAACAAAGGATTCATCTGTAGTAATTCCCTGGCATTGCAGAGGATCGTGTGCAGGGCGCATCCTGTGGGAAAGGTTGGACGATGTTTGAAGACCGTTGCTACCAGAAGTTTCCCTCACCACTTGTCTGGTGGGCTGCAGAGAGGTACTGCCAAGCCTTGGGTGGTCATCTGGCAGCCGTCAACACGCCACAGGAAAACGAGTTTCTCCGAGACAATATTGGAGATGGATGGATAGGGATGAAGATTGCCGCTGTCGTGATCAAGAACGAGAGAGAGGTTTTCCACATTTCTGTCTTCTCTGATCGAGTATCAAAACAATAAAAAAGTCTCTCATCAAAGAAAATTAATATTTTCTGGCAATTTCAAAATACCATAACACCATCGGAAGCATGTTCTATTGGTATAAAATATGACTATTCCTCCCTTTTATAGTGTTTACCTTGACCTCATCTGAATGACACCCGCTTGATAATGCCATAGTTTTAATAACAAGGTGTTTGGTACACAATGGACTGCTTTATTCCACCAACGTTTCGGAGAGAGTCTGTCTCTTTCCTCATATCTCTTCGTAATAGGCACAGATTAACTGGGAGGCCATGACTGCGTGTGCTGAATAGCCAAACCAATAAATAGATAGACAGGCTCGATTCTAAATTATGCTGCTTTTTTCACCAGAAAATCGTCGAATTTACTTGGAGCGATGGAAGTCCTGCGGGTGACGCTTTCAAGGAACAGGACATTTCATTCGATGATTTCCCGCAATATATCTGGAGACTGAATGATCCCTATTGTGCCGTATTAGAAAGCCAAGGTTTGTCTCGGTTGTTTATTTTTTATTTACTTCAGATTTACTGCCAAATGAGGCTCATGAGAGACATTCAAATGTTTTGGTTACTGCACTAGGTTGTGATGACATATGTTAGTTTACATTTGCCTTAAAAAATTTATGGTTGTGGCCAACAGGTGGAAAACAATGACTTAAAAGCTTGCTCCATAACGAGGTAGATCTAGGAAAGAAGTTTTCGGTGTGGAACTTCTTCCTGAGAGATTACTAATAGAAGAAACATTAGTGATTCCTTGCAAATGGCAAAACGTGTCCTAAAATCTTTACTTTTGCAAAGCAGGAAGACTTTTTTAATCTATTGACACCATACCTCAATAGAGCCAAACATTTGTTCTTAACCTGTGTAGGTCTGTGGACTCTTCAACCTTGCAGCCTGATTGAGAAAGAATTCATCTGCGAGAAAGGTCCGGTATTCGAATTATGTAGATTTTTTTAAACATTTCGGCTGTTTCATGTGCTTCTATGGTATATTAGACAGAGAGAGGCAGAGAGAGAGAAAGAGATCTACATTGATATTTTTTTACGATTTATAGATCCACCGGTACCAGCAAACCGCAGTCCCGGATGTGAATCTGCTGTTGACCACACGTACACCTATACGGACTCAGGAAAGGCTGGCAAAGAGGAACTAGATGTGTATATTCCAGATATGACAGGTATAGAAATGGTAATATTTTAAAAGTCTACGATTCTATGCTGACCAGTGTTACACCATGTGCTAAAACAAGATATCACCGGGTCGGTAACACCCATATCGAATGTAATCGCGGCCAAGGTATGACATAAAGTCACATACATGACGACATCGTCAACATAGAGCGAAGGGGGCGGTGAAATAGGTCGGGCGATCGTCGTACGATTTTAAAGCCATGGGATTTTTAAGCAGGCTGTGACATAACTTACCATGGACATGGATCCAAAACAGCATTTGAATTCCAAGAAAGTTTAACTGTGCAGGAGACTTACATTTTTGTCCCAAATGCCCAAAGTTAGCACGATCGCACGACCTATGTGACCACTTCTGTACAAACATAAATGATTCACTAAGACAGTAAGACAAAATTTCTATTTTTGAATCTAACCTTCTTCACAGTTGTTTTCGCTTATGTTTCTACCTCCTTGAGTGATTGTATTGTTACTTTTATGAAAAAGTTATTGCTTGCTGTGTGGATGTGGATTTGTGTATGGTGTTTGTGTACATGTGTGTGTATGCGTGTGTGTGTGTGTGTGTCTGTCTGTGTGTCTGTGTGTGTATGTGTGTGTGTCTGTGTGTGTGTCTGTGAGTGCATATTTGTGTGTGTGTGTGTGTGCAAGTGCGTGTGTGTGTGTGCGTGTGTGTCAGTGTGTCAGATATTAGTGGTCAGCAGGAGCCTCTGGATGCATTCTAATGATATGTTGTATGTGGATAGAAGTTGAGAAGATAAAGGTTAAGGTCGATTTTGGGCCCCGGTGTATGACCATGGTACTGCAACTGAACTTCCGGTTTTGCATCTTTTGTCCCGGACATGCCAAGGCTTACATTTTGTAGCTGTTAGGGCTGGGTACCGGTACAGAAAATTCAGGTCCAGGTCCGGTTCAGGTCCAGAGGATCAGGTCCAGGTCCGGACCTGAACCTGGACCTGATTCAGTATGACTCATACCAATGGTCCATTTCACTACAAAGAAATCTGTTTGGTGGAGTGTTAGACTCACACTGGCGTTTTGAAATCCTACAACGCTAACTGCACCTGTACGATTGGCTGTAAAACGTGGTAGAAATTACTACAAAATCTACTCTACTTCACTCTTATTATTTTCTTCCACCGGCAAGCGCCAAAACGTGTGAATGTCTGATAAAGTAATCTGTTAATTTTCTAATCGGTCCAACATCCGGTCCACGTAATTTTTTCAGGTCCGGTTTTTCTGGACCGGTCCAATGAGAAAAACCGGTTTTGTACCGGTACGCTGTACCGATACCCAGCCCTAGTAGCTGTGGATAGCTTTTATGTAAGAAAGAAGTTGTTTAGGTTTTAGCCCCGTAGTTTATTGTGTGTTTTATGTATGTGTGTGTTTCCGCATCTCCACATATTGTTGCACATACACGTGGGATCGCGTTGCGCAGCGGCAGCATTTGTGCCTCGTGACCGTGAGGTTGCTGGTTCGAATCCCGCTGCTGTGTCACTGATCTTGTGCCCTTGGGAAATTCACTTTATTACACGGTTTTTCTCACTATACTCAGGTGAAAATGAGTACCTAGCTTCGGCAAGGGCCGTCCCTCGGATAGGACGTGGCGGTCCCATGTATGGGGAGAGTCACACCCTATGCACGTTAAAGAACCCCCACACGTGCGATGGTGCGGTGTGAGATAGAGAAAAGCCTTCTGTCTTGAGTTGGTGATTCACTTCAAATCACCCGGATGGAGGTCTGGCGAACGTACATTCCGTATCAGCCACACGGTGATTTGCATCAGCGAAAGGGTATGTCACCCCGTGAGGGGCGGCATAACCCCGCCGTGTGTAAACATGTGCGAACATGCACAGGGTTAGCCCTTGGCAATAGCCCCTGGCTAGTTGGACAACCCTGGCTGTTTGTTAACAGGCAAACAAATAAATAAATAAATACTGCTGCTGGGAAAACTCAAGCAACTATATATGGGTGGATTACAACGGTATTTGACTATATAGGTATTGTTGGTAAGACGAAGATAAAGGTTATTTTTAAAGCCTTTTAAACCTTTTTGTCTTTGTTTGTTTGGTTGTTGTTAATGGAGGGCATCGCCATCATTTACATACATACATACATATATATGTACGCTCGTATGGATGACTTGAACTGAACTGATGTGTTTGAGTAAGAATAAACATAGCGGTAGTTTGCCAAGCTAGTCCATTTAAAGGTTTTACTTTCATGTATTCGCCTGCGAAGGTTGAGGTTCTAGTTTGGTTTCCTTTTTTCAGTGTGCGACGATTGTATGGCCAGGAAAACGTCCTGTGGCTATGTCCGATGTGGCAGCTCTGACCAATACCGCTGTGGGCTGATCTATTCCCCCGGATATCCACACGCCTTTCCGTCTTCAGCCATCTGCCTGTGGACCATCGATGGTCCGAGAGGAAGCTACGTCAAGCTTGTGCTGCTGGACGTAGATTTGCCCTGTAGCAGCCGCGTGCTGCAGGTCAGGGACCGGTTCCTGACGGTAGGGTGGAACACGATCCACGGGCTGTGTCGCGGTGAGGGCGAACAGAAGCGTTATGTGTCGAGCTCCAATGAAATGCGTTTGGTCATGCTGGCGACGAGTCCCAATACTGATTTTGACGACAGTCGCGGGTTTATGGCGACGTTCAACATCATTACGTTCAGCCCTAGCCGACAGGTGCAGACCCTACCTGATGATGCAGGTAAGCATGATAAACAGAGAAAGAGGCGTAATGTGGTGTCAGCTAGCGTAACGGTGTTTGGCTTAACGCCCAGAGGATCTGGGTTCGAATCCCCTGATATGATTCGATGTTGTGCCCTTTGGGAAAGTACCTAGCTTTGGTTAGGCGCGTCCCTCAGCTAGTACACTAAATAGAGGTTCCGTCTTCCACACCTATCGAAAATAGTAGGGGTCCGTCCCGATGTGAGTGGATCAAATCAATCCCTCCTGATATGCAGGTCGTGTTGTCCAGTACCAACCACATTTTTTTCTAACTATCAGTTTTAATCACATTTAGCAACGAGCCTTTCGAAAGCAATGAATCGTGAGAATAACATTAATAAAAATGTTAGAAATAATTTGAACTTTCTGTGTCGTGTCGAACTACCTAGGATTCATCTGCCCATGCGGTTGGCGTTTGTTCCGCCGAAACTGCTACCTGACATTCCGCCATCACGTACCGGTGAACTGGGAGGAGTCAGACGCCAAGTGCCGAGATTTTGGTGCCAACTTAACCAGCATCGCTGACGAGGCAGAAATGGAGTTTCTCCACCTGCTTTTGGTGACCAACGTTGTCGTCAAACGCATTACAGATCCGATGCTTTTCATTGGTACGACAAGTGCATGTATTCCATTTGAGTTCGTTTACAAAGAGAGCTGTGCATTAAGGCAAACGAAATACAATAGATGAACACAAACCGCATTTTAACCGAATATCGCGGTCTTTTTCAGCGACCATTATCTGCCCTAGACACGTAATATTTTCGCACGTGTTACATCAGAACTGGGTCAAAGTTTGTCGGAATTCAGTACCGCCCCGTCCCGACTAAGAGACGGGGGTGGTGCCGATGAGTGTCAGTTTCTTGAACTGGAAAACAATTCCATTGTCTCATCGTTATGTAATCTACCAAGTAAGATGAATGTTCATGCAAGGAAAAATTATGATCGACGAATAATACAACTTCATTACCCAAAGGTCTGTACGATACCTACCATGAACGACAAAGAGGCCGACATATCGACCGAAACTTCGTCTGGACCGATGGTACTCCGGTGACTTACACAGACTGGTGAGTGGCCTCTCGCTCGTCTGGCAAAACATGTGAAGTAATAGAATATTTTTGTATTTCATATCACAACCGGATCATGCATAATCATTACAGAAAACATGCATGCACATTCAGGGCTCGAAATTTACACCTGCATAATTATGCAGGTTAGTGCAGGCACAATTGTAGCTGTGCAGATATTTCTGATATCTATCTGCACCTAACCTGCACTGGTCCATGTACTGGGTTTTTTACATAAATGTCCTATAATGTAGCTGCATTGACTTTTACCACCTATAGTGCGTAAAAAATAGCAATGGTTCCTGTACAATTTTAGTATGATCCATATTTCCTAAATTCAGAGTGGTGCAGGTAATTTTTTTCTTGTGCAGGTAATTTTCAATGTTACCTGCACTGGTGCAGGTATGCAGAAAAAAGTATTTCGAGAGCTGATATTTAAAGAAGCTTACGCGCAGAATTTTGCTTCGTGTGCAATGAAATGAAATGAAATGGTGAAAGATCTATGAACAAACCAATTTATTAGGTAAAACAAAGGTAAAAGTAGCCTCATGGCCTTCTCCAGGTCCTAGAGGCAGTGTTGCCATCCACTGTATCTAGGGCATGGTATTGGAAGCCTGAGCCCATGCCTCTTCTTCTACTGCCTTTTAACTACCAAGTCAGTTAAATATTCTGGAGTGAGGAAAGTCGAGTGAAGTGTCTTTCGTAAGGGTACTAGATCGGTAGCATGTCATGATTCAAACCCAGAACCTCTGATATTTGCTTATATACCCGTCAGATACCCACATACTGTAAATGCATTTAAGTCCGCGGGAATTTAATTTCCCTGTTGCGGGAAAAATGACTTTTCGCGGTGGTTTGAAGTTCGCGGTAGCACCATGCACTAAAGTCTCTTAATGCCATGGAAAAATGTTCGCGGTCCACCGCGAAAACGTCGAACATTAATCCACCGCGAACATTTGTGCATTTACAGTACCCGGCCCCACAATCGATTAGATACAACCCGTTGCAAGCTTGGGCACCCTTTTTTACAACGTTAACACGTGATCGTTGACACAGTTTTCCCCATCCCACCTCAGGTCACCCATGGATGTCAGAACCGGATTCCCACAGCCGGACGGCGCTAAGATCAACTTCTGCGTTGCCATAGTGATGAAGAACGTCTGGGGAACTGACCAGTGGTACGACGTAGCCTGTGATGATCGAGCCACACGGTCCTTCATCTGCAAGCGGGCGGCCGGAAGAGTGACCCGTCCGGGAGACATTGGCTAACAGCACAGTCAGAGGGGCAGTTTAGCCGCAATACATACTGCTGTGTGACCCTACGTAAGCCCCATAGACAAACATAGCGGTACCAAGGATATTTGGACTAAATTGTGTGCCAGATACATTTGACATGCTGAAACACGGCAAAACACAAACGCATACACACACAAGAAAACACACACACACACACAATCATACACACACACGCGCACACACAGACACACAATAACACACACGCGCACACATACACATACACACAGTGCAACAGACACACAATCACACACACACACACAATCACACACACAGAGCAACAGACGCACGTTTACACACAATGCCTGTGAAAAGCACATCTTAACTTTGGAAATTTTATGATAACTTGTTTGTAGACATTTTTGGTATCAGATTACAATGATGATTTTTTTCAAATACGTTGTTAACTTATAAAGAAAGGCGAGTAGTCTAGAGCTTGTCAAGACTACAATTTGGTGCATTGATACAAAAGTAAGGTTATACATTTAGCATTGACAATTTGTATTAATAAGCGGATAACATACATTAATATAATAATCTGTTATGCCACAGTAATTAAGTAATATGGATGACATTCGCGCACTCATTAATTTTCGCTTTTTATTAATGTTTTTTTTCTTCTTTGGAGACGGTCAACATAACGACAAATTACCAAAATGAGCAAGTATGTTGTGTTGTAGCCTAATGATTGTACTTGTTGAAGTGACCCTTGTAAGGTACCCAGGACTGTGGTTGTAGAAATGAAATTAGTTGGAGAGTTGTAAATGTGGCACCAATATTAAAACCATGAGTGCAGTTGCCAACTTTGTTAGTGATACCAGTATACCGCACTAGTGTCACTTTTACTACACAATTACATGTCTTGAATACAGGAATGAATGCCTTGTTGGTTGTGATACCATCTCACTATTTTTGCAGTCTACTTAAGATGTCATCCTTAAATTTTACTTGCTGTGGCCTAAATAAAGTTGACGCAAGCATTTCCTGCAGTAAAGAACATGTTTTCGATTGCGTTCATATGTTTCTTTGTATGTATGTTAAAACATCACCGTTGAACAGCATGACATTTGGTATGTGGTTAGATATAGCAAAGAAATCCTTATTTTTGCGGACACCCTAATTTGCTTTTCTAGATTTTACAGCGAAACTTCTGGTTTCTTCATCTTCTAAAAAAGCTGTCACGATTTGGGGACAGCTTTCTCTGGAACTACAGGGCTTTGCGTTGCACAAATCACATACTTTAAAACAGGATAAGTCAAGAAGGACAACTGATTTTGTTTTGTTATAGTTGACATGTAAGTGACTTTGATGAAAAAGCGCAATGGTTGCAATGGTTTGCATAATTTATGATGAGTAGTTAAATGTCATTTGTGCTACATGGCAGGAACTTCATGCGCATTATATATGTATCAAATTTCAAAAGAGACATAGATAGGTATGGAAAAAAGTAAATCTTGACTCATTCTGCTTAATTCATTTTATGCTAAAAAAATCTGTTAAATTAATAAATGTTTAACCAGAGACATATGTGTAATTTGAATATCATCTGACATATATTATGTGAATTTCGAAAATAATTTGCATAATTAATGGGGAAATGCTGCAACAACTTAGTAAAAACATTCATAGTTAATAACGATAATTAATGTTATTTGGAAAGAGAGGATAATGTATTGATATAAGCTATATTGATAGGAATTTTTTGCACCTTATACGTCAGAGGATCCATTATGTCATTGGGAGTGACGGAAATTTAGTTCTGACATGCATGGTAAGTAAACTGGGAAAATATTTAGTCACATATTCTAAGACTTCAATAGTTTATGATAATAAAGCTTGACGCAGGCAACGAATCGTCGAACTCCTATTTACGATCTATGACGACAACTTCAAATTCAGTTCCATCAAATAAAAGCCTCGGAAGCAATTGTAGCATATGTATCACTTATGTCTCAGCCTTCCTTATTTTTCTTATGCGCCTCAGACGTAGTAGCGTGTGTAAACCAGTTGATAGCGGTCCTGTCTCTGGAACTAGAAGAGAGTTCGATTCCGGTTGTGTCGCTCACCCAACATACACGCTACCGGAAAGAGTTGCTGTCCTTATGACAGGACGTTAAGCCGTGGTCCACTGTTCCTTACGGGCAGTTGTCCCATGTAAGACATCACGAAATCGTCGCAAAATGCAGCTAGCCGCACGGGTCGGTTGCAACGCCTACGCCTAGGCCGACACCGTTTCGCCGTGACCGTGTCGGGATCGTGTATGACATCACGAAATGGCAAGCAATTGGAGCTATAAAACCTTTGCAGCATCCTACTAAGTCCTACAATTGTTGCTGTAGAATTGTAGTCTGAGAGGAACGCTGCCAGCGGACCATCCAAGTTTCAGCTGTATGCAGTGCAGTATTGTAGAAATCCTACAAATGCCTACAATTGTTGCTGTAGATATTTGTAGATTGAGAGGGACATAAAAAACGACCATCCAAGATTCAGCTGTAGGAAGTGTATTATTGTAGAAATCCTACAGATCCTACAATTGTTGCTGTAGATATTTGAGGCCATTTCGTGATGTCATACACGATCCCTACACGGTCACGGCGAAATGCCTGACACGTTTACGGCAAATGCTAGAATGGACAATCTGCAGGTGTCTCAATGCCTGAGTCCATAATGCGGAGAAAGTTATCAAGATCTTACAATAAATATGTCAAATATTGAATATTAAGAAATGCATCTAAATGTTTCTTCAAGTTATCAGAGTTCAACACCCCTCGTGCTTTGTTGGCCAATAAGAGCTTGCAGTTTGCCGCCATGGTGAAGGCTGCAGGCATTGACGTCACTAAGTATATCACCATGGAAACGGATGACGTACCTCAGGCGGAGGAGAACAGTCCGTACGTGTCTGAGGGTGATGACGTCACTAAGTATATCACCATGGAAACGGATGACGTACCTCAGGCGGAGGAGAACAGTCCGTACGTGTCTGAGGGTGATGACGTCACTAAGTATATCACCATGGAAACGGATGAGGTACCTCAGGCGGAGGAGAACAGTCTACACGTGTCTGAGACCGATATGGAGTGTAGCAAGCTATGGCGACATCACATAGTAGATACTTGTAAAGTTGTAATACTGCCTGCATATATGAAGAATTGTGATTTTTATAAGAAGTACCATTCTAAGTGCCGATTCTATTATAATAGATCATAGCTATGATTAGTCCATAGTATTGGTAGAATAGTCACTTGTTTCCACTTGTCACCATTGTTACCTACTAGTATGGCAAAGTATTGTATTTACCTCCATGAAATGTCATGGAGGTTATATTTTACCCTGTGTTTGTGTTTGTGTGTCTGTGTGTAAACAAGATAACTCATGAACGGTAGGGTGGATTGGTTTCATACTTAGCATGTTTGTAGTGTGTGATGAAAGCTGGAAATAATTAGATTTTGGGCCCCCTAGTGGCTCCCCTTGGTACTGCAGCGCAACTTCCGGTTTTGCTATCTCGATGTTCTGAACATGCTATGGTCACGATGTTTTTAGTATTAGATAGCTCTTGTGCTCAGGAAGAAATGACATAAGTTTGGGCCCCCTAGCGTCTGGTTTTGGGATAGCAGGGGCATTTTTGTCAAAAAATTCTGAACAGGATAACTCAGGAAGGGAACAACGGATTTTTATGATTTTTAGTATGTAGGTACCTTAGACAATGTTGTACAAGGTAAGATACTAATTATGCAAAATAGGAATACATTTGCATAATTAATGAGAATATTCTATTATAGCTGTTTTTTCTATGTATCTCTTGTCCTGGACATGATATAGTCTTGACATTTAGCTGGTAGATAGCTTGCAGTGTCATGACAAAGTGGGGCAGGTTTCAACCCCCTAACATTTAATTTCGGAACTTCAGGGGCGTTTTTGTCAAGACATTCCAAAGAGGATAACTGCAAAAAGGATTGAGGAATTGGCATCATTTTAGGCATGCAGGTAGCTTGGGCAAAGATGTTCATAATGATATGCATGTTATGCAAATGAGGACTTAATCTGCATAATTAATTGTATAATTCCATTGTTTGCAATAACTGGACTTTAATAAGTATATCACTTGTTAATTATGATAGGTGGAATATAAGCGGAAACCAAATATGTTAATGAGGAACTAATTTGCATAATTTATGTAAAAATTGCAAAACCGCCCATTGATTAATGATTTCATAATTTTGACATGTGTATGTTAGTCAATGATGAATTACACCATGCATAAATTACGTTAATGTGTTAGTCAATTGCATGAAATTCACAAAAGCATGGAGGTATTCATGGAGGCATGAGGTCGCTGACCTCTAGTTTATGTAAGTTTACTATATATTCTGAATGTTTCATGTTGCCATTAGCCCTCGGGCAAGAACTTGCAAATGAACATTTTTTCCCTTCGTGAAACGAAGGGTTTGTGGTCAGTGTTGTTTTGATGTCAGGTGGTCGTTTGTCAGATTGATAACTAGGGAACGCGTGGATGGATGGTTTTAATACTTGGTATGTGGGTAGGATAAGACATGACAAAGGAATGGCAGGAATTGCGTTACGGTAGGGCGCTCTAGCGGCGTGTTATGGTACTGCAGCGGAACTTCCGGCTTTGCTATTTTTTGTTTGGGACTTGTTTGGGTGATGATTTGTAAGTGGTAGGTAGCTGTGTAAAAGCATAGTAAGGTGTGTAAGTTTTGGCCACCTAGGGTTTCGCAGGGGCGTTGAAAGTAATTCTTGTTTTAGGTTTTGAGAAGGAATAATGCAAGAAGGGGTTGATGGATGTTAATGACTGTAGGTATGCAGACAGCTTACGTAATGATGTATGTTATCCCGGACAGAAAAGGTGTCGCGAGGCGAATAGTCCTATTGACAAGCCCCGTGCGGGCGGATAAAGCGTTCCCGCCACGATAGGACTTGGGCCAGCTGGACTGAATTCACCGGGCGACGCGCGGCTTGTCATGGTCGTCAGTAGGGCTCCCATAACCTGGCTAAATGGTTGGAAATTAACCACTCTACCTGGAAAAGTCAATACTTGGACAAATACATGCGATGTACATCTCAAAGGTGAAATTTTATCAACTCACCATTTGGTTTTTATGTCCATTTGCAACGTGTTGGTGAACTTTATCTAGAATTTGTCCAAGTTATGAGACCTCTGAACATTCCTATGTCCAAAGAAATCCGCTGAAAATTCAAAAATTGGCTTTCCTTGCGGCAAATTTTTCCCTTCGAAGATTATCGCCTTTCCTGATCATATGTAAGGGACACGGGGTCATCTCAAAAGCTCCATGAGTTGCAAGGCGCAAGCCTATATATATTATTTGTACTGGATTGCTCAGCGATTAATTAAAGGTGGGTCACAAGTGCCAATTAGCATAATACCGCCATTTGTACTGATATGTGTCGAGAACGTTTGGGCAAGAGACACGGGGTCATGTCAGAATTTCAATGAGTTCGAAGTTGCAAGCCCAAAATGGAAGTTATACGTTTATGTCTTGTTTTCCCAGCGATGTAATGTAGAGTATATAGGTCACAAGTGGTAATTAACATAAGCGCGTCATTTATACTGATATGTCGCTAAAACGATTAGGTGAGAGACACGCACGGGGTCATGTCAAAAAATCCATGAGTCACAAGCCCAGATGGATAGTTATACTTTGATGACTTGATTTCTCTGCAATTTAATCTAGGGTAGGTCGCAAGTGCTAGTTAGCAGATTCATGTCAGTTGTACCGATAGGTTATTAAAACGATTGGGTAAGAGACAAGGGGTCATCTGAAAAGTTCCATGAGGTCCAAGTCGCAAGCTCAAAATGGAAGTTATACTTTTATGTACCTGAGGAGGAGCATTCCGTGACGACACCAGCCATCACATTTTGAAGGTGTTCGCTGGGGATCTGAAGATCATTTATGTGGATCTCACCAATGACGGCGTTGATGTGGTCAACGTTATTGCTTTATGTGTTATTTTATTGATATTTTGATGCAACAGTCGATTTTAGCCCAGTCAATATAAGTCTTTATCTTTAACCCTCAAACACCCGAGTGGGGTCGTACATTTTGAAGTGCCATTTGAACATTTTTGATCTGAAGAAAAAATCCTTCCGTGACTTTGTCAGTCAATATGTTTTATACCTTCTCCTAAGTTTTCGCAAAGATTGGTACAATTATGTGGAAATTATAAAGAAGGGGTCCAAACGGACCCCAGCAAAAATGTGCAGTTTTTAAAACAAACTTTGGAGGCTAACTCCTTAACCACTTATAGTATGACTACTAAACTTTCAGACGATAATAAGAATGTAACCCTTTATCCTCACCAAAATTTCAGTGTCATCAACATGTAATGTGACATTATGACGTCATTTACCTAATCAGGGCGGCCATCTTGGATTTTGACCAATGACGTCATGAAATTAGCATAAATTAAAAATTTCAAGTCATGAAAATTACATTGAATTTCATAGAATTTAATTGTTGTCAGACAACAGGTCTTGTTTACCAAAAAAACCTTGTTTAAATTAAAATTGTCAAATTTTGGCAAAATATGCCTGTTAGAATATGGTTGCCATGGCAACCCCCAAAAATGATAAACTTACTTTATTGACCAAAAACATTTGCAAACAATATTTTTTGATAAATTACCAAGTTTCGCAGCTTTAGCTCTAGCCGTTCATGAGTTATGCGACATAAATGTTGCTGAGGGCCTCAAAATTCCCCTATCTGGTCGGAATAGGTTTAGTGCAAAACGTGGTCCTTCTGAACCTTTGCATAAATTATGATAATGAGTTGGAATTAGCAACACATTAACATCTCAAAATCTTCCTCTTACATTGACAAAGCAATGTATATACAATGATCGCCGATAAGAAATGGTATTGAGATTTTATGAACAAAACATTTTGAGGTCCGTTTGGACCCCACTCGGTCATTTTAGTCGCAAAAAAAGGTCGGGTGCTTGAGGGTTAAAAGACCATGAAAGGTATTTTCTTTGTCCATGGAAATGAATGGACAGGGACAGTTTGTGTCATGTGCACAGACAAGAAAGGATGGATAATAGAATACTTTTAAAATACAACCTACTGCCTAAATCCTTTTTTCGGCGCACCCCCCTATGCGACGGTCTCCATGCTTTCTCCAAAAAAGCGTAGGTAGGCCTTCTTCAGCTCCCGTAAATCGCAGAGACACGATTTCATTTTACACAATTTGTAGCAGGCCATAACGTACACATACATTCCATTCGATAGTAAAAACGACAAACCCTGTGTCTTCGCCTTATATTCTACAACTTCTCAATGCATTTCACAGATAACATTGACCACCTACTACCAAGATTCCAAGTAACTTGCCGTTTATATTCTTAATGACATACAAAAGCCTCCAATAATGTCGGCCTGACGTAGAATACGCTCATCCTGACATGCACCTCACAGTTTCATATTTAAAACCAACAACATCCTCTCAACACCTCGCCTTCTCACTTCCACTTACAAGCGACGCTCTGCGGACGACACATAACTAAAGGAAGCTCACACACAATAACGTAACGACCGCATTAACGAACCACACTCAAAACTTTCACCATCCAAATCAAACAACCTCGTCGTCATACCACCTAAATACCACCACAATCTGTCCAAACCAATTATTCCACTCTCAATAAACCATGCAACACAACCAAACACATCAAAATCCATGTATAATTCCAACAACATAAACACTGTTAAGCTAGCCATGACATGTCTACAAATAAACCCTCCACCACCGTACCATCACCCATTTCACGAAGGTTGAGTTCTGCGAACGCTTGTTATCATTATTGTAATTATGTAGGATAAATCTGGATGGCACTATCGCTAAAGAAGGCTAAGCAATAAGGTATTTGAATTAGGTCCAATGGATTTATAGCTATGAATGTAGAGTGTGCTTCAGTTTTTTAACTTAATGTTCTATAGGCCCGTATTATCAGTATTAGCGTTTTAAACCATAGGTATATATATGGTACCTGTTAATGGCACCTCGTATGAGGACGACCTGAACTGAACTGAACTGATATATGGTACATATCGATCTGCTTGTTTGTCACTTAAAGTCAAACTGCAGGCCGGTTTCCTTCAGTCTGCTCATATACTTGACACCGTAAGCCTTACGTTCGACTGTGTAAAAGTGTTTGTCCAGTCACAAACCACACAGTAACACAAATCGTTTAGAATATAAATATTTTTTAAGAAATATTTTAACGATTACAAACAACAGATATTTACTAATTGGGGAGCTTTCGAGACGAATGGCACATGACAAGACACAGTTATAAACAGGTTTGAGATAGTGATGGCCAGTCCATGTGTAGGGTGGTGCGTTGTCTATGGATGTCTTAAATGCCTGCTCTGTCATCCAGCACTTTGACATTGTCCCAGTCTGTTCTGTGTTTCTCTTTGATGATCCGATGAAGACTCGTATATTGCAAAAGCACAATTAACATAATAGCTTACAGTTGACTAAAAAGCAATCGAAGTAACTCATTTAGAGGGTTAAATCAACAAGGAATTAAATTTTGTAGAGATATAAAGTTTAGATCTTGTACATGTTAGAAATTTTAAGTCTTGGAACAAACGTTAGTTCAAATTCCTATCATTCTACTTCTTAGCATTTCATTTTTGTTAAACATGGATTGGAAACGTTTCCAGATGAAACCGGACAATATCCGGACTGAACTTGACATGACTCTCTTACGTTTTCGGATGATTTCCGGGTCCAGAATGGGGCCATATGATCAGGTCTCATATCCGGATGTCAAGTAGTAGAACGTTCTCGGACTCTTTACAGACAATAATAAAATTTCGAATATTTCATGTTTTGGTCAAACAATATTTTGTGATATATTACCAAGTTTCGTAGCTTTACCATTAGTCGTTCATGAGTTATGCGACATAAAAGTTGCTGATGAGGGCCTCAAAATTCCCCTCTCTGGTCAGAATAGGTTTAGTGCAAAACGTGGTCCTTCTGGTCTTTTGCATAAATTATGATGATGAGCTGGAACTGGAAACACTTTAACATCTTAAAATATTCCTCTTAAATTGACGAAGCAATGTATGCACAATGATCCCCTATAAGAATTGGAACTGAGATTTTATGAACAAAACATTTTGGGGTCCGTTTGGACCCCACTCGGTCATTTTAGTCGCAAAAAAGGTCGGGTGCTTGAATGTTAACCCATAAAACTGCAAACCTGAAATCTACGTACGGTGAAAATGTCAGCAATTTTTTTTCTACATGAGGTACAATTTGTTCTCCGATTGCAGAAAGTAAACAGTGTTATGCATTCCTGGCGCAACATATTGATAGACATTTAGTATACATATTTATTTCCATTGTCTGTTTTTATTCATTAAGGTAAAACTAGTTGTGCATAGGTGTTCGTGCGTCTGTTTGTACATTTCTTTACTGCGGACTGGCGGGCTAGGTACAATTGAAAATTCAACGTGGCTACTTCTAAAAGGAATCTTTATTGCCCATATGAGGTTAACGTTTCAAGAGGTCAAGGTCAGACGCTATACACTTGGCTATACATTTCACACACCAGATTCAGATAACTAGATGCAGAGAATTTACAAAAATAACAGTAGTTCCAGACTCTCTCTCCAGTCTAATTGTCCACACCTATATGGCTTATAACCTGGCTGCTTTGCTTGATGTTTGGGCTCGATGATTTGTTTAATGCAGACTAGTCGCACTGGTCACGTCTTTTCTACTGTGTGAATTTTCATGTGTCGATATAATATAGATCTTCTAATTGCCACGTAACTGCACTCACTACACATGAATGGTTTCTCACCGGTGTGTTTTGTTCTGTGTTCGATCAAGCGGCGTTTCTGTGCTGCGGAATAGTCACACAGGTCACACTTGTACGGTCTTTCCCCTGTATGGGTTCTCATATGTCGGCAGAGATCAGACGTTCGAGCTGTTCTGAATCCACACACACTACACATGAGTGGTTTTTCCCCAGTGTGCTTGGAACGATGTGCGACCAAAGTGGATTTCCGTGCAGCAGAATAGTCACACAGGTCACACTTAAAGGGTTTTTCGCCTGAATGGGTTCTCATATGCTGCGACAATGTAGACTGTCGAGCTGTCCTGAACCCACATTGTTCACACATGTAGGGCGTCTCACCAGTGTGTTTTCTAAGGTGTTTGTCCAAAGTGGATTTCTTTGCTGCAGAATAGTCACACTGGTGACATTTGTAAGATTTTTCCCCAGTATGTGTTCTCATGTGTTCTGTGAGCCTAGCTTTCTGGTTCGTCCCGTACCCACACTCCACACACCTGTAGGGTTTTTCGCCAGTGTGGTGTACTGTCAAATGATTGTCCAAGCTGGATTTCCGTGCAGAAGAATAGTCACACTTGTCACACTTGTAGGGTTTTTCACCGGTGTGAGTTCTCATATGTTGGGATAAATGAGACTTGTAAGCTGTCCTGTATTCACACTGCCCACACATATAGGTTTTCTCACAAGTGCGTTCAACAACATGCGACACAATATTGTCTTTGTTCCCCTGTACCTGTGAGGCTGATGTGTTGTCAGGTTGAGGGAAGTTCACATCGCACGTTTCCTGCTGCAGGCCCATGTCTGTTGCGTGGGTCTCCCTGCTATCACTCTTCTTCCCAGAGTGTCCATTATGGTCCATCTCATTCCCATTTTTTCTACGATGGAATATCTCCTTCCCAGAATGGTCCATCTCCACCCCAGGGTGCCCAGTAAACTGTTTTCCAGTCGAAAGCTCACTGCTGGAATCTACCGAGTGCTGCAGCCCCGTGTCTGTTGCCTGCTCCCAACTGTTGTTAGCCTCATCCGTAAGATATTGAATTGGTTGTGTTGCACCGAAGTAGTCGTAGGCTTCCTGGTCCTTAGCGTATGTTTTCTGACACAGCATGTTCTCTTGTTCCCATTCATCGTCTTCTATCCCCTCTTTGATGTGTTGATATAAGTCAGATCTTCGACTTAATCCAGATACGCACTCTCTAAAGATGAAGGGTTTTTCAGCGGTGTGTTTTGTTCTATGTTCGATTAAATGACGTTTCTGTGATGCGGAATAGTCACACTGGTCACACTTGTACGGTCTTTCCCCCGTATGGGTCCTCATATGTCGGCATAGATCAGACGTTCGAGCTGTTCTGAACTCACACTCACTACACATGAGTGGTTTTTCACCGGTGTGCTTTGAACGATGTGCGACCAAAGTGGATTTCCGTGCAGCAGAATAGTCACACAGGTCACACTTAAAGGGGTTTTCGCCTGAATGGGTTCTCATATGCTGCGACAATGTAGACTGTCTAGCTGTCCTGAACCCACACTCTTCACACATGTAGGGCGTCTCACCAGTGTGTTTTCTAAGATGTTTGTCTAAAGTGGATTTCTTTGCTGCAGAATAGTCACAATGGTGACAGCTGTAAGGTTTTTCTCCAGAATGCGTTCTCATGTGTTCTGTGAGCCTAGCTTTCTGGTTCGTCCCGTAACCACACTCCACACACCTGTAGGGTTTTTCGCCAGTGTGGTGCACTGTCAAATGATTGTCCAAGCTGGATTTCCGTGCAGAAGAATAGTCACACTGGTCACACGTGTAGGGTTTTTCACCGGTGTGAGTTCTCATATGTTGGGATAAATGAGACTTGTAGGCTGTCCTGTACCCACACTCCCCACAGATGTAGGTTTTCTCAGGAGTGCGTTTAACAACATGTATCACCATATTGTCTTTGTTCTCCTGAACATGTGAGGTTGATGTGTTGTCAGTTTGGGAAAAGTTCACATCACACGTTTCCTGCTGCAGGCCCATGTCTGTTATCTGAGTCTCCCTGCTGTCACTCTCCTTCCCAGGGGGCCCATTGTGGTCGATCTCCTTCTCAATTTTTCTATGATGGACTATTTCCATACCAGAATGGTCCTTCTCGTCCCCAGGATTCAAAGCACACAGTTCTTTAGTCAAAAGATCACTGCTAAAATCTACCCACTTCTGCCGTCCCGTGTCTGTTGTCTGCTTCCAACTGCTGTACGCCTCGTTCGAAGGATGTCCAATTGGCTGTCTTGCACTGAAAAAGTCGTATGTTTCCTGGTCCTCAGCGTTCGTTTCTTGGCACATCATGTTCTTTTGTTGATCATTTTGCCATTCAGTGTCTCCTGTCTCCTCCTTTTTGATGTGCATCTCGTTTGCAGTTTCTTCCACTTCAGGCTCTTTATTATAATTAATGGGAGGCACGCATGTGAACTCGGCCATCTCTAAAATATTAGAAAGAGAAAGATCAATTAATTACCTTTTTTATAAACTAGGTAAATATGTCTGCCCCACTTCTGGGGGTATTTCAACGATAGCAGAACACGGTATTTAATTTACATGGTTAAGGACGACCACAAAGTGCGAAGTGACGCTACAAAACTGATAGCTCGGTGCACACGGAAGGTTCAAAATCTGAAATAAGTTTAGAACATTATCTACGAAAAAAAAACGTACGAGATTTTCGGCTCGTTCCGTTATTTTAAATTTCGGGAAGACATTTAGGAGAAGCATTTAATCACCTGTATTAACTTTGTACCTGTATTGTCCTACTTTTTTCTTCATTTTACTCCAGGTATTACCTAGAAATTTTTGTAGGCTATAAGAAAAAGATATTTTTGTAGGCCAGTATACAGAATATTTTTTGTTGAAATTATAGAATCGGAAGGAAAAAAAACTTAGTTGTACTTTGCTGTACGTATTGCTTGTATGTATGGTTTGCTGTCATTCTATTCTATGTTGTGCACAAAGTTTTTTTTCTGTGCACCTAAATATTTCGGTTAGGATCCTTAAAAGGAATACTGAGTCTGGGCCACCACGAGTAGGTTTCCACCCCCAATTTGCAATGTAAACGTTTAATCACGAAAAGAAATAAACCCGCTGCTGTATCACGCTCAGTTGAGGTAATGTAAACTGCAGCCAACGCATAGTAGTGGTGGTAAAAGCAAAGGCGTATGACAAATTTCGGTATTTGGCTGCCTATACAAAAACATCGACAATCATGACAGAAAGAGGCTGTCAAAAAATCACATACATTAAGTTTTAGAACATGTAAAAGTCAACTGTCCGGCCTCTAACGTGTAATTTGAGCACCAAAACAAGAAAAAAAAATCATTTTGAGTTGGCCATCTGCGCCTGCATATCCAAATGAATATCCAAATGTGCCCAGTAGACATACGCTCAATGAGCAAACAACGCTATTCAACCTATACCATTCTAAAACTGATGTATTCCTCCTTCACAGTTTTTACTCGTTGAAGTGTGTGGAAAAATCTCTATTTTACTCGCTGAAGTGTGTAAAAAAATCTCTACCATATGATGCCTTGTTTCCCAGTTATAATGGCACCTTGCTTTTACCAGAATTACTATACTCCTACGTAGTACCCCCCTCCCCCATCAAATACTAATCTCAAACAACTTACCTCTTATTGTTATTCACACTGAACAAGCACCAACCAGAAAGCATTAACGACAATTAGGGGTATTGCAGGTAAGTCTACGGTCATTAGCGGCGCCCACGACTTTCGGAATTCCATGCAAATCGTGCTACTTTCAAAGAACTGAGTACGTGTATGTACGAAAAACCACTACGCAAACAAATGGTGGGAGCGAGTTTACCAAAGGGGCAAAGGTTAAAGGTTAGAAAACCTGATACTCACTTGACAATAGGTCAAACCACAGATCGCTGCAAAACGCTTTGCTGTGGTGGCTTCCAGCCAAGCAAAAATCCCTTTTTACGGTTTAACGGTTATGTTAACGGTTATATCATAGGCTGACATCATATACGGTCAAGGTCAATAGCCTGCAACACGGGAAATTGAGGATGAAATTGTGTGATATTTGGTAGGTATAATAGTTAAGTGCGAAAATGGTTTACCTCAGGCTTTTACGCATACTAGTAATGGTTCTGTTGTTGGCTTTGTACGTAGGTGCGTTTTGCTTTGAACAAAATATCTCGAAATGTTGTGGGTGGATCTTGATTATATTTGGTACGTGAATAACGGTTGTAAGGTCATCAAAGGAAACCTTTAAAACTGATAAAAGAACAGCTATTTGTAAAGAAGTAAAACGGCATGGCAAAACAAAAACCGTGAATTGTTGCTGCCAGGTTTGAGTTTATTGATTTGTAGTCGGTGTTACGTACTCAGGGGATGTAACACTTGCTAAACATGTGAGCAATTAGAAGGACTGCACTACCATAGGACCTATAGCCTGGTTACCAAACCCTAGCCCGATCTCAAGTATCATCGTGCAGGGGTCTGGCCGGATGGCATAGGCCGGCTTCTCAATTTTGCCCCTTATGAATGAATGAATGAATGAATGAATGAATGAACTTTATTAACGTGTCATGCGTTCGAACGCCCAGCCCACGTGGGCTTATAAGACACACACAATACAAATCATAATTGAACATAGGATATTATAACATAAAAGAACGTCAGGAACATAATCGGTATCGCGTAACAGACCAGATATCAAATCATAATCACCAAAATTAAACCATCAAACAAGGGTTTCGTAGAGCTAAACAGAGCAGAGTTTATACAGAAGATAAGGAAAAACATAATAGTAGACAGGAACATAATCGGAAACTATTATACAATTCGGGTAACAGACCAGATATCAAATCATAATCACATTAATCAAAACCATCAAACAAGGAGTTCGCAGAGCTAAACAGAGCAGAGTTTATATGCCTTATAGTGGGCAAAGTACAGCAGATTTTATACCAATTGTAAATGTAAACGTGCCTGTCAAATCAGGCTTAGGGCTGCTATCAGAGTCGTGTTTATGTGAATTGTTTAAATTGTTTGAATAATCCAGTCATCATCATCATCAGGGAATGATTTCTGCTTGGTTGAACAGATGCAGTCTTGTCTTACCCTGGCTCTATTTCTGTCGTGTTACGTCACCCGGGGTTTTACGCTTACACTATGGGGGTATTTTGCATGAAGGAACGTTAACCATTCACACAATACAAAGCTCACACAGTTATACCCTAGGTGGTGTCAGTTGTCCAATTTGTTGTTGTGGCATTACAATCGTTCGGACGTTGACCTCGCAATAACTCCCTTCTAGGTTGATCTCTTTGCCCTTACAAGAACACGCGTTCTTCACACATTTCACACAATTGTTGTCACACTACAGTAAGGTATAAAAAACACGAGAAAGAACAACTTCCAAGGGCTCCAAAAGTGTAAACGCACTGTGTTTGTTGTCCATGTAGAGCTCTCTGTTTTAAAGTATTTGATGTTATTCGAGTAAAAAAAGTATACATATCGCGTGACTTTACTATACCATTCGGACGTTGACCTCGAACTATCCCTTTAAGGTTGCTCTACTTGACCTTTAAAACACAAGCGTTCTTGCTAAGGCATGTAGTAAGGTTTCGAAAACACGAGAAAGAACAACTTTCAGAAGCTCCTAAATTGTAAACGGCTGTGTTAGTTGTCCATGTGAAAGGTTCTGTTTTAAAGCATGTATATTCTTCGTGTAAAAAAAAGGTATACGTATCACGTAACTTTACTATAATACCCCAGACATTTAATAGACATTAGATCTTCCCGCAACACTGTAACATTTGTCAGCTCGGTGAGTGCATAGTACACCCCCCCCCCCCCCAACTCTAACTCAAGCAATATATTGTTTATTGGGTGGGCTGACTATTTCTCTTTGGCAGCCAGGGTCTAAACTGCGAGGAGCTTACAATAGGGGGGGGGGGGGGCGGCGGCTTTATCGCAAGGGTCTAAAGCGGCTGCCATTCGGCACCACTTAGGTGACCTCAATACGACAGTAATTGCCCCAGGTGCGACCAGGGACTGTAGGGTTTGAACCACTCACACCGCACCATCGCACGTGTGGTGGGTTCTGTAATGTGGCGTGGTGTGGCTCTCCCAATTCACGGGACCTCCATTTAATGTCCTATCCGAGGGGCGGCCCTAGCCGAAGCTAAGCACTCATTTTCACCTGAGTAAAGTGAGGAAAGATATCTCCATCCTCTGTAAACCTAAGAAGGAGGAAAAGATGTCGTGGATGTCATGGGGAGTACAGGGGAATGCCCTCAACAAGCCACAAGTGCGTGACAGCATACACCGTGCATTGAACAGCAGAGTGTATCATAACAAAAATTGTATACTGCCAAAGGCTTTATTATGTGTAAACCTAAGAAGGGACAAAAGATATCCGGGATAGTTGGGGAGAGTACAGGGAAAGGCCCTCAGCAAGCCACAAGTGCGTGGAAATAGCAAAGCCCGTGGATTGAATAGCGGAGTGTAACATAACACCATGTTTACTGCAAAAGATATCTTTATTATGTGTAAACCTAAAAAGGGAGAAAGAAATCTCCGTTGTACATGGGGAGAGTACAGGGGAAGGCCCTCAAGATGCCAAAAGTTTGTGAGAACAGCAAAGTGCTTGCATTGAATAGCGGACTGTAACATAAGACCATATTTCCTTGTAAGTCTATTGTGGAGTGGGGTGCGAAGCTTAGAAAGTAGCTACGTACGTCGTATGAGTTTGCTTCTGGCATGAGGTAGGTGCGATAATTTTTTTTTTTCAAGAAATCGGATGCCTGCTCTGGTCAAGTAGTCTGCTGTGCTGTGTGCTGTGGACAGGCATGTAAGTCATAAACTCGTAACTAGAAATGTCAGTATTTGCATATGAGCGAATGCAGCATATTCCTCTCCACCATACAGTTTATGCAAGAAAAGGACCTTTTCAAAATTGGTTTAAAAAGAATTATCCCCTTTGAGAATGGAATCTTCATGTTATACATTTCATGTCTAGAAATTGTGCCCGATCTCCGTCCTTTCAACTCCAGCCGCCTATGTTTGAGTTTTCGGTCGGGCAGGGAAACGATGTTTTTGTGTGTCTTCATATCAGCTAAGACAAGACCGTACAACTGTAATTTTTTAACTGTTAACGGTCACCATTCTACCGCTAAAATGGTCACAAAAACAACAACACGGAAAAGAGATGATATTATTTAGACGAGGAAAAAATGCCTTTGAAGTAACATCACCGTATCTGTTAATCACATAGCGTCCTTTCCTAATATTGCATATCTTTGCAGTTCTTTTACACTCGGCTTTCTGTATATTAGCTTCATTCTAATAGAACCCAAGGCATGACGTTAGCATAATGCGCGACTCGTAGAACATGCTTAGAAGGCTACAGCATACATGCATTTAAGTTCACGGAGATCTAATTTCGCTGTAGCGAAAAAAAATGGAATTTTCGCGGTAGTTTTAAGTTCGCGGTAGCACAATGCACTGCAGTCTCTTACTGTTGTGGAAAATGTTCACGGTGAAGCGGCCGCTGCGAAAAACGCGAACATTAAACCACCGCGAAATTTTCTACATTTTACAGTAGTATCTCAACAAAGAATTTGCCCATGACATGCCTTGAAGAAAGCAAGTCATCCAGTATTCTGTTGACTAAAACACCATGCACTCTTTGTCTTCACAGCTGTCTTCCGCTTGAATAGGTTTGAGGTGTTAACACTTGTGAAAAGACATAACAGTTCATTGATGCAATTCTCTGGGCGAGTGAAGGATAAGAAAGGATGGGCTTAAGGCTAGTTGAGTGAGCTACCTAAGCAGGCTTCCCTTTCTTGGCCCCAAGGCTATGCATGGGGGTCTGGCATATAATGGACCGTTCCCAGAGGATTTCTCCAATATAAATGAAATCAATTTAGCTTTAACTGCACTGTGACTAAAGGTTTATTATGTTTCTTGCTATCATGCAATCTAAGTACACGTGGCGTGAACGGGCTTTGTTAGCTTGGGAAGATAATCTTTTAGGTGTTTCTTGAGTTACAGCATTTTGCTTCTGCCACAGTGCCCATATGCTAATTAATGGCACGGTATGTGGTTGGCAACACTGCGTGGAACAGGTGGCTTGTGAAGATCACCACAGAAGACACGGAAGCAAAGTTTCTTCATTCCCTCGTGCACTGTTCATTTCCTCCTCGCCACCTGGTTATTTTGAGTCTGTAAAGGTACAAAAAGGATGTCCACAGGTGCCGTTACTACAGTCCACAACAGTTCTACCCTTGGAGAGCGGATTGTTGCAGGTGCAAGTCAGCTGCAGGCTAGATCCACAGTAAGTGGTCAGTTGTTTGTAGGATTCAATAACAAAGCATTCTAGTTGAAGGTGCACAGGGAATTTGTCTATTTTGTTAGTTAAACCGGAGAAATGTAAAATGCGCATTGATCTTGAATACTTTTTATACACAGTTTGAACAATGCAATCCTTTACGACATTTGTACTTTGTTGACTGTTGATAATTATTGACGAAGAACAAATCACTCCCCTGTATTAGTAGATGGTTCCAAGTGCATGTTCACAGCAAATCATTGGACGTTGGTGGGAGAACGAATTACCCTAAGAAATATCTCACAGCCCATTATTGTTTGGCTTACAAGTTAAACTTGAGAGTTCATTGCGACGTTTTTACTTTGTTTACTGTGAGTATTGTTGACAAGTTTGTGGAAAACGCTGTTGTTTACAAGGTGTTGCTAGGGGGGAAGTGTAAAACATTATCTTAATGATGTGTTACGACTTTTCACGTAAAAAACGCTTGGACTAATATATGTTAAACCTACTCGTACCGTTACAGTTATTATCATACCAATTCGTTTGGTCGTTTGAAAGTGTTGAAAGACTTTAAAGGTTGAAACTGCGTTTAGGCTATTTCAGGAAAAAAGTAAGTTGTATTCACTTTCCCAGGTAGGAGTTTTTTCAATGATTTTTAGCACAATAGTGGTTATGGCTTTTTTCTTTATACCTTGTAAGAAGCCCAGCAAAATTTGAGACCCCTATATTACGCTAGTATAACTGAATATTATGTACTTTTTCTGGTCCTTTCAATAGATTTTTTTTTGCCCAGTCACGGGAAAGGTAGGAAATAATACACAAGTCTCACTGCCATGTGCCTGCAAGTAGGGAAGTGATCTTCGAGCTCAACTGACTGTTTCAAAACAATGTATTGGGTATTGCGTTGTTTTATGTAGATGTAAGGCAACTGCCATTCTCGTATGCAGTGCGGTCTTGGAATTCAATTGCAAGTCACGGAGAAGGTTGCTATCATTTGCCAATGTTTTGAAATTTTTTAATGATCTACGAGATTTGGTACTTATTTGGAAATAGTCCAAAATTAATTTCGAGTTTACCCGGTTGTGTAAAGCATTGGAAATATTAATATTATGTTAAAGGGTACTTCTGATAGTGTGTAAATAATGGTAATGGCATTCGTCCAGTAACTACCTTTTATCGACCATAGTTGTAACACTTTGTTAATGGGGCAGTGGGCTGGGGATAACACACACTTGTAGGGTATTTTGGTAGTTCGTTTGAGTCATGGATCAATGATTCACCACAAAGGACCCATCAGCGTCTAGTAGTAAAACATAAACTATACAGAAACAAGATGGCTTGTTTTTATGAGCAAAAACACTAAAGATATAACAAGAATTTGCAAATGTTCTCAAAGCATAATTTTTCTTCCATACCCCACCTCTTAAGAGGAAGTTCCACGCTTCTTTCCTAAAACTTCATTGTTATGGAACAGGCTTCAACGGAATTACTTCCTTGTGGGGTACAATGTAAAACTTTTTAAGTCAAGGGTAAACAAACAGATCTCTTTAGAATTCAGTATTGTAACTCAAAACGCATCCGCGAGCCTTGTTTTGCTGTGAACGTTGAGGAAAAGTGCATAACAGGCATTTGCCCTTGTAGCGTCAAAATGCCATGCGATTAACCCTCAAGCACCCGACCTTTTTTTGCGACTAAAATGACCGAGTGGGGTCCAAACGGACCCCAAAATGTTTTGTTCATAAAATCTCAGTACCATTTCTTATCGGCGATCATTGTATATACATTGCCTCGTCAATGTAAGAGGAAGATTTTCAGATGTTAAGGTGTTGCTAATTCCAACTCATTATCATAATTTATGCAAAAGTTCAGAAGGACGACGTTTTGCACTAAACCTATTCCGACCATAGAGGGGAATTTTGAGGCCCTCAGCAACATTTATGTCGCATAACTCATGAACGGCTAGAGCTATAGCTACGAAACTTGGTAATTGATCACAAAATATTGTTTGCAATAGTTTTTGGTCAATAAAGTAAGTTTATCATTTTTGGGGGTTGCCATAGCAACCACATACTAACAGGCATATTTTTGCCAAAATTTGACAATTTCAATTTAAACAAGGTTTTCTTGGTAAACTACACCTGTTTTCTGACAACAACTAAATTCTATGAAATTCAATGTAATTTTTATGACTTAAAATTTATAATTTATGCTAATTTCATGACGTCATTGGTCAAAATCCAAGATGGCCGCCCTGATTAGGCAAATGACGTCATAATGTCGTCACATTACATGTTGATGGCACAGACATTTTTGTGATGATTTAGGTTTACATTTTTATTATTGTCTGAAAGTTTGGTAGTCATACTGTAAGTGGTTGAGGAGTTACCCTCCAAAGTTTGTTTTAAAAACTGCACATTTTTGCTGGGGTCCGTTTGGACCCCAGAGGGACTGGACACAAACTTTCTTTATAATTTCCACATTATTGTACCAATCTTTGCGAAAACTTAGGAGAAGGTTTAAGACATATTGACTGACAAAGTCAAGGAAGATTTTTTCTTCAGATCAAAAATGTTCAAATGGCACTTAAAAATGTATGCCTGGGGTCCAAATGGACCCCACTCGGGTGTTTGAGGGTTAAGTACATTTACCTTCTGTGTGTTCTTTCTTTTGGCACAATTAAGATAAAGTTATCAACATGAGTGCAGTGCCACGCTGTCTCCGTCTGTCTTAAGAGAAAAACACTACACCCAAGTTAACAAAGTGGGGGATAGTTTTTCCTAAGGGTACGGTGGCATAACATGATTAGTATTTGTACCTATGACCTCTGGGTTCTAAGGCTAGTACCCTGCAGTTACGCCTCATAGCTTAAGTGCCATGTCTTCTTCTTCTTCATGGATCATGATTTTTAGCCTAACATGCATTAATGCACCTATTTCCTTGTGGTCAAGTGTTCTTCAGACATCGACGGTAGCTCAAATCTATGTCTAGCCTTCTTGTCTAGATATACACATATGCGGACTTCAAAGTAAGAATCATATTAGGCAAGGCGATTCTATCACTGCTTATAGTTCTACTCATTCAACATTCATTACAATTTACACGAGAAATACAGTCTTATTGCAATATAACTGTTTGAAAGAAGAAAAACTTTATTGACACGACAAAAACTATAGTCCCTTTCATACAGTTATAAACTATGAATACATCATTCTTATTTTGTTGAACTTAGAAATGGGTCGCATACAAGCTGTAAGCGGTGCAGTCGTCCTAATGGTGGTCACCCTGATCGGTAAGCAGGCACTTACATCGACTCTCAAAATTCCAATCGGTGCCATGATATCACAACATCACGAAAACGTTGTTATGGAGACCTTCTCAAGATTGTTTTGAACATATAAATAGCTGATCTGTATATACTGATGCTGCATTTCATTTGGCACATCTTTTTAAATCACTTTGATTTCATGTATGTTTCTCATTTGGTGGTATTGTGTCATCAGTTGGAATGATGAAAGTTGATGTTAGACTTTTTTGTACAGTTTAAAGTAAATTTGGCCGTATTTCATATTAAGCAGATTCAGAATTCATTATGCTAATAGCATCATGTAAATCTAAAGGATGATGATGTTGCCTTCTGTCTAAGTGCTCAGGCATGGTACTGGTCCTCGCCCTTTTGCATCCCTTTAAATAATGGTCATGTAACGCTGGTATTTTGGATTCGTTTTATATCAATCTTGATGTATAATTTCGTGTCTCATTATAAGACGTTCACATGTGACTTTTCTCCATGATACAGCAACATCAGCAGGAAAATGGCTTTCGCCGGAATGGTCACATGACTTCATCAAATTTACCTGGGACACCACTGGCTTCGAATTCAATAATGAAACATTTGTAAAATTTGTGGTTCAGCTGTATAAGAGTAAGAACAACAGCTGGTAAGCATATGTATTTTTACCTTGTGTTGCCAATAGCAACTTCAATGACGTCAAAATGACGTCATAAAATGACGTCAAGCACATCTAAGATACCAGTTGTGCTCCGCCATATTATATCCACCACCTTGAATTTTCACAAATAAATTTTTGCAACAAATAATCACAAAGGTAGTGGAGATAGACTAAATACATTGATTTAGATGGTTTTGATGAAAAAAATACCAGGTAGTTACAACTTTTAAAGGGATGATAAGCTAGTTTTTCTTGATCTGGCCATACGGTCCGCTATCTTGGATTTTTGGCCAATGAGGTCATCAAATTAGCATAATTTATGCATATATAATTATAAAATATATTCCAAATATTAAATTTTATTTATGTAAGAAAATAGCAGTAATATAGGAAATAAACGTGAAAAATACATTGATAGAACAGGAGCAAACTGTTTGTTGCGGATGTGTTTGCGTATGTGTATGTGTGTGTGGGAGGGGGGTATTTAACTCCATTGCACCTCAACATAGTCTTGATTTGTCTTACCTTTGTAGCTTTCGGACTACTGAAAATTTCTTCCTCTCCTTTTTGCAAATTGATTCATAGTTAGAATAAACCTGTTCTTTACATATGAATTCACAGCTAGGATATAAAACCGCGGTGGCCAAATTTACTCCTCTGCCGGCTAACTCTTTCCCCAGCTTATGTTACTGTTTTATGCCACCGGAGGAATCTGGATATTAACCTCTCCTACAAGATCTCTTCAGTTGTACTGACGAAAAGTAGTGGTTGCTAGTTGAAACGTCTGACCGTTTCCAAAATCATATTCAGTTGCTTGACTAGCTGCTTTATGGCGTAACATAAAAGTATTATTTGTTCTCCTGTTGCTTTTCTTCCAATAAGTGATGATGTGATTCACCCACCGATGGTAGAAGAAATCCCTGTGTTCTACCTACAGGAGGCCACATTTACACGTCTGAATCTCAGTAATCTGTACTGCAGGTACGTAATGGAAACCGTTACTTTGATTTACTAGAGTGCATCTATTGCTTATAGTAATCCTACACGCACACACATATTTCATATTCAAGAGTTAACATGCTTTTCTTCTAGAAGGTTCTAACCTTCGTTGATTCGTCACAATACGAAGGCTAAATATGGCTTAAAGGTTGAAGCTCTTAATATGAATTTGCAAATTTGCATATTATAGATAGGCCTGACCACTTTCTGATATGTCTATTTTAATACATTGTTTACGTACATGCATATAAGGAGAACAAACTTTATTCTTGTTTTGCTTCTTTAATTTTGTAGCAATTGCACAATCGTAACATCATCTCGCAACATCAGCTGTGGAAAGTACAACCCCATACTAATTGTGAGCAGTACGGGTTAGTGTGATTTGTTTATTACTATAGTGTGCTGGTTAATTTGTGGAAAGGCATCCAATCAATCAATCATTCGCAGGTATCAAAGTCATCCAATGATGTAAAATGAATAAGGTGCATGTACATAATATGAATCATGATAATGGTGGCTGTATGTAACTTATGGCTTGTTTATTTACTAATTGTAGAACGTAAGAACGTGTTGACCAAATCCATTCTTTCTTGATCATGGCCATCACACCCGATAGATAGTTTTTTTTTACCACATGCACAGTACACACAGACGTTAAAGGGAAGTCTTCTCTGTAACCTCCCCGATCGAAGTCAGCTATCCATTTTACACCTGAGTGAAGTGAGGAAAGTCGTGTAAAGTGCCTTTTCCAAGGCAACAGCCAAGTATCAAACTCGGGACCTCTAGATCCCCAGCCAAACGTTCTTACACAACACACGGCGCCGATTATACTAAGGAGGTGTTTGCACTGTATCATTTTTCTCTATTATATATATCTTTCACAGCAAGACGCCGCTCTTTTAACACCACAGTAGTGACCAACACCTCCATCACGGTGACGTGGCCAACCTATACACAACAGAACCGAGCAGTAGCTCGCAAGGGCAACATAACATTCTACTATTACAAGGTAGAACACCTTTCTCGTTAACCAAATGCAGACTGGGGGTGTAAGGGCTGTATGTGTGTGGTGGGTGTTTGGTTAAAAGTGCCTTCGCCAACTTTGACTTATAACGTATAATTCCAAACGCCTTAAGCCAGGACAACTGAACTTGGTGACTTTTCCTAGTTGACAACGAATTACAACAAATAGAGTAAGTTCATTTTTTTTCCTTTTTACATGGTAACGGGTTTCTGAAAGGCATATTTTACCAAAATCACTAATTTTTGTTTTGAAACAGAAGGCTAATCTAAAACTGCACTTGATTTTATATATCTCTAATATTTAACCTATCTTAAGGTGATGTTAAAAATTTATAATGTATTGATAATTTATGTAATATGATGTCGTAATTGGTCAAAATCCAAGATGGCTGACAATACCATGATGTGAAAAGTATAAAATCAGCATATTTTCACCGGGTTTTCACCACTACTTAGTATTTTCTTACAAAAACAATCATGTAAAAGTCTTTAATCCGTTTTCATGGGATTTTATAGTTATATGTTGATAGAAAATGTTTCCCAAGGCTGTTACGGTTGATTATCAAAGATGACGGATTAAAAGTGATAGCTAAAATGCATATTTTGTGACGTCATTTTGACGTGATTGTTATGGCCTTTGGCAACAGAAGTATTATAAGACTTAAACATTGATAAGAAACTCTTTATTGTTAAGGGGGCACACCCCAGTTTATTTGGGGTTTCAAATAAAGGCGGCACACCAACAAGTCTAGCCACCATCTCTTTCAGGGAATTATCCTGAAGCAAAATAACTGTATATGGGGTGAGAGGATATTCCTTCAGCTACAAGATCAACTAATTTTCGATCCTTCAACTTCTCTAATTTTGAAAAATTGTAGGGAAACACATGTTATTTTCAGGTCAAAAATTATGCACAATATCGGGCATTTTCGCATTGGATAGAACAGATGAAGAAGATTTTTCCGGCAAGTACGACTGATACTGCCAGAAAGGGAATATCTAACGAGTAATCCAGCCAATTATAAAGAAAATTCTAGTACTACAGTTTTTTTAATCATACACGGCGCGCGGCATTGCAACTTGGCTTAACACAGCGCTTCAGAGGTCAATCTTGGTCACGGGCCTGTTAACATTCAGGCGTAGGAATATCCCGGAAGTAAGCCAAAACACAATTTGCACCGAAAAAACATCATTCTCTACGCTTTTCAGCCATGTTAAGATTTAATATCATTTCGCAGTAAATATTGAGAAATTCCAACTCAAACATGGACCCTCGGAAGCATTTCGTCACCTTCTTGTCGCGCACTACCAAGGACCCCTGTCGCGGAAGAACTGGGATGTGCACCGTTAACTTTTGTGTAATATATATTTAGGTATTATGGGAATTCCCTATGTCAGCCAAAATATCAATTAAATACATTTTGTCTAATGTGGATGCTCTTAAAACGAATGAGATAATTTTGGAGCACGTGCAATTAACAATCAATGAGATTCTATTCTGTTTATGTTATGTTGAATAAAACAATAACAAGTGGAATTTAATAAAGTACAAGTTAGACCAATAACATCTGTTAGTTTTTTTATCAATATGTATTTGCCCTGAAGCTGGACGCTTCACCACATGAGCCAGAGACCAACTCTCCACTGGTCATCTTTAACGAGACTATGACGGAGGGAACGTTGGTTGGACTCACTCCCGGGAAGGAATATCAAGTAGGTATACAGTACTATAATTACGAACATGAAGCCATTTATTTCTATAAGTACAGTGTATTTATATAATGAATAAAGGCATGCGCTACGTACACTCTGTATGCTATGGTCGTTCTTTTGAGAGGAGGATAGTTCGTTGGCCTCCCTACAGGTTTCTTTTGTTAAGTTAAAACACAGGGCGATTAAGTTTCAGGCTTTGAAGAAGAATGATTAAAGAAGGGGTTGGAAAATTGTCCTGTTTTTTTGGTACGTCGATAGCTGTAGTGATAGTTGATAGTTATTATGCAAATAAGAATCTAATTTGCATTATTCAGGAAATTTTATCATCCTACTCCGTTTTACGAGGATGAAACAGAAAGTAATTATAATGCAAGTAGCTTCATAACATACTCTTAACCCTCAAACCACCGTACCTTTTTTGTGACGTAGATTACCGTATGGGGTCAAAACTGACCCCAAAACGTTTTGTACAAATACAGTTTTTTGTGTGACTCTTTTTGTGATTTGTATATATGTATAGTTTCATTAATCAATGTGGGGCAGTCTGACATGATTAGATGAGAATATTTCTAGCTCATTATCATAATTTATGCAAAAGATCATGAGGACCACATTTTGCACCAATGCTATTCAGACCGGAAAGGAGGTTTTTGATGCCATAACCAACTCTAGTGCCGTATAGCGCCTGAATGGCTTTTGTTAGGGCCATGAAACTTGGTATTTTTTTAGAAAATGTTGAAAGCAAACATTTTCAGTGATCAATGTGTGTTCATCATTTTTCATGTTGCCATGGCAACGGAATTCTGACAGACATATTTATTACGAAATTTTCTAATTTTGTATCAAACATTTAAGTTTTAAGGTTTTCTTAGCAAATAGCAGTTTTTTATCACATCTTATGAAATTCAACGTAAATTTCATGACTCAATATTCATAATTTATGCTAATTTGATGACGTCATCAGGCAAAATCCAAGATGGCGGCCGAGATTATCTAGATGACGTCATAATGTCGTCATATAACATGATAATGGCTCAAAAGTTGTTACAATAATTTTGGCTTACATGTACATCATTCTCTGAAAATTTCGTGATCCTACGATAAGTAGTTAAGGTGTGGGTCGCAAAAGTTTGTTTAAAAAAATGCTGCGGTCAGTTTTGACCCCACTGGACCATGCATAAACTTTCCAGGATAACTTAATAAACAATGAGCCAATCTCGGTAAAAACGTATAAGAAGTTATAGGACATATATACAAACAAACTCCTAAAAGAAAATTTGTTTTCGACAAGAAATGCCATAATGGCGCACATCGATATTCGCCTGGGGTCAGTTTTGACCCCATACGGTGGTTTGAGGAATGAATTGAAATTTGGCAGAAAGGTGGATGCACACGCCCTATTAAGATTGAAATATCTACGTAGAGATTGGGATTCCGAACAATTGCCGATGGTCCAAGCACAGATCGTGATCGGAGTTTCTCCTAGGACAGACTGCGATCGGCATCTGGCACAACCCTGGCACAATCAGTGTTTCTACTAGTAGAGCCTGCAATCAGGATCTGTCCTAGGACATACTCTGATTGAAGCTCAAATAATTTAATGATGAAGGATACAGACTGCGATTTGGATCCGTCCTAGGTCAGACTCCGATTCTAGTACAACAATCTACTAGGAGAAATTCTGATTAGATCAATATATGATGAATCATTGCACAACTAACATTTCAACCAGTATTCAGCATACTACCTGTATTTCAAACTACTGTTAGTTTTAGGTGAATTAGTTTGTTATTTTTAAGAGATACATTTCATCTCAATTTTCAGATAAAGAAATTTCTGATAATTTGATGATATGTAGAAGGTACCAAAAGGTGATTGATCTCTAGCTTCATCTATATCCATCTCTCTCTATCGATCAAAACACCCGTAACTACCCTCAACATTTTGTTTCAGGTTCAACTGTTATCAAGTGGGGACACACATCTGGTTGTCGAACCAGATCATCTTATTTATTCTTTCTTAACAACCGACATAATTGCTACAGGTTTGTAAACTACATGTACCGTGTAAAACAACGTTATTCATTTTATCCAGAATTATTTTCAAATCAATGTCTGCGTATTTGTCATTTGAGTAGCTATATGATACACTGTTGGGATCAATCCTCCATTTGGTCGGCATACACCAAATGTAAGTTCTTTTATTTTCAGACCCATCTCCTGCAGAAGACGTCTTAATTTCCGAAATGAGATCGACATCTATGACTTTGAACCTGATACCACCGAACATAGGATTTGTAGACCTGTTCCAAATACAAGCAACTTCGTTAAAGCATTCAAGGTAAAGAGTAAAACTAGTTCTATTCAATTGTTGTTAGAATAGCGTAGAAACGGTCAAGCTGGAAGATGTATGAAAAGTTTTTAAATTTAAAATGTTGGAATATTTTTTGCTTTCGATTTAGGTTCAGAAATAGTTTCAGAAACGGAAAACAATAATGCAATATGTTAACGAATGGCGGCATACACCTATTATAACAAGCTAGTCCATTAAAAAAACGAAATATAAAGAGTGGCAGCAAGAAAGTACTGTTCCACCTTATTAACGATAAGAATTCCAACATTTCAGCCCACTTGTGGACGTGCCTTTCCCAGATGGGAACCCACCAAGTGTCGAAGCGTACCTCTCCAATCTGCAGCCTGAAACAACTTACAATCTGTCAGTCACAACTGTCGCCAAAGGCAAAAGGGGCCAGGCTAAAGTAGTCACCTTTACGACAGGTAAGACCTTGGTAGCTTTGGAGCTGTCTTTGAACCTGACTATTCTTGCAATTGTAACCTTTCTTTCGTGATTCTGCACGATGGAATAGTGATTCATGGACACTCCCACGCCTTTGTGAAACCTAAGACGAGAAGAAAATCTTGTGAGAATGCCCGTAAGTTTGTCGGTGATTGTTACCCTCGTTTTCGCCAAATTCACGTAATTCCTCGTCAAATTGTAATCTCGCGAGAACAGATTTTGCAATGGCGCCAAAGTTCGAAGAGACACTATTCTCTACTCGTTTGTGTGTGTTGAGTCTCGTATTCATTTCTCATCCTGGTTTAATCATCATTTGGAATTATTTCCAGAGCCTGTTCCCGTCGATCCAAAGGTTGTGGGTTCGGTCACAAGTGTCGCTGTGGTCGCTGTCATTGCAGCTATCTTCTGCACTGTACGGATAGTCAAGCGACTAAAATACAGGCTGGACCCGGCACAACTATTCAAGGACGTTCTTGAGGTAGGAAGCGGTCGATGTTGTCCTTTTTACAAATCCAGATTTCTTTATTCTTCTTAAGCGATATGTAAGTAACGCTAGATCACAATTATCCATTTGGTAACCTATATCTGTTGTTTTCAAGAACAGGGTATCTAAGGATATCTAGTCAGCGACGGTGGTTTCAAACTGCAATATTTAAAAAATACATATTGTGTACTGCAAATTGTTTTCACAGTCCGTCGACTTGATATCCCTAAAGACGTGTTTGTAAAGACAACGGATATAGGTTACCCCGCGAATAAAGGTTAGTAGCGTTACTATGTATTACTACATGCTGTTAACCAGGACATAGTCGGGTCTGAGAAGATGGAACCATGGCTGAAGAACAGAAAGGATCTACACCTTGAGAACCTAATCGGCGAGGGAGAGTTCGGTCACGTGAGGAAGGGCTTGCTGAAGGAAAAGGGACAGCAGAACATCATTGTAGCTGCCAAAACGCTCAGGTTAGTTTGATTCGGGCTATCATAAATTTCGCAGTTTATACCCGGTAAACCGAACCAACATGTGTGGTGGGTTCTTTTACGTTCTCTTGGTGTGGCTCTTCTCTCCTCAAACGCGTGATTTCAATTCAACGTCTTTTCAGATTGACGCCCCTCACCAAAGCTTGGTACTGTATGTACTCGTTTTCATCTGTAGTGAGTGAAAAGAGGAACGTTTTGTAAATTGCATTCCCCAAAGGCAGAACTCCTGGGCTTTGAGACAGACACTCTGCAGTTGTGTTACACCACACCGCAACTCAACGCTTCTTCACATTAATACAACATCATACCGTAACATGTAAACAAATTTATAAAGGACACAGTCTGTTACTTCATAAGGCATCTTTTCCCTTTTTTTTCACGTTTTGTATCTAGAGTGGACCGAGCCAACGAGATCACCTACCGAGACTTCGCGAAGGAAGCGAGTCTGCTGATAGAAGTCAACGATGATGGAGGTCACGTGAACATCGTCAGTCTGATCGGACTAGTCGTTGATGGGGAGAGGAAGAAAGGTACCAGAGACTCGTTCTTCTTCTACCTTAATGTTTCGACAGGTTGTGATTCATGTTAGGTTCGTTGCAAGATAATAGTCATTTTCCTTCTGCAACCAGACGTGAAGATATTGAAAAAAAAGAAAAGGCTAGCAAATGAATCTAACCCAAGACAAATCAATGAAGAATCTACACCAAGACAAATCCATAAATCCATAGTTTTTCAAAAATACATCCTTTCTTCTCAGATCCCCGGTACATCCTTGTAGAGTACGCCGAGCCAGGAGAGTTGCTCTGGTACTTGGTTGGCATCCAAAATAACCGATACCAGGCCGACTTCCCGCCGGGCTTAGGACGACAGCTCACCGAGGTGGCTATCGACATCGCCCGGGGAATGCTTGAGCTCAAACACCGAAAGGTACCTTAAGCCAGATTTCTTCTTAAATTGTACTCTTTATAACTTTTCACGTAACGTCGATGGAAGTTAGACATCCGGGTAATAAGATACGTCAAAACGCAGTTACTCAAGCACCTGGATATGATTTGGAAACGACCAGACGTTTCAACTACATGTAGCATCCACTAGTTTTCAGCAGTGACACTGAAAAGATCTTGTTGGAGAGAATTTTAATATCCTAGTTGTGAATTGATAGGTACAAGAGATCCAGTTGGATAACAGTTTTATCCTTACTAATAGTCAATATGCACTTAATGTGCCGCTGACTTTGTGCTTTGAGAAAGGCACTTCACACGATTTCCCTGACTTTACTTCTGTTTGGGCCGTAACTTGGACAGGACGTTGAACGGAGGCAATATGCATGTACATGTACAGTTTATGAGGAGAACCATACCTCGAGCACATAAAAGTGTCCAAGACACTTATGGAAAAAAGGGTAGTGACTCTTTCCGGTTTTAGTGGATCAAATGAATCTGACTTTTACGCCCTATCCAATGCAAATCTTTAGTTTTACACCATAAGGCGGTTTACTAAGTATGCAATACAGGCAACAGCCTAACCGTTTGTGTGGTTCCCCTATCAGATCACCCACCGTGACCTGGCGTGTAGAAACATCGTCCTGTCCTCTCCTGATGGTCCTGCCGGACGGCTGGTCGCCAAAATCTCCGACTTCGGACTGGCACGTGACGTGTACGTGACCACACAGTACATGAGGCATCCTTTGGTAGGTGCTAATTTTTCTTTGATTCATCTATGTAATCTATAAATCTATGAAGATATAGAATACTTAGTATATTACGTAAACAAAAAGCTTGATATTAATTTTTTTCAACATAATACATTTAAGTTTTCCGGAAATACACTTTTCCGTTGGTTCCTGAGCCAAGTTGAGCCAACACAATTATATTGCGGACGTCAAAATTACGTCATACACTTTAATTTGTATCATGTCATGAATGTGTCGGATTTCTTTAAAAAATTATAAAAATTGATATATGGCTACGTCAATCTCTGAACATTTGGTAGTTATAGTATAAGTCATTCAAGAGTTACAAGAGTTAGGAGGGGCCGTAAAATGGTCTATCTATGGTCAAAATGAAAAGGAAACCGTAAATAGGATGTTCGTTGTTCACTAACCTTATGTTAACTTTACAGAAAATATCTGAAGCTTCAATTTTCATTTATCTGAGAGATCTTTATTTGGTCTTGTCAAACACGATAGGTCCGTCCCGATGTTTTAATATGTTGCGTTTCTTTTTAGACAAATGTACTGCTCCCGATCAAGTGGATGGCGATAGAGTCTTTGCTGGAGGGTGTTTACAGCTGTAAGAGTGACATGTGGGGGTTTGGGGTCGTCTTGTGGGAGATAGCCACTTTGGGTAAGTGAAGAGGTCAACAATCACATTTCTGATAATAAATTTCAACAAGTCGGTTTGCCTATTGTAATATGAGATGTCATCATCGAACTTAATCGAAAAGAAGCCGATAACAAATGGTATACATCCAGACATTATCTTGCGTTGGTATTACTTTAAAAGACACAGTATACAGTCTGAATATAGCAACTAATGCCCCTAAATACTTATTGAAACTATTCTTGAAAGTTTGCTTAAGAAAACATTATGCAAGTTGTGTGTGTGCTTGATTTTCGACCTCATATTACATTGTTAAAGATATCACATCAGTATGGAACCGTAGCGTAACAGAATATACCCATTGTTTTCACATTCGCAGTTGTTAACCCTTTGTAAAAGACTTCCCACATTTGATACTTCTAGGAGGAACCCCTTATCCCGAGGTGTGTGGCTATGAGACCTTGGTGACGAGACTGCGCCGAGGGTTCCGCCTACAGAAGCCGAACGGCTGCTCAGATGAACTGTAAGGAAACGGCAATCACTGTTTCTCAGTTAAATTGTATAGGAGACACTCACCACTAAAATGTTTTTTTATTTTTATTTTTTTGTCCCTTCCCATTCACAGAAATCCAGCTATCAAACTTAACTTTAATGTATTTCTTCTTGCAGCATTTTCTTGAAGTAAGACTCTTCTTCGACAACTTTATTTTCTTAAACAAAATAGCTTTTTGGGCCTAAAATCATTGTAACACTGTAAGAAATGCTTAGTACCTAAGTTGTGCTTGTTTTAAAGTGTAACAATCGTTTTTTAGAAAGAAATTCTCGATGTAAGTTCCAGACGAAAAAAAGCACCGAAGAAGAAGGCTGAGATTTTTAGATAACGTTTTCTTTTCTTTTCTTTTCATTAAATTTGAATGTAGATATGAACTCATGAACCTGTGCTGGTTGGATGACCCGGATGTAAGGCCCACGCCTGACGTGATTGAAAACAAGTTGGAAGAACTGCTTCACCAGGATAAGGTATACAAATAAATATGTATTTAAATCGATTATATTTGCTGTTATTTGTTGCAAGTTTGGTCTTGAAATGTTATATATTATATCAAAATCACAGATGAATAAGTACTGTCACATCGTGAATAAAGGTTTAAAGTAGCTTACCTGATGAAGAAGTAAATTTACTATAACTAATTTGCAAGGTAATTACGCATATTTAATCAGAGCTTTTCGGTTACCTTGCGGATTTACTTGGTCATCTTGTTAACCTAACGAATATGTGAAACAAAATGGTAAATTACATCTTATTCCCAGAGGCTCTGTCTTGTTGCCCTCTATGTACAACTACATAACAATGCAACTCACTCAACATTGAAAACACCAAGCGCTGCTAGATCTGCCTGACTGTATCGGTCAATTGAATATAGATGTCCCAACACTACAAATTGTTATAGAGAATTGCTAAACTTTCATTCCAACACAAAGATAATGTAGGGACTTACCCCTACTTAGCTATAGGGGTAAGTCCCTATATTATCTTTGTGTTGGAATGAAAGTTTAGCAATTCTCTATAATGTATTCTACCAACACAGATGAACTTTCATCCTACTACAAATTGTTAAAAAGCCGCAAGTCTCTTTCTGGCCACCTACTCTATCTCTAATTAACGGCCAAACTCCGCCAGCTAGATATAGAAGTCAAAGTTTTTTTAAATATCTAATTTACCTAGATTAATCAGGTTAGCATTGGTATTACGAGCTATTACATGTCTGGGGTGGTGGCACTTTGGCGCATTGTGATGTTAGTTTATTTATTACCAATGGGATTTTGTCATGTGGAGCTATCAAAATAAGTTTTTGCAACTTTAGTGCAGCTCCGTTAAATTATTGTGTTCATGAGTCATATGAAAAAAATATGCATATCTTTCTATTGATACAGGCTTTCTTTCCGGAGACCTAAAACGTGGTACTGGACACAAACATGTGGATGACATGAGGACTTGTGGATGACATGAAAAGCGGCCTGCAGGCCGATTTGAGCTTTCATGAATAAATAAAGGTGCAAACAAACAAACAAACAAACAAACAAACTTTTGGGTTACTACATATGAAAGTTTTATATAGCTACCAGTGCGGAGGGCGTTTACTTTTACTCCATGTACAGATTTAAGTATGCTAATGCGCATTACTCTTAATAAAACTATGATAGACACGGTTATACTAAAGTGATGTAAGCATCGGTTTAACAGTTTTAACCAAGTCAGTTATGTTGAGTGTTGGTTTGGGAAGTTTGATACGCATTCTCTTACTAATCATGAAACTATAGTACACACGTTTATGCCACAGCATTGTAAACATTGGGTTAACACTTTTGATAGCCAAGACATGTACCTATTGTAAAGCCAATATAGGATTAGCCGATTCATTTGTTTTGTGTGTTGGTTTGAAGTTTGATACGCATTAATTACTCTTAATAACCATGTATCTATACTAGACACGTTTATATCACAGAGAATTTTTATATGCATTACTCTTGATAATCACTAAACTATATATATAGTAGGTATATAATCATGAAACTATAGTAGACACGTTTATACAACAGAAAGGTTGAGACGCATTACTCTTGATAATCATGAAACTATGGTTATTAAGATTTATCAAGATTATTACGATTATACCACAGCTTTGTAAGTATTGGTTTAACACTTTTGATGGTCAAGACAGTTAGCCATATATTGTAAAGCCAATTTAGGTTTAACCGATTCGGTTGTGTTGTGTGTCGGTTTGAAAAGTTTTTTACGCGTTACTCTTAATGATTATGAAACTATAATAGACACGTTTATACCACAGCGTTGTAAGCATTGGTTTAACACTTTTGATAGTCAAGACACATCCCTATATATTGTAAATCCAATATGGGTTTAAACGATTTAGTTGTGCTATGTGTTGGTTTTATCTAAACAATCATTTATTGGAAATTATGCATGTCACATTATGATATAAACTACTCAATTGTACTCCAGTTTGGTTTGTGTCATAATATTTTTGTAAATCTGTATTTTTCATATATTGTATTGCCATCTGAATGTAGCCCGAGTTCCATCCTCCGTAGTGACCGTGGTAAGCAAACGAAAGTATTGAGCCAGCGGTCACTACGGAGGATGGAACTCAGGCTAATCTCAACGTTGACACATCATCTGAACCGGGCTTGAATCAGAGTTGTTTTTTTCTCTCTTGAGGAAGGACGGAAGCTGGCTAAAACCCTGGATGTTGGTCTGAGTAAAATTTCACTAATGATGCTGAATAGTCACAACGGTGACATGGGATAAGTTCACCATGTATGTGTGGATGCTTCAATGAGAGCTGTCAATGCAATAAACCACCAAAAACATGTAGAGATTATTTTTAAAAAGTTCATTATTATCATTCCGATATTCCAAACTATTTTTACACTTGTCTATATTTTACATGCATGTACTTGACCAGGATGCCAGCTCCTCATAATCAACCCTCATCCCACTATTGTGCAAACGTCTAGTATCTCCTATTGTGTATCATTCCTTCCTAATGTTGAACATTGTTATCATCTGTAACATTTTAAACACCAACATAAATCGTCAACAACACTCTGGGGTTTCATTACACTCGTTTTACCTGGATACATATTGCAAATTTTGATTACTCCATTAGCTAACATATATGACTTTAGGCCACAGCAAGTAAATTTTATGGATGACATCAGCGCGCGCATTAATTTTTGCCTGATTTCAGAAAAAAAAATTATTCTGCAGGGATGGTCCACATGACGATAAAGTACCAAAATGATCAAATATGTTGTGTTGTAGGCTAATAATTGTACTAAGTCTTGTAGAAGTGACACTTGCGAGGTACCCAGGACTGTAGTTGTAGAAATGTAACTTATTGGATAGTTGTAAAAGTGACACCAATGCGGAAGCTATGAGTGTGGTTACCAACTTTGTTGGTGATGCCAGTCTACTACACTAGTGTCACTTTTACCACACCAGTACATGTGTTAAATACAGGAATAAATGCCTTGTTGGCTCTGATACCATGTTTTTTTCCTTTTAATTCTTTTTTCAACAGTCCTCACAACTTTATGGTGCCTATTTTTGAAAATGTAGCCATCTAGTTTGTTTTCACCCATCTTGTTTTTTTTTCGCCCTATCGCACTATTTTTGCAGTCTGCAAGGGATATCATAGAATTTACTTGCTGTGGCCTATAATACTAAAAAAAACGAAGGCACACAGACTAACATAATTTATATATCAAATGTAAATCATTAGAAGCATCAGTTGTCTTGTTCACATTTAGCTGTTCTATAGCCACACCGCCCATATCAGGGCTCGAAATACTACCTGCATATGCAGGTACAATTTGAGCTGTGCAGGTATTTCTGGTGACTACTTGCACCTAACCTGCAATGGTGCATGTACTGGGTTATATACATGAATGCCATCTGGTCTAGACGTTTATGGATTGTTTTTAGCTCCATTGACTGTTACCACCTATTTAGTATAAATAAAAGTAAAAGATAGCAAACGTTTCTGAACAAATTAAGTATGATCCATACTTCCTAAATTTTCAAAGTTACCTGCAAGAAAAAAGTATTTCGAGCCCTGGTTTCTTAGAAAAGTGCTGTCTACTAAGATGTGCTTTTCTGTGTATCAGCATATGCGTGTTCTCCTACGTGGAACCTCATGTGTTTTGACAACAAACACCTTTGACTTGCCTTGAACCCACACTCCCCACATGTGTAGGATCTGTTGTGCTTTATAAGGTGTGTACTCAAGTCAGATTTTCGTGCTGCAGAATAGTCACACTGGTCGCACTTGTAGGGTTTTTGTCCTATATGGGTTTTCATGTGTGAAGACAAGAGAGGCTTCCGAGTTGTTCTAAACCCACACTCCCCACACATGTAGGGTTTATCACTTTTATCATGTGTTGTTAAATGTATGTCCAGACTATATTTCGAGGCAGCAGTATAGTTACACTGGTCACACTTGAAAGGTCTTTCTCCTGAATGAGTTCTCATGTGGCGGGAAAAGTGATACTTTTTTGGTGTCCTGTACCCACACTCCCCACATATGTAGGGTTCCCTTGTGTGGGTTTTCATATGTCGGGTATGAGAAACCTATAGTTCGCCGTGTGCCCACACTCCCCACACATGAAGGGGGCCTCTTGTTCCTGCGAGGCTGGTTTTGTGTCAGGTTGAAGAAACTTCACATCACACTTTTCCTGCTGCAGGCCGATGGCCACTACTGTTGTCCCAGTCTTCCTGCCGATACTCTCATTCCCAGGTTGTTCATTATGATACATCTCCTTTCCAGGATGCCCCATCTCCTTCCCAGGATGCTCCATCTCCTTCCCAGGATGCTCCATCTCCTTCCCAGGATGCCCAACACAGAGTTCCTCATTAGACAGTTCACATTTGGACTCTTTCATTTCTGATCTTACATTGCTCATTTCCTCATTTGGAGCGTCTTTTTCCTCATTTTGCTTAAGTCCAGCGTTGGTTGTCTGCTTCAATATCTTGTAAGTCTTGTACAAACGATGTCCACTTGGTAGGACTGTGAAGTAGTCGTTTGTATCCTCCAAACTGTTGTAACTCTGTTTTGTAGGATGTGCGGTTCCTTGAATGGAGTCATTTGGAACATCTTTTTCCTTGTTCAGTTGCTGTTCAATTTCGGTTGTCTGCTTTAGTATTTTATAAGTCTTGTACAAACGATGTCCACTTGGTAGGATTGTAAAGTAGTTGTTTGTATCCTCCAAATTGTTGTAACTCTCTTTTGTAGGATGTGCCATTAGTTGGGTGGAGCCAAAGTAGTCGTATGTTTCCTGGTCCTCACTGTACATTTCCTGCTCTTGTCCATCCTGCTGCCATCCAGTGTCTCCTGTCGGCTCCTCTTTGATGTGCATTGTGTTCACAGTTTGTTGCACATGAAGCTCTTCGACGGGAGGCACACATGTGAAGTCTGCCATCTCTAAAACATAGTAAACAAATATTGGTTAGAGAAAGACCAATTTCTTTCTTGCTTAACTACCAAATCAATATGACAACATGAAACCCTAACACTGTGAGGTAAAGTCAATGATAGAAATATTCTATTTCCTAGTAATTACATAGAAAGTAAATTCCCTTATTTCAGACACATAAGTAGCACTGACAAGTTTATACTCCTCATGCGTTTTGACAGACCAAATCTATACAGTCCCACATTTTCACCATTACCAAGAAGCGAGAAGAAGCCAATCTTCTGTGTTAGACAAGATTTGTGATACTTTTATATGTACATATGTTTTGACTTCTTGGGACCTGTACTTAGCTAGGTTGGGCATACTTGTACAATAAAGGTCTTCATTCATTCATTCATTATACTAGTAATCTACCATTCAGTATGCTGTGGTCCTGGTCCTGGAGCCAGTATCTGTTAAAAGTGCACAACTTCAGAACAACGTAGCTGTGATTTGGGCCCCTATGCTGTGTTTCAACTAGTCGTCCAACAGCTAATGGGAGACCATCACGGCCAGATCACCCCCAGGCAGCTTCGCCACCTCGCTGCTGATAGGCGGAACTGGAGAAGGCTTGTAGTCGCCTGCACTGCAGCCGAACGATGATGATGATGATGTTTTGTAACAAAAGAAGAAGAAAAAAAAAAAGAAGTTGGTTTTAGTTCACTAACCTTGGCCTTCAGAAACTAGGAAATAGCTTTTCTGAGGGTTATGACATTTTAGAATGTTTAGTGGGCCATTTGCTCGCACCTGAATCGCTATGTCTTTAATAAGCCTTCTCACATTAGTTAGGGCGCATGTGCGGCGACAGGAATTCTAAGGTAATATGTCAAAGGGTTAGGCACACAAAAAGTAAACAGTCCTAGTCTTCACCATTGTTTCGATTTGCACAACAATGTCCAGACGGGTTTTGTTTTCTTTTTGTGTGCTTTACCTTTTGACATATTACCTAGAATTCCTGTCGCCACACATGCGTCCCAAATAATGTGAGAAGGCTTATTGCTGCACTAAGATGTCATGAAGGTACTTTCCTGTCACGTTGACCAACTCCAAAGGGACAAATTCATATCAGGCTAAGAAAAATGCGAGCACTGATGTTACTTGCAGTGAGCTTATATACAACGCTCTACTAGTGCATGACAGCTCCATATATGCCCCCCTCCCCATCGAATGTTGATCGCAAACACGCCACTAATTTTAATTTACAGCTAAACGAGCAGCAACTAATAAACATCAAGGACAACGACATGTTCTTACCTGTAGGTCTATGGTGGTTAGCGGTGCCCACGACGTATGAATGTCCGTAAAAATCGTGTCACTTTGGAGAATTCGAAGGTGACGAAAGAAACCAAACAAAATGGCCGTGAGCTTACATACGGGTCAGGGGTTAGAGGTCAGAAACCTGGTACTCATTTGACATGGGTAAAACAAGATCGCCGAATAACGATGAACTTTATTGGTTTTGTCCGTTGCCTATTTGTATTACTAATTTTTTTACATGATTTTGAACACAGCAGTTGAAGTAGAAAAAAAAATAAATAAAAAACGTATTTTACTTATTATGTTTACTTGAGGTCTTTGGGTTAGGGTTGGACTTTCGGCTCTTTCAACATATTTTATGTGCTATTTGCTTCATGTACAGCATTTAGTTCAGAAGTAACAGGTACTTTTCGTTACAGTTTTGTATCTTTACTCATGTTATTTACGATTATCAATTTTGTATATATAGTTGGGGCACTAATATACGTCAATAAACAAACAAACAAACTCGAGTGCGTTACCACAACGTCTGCAATGGTCTCTTAACTTGAAATAATGAGAAAAATAATAACCCGGCATGAGAGCTGATAAGCGCAAGCTCGATTCACATTTAGAATTCAAGTCGCTGCTACAGCAAGAAAATGGTTTCAATCAACACCAATCTTTTATAAGTGATAGTCTTTTATACCTGAGATTAAACTCAAAATACTAGGTACACTTAAAATTATTTATTTTGACAAATCTTTATCTTAGCCGAAATAAGGCCACAATTGTTCATATATCTGCATATCTTACACCGGTAAGGAAGATCTCTTCGCTCAATTTTGTCCTGAGTAGTACAATGTATGTAGCTTTATGTATTGTACGGTCTCCAACGCCTACTACAAAGAAAACAGACAAAATCAATCACTCTCTATGCAGATGAGCCATTCGGTAAAACCAGACAATTCATATCAGTGCTAAGATTCAAGATGCTTCGTTGTTCCGACAGGGGTTATCTGACATATTGTTTTTTTTAGTAATATGCCACATGTTTCGTCATAATTTTGTGGATTTGTAATCATTTTCCGTCCAAGTCTCTCTTGATGAGCAAAACATTGTTTTGTGCAAATATAGCATGTGTCTATGAATTTAGAATTCTAACTGGCTTTGAACTTCCCTCACTGAGGTTTTGAAGGTGTACAAGGTCGATCGCGCCCATCTTCTTTCTATAGCCTTTTGGCCACACAGTTGTGTATGGACTACGTCAGGCTGCCTAGGGGATTAGAATTAGCCGACATATTTGTGTTTTACATTTTGATAACTTTAGAACTATTTTATGAAGACTCTAGAAGTACGGCTTCGGCTGGTTAAAAAGTTATGTGACTGATAATGATGATGGTATATAGGTACGGCTTTTGTTAACTTTTATTCTAAAAGAATTTATATTTTTTCTCTTTAAAAAGAAGACGATGTAAACCGGCTTAATTCGGAGTGCTACCATCTACGTTCTACATGAACGTATCGCTACTATCTCAATTTAATAACAGTTTCTTCTGTGTAGATAGATTAGTGAAACTCATTCCAATCTTTGGTATTTTTTTCCACATTTCCTATAGCAATGATTAGACACAATGAATACCATTTCAAAAGTTTGACACCAGGACAACTCTTTAGCATCTCTGTTCTGAATTGAAAATCTATAGGCATACGAGTGTTAATCGTAAACATTCCCATATGAGGGGCGAATTCCATGCTTTTTTTCCCTCGATTTATCTCTTATGAAACAAGATTCCTCTTGATTTCTTCCAGGTTATAATACTTTAAACTTTTCAAGACAATCTGCCTATAGATTATTGTTAGTATGAACCAAACATACATGTACAAGTAGCTTCAGTGACGCATTGTGTCGTGATCTTGAAATAAATAAAATGTAAATAACCTTTAATTTTACACTTAGACATGACAAATAATGTACAGATGAAAACCCTAATCTGCAGAAAAGCCGATATTTCAATTTACAGTACATATTGTATAAGCACACACAAACGTAAACACCATCGCTTAGCCTGATGTTAAACAGAAATAGATGCATAAACTCAACCCTGCGGAAGGACATAGCAACTGCTACTTCATCAAATCATCAACTCCGAATTGATATATAGTCAAACCTCTACAAGAGACCCTGTGTACTACATGACCATCATGATATTGATATACAGTCATAACATATAAAAGAGAGCACCTCTACATAGGGAATACCATGTCCTTACAAATATAGTCAACACTTTATAGTAGTACATGCACCTGGCTATTGATATACAGTAAATTTTTACAAGTAACCGCCTTCACATAAGGACTACCTGGCTATTAATGTGAAGTAAAACCTGTACAAGTGACCACCTCTAAAAAAGACATGAGAAATGATATAAGCCAACCTTGTAAAAGAGACCACCTCTACATAAGGACCACCTGGCCATTGATATACAGTCAAACCTGTACTAGTCACCACCTCTACATAAGGACCACCTGGCCATTGATATACAGTCAAACCTGTACTAGTCACCACCTCTACATAAGGACCACATGGCCATTGATATACAGTCAAACCTATACAAGTGATCACCACTATATGAGGACCACATGCGGCCATTGTTGCACAGTAAATCGTATATAACGGACCACTTCGCAATTAAGATAAGTCAAACATCTACTTTGGTAAAATCTGGTCATATAATGTGTACAAATGAAAAGACAAAAAAGTGCTCCATAGCGCTGTGTTATAAGAAAACCCTTTCGGGTGCATAATTAACGTCTGTACTTCTGACTTCTGATACTTGTTGTTTTTTTCTAAATCATGTTTGTAGGGCCTGATGTTACCATCATGGTGATGAAGAGAGGCCCATAGCGATAACTGTAGCAGCATCTCTTCTCCCTAAGTCAGAAACATCAAGCTTAAGCAAGCTTGACTTCACTGACTCAATAGGCGAAGCAGGGGTTACGAGGCTGCTCGGGAAATTCCCTACCCCATTTTGGCCGGAATGGTCGCACATGTGGCGGGTTCTTTTACGTGCCCGGGGTGTGGCTCTCCCCAAACACGGGACCTCCATTTAACGTCCTATCCGAGGGACGACTCATTTTCACTTGAGTAAAGTGAGGAAAGTCGTGTAAAGTGCCTTTCCCAAGGGCACAAGACCGGCAACACCGCAGGCGGATTCGAACCGGCGACCTCTCGGTCACGGGCCGAATACGCTACCACTGTGCTACACGGCCCCTGTTGTACAGTCAATTGGGAAAGAAGATATTTGAATTTGGAAACTTTGGACACGGCGAGGGCCAATTAAAATCCCTGGTTGATATTTTCTACGGTCTTAGAATTTCACCTTGGTCTCTTTATTAAAATGTTTCACAACGAAATGCGTTGATCAAGCTTCGACATCCAGGTTAAATAATATGAATTACTCAAAATGAATTAGTCAAATGGATATGTCAGAGGCTCTAGACGGCAATTATCAGTGGCAAAGAGAAAATAGTGAATTGTCAATAAGTCTGAACATAGACCAAACAACGTCTCTCAGGTAAAACTAGTATGTGAATGTGTCATGTAGCAAAAAGGCGTGTGTCTCGCATACTGAAGAGCTTTAAATGTGACCTGAAAAGATGGTTACGGTTGAGTCCAAAATGTTAGTCACCACCAACTGCCCATCCGGTCCCACAGCGATACCCCACGGCTCTGTAATGTTCGCTACAGTACAGACAAACTCCCCACGGCTTGTGAACTTGTCTACCCTGTTGTTGTCACGGTTCGCCACGATAATGTGACCCGAGGGGCCAATGAGAATATCTCTTGGGGATTTTAATTGGCCCTCGCCGTGTCCAAAGTTTCCAAATTCAAATATCTTCTTTCCCAATTGACTGTAGAATTTAACACTTTGGTGGCCTGTCAGCAGGATATTTCCTTCGTTGTCCGATATGACTCCATAGATTCGCACGTTTCGTTTCTTAAAACTCGCTTTAAAACTCCGAACGAGAGAGCCATTTGGCTGGAACATCATTACAGTATCTCCGTCCCCCACAATAACTTTGTTGTTGCGCACGTCTATCGCAATGACGGGATGGTGATAACTACTCTTGACTGGTACATCGAACTTCTCTATAGGCAGGCCGTCCTTTCGGTACTGTACAACACATGCACTTAATAAAACCCTATTCCCCACTACCCACAGGTAGCCGGGTTTCACATCAATAGCAACACTGATAGGATACATTCTTCCATTTTCACCCGGCAGTTCCGTTGGAAAGAGGCGCAGATATGTCCCATTTATGCTGAAGACTTGGACCCGCTTGTTGATGTCATCAGTCACAAATACCTCATTATCAGCTGACACAGCCACTCCGTAGTTACCTCTAAATTTTCCAGGTTCTCCTCCTTTCCCACCAAAGGTGATCTTCTGCATCTTTCTGTGATGGTTTTCTGCAAAAAAGGAAAAAGAATTGTGTGTGTGTTCTATACATTGACGTGTACGTGCAAAAGTTGGAGTTGGATGTCGGTAGTGGGTACATGCCACGATTACTGCTTAGAGAAGGTTGAAGGGACAGGTGTATAGAGCTTGCTCAACTTCCCCGTGCATATATAGAGAGAGCTTCCGTAATTCTTTCTCCAGACATTCTTCCCTGAGCAAAGATATGTGAAGTTTCGTGCAAGGCTCACCTCGTTGTGACCTGCTAGAGACTGCCCCTGGTGTGGGCTAGCTATAGACGTGTAAAATCCAGGGGAACGGGTAGCCTCCAAAGCCGCTGCTGTTTTCTATTTAATTATTTGCAAACAAATTGCTGCCAGTCTCACCTTCAGGTTCAAGTTTCATCCTTGGGTCACCTTCAGGTTGTTCGCTATTAGGGACTGCCATTGTTGTGGGGCTAAAGGTACTATCCATTGTAGCTGCCGGTTGCATATAGTTTTCTGCAATAAATAATAAAATCATATCCAAAAAATTCAAGACCATAATCTTGTTTAGTGTCAAATATCTAGATGCATAGTAAATCAAACTCTCTCAAACTTAATCTATTCAAGTGTACAGACTTATATAAACTTTAATGTTAGTCTTACCTCCATGCTGTGGACTGTTGGAGACTGCAGGCGGCGTGGTGACCCTAGAGGGGTCAGATGTAAAGGTAGTATCCAATGTTGCTGCCGGCTGTAGGTAGAGGATTACCTTGTCATTACTTCATCCAGTAACAAAGCGTCTTACCAAAGCAATGGCGAATTTTGACAGATGTGAGCCACTGTCAACTGTTGCGCGATCAAGCATAATTGTCCTTGTTTCATCCTAATAAATTCCAAGCCAAGGCCAAAATTGAGTCAAACATATCTCAACAACTTGCTAACAAAGCAGCTAAAGCTGAAGGACGAAATCTTACCGCTGGAGTGCTGGTATCAAAGAATAACAAGAGAAAGACTCCACCGGCGATGAACAGACCAAGGACTGTAACCGCTCTTACAACTGAGCACACCTGCTGACGTGTACATTCTAAAAAATGCAAAATATATATCGGAACATTCCATGTTCAATTGATTTTTGACTAAGTTTTAAGGCCGTTGTATAAAAATGCATTCTCATAAACAATCAACAAATTCGAAAGTATTATGACAAAGAAATTGTCCACAAAGGTTGGACATTTAAGCTCGGTATAGCTTCACAAACAGAACGCTCTTTGTAAAAGATCACTTGATGTCATATTTTATCACGTAACTGTAAGTCAAGCTCCGCCTTGCATGCAAAATCAAGAGATTAACCGATCGCGAATGGCTTGAAATATCATCATCGTCATCATATAGATGCATCTTACCGCAAGCTGCAGGATGCTGAACGTTTGGCACGAACATCGGATTTTGATGAAGAACATTCGGTACATGTTGCCTTTCATCACTAACAAGATCAGGAGGATTTTCGTCATCGCTCGATGGGTTTGTCAAGACACCAATGTTGATGCTACACGAAGCCGCTGGCACACAGTCGAGTGCCTCAATAGGAGTTTCGTCGTCAATCTTGTATCTAACAGAATATGGTTGGATTTGGGTGTCGCTATCATTGTAAGCTGACTCGACAATTCCTTCTTGGTATTTAACAGCATAGGGCTGGGCGACATCACAGCTGTATGGCTCGACGGCAGGTTTTCTGAAAGGTTTAAGACACCTAACAGCACATGGCTGGAGGCAGCGATTGTTGCCACTGTTTACTCCCTCAACGACACTTTCCTCATCACCATCTTTCTGACGTGTAACATCATACGGCTGGATGCAAAGACTGCCATCGCTGTTAGCTGGTATAAATGTGACCTCATCACCATGCTGACGTCTATCAGCTGATGACTGTGGGCAGCGGTTGTCATCGCTGTTATCTGACTTGAAGGTGGGTCTAGGGCTGACTTTCAGCTCGTTGGAGCTTTGCAGATACATCGGATTAGGGTTAACGTTGTTTGGAGAAGGGTCCACGGTGCTTTGTGTGTACGTCAGGTTAGGAGTAACGTCCATTGTGCTTTGTGTGTACGTCGGGTTACGAGTAACGTCGTTTTGAGGATGGTCCTTGGTGGTTTGTGCGTACATCGGGTTCGGATTCCTCGTTTCTGTGTGCGCGTGACTATCATTTCTAATAAAAACTGAAGTATTAGAGTCATTCTCGGATGTGACAGACCATGCCAAGTTCATGTAGCCATTGTGGCTACTGTTGGACGCTAATATTGTGGCTTCTGTTTTCGTCTCTTCAGAAGATTTCTTCGCGTACCTACCATCTTCCTTGCATATGTATGGAATGGCGTACGTGTCAAAAACACCAGGGCTGGTATCGATGGCTTGTCTGTTCTCAGCTACAGCATCGCTCTTGGTAGACAGTTTTTCATCAGGGATGTGGGGATCGATATCTTCTTCGGGTTGCATGGCGAGAGGTTGTCCAGCTTCTGTTCTTGGTTTTGTTGTACTGCCGCTTAAGAAGTCTTTTCTGACGACATTTGGCATTTTGTCAGAATGGCAGTCTTCGGCCATGGCTCAGATACTTGAATATGTGATGTAAGGATGAAGTGTCTGCCTGTAAATCAGACAGCCCCAGTTCTGTGGTCTTTTTCCAAAGTGTCAAGCCTTCCCGTCTCTTACTTTCACTTCATTGACTATCACGAGCGTCGTAGACTTAAATGCTGTATGGCTATGTGCACTGTACAGTATGATATTCACCGCCCACTGAAAAAAGCTCTATGTCGTCAACGGGTAGACTAAAACAATTCATCTCTATGTAGATGAAGCAGCCCACGAGTCATATGATGCTACCAGACAATTTAGATCAGTGCTAAGATCTGAAGTACTTTAGGTTCTAGCTGGGGGTGTAGCTGACATGTTGCTCTTATACTTATAGTTCTTTTAACTGTTTATCCCTATTGACCTGCTACAAGTATCTTTACTAACTTGAGGTTGTGGAGTCATTAAAGTCCCTTTTTTTTGTGTGTGGAAGTATATGTTAGTGAAAATGTTTAGTGAATGGAACATTGGCTGTATGGATGCGATTATGATAAGTGTACAGATTATATTTTTAATGTAAAACTGTGCTAAAGGTTTGTTCATTTGTGGTCCCAAAGAAGAAATATCTACCATGCTAACAATTTACACCTTTGATTTGTTCATGGAGGACACACGAAAATTTAAATGCCCTAAGAATAGTACATACGAATGTGTTTCTACTCCGGATTGGTAAAAAAAAATATGCTATAAATTTGTATCCTATACATTGGTAAGTTATCTTTAAGTTGTCATTTTTACTTTATGTGACGGAAGCTATCCTCGACGAGAATAACAGATATTTTGCTATTTTGTACTTACGGTGAGGCTTCTTGAATCGGTTCGCACTCAGTCGTACAACTGATCTTGAGTCTTACTCTGGGCCGAGACAGTAGATGTGCAGGCGTCCAAACGTATTGAATAAAGAAATTGGGCATTAAACACTGTGCTCTCAAAAGAGGGCACATAATAATGGTCACAAGATGGGAGCTAACTTTGATATGATAGCTAGATGACGCATTTCCAATTTAAGAATGGCTGCTTCGTGAACACAAATATCAAATGTGTCTCTATGAATATGTATTTTAAAGCGTTTAGCCTCCCTCCCCTCGGAATGATTAAAGTAGACCTGCCCAACTTCTTCGTCTTTAGAAGTGGGCTGAGGTTTTGGAGTTGGTAGAACATAGTGTTACATATTCATGTAAGTTTTGACTTTATTTCGACTCCCACGTACTTCATCGACTTCATGCTGGGGGGATTAAATCGCTTTGACATCCAGCTTTTTTTAGTGTTGCACGACTCTTGGTCTTCTTGCAATTGAAAGAGTTGCAATTGAAAAAGTTAGATTCCCACCAAACTTGTTATAAGAGTAGGGATAATCCTAGTGTAAATTAAGATGTAAATGATGGTTTTATCTCCGTTTCTATTGACCATGGGCGACACTGTTGGGCAGGCAATACGATTGAAGAAGGGAATTACCATATTTCAAATCTACAGTTTGATTATTTTGATAGATTTCATGTGGACTAAGAGGTATCATATTTCGCCAGTCTTTGGACCCTATATATGAGTATACCTACCTATATGTGGCATATTGACCAAACAGTAATTTTTCCCTAGAGAAGAAAGTCCCACATTGAGTCTGTTTCTATGTCTTACAACAAATTGCACCAAGGAATAGGGTCATGGACCCTAATTATAATTGTCTTTGGGTGTTATCTGTTAAATAAAAAGATTTTTGAAAACTAAATATTGTGGTTCCCGTATTGTAGCCTAACTATTCATGACACTATTTTGAAATACAACAGATGTCTTAGCAACATTAGTACTTTGTTACTTACTTTTCCTGTAAATTCTTTTCATACCTACGTTTTTTTCGGGTAACCACAATTGTCGTTCCCAACGTTGTAAGTGATACTAGTCTATCACACTCGATTCATTTTGTGAACTTATTATATACTGTAATAAAAGACACGTCCCGCTCATAGTAATACCAAACATGTTTTGTCACTACACTTCTTCTTACAACGTTCATGCTGCTAATTATGAAATTATGCTGCTAAAATTGAGGTATTCATGGACTTTAAAATTTCACTAGCATTTTAAGTGTGTGTGTGTGCATCTCTCTCTCTCTCTCTGTGTGTGTGTGAATAAGATAACCCAAGGACGGCTGGATAGATCGGTTTAATACTTGATGTGTTGGTCGCGTGTGACAAACACTAGAAATGAATTAATTTTGGGTCCCCTGCAGTTCCAAAATTAAACGTCAGGGGCCTAATACCTGCACCACATTGTCCTGAGGTCGAAAGCTTTCTGCCACTTAAATATAAAGACCATATCATGCCCGTAACAGGACGTATATTGAAGAAACGGCCATGATAGAATACCCTCATCAATTTTGCAATTGTACACCACATTTGCATAATTTGGATTTTATTTGGATTTCCATTATTTAATATTTTTTAGGCATAAAGATATCTTAGGCAAAGATGTTCATACTGATGTTCATGTTAAGAAATAATGACTTAATTTGCATAATCAATAAGGAACTTGTTGATATTATTATCATCCATAACTGGACTTTGATAAATACAATACATGTAATTTATGATATATGTAACATATACAGATACCAAATATGCAAATAGTTACACAATCTATGCAAAATGGTAAACTGCTTAGTGATCAATGTTGGGAATTTTATACTTGCAACATATTTAAGTTCGTCAATGAGGAACATCACCATGCATAAGCTCTGTAAATGTAAAAGCCATTTGCATGAAATCTACAAAAGCTCTCTACAAAAGAGCTCACCTAACTCTATAGTTTTGTAAATTTTGTTGTTGTTGTTCATGATGTTTTTTTGCGCTTTCATTAAATTAGGCATCTGTAGAGAATATCATATACACTATGAAATTTACTTTCTGTAGCCTATTAAAAGTTTAATATTTCTAATAAATGAGAAAAAAATACCAATGTTACTATCAAACAATCTAAGATGCAAGCCCTACAGTTATATAGTAAACAGCGTGACTTTTAGATTGAGTTTAGTACCAACCACCCTCTTTACATACACATTTGACATAATCTTCACAAGCCTATCTATTTGTTTTTAATGTACATGTAGATTACTATATTCTACACAGGTCCAAGTACAGATAATGACTGTCTATATGCATGTACAGATAAGGACTACAACTACAGTTATAATGGTGACTACTAGAGAGCATCTTCAACCATATGGCTTTTACAATCTTAAGACGAAATTCTTGTATGCTGTACATTTTCCCCTGTCACACTCGTGGATGCTGTTTCCTGTGTATCTCTTGTCAATTATCAGGGATGCCTAAGCATTTACACGAACCCTATGAGATTCGTACTGACATTATGTGTTACCCACGAATCACTATGCGAAAACACACGCACCTTATGAAAATCACACAAATCACTATGCGAAAACGAACAAACCTTATGTGATTCGCACAAATCACTTTGTGACACACACGAACCTAACGTGCGATTTGCACGAACCATATGCAAACGACATAATGTCGGGCATAAGGTTCATGCAAATTGTATAAGGTTTGTGTGTGTCACATAGTGATTTGTGTGAATCACATAAGGTTCGTACGTTTTTGCATTGTGATTTGTGTGATGTTCATAAGTTTTGTGCGTTTTTGCATAGTGACTCGTGCGTATCACATAATGTGCAAACACATCTCATAGGGTTTGTCCAAATATAATTAGGCACCCCTGATGATAGAAAGGTAGTCTATAATACTGCAGAATGGTCACATAGATAAAATCCATTCATCTACTGTTGTTGTCCTGTATGGGTTCTCATATGTTGAGATAAGGTAGACCTTTGAGTTGTCCTATACCCACACTTATCACACATGTAGGGTCTCTCACCGGTGTGTTTTCTTCGATGTTTGTCCAATGTGGACTTCTCTGCTGCAGAATAGTCACACTGGTCACACTTGTAGGGCCTTTCTCCAGTATGAGTTCTCAAATGTTTGGATAAGTGAGACCTTTGAGCGGTCCTATACCCACACTCTGTGCAAATGTAAGGTTTTTCACCTGAATGCTTCATTAGATGTTGGTCTAAAGTATTTTTCTGTGCAGCAGAAAAGTCACACTGGTCGCACTTGTAGGGTTTTTCTCCCGAATGAGTTCTCATATGTACGGATAAGTTTGACCTATAAGCTGTCCTGTATCCACACTCCCAGCACACGTATGGTTTCTCACTACTGTGTTTTGCCATATGTTTGTCCAAACCACGTTTCTGAGAGGCAGCATAGTCACACAGGTGACACTTGTATGGTCTGTATCCTGCATGGATCATCATGTGTCGGGATAACGTTATACTATAAGCTGTTTTATATCCACACTCGCTACACGTGTGCAGTTTTTCACCTGTGTGTTTTGCCAAATGTTGGTTCAAGGCAGATTTTTGTGCTGCAGAATAGTCACACTGGCCACACTTGTAGGGTTTTTCTCGTGTGTGAATTCTCCTGTGCAGGGACAAGTTAGACTTGCGAGCTGTCCTGTATCCACACTCCCCACACGAAAAGGGTTTCTCTCCTGAATGGATCCTTATATGATCAGATAGGTTAGACTTTTTAGCTGTCATGTACCCACACTCCTTACAAATGTAAGGTTTTTCAACCATATTTTTGACCCCATGCCTTTCTATTTTGCCTTTGCAGTCCAGCCCCTGTGAGGTGGAGTTGTTGTCAGGTTGGGGAAAGTTCACATCACACGTTTCCTGCTGCAGGCCCAAGTCTGTTGTCTGGGTCTCCATGTCGCTACTCTTCTTCCCAGGATGCCCTTTGTGGTCCATCCCCTTCCCACGATGGTCCGTCTTCTTCCCAGGATGTCCAGTACTCAGTTCCCTAGTAGAGAGCTCACAGCTGGACTCAATTTCTGATCTTATGCCATGCGTTTCATCTTTTGGAACGTCCATTTTCTTGTCCTGCTGCCATCCCGTGTTTGTTGTCAGATGTGTCTGCTCCGAAGTGTTCCAAGACTGTGTAATCGGTAGGCTTGAGCCAAAGTAGTCGTATGTTTCCTGGTCCTCACTGTACCTTTCCTGGCAATGAAGTTGCTTTCGTCCATCATGCTGCCATCCAGTGTCTTCTGTCTCCTCCTTTTTGATGTGTGTCTCGTTTGCAGTTTGTTCCACATTAGGCTCTTTCATGGGTGGCACACATGTGAATCCTGCCATCTCTAAGATAGTAAAAAAATTTTGGTTACAGAAATTCCATTTTTGCTCTACCTTCTTTTTGAACTGCCCCACCAATAACATGTTGGCAAGCAAGGGAAATATCTTAATTCTAATAATATTTTTTTTTTTTTTTCATTCAGCAACTACAACTTTGCGCTCATGCAGCATAGGTCATATGACCTGCAGCCAATGAATGGTAGAGGACTGCACAAGTCTTGAGAACGCGGTCTATTTCAAGCCGACGAAACAAATATTTCAATCCGAATTATACGGTTGATTTGGATTACGATATTTGTTCGGCCGGCTTTAAATCACACCTTAATACCCTGCATGGTTACTGCCTGTGCATCAGTTGCAGTTTCAGCTCACGGGCAAGTAAAAGTGGCTTTTGGAGGAGAATGAGCACACAAGTTTAATATTTCATTTTCAAATAGTTTCGGGGATGTACCCAGCAGCCCATCAACATTATAGATTACTGTAAATTAATCATGCGCCCAGCTATAAATGTTCAGGTGTCAAAACTTCTCACTTTGTGGTCCTTTAGCATGAAAAACCACATGGGCACCAAAAAAAAAAACATGCTATCCGCACTATATACACCCTCATAGCCCCCCTCCCCAAAATAAAAAGATATACCAATGCATATCGAAACACACGTCCAATCTTAATTTACCACTAAACAGGTCCGAACCAAGCAGCCTTTACGACAATAGCAGGTCTTACCTGTATTTCTAAAGTTCTAATGGTCTTCAAGACTTCTGGAATTCCGTAAAATCGCGTCAGTTTGGAGGAAATGACACTGGTGACAATAACAAAATGGCGAACCTCTGTTCGCGGGCTAAAGGTGAAAGGTTACGAACCTGATACTCGCTTGTCAGTGTGTCAATCGAGAGATCATCGCATAACGCTTTACTCTAGCGGTTTTAAACCTAGGAAAAATGACGTTCTGCCTTGATTTCTACTTGTCATTTTGTATCAAGCTTTAAAACTTTTAGACCGCATTGACTAAATGATCGGGTGATATTTGATACAAAAGTTGACATTTCTTACTCAATTTGCATTTAGAATTCGTGCTTTTAGAAAACAATTTGTTCGTCTACTATTCCGTCCATCCTGTAAACGGTGAAAGTCAGGTGATTTTTTCTTTGCTTTATGATTAGTAGACTGGCTGATTTGTTTTTTTCCTTTTCGACTGCATTCATTTTTTTCTCTATCTTTTCACTTTTTTTATCTTTTCACTATGACTCTAAGTCTAAGACTGTATGTTATCGAGTTTGTTTGCCTCATTATCATTAATAAGTGGCAACAAAAACAAATCTCAGTTTAATGAGCTTGCAATTGTTTTATTAGTTGGATCCCACAGCTCACAACCAATGTGATTGGCTTATTGATATATTCTAAAGCAATGTGCACGAAATCATATGCATACTGACATTTGTCTTCTACTCACTTTAAATTGTATACTGTCTAACTTACTCTTTCTCCCATTTTGGGTGTAATGTTACCAATACTAGACACGTTTCCGATATCAAATGAAACTATGCACTTATGATTTTTATTCATTAGCTCAATCATTCTCTGAGCACATGCGGTCACACGTGGATTCAGAGACTAGAATAGGTATTTTACGAATGGTTTATGATAAAACCCTACCTTTGATGCATGATAGCTATGAACCAGCAAAGATTAAGGTCATGTGTCATTTTTGTCCACTGCCATGTGTGCCGCGGTATGGTTGTTAAATAGTGTAAATCTATCAATGTATTGCCTTTATAATACCTATCGAATTTTAAGTCACTGCCATTGGTCCAAACTTAATGTTAATAACATTTATGTGAAACCTGTGTAGTCAGACAATATCTTATGATAGTTGACCATTTATTGAAGGTTTTATAAGATAGCCACAAGGTAAACATTTATTTAACCAGAAAGTTGCCAGGTCAATTTGCCAAGGTGGGCAAAACCAGTCTTAACAATACTGAGAAATTCTGTTGGAAAAACTTTTCTACTTTTAGATGGTGAAAACATCCGTCAAGGATGTTTTCACCATCTAAAAGAATATATTTATAAAAGAAAACAATATGCTTCCAATGATACCTACTCCTCAAATACAAGAACAATTTTCTGTGGCGTCCCTCAACGTTCTATTCTGGTTCTGTTATTTCTATCATATATGCTTATGTATTTAATATACCATATGTAATACTATTTGCAGATGGCAGTAACTTGTTTTCACCACCCATCTTGATACATCGGTCAGTAAAATTAACAGAAAATCAGAAAAATAAACAAATAGTTCCAGGTAAACAAATTATCCTTAAAATTAAAACAAATTTTATTAATTTAGCAAGGAGGAAAATGTAAAATAGCTATTAATAATACACCCATTAATCAAGTACCACACACATGTTTCTTAGGTGTCTAATGGGTCTAATTTTTTTTCTAAAAATACATAATGTATGTTTTTATGATTTGCAAATAAGGTCCATATGTTCTTTAAATTATGTATTTTTAGAAAAATCGCACTTAGTCTACTTTTTTGCAAAACATATATGATATTATAGCATAGATTGCCAAATCCCTATCTTGCATGCTATAACATCGTATGGGCAAGCACATACTCCTCATAACTTAAACTTTAACTTCGTCTGAATAGTCTCAAATGCGTCATGCACATTCCCTTCTGCATCTTTGTTTTGTAATCTAAAAGTAATAGCTGTGTATGATATAAACACGCAACAATATCTTTTTTAATCTACAAAACAATAATCCTCGCGTGCTAAATCAATTCAAGGGCCTTGACCATTTGCATGGTCATTTGAAGGAAATGTAACAAATTTCACAAAGTTGAGCTTAAGTAAACGTAATCAAAGATCAAACATGAATCAAAAGCAGTTTTTTTATAGCTAGACAAGTGCGTCAACACTTAAAGGTTATAACGCGGTATGCACATATGTGTATGTGTGTAAATCACTAAACACCGTTTGTTTTCTTCTGTTTTGCCTCTTTGTTTTGTTTCTCAACCTCGTTCCAACAAGCTCCCGCCCATTGCCCTTCTTTCCATTTCCATTCTTTACAGAAGGTTGAATCAATCACAAATTCCTGGCTCCATTTACCAGCAGGAAAGACTCTTTTACCACCTACTGAGTTACAATGTTTGTTCACCTCACTATTCAGGGTCTTGTAATATGTGACCTCATCCCAAAACTCCGGTCCTTCCTTTGTTACACGTTGCCAAAATGTCTCATTCAAGTAATCGTACATCATATAATCAATATTGCTCATTTTCCTGTGATTTTGTTTCTGTTCTGTAGTAAGGGGGACGTGTTCTTTCTTAGTATGAAGTGCATGAAGTCTTTCCGTTGTGTGTAGAATGTCGTAAAGTCTCCAGCAAAACGTCCTTCTCAGCAGAACTAAGGACTCCTCCCAGTACTCTGATATTAGGACCACCCAGTACCAACCCGCAACGGTCCTGTGTAGAAACAAAATCTAGATAATTAATATGTTTCGAAAAATTATTCCATACCATTGGCACCTCGTACAATTCGTCAATTTACGTTCTTTTCTTAGAAACAGCATCTTTTCTCTCAAAGCAACAGATTTCAAGAGACTCGCATCGATTTTGAAGCAATCTTTCAATTTAAAAGCTCTCACATCGCAATGATAGCTAATTGCATTAAATATTGATTTCTTATTAAGAGAACATAGAGTCTATTTTAAGTCACAATTAGTGTTTTAAGGTGATATTTGTAAAAAGTCACAATCATTTGAACAAAAGAATATCTAATACACAATAGCTTATTTAGAAAAGAACTAAGAAAAATACAACAATTCCAATTTCTTTGAATATCTTAGAAACATTTGGAAGTAGCTATAATCTTTATTTAGAATAATTGTCAAATTTCTGTATGGTTCTTTCAAATTTAAGAATATTTTCAAATATTTGTGGACTTTGCCTATTAACCCCATAAACGTCACCCCAATTGTTGCCTCTGTATATTTTTATATTTCACTGCTGGGCACTGGTAGATCCTTTATGGTAGGCCTATGTTGCATGACACCCAACCATACTTCGCAAGGATGAGTGAATTGGTATCTTCCCATCCCACTGACCCTTTACAAATGTTACAAAAAATGGTATATAATGGGAAATAATGGTAGAATGAAGTTATCATTATTAATTAAGAAACCATGCGAAGTATCAAATTCCACATCATTTGAAAGTTTTACAGAACCTGGGGAAGAATGATAAAGTTGAAACAGCATTAAAGAAATTGAAGTTACTGTATTAAATTACCTAGACATATAATTACAAAGCTTTAAAATTAATTCGAAATAACGGCAACAAGCATCCGCACGGTGACTTTGAGTGGAAACTACTGGATGTATGAAGAAACATGCTTAGATATTCACGTATGTTGCCAAATATTGCTTATCATGTGAAATTGTGGAGTTTCCAGTAAACCGATTGAATCTCTCTGTACTTTTGTAATGTACCGATGAAACTTCTCTCTCTAACTGACCTGAACATGCTTATATGTTGTAAAATCTTCGACAGCATCAGTCGACATACATACATGATATGTATTTATGATTATGTAATATACATTATCTACCTATAAATCAAATTGTATTTTTTTTCTTCAAAATTTAATTGAAAGGTTTTTGATAATGTATGACTTATCAAGTTTGCTGATAGAGAGGAATCATTAGCATTCATACATAAAGTGAAACTGAAAGAAATTCACCTTTTTAGTGAAATATTATGAAAATACAAATATAACCCACCTGATTGTTTCGTATATTTGGCTTTCATTTTTGCTGGCCATCAGCCTCTTCGGGAACCCCATAGTGTATGCTTGAAAATTGTGATGTTTCGAATATGATCTTTTCCGGTCGTGATTTCTATTAAGAAACGCTCCAAGTGGATTTTTGTTACGGCGGGAAATTTTATTCTTCCAAAAGAAGATTGACCGAAAATGATTAAGAGGCTCCCGAAAGATGCCGATATACTTGGTGTCGGGTTCCATGACTCGGTCCATGGCTGGCTTGTTCATGACTGAATGGTGAATGATGAGGTTGTATTTTCTTCCAGGGGACGGTCTACAGTCGCTCTTTGTCAGCTTTCCACTGTGGAGTATATTTCGGTGGGTTGGTTTAAATCCAACCCACCGGTTGACATTAAAGGCAACCTAAGCAATATCACATTGTTAAGAGTGGAAATATTCTAAATATGGCAGTCTGTATAATATTATCATCTAATGCACTATTTTAGCACATTTACATCATTGTTTCATAAATCGAGTCGTTAAAAACAGCGCGGGAATGGGTTGCAGAAGGGTTCCAGATCAAGTCCTTATTTTTATTTTTTTTTTTTGGGGGGGGGGGGGTACAATAACAAGAAATATCCTCGAGCAACTTGTCTCTGGGCTGTTTTTAACAGCTCAAAGTACCAAATTATGATGTGAATGTGAGAATACAGTGCAGTAGATGTCAATGTCATGCAGATTGCCCTTTTCAGAATATTTTCACTTTGACGCTGTAATATTGCTTAGGTTGCCTTTAAATGAATATGTTTCATCTATACCATGAAAGAAAGGGTTAAAATATATAGTTTTTTCCTGATGTTTTTCATACTTTAAGGAAGAGAAAATATTTATTTGTATGTCGATGGGCGTACATTACCGATTTGTGTGAAAGTATGTTCATGCAATATTTTGTCCTTGGTACGTGATGCGTGTGTTTATCTTAAATGACAGATCTTAAATTACCTTGGGTATGATAGCTGATTGTGTATTGCCTTCCTATGACGCTTAGGATAGCAGATGGTCATCCCGTGGTTCCGGCCGAACCTCGCCAGGACCATAAACGTGGAGCCAGAAGCTGTCTTATGAACCTGGATAGAAATAATGTGTTTTTAGAAGTTAGGTACAGAAATAGTCAAATTCCAAATGAGATATATTTACGTATTACCACTATCATAAGTGAATGAGGGCTTGTTATATTGCATAGTAAGAGCCAAAACTCTGTTTCAACTATGAGTGGCGTTCAAAAGGTTCTCGGTCACAACCTCGTTACAACCTAATGTTACATGCACAACATTAAAAACCTGATTTTTATCATATAATGCAATTAATACATGATTCTTTAAAAAAAGACATGAAAATTTGCAGTATTATGTAATCGTCCAAATATATTAAGCTTACATCACCATTATAGATACAGACATTTGTTTAATCCTAAATGCTATCGCTGTGCCCGAGTTACCTTGATGAATACAAAGTTCGTGACAGGACGGCCACAGGTGGGAAGGCTTGCTGGAACTAACTTTGTTACATTGCTTTGTGCTGTGGGGTGGTATCCGGTTTGCGTTAGGCTCATCCGGTTTGTATTAGTTTCATCAACTCTGTAGCAAGTAATACAAACAAATTTATATTTCTAATGAATTAAGATAAGTGTTTGATTGTAAAGAATATCCATCCCTACATTTTCAATATAACAAAGAAGCGAGAAGAAGTCAAATTCATTTTAGTATCTAATAATACTCTGTTGGCTTAAGACGGCCCATGGCCTAGAATAAAGTAGTATTCTATACATCGATCGTAACTTTTGATTGAAACTTCACACAATTTTAGTACTACTTTAAACACATTGAATACTTGTGATTTTTGTTTTCTACATGCCGGATTTTGGGGTAGAAATAAACATTTTGGTTAAAAAAAGTGTTGTTTATTTCATGAGTCTAGTCCCAGCTGGAAACAAGACTTTCAATTATGATGTTCTAAAGGATGAAAGCCAACCATAATTTATCATTTTTATCCTAGTTATTTTGTTTTAAATTAGGATTATATTGTTTTTTTGGGGCCGAAAACATCAGAAACGACCATTTTTTTTTTAGTTTTTCGTTGAAAATGCACCATAGTCAAAAACATTAAATGATTACACAAAATAACCTCGGACAATTTTAATAAGAAAGGGATAATAGGTAAATCTTGAGTACAAAAAAGATCAGTACTCTTATTTTGAGCTGGGACTTAAGCCGTAAATGTCATAACTTGACCACACTGACACCATTCAAGGATAAAGGGTCCTTACGGTGCCTGTTTACGTTGAAAAGTTGCAAATAACCACAGGTTCGAACGCGCGTTCGGTTCGAATTACGTAATGGAACATCATGGAACACGCGCCCGAACTCGGACACAAATCGAGCTCAACAGAGTAGTTTTTTTGTAATAGTAGTTATTTTATACATTTCATGTATATGTAAATTGTTAGTTTGTTGCGACGTATACCTAACCCATGAGGGTATGCATGAACAATAATCTCCATTCATTTATTCATTCATTCATCCATACATAAAGACAATTTGACAAAGGTGAAGGTAGTGGACATAAGCCTTCAGATACCCACAAATTTGCCCAGCTGTCATTTTCTACTAACCAATAAGTAAAACTTTGCCTCAAAATCAATAATAGAATATGCCCAAGGAGATGGGTCTGTGACGAACAGACTTGTTGATGATTTGAAGAAAATTAAATAATAAAATTTTCTTATTTCTAAGGGTTTTATACTAGATTCTGCATTGTGCTTAGTTTGAGAGCACGCGTGCACTGATGTCCTTTGAAAAAAAATAGTTTTCTTACCTTTGGGTAATATGGAAATTGGCAAACTCAGGTTTTACCGCGGTCGAGTTGTCCTTCCATCCCGATAGGAAACTAATGGACATGTATATTGCCACACAACTTAAAGAAAATACAAGAAACATGAACTCTCGTGCCATGATGAACTTGTCTGTTTCCCTCAGTTAGAACGTTACCGTCTGATCTCGTAACGTCACCACTCTCCAGCTGCAGAAGTGAGCCAATGACGAAAAAGAAAAATATATCTAATCACAATGCCGGTGCTACTTTTTTTTTATCTATTTCGCTAAAAAAATAAAGTAATAGAACCGGGGAATGGAAAATGATCTGTCACTGCTCATATCATAATATATACTCTTTGTTCAATCTACCAGAACCTTTATGGAAGGAGGCATGCCTGGGTTTTATGGCGGGTAGGTTCCCTATCTGGTTGTGAACATCGTGTACGTTGGCGGCAGTGCTGTGTTTACTGAATCTGTACTAACCAGGACTTTATAAAGCGTTCACAATGCGTTACAAGTATGACTAAAAAGACAGCCAAACACACATATCATAAAAGCATTTAGTTCAAAGCGTTCACTCTGTTTCAAAGAACGCTAATTATAACTTTATAGTATTATGTTAAAATGATATTTGCAACCGATATACTGGCCAGCTTAAATGTTGACATAATGTCGAAATAAGTTGCAGAAACTTTCCATGCTGTTATTAGATCCCATTGACACATATGATACCATATACAGCTATAGATAATTCCTATCGCGGGCTATAACTGCCCCCCTCCCACTTTGAATCCATGACCTTGTATCCACCGAACTATAGCCTGCCCTCTCCTCATTATGGGTACATCGTGGGTAGTGCATTAAGCACAGACTGTTACACCAGGCTATAAACATTGACATTAAGGCAGCAGTTGACTGGAGCGAATTCCACCTAATTCAAAGAGGATTTATCTTTATAAAATCTCTAGTAAACGGGCTTTAGTTTCAGTTTATTAGTGCTAGCTCAATATCATTTTTGCAGGGTATTAAACATTGAAGACATAGTTGCTTATCGAATAGCACGATCTCACAAATACAGCCTGTACTGGGTGTGGTTGACCTCCTAAGTGGGGCTTCTGATTTGAGTCATGGGTTTAAGGCTGCTAATCAATTAATTTGATCCTCAAATGCTTCCATATACAGCAACTGCTCTCTTACACTACACGCTGAATTAAATGATTTGATAGACAAAGAAGCCTTGGTTGAATTTGTAATGGTGATCTCAAAAAAATTCAGGTCAGAGCTTGAGGCTGCTAATCAACTAGTTTTATCTGTGCTGAAATGCTTCCAATCAGACAAGAACGGACCACTAGAGAAAGGGGGTGTTTCCGCACGTTTTAGAAATGATTAGAACAGTAATTAGTCGTTTAGTGCGAGAGATATTTTAAAATGCTCGTTGCTTTTAGTGAGAGGTTTCTTTAGACCCTCTGAAACATATCTAGTAGTGACATTTTTGGGGCTAAAGCTACAGACACAAGGCTTTCAACGTTTGAAAGAGTTTATATACTGAAATGTCAAAGTGTCAAACCGTTTTTCGTGCGATTGACTAGCTGCGATTGACTAGCTTACGTGTTATTCTATTAAATACATATCAGTAAGAGCAACATGAAACGATATGTTATATTCAAGTGATCACAAAGACTGAAACGTTCTGAACTAGAAAGGCCGACATTTGCTTAAGAGCAAATACAGCATATTTCAGCCATACCCCTTCCCACGCAACATTGGACTGTTCCAAATCACCCCTGCGCAAAAATGGAACATCTTAACAGTACATTATCCCCCAAAGTGGACTGGAATTGTGAATTGATTCCAGGTAAAGACAGAGCTTGCTTCTATTTTTCAGAAAATGACAATAATCACACCTTCCATTCAGAAAATTTTCATCATGACTGAAAATTGTTGAATGACTTCATGTAATGTCATTAACAATTTTCAGTACGATAACTAGGTGTAAGTTTAAAAAAGTATAAGCTCCTTGTGATGTGGGTACATTTATTATTGCAGTGAACTTTTTTATTCAAGTAGGGCATACGATTTAATAATTATCAAGCAGGTGCAGGTACTGTAGGAGCGTTTGTTTTCTTCAAGCTGTAAAACTGTTAAACTGTTTTACTTTGTATGCAATCAGCCATCGAGCCTATTCTTATTTTAGTTTAACAACTCAGTCCTGCCAGACCCGGAAGATACGATTGAACCTTGTTCGAGGATTTATTTTCGTCTGTCTGGTCAGTCTGTTCATACCCTGGCGCTGAGATTGTTTTATTGGGCTGAAACTCTGGCAGTTTAAAGTTACTTACAATTTAAATGTTCAAAGTTTATGTCAAACAACAACAGCACTAGGAACACATACATTTGCTCTGGAGAAAATACAGCAGTTTTCGCAAGTTCCAGTCCAGTGATAGAAATGTGGCCACTATAGACAGGTGGTCACTATAGAGAAAAATGCTCATCTATTGACTAGGAGCCATACGTGATTTCAGTACACTGATCATTAATCATATAAACATTGCACAGGTAAGCCAATTGTTTAGATGTACAATTAAGTTCAAATAATTCTGAAGAGAAATATTGATGAGAAAATAATCATTCTCGCCACTGTCTAACTTATAATTACGTATCAAAACTAAACGCAGATTTTCTAACTAACGCACCTTTCGCCGACTTCATCAAAGGACCGCCGGCTATCAATCAAACACGGCTGTTGATTAGACTTACAGTTTCAAACAGTCATGTGCTGTGTGCCAGTTGACAGCGAACTTCATGCTACGTGATGTTTTACATTGCTTGGACCTTCTATCCTACAGCGGTGCTTCTACAAAATATTTATACTGTAACACTGAGTCCCACATGTTTTATAGAATAGAATTTGACGCAGAACAGCGTTTTCTGCTGGGTATTTTTCTTGAAACATGTCCGTGGGAATATCAGCGAGGCGGCGACGTAGGGATATCAGACCGTCAACAAAAGTCGCACGGCGACTAACGGCGCAGCGAAGATACTAGCGCTTCAACTAAGGATGGCAACCCGTACAATATTTTTGTATACTGTTGAGCTAAGTAAAGTTTGTTGTTTATGAGGTTTTAGTTGTCTTTGAGGCTTTGATCCGAAATATTTTAAAGTCAAACTGCTGAAGAGAAGTAAGTGACTGCTACGATTATCGTAGATATGGCCCTAAAAAACTGATAAAAGAAGCCTTCTCAATAGTCTAAAATGCAAGAGCTTCCGGGGGGGCTTCGCCCACCTGGGTCCCCCCCACAGTGGCCCTGCCCCTGGACCCCGCCAGGGACATTCGGCGGCCCCCGTACCCCTGTCCGACGCTTTGAAAAAATCCTGGCGAGAAGTCTGTACGGCCTGAGTCTTCAAGTTAACGTATTGTGTGGTCCCGCTTATGAATATTAATTAGCCTTCACTTTCCTCTTCGCTGATTGGCTGAAACATTAATTGAATTAACTCTTCCTGCCGGCTAGACGCAGGTGCAGATGTCGGCTCTGTGGGGTGAACGTCCGAAAGGTCATGGCATGGAGAACGAAAGAAAACCAATTTCCCCTTGAAAAAGTGCTGTAATTAAGCCTTTTACAGTACTTTATGCCAAAAATTTTACTTGGATCATTTTACCAACTATCTTATGCCTATCTATACCAAATGTTACTCATACCAGGGTACAGGTGTGCAAAATATACCGTTATAAGACCGTCAACAACAGTCGCACTGAGCTAACAGCGCAGCGAAAATACCATCGCTAGCGTTTCAACTTCGGATAACAAGTTATAAGTACTGTTGAACTCAGTAACGTTAAAGTTTGTTTTTAGTTGCCTTTGACGGTTTGACCTGAAATAGTGTTACGCTAAACTCCTGAAGAGAAGTTAAGTGACTGCTGCGATTATCATAGATATGCCCCTAAGAACTGGTACAATATAAAGCCTTCTGAATAGTCTAAAATGCGAGAGCCTTAGGCGGGCTTCGCTCCCCCTGGCGGGAACACTGCTATATACGGGATCATGAGGCCCCGCCTATGAATATTAATTAGCCTTTGGCCTCCCCTTCGCTGATTGGCTAGGTCTTTGATTCAATTAACTCTCCGACTGACGCGCACAGGTGTGGCTCTGTGCGGGGTCACGGAAGGTCACGTCAGGATGCCAAAAGAAAACAAATTTCCCCTCAGAAAAGCGCCAAAATTAATCATTTTAAAGTTGTTTATGTCAAAAATTTTACTTGAATCTTGTTACCAAGTATCTAATGCCTATCTATACCAAATTTCAGGTCATTTAATTGTAATACCAGGGTACAGGAGCCAAAAGTGTCCTTTTTTGGTCAAAAATTGGCCAAAAATCGCAAAAATAAGCATTTTGTTGCACTGTACACCAAAAGTGTTATCGAATTTATATGAAGGGATTATCAAGGCACATCTGTGTCAAATTTCAGCTCATTCGGTTGCAATACCAAGGTACAGGAGCCAAAAGTGTCCTTTTTTGGTCAAAAATTGGTCAAAAAATCGCAAAAATAAGCATTTTGTTGTACTGTACACCAAAAGTGTTATTGAATTTATATGGGGGCATTATCAAGGCACGTCTCTGTCAAATTTCAGCTCATTTGGTTGTAATACCAGGGTACAGGGGCCAAAAGTGTCCTTTTTTGGTCAAAAATTGGTCAAAAAATCGCAAAAATAAGCATTTTGTTGTACTGTACACCAAAAGTGGTATCGAATTTATATGGGAGCATTATCAAGGCACATCTGTGTCAAATTTCAGCTCATTTGGTTGTAATACCAGGGTACAGGGGCCAAAATATACAGTTTTGGTCTAAAATTGACCAAAAAATCTCAATAAAATCATTTTAGAGGCAGATATGAAAAAACTGAGAAAAAAGCATCAAGGTATTGGCCTATTCTACCCCTGTGCCAAATTTCAGATCATTCGGTCCAGGAACGGCGGAGATGAATCACTTTGAAGATTTGACAGGAGAAAGAAAGAAAGAAAGAAAGAAAGAAACATTACGAATACAATATATTTCACCATACTATGTATGGCTGAAATATAATTAATATTGATTGAAGTATCACAATGTCCACATTTATCTATATGTGTACCCTTAGAAGACAATGGCGACACCCGCACAAAATCATTATTAAGTAAATAAAGTGTTACCAAAATATTGTTTATGATACGTTAACATGCATTGTTTGTGATACGTTAACATACTAATTATCATTGCTATCTTATTATAAAGACGTAAGAAATAACAAATTTTGGACGCTCTTACCTGTTAACATTTATCGGATCCACAGGATATTCGGAGTATGTAACACATTTGACCTTTCGTGACTTCTGCGTGACGTAGATTGTTAATTACAAGTTGACTAACCAGTATGGTCACATGGTACTGGTGTCGTTCACCCCTAGTCTACGAGCCCGTATGCACAAAAACAGAGGCTCTTCAGTTCAAAACTTTAGGTCATTTCATTTGCAATATCAGAACACAACTTACATGTTAGAGGCAAGCACTAATATTGAGAATAATAATGATATTATACATAGTCCATAAGGCCGCAGCAAGTAAGTTTTATGGATGACATAAACGCGCACATTAATTTTTGCCTGATTTTTTTCTTCTGCAGGGATGGTCAACATGACGACAAAGTATTAAAATGAGCAAATATGTTGTGTTGTAGCCTAATAATTGTACTTGTAGAAGTGACACTTGCGAGGTATCCAGGGCTGTAGTTGTAGAAATGAAACTTATTGGATAGTTGTAAAGGTGACATCAATATGGAAGCCATGAGTGTAGTTACCAACTTTGTTGGTGATGCCAGTCTGCCACACTAGTGTCACTTTTAACACACCATTACATGTCTTGAATACAGGAATGAATGCCTTGTTGGCTCTGATACCATGTTTTGTCCCCTTGTACCTGCACACATAAAACATAAAAAAAAGACGCCCCTCCCTTAACCAGATAGTTTGTATACAACTAGACAGGTGCGCCAATGCCTTAAACTAACAACACTGTATCTACACTATGTGCATGTGTCTAAATCATTTAACACTATTGGGTTTCTTCAAGATCTGTTTCGTCTCTTTGTTTTGTCTCTCAACCTCGTCCCAACAAGCTCCCGCCCATTGCCCTTCCTTCCATTTCCATTCTTTACAGAAGGTTGAATCAATCACAAATTCCTGGCTCCATTTACCAGCAGGAAAGACTCTTTTACCACCTACTGAGTTACAATGTTTGTTCACCTCACTGTTCAGGGTCTTGTAATGCGTGACCTCTTCCCAAAACTCTGGTCCTTCCTCTGTTACACGTTGCCAAAATGTCTTATTCAAGTAATCGTACATCATGTAATCAATATTGCTCATTTTCCTGTGATTTTGTTTCTGTTCTGTAGTAAGGGGGACGTGTTCTTTCTTAGTGTGAAGAGCATGAAGTCTGTCAGTTGTGTGTAGAATGTCGTAAAGTCTCCAGCAAAACTTCCTTTTCAGCAGAACTAAGGACTCCTCCCAGTACTCTGTTATCAGGACCACCGAGTACCAACCCGCGATGGCCCTGTGTAGAAAGAAAATGTTAATAATTGATGTGTTTCGGAAGTTGTTTCCATGCCATTGGTACCTCATACAATTCGTCTTTTTAACGTTCCTTTCTTAGCAACAGCAACTTTTCTCTAAAAGGAACAGATTTCAAGAGACTCGCATCGATTCCGTAAGCAATCTTTTTATTTTAAAGCTCTTACATCGTAATGATAGCTTATTTCATTAAATATTTCTTATAAAGAGAACATATATGAATATCTTAGAAACATTTTGAAAGTAACAATAATTTTTTTAAGAATAATTATCAAACATCTGTATGATTCTTTCACATTTAAGAATATTTTCGAATATTTGTAGACTTTCCCAAATGGTTAAATAAGTCTATTACCCCCATAAAAGTCATCCAAATTGTTGCCTCTGTATAGTTTTAGATTTCACTGCTGGGCACTGGTGGATCCTTTGTGGTAGGCCATTGTTACATGACACCCAACCATACTTTGCAAGGATGAGTGAATTGGTATCTTCCCATCTCAGTCACCCATTTACAAATGTTACAAAAATGGTATATAATGGGAAATAATGGTAGAATGAAGTTATCATTATTCAGAAAACATTGGAAGTATCAAATCCCACATCAGTTTAAAGTTTTACAGAACCAGGGAAAAATCATAAAGTTGAAACAGCTTTTAAAAAATGAAGTATTGAATAACCTAGACATATAATTACAAAGCTCAAAATCAATTCGAAACAATGGCAACAAACATCCGCACGGTGACTTTGAATGGACTCTACTAGATGTATGAAGAAACATGCTTAGATATTCACGTATGTTACCAAACATTGCTTATCTTGTAAATTTTGGAGTTTTCAGTAAACCATCTCTCTGTACTTTTGTAGTGTACCGATGAAGCTTCTCTCTCGAACTGATCTGGACATGCTTGTATGTTTTAATCTACCTGATTTTCTTATAAACTAAATTGTATTTTTTCAAAATGTAATATGTTTCTGATAATGTCGGACTTATGAAGTCTGCTGATAGGAAGAAATTTGAACTTTTAGCATTTGCATACGAAGTAAAACGTAAAGAAATTCAACATTTTAAGTAAATTTTTTATTAAAAGACAAATATAACCCACCTGATTGTTTCGTATATTTGGCTTTCATTTCTGCTGGTCATCAGCCTCTTCGGGAACCCCATGGTGTACGCTTGAAAATTATGATGTTTTGAATATGTTCTTTTCCGGTCGTGATTTCTATTGAGAAACTCTCCAAGTGGATTTTCTTTACGGCGGGCCATTCTATTCTTCCAAAAGAAGATTGACCGAAAATGATTGAGAGGCTCCCGAAAGATGCCGATATACTTGGTGCCGGGCTCCATGACTCGGTCCATGGCTGGCTTGTTCATGACTGAATGGTGTATGATGAGGTTGTATTTTCTTCCAGGGGACGGTCTACAGTCTTTCTTCGTCAGTTTTCCACTGTGGGCATATTTCGGTGGTTTGGTTTAAATACTTGACATTCAACTACACCAAAGTACGGGATAGAACATATAGTTTTTCCTGGGGTTTTTCCTACATTCTGTCTTCCACCTGTCAAATCGATTCATTTTTGCGCAAAGAATGACTTTTTACAGTTCATTTTAAACTAGTCAGTATGCAAGGGTCATTTTTAGATGTAAGGTTTTTGATTTCTCCACTTCAAATCAATGTGTCGCTGGAAGAATTCATCATCGCACGGAGGGAGGATTCTTTTAGAATTCAATTATGGATTATGGTGGTGATGTTCTTGAATTAGTTTTTGCTCACAAGTACCACTGAAAGGGTCTATTATCTAACTAGGTGAATTTGTAGAATTTAATTTTGATGATCTGCAAAGTCAACTTTATAGTGGAAGTTTTTTTAATGTTCTAGAGTAACTTGAATTATCCTACGAAAAGTCTGTCCTCGCAAGTTTTTTTTTGTAAAGACACCTTTCGAACAGTCTGTTTTGCATAGGGTTTTAGATAGGTAAAATATGCTGTATTTGCTAGCAACTATCGCCTGTTTAGTTGATATTAGAAATCAAATTAAATTAAGGTCAACAGTAGACAATAGGTATAAGCAGTATAGCAATGGGTGTACCGACTTGAGTAAAAATATTTCCATAAAAGATTTTGTCGTTAATAGATGACGCGTTAATACAACATTCATTGGATTACCTTGGGTATGATAGCTGAATGTGCATTGCCTTCCTACGGCGCTTGGGATAGCAGATGGTCATCCCGTGGTTCCGGCCGAACCTCGCCAGGACCATAAACGTGGAGCCCGAAGCTGTCTTATGAACCTGGATAGAAATAGATACGTTATTAAAAGTAAGGTAAGAAATAGTTGAAGTTCAAAATGACGTAATGATCGTCATCATCATCGAACTTGCGGCACCGGTACGGCACTGCGGGATTCAAAAGAAATTCGACGAATTCCAGAGATAAAGAACGAATTTGTTTGACGTTGTGTGTATTTGTTGCTTTCTAAGTCATATTACGCAATAACTTAATTACAAAGACATTGGCGAAAATTACACGGCAGTGCCGCAGTGAACGAACCCCGCACTCCCGCACTGGTTATTCAAGTGCAGTGAGATACCACTAAGTTTTGGATCAACGGCGTTTCAGATCTAGAGGTTCTCGGTCTCACCCAGAGACAAGAGAAAAAATTTATATAGGAGAATTCATGTAACATAACCAGCATGCACTTACATTGCTTACGTTTCGATGTCTCTCAGACACCTTCGTCAGAGCTTCTAACTGGAGTTCTGCTTATTAATTCTAAGCGCTATATGTAGCCTATGTAGGTGGCGCTTCTGCAGTAAAAAAACAACAATCCCAAACGTGGCTAAGCATAACTCCAGTTAAAAGCTCTGACGACATCGAAATGTAAGCAATGTAAGTACCTGCTGGTTGTGTAAAATGAATTCTCTTACAGCCTACATTTTATGTTTTATGTTGATTTGAACCATTGTTTAATATTAATGTATGCAGGGCGCCTTGAGAGACGCTTAGTGGCGACATGTCGTTCTTGGGTAAACAAATAAAATGAAATGAAATCCTATATTCTACCAACCTGATGAAACTATTGTTGGAAAAGATAAATGTTATTAAGAATGAAGCTTTCAATGAATGTCTTCAAAACATTATTTGCGATTATCACTTTGCACACAGACAGCACCCTTTGAGATACAGCTTAGAGAGACGATTTTTTTTAAATCCAGCTCTGCTTGTTTTGGACAAACATTAGATATAGATATTGTTATGTTAACATTCATAAGGCCAGCGTTCCGAATATGCATCACATATTGGTGTCCTTATGTGGGAAACTATGCAGTTTTTGGATGATAATGAACTAATTTTAAGAAAAAAATGACATGCTGTATAAGGCACCTTGTAGTAGCCCCGGCTAGTAGCATATTGCAATACACTATAATACAGACAGAAGTATGTCTCCATGGAAGACTGCTGCATACTTTTTTTGCTACAATTGAACTCTCAAGCGTAAGAACAATGGTTAGGACATACCCTCTATAGCTCTCTTAAAATTCAACAGATAGTAACCAGGAATCAAAGAAGTGCAGACATTTCTATATCCAAGACATCGTTACATCCTAATGTTATAATTACCTGCACAACATCAAAAATCTACGAGATGTTTAAAAAAAAAATAAATTAAAATTTGCACTATTCTGTATTCATTTAAATAGGTTAAGCTTTCACCACCACTATTGATAGAGACATCTGTTTAGTCCTAAATGCTACCAAGTTACCTTGATGAATACAAAGTTGGTGATAGGACGGCCACAGGTAGGAAGGCTTGTTGGAACTAACTTTGTTACATTGCTTTGTGCTGTGGGGTGGTATCTGGTTTGCATTAGGCTGATCCGTTTTGTATTAGGTCCATCAACTCTGTAGCAAATAAAATAGATAAGTATATATTTCTAATTATTTTAGACAAACGTTTAAGAAATAAAGAATATCTGTTCCTATATTTTTAGTATATCAAAGAAGAGGTAAGAAGTCGAATTCACTGAGTAAAATAGAATTTTTGAGTAGGTAGATATTGTATATATTTCATCTATATGTCAGTTGTTGTTTTGTTGCGACCTGTACCTAACCCAGTGGGTACGTATGCACAATAAAGGTCTTTTTGATTCATAAATAAAGACAATGTGACAAAGGTAAAGACAGTGCACCTAAGCCATCAGAGACCACAGATTTGTCCAGTTGTCATATTCTACTAAACAATAAGTAAAAATCCCCCTCAAAATTAAGGTGACTTATTTATAGAATATGCCCAAGGAGTTATGGCAAGGAAAATGTATTCAAAATAAGATTAAATTCGCAATCTTAGATAGTTTAAATCTTCCCGTCTGAATTGAGATAGCTGTCTTGTTTCAATTTTGCTTCCAAAGACGATTATTTTCTGTTTCAAGGAAGGCCTTCAATTTGACTAAACTCTTGATAAGATGGGCCGCAAGTGCCATGGCAAATTCTCGATTTTAGATTTCTCGTCATCTAAGAGGCAAATAAAAGATTTTGTTTTGGGATTTTTTATTTTTTTATTTTAAGAAAAGTTACTGTCAAAAATATGCGTAAAAATAGCATTTTTCGCACTTAATTACCAATAATTCAAAATCGAAGGCATTTTTTAAAAATCCCAATATCAAAAATCTCGGGAAAACCGTTGTGGTCATTTTGAGCCGTTAAGGAGTTAAGTTGGACTCTTCTTGATCGAGATCTTAAACGATGTTTGCACGCATATCATGCCGCACAGATAGCGGGAGGGTGTAATTGATACCGGTGTAAACAACACTTATGATATTAAAGGTCACCAACAAAGACGCCAGTAGCTTTGTTACATATTGCAGATCCACCACAAAGTGATAGCATAGATGTGCTGTCCAGAAAATTGTTTATATTGGTGAAAAGGTATATTTTTCGCCTGATTCAAGTTAGTTGGGGGAAAAAGGCCAAAAAGCACTGTTTTACCTGCAATGACCGCAGATGACCCTAAATAGAACACGGGTTCTGTTCACATTACGTCAGATGGAACACCATGGAAGAAGGTTCAAATTCGGCTAGACATGGGAGGTTTGGAGCCCGTATTTGACCACCGTGGAAAAAAAGAAATATTCTTATTTCTAAGGGTTATATGTTAGATACTGCATTGTGACGCGTACGGCAAAGCTTACTTTGAGAGCACGTATGCACTGATGTCCTTTGAAAAAACAATTCTTACCTTTGCGTGATATGAAAATTAGCAAATGCCGGTTTTACTGCGGTTGTCCTGTCCTTCCATCCCGATAGGAAACTGATGGACATGTATGTTGCCACACAACTCAAAGAAAGTGCAAGAAACAAGAAATCTCGTGCCATAATGAGGTTGTTTGGTTCCCTCAGTCAGAACGGTACCCTTTCTCGTTACCACTCTCGAGCTGCAAAAGTGAGCAAATGTCAAACAAGATTGGCAATGAAAAATACGATGCCATGGCATATATTACAACAAAACACTAAATGTTGTGGGGGTTTTGGGCTACATTCTGGTAAATGGGTGTACTAGATATTTAATCATATGACCCATGTATAATTTTTTGCATAAAGCACTTTAAAATGATATTTAGGGGGATTTGTTTTGGTCAGTTTCCAATGGCCAGAGGGGTCAATGACGTGAAGAATATAGCTTCAGGCCTTTACATGTCTATTTATCTTAATTGAATAGGCAACCAATCAAGTAACCTGATTCAATATCCTAAGGAGGATTTGGCAGCCAATCACCGAGCCTGATGCTATCTGAGGATTCCATTTTTGCAAGGAAGTTTTTTAATTTATCTTTGGACTTTGGTGATTATGTAATGTTAAGTCTTTCAGGTGGAGTATTTAGGACTGGTCTGTTTTGCAATTTTATATGGGCTGTGCTGGAAGAGTCTATTCTTCCGCGGATAGGGGGACATTTTTTAAATTCATGTTTGTTTTTACTTTTGTGATTATGTTAAAGTCCTGGGATGTATTTTTGGACTTCTCCACTTAACATATAGAAGTATCAAATATATTGGTTTGCAGAAGTGTTTTTAAACTGATCTATTTTATCGTTTCATGCACGGGAGACGTTTGTTTGCTAAATTCAATTTTGGACTGGATTTGTTTTTCAACAGGCTATGTTTTCATTTGGATTATTTCTGAGCTGGTCTATCGTGCAAATTCGCATAAGGTGCACTGGAAGGGTCCATTCTTGCAGAGGGAAAGGACGCAAGGGTGTACGGAGGATAATGTCCTTCATAATATAACCTTTAGTAAACATGCTTTAGTTTCAGTATATCAGCGCTCAGTGTACATTTTGAAGGGTGGTAAACATTGAATCTTTAATAAGAGTTGCTGAACGATTAGCACGAGCTGACAAACACGTACAACATGTACTGGGTGTGGCTAACCCCCAAGTGGGGCTTCTAATTTGAGTCACATGAGGTCAGAATTTGAGGCTGCTAATTAACTAATTAGATCAATTAACTAATTAGATCTTCGCTTAAATGTTCCTAGTTACATTCTCTCTCACAATGCACGCCAAATTAACTGATTGACGAAAAAGGAGTCGCCTTGGTAGAATTTTTAGTGGTGTTCTAAAAACATTACGAGATCAAAGTACGAGTCTGATATGATCCGCACTCGAATGCTTCCAATCACACAAGAGCGGACCATTAGTGAACGGGGGTGTTTCCGCACGTTTTAGAAATAAGTGAAAAATAGAAAAAGTCCGAAATTATTACAAAAGAAGTCTCTTGAGAGACATTTTGTACTGCTGGTTATTTTAGTAAGACTCAATAGGTTTCTTTTGGACCTCTGAGATGAATCTAGTTGTGACATTTTGGGAGACAAACGCAGACAGAAGTCTTTAAAGGTTAGAATGTCAAAGTGTCAAACAATTTTCCGTGCGATTGACTAGCTAACGTATTTTTACGAGGATACATAGCTAGCAACATTAAACTGTATCCTTTCTTGGTTCTATTTAAGATACAAGCCAGGTCTAAACTAGAGTAATTATTAACTACTTCATGTTTTCAACAAAGTAAATTAATCCCAAAAGCTGTAATTAGTTTCCAGTGCTGTTCTATGAAACACATATTGGTAATGGCAACATGAAATTATAGTTTCTATTCAAGAGACCACAAAGGACTGAAACATTCTACATATTGTTATTAAAGGAAGTATCACAATGTCCCCATTTACGTATATAAGTACCCTTAGGAGACAATGGGGACGCTGACATACAATGTACAATAAAAAGTATTGCCAAAACATTGGCTGTAATACCTTAACATGCTAATTACCATTGATATCTAATTATGAAGACTTAGAAATACGAGATGTTGTACACTCTTACCTTGACATGTAACGGATCCACAGGATATTCGGGGTACGTGTCCCGGTTTACATTTCGTGACTTCTGCGTGACGTAGGTTGTTAAGTACAAGTTGAACAACCAGTATGGTCACGTGGTACTGGTGTCTTTCACCCCTAGTCTACGAGCCAGTATGCACAACAACAGAGACTCTTTGATTCAAAACCTTATATTTGCATTATCACATTACAATTTGTATGTCCGGAGAAAGCACCTTTAGTAAATAAATTTTTAACAAACACAGCATTCAAAGTACGTTCTCTCTCACGTTATAGCAAACTGGGTGTATCAACAAACCATTACGTATAGATTCTCAGTTTAATTTCTAAATTAACTAGCAACTGAATCTAATCACACACTAAGGAATTAATACAGAAGTTGCTTGAATTGTAGGTTGATTGCAGTCATTCTTACCATATGGAAAATGTAGAACAATATATCGTGTATACTGTAGTCTGAAAGCTCAATCTCAGCTTACTAGTGCAGGGTTCGACTTATATTTCGGAAGTAGTGAATTCGAAACACAAGAGATTCCACTTTTTTTTTTTCAATGCGCGGCAGTTATGACATTTGGGAGGGAGTAGTTTCGCCTGTAATTTTGTTTCGCCTGTTAATATTATTTGATAGTAATGTACAACCCTTTGCAAATGCCTTTTTATAAACAGGGTGCACCAAAAATTGGAGCAATTTTTATGTGGATGCACTCAAATATTTGCGTAGGTTTATAGTATGTAAACATACTAGTATGCACCATATCATTGATATCCAAGTGTTAGACATATGATAAAATGTCTGTCATGGTACTTGTTCTTTTAAGTTGAATTTGAAGTTTGAATTTGGGTTCATCAAGATTCTAGGTACTCAGACGAGGAGCAGTGAGGTTTGTAATTAGTTTTCATGGACGAAATATTTTACCCTTCGTTTGTCTGTCTGTCTGTCAACATGATAACTCAAGAATGGCTGAGTGAAATGGTTTCATACCTCATACTTTCATGTGTGTTGTTAGTGTGAGATACAAGATGGAAATGATTGGATTTTGGGCCCCCTAGAGGCTCACTTTGGTACTGATGCACAACTCCCGGGCTCGCTTACTTGTGTTCTGAACAAGCTATGGTCACGATTTTGGAGTGTTAGATAGCTTTTGTGCTCAGAAAAAAAGTGCCATAAGTTTGGGCTCCCTAGCGGCTAGTTTGGGGATAGCAGGACCATTTTTTTTCAAAAACATCTGAAGACGATAAGAAGGGAACAGCGGATTTTTATGATATTTGGTATGTAGGTACCTTAGACAATGTTGTACAAAATGAAATAATAATTATGTCCCGGACGTAATATGGTCTTGGCATTAGAGTGGTAGATAGCTTTAAGTGTCATGACAAAGTGGGCAAGTCTCAGCCCCCTGATATTTTATCTTGGAACTTTCCAAAGAGGATAACTGCAGAAAGGATTGAGGGATTGGCATCATTTTAGGCATGCAGGTAGCTTGGGCATAGATGTTTATAATGATATCCATTTTATGCAAATGATGACTTAATTTGCATAATTAATGAGGCAATTGTTTCCATTGTTTTCAATAACTGGACTTCAATAAATGTAAAACATGTTAATTATGACAGGTGGAATATAAGCAGATACCAAATATGGCAATAAGGAACTTATTTGGAAATTCTATTATTGTGACATGTGCACGTTAGTCAATGATGAACAACACCATGCATAAATTATGTTAATTGTACTAATTGTTAGTTTATTGTGTTTACAAATGACAGGTCTATCGAGCTTGCACACGAAATGTTGCTTTGCTGTATTACTGATGGAACGGCTGGAACTGACAGCGTGAAATTTGGATTAAACACATCTTGCCTGGAAATGAATGGTGAATGAGACCTGTTAGGTTCATCCTTTTGAGACGAGTATATCCGAAGTCCTTTTTCAGTTAAAGATTTTAATTTGAACGGGTCTATTCTTACTGGAGGATCTACCAGAAGAGTCCATTCTCGCAGGGGGTAAACATTTTTTTAAACTTTATTTTGAAACCGTCAATTTTTGCATATGATTATAAATAAGTAAAATAGTTTGCATTTACTGTATGTTGCCTGTCTAGTTTGTATTATGTTTTAAATAGCTACTTGAAAACTTTTGAAAGTCAGTAAGTGTAAAGAATTTCACCAAATTGAGCTATATACGTAAGCACACTAAACAGTTTGTATACAACTAGACAGGTGCGCCAATAACAACACTGTACCTACAGTATGTGCATGTTTCTACATCACTTAACACCGCTGAGTTTCTTCAAGATCTGTTTCGTCTCTTCGCTTTGTCTCTCAACCACATCCCAACAAGCGTCCGCCCATCGGTCTTCCTTCCATTTCAGTTCTTTACAGAAGGGCGAATCAATCACAAATTCCTGGCTCCATTTACCAGCAGGAAAGACTCTTTTACCACCTACTGAGTTACAATGTTTGTTCACCTCACTATTCAGGGTCTTGTAATACGTGACCTCATCCCAAAACTCTGGTCCTTCCTCTGTTACACGTTGCCAAAATGTCTTATTCAAGTAGTCGTACATCATATAATCGATATTGCTCATTTTCCTGTGAGTTTCTTTCTGTTCTGTAGTAAGGGGGATGTGTTCTTTCTTAGTGTGAAGAGCATGAAGTCTTTGTGTTGTGTGTAGAATGTCGTAAAGTCTCCAGCAAAACTTCCTTCTCAGAAGAACTAAGGACTCCTTCCAGTATTCTGTTATCAGGACCACCGAGTACCAACCCGCAACGGTCCTGTGTAAAGAATAATCTAAAATTAAGAAACGTTTCCATACATCATGAAGTTCGTCTGTTTAAAGTTCGTTTCTTAACAGCTTAACCCTAAAAGCAGCAGATTTGACGAAACTCGCATTCCGTAAGCAGTCTTTCAATTTGAAAGCTCCCAAGGCGCAAAAGTGCTAATTGCATTAAAGGTTGCTTTCCTATTACTATATTAGAAAAGATACTTGAACAAGCTATTGGACCTATCTGGATGTATTTACGTGTGTTTCCCAATTTTGCTTAGCTTGTAAAATTTTGGAGTCTGTAGTAAACAAAACGAAAGTTTCTGTTCTGTAATAATTTGTCAATGAAGTTTGTTTTCTCCAAGGCTAACCTGGACATGCTAATGTATCAGTGTAACAAACTCAGCATCGTTTCCTCAATACTCACACGGTTATAATCTATATGAGCCTATATCAAATAACAAAATTAAATATGTTACAATTAATGTATGACTTATCAAGTCAAATTATTATTATCAATCATGCATTAAGTAAAACATCAGTGAAATGCCATAAAAAGACTAATATAACCCACCTAATTTCTTCATATATTTGGCTTTCATTTTTGCTGGTCATCAGCCTTTTCGGGAACCCCATTGTGTACGCTTGAAAATTTTTGTGTTTCGAATATGTTTTCTTCCGGTCGTGAGTTGTATTAAGAAACGCTCCGAGTGGATTTTCGTTACGCCGGGCAACTCTTCTCTTCCAAAAGAAGATTGATCGAAAATGATTGAGAGGCTCCCGAAAGATGCCGATATACTTGGTGCCGGGTTCCATCACTCGGTCCATGGCCGGCTTGTTCATGACTGAATGGTGTATGATGAGGTTGTATTTTCTTCCAGGGGACGGTCTACAGTCGTCCTTTGTCAGTTTTCCACTGTGGGGCATATTTTAATGGGTTTGTATCAATGTATGACATTCAATTAGGCACCATACCACGGATGCGGGTTGAAATATATTATTTTCCTGGTGTTTCTTCTCATCCTCCTCCTTCAGTCAAATATTTAAATCTCATTCCGGGGTCAAAAGACCTGAAAGTTGGTACGAGGGGAAAATGGACCAATAACCCCACGTGCTTTTATTATTTATTTCATAACTGCCTTTGAAATTATTCTATTGAGGTTTTATGATGATTTTTGGACCGAACGTGTATTGTGCATAATATCAATTGTACTTCTACCAACACAGACGGACTTAAAGTTTATAGAAAATACCAATTTTTTTTTAGATTTGCTAATATGGGAATGCATATTGCAGCTTGAATGAAAATATTTCCATGTTATATTTTGTAGATAGTACATGACACATTCTTTTTGCAACATATCTTATATTACCTTGGGTATGATAGCTGAATGTGTATTGCCTTCCTACGGAGCGCGGGATAGCAGATGGCCATGCCGTGGTTCCGGCCGAACCTCGCCAGTACCCTAAACGTGGAGCCAGAAGCTGTCTTATGAACCTGGATAGAAATAAATGTGTTATTGGGAGTTAGGTACAGAAATAGTTGAGGTATAAAATGAGTAATTCATTATCATCATCATCATCATCAAATGAGAGATTGTTGTATTGCAAACTAAGAAACAAAGCTTCACCAAGAAATAAGAGAAAATAAATCTTTGGAAAAGTGAAGCCTCCAATGAATGTCTTCAAAACTAATCATTCGTAACTGTTACTTAGCATGCAGACATTACCCTTTAAGAAACACTGTTAAGAGAGAAAACACCTGAATCCAAGAACATAATTCTCTTCTTGCTTTGAATAAAATTTCGATCAAGACATTATTATCTTAACAATCATAAGATCACCATTCCCATTGCGTCATTCATCACACATTGGTCTCTGTATGTGGGAAACTAAACCGAAACGGCAAGCCACCTCGAATCCTGCCAGAATGTGACCGAAAGAATATTTGGAATGCCGTAAGAATGTCTAGAATGCATTACGAATTCACAGGAATAGACAAGAATTTTCATTCTGACGGCATTCCGGCTCATTCCTTCTGGTGTGAAGGGGATTTAAGGCCCATTTGGAATTCCCACCCGAATGGTCCCGAATGTGACACGAAGTTTGCAAATACTTCAATCCGGCTGGTTCGGCTTGATTCCTGCTAATTCGATTTCCGTGTGAAGGCCCTATTACCTTGATGAATACAAAATTGGTGACAGGACGGCCACAGGTAGGAAGGCTTGTTGGAACCGACGTCATTACATTGTTCTGTGTTGAGGGGAGGTATCCGGTTTGCATCAGGCTCTTGAACTTTGACCTGTAGCAAATAGAAACAGTAATTTCCTCCTCAAAGTTAATGTAAGAGTCCAAACCCCCGAAACAAATGATATGGCCCAGTGGTGGGGGTCAGAGGTCACGAGAACCGGTTTAGACCAGTTCCGGAGATGCACGTATTGAATATAGACTGCACTGTCGAACATTCCGTGTCTTGAGTCTCCTTTCTTGTAGTGACCTTTGGTAGAGGGAAATGGCGACATATTTTAGTCTTATATTAATGGTATACTACGTAATTTATCTAAAGGAACCACAAGAGTTAAACCCTCATGGCTGTAAATAACAACGTTTGTACGATGTACTGATGTTGCAACTTCTCTCACTGAGCCTTGGTATTCAATGCTTAAGGATAGACTAAGCTTACTATGTAAAGAAATGGCAGGAAAATATACTTTTTACTGGTCAAATATAACGTATTATAGCTTTAACAACGAATCACAATGGCTAAGGTGAATTGATTTCATGTCTTGTAACCTTCACTTAGCCCGGTGTGGCATACAGTGCAGTAATGTACTTCATTTATTCTAAAGTATTTCGAAAACATTTTTTTTTACCTTTTGGCGGAATGGAGATTAGCAAATGCCGGTTTTACTGAGATCTCCGTGTCTTTCCATCCCCGTGGAAAACTGATGGACATGTATGTTGTTACACAAGTCAGGAAAAGTGCGAGAAACATGAACTCTCGTGCCATGACCATCTCGTGACGTCACCACTGTCAAGCTGTAGAAGTGAGCGAACGAAAAACATTAAAAAACACGTAAGGAAATGTATGGGTAAGGTCTGCATGAGTTTAGTGCGTTTTACCAACACACCTCGCGTACTAGTAATTTACCACAATTGAAAATCTGCCAAAAGGTTGTTGATTGTTAATTCATTATTCATTGCTACATAATCTATTGAAAAATAAAACTCCCATCTGGAATTTAGTACTCATTTAAAGGTCGTTATACATCTATATCATAGTTCTACCATTCGTATTCACTGTATCAAAAGACAAATTTGGCCAAAAGCACTGGACCAGACTATCGTGAGCCAAATACTTCTGTTATTTCTAGATGGAGTCTATTTTCTGCCATTAAAGTATGTGCCAAAAACATGCAAAGCTTGGGTACTACTGGCTTTGGTTGTTATAAATAGAAACTATCAAATTTCACTGTTATCGTCTATATCAAACACGGTAAACAAAACGTTAAAACATACCGTCTTCTAACTGACTGTCGATTCAGTTGCACGATACGTCGATGTATCTAGGCAATAAGGTACGCCAAAAAAGGCCAATCAGGCCAACCGAGAAATTCCAGTATCTAGTATGACGGGTTGCAGATACATGTGAAAACTTACCAACCTGTTGTTTGACGAATAATATGTGGGCATGGCACGTGAATAGGTCTGAAAGCAGGCCTTCCAAGAAGACGTGCGTCATCAAATGTTTTCTTCTTCTCTACTTCGCCGAAGGCTAGGCGACCTAGTTACAAATTTGACAACATACTTGGACATTAGCCGATGTTCAAACCTGCTACGAAATCGGATTATCTAGTGTGACTTTTTTGTTATATAAACTTTCAAACCTGTCACTGCAAAGCAAACCTTGTAAACTTTTGCTTCATGTATTAAACCTATTCAGACGAAAGGGGGGGGGGAGGTATGGTCGCCAACAACATATACAAATGTATTGGCTGTCGGGTTCGACTGGTCGCTTCTCTCTAGCCGCCGGCTAGGGATTAACATATAAATCGGCACCGACCGCACACGGCGATCGGTTGCTAGGGTATTCTTTCCCGTTGGTATGCGCGTTCGACAGAGTATCGGGTTACTGGAGGCCTACTCTTGGCTACCAGGAAAATATTTGAAAATAAACAAAATGTTTTGACAAGGAAAATGATTTCAAAACTAGAAAGGTAACAATTGAAGACGAATAAATCTTTACTTCTGGATACTTTATTTTTATACAGACGTTTCGGAAGGCATCCGCCTTCCTTCCTCAGTGAAAAGAAAATGAAGACAAACAATTTCTTGGAACAAGGAATAATTCTTATGTTCTAAATAAACAAAAAAGGTAACGGCTAAGGTGTTCTAAAATAAACAACACAGGTAACTATTGAGGTGTTCTAACAATGTTCTAAACAAACAAAAAGGTAACTGACAAGGTTCTAGAATAATTCAAGCAAAGTAAAATGAACTAACAAGGAATAAGATATTAAAACATGATAAGTGTATACATAAACCATCAATCACTTCAATAAACTATCCCAAGCACAAGAAAGCTCAGTTCTCAACCCACCCCTACGGTTAAGCGAAGGACGATGAATCCGCTCATAAATTGCCTCCCTTACCCCCCTCTCAAACCAGCGAGATTCTCTGTCTAAGATGTCTGTAGTATCTAAGGAGAATGAATGATCGTTGTGAATGTTCAGATGATGCCAAATGGCCGATGAAAACTTTTTACCTTTTTGTTTGTTTAGAACATTGTTAGAACACCTCAATAGTTACCTGTGTTGTTTATTTTAGAACACCTTAGCCGTTACCTTTTTTGTTTATTTAGAACATAATAATTATTCCTTGTTCCAAGAAATTGTTTGTCTTCATTTTCTTTTCACTGAGGAAGGAAGGCGGATGCCTTCCGAAACGTCTGTATAAAAATAAAGTATCCAGAAGTAAAGATTTATTCGTCTTCAATTTTAACGATTCCTGGATGTCTAACCTTCACAAACCTAGAAAGGTAACATTTGCAAGCAAATGCAGAATGTTTACCTTCACATACGATGAAGCCTACCATTTCTACTTTAAGTCTATTGGTAGGGATGGGTAGGACAATATTTCTCTTTGCTTGTATTGCAGACTTATGAAATACTGGTAGTCACATTTACTGAGGAGTTTTTAGTCCCCACAAGAATGAGTTAAAAATGATAAGCTCAAACACGCACTCTTATTACTTCTCGCCATATATGTAACAGGAAAGATACAAGCACAAATCATGTACACTTTGAATCTTTTTTACAGCTTTAATAAAACAACTTTTGAGAACTTACATATGTCTTGCAACCTTATTTTTGTCCGTACAAACATACAAATCCCCAAAAAAATTCAAAAGATGCATACTTAGATAATCATATACACATTGAACCTTATCCACCATAATACTTTATAAAACTTTACAGTTGTGTTTAAATTAAACATGTTATATTCTGGTAACAAAGAGTTACCACTTTTTTTCTCTGTCTCTCTCTCCCCTCTCTAAAATATATTCTCTTTCTCTATCCCTCTATGATTTAAATAATAAATATATACATATGTATTATATTGCACATTCTTTTTTGCAGCCCCCACCCCCACCAGGGTCAGGAAACAATGCCAAGTGAGTTTTTTTTCTAGCACCTATTAATTACAGAAATAAAAGACTTGTTTGTGAAAGTGTGATACTAATGGTTGTTCCAATTCGTGTTGCTATATTCAGATACTGAGAAGCCAGAATGGGATCATGTAAGTTCTTTTCCAGTACATTTGGATATATTTTTAAGAATACGAACATTACCTTATCCACCAATAAATACATGCAGTACTACTGTCTTTCTCTATGTATGTTATAGATTGTTGCTTTTCTTATTTTTTTGCAGCAAAGACAAAGACTCCAATACATTTACGTGAGTTCTTTTATATTACATTTGGTGATATTGTAAACAGGATTGACAGGAAGACGTCAGCAGATTATATCCCTAGTCTGCATATAAAAAAAAACAGCAGATCAAATTAGAAATTGATATGTAAGTGATTTTTCAATTTATGTATGTGTGTGAGGGGGTTATACTGGTGACCAAATCTTCAGCATATGAAGCGCTGACTCTAGAGGAGTCCTAGGGCACGATTCTTCGGAACAATTTGATATGCTGTCTAAACCTGACCCTTTGAAATGCTATTTACACACACACACACACACACACACACACACTGTGACTGCTGTGACATCATCGCAGAATCGGATTATATACGATTTTTTTTTTTTCAGCCAATATAGGGACCCGAACACCAAACCTTCAATTGGGTAAGTTCTTTCACATAGTACTAATAACCAGCTCACATTTCTTTTTACAATGAAAGTACATGGTAATAGTAAAACTATCAAATAACACATATGTGTCAAGCAAAAGTAACTATAAATGTTGTGTCAGGTTCCGTTTGTTGATGGAATTACGTCTTTTCCCTTTCAGGAATTGGAGTAAATGGACTGATGCATTGGATCAAACGTTGCGCAAGTATGCTACACGCTTCTATCCAAGTTTTTATCTAAAGCTGTGTTTTCTAAGATTGAAAAAAAGAATTGAAAAAAAAAATATTCAACACAATAGAATTATGCAAGATTTGATTTTGTAATTTTCCATATAGAATAGCCTTCTTTTCCCTTCCATTCCAGATCTTGCTGGTTCTGCAAAAAGCCGGGCCACATCAAGAAAAACTGCAAGAAACTGAAAAAGTAATTGCACACATTTAGTTTGTTCTTCGTCTGTATTGCATCAAGTTAGAGCATGCAAAGAGTTCATTTCTAGTTTTCAAATGGTAGAAAGTCATTTAAGCAACCAGGTTACCCTATAAGGTTTGACTTAATCACATTACAAAAATATTCACAGAATGAAATGTAACAATGCTTCCCACCAATTTGTCATCTTTACAAACAAATAGTACCATTGCCTTCCATGCTAATTGTTTACTGTCTCTCTTTCCCAATCCAGAACAAAATGCCACAATTGTGGAAAGAAGGGACACATCCGAAGCAAGTGTCGGCAGTGGATGTAGCCTTACACAAAGAATATATAGCATTTTTCTTTCGCCCGTTCTGAGAGGATTTCAGGGCCCAAAAAGCTAAACCGAAGTCATACGGTATCCTCAGCTTAATTGTCACGCGCGAAAATGACCCATTTGTATGGTATATATAAGAAGTCATAGCTCAGACACTATACGTCACATCAAGCCGTAACATGTGTCCCCGTAAAGCCGATAAGTCAGAGTACAACCTGATGTTCACGAAACGACTTTGACTTCAATTAGAAGCAAGGTTCGCTACGTCAAACTTGATCTCTCCTCAGATTCTTGTACGTTTCCGCCATGTTTTTTTGCCGAATTTCGCACCCTATGGGGGTTTTGCAGTGCCTGCTTCATCGACGTGATGATCTGTTTCCGGGTCATTGTTACGTCACAGAGTATGTGGGTCATTATTTTGGCCAAAAATCGTGAAAAGAACGAAATGTACCATTCTTCGGCTGATCCGAGGATGGTCTTAAAATCAGGTTAAAGGTCTCAACTAATATTACGTTCTTACATCTACTTTTTGACAAGAGCACGCCTGGTCCAGAGATTACGCACGCTGGAAACTCCGGACAAGAGAACGCTGCTCATGATCAAAACATGACATCATCTGTGTTTCGGTAGTTTTCGGTACTTATCACGATATATTCTTCGCCAAGAACGTGCATGTTCGGCTTTAACCTCGCTGATCTCCGCGACCACATCGGTAACGATCTCAAGTTCGGCAAAATTCGGCCATAGAACATAGATTTCCCGGATGTCAAAGCGTGAAAAAAAGCTAATATCTTTTTTGCGCTTCGTGAAGAGCCAAGTTTATTGCCCGAAGTCAGGCCGTGGGCGTCTGGGTGATCGCAGAGGCGACGGCACAACACCAGCCCGAGGCCTTAAAGATGATGCTGGGATCCAAGAAACACAGCCTTCAGAGCTATAGGAAGCACCTGGAACCTAATTTTACTCAGCTCCGGCGAGGCAGAGGGGGCCCACGTGCGCGAAGAAAACAACAACATTGCAGGGCCTGATCCGTGGCGTCGGTTCCCCCCAGTTTGAGTCGGAGACCGTAGAAGAAGAAACCGGCAGCGATCCTTCGTCAGCAGAAGCTGCCAAGAGGCCAAGGCTTTGTGTAAGACTTTTTAAAAACATATTATCCATAAATCTTAGTTATAATATTTATTTTGCATTTTTTAAATTTTTATTTTCCTTCCGTTTTGTATTGTTGTATTTGCTTTCTTTAATGTCTTTTGATTCATCTTGCCCTCGCCAATCGATTTTAATTGCAAGAAAACTGAATTATTTCTTTCTATTTTGTTCACTTGTGAAACTACTTGCCCTCGCCAATCGATTTTAATTGCAATAAAACTTAATCCCCCACATTTAGTTTTTCATCAGATATTTGCATATTCCAACCGGAAATCAGAAAAAAATGGAAGCTGTAAACATGTACTCCACGTTTTAAGCTTTTTGATTGGCTTACTCCTACCAAACCAAAGAATCTACTCTACGTAGTACTCTACTCTACTCTACTCTACTCTTAGAGTCGCACTTTCTCGGTTTTACGTCAGAGGTGAACCTATCAACGCACAGAACACAATCGGCATCGAGTTTGATTATTATCAAACTCGATGCCGATTGTGTTTGTCATCCTAATCAGAACTCAGAATTGCCAATCAGAACTCAGAAAAAATGAAAGCTGTAAACATATACTCTGCGTTTCCAGCTTTTTGATTGGAATTAAGTCGCAGACTGTCTCGACTGTACGCAGAGGTGAACCAATCAACGCACAGATCACAAAATGGCATTCGGCATGCAGTTTGATAATAGCAGCTGAGACGGCAGTACATCGGCCATGCGTTCGACCAAACAGGCGCTCAAGGAAGAAGTTGCCCGCCATGGAATGAACGAGATTGATACATTTGGACACAAAAACATTATATTCAGAAAACTGGACCATGTAATCTTGCAAATTCAACGGTGAACAGATGTGTTCAAGCTACGCAATACATTTGTATATCTATTAAAACGGGAGGTAACAACATGTTGTAGAACTAGGTCAGTGGTATTATTCACCCGATGTAATCCAACGTTCCGGGATCGATTCCGTCGACGGAAATCTTTTAAAACTTTTTTTCGTGCATTTTCGCGAAAAATGTTGCCTTTCTTGTTGTTTCTTTTCTTGCGATTTTTGCTTTCTTTTCCCTTCGCCCACATCCTGCATTTTTTCAAAAATGTTGCCCTTCTAGTTTTCTATTCTGTTCCCTTGCAACACAACTTAACTTTCATTGGTATTATTATGTTGTATGTTAGCTTCAATAAAGTTTCAAAGTATAAAAGGTTATAGACATTTCATTGTTTTTATTTTTCACACGCATGTTTTTTTATTCCTGTTTTAAACTTTGCAAGTAAATTTGAAAAAGATAACAGCACTGAAATTTTTCACTTAACAATGTTGCATTATACATCAGGGCTCGAAAAACTCTTTGTGCACCCAGGTCCACCAAAAATTGGAGCTATATATGCACCCACATAGTTAATTGTTTACTGTCAGTGATATTTTACAATTACATTTAGCCCTGTAGATGGAACAAAAAAGATTATTAATTTTTCTAACAATATTCAATTGACAAATTTTCTGCCTTTTTTTATTTGGGAATTTCATCATGAGAATGGGACTAGGTAAGGTAAGGTAAACATCGTTTCAAGAAGTCTTCCATCAACTTTTCTTGGGAACAAAAGGAAGTGTGGCATTGAAAATTGTTTTTTCCTTTTCAGTTTTGTGGCTTGCAATCTTGTTCGTATGGCCTAGCATGGCATGTAACCTTATCAGTATGGCCTAACACAGCATGTAGTCTTATCAGTATGGCCTAGCATTGCTTGTAATCTTATCGTTATGACCTAGTATGGCATGTAACCTTATCAGTATGGCCTAACACAGCATGTACGATGTAGTCTTATCAGTATGGCCTAACACGGCATGTAGTATGGCCTAGCATGGCTTGTAATCTTATCATTATGGCCTAGTATGGCATGTAACCTTATCAGTATTGCCTAACACAGCATGTAGTCTTATCAGTATGGCCTAACACAGCATGTATGATGTAGTCTTATCAGTATGGCTAACACAGCATGTACGATGTGGTCTTATCAGTATGGCCTAACACAGCATGTAGTCTTATTAGTATGGCCTAACACAGCATGTATGATGTAGTCTTATCAGTATGGCCTAACACAACATGTATGATGTAGTCTTATCAGTATGGCCTAACACAGCATGTATGATGTAGTCTTATCAGTATGGCCTAACACAGCATGTAGTCTTATCAGTATGGCCTAACACAGCATGTAGTCTTATTAGTATGGCCTAGCATGGCTTGTAATCTTATCAGTGTTGCCTCTCAAGGGTGAACATGTAACAATCAGCAAGGTATTTCTGGCTTAAAGTAGCAACAGGTTGGGTAACCTGGTCATCAGCCTCATAGGTTGTTCCCTCAACCAACACCACCGCACTGTAATGACCACTCGAAATAGTTTGTCCATGGTGGATCTATATTGGAAAGGAAGGACAAAAATAATTTGAAAGGGCAAGGCACATATTGACAACTAGTACTTTTAGTAGCATTTTGGTATTTTCTTGTGATCTTTGATGCTGACTTTCTTTTTTAATCAAGCACAACAGGCATTGCATGGACATGACTGTTACATACAAGCATTCACATATTTTGTACTCTACCGTACTAAAGCCCCATCTCAAAACTTACCACTGCTGCCTTCAATACGTAGGAGATCTCTGTATCATCCACTATCACACGTACAATCTCACCAAGGCAGAAGTGCACAGGGCGTCGGTTTTTCAGTCCTGCCTCGGTCCATCTCTTAACTCTAAGGACAAGCAGAGGACTTACGGAAACCAAAATTTGTCGAGTCGTCTGCTGCTTCTGATGACTGCAAAATGATAAGGCACTTGTTACATGTAGCATCCTCAATGTAAGTATTTCTTAGAGTACCCAACAATTATCATATATATGCTGTAAATTGATTTCACATTACCACAAAAATCATGTCTACACAGGTAAGGCCACACTGACGACTTAGTTTTATGGATGCCATCCACGCGCGCATTAGTTTTCATCTGTTCTCAAACAAAATTCACCTCCGAGGAGGCTACACACAAGTTGGGAAATTGCTGACCCATGTTTTAAGTGAACTTCATATTTAATTATAGTAATATATCATTCACTTTCCTTTGAGCCATAATACCTTCTAATAAGTGTATTTCTTTGTTCTTGTCAATCAAACTTAAGCTCAGTCTGCAAAGATGAACAGGGTAACCTACATCATACATGTTCCTCCTGCAAATAATTGATAAAGACTTGTTTATTTCCATACACTGTGTCCTGTAGTTCACTTCGTTATATACCAGCTTTGCAATCCTGTGGTTTAGCAGAATTTTTTTTCTTTGCTGGCTTTTCATTTCTTTGCCCACGCGCATTACTTTTGGGGTATCCATAAAATTAAGTTGGTGTGGCCTAAGAGGAAGAGATGGCAACCGAAGATAAACCTATATGCAGTAATTACATTAAAAAAATCAACAATGCTGCCTACCATACTGAGCATGTTAGCTCGGAAGGAGCAGGGACAAACACATCGTCGAGGACTGATTGTAGTGTCGTGTCTTCGTCTTCCACCTTCAGGTCTAAGTCGATATGGTGCTGCTCAACATGGCCAGCTAATGATGTGTTCTCGCACACGCATTGTGAGAAATTTGCCATGGCAACCCTAAACAGCCTAGCAAGGGCAAATAAAACGTATCATTATGTGTTAAAAACTTAAGGGGGCACACCCCAGTTTAGTTGGGGTTTCAATTTGAGGCGGCATACCCTAAAGTCTAGCGACCAGCTCTACCAGGGAAATAATGAGAAATGTCAACTCAAACATGGACCCTTCGTCATTTTTTGTCGCGCACTACCACAGACCCCGGCCGGGGAAGAACTGGGTGTGCACCGTTAGGTATATATATATGTATATATGTCTGCACAAGGTTTCTTAGAACATAAAATTTCAGTGTCCAAATTTTACTTAGTATACTTGAGTCATTCTTTATATCAAGTTGTTCATCAGCTTGCATATCAGACACGCATCTACCTGTGGATTTTCTAAACAGCACTGACCTGTGTTTTATCACACATAACATTTTAAGTACATTTAATTAAACATCACATGTTAAGTATATGTCAGCTTTGGTTGCATTACTGTTGTTGAATTTGAAATTATATATTCCCTACCTGTCAACTAAAAGACAGCTGTGCCCCTGACACACCGGACATTGTGGATACTGCATAACTGCAGAAAAGAACTCCCAGGTGTCCTGAAAGTGGACAGAATGTAATTACTTTGTGACTGGAGGCTAACCTCCTTCAACATAGTTTTTTAATTGGTCTATGTCATGAGTATGTGGTTTGGCATGTCGTCTGTACTCAGTTGCACGTTGATGCACATTCTTTTTTTCCTTGGTATTTTTTTTATAATTGTGATAATTTCATAAATCTCCTCTATGATTTTGCTGCTAATGCGTACATGATTGCATATTTTTTAAACGTCGATTTGATGTATGTTTGCGATGTAAACACACTGATGTCAAACGCCACAGAAGACCCAACTGACATAGAAACCATATTTTCGTCAAAGACTATGTTTTCTACTGACACTTGTTATCTAGAACAGACTTGCAAATTATGTATCATACTAACTGGACATAAAGTTGTTTCTGTTATTTGTTGCCTTTAACTCAAAGTCAAAGCGAACAATACAGTCAACTAAGGTGAACTTAGTGCTGCATTTCCTAAATATTACCAGCCTTTCTAATACATGCATTAGACAAACAAACATCAAATGTAAATACAAAGCTTATTGAGAATGTATACGGTCTCTTTTATTACCTGTTGCCTATCATTTGAGAAGTGTGGAAAGTGACTCTTTATCCTCTCAATAGCTGATTGATTCTTAATGGGTTGGTTACCCGGGACCACAGTGCACAGCATATCCATCACAGGCATCATGTGATTCCATGGGTGGTTCTGATGACTGTGGTTGCCCGCAGCGATGTTCGCAAACTTGTTGTTGGCCCTAACGGCTGCTAGGGCCTGTAGTAAGCTTAGTACATAGCAGGTGTTCCCGTATCTTTTGATACCCTGTTATAAGGAAAAGTATAATGTTTCATCAGTGCGTGCTGGTTGCACATGTTTAAGTGCAGACAAAGTGGAGTCAAACATTAAAATGCCATTAAGTAATCTTGGTGATGTAGCAATATTTATTGCTTTGACTATAATGTAGCCTTGGACACACTTTTATTCTGATATGTAGATCTGTGCAGGTATTTGGCGTTATATTAGTCATTCTATACCTTTTCCTTCAATGTTTGAATACTAAATTGTTTAACGTTATTTCCTTGTGGCTTAAATGCATTGGGTTAAACATTAGAAAAGGAAAATCATTCGAAAACACCGGCAAATCAAATCATAAAATACAAAGTCGGTCACTTAAACTCACAGCATAAAATGGGATACCTTTTCCATTTTTAAAACAAGGGGAAATATAACAGACCAAGATGCCTCTGCCCTGCCTCCTCCTCTCCTGCTGAACATGCTCTCTTGGTTGTGACTCTCTGGTTGGTGGAAGCTCATTCGTGGTCTCGGAAACTGTTTTGTCAATGTTTGTTGCCCTGGCTTCATGCCAGTAACATCTTGCTCTTTGAATGACATCCTGTACAGTTGGCATGGACGTTTTGTGTCAATTCACATATAGTTATCAATGAGAGAGCTCTGAGGGAATGCAATACATGCAATACAGACATGTAATCAACATGTTTTACAAATCCACAGCTCAACTTACCTCCCTGCTGTTATCTCTTATTCCATCAGGTTGGAGTGGATCTCTCGTCTCCCTGCTACTTGGCACTCCAAACTTCAGCTTGTAGGGGGTGTGGCCGTCTGTGAATTATGAAAACAGCAGTCAGCTGACTATAACTGAATAATCAAGGTAATACTTTTAATATGTGTATGTTGTTCGTCCATCAAGTCGACGAGGACTTGCTAGATTTGTGATTATGATATTGTGTAGATAAGTATGGGTTACTATCACAAAGAGATGTACAGGTGAGGACGACGTTTTTGTACTAAGATATTGCACAGGTGAGTAAGATTTGTGCCGTTGAATATGGGCAAAGTAAGATGCTGTACAGGTCCTTTGACTTCAGACCAGGTAAGACACTATACAGATGAGATGTGTGTCTTTGACTATGGGCAAGGTAAGACTATAGACTATGTATGACATTTTACAGTTGATTACGGTCTGTTTCTTTGAATACAGACTAGGTACGACACCTTACAGGTGAGTAAGGTATGTTAACTTTGTATTCAGACCAGGTTAGACAATGTACCGGTGAGTAAGGTGTGTTTCCATAGGGATGTGATTGAATAATATAAGTCACCTAGGTCCTTGAAGAAAGTCGAAGTGTTTAGCGCACTCTCCACACCGGCCAGCGCATTGGTCCAGTCGTAGCTAACATCAAGGACTAACTTCTTCATTTTCTTGGACCATACTTTCCTCTGCATTGCAAGCAAATATATGTGTTCAAAAACAAATTAAAAACCAATATGGTTTTCTCAAAACACATGGTTTTAGCCTTTTTTACAAAATCATGTAAAATAGAACAAGTATTTGATGGGAACGGTCAATCACAACATCAATCATAGTATTCTTTGCAACTTTTCATTTCCTGATAGGAAAGTACCTCGTCTTCTGTAGAGTTAGCATTGTTGATGTAATCTTTAGTATAGTTTATCCTGCACTCCAGCCTGGTCGACAGCATGTTTGCCAATGTCCTTGCTCCTTCTTCATCCTTCCTCTTAGCCAAGACTGTTGGAGGGCCACCTGTCAATTAGTGTAACAGAATTTAACAATCAATTACATGCCCAGATATTTTGATAGGTGTACATGTTTCTGTACGTCTGTCTGTCTATCTGTGTAAGAAATATATGATTTAAAGTGAGACAGAAACATTGACAGATATGCAGTATGACAAATGAATAACAAAGTTGCATAATCCATGAGAAAAATTGTTAACTGACAGTTCTCAGATGGGAAGCAACAAGAACGTTGGTAACCAAAATTTTGTACATCAGGGTGTCATCTACAAAAGTGATGAGAAAATGCTAGAATTGAAGATGATGCAGTTGATACAATTTACATAATGACAAACCTTTTTTGCATAGTCACTGAAACATGTATAAAAGTTTTTTAAAACACCAGTCACAAAGGTTAGTACTATTTGATTTTTCTTCCTAATACCAAAACTAATCAATATGCACTTAAATCACAGGGCTAAATGTTCCAAGCAGGAACCAAACACCCTTGCATAGTTGCTGTACAATGTTTCCAGCGAATCCCCAACATCCTCAACCTCTGATGTGGCCAGTGGCTTCAAAGTGGTCCATGAGGTGAACAAGTCTTCGACCACGAGCAAGCAATTAGCATCAATATTCTTATACTGTAAGGAAAAGATTTAATTCAGCATGTCACATCTGGTTCTGTGTTCTGTTTTTTTCTCGACTGTACACTCTACTTCACACTGTACATGCTACTTCACACTGTACATGCTACTTCACACTGTACATGCTACTTCACACTGTACACTCTAATTCCCACTAGTTAACTCTTGTGTAATCATGTTCAATCTTGTGCCTCCAGTTCACTCGTTTACACTCTCATTCAAGAGGAAGTTAGGACAATACAGCAGGAGGATGCCTATACTACATGTGCAAATGCTTCTTAATGTTTCAGGTAGGTCTTAAGTTTTACAAACCTGTACCATTTTTGTTCTTGTATTGTAAAGTGATGATACAGCAACTAGTTTGGATAGCCTGTACTGTTTAAGGTAGACTATACATCATTTAAGCCAACCAAGTTTGTTACATCAACTTGTCGGAGTAAATGGGTAGTCTATAATGTCTAACTTTGTGCTTTATTTCTGCAGGCATGAAAGCCCTGCTGCCTTCTTGGAAGCTAGAAGATTCATCAATATGACAAGATGGGACAATAAAAGGCTGTGATTTATTGTTTAGTATTTTTTATTTTATTTTATAACATTGGTGTACTTCATTCCTGATGTAGAATAAGTTAATTCACATGACAATGACTTTTGTATTGTAAGCTAAAGACTACAGATATGGTTAAGAAAGAAATCTTACAATTATTCTTACAAAACGATGCTATTATTCCCATCCACCTCTACTCTTCAGTTTCACTAGAATGAAGTGATAGAACAAAAAGTATGTATATCTTACTGGAAAACTAAAACTTCACTAAATTGTAATGTCTACAAATTTTGATCAATATGGAAATAAATTTTGAATAGTTGATAAGCAAAGAAAACAACATATACATAGACACAGCATTGCGGAGATGAATTTGTTTTTAAGAATCGTTTACCTGGATGTCTAACATCCAAGAACTAAATTATGCTTTTTAATTCAGGGTTATTTTCTTTGACCTTGCAAGAACATTGGATGTACCTGTGTGAAAGCTTATTCTAATATCATGTAACAGTGGATTAAACAAACATGCACTGTGCAAGTTTGGTTTGAGAATAATTGCACCACACCGACTTTACATGCACAAAGTTGCATATGCATGTGTTATTTCAAGCCCTGGACGTTAGTTCTAGAAGGGGGGGGGGCATTCAAAAATCCAGATACAAGCACAGTGATTGCCTTTCTGGAATGCAATAGGGTTCAAAAACTTACCCGAGCTTTTGGCATAGGCAGCACATCTACCTGGTGAACTTGACTTGGACTTTGTGTAACTTCTTTTCTCATAACTGTATCTTCTTGACAGCGATTATGTGTTCAGTGGGATTCTTTCTAGACCATGTAAGAGGATATATTTTTGGACTGCTCCACTTTCAATAGGGGTATTACAGGAACAGTTAATTTTTGCAAGGAGCTTTATTTTCAAAGTCAGTTTTAGGTCGGGTGACGATTGGGAATCCAATTCATTAGCAGAATTGTATTTGGAATGTTCTATTTCACATTAAAATTCCATTCATGCACGGGGGACGTGCAGATTCAATGCAGTACTGTGTTTCTCACACACAAGGTCATGTTTTTAGTGGGAGTACTAACGTTGGTCATTACGGACTGGTCTATTGTACAAATGTGCATGAGGTGCACTAGAATTGTCCATGCTTGCAAGGGACATTTTGTTACATTTATTTATGACCCAAAGTGTGATTAGTGAAATTGATTTTTAAGCATAAGTGTTACATTTGCTCACATGGGTGAGTTGGGTGGGAGATGGCTGAAATATACGTTATTTACTCAGTAACAAATTGCGGCCTTTCTCGTGTTTCATTTACATATTGTTTATATTATTGCTGTTTAACCTAATTTTGAATGCAATTAAAGGAAGCAATGGAGTCAAATTCAGATCAGTCTTGTGCAGTTTATTATTAACGTGTAATCTACTTTAAATGTACATCTATTTTACTCTAGTCTACTTATATTTCCGCCATCATTTATGTGTAAATAAACAAAGAATTACATTTAAGTGTAAATTAATTACACACCAGTGGCACACAGAACTGTAAATTCTTGACAGAGTCAACGATTCATTTGATTGCAGTGTCAACATCATTTCAAATTTGAAAAAGTTTTTTTGTCATGTAATACTAAAGGTTACCAGGTACACATAAACTGCCACGTCTATGCAATCCCCATAATCAAGGTAAACGTCCATCGTGAGATCGAGGTCTCGGTCAACTCTAGGCCTGACAGACGGCTAACGTGACATAGAGCACACAATTCAAACAGCGCACATCAGGGACGGACAAACAAGTCACTCAAGTACAGCAATATGCCGTGGCATCTATTTGAGGAACATGTTCACGTCAACATCCACACGTGGGAAAACTTTTTGAGCGTAAGTAATTCGTTATCTGGTAGTTTTGAGTCACTTTAACCATTGCTTAGGTCACATAATTTTCCAAAACGGTCAGTTTTGGCAAAAATAATGATACAAAAGTACATCAAAATACATAAAATGTCGAAATAACATTCATGGGCATGATTTGTGCATATTTCTAGGGCAAAACTACCGAGGTCACGGGTAAATTTCTCGTCAATCGGTTTCCAGTGATGAACTTGCGTCGTCACTGGCTTACCAGTTGGGAATATTTATCGTCACTAGTTTTCCAGTGATGAGGAAACTTCAGCTGGTAAACCAATGACGACAAATATTAAGTTTACTGATGAAAAAGGAATCATCGTTTCAGTTGAGGGGATTTTAAAGTTAGCACTTAAAGTTATACTAACGTCGCCTCTGCACGTCCCCACACTCCCGGATCAAATCTAACAGTAACACGACTATGGCGCCGCACGTGAATTAGGGTGTTTTTGTTGCATATCGAACTCAGCACAGGAACGTTCTGGTGCTATTAGAACGTGGTCACTGGAAGCCCATTGCCGAAATAATTTCATCACTCGGTGTCCAGTGACGAAGAGCCACCGATCACTGGAAAACCCAGTGAGGAACCGGTGACCTTGATGGTTCCGCACTCGGTGTCCAGTGACGAATGACGTTCATCACATGCCCCCCGTAGCCTTGCATTTCTAGGTGTACATTTTAATTTTTCGTTTCTTATATCATCTTACCGGGCCCGTTGTCGACATGTGTCGCAACCCCAAAAAAGCTTGTAATTGAATTGACTTGACGTTTTGCCAATGTATTTTGATACAGACTGTTGGACTGGGGACTAGTGGGGACGGACATCTTCGATCGCGATCTCATCTTGAGGTACAAGGACATTCGTCGAGAGAACCACGCCATCGCCACATCCATCCAAGTTTCTTAAAAAATTTTTGATTATTAAATTGACTATATTGTAGCCTTCTGAGGCTGAGAACTTCACAAAGTGCCCCGGCCGGGCAGTTTTGGGGAGCAAAAAATACGACACCGAAAAGACAAAAATAATTCCACAGCATACCTTGTACATGTTCAATGGCATAATTTTTTTTCTCGTTTAAACCAGGCCATGTCTCGGGTAGGAAATGTACATTCAAGGCCGGCCAGTTTGTTTAGAAACTACTAGGCTACTGTGTTTAGGAATTTCACACGTCTATGTCCAACGAAGTATCAACGTGGAGATGTTACGCAGATGAGCCATTTAACAGACTCATCAAAATTCTGTTAACGTCAGGAATTGATGTTCTCGTATATAGGCGAGATTTCTAAATTCAATGTTCAATGTTCAATTCAAATTCATTTAACCCTATTCAGACCGGGCTTTTTTGGTCATCCCTGGACCGGGGGGGGGGGGGGGGGCTTTTGAGGCCCTCCACTTCTAAGTCCTATAACTCTAAAACGACGTGCCGTAGGACCACCAAATTTTCAGGACATGGTTTTGACATAATATCTGACAAGTATGTAACGTTTGACGTTACGTTGACGTAAGATGACGTAATTATGACGTCATCAATTTGATTACATTGGCCAAACCAATGAAAAATGGGTATTCTCAGAAAACTTCAAGTTATGTTGCAAAAATGTAACAACAAGTGCAGATAACAGAATAATAATGTTAATTACGACTTGCGTTGCCAATAGCAACATCAATGACGTCAATATGACGTCATAAAATGACGTCATGCACATCTAAGAGCCGAGTTGGGCTCCGCCATATTATATCCACCACCTTGAATTTTATAAATACTTTTTTTGCAACAAATAATCACAAAGGACAATGGAAATAGACTAAATTCATTCATTTAGATGGTTTTTGATGAAAAAATACCAGGTTGTTACAAATTTTAAGGGATAATTAGCTTGTTATTCTTGATCTGGCCATTCGGTCCGCCATCTTGGATTTTGGGCTGATGACGTCATCAAATTAGCATAATTTATGCATATATAATTATGAAAGATATGCTGAATAATATAAGATTTTATTTATGTAACAAAATCACAGTAATATAGCAAATAAATGTGAAAAATACATAGAACCAAAAATAGTGATTTTCGGCAAAACTGCCTGTCAACAAACGGTTGCCATGGCAACAAGAAAAAATGGAAAATTTGTCAAACTTCGTAGAATTGTTGCCAACAATATTTTAGGGAAACTCAATAAATTTGGTGGCTCTAGCGTAAGCCGTTCTGGCGTTATAGGGCATCGAAGTTAGCGCGGGCCTCAAAAGCCCCCCCCCCCGGTCTGAATAGGGTTAAATAGCGCTTACCTGAAGGGCTACAGCGTGACCGGGTCCATGGACCTCCGACTGAGTCCCTACTTCTTCTCACAACATGGTTGCGATTGCAAAGTCTATCTGTGCCCGTTCTGTGTTAAGTTGTTTGTTTTCATTGCATGTTTTAAAAGCATCAAAACAGTGAAAAAACTCATGACCCTCTTGTCTAGCTTCTTTACTTTTCTCTACTTTGTTATACCCTAATTAAAAACGTGAAAATAGCTGCGAAGAAATGTTCTGGTAAACACACCAACAAGTGTAAATATATAATTGTCGCATTAAAAGGATTAAGACTGTGTCAACATTGCCAGGCACTGCTGTACAATTTATACATCTTGTTTCTTTGTTTCGAACAGGAAGGAGGATCCGGAGGAGTGAGGAACTTGAGTGATGAGAAACTTGAGTGCAAATAAAGCTAACTGAACTGAAACATACGTCTCTTGTTCTTTTGTCTGTTATGAGTCTGTTATGTAGTCTTTGCAGAAGCCATATAAGCACCAAAACTGCACCTTATAAAGGAATAGGAAGTTAGAAGCGAAGTAGTTCGTTTAGACCACTTAGAAGGGGAACAGGGTTGACAGGTGACGTAGAAGTGTAAAAAACACAATGTCGGTGTCATGTTTGTATGTAAAACAGCAGCACTCAAAACAAAGGAAGGTACACGTCCGCAAATCGATGGCATTACGAAACTTTCCGTCATGATCATAGCAGTAATATACTAGCTTCCATCTCCAAATCCTTCTGATATCAAGTGGGGCGATGAAAGGGAATTTATCATCGACCTAAACACAAGCTTTTGACTCCAAATCATTTATTGGCCACGGACTCTTTGTACTTACAGGAATGAGACCTTAATTCCATCGATTATTAAGATGACTTGGTAAACGAAAGAATACTTTCCCCTCAATAACATCTTGAACTATTTTCGTCTCACGTCACTCCGTTACCTAGCAACACCTCCCCAAAGGTGGTCTGTACTTGACGTCACGAGATGAGCCACCTACCGGACCTATGAAAAAGTAAAATGTACCGTTAATTGTCATTTTCACGTGTCGGAAGAGTAATTAGGTCCGCTTTTTGGTTAGAGTAACATGCTCTGTGCATAATGTTTGCGCGTAAACATGAATAGAATACGCGAAATAGATATTTTCCATACTAAACCCTGCTGAAGGTTGCTGAAAGAAAGGGGTAGAATCGGTAAGGGTCTTTGGTTGTTAATCGCATCGGGAGAAGGATCAATGAAAGTGTCACGAGGTGACAGCATGATAACACCCGTGGAGTGGGGAGTGTCACCCGGGTAATTGGGAACAGATGTAGAGGGCTTGGGAAGGGACACGTATGAGGGTAAGGGGATTCGACCGAGAGACGGAGAGAGAGAAAGACGTGTCTACCAGAGCTCCGAATAAAGTCTATCATATCCGCATATCATGCCTCTGTCCTGATTCTACTTGACTCACTCCCTGCCACCGTGACAAAAGGGGATCAAGCAAACTTTATTTAATCGAACTTGGCAGTCGAAAAATTTCGACTGAATTGTACAAATAAAATTCCAACAAGTCCGTGGATTTTTCTAGTGTTATTTGATGACGCTCTGAGGGACGCACTGATTAATCAATGGAAATCTCACACTACATACAGGGTTGAATGAGACTGACTGGGAGTGGGCTTGGTACAGATTAATAGCGTTCTCACAACATTGAAAACCGCCAGGACTAAGCCCGCTGGAGGAAGAGTGATGTGTTTGGAGTGGAGAGAGCAGAGGCGTGTAGGGAGCAAACACGACAGACGGCAAACATGAAAGTTAGAGAAGAGAATTATTTAAAGCAATCACCAAAACACAAACAATCGCTAACTAGGCAAGAACGAGGTACGTATGTACTATACTCTCTATAGGCAAGCTAACTCCTGTGAGGAAACACACATTCACAACCAAGCGGACTAAAGTACATCCACCACTTTATTTCATGGGTATTCAACTGACAGAGGTATCTTCTCTTAAACACCTCGTCATTCACCTTACATCAAAACTATCATGGTCATTACATGTTTCATACGCAAAAAGCACAAACTTCTTCATTTTTACAAAATGGTAAACGGTTTAAACACAAGAATATCTACGTGAAAGTATTCCGCCTAAGTCATGTGACCGCACTGCATACAACCTTCGTACCGATCAAAATTTCATCCAAATTACTACTAGAACTGAGAAGTACAAAAGGTCATTTTTACCCTCCTCTGTTCATTTATGGAATCAATTACCGCTATCTACTAGAGCATCCCCCCTCGGTTTCTACTTTCAAAAAAGAGTTGGAGTCTTTTTACTATAGAACTCCTACCCACTTCCATTTCTCTCATGGTCCCAGATACCCATCGATCCACCTCACTAGACTTAGATTTAACTGTCAGTTTAATTTCCACCTGTTCCAACATAACTGTGTAAGTACTCCTACCATTCGACCAAAGACCACCACTGAAAATATTTTATGTATCAAGCCGCTTGATCCGGATCGTTTTCTTGAGTGTGAACGCTCCAAGCGGCTTGGATTTACAACGATCCGGCTCGTTTACAATCCTTCCCCGCGAGGTAGTTTGAGACACTTGCGAACAAGCCGCTTGTATCGAATCGCGAGTGTGAACGCAACGCGGGACAGATTCTATGCAAATTTCCGATTATACGTCGCTACCCTCCGAAATACAATGGCGTTTTTCCTAGAAACCGCAAGGTGGCAGTTCTTCACAGTAAAAGCAAACACAACATCCGGGCACTGACCCTCCCATCATCCTCTTTCCCGAAACTGCCCTTCTTCGAAGCGGTTTGTGGTATCGTTTTGTCTCTCGCTTCGGTGGTATTTTTCCTACCTTAGCGGGACTTTTTCTGTCCTTTTTAGTTCACAGTAGGTTCTTGAGACTTCATAGTCTCTTTAGGTCGCTTTTGTGACTTTGGAACTGTTGTTTTGCATCACTATTCACCTTTTGCTGTTTTCTTTCACAGCGTTTCTTTTCAGGCTCACGTGCTAGACGGACATGTTCGAACATGCCCTGTTCATCGTGTCTAGCGGTGATGATCAAAGTGATGATCCCAACCACGTCTACGGACCATGGTTGGAATCTGTACCCTCCTGTATCTTTGTGCAGGCAGGGAGGCGTGACTCTTCCCACTGGCTGGGTTGTCACGCCTGAGTCTTACGCAATCCTCTGTCCTTCGTGGCAGCAGGTTTTCTGCGAGCAGTACCAGTGCTTGTCCGCCGCCACTTTGTTGCCGGCAGGCCTTCTTGAAGCACCCCCGCCGTTTTCCTATTACAGCGGGGCCAGGTACTGGGGTTTTTATGACCCAATCCCCTGTTGAACACTTGTATTGGAACGTGTTCACGAAGTTTAGCCGTCTCATGACTGACTTGAGACCGGCATTGGTTCAGTCCCGTCAGTTTCACGTGGTTCACGTGCGTGGTTTTTTTCGTTTCAGACGATAAACGTTCGAGGCGCGGTTTGCGTCCTCCACGTTATAAGCCCAGTTGCCCACTGAGAACATACTCAGGGGTGTGGTACACGGAGGCCAAGGACCAGTCGGTCATGCGCCTCCTCCAGATTCGGAAATGTTTTCCGAGAATGTGGAGTACTCCGGTGCTATTACTGAACAGGTAAGTAGTCAGACTATTCTGTACTGGAGAGGCCTTTCACTTTCCTTTTAGACCTCACCAAACCTGAACACAGGGAATGTTGTTTTCCCCTGGAGTTCTGGGTTGGTTTATGAAGAAAGGCTTCACACCTGGAACGAGGATTTCCTCGCTGATAAACCGTATCTTTTGACGGTTCTCAGGTGTAGGCGGTCCCCGCCTCATCTCATAGCCGGTATTGAAAGCGAAATGGCGGTCTGTGTAACAGACTTTTTTAGCTATGCATGCCGCATAGCATGACGATTCGCTCCGGCTTAAACAATAAAGGCACTGCTCTGCAGGCCTTACAGTCCATTTTGAAGGTCATTGACCTCTGGCAACCTCATTGACTCGTTCATGAGGATGGATTTCCTTGCGAACAGGCAAGGGCCATGAATGACAGGTAGGACCACGAATGGCCACCTGAATTTTGCGGGACATTTGAACGTTTGGGGTTTTGCCCCCATGTCACCCAAATCAGACGCTTCGTGCATGATTGGGTTAAAAATAGGTTCTAGTGTCTGGCTAACTACAGTCAAAGACACAAATGATCACCTGACCAAAGCTAGCTGTAGCTAGTTTTGGGGACTTGCTATTCCCCAGAGGATAGCAGTCCGTACGGCACCCAAGACGCCGATCGACAGGACTGGTATAACAGTCCGTTGGCCACAGTAACGCCTAACCGTTTGGTTTTGGGGCGTGGCTGCGGGGAGAAATCCCTTTCCTTCCGTGGCTGCTACAGGCCGGAAGGGTGTAAGGGACACCGCAGTTGGTAGGCAATAAGTAATTGCCTCGCCTCTTGTGCTTGAGCACAGGTCGCTCTTTGTGTGTGGTACCTTGCTGCCCCAGCTACAAGTAGATTTGAGGGATTTCTTGTTCCCTCTTGTGGACAAACATCTGTTCAGACCCTTGGGTACTGGGCGTTGTGTTGTCAGCTCGAGATGGACCGTTGTTTCATCTCTCAAGGCGACTCCGTCTTTTTGTCCCTCCAGAGGAGGTGACAGGGCCAGAAGTATGACTTGTGGCTTGTTTTCGCTTCAGCGGAATTGGGATCTCCTTAGAGAATCCTCCAATCGGGGACCAATTTTTGGCCCCGTTTTTGGTTTTATGGTTCCAAAGAAAGATAGAACTTGGCGTCTAGTCATAGTTTCAGACCTCTGAAACAGTAGGGTGTTTTCAGAACACGTGAACTGGAGAACATCAAGGACGTGATGTCCCTCCTAAGTGGGGATGACTGGTTGGTATACCTGGACATCAAGGTTGCCTTTTTATTATCACACCAGTCACTTAGAAACTCCTGTTGTTTCTTTTCAGAAACAGTTGGGGAGTTTTTTCAAGTAAAGTGTCCCAGGGTCCTCTGGCGCTCCTAGGACATATGCGGTTTTTAAACCAGTAGTTGGTGCCATCCGATTCAAAGGGATTCGGATAGTTTTTGTCTGGATGACTTGCTGAATCAGGCTCGTCTCGGGCAAAGCGTCTCCAGTACCTGCAAACGTGTTCGTTGTATGACGCATGATGTGGGTTTCCTGATCTTTTGGGAAAGTCCCAATTGATCTCAACCCAGCAGTTATCTTGGCAGATGTTCCATGTACCACATCACGAAATCGCCGCGAAATGCAGCTAGCCGTGCGGTGTCGTTGCGACACCCTCGCCGTAGCCGTGTCAGGCATTTCGCCGTAAGAAATTTCGTGATGTTCAATGTAAGGGATCACAGATTCACCAACACCCTCGCCGTAGCCGTGCCAGGCATATTGCCGTCTGGATTTCGTGATGTACCATGTAATAGATCACAGATTAAACGCGAAATGCAACTTACCGCGCGGGTTCATTACAACACCTTCGCCGTGTCAGGCATTCCGCCGTGATCGTGTCGGGATCGTGAATGACATCACGTATTAAATCAACGCAAAATGTAGCTAGCCCCGCGGGCCCGGTTCAACACCTATAACATAGGAAGCGGACCATCCAAGTTTTACATGCAGGCAGTGTAGTTTTGTAGAAATTCTACACATTTCTACAATGGTTCCTGTAGACATTTGTAGTGATGTAGAAATCCTACACATTTCTACACTCGTCACTGTAGATATTTGTAGAGAGGCACACAGGAAGCGGACCGTCCAAGTTTGACATGTAGGCAGTGTAGTTTTGTAGAAATTCTACACATTTCTACAATGGTTCCTGTAGACAATTGTAGTGATGTAGAAATCCTACACATTTCTACACTTGTCACTGTAGATATTTGTAGAGAGGCACACAGGAAGCGGACCGTCCAAGTTTCACATGTAGGCAGTGTAGTTTTGTAGAAATTCTACACATTTCTACAATGGTCCCTGTAGACATTTGTAGTGATGTAGAAATCCTACACATTTCTACACTTGTCACTGTAGATATTTGTAGAGAGGCACACAGGAAGCGGACCGTCCAAGTTTCACGTGTAGGCAGTGTAGTTTTGTAGAAATTCTACACATTTCTACAATGGTTCCTGTAGACAATTGTAGTGATGTAGAAATCCTACACATTTCTACACTTGTCACTGTAGATATTTGTAGAGAGGCACACAGGAAGCGGACTGTCCAAGTTTGACATGTAGGCAGTGTAGTTTTGTAGAAATTCTACACATTTCTACAATGGTTCCTGAAGACATTTGTAGTGATGTAGAAATCCTACACATTTCTACACTTGTCACTGTAGATATTTGTAGAGAGGCACACAGGAAGCGGACCATCCAAGTTTCACATGTAGGCAGCGTAGTTTTGTAGAAATTCTACACATTTCTACAATGGTTCCTGTAGACATTTGTAGTGATGTAGAAATCCCACACATTTCTACACTTGTCACTGTAGATATTTGTAGAGAGGCACACAGGAAGCGGACCATCCAAGTTTCACATGTAGGCAGCGTAGTTTTGTAGAAATTCTACACATTTCTACAATGGTTCCTGTAGACATTTGTAGTGATGTAGAAATCCCACACATTTCTACACTTGTCACTGTAGATATTTGTAGAGAGGCACACAGGAAGCGGACCATCCAAGTATGACATGTAGGCAGTGTAGTTTTGTAGAAATTCTACACATTTCTACAATTGTTCCTGTAGACAATTGTAGTGATGTAGAAATCCTACACATTTCTACACTTGTCACTGTAGATATTTGTAGAGAGGCACACAGAAAGTGGACCGTCAAAGTTTCACATGTAGGCAGTGTAGTTTTGTAGAAATTCTACACATTTCTACAATGGTTCCTGTAGACAATTGTAGTGATGTAGAAATCCTACACATTTCTACACTTGTCACTGTAGATATTCGTAGAGAGGGACACAGGAAGCGGACCATCCAAGTTTGGCATGTAGGCAGTGTAGTTTTGTAGAAATTCTACACATTTCTACAATGGTTCCTGTAGACAATTGTAGTGATGTAGAAATCCTACACATTTCTACACTCGTCACTGTAGATATTTGTAGAGAGGCACACAGGAAGCGGACCATGCAAGTTTGACATGTAGGCAGTGTAGTTTTGTAGAAATTCTACACATTTCTACAATTGTTCCTGTAGACAATTGTAGTGATGTAGAAATCCTACACATTTCTACACTTGTCACTGTAGATATTTGTAGAGAGGCACACAGGAAGCGGACCGTCCAAGTTTTACATGTAGGCAGTGTAGTTTTGTAGAAATTCTACACATTTCTACAATGGTTCCTGTAGACAATTGTAGTGATGTAGAAATCCTACACATTTCTACACTTGTCACTGTAGATATTTGTAGAGAGGGACACAGGAAGCGGACCATCCAAGTTTCACATGTAGGCAGTGTAGTTTTGTAGAAATTCTACACATTTCTACAATGGTTCCTGTAGACAATTGTAGTGATGTAGAAATCCTACACATTTCTACACTTGTCACTGTAGATATTTGTAGAGAGGCACACAGGAAGCGGACCGTCCAAGTTTCACATGTAGGCAGTGTAGTTTTGTAGAAATTCTACACATTTCTACAATGGTTCCTGTAGACAATTGTAGTGATGTAGAAATCCTACACATTTCTACACTTGTCACTGTAGATATTTGTAGAGAGGCACACAGGAAGCGGACCATGCAAGTTTGACATGCAGGCAGTGTAGTTTTGTAGAAATTCTACACATTTCTACAATGGTTCCTGTAGACATTTGTACCTGTGTGAAAATCAACTCGCCCCGAACGGTTCGAACCGGTCCGAGGGCAGTCCGAGCGGTCCGCCTACGTCAAAGCCGTCCGGCCCGCGAGGCTGCCAGTCCGAGCGCCGGGCGGTGAACCGTCATTAAGTGGTTCAGCACGTTCGGCAGTTCAGGACCGCCGGACGCTTCGGGCGCCGTAAAACACTTAGAAAAAATTGCCGCCGCCCTGCCAAATTTTGTCTAAGTCCCTAAATTGTATGAAGCCGTGCGACAGCGCCCCCTTCCGTACACTAGGCGCAGCGGCCAGAAGAGCAGTAGAGTCCGTAGGTGAGACTATTAGACATTGTTAGAGGCATGCATTACGTCCATTATTGCGGGGCAACAGCCAGAGCGGGCGAACACTAATAGTAATAGCGTTGCACTATCGCCAGAACAATACAAAATGTACTATGAAAATTTAAAAAATTGAGATTTTTCTACCTTCAAATCTACAACTTTTCTTCTATATTATATTTTGGCCGCGACTAATGAATGGGTGACGTGTTTTCTTGTACATATATGTCACCATGCACGGCTGTCTGAAGTGAAGAGTAGAGTATAATACAATACTCAATAGAGTAGCAAAAACCAACTGATGGGTCTTCTAGTAAAGTTTACATACACTTATAAAATGCTGTTCATTTTCCGATTTCCAGCTTACAGTGTTGAGTCACCCTTTGAAGAATCTGCTCCGCTACTCAGTGCAGTTTTTCTGCATGTGCGAACGTTGCTCAGAAAGCCCGGCTGTCCAGTGTGCGAGATGATTTTGGAAAACACGGCGATCCCAGTTCCAGGCTGCACCCGCTGAAATAAACAGCGGGTTGATTGACATCCCGCCTGTGAGGCGCACGTGAGCGGCGCTCTGGTGGTCTTCCCACCACACATTGGCCGTTGCCATGGCGCCATGCTGGCGGCAGCCGTTTGATGTGTACAGTGTGGGACAATCTATTTACTGGCTAGCCAATCGCTACGATTTGTACGAAATGAGCCGGAGACGTCGATTTTCACTGCAAATAATGAGCCACATGATTGGTTGTAAGAAACTGAAACTGAAATCCTATGCCCCACTATCAAGTTTCTTGGAAATTCATCTGAATATGGCGAGCCAAAACACGTTGTTCAACCACGTGATTAAGACAATGCCAAAATTTTCGCAGTTACATATTGCCACATTTTGTGACATAATTTACGTTGTGGGCCCTGTCCGAGTTTTATGGACGGGAAAATACGTCTGGGAGAACTGCGACAAATGCCTGTTTGTCTAATGAAGTCGGCAGGCTTGCTTGCCGACTTGCATGTCGGCTTGCTCTCTCCTTGCAGGAAAATGTTAGTCTCTACCAGTACCAGACTCCGGGTCGCTGGAAAACCGTAGAAATAGAATGAATAGAAGAGTAAGCCGGCCAGGGAACAGTACGCGACCTGCACAGTTTGGATTGTCCATCACGCCCATGCAGTGTTGAGTACGCGGATCACACCTACATGTTTATCCTCTCGACCATTATTAAAGGGTAATCTGCCACGAAGTACCAGTCTTTGTATCGTATCTCGTACACTACCAAATGCCGTGCATGCAGCATATAAAATCTTTATTGACACGACAAAAGTAAAGCGACTTTCGTAAGGTCTATAACTAAACAGACATATGAATATCTATAGGTATGAACAAGTCATTGTTACGAAGTCTGTTCTCATGAAGAATGAATATGTTTTAGTCCTGTTTGTCTCTTTATTTTTCTCTAGCGATAAATGAGAAAAAAGTCTTAAACACGTAACAGCAGATACCGCTTGGATAGTCGCAGTGGCATGGAGAATAAGAATTCGGCACGCCGTATTTCGTTTCTAAATCACACGAACGCTATATTGTCCGTTCTGCTGTCGTGTTTGATTTACTAACTACATTGCCCACGCCAATAAAATCGTTGTCTTCCAAGCCCAGTGTAATAAAGTACTATAAGAAGAATAAACGACAATGCTATTGTAGGTCACCCTGGCACCTGAGGTCTTCACCATACGACTCGGGATTGATCATGCTCGCACGGCGTTAAAACGGGTGGGGAAAAGTTACAGACCACCATTGTTTTCTGTAGAACTAAATATAATCTTTCTACCCTATGATTAAATAATTGTCTCTGGCGCTTTACAAATAAGACGACATTGAGTTGCGCTACGTTTCGATTGACTGTCATTGTACCAAGCGACGATTCTGTCCAAATGTGCAATAATACGGGAGATAATGTTGAAAATGTATTTGGCATCTTTATTGCCTTTCATGGCGTCCGGCATTATCTCGCCTTGTGGACAATACCTAACATGATTTGTGAAGTGCAATATTTTGAATGTTTCTCACTTACCAAAATTTCCACCATCGTTTGGAGTCAAAGCGCATGCTTTGGCCGGAAAGGAACTTGTGAGCAGTACCTGGTTGGATCACCTGTTGGACGACCTGTAGCAGCGAGACTTCAATCGACTCTCTGAAAACGTGTTGAGTTTGACCAGTGATATTCCCCTTGACATTATATCAAGAAAGTGGGACTAAAAACAAGTACAGTGCTGTGTCACGCTGGAGTACGGTATCCAAAACAGGACACGGGGAACGGTTAGCCGAACATCTAACGCCACCATTTTATATGCATATTGTTGTTAGAAGCGTTAGAACTACTTTATCATTTTGACCTGTACTTAGCTTTAAGAGCATAAACGTACAATAAAAATTCGAAAATATATTACTCGTTAGTCGAAGCGACGACTGGATCAAGAAACGCCGTGGATGGCTGCATCCAGCACGTTACACTTACAGAAGGAGAGACTATGCACTACCCGTGCGTCGCAAATTGATAGGGGTTGGGGATGGTGGCGCACAATCTAGGGGTCAGTGTCATGTTCCCCTGAGAAATTTGGACGCTTCATCCTTCGTAATATGAAAGGTTAGACTTAGAGAACTGCCCTGGATCTGGCCAGGGACAGGCGGATCTCAGGACACGCAACAGTGCCTCCCGAACCGTTCTGAACGTTCGGACCGGCTATCACGATTATTGTCAGCAGGGTGTCAAGCTTGAAAGACTCCCCTGTCTGCCCCTGGGGATACCATGAGCATTGCGCGTGCGTCGCGGTCATTTCAAATTGAAAACTCATCAGTAAACCGTTTCCTGATGTCCTGTGTTATTTTTCCGCTTTTTAGTCTTATACTAAGGCTAAATGTACAGACTATCATGGATAAGTTGGAAGAGGTGTCGCGTGAGGGGTTTGTACGTTGTCGTTTCGGGTCAGGATGCATCAAACTGCCATGGAGAGATGGAAAAGGACTAGCAACACAAACAATTTGTGTGGAATTATGTTCTGGTGCTGTTCCAACCGACTGCCGAAACTTCCGTGGAATACGAACGGACTGGAATGCAAACATCCCTTCTTCATGTTCAAGACTGAACTGGTAAGAAACTGTTTTACATCGTTTAGCTGTGTTACCAAGTGTGTTAGATGTGAAATTATCAACAGCACAGTCAAAATCCTGGCTAACTGAAGGCATGTATTTTTCCGCACTTACTGGGACTCCTGTGGGCTGTATTATGCACAATGTTGTTTCAGCGCCCATTTTCGTGGAAACACAGTGGTATGATGACGTAATTTTCACTTGTTGCAGCAAAGAGGAAGTCATGTTTCCACGTACCGTTGCAAATTATATCATAAATATAACCTTCTCGGCGAAGATAATGATGTGATTATGATCGTCTTACAATTTCCGCATACACCACTGATCGGAGGTAATTTTAAATCCATGACGAAGGTAACGAAGTTGTTTCCTCAATGTCCCGGGTTTGATAAAACCTCCCTGGTTGGGGGCAACGTTCTCACGGGTCGGACATGTCGGAGCCAGGCGGATCTCTGGACACGCCACAGTAAATCCCGAACCGTTTGAACCGTTCGGACGGGCTATCGGGATTATTGTCAGCAGGGAGTCAAGCTTTAGAAACTCGCCTGCCTGCCCCTGGGGATAAAACCTGTGAAATTCCAGCGAATTTGTTTTCTTCTCTGTACTTCAGTAGTGTATCTTGGTTGTGTACATGCCCAATGCTGTGTAACGACTAAACGCACAGAACAAAGACTAAACTGTAGACTAAGCGTAATCTGAATTAGCACGTCAGGTGTCCATGTCCATGCTTCATATAGAGTAGAGAGAGTAGAGTACAACTACAACTGAAAAATATTAATATCAACGTTCCATAGAATTACTTCTCCTCACCATGGCATACTAGTAACTTCCTCCCAAGTACGTTATATCCATGTCCTCACGAGCGGAATTTCCTCGACAATAATCCTCGCCGTTTAATATTGTTCCTCCTTACCAACTTTTCAAAAAGCGTTTGTTTACTTGTGCCGCAAGTAAAGATTTCGCCTGCTATTCACACATGTGCCTTTGACGGGCATAAAAATCTATCAAGCGATGTGAAAGTTGAAACGTCTACGGCGTAGGTTAACAATAATCCTCTAGGGTGACGTCTTTTAATCTCTACTCATTCAATCAACATTGTATGATATCACTCGTGGTACTTCTGAAGCCTTCTGAATATCGTTGATTTTACAAAAGTTAATGAAATCACATGCACAATAACTATACACTAGAGACAAGCAGATTTTACATCCTATTTGCTTTGCTGAATAATTTAAGTAGATTCTAGACTTACGGCCGAAGCTCAAAGGTGCGGCCGGACGTTGCAATTGGTGATTTTGCCACCCTTCCAGAAATTGGAGACCCGTTGTAGTGTGACATTTTGATTCCTGCCCTACGAATCGGTCTGGTAGGCGGCTGTCCCCGGAGACCAGTTTTGCTGGGATTAGGACAGAAGGAAAGCTTTACGGGAACACCGGCCAGTCTTGTCAAAAGTCGCTTACAAGTGCGCAAAGTAAATTTACTGCCGAAAGATTCCAATAATAATAGACGTTTTATAATACGGACAGCATGACACCCAGCTAGCGGATATATGGTTGCTAATTATTTTGTCGGTCGCCACGCGATGATGGACAGCGGCACGCCTCTATACCTAAAGTTTCGCGCTGTGTGGGTGTGGCCTAGCCACTGGCTCGCAAATTGATATCTGGATCGTATTTTCCCGTCTTTGAATAACTTGCTCGTGAAAAAAGGCAAGAAACACAAAGGAAATGGGTATAATGACGACATCATTCTTAGTGGTATTCCTGTCAATGGATGTGCAAACTGTGCCAAAAATTAACACATGGAACGTAAAATAAACAACAAACAACGAGTTATAGACATGTGCGCACTTGTCGGGCGGCTGTCCCAAAGGACCGGGAGGCTTCAATCAAGTGTGGGAGAGTTCAATTCACGTATGGGGGCCAGCACCTATATCAAAACTAGTCTTATTTTAGACACGTAGAATAATATTTTGTGGCACTAGATTAACATATATTACCATTCAATATTTAGATACAACTTTCTTTCAACAAAATACAATAAAGTTCAACACACACCAACAAAATGTTTGGCTTCTTCATAGGATCGTCTTCTTGTTTACGTTTGAGATGGGGTCACTGAACCCTCGCCGCCGCTGGGTGCGTAACGTGCCTAGCGTTGGCATGAATATATTAGGGCATTCAATGATGTTATAAATGAATCTTCTAGATTATGGACTTGAATGTATATCATATATTAGTGATAGTGTCTCCGCCACATGTTTGGTAACCACGCTTCAGTCGGAAAGACTTCATGATCAGAAATCCATTACTTACGCTTTGTACATGGTTTGTGCGGGCAATCAAATGTTTCCTGGGACTCCGCACGCACATAACGTCAAAGTGAGGGCACATGTGATTTACATTGATTGTCTTGCGGCTGGTGTCATTCTGTAACTTCAAGCCGTCATTAATATTTTGTCTATAGGAGCGCTGGCGGCAGAGGGATGAATTGCATTCAAATTCTTTCTATTTTGTGACGGCATTCCGGCGGTTCAGACCGTCCGAACTGTTTGGGCAGCGATTTCCACCTCACAACAGCACGATTTTACGCATTTCACGGGTGTTTTGGAGGTACAGTTGCCATGTAAATTGGTGGTTCGCAGACGTCCGCAGACGTCCGCAGACGTCCGAGCCGGCGCCCCGCGGTGCTCTGCACGCCCCCAGACGGTTCGGATCGCTTTGTTGCTATGGGAACCGCCCGTTCGGCCGTCCGGCCCGGGCGGAGCTGTACCGGCTCGAACCGTTCGAACGGCCCGCTCCAGGCCGCCGCCCGAAAGCGTTCGAACCATGCCGTCCGGGACCAGTCCGGGACGTAGTCCGGGCTAGTCCAAGCGGCCAATCTGGACCCTTTATGGCCGTCCGAACCGTTCTGCGAACTGTCGAGCGTCCGTCCCGTCCGACCGACCCGTCCGACCCCCGGACTATTGCATGGTTCGAACTGACGGTTCATGCCGGTTCGGACTAGTCCGGGACGGGCAAATTTTCACACAGGCAGTGATGTAGAAATCCTACACATTTCTACACTTGTCACTGTAGATATTTGTAGAGAGGGACACAGGAAGCGGACCGTCCAAGTTTGACATGTAGGCAGTGTAGTTTTGTAGAAATTCTACACATTTCTACAATGGTTCCTGTAGACAATTGTAGTGATGTAGAAATCCTACACATTTCTACACTTGTCACTGTAGATATTCGTAGAGAGGGACACAGGAAGCGGACCATCCAAGTTTGACATGTAGGCAGTGTAGTTTTGTAGAAATTCTACACATTTCTACAATGGTTCCTGTAGACAATTGTAGTGATGTAGAAATCCTACACATTTCTACACTTGTCACTGTAGATATTTGTAGAGAGGCACACAGGAAGCGGACCGTCCAAGTTTCACATGTAGGCAGTGTAGTTTTGTAGAAATTCTACACATTTCTACAATGGTTCCTGTAGACAATTGTAGTGATGTAGAAATCCTACACATTTCTACACTTGTCACTGTAGATATATGTAGAGAGGGACACAGGAAGCGGACCGTCCAAGTTTGACATGTAGGCAGTGTAGTTTTGTAGAAATTCTACACATTTCTACAATGGTTCCTGTAGACATTTGTAGTGATGTAGAAATCCTACACATTTCTACACTTGTCACTGTAGATATTTGTAGAGAGGCACACAGGAAGCGGACCGTCCAAGTTTGACATGTAGGCAGTGTAGTTTTGTAGAAATTCTACACATTTCTACAATGGTTCCTGTAGACAATTGTAGTGATGTAGAAATCCTACACATTTCTACACTTGTCACTGTAGATATTCGTAGAGAGGGACACAGAAAGTGGACCATCCAAGTTTGACATGTAGGCAGTGTAGTTTTGTAGAAATTCTACACATTTCTACAATGGTTCCTGTAGACAATTGTAGTGATGTAGAAATCCTACACATTTCTACACTTGTCACTGTAGATATTCGTAGAGAGGGACACAGGAAGCGGACCATCCAAGTTTGACATGTAGGCAGTGTAGTTTTGTAGAAATTCTACACATTTCTACAATGGTTCCTGTAGACAATTGTAGTGATGTAGAAATCCTACACATTTCTACACTTGTCACTGTAGATATTTGTTGAAAGGCACACAGGAAGCGGACCGTCCAAGTTTGACATGTAGGCAGCGTAGTTTTGTAGAAATTCTACACATTTCTACAATGGTTCCTGTAGACAATTGTAGTGATGTAGAAATCCTACACATTTCTACACTTGTCACTGTAGATATTTGTTGAAAGGCACACAGGAAGCGGACCGTCCAAGTTTGACATGTAGGCAGTGTAGTTTTGTAGAAATTCTACACATTTCTACAATGGTTCCTGTAGACATTTGTAGTGATGTAGAAATCCTACACATTTCTACACTTGTCACTGTAGATATTTGTAGAGAGGGACACAGGAAGCGGACCATCCAAGTTTCACATGTAGGCAGTGTAGTTTTGTAGAAATTCTACACATTTCTACAATGGTTCCTGTAGACATTTGTAGTGATGTAGAAATCCTACACATTTCTACACTTGTCACTGTAGATATTTGTAGAGAGGCACACAGGAAGCGGACCATCCAAGTTTGACATGTAGGCAGTGTAGTTTTGTAGAAATTCTACACATTTCTACAATGGTTCCTGTAGACAATTGTAGTGATGTAGAAATCCTACACATTTCTACACTTGTCACTGTAGATATTTGTAGAGAGGCACACAGGAAGCGGACCATCCAAGTTTCACATGTAGGCAGCGTAGTTTTGTAGAAATTCTACATATTTCTACAATGGTTCCTGTAGACATTTGTAGTGATGTAGAAATCCCACACATTTCTACACTTGTCACTGTAGATATTTGTAGAGAGGCACACAGGAAGCGGACCATCCAAGTTTGACATGTAGGCAGCGTAGTTTTGTAGAAATTCTACACATTTCTACAATGGTTCCTGTAGACATTTGTAAGTGATGTAGAAATACCACACATTTCTACACTTGTCACTGTAGATATTTGTAGAGAGGCACACAGGAAGCGGACCATCCAAGTTTCACATGTAGGCAGTGTAGTTTTGTAGAAATTCTACACATTTCTACAATGGTTCCTGTAGACAATTGTAGTGATGTAGAAATCCTACACATTTCTACACTTGTCACTGTAGATATTTGTTGAGAGGCACACAGGAAGCGGACCGTCCAAGTTTGACATGTAGGCAGTGTAGTTTTGTAGAAATTCTACACATTTCTACAATGGTTCCTGTAGACAATTGTAGTGATGTAGAAATCCTACACATTTCTACACTTGTCACTGTAGATATTTGTAGAGAGGGACACAGGAAGCGGACCATCCAAGTTTCACATGTAGGCAGCGTAGTTTTGTAGAAATTCTACACATTTCTACAATGGTTCCTGTAGACATTTGTAGTGATGTAGAAATCCTACACATTTCTACACTTGTCACTGTAGATATTTGTAGAGAGGCACACAGGAAGCGGACCATCCAAGTTTCACATGTAGGCAGTGTAGTTTTGTAGAAATTCTACACATTTCTACAATGGTTCCTGTAGACATTTGTAGTGATGTAGAAATCCTACACATTTCTACACTTGTCACTGTAGATATTTGTAGAGAGGCACACAGGAAGCGGACCATCCAAGTTTCACATGTAGGCAGTGTAGTTTTGTAGAAATTCTACACATTTCTACAATGGTTCCTGTAGACATTTGTAGTGATGTAGAAATCCTACACATTTCTACACTTGTCACTGTAGATATTTGTAGAGAGGCACACAGGAAGCGGACCGTCCAAGTTTGACATGTAGGCAGTGTAGTTTTGTAGAAATTCTACACATTTCTACAATGGTTCCTGTAGACATTTGTAGTGATGTAGAAATCCTACACATTTCTACACTTGTCACCGTAGATATATGTAGAGAACATGGGAAGCGGACTATTCAAGTTTTACCGTATGATGTAGATAGTGTAGTTTTGGCAAACATCGCTGGACCCCTGAAAATCGCCGGCGATCCTTTAAGCGTCCTTTACACGAGAGCACGAATTAGCCGGAATGCCGTCAAGATAGAAATTGTTTTCTATTCCTTGCAATTCCTGGCAATGCATTCGTACTGTATTCTTAATAGTTTTACTGCACTCGAGATATTCGTCCCCGTTCTTTTAGCTGGCTCGAAAGGTTTTGTCAACAACTGTCGAGTTGCATTCGAAGTGGAGAAATATCGAAAATGGCATTCCAAGTGGATTCTAAGTGTATTCTAACTATTCTAACTGCAGTCTGACCACATTCTGTGGCATTCCAACATTACTCGAAACATTCTAATCTCATTCGATGGAGAACCGAAACGGCAACCCACTTCGAATCCTGCCCGAATGTGGCCAAAAGAATATCTCGAATGCAGTAAGAATTTCTAGAATACACTACGAATTGCCACAAATAGAATCGAAAAGACTTTTCATTCTGACGGCATTCTGCCTTATTCCTTCTCGTGTGAATGGGATATAAGTTCCATTTGGAAGTCCCATTCGGAATGGCCCCGAATGTGGCACGAATTTTGCAAATACTTCATTCCGACTGGTTCTGCTTGATTCCTGCTAATTCGGTTTCAGTGTGAAGGCCCTATAAAATTCGCAAGATGATCGTAAGAACACCTGACGTCTCACCTACGATAATGTCCTTTATACCCGCCTCACATTAGGTGCGATTCGATCGGAAGACTAGTTTACGAGCTCTAAATGACATTTTCGTGAGTATGACGTCCGGTGTTCTCACGATCATCAAGTTGCGATTTTTAGGGATCGCCGGCAATTTTCAGGAGTCTTACGACGGTCGCGGTGCAGCGAAACATGTTCTTAACATAAGCGACAAGTCGCAAGAGATCTCCAAAATCGCGCAGAGCTCGTTACCGAGTCGCAGATCGTGCGTGCAAATTGTGCGTACCTCGCAAGGGTATCGATCAATAGTCTTGCGTCAATCCAACGATTGAAGACCGATAGGCGAGCACAGACATAGTTATCAATCATCGAACGCAAATCGGATGACGAACGCCCGTTAGTCGGGCGACATTCGGGCGACGTTCACCCGACTTCCGATTGTTTACAAATATTGAATTTCTGGGAATGTGAGGATAATTCTAACATTGTGGCCCCTGTTGCAGTATGTAGGCTGGCTTTGTGACACACTTTCCTTTCTTGTATCATTTCTATTATGCCCGCGCATTCCATTCATTGGTTAAAAAGATTCCGACAACAAAATTAGCAACATTTATTGATCTCTTGCCTTTTTTGAGGAACGTTTTGTATTCCCTTGTCCACGTGCAAGAGGTCATGGGAGGTTCATTATCATAGATCTATTCACCGTCGATCGCACGAAGCTCGCTTTTATGTGAGGGGGACAGATTTTGGGCGAAAAATACGCAAGACCATCTTAAGATCTTAAAACCAGCCGACCTTCCTGCAATCGCGAATTACGTCCGAAGATCGTATATAATGTGAGGCAGGTATTAGAGCTCGTAGACAAGTCTTCCGATCGAGGTTGCCCCCTCTAAGCAGCTGCTCATTGATTTTGAGGGATGTTTGCTGGGTGTTCGCTCTGACTACAACATCTTTCTGAACTTTATAAAGTTCTCATGGCCAGCAGCTTGCCATCTATAAATGAGACTGAAGAGGACATTTTGAATAGTAAATTCTGTTGTTAAATTTGGCAGATGGCTTAGATACTACAAGAGATTTAGGTTTTAGTTGGATGGATTGACGAAGAAAAATATCATACCACCATGGGGACTAACTGTTGCTGCTGGATAGGGGCTACCATTATTCATATTGCCTATGGAACTACTGTAAAAATAAAATTGGTCAAATTATGCAAATAACCTTCCAGTGTCAATTGTTACTCCAGAAATGAATCTTTAATGAATAGCATTAGAAGAACACACACCAAGGAGATTCAGCAGCTACATTAGGTCAGCACAGCCAGACTCCCCCAAACTACAGAATATGTACATTTTACAACAAAAGGTGTAGAGAATGAAGTATATTTTCTTTTAGAATGCCCACTATAAACAGAGATGCGCAAATCTCTCATAAATACACTACAACTTGATAATGAATATATGTGTTTAAGTAAGGACCAAATGTTCAGCAACATTATGACGACTAATGAATACAACGCACTTGAAAGATTTGTAAATTTGTTCACACAAGTTTCAAAAAGAGAGAAGAGACTATGTAGATTTTAGATGATGTAAGATATAACCTGTTTCGCGAATACTGAAGTTATTCAACCCAGTGCATTTAGCCCATGAAATAGGAAGATATCAGTACTGAATATATAATGTGACAGAATAAGTACATGGGCCATCTGAGACAAAAAAAGGTAGCAAAAGTCGTCTCAACAACTATAAGGTACTGTGGTTGGTTACATACATTGTGTAGTTAAGAAATCCAAAATAAGTAATGTTCATCCATGTCTAAACTTCCGAAAATTAAATTTCAGACTTTTGCATGGTGCACAACAAACACGGTATACCGGTAAAAGGCTCACTTTTCTAACAATGTACCACAGACGAAAGGGAAAAAAATACACAATAGGTCTACAGACACCAAATACGTTTCATGCAGGGCTCATGCGGGTATAAAGTCTATGAACTCTTGTTTCTTTCTGTTCTACTCGCCCCTCTGGTGCACATTGTTTAGAAATTGAAAAAGGTCGTCACTGTAACACACCAGCCACTCAGATACTTGTGTCCTACATGTCATAATAATATAGAAGATGAATTCCACTTGAGTTATGAAATGTCCTACCTACAGAAAAGAGAGAGAAACATTGTTTAATAATATTAGAACCAAAACACACACATCTGCATGTACTGGTGCAGAAAACGATATTTTCCATATATTGCTCTCATGTTCAACACATATATCCGTCTACGTAGGCCAGTTTCTTCTTAATGTATTCCAAATGCGAGACCAGATTACTCATCCATAGCTGTAATGTTATCGATAATGTTTTGTTGTTGTTTTGTATGTAGCCTCTAGTCTTAGTACTATTGTCTGTATAGCTATTAGTTGTTATTGGTTGCCATACGTTGTACCCTGTGCGATTGTTGACCAATAAATTCATTCATTCATTCATTCATTCATTCATTCATTCATTCATTCATTCATTCATTCATTCATTCATTCATTCATTCATTCATTCATTCATTCATTCATTCATTCATTCATTCATTCATTCATTCTGGTTGTTTCTCACACCGGGAATCGAACCCGGGCCTTGGCCTTTAGTTTTACCACTAGACACGCAGTGCACTAGACCATATATCTTTAAATGCCACCGCAAGATCCGCCTGAGATTAACTCCGAGTACTCTCTAAGCAGAGGTTAGGCTGCGGCTGTTTTTTAACGTTTTTTTTAGTCGTTTTTGTCGGGATTTCTATTTTGTCATTTTTCTTTAAGTACGTCAGCCAAATGTTAGGTTTTGACACAGCAAGATAAAATACAAAATAGAAAGCCCTATAAAACAACTAAAAAAACGTTTTAAAAAACAGCCGAAGCCTAACCTCTGCTTGAAGAGTAACTCCGAGCTTCTCCCCTCTGTCGGAGTCAATCCGAGGGGCGGAGCGTTTGCAGTCCCCGGCGCGACTCCCTACTCCGATTTGCACGTGGCGGATCAGTTGATTGGCTGTCACTGTCCTGCCATGTGCCGCTGGTGGCGGAAGAACTATTTTCATTAGCCTTAGCAGACCCACGCCGTGCCACATATCATCTTCGTGCGAGCTGTGATTCCTTGGTTATCTTCCACCTGTGAGCAGTAACTCCAACAAATTGAGGCAAACTTAACTCCAGGAGGGCGCTTGAAAGGTGGGTTACATTTTAAACTTTTTTTTTACCAATTAGTAACTGCAAATTTGATCTAGCAACTTTCGCAGAACTCGTAGGGCGTTTAAAGGTGGTGGGGATGGGAGGAGAGGGGAGGGGTGGTTGTGCGATTTCCAACACGCATGGGTTCTTCTCTGAGGCTGTATACCGCTCGCAAATCCGAGTCGAATCAGCGCCCGAGTGCTGAATAGTTTTTGAACGTAACTAACGTTAATGCTCAGAGCCCAGAAGGTCAGACTCTGTGTGCATGCATGAGGCTACTTCCGTAGAAAGCCTGTCATTTCTAAAGTTCAAGAAGTTGTTTATCTTCAAAGCCAGTTTACCTAATTTTTCGAAGAAGTAAAATGTGTTTCATTACACTCAGGTTGATAAGGCTTTCAGCTTATTACGGTTCCTGGAATTTTATATATTTTACTTAAAATTATAGTTACCTCCATTAGAAAATGGAGGTATAGTTTTTGGTGTGTCTGTGTGTGTGTCTGTGTGTCCGGATATTTGTGGTCAGCATCACCTTAGAACCTATGGATGGATTGTAATGATATTTGGTATGTGGGTAGGTGTTTGGAAGACAAAGGTCAAGGTCGATTTTGGGCCCCCTGGTGTGTGACCTTGGTACTGCAGCAAAACTTAAATTTTTTGTGTCTTTTAACCTGAACATGCTATGGTCTTGATTTCTTGGTGAAAGATAGCTTGTGACATGAGGAAGAGGGTATATAGGTTTGGGCCCCCTAGTGGCTTGCTCTGGAACTGCAGGGGCAATTTTGTCAAAATCTTCCAGGGAGCATAACGGAACATACTTTAGGAACGATGGATTTCTGTGATATCTACCATGTAGATATGTTTGGCTGAGATGTACATAATTAAGTACAAATTATGCAAATTTTGCCTTCAGTTGCATACTTAATGAGGAAAATCTACATGTATATTTCCAGCATTTTCCATTATAGGACTCAAATACATGTGTAATTTGTGGCAGGTGGAAGATTATCAGACACCAATTATGCAAATAAGTCCCTAATTTGCATGATTATTGTGAATGTGTCCTTATTCATCGAAGTACATGTAGTAAATGATTGGATTGTCAACATTGTGACCTGTGTTTACTTGAAGTCCAAGGAAGTCCTTGCTCAGTCATTTGACTTAGTAATTGGCCCTCTTGATGAAAAAGTAATAATTCCAACAAGATGATGGCCCTGTATAACCAAGGAGATTAAAGATAATTCCACCTTCTTGTGGAACAATTTACAGCAGTTGATATAATAGTTTTCAACCTCCTTGGTCAAAATGCACGTACAGTGAATCAGTCTTATTACTAAAAAATTATTTAACGTCACTAGATAATTTCGAAGTCAGATCGGCAATGTGCAAACTTAGAATTAGCGCCCACCCCCTTGAAATTGAGAGAGGGTGGTACAAAAAGCTACCTGTGGGCGAAAGAACCTGCAACCATTGTATTGCAAAACCGGTGGAAGACGAAATACATTTCTTTTCTAACTGCCTCTCCAATGACCAGGAAAGAAAGGAGTTATTTGAAGAGGTTTGCAAAACACACAAAAATTTCGAAACGCTTACCGACGAAAACAAAACTATAAAGCTGTTGACGTCACATAACCCACTCATCATAGAAAAAGTGGGGTACTTCGTCTTCCACTGCTTCCAGAAAAGAAGTCAAACCCAAAATGCGTAGATTGTAGCTCTCAGCAGTCAATGTCATTGTTAGAATAGTCACTTGTTTACACTTGTCACCATTGTTATCTATACCAAATTACTTTATGTATGTTTACTATATCTTCTGTATGCTTCATGTTGCAATTAGCCCTCGGGCAAGAACTTGCAAATAAACTTAACTCTAACTAAAAAAATTGCATACTTACTGGTTGCAAATATTACACTAGATGTATTGTTAAAATCAAAGTGTAAAATGTAAATTGCTGACCGAGTTCACTCTCCATATTCTATCATCATTTCAGAGTTTTGCATTCAGCAGTGCATTTGGCCCAAAGACATGCTAATCTCATTATTGCCTTATGGCACAAAGACAAGCTAATCTCATGTTAATGTCAACTTTGCCATTATATTTTATTTCCAAATGTCCATTCAACCAAACCGAAAGAATCACTCTGTTTGGAGAAGCCACAAAGACTTATCCCACATTGACAGATGAACAGAAAGCCACTTTTCTCTTGTAATCGCAGAACCCACAAATTCTAGAAAAAGTGGGGCTTTTTGTCTCCCTCTGCTTCCAAAAATGAAGTCAAACTCAACCTGTTTAGAAATAGCCAACACTAGTACTAGAGTAGACTATTGTTCATAGCTATCCATTATTACTTGTATATCTACTAGGTTCATACCATGCGCCATGTACTTGCAATTAGCCCTCGGGCACGAACTTGCAAATAAACTACCTCTCATCATTTACAACTCTGAGAAACTTGCATGAACAAGAAGCAGTGGCTCGTGTATGTTTAATGTATGCATCTTTACAAAAGGTGACAGTACTGGCATCACAACACAATTTTCATTTTTATTTTTTTGGAAATTAGAATGGCAGCCCAGTCTCATTATTAACCTGAACCTGACAGAAGGCATATATGTACTGAGCAATTCTGCAGTTTCTTTACTCTAAGGGGGGAGGGGGAGTAGCACCCACCTCTTTCAAATGATTTAAAGATAATTTCCACTTCGTCATGGGTTTTCCTACATAATGTTTTACATCATATTATTCCCATTTCCCATATCGAATCAAGTATATCAGATTTCAAGAGACTAAGATGCTACAGACAGATTTGAATAATACTTTAATTTCAAAAACTCCCACAATGAATAAATAATAATCTGAGATTGGCATACACGTATGTGTTTTGATACCAGCACTCATGATTATAAGCCCCACTCGATGATCTCCAAGCAGATCCTACGGTAGCATTATAGTATCAAAAGCTGGCAGTGGAGTGAAGCTGGCCTAGGAGTGTGTTTCGCTACCAACATAGCAAATGTACACCTCTTGACAGACTACACTCCTTGGCGAGTTTGGTACTATCTTATGCCAAATTTCTTTGTAGGATCTGCTTGGAGATTACCGCTCGATTGAAACATTGTATCAAAACTTATGCCAGCCCTTTTCATTATAGTAATTAGGATGTTAAATTTTCCACTATACATAATTATTTAGTACTCTGTGTAATACTACTTGCTGCCATGTATTGTACCATGTACACGCATTTCATTTATTTATCTAATTGGGCAATGGCTTATTCCCCTGTAATTTGTTTCACTTTGGCTGTGACACCTTGTAGCATATGGTGGCATCACTGGTCACAGGCAATGATCCCTTAATTTCACAGTTTAACTGTTTCTGAATGATATCATGGTCCATCACAATTCTAGATGCCTTTTGTCAAGTTTCAGCTCAATATAGGGTTTTTAGAGCATTTCCCAGATTAGGGTATTACTATTAGTCAAAATCACACGCTCAAGGACTACTAGTAAGGACATTCTATTTCAAAAAGGCACATTTCCTTGGACCATAAGTAATAGAGCCATAGGGTGACATGTTTCAAGCTTACACAAACATTTTTCCCCCTAAAAACCAAATGTCCAAGGAGGTTTTCTCATTGGTCTCTCTCAGCACAGAAATATATAAGCAGCTGTTACTGCTAATGCTCAACTCTATAGCCCCTGTGATAATTTTATTTTCAAATTTAAGAATATGCCTCCATCCCAGTATGATAGTCTCAGCGAACAAGTTAAGGGTCAAGATGTAGATTTTAAAGCATGCACAATACAATTGAAATATTGTGCATTGATTTTTTAGATAATCAATCATCATGATTTTAAAGTACAGGGGGTCATAACTAATCACAATCATGTCATGATTTGATTTTAAAGGCATACTCAATTCCAGTGGAGAGTGTTCTTGTTCTGCGAATAATATTTTTTTAAACTCAAAGTGTAAAATGTGTTTAAAGCAATGACGTGGCTTTGACTTGGCAGTACAGTAGTTGCATTATACAGTCTCAATATTTTTATAACCCTCTGAGATAAACAGCCAGGTGTAAGTTACTAACAATATCATATTTCTAACAACCATTGGACAAATTTCAACTGCAGTTCTGTTAACACATCTTGGTTGTAGCTTACAAATCAATTTGCAATGTGTTTGTTGATACTTGCTTGTCAACATATAATGCTACTTCACCTTTATCTGCGGGGTAACCTATATCCGCTGTTTTAAAAACATGGTATTAAGGGATATCGAGTTGACAGAATGTGGTTTTAAATTACCATATTTTCAACCTATTGCAGTATAGAACCATCATTTGTTCACTTGACTTCCCAAAATGCCTATTTTTTAACACAGCAGATATCGGTTACCCTGCTGATAAAGGTAAACTAAATTGTTAACCGTATTATCTTGATTTTTGTCCACTTGCTGTCAGCTAAAATTTGATTTGATTAATCATCCCATTGAAACCCATATAAATTTATAAGAAAGGGCCCTAAGAAAAATTCCATTTTACTATTTTCCTAGAGTTGATTCCGAGTCACCGCTAGGGTTGCCATTTCTATCACATTGTCTTTTAGAGGCAAAAATAATACGAAAAAATTGATGTGGAATACCAGTTGACTGATTTGCACTGCTATGTGTTTTTGAGCATTTTTTTTTTGCTATGTAATTTTTGGAAAAGTTTTCTTTGCATGGAGGAATTAATTTTTTTGGTTTGGATATCCACTTTTTCAAATATTCTGGCAAGAAAACTGACTAACTTATGTGGACTATGGAAGAAAAGCTTTATAGACAATTGACATTCCGAATGAGCCAGTCACTGTCTTTAACATTTATTGCCTCCCTGAAAAATGTAGGTATAGTTTTGTGCGTGTGTGTGTGTCTGTGTGTGTCCATCTGTGTTTCCGGATATTTGTGGTTAGGCCACAGCAAGTAAATTTTATGGAAGACATCCTCTTCAGACTGCAAAAATAGTGCGATAGGGCAAAAAAAAAGGTTGGGTAAAAAAACAAGATGGCTACATTTTTAAAAGAGGCACCATAAAGTTGTGATAAACGTTGTTACAAGAACTAAAGGTACAAAACATGGTATCAGAGCCATGCAACAAGGCATTCATTCCTGTATTCAAGACATAAACTGGTGTGGTAAAAATGACACTAGGCTGGCATCACAAACATTAATTATAAATGGTAACCACACTCATGGCTCAATATTGGTCACTTTTTCAACTATCCAACAGGTTTTCCATAACTACAGTCATGGGTACTTTGCAAGTGTCTCCTCTACAAGTACAATTATCATTCTACAGCACAACATATTTGCTCATTCTGTTACTTTTGTTTGTTTGTTTAATTATTCGCACAACAAAATACATAAAACAATACAGAAAAGAATGCAATTAAACAAGAAAGCCTCTGAAAAAAGCTGGCTGGTGCATATTTTTGAAAAATTACATGAAAAAATAGCTTTGAAACATTGGTCTGTCTTCTATTAAAAATAAATAACATGAGATTTGTCTAACATTAAAGAAAAAAATTGTTACAAGTCCCAGGGGTTCAAACCCATGGTCCACGGCTGCAGAATCAAATCGCTATCTGCACCCAGTGCCTTAGACCGGTCGACCAGCTGACTCAATTACGTCATCACATGCTTTGAAGGGCTATTAGAAGGGTTTGGTTAAATTGACCGATCCATGCATGCATCAATGCAAACCTAATGACTGTTCATTAGGTTTGCATTGATGCATGCATGGAAAGAACCGCTTCTCCCGTCTGAAAGCCGGTGCTATGCACCAGCAAAAACAGGTGCAGGAGGGAAAAACTGTAGACAGCTTGTGCTATATGCCCTCCTTCTCTAATAACTAAACAAATTTATGGTAATCGCTAAATGACAAAGAAGAGTAACTCATAGGATGTGATAATGATACAAAAGGATAATCAAATAATAATAGCAATCTAAATTGAGATAAGATAATAACTGACAATATAAGACAATATAAGGGGCTAGGGTTGTTTGTGAGATGGGTTTTCAGGCACTTTTAAACGTAAGAAAAGAATAGGTTTTTTGTATATTTGTCCGAAGGCAGTCTTACATATCGTGACAAGTCTGTATTTTACAAAGAACTGCGCTAATGATGTGCGGTAGAGAGGAGTATGTAGTTGATTTCTTTGCCTGGTATGTCGATAATTGTGTAAAAGTGAATTATGGTTTAGAAAATTTTCAAATACATCGGGGAGTTTGTTGGATAGGAAGTTAAACGTGATTGTACTAATTTGTAACTTATTGATATCATGCATATTTGATATTTTGATTTTAGAAATAGAGGGGCTGTAGTGAGAGAAAATCAGAGGCAGTGGAAATTCGCGTAAATTTCTTTTGTAGAGTTGTAAGAGGGTGGAGGGTTGTACTTTATTCGTCACGTTGACCATCCCTGCAGAAGAAAAAAATTCTTGCTTTTTTTTCTGAAATCAGTTGAAAATAAATGCAGGAGCTGATGTCATCCAAAAAATTTACTTGCTGTGGCCTTAGCATAATTTTAGAACCTCTGAATGAATTGTGATGATATTTGCTATGTAGGAGGTGTTGGAAAGACAAAGGTCAAGGTTGATTTTGGGCCCCTGGTGTGTGACCTTGGTACTGCAGCAGAACTTTGTTTTTTTTTAAATGTTTTGACCTAGACATGCTATGGTCTTGATTTTTTGGTGGAAGATAGCTTGTTTGGTTTGATTTTCATCAAATACAAATTCCCCAGATAGTCAGAATAAATCTCAGAGTCTTATGAGTTTATGATTACAATAAGTAGCTTAGCTTAATGAATGTATTTTGTAAGAAAAAAATTAATGAGTTTTCCAATTGCAGAATCAAAAAGGAAATGCTGTTGTCTAGTTGTAAATGATGAAGATTTGATCAATAACCAGGGCTCGAAATTCATTTTTGGGATTAGGTGCACTGGTGCACCCAGCTTAAGAAATTGGGTGCATCAAAAAAAATTGGGTGCGCCACTTAAATTGAAGTAATAACCTAGTAATAAAACTTAGTTACAAGCTATCAAATTATTAAACAAGTACCATGATAGACATTTTTATTATCTTTCTAACACCTAGATGTCAAGAATATGATGTACAAATGTATACTAGTATACTTTGATATGTTTACATACCTAAAAAAATATTTGGGTGCACAGCTCCAATTTTGTGTGCACCTGGGTGCACATGCACCCAGTAGTTCGAGCCCTGATAACCAATGTATCTAAGTACTATTAAGGTGGTTTCAAGGTATGCTGTTCACACATACACATTGCACACACACATACACATAGTACGCAAACATACACATACACACAAACACACCGTCACACATACACACAAACACATACACACACACAAACACACACACCCTGTATCAACAGATAACTCATGATATCTCATTATCTTTGGGAAACTGTAGGGAAACTCTTACTATACATGTAGATAAAATGGGGTAGCCTAGCTCACACATTATTATCTCACAAATTTTTTTCATAGTTGTTTGTTTTGATAAACTGGCCAGGAGAGTTCCAGATTTTTATCAAATTTTTATTATTCTACCCCTAGGTTTCCGTCAATAGCCTGAGCCAAGCACAGGCCAGGACTGAGGACTGTGAGTATGAAGATCTTCAGCATTCTCATCCTCCTCCTACTACTACTTGACAACGGAACCACTGTGAATATTGATAAAAGGCTTAAAGGTGAATTAGTGAAGAAAGTCAATGCTGCAAAGACCAAGGGCCCAAAGTCAGTTGACGACATCGTGTCACCACAAGTCTTGATCTGGGACCCCCTCACACAGCTGCCATGGTTTTTCCAGGAAGGAATAAAATGTCCTCATTGTCAGGAAAAGTTGAGAGCATCAAAGTATATGGTTGGCCAGAGTAAACGTAGACAACCAATGCTGATTCATGGAAAGTCCAGCAACATCCTTCTTGTCAGTAGAATGTTGAGATGTCCACATTCACATGCATGTATCAGTCATTCTCAGTATGTCCTTGACATGATGCCAAGGGTTGCTGTTCCATTTATCTTATCACACAAGGGTGGATTTGAGCGCAGTCTGGCATATGAGCTATATAACATGATTTCAACTGGAATGGAAATCAGTGAGTGTGTGAAACTGCTGACAACAAGCAGGAATACATACTTCAACGGACTCTTGGAAATGCTTGAACATCATCCAGACAAGCAGCAAATGTTGAAGAGTCGTGTATTGAACAATATCAGGAAAATTATGACACCTGTTCCGGGAAGAAAAATGATAAGAAGATGCTTTGAATGTGTATTTAACGAGAAAAGGAAGTTCTTGGAGGATTCATTAAAAGGCACCACCACGTCAAACTGGATCAGTATTGACCACACATTCAAGAGCGTTAAGCACATAAAGGTGAATGTGCATGGCAGGTACTTGACTCAAATAAGGGCTCTGTGTACAATTACTAATGACATTGGTCAAGTATTGGCTTGGCAGCTATGTAAGTCGACCACTTTCAATGAAATCAAACCAGTCTTGGAGAAACTCAGGGACAGATTTGCAAAACAGAAAGTTGCATTAAAGGAGATCTTCTTGGATCAGTGTTGTGCATGGAGAAACCTCATTGAGGATGTTTTTGGGACGGACATTACGGTGAAATTGGATTTATTCCATGCCACACAAAGAGTGACCAAGTTTATACCCAAATTCCATCCATTGTCCAAACATCTCTTCAAGGACTTAGGCAATGTGTTTCGATATGCTGGGGATATTGGTAAAAAAAGGCAAAAGGAAACCCCCCCTCCTGACTACATAGCACGTAAAATGAAACACTTTGACAAGAAATGGCGACAGTACCGACTCAAGCATAAAGGGAAGACTGTTTACCCAAAAGCTGCACAGAAAGAAGTTCAAAAGTTATCAAAACACATAGCAAAAGGATGTGTTTCGGGGATCAAACCAGGCAGAGGTACAATTCGAAATGAAGCACTTCACCGGAGATTAAATCAAAGAATGAATAAAAACCGAATAAGCCCAACATTTGCCATTGCTCTTATGTTTACGATTATCCATGCGATAAATAGTCAGCTTGCAAGGTCATACAAGAGGAAGTTACACCTTGTAGACTCTGTAGAAGAATTCGGACTGCCATCTCAAGATGACATCAGGGAAAATGACGAATCTGAAACAGATGATGACACATTGGGCCAGGAAACAGTAGACTGCAAGCTAGGAATATGGAAGCTCGTGAAGAACTCTGCTGTTACTATGGATGCAAACTTGGCGTGTGATCATGGAATCGAACTTCTCCTTCACAGTTTTGAAAGGAAAAATGATGTCAATGATGAAAGCAGTCTTGATAAAAACTTGGCTGCCTTCGGTCTCCTACGTGTGCCCTCAGAAGCAGATGGTAGCTGCTTATTCATGTCTGTAAGTATGCAGCTGATTCAGCTTCTCACAGATGAAGATATAGGAACAAAGGTTTTTGAACACCTGTCAACATTATTCCCAGACTTGTTCTGTGCTGGGAAGCCATGCAATATTGACCAGGAAACATTGGCAGTGCGGCTGCGTGCTGCAATGGTGGACCAATGGCTTGACAATGAGGAGGTATACAGAGAGTTTGCACCTGACGTCAACTTTAAGACTGACGCCCGGCACTACCTGCGGCGAGATGTTTTTGATGGTGACTTGGGAGATTTGATGGTACTAGCTCTGTCAAACGTACTGAACATGGCCATAATTCTCATCACACCCGACCAAGATATACCACTCATTCCAGTTTTCCCGTCTAAAGTGTTTGACAAAAGGGCCTGCATGTACCTTGCGTTTGACAAAAACAATATGCATTTTGACTCTACTACCCGACTATCCAGTACGCCTGAACCTGATGATGCTCCACCCATTACTCCTTCACCAATATCATCTTCCTGTAGCTGTGGTGTGAATGATCCAACTCCTTCAAAACGATGCAGTGCAAATGTCAAAAATAGTTACAGAAGTCGTTGTCCATGCTCAAAACAACAACAACCATGTGGTGCATCGTGCAGATGCAAAGGTTGTACCAACAGCTATGGACAAAGGAATCACACAACCAGTCAGTTGCAGAGAGCCACTTTAAGGAGGGCCAAACGACAACGCTCAAAGGAGTGGATGGACAGCAAAGCTGTACCTAGTAGAGATTTCATGAAGGGAAAAGGATACAATCTCAAGGCCTTTTCAAAAAAAGATGACATCCACCTGAAACAGATGAATTCTCCAGCAAGTTCAGCCTACTTAAAGAAAAAGTTCAGTGAAGAACAGATCAAGAGAAGGCAGAAAATCCTAGCAAGCCGAGAGAAGTATGCGAAGTATGCTGTGAAACTGAACAAAAAGGGTATGTTGAAAAATAAATTATGTTTGTTTAAAAGTTGAAGGCCTCATGGTCAAGAAAGACCATTAGTGTAATTCTGTCTGAAGCATGTCATATTTTCAAGTAGTTACTCTTGGTTGTTATTTTGCTTCCATTCTTTTATCTGCCTTCTGTGAGAAATTATCAATAACGTTTGGCTTCTGACTGTTTCCCTCAGGGCCCATTCCAACCCAATTAATATGATATGTAGATTTTCTTATTTATTCTGAATTAATGATGTCTGGTACATACATTGGTCAATTGTATACATGATGTTATATTTATGTCAACTTGTCAATTTACAAATAGGTCCTTCAAAGAGGCCAATGGGCTCAGAGTCAGTGAAAAGAAAATGTGGAATGAATGGTAAGTACCTGAGCTCTTATATAGTAAGTATTCACACTATGTAATGTCATGACTTCTGACTACTGTAATTTAGTTCAGTACAAGAATACCACCAAGGGAGAAATATGTTACCTGATAAATGAAAATAATGTGTTCAATTTGCAGTAGGTACTTATTGCTTTACATGCTCAATCAAAATGGCTTTTATAAGCACGTCACCGGAACGTACTGCGCCTGCGCGAACCCTGGTGGTTTGGGGCTTGGTTTGGTCAACGTTGCATTGAAATCCCGCTTGTTGCACAGTGTATGTTAGAGACATGGTTTCATGTAAAACGTACACGGGATTTTACCCTTATATACGCACGTACTTTCTTAAATGCGGCCCTTTAGTAAACCGGGGGTTTAGCAAAATAGCATGTCTATATTTCTAGCGCAGGCGCAGTACGTTCCGGTGACGTGCTGCTTTTATATCTGTCATCAACAAGTAAAGTGTATTAAAAAGCTACCATTTATAAAAGTGATATGAAACATTAGGTAGGAAAAAGCAGCACAATACAAACAGTTTTAAAATATGAAATGTCTGCATTAATCATGCAGGAGAGGAAAGACTCAAATAGAATTAATAATATGAACACGTGTCAATCAAAACTGTTCATTATGTAACACCATCTGGCACTGTTTAAAATTTCAGACAAGACTTGGGAAGCTGGACTATACAGTGCAGAACAGGTGATAGACCAACGGATGGAGAATGTAAGTATTTTGAGTCTAACATTCAATTATCAACAATCCCATTTTGAGAAATACTTGGCTAAGCCAACAAATGTTGTGTACATTTGGGATGCTTGAAAATACAGCACTTTTCACTTTTAATATATTAGAACCATTCATTAAGTAACACACGAGCATATATTAGCTGCGGTATTTTGTGTTGAGGGATCTCAATCTCAATTAAAATGCAAAGATTAAAAACAAGCGAGTTTGAATTATAATCTGCCATAGATGAAGATGACAGTTTTCATTTTCTTTATGAATTGTATTGTATTGTTTGTGTTTATCTTTACATTATGTAACTTGATGTGACAGTTTTGTTTATAGTCCTTTTAACATGATTGAATTTGTGCCTTTTTTTACCACAGGGCAGCAAGAAATATCTTGTGAAGTGGAGTGGGAGTGACATTTGGTATGTTTCAATGTTACAGTCAGACATTCCCTACCTATTAAAGACAATTTTGTTTTGTAACTATACTGCAAAAGTATGCAATATTCGTTGCCAACAACTAATAACTATTAGTATTTGTCCATGGCCTCCATGCGCATACCTCCTGTCATTTGTATTCAAAATATCTTGACATTTACATTCATCGTTATATCTTCTTTCTCAGTTTTTAATGGCATGATGCATATGGTTTCACTGAATAGAGGGTCACTGTGTAGCATTAACGAAGCACAACAGTTTTGGTTGTATGTTGAGTAGAACACTTTCCAGGCCTCATGGTAAGCTTGTGAAGCATGAAATGTTTGAAATAAACTGAACCTGTTCCTTACATTTTCAGTACATGGGAACCAGAGAAGAACATCTATGATACAAGACTTATTGCGGGCTTCAAGCACTCACTAGGTAATATACTTTTATCAATCAATGTCATTAAAAAACTTCAGATGATACAAACTTCCTTTTTTACATTAGATATGGTCAGAGAAGTAAGTTCTCACATAATTGAATATCAATATGATACAAGATAACATAATCATGATTAGAGATCTTAAGAATGGTGTGAGACTTCTCAAAATTACACTAGGAAAAATGTCAGAACTTTGTTTATCATGTAAAATGTACACAATGTCAGAAAACATGCCAGTACCGGAATGCATGTTATAACTTTAGTTGGACATGCACATGAAGAAGAAGATGATTGCTTCTGTCGGCAGAGACTCTGATCGGGATTTCTGCCGGTACCAGATCACACCAGTCTCTACCTTGACATATGTTAAGGCCATGTTATTTTGATTGTGTGGACATCCTCTGGGGACTTAATGTAAGGGTGCGAATAAGAAAAATGTATGGCCAAAAAAAGACTGCCTTGCTTGTGAAATTTGTCAGGAAAGTTGAACAAATGACCAACATATGAGGTACCGAAAATAAAATAGGTCCCCTACAAATTACGTGAAATTAAAAACTAAAGACCATTACATACCCTCTTGAATGTGTGTTATCATCTTGGACCAATGATTTTAACCCCCAATTAAAAGTGCTATGAAAAACAGAACATTACAGAAGTAATAGCATAGAAGTTGACACTATCACAAGCATTTTTGACAAACTTTATCATAATCTATTTATTACTATTTAAGTTATATATTCACTGTTCTTTGGTTTCAATGCTTGTCACCACAGCTGGTGTGAGTGGGAACAACACTTCGTCTGACTCAAGGAGGAGGAAGAAGAAAACTCTGGAATAAACTTGATCAGCCTCCCTGAACTCAATACAGTACAGTTTACTAATGTTGTTTTGTCAGTAAGTCAATCAGACAAATGTGTAATCCTAAACTCTAAAAATGTCTGGAGGAATGAAAGTTCCAGTACCAAATAGGGGCTATATGAAGATTTTCAGCAGCCTAATGCTGTCAATTGTTCTCTATTGAATGAAAACCATTGTGAAAATTCAATTTTGAATCTATGGTATGGAATTTCTGACTCAACTAGTTGGTGTCTTTTCTAGTCTTGCATGTCAGTTTGCTCCAATTTAGTGCCTAGAATGTGCTCTAGTGCCTAGAGAGTGTTAAAAGCACCATTTGATTTGATTAAGTAAGCATTGTGGATATAGTAATACAAATATCTTAAGGTCTAAATAATGATTTCCAGTTGTAGATTAGGCTGACACCTGAAATGTACTGTCATGTCTTCACCTTTTCACTTACATTTAAGTGTGTCATTATGTATATTTCTGATAGCTGACAAAAGCACTTAGACAACAACACTGGAATTAAGATAATATTTGTCACATCTTTGATTACAAGAACTCTTTGAATATATGTTGCACGTCAATGTCCTTTGTGAAAGGTTATTGACCTTCATATGTGACCTTATCTATGAGCATAGCCTGAATTAGCAGAACTCATCACTGGTCTGTACAGGTCATACTGTAAAATGCAGATTTAATTCTGTGGAAGAAGAAAAAATGGAGTGTTTGCGATAGCTTTTATTTCATGGCAACACCATATACTGTAGTCACATATACTGTTGTGAAAAAAATGCTGTCAGTCATGTTTTGAGTTTGCTGTACATGTGAGGCAGCCACCACACAAATGCCGAACATAAAACCACTAGACTTTTCTGCATTTACATTTTGTAGAGTTCTATTCGTACACTTTGTAACTTGAATATTCTATATATTGTTCAAAGCTCCTTGGACATGTGGAACCTTTATATCAAAACTATATGTTTTGGGCATTCTGATGCATTCTTCCTAAACACTGTGGCTGAATTGAAAGGGTCGCAAATTATACATTGATCTAGAAAAAGCAATTATTATAATAAGTAAGCAACATTGTAATTCTATTCTAAACTCTCCATGTTAACAGATAAAATGAAAACTACTTTCAATACAATGCCACAAATTACAGAAAAAGAGGGTACTTTTATCTTCCACTATCTCAGAAAAAGAAGTCAAATCCATTAACTGAAAGTTACATTTTAAAGTTGGTGTTTAGAATATACTCTTACTACACTGTTTACCATGATGATTGTAATTTTTGTCACTTGCAATTACCCAATAGTCTAAATAAACTCATTATTGTTAAGTACTGCATTATTTTATGGTTAGAAAGGTCAGGTTAACAATATCTCTACAAATGGATAAGAAGAGTCATTGATCACTCGAAACATAGCATTCCCAAGTAATATCTGAATCTCATGAAGTGAAAGAGAATGAAATTCAATTGTCTTTGAATACTATTTTCTACTATAGCTATTGGACCATCCTAAATGGCCGTCACCGTCTCACTCTTCCTCCTCTTCCTCTTCCTCTTCTTTTTGCCATCGTCCTCACGGGTGTGCTTCTTCTTTGCAACTGAAGAAGAAACAAAAATAAGTTGAAGTTATATTAAACAAAGTCACAAAAACTACCAAACTGCAGCTTCAAACAATGTGCCAAAATGACTGATTTTACAGTAAGTATGCCAAATGTGTTAATTATGAGTTATGTCCTATGTATATAGACATACATGTACATGTATATTCAAGGTACCCTTTTCAAATTTCTTATGACGTTAAGTGCACAGAAAGCCAAAATATACATTGTGCTGAGAATTGCCTACTTGTTAAAAATTAAGTTAAAAATAATGTGTCAAAAAACAAAAGACAGGTAAGGCCTGGGCTCATGAACTGTGACTCTACCCACATGCCAAATTTCAGCTCACCAGTCATAAAGGACCAAGATGATTCTCTTTTTATGAGGAGGAAAACTGGCAGCACAAAAACCCGAACAAAATGACACTTTCAGTGGAAGCCCTGGCTATTTATACTTTATAGCCAAGATAACTCTGCAAAATGTTTTTGGGTTTCATCATTATTCATAAATTACATCAAGTACACAGTTTTAGCAATGCAGCCTGGTCACCCTTATAAGGTTGTGAGTCATACTGTCAAAGAGACCATGCACCTTTACTCGGCCTGGGTACCACAGATCCTCTGTCCCTGTCCCCACTCTCATCATCTTTGTCTTTATCTGTAAAAATCATAAAGAAACAGAATTTTAAATGAAGTTTTAATTCTGGGAACAAAATTGTAAACATATATGTTTACATTATAATTAGCTTTTTTTTATGAACAATAGCACCTTAATGCAGTAGATGTAATATTTATAGCCTTATTGGCTGTTACTGAAGACTGCATCCTAGGTACATATCGTAGTTAAAGCAATGGAGACAATTGAAGCAGGTATTTTAAGGTCTATGAAAATGTCAAATTACCGTTTATTGTACGTGTGTTTATGATGATCTAGATTTATACACTTCTATCTGCAATGACTAATCATAATTGCTGCCGTCTTTTGAGTACTTAACATTTTGTAAAAGAAGCCAAAAACCCTTCCTGTTACTGTGAGGGATGCAATTGATAATGTATCCATGATAAATCAATAAGGATAGCTGTTTGTGTAAATATCTCCCCTATATGTAAACTCCAAGATTTTTTGTGTGCACATACAATGTATGATTGTGCTTACCATTAGCTTCTGTGCCAGCAGCCCCGGTATCACCCCTGGTATCCAACAGTGCTAAAAAATACAATACATTGAATGGTTACCTTGATATTAATAAGTTCAGTTGGATACAGTAATCAAAAGTGGACAAATACTATAACAGTAAACCCTATTGTGTAATCTCCCACACATGATAATTGCTAACCTGCACTGGTCCATGTACTGGGTTATATACATTAATATCCTATGATGTAGGTGTATGTGGATTGTTGTTAGCTGCATTGACTGTTACCGCCTTTTAAGTATAAAAGAAGCAATAGCAATGGTTCCTCAAAAATTTTAAGTATGATCCATACTTCCTTAATTCAGGGTGGTGCAGGTAAAATTTGTCTGGTGCAGGTAATTTTCAATGTTACCTGCACCCGGGTGCATGCATGCAGAAAAAAGTATATATTTTGAGCCCTGCAGGTCTAACAATCTTAAGGTACAAATAACTCACACCGATAGTCAAAACTTCAAGTATTTCTTACATTTCAGAATGGTTTCCTGCTGTTGCTGTGTGAAGCTTTGCAGCCTAAACACAGTGAACCTCGCATTTTTCCCATCTGGTGGTCCTGGGAGGATCTTGTTATCCGCCGACCCTTCCCTAGCTGACTTGAGGAGCCCCCTGATGGTTGCAACTGAGGTATGCTCTACAGCTTCCTTCAACACACTATCCATCACCAAGAGGCTGTCCACATGTGGATCTGCATTCCCCTTGCTGTACTTGACTGAGTTTCGTTTTATCCTGCCAGCCAGATACTGTACAGGAAGCAAAGTCATGTATTATCATCAGGCCCACACTGAGGATTAAAGAATTGGAAACAGTGCATCATCATGACAACACTTATGCAGTGCATATGTGTTAATCACCTTATCAAATGTAATAGTAACATTTGTAGGATCCAAGTTACAAGTGACTATAATTAGACCGTATAGCGCAGCAATACAATATAATTGGAACAGCCTAGAAAAAGTATTAATCACAATGAACAATTGTGCACATAAATCATCATCATCTTTGGTACTGCTTAGCCCCAGAAAAAGCGGACTATTACTATTAGTAGCAGCTGCGCAAAGTGTTAGGACTAGTGCAAACAAAGGTTAAAAATGGGGAAAGACGTGTGCAAAAAGACTTGGTCAAGTTAAGTCGTTATTTACACCTATTTACATTATGTACAAAAGACGGGGCAGCTCAAAGCAGTGGAGCCTGTCCCAGCTCAACTTTGAACTGGGAGAGTGACTCCGCCTCTGCCATGCGGTCCATGCATCAAATATACTACGTTAAAAATGATTCCAATGATGAAGGGCTGAAACCCATCAGTCATTCAATTTCTTTCAAGTAAATACCTCAGGGTGTGCCTCCTCAATCCAGTTGACTAGGTCAGCTCTCACCCTATCAAGTACTGTTGACCCGTCTTCCACCTGAGTTGGCTCTTGCATGTGCTGGACAACATATGGCACAATGTGCTCCTTCCAAAAGCGCATCACGTCTGAAGGAGGAACACCAGCTATTGCAGCAAACTAAATGAACAATAAAGAATGATCGTTAGACAATATTTAACGATTACAATTAAGAATACATAAAACAATTACAATGTATGGCAAAAACAATGAAGATTGTCAACAAAAGATGCCCATATCTGCATTTTAAGGGTGATGTTGATTTAACGAGAATAGCTCACATACACACCCAACAAAAATGGATTTTAATGTGATATTTCCTCTTTTTTAGTCATTCAGGTCACCCCTAATTTAAAAAAAAGTGCTAGTGTTGGGTTCTTTATCATTGCAATAAGGTCGCATCTGAACTCTGAAGTGCACATGCATGCACCTTAAAAAATGGGTCTTATGTTGGGGGTCCCAACAATTAATGCTTTACATAAAACTCAGGAAACCCTATAGGTCTCAGGTTTTTAAGTGCTTACATACTTGTATATTGATGGATACATCAAGTCTGTGAAGTGTAAATTTTTTGGAAACAAAATATGGCCACCTTTCTGCAGATTATGTTTAACTGATGATGAAGGAAGGAAGGAAGGAGTGAATTAGACCTTTCTTGCAGATTTTTGCCAAAATGGGGTAATATGCACAGGCCAGCAAGACATGTTGAAGACATTCAGTCAACAGATACAAAATAAAACAATCATTTGATATCAGCTAATTCAGCAGATAACAGATATGTTTTATAACATAAATAACAGTCTTTTCTGAATTATGAAAAATCAAAATAAAATCAAATCAAGGGGCATATAGGCCTCCTTTGATCAGGACTGGTGCTTTATAAGTCACTTGATTACAATTCCATTGTAGCCCAGAACATACTATATCATACAAACAATGAGGTTTAAAAATAGATAGGGCTAATTTATTAGAGACTGAACATAAACCCAACCTGCCGAGTGAACCACATCAGAGTGCCGTAGTTCTTTAGGGTGTCCTTAAGCACTCCAGGCAGTTCCTTTGCCCACTCCTCCTGGAAGGCGAAGACGTCCTCCCACCCCTCTTTCCTGAACTTCAGCCCAATGGCCACAAGGCTTTTCATGCATGCTGAAAGCCGGTGCTCATCCCTCATCATCTTCAGCTCCACTCTCTCCCTGTGGCCCCCGGCGTTGCTGATTTTTGGGCCAGCAAATGGGATGTAGATTATCCGGCGAAGATCTCTAAAAAGTAAGGCATGAGAAATGCTAACTGTATTTCAATGTTCTATCATTCGCATAATGAAGTATTATTGCCTATGTGTGGTTCAATTTGTTGTCAAATGAGTTATACATAAGGTGCTTGATGTTGCACTATTTAGTTACCTTTCCTCATGATGCTGAAGTGGGCTGTTGGAAGTCATCAGAAACCCACACCTGGCAGCCTCAAACCCCCTTGATAGAGTAAAAAAGGCACCCATCCCATAAAAGTCAATAGCTGACTCCTTGCAATTGCGGGACTCCAGGGACTGGGGGTCATCCAGGTAGCACCCCTGTGTAGTGTGGCTGGCCAGGGAAATCATCGCTTCCCTCTTAAACTGCCGGATGTAGCCCGCATCCCCAATACCTGTTGAAATTAGATTTAAATTGAATTATGAATACAATTTAAAGGTAGTCAAGACCCATGAGGCAAACTAGACTAAGCTTAAAGTAAGGTTCCTTGTTTTTTTAATGATATACTGCACTTTTCATTATATTCTCATTGTTTTGTCAGACCCAAAATGCAACATTTTTCTTTTTTTTTGCTTACACCCTATCAGAAGCTTTCATTGAACACTGATCTCAATTCAAAAAAGCAAAAATCAAACCAATTTGGCTCTTTCTTCCAATCGTCATGATAGAGAAGAAAGATGCTTTGTACTAAGGTCTGACCGTTTCCAAAACCAATCATCCAGTTGCTTCCCTGAGTAACTACTTTTTGGCGTATCTTATTACCTGGATGTCTAACCTACATCGACATACAGTCAAACCTGCCCGAGCGACCACCTCTTCTCAGCGACCACCTGGCCATTTCAACCGCTTTTTCTCGGTCCAGATTTATTTTCCCATTGACGTAAGCATTTAGCGACCTTTTCTCAACGACCACCTGGCCAACGCGACCGCGACCGGCCCAAATTGGGACCCATAACGACCGCATCATCTTCAAAATTGAGGTTTTCATCGATTTTTGATGATAACTAGCGTGATTTTGTGCCGAAATCGGCCAGTTTGCGTCGGATTTTTGGGTTAAATTGACATTTTTCAGTGTGCGTGTTGTATCTGACATTAAAAACCTTGCTTCTTTGCGTGCATGCAGTGTGCTTACTATTTGTCATTAAGCACAACGGAAACCATTTATACTTTGCATCGGGCATGTTTTGAGTCGATACTCTTCTCAGCGACCACCTGTACAAATCCACCGCTTTTTACCGGTCCCCCGGTTGGTCGTCTTGGGCAGGTTTGACTGTACTAGTATTTACAGGTTCATTGTAGCAAGAAAATCAATTAACGGTGGACCATGGATGCAACTGCAACCCTTTTCAGTTGTGTCCACGTCAGTTGAGCGACAAAGCTGGAATTAGAACTTCCAACCTATTGGTCCAGAGGAAGGGTGGTTGATGACTTTTGAAAGGAGCGAGGGTCTGCTGACAGTCATGAAACTGCATTTTGCATATATCTGCCACTTTTAGATATAGTTTTTAAATGAATCTGTAAATGTATTGCAAATACACCTCCCAGGTAATCATTAATAATGCTTAACATTCAATACCAATACATAGGGATGTTGCATTAAGCTCTCAGTGGTAAAATTTATCGCAAATATATGGGACCTGGCAAATAAACCAAGTAACAGAAGTCATATATGCATACTATTGATGTCATTCAATATGAAGTATGAAGTATGAATGAACAATAAATCAACATTAGTTTTCATTGAGTGGTTTTAGATCCAACAACTCAACTACAGTCAAACCTGTATTAGCGGCCACCTTTATATCCACTTTTTGTCAGTCCCTTGGATTTTTCCCATTGACCTAAGCATTAAGAAATAGTCATTAGCAGTCACCTGTCAAACATAGCCATGGCCATTGATTTCCAGTCTTTTAGACACAGAAACACTGCCTATGGCGACAGTAGCCGTATGTCACCCTGTGCCAAGTTTAAAATCGTTGTTTGCGTGGATTTGGAGTTCCCAACAGGGTCATTTTGTGCAGTAGCAGAATGTCTGCGACTGCCTTAAAATCTTTCTCGGCGCATTTACCAACATTCCGCATGACACTGGGTGCCTGAATAAGGGAATTGAGGAAAAATTATTATCCCAGCTGATACAGGGAGGGGATACGATAGTGTTTCCCAAAGATGAACTGGATTGATTACTCCCTTGGGAATTTATATAAATCTATACCCAGTGCACCACGGCTTACCCCATGCATTATGGCTGTAAAGCAGTGGGAAGTGTAACAAATGTCATGTGACTTTCCCAAAATTCACAGGTGTGTATCTCTTAGCAAGTCTTAATAACTGCTAACAATAGTCAGTTCTACATCCCTGATGTAAAATTGCAACTTTTCAATGGAGGGTTATCTTTTCTTTTTCAACTTTTTTACTAGCTTTCATACAATGCTGTTTCAATGAAACTTGCAAGCTGTACAAACAATACAGAACATTACACAGCTGAAATGTTCCTACATACAGCAAAATCCTGTTTAATGGACAGCAAGTATTGCCCTGTACTACATTCAGGAGTTAATTATTTGCAATGGGTCCTCTTTTTAGTATTTTTTTCAGTGTTGCTGGGAGGGGGGGGGTGAACACCATTAGGGCAGTTATGATTGACAGGTCCTAATTGGTAAGGCATACAATGACATGGGGCTTGATCATCATTAAGTCCATCATTCTCATTGAATTCATACCACTTTTGTAGTAATCTATGCTGAGTTACTCCTGGCAGCTTCCAATATATGCATGCACATACTTTATGCTGTAAAAAGTCACAAAATATCATACTTTTGATACATTTTAGGGAAAATTCATGCACAAAATTGGGTCCCCACTTGACAAAACCTCTTGTATATATGATATTGCTACATGGTTTCAGCAAATCTTGTACATGTAGCTATATGGTTCAAAAGGCCTCAAATACAAAATGGGGGTGGGGGGCTGTACAGGTCAGACACGAAGTTAGGCCTACACATTGGAAAGCAAATTGTTATAATACACTGAATGAAGGCTAAAAAAAATTACTAACCCATATTTCCCGAAATTCTTCTCCACCAGAAAGTCAATTGGGTCTATTTTATGACTTCAAATAAAACAGGGGGTTGTTCGGCTCATATTTAAGCCTTCTCACATTAGTTAGGACGCATGTGCGGCGACAGGAATTCTAGGGTAATATGTCAAAGGATAACATTAAGGCTCACAACAAGAAAACAAAACCCGTCGGGCCATTTTTATGCAAATCAAAATAATGATCAAGACAAGGACTGTTTACTTTTTGTGAGCCACTTTGACATAATATTACCTAGAATTCCTGTCGCCGCACATGCGTCCTATTAATAATGTGAGAAGGCTTACTAGTATTCTCCTAGAAAAGCTCGCTCTATGAAAGAAACCTCACCTTTGACCCCTGTTCCCTCCTGATACAACCATTAGCACCCTATAACTAAAACCTGTCATGACACCAGCTAAACTGCAAAACTGAACAAATTTTGACCCAAACAGGAAACCTGTCCCTTCTAACTAAAAAAATCAACAAATTGGGCACAAATTTTCAAGGAAAAGAAGGATTTTCAAGGATTTTAAGTCGTCTTCCCATTTTGTGCACTGTAATGCGCATCGCAACACTGACGTCAGCCCTAACATCAATTATTTTCAGTAGATTTGAATTTAGCAGTGCCACCTCGGCCACCTCGGTATACTTCACTGTAACCTCAGTTATTAATTAGGTTATGTGATATGAGTTGTACTCTGAGTTGTACCGTCTTGCTTCACCAAGCGGCCATGTTATAATAAAGGTTCATGTTGTGACTGTTGCTGATGGGCCCCTTCACAATCCTTGTGTGACGCATGGTCAGATGAATCTTGAGATGATCGAGGCAATGTAACTTTGCGAGAAAGGTTCAGTGGGTGCTGAAATCATGTGTAACTTATTGCTCGCGGTCAATTGATCAACATTTTCTCTATAGTGGCCACAACGTTCACGGTTCAAGGCAACCTGTCTATTGTGGCCACCTGTCTATGGTGGCCAAATTTCTCCAGTCCTATGAGCCAGGCCGTTATAGACAGGTTTGACTGCATGAATGGCCAAAAGTTTAGCTGATCCCAGACCATTCAAATTATTAAGAATACACAAACTTACAAGCAAGTAATTAAGAAATCATAGAAAATATAGAATACTGTACTAAAGCCCCGGTCACAAAGCGCGTACGATTCCTTGCGATGGACTATTCCGCATATCGTACGATGAGCGCAGTACATCGCAACAAAATCGTAAGCATCGCAAGCCATCGCAACGCATCGGATGGTGTTCAAAATTTTTCCAGCGTCGCACGATTTTTCACTTGTGTCTCTTCTGTATAGCCGTCTGACCGCTTTTGTGCTTCTTTAACCAACAAACATGTGGACGTAGCTGTTAAATACCTTCCTATAATATCTTTAACTGTAAAAATAAATTAAAAAAGACCATGACAACAATATTACAAGCAAAAGTTCAAATCAAGCGTGAGTACTGGTATGGTTATCTCGGCCTGCTTGCCGGCTCTACGTGTCAGGCTCTTTCGAAGATCGTATCATGATATGCTATCAACAAAAAGATGCCATTATACAAAAATCAAATGATAAGCATTATATCATATATATTTCCGACTCATAGAGCCTGCCTTTATGTTCGAGTTGTCCCCATGGTTATTACGATTATGGTAAACTGACCCAAGAGTGCCAAGACCGACGAGAGCTGAGATTTGATCTAATTATAAACTCACGTGCATGAAGCCATCAAACTATTGTCTGCATCACCTGTGCGTGACGCGCTGTTCTCTGGTTGCGACTGTGGCAGTTGCGACTGATATATTTCCCCTTTTCGTCAATATCGACAATATCAGGTAAAACTGAAACCATCACAACATACTAAAAAATCATAAATCTATAACCTCATCAGTAGACAAAAATTGCCGTAATGAACTCTGCTAGGGGGGCAAATAAAACCTTACGACGATAGCGAAATTTTGAACATGTTCAAAATCCATTTCAGCTCTATTTTTCGCCATACGACGCTCCCCGATTTACTATGATTCACTGCGATTGACACAGGCACGCTCTTATGACCTCATCGTACGATCCACTACGCGCTTTGTGACCACGGCTTTATATACTTAAACCATTGCTTCCGATTTTCTTCCGACTTACGTCGCACTGCGATTATCCTGCGCATCGGAAGGAATCGCAAGGAATCGTACGCGCTTTGTGACCGGGGCTTTACCAACCATACTTAACGCTGTTTTAAGCGCCATGGTCTTCCCAAGGCCACTGGGTCCTACCGCAATGGTCACTGGGCAGCTGTCAAAGCGGCAGGCCACCATCTCTCCATTCATGGACATGCACGCTTGTCCCAACGTAAAAATGGCTGGCAAAAAGTTCTGCTGAAAAGCATTTGGCATCAGCTGTTGGAAAGAAAAAGCTGGTATGAAGATTAATGTGAAAACCGAAGAATTATTTTGAATGATATGCTTGATAAGGACTGACTGATCAGTTAGAGGCATTTATGAGTTTGATAAGATCTTGCATCTTTTTCTTTCTACTACATGTATTACGGTAAATAATTCATTACAATGCAATTCATCATCATGTGACTGTGCACTTTACAATTGCTGGCGATGGACATTGTGTCATACAGTATACTATAATTATGAATTATGCTGTCAAATGTATGCATTTCCTGCAAAATCAGATATATCTTTACAACTGGTTTATGAATATTGCGCCCACCTTAACTGCACGCCTCAGCGGATCAAGTGATAATGGTGTGGTAACCTCTGCTGACCACATCATGCCCTGTGTCGATGGCAGCAATACATACTTCTGGTCTCTCTGGGACAACTCCACAACCACAATTTCCCCTCTTTCATTTTCTTCACCCTTCAAGTGTACCTGAAAATATAGCACAATAATTCCTGAATTCATGTCTGTTTAATTTTACGTATGAACCACATATATTCATTAAATTCTGATTTAACTTAATTTTAAGATCCTTGCATGATGATACACACTTTTTGACTAAACAGTATCCATAGACTGCAGAGTTCAGGCAAGTGCATTTAATCGAAACGGGCAACCCACTATAACTTGCAATGGTTGCACCACGCCATAAGACATATTAGAGGACCATAACAGTGATGTAATTTCTATGTATTTACAAGTATTTATTTGTGGAACAATTCTGAACTGATATGACCCTCTGAACTGACCAAAAATTATTAAACATGCATAAGATGTAAAAATAATCAAGTTGCCTCGTGGTTACCCTCAGAATGCCAAATTTTTCAAAATCTCCGCACCGTTTACCCCCTTTCCACAGCAATTCCCCATCCCCGCCTTGGGATCCTTAAAAATGTCTATAAAGTCACTGCTTTGCTTGATTGACTCATTGGCACATTATAAATTCCTTTGTCACTATAAGCAACAGTATTGTTGAAAAACTGTAGTAAAAAAAAATGTTAGTATGAACCTCATTGTTGAAGATCCATGTGTCTTCCCCTTCCACCTTTCCAACAGTTGTTGTTCCTCTCTTTAAACTCAGCTGGTCGCCCTTCTCAAATTCCAGCTGCTTTGTTACCATCTGCGTTCGGAAAACTTGATCAGGAATTGCTGTGACCAGACCTCCCCAGTCTGGATCGCCAAGGGTCTTATTCGCATGATAACAAAACTGCTCCCTAGTACAGCCAATTGGGATGTACCGTTTCCTACAACACAGAATAAACATATTTCAGGCTATTGCAGTTCTGCCGTATAATGTATATACAAAATTGACCGTTCCACACAGTATATTGGTATGTTTATCCATAATCATGCATTTAATCAACCTCCAAGCAGGTGGTTTGAGGTGGGTGGTATGATTCAAATGCATGTGCTGAATCTCAATTTGCCACTTGGTCAAATGGAGATATATTGGCCTGATAAAGCACACTAGGTAGATCTGCTTGAAGAGTAGTATTGAGGTTATATTTACGTCTAGCATTTGTGTGTGTGACTGTGTTTAGGTGGCTCAAACTTTCCTCACCTTATGTTGACATCAAAATCTACCCAAATGTCAAGACCATATCATGTCAGAGACAAGAGATGCATTGAAAATACTGCTATGATCAAATAGTCTAATTCATCCTGAAAACGTACACCTATTTTGCATAATTTGTATCTTTGTAGAAGCGACCTACATACTAAAAATTATGAAAATACATTTTTCCTTTCTTCAAAAGCCACAGATACCCCCAAACTAGCCATATACTTGAGCCCAAACTCGTGGCACTTGCAAGTGCTTAATCTAACACTCTAAAATCATGACCATAGCTTGTCAAGACATCACAACATGAGGTTCCACTGCAGTACCAAGGGGAGCCAATAGGTGGCCCCAAATCTAATCATTTACATTGTTTGTCACAATGCACTAACAATATGCCAAGTATGAACAAATCCATCCATCAATCCTTTCATAAAGTTAACTTACCCCTTCTTTTGATTGAGATGGCATGTGATCTCTACTATGAAGCCTGCATGGTCTCCAGTGACCTGCAGGTGAGATAGAGCACACAAAGAATGTTAAATCATCATAATTACTTGTCTTTGACACACAAGAGACAGATTTGATGGTTTGAAATCTTATTTGACATGATTATACTAAGTTTGAAAAGGGTGTTTCAGTATCAGTGAAAGAAAGGTGAATGACAAACTACCCTTTATATAGAATGAACTTAAGTTGAATGCTCCAACTATAATGCTAACGCTACACAAACAGACACATGATAAACTCTATAATGATAATTACTTCATTATGTCAAAGGCATACCTTGTCTACAATGTCAAACGTAAAGTTTGACAATGGCACAAATATTTCCACTGGCAGTCCGGATTCATCCTTGTCAGTGGCGTGTTTTTTCAAATAGCCCGTCATTCCCCTCCTCTCCACATACTTTCTCTCTTTCACCGGCATCTAGAAATATGAAATGAATTGGATTGATTCACCAACTTTATAATCAAGTAGCTTTTGAAATCTGGTAAATATTGACATCGATTAATCATACTTTTGCCGTGTTGATATGTTGCATATTTTGTGTACCACATATTTTCATAACTATCTGCAAGTCGGGTATGAGTCTTTGTTTCTTCTGTTCATTATGAAAATTTGTCATAAACACTTTATAAAGTTTAATTTATGACAGTTTTTCATACATTCACTTAACTTCCCATGACTTGAGTAATGAATTTATATGGAAACGTTGGCACTTGTCCAATTGTGAATAAGCCACAATTACTAAGTATTTGAAAAATATAATGAACATCAAGAAATGAAGACTACTTTGTATACTTTATGTCGACTTGCAGGTAACATATTTACTAAAGAGTTAATAAAGGACAATGGTGTCAACTTTGCATACTGACATCATGATAGAGTACATATTGTATGTGTAAAACTAAAAGAATAGAAAAAAATAATCTAAAAAAAAGTAAAATGTAAAATGTGCCACGCTTCGAGCCCTTGTCATAGTGAATTTTTTTTCACCATTACATATGTTATCACCCATTAAAGTCATCACACCATGGTGACCTCCCTTCCGCTATGCCCTGAGTGACATCCCTACCCCCAACTCATCTGCTCTCATTCTCAATGCATCATCAAGTAAAGAAAATATGAGGGACAGGAATGCTGTCACCAGACTAAGGATTAGTTCCACAAACTACAATATTATTTTGGAAACCAGACTTTGAGTTAGACATACCTGCACCCCTCTGCAGAACTCAACAAATGCAAAGACTACAAATATTTTAATTCAATAGAATAGATGATGAAAAGTGCAGATTGTATACCGTAGAGAGAAATGAACTGTATAACTATAAGGTTATACAAAACCCATTTCCTCATTTCATTTACCCATTCTCAAGGAGACATCGATCATAAAACATATCCTGTTTGTTATCTCCTGGAGTTTTCTACTGTTAATTTACATGTAACAAACAGAAAAACGAGAAGGTGAATTTATCCAAGTTCCAACGATATTTTTTCCCCCTTCTTTTTGTTAACTGAATCTGTTCTGAACAAGTCTTCTTGTGACCTGAAACTTTACTTAGCCCGGTGTGGCACTGCAATTAGGTCTTAAATCAATCAATCATTAATCATTGGTCTTTGTTTTGAGGATGCTGATTCACGATTTAACTGTTACATACTAACGTACACTGCGGTGAACACTCTAATGCCGGGAGGGTTTTCACGCTGTCGAGAAGTCTGCCCTGAGTCGCATACTGTACTCTACTCCTCAGCCTGCTAACTCCTCTGTGGTTGCAATTTCTTACAATTTTTCCAGCTACCCTGTGGAGTCTGGTAGAGTCTAGCCTCCTTCACCGGCGTCTCTAGGGACTTGGCGAAAGTTGTTGTTTTTGAAAGGTATAATATTCCTCTCCCGGCATTTTTTCTTTCTCGGCATATTTTTTCCCCGTCGTATTCCCGGATAAAAAATCGCGCCCAACACCCCTCACGCCCAACACCCCCCTCCCAAAAAAATTTCGCCAAGTCCCTGCAGACGCCGGTGAAGGAGACTTACCTTGATGATGTCTAGGTGAAGTCTAGCAGTCTTGTAAACGTTATATGTCACGCAATCTGCCTACGAGGGGGAAGGGGGTCTTGGCAGGGGGAGGGCTATTAAAACCAATCAGACCGCCTTATTTTTTTACGCGACCATGTTGTTTTGTCGAAATTCACACATGGGCTCGAGAACAGCCCTTTCTGTAGCAAGATTTTTTTCTACCTTGTTTTCGCGAGATCATGGCAAGATTGTCATGGTAACACCTTTTAGCAACTCCGTATTATCAAAGACAGCATTAATCTCCAAGCAGATCTTACGGTGGCATGAGAGAGTATTAAGCTAGGAAAGGAGTTTAGCCGGCCACCGAAGTCGCGCGAGAAAATTCTCACAAATTTCGGCACTTTAAATTTAATAGCTGCGGTGGCGTCACAACAGCCGGCAGGGAAAAATGGCTACCTTTTCATGCGAATTAAGCCGAGTGTTGTCCTCTACAGAGGCGGCGGCACGAATTTTCGTCTGGGGGGGCGAACTTTTTAATGACAGAATTTTGCGGCACACGCTTACGTAGCGCCGAAGGCGCTACCCGTCGCGCCGTAGGCGCGACCACCCTAGGGGGGTCCGGGGGCATGCTCCCCCGGGGAAATTTGAAATCTAGACCCTCTAAAACGGCATTTCCTGCGTTTTGACGGGCAAATTTTGCTGCCAGACTAAGCTAAGTTTGATGGCAATTCTGTTAGAAAGACACATGGTTTTAGCAAGGAGGTTTTAGCGAGGGCGATCCCCCCAAAATATTTTCACGATTTCGAGTGTCGAAGATGCGAGCTGTCGCAAGGTTGGTCTTGGAAAATTTCGAAATCTGCACCCTCTGAAACGACATTTTCTGTATTTTGAGGGACAAATTTTGCTTGCAGACTATACTAAATCTTATGTCATTTTTGTCAAAGAAAAAGATGTTTGAGGGCGATGACCTAAGCTACCACGCACAAATTTTCACTATGTCGTTGTGAGCGACGGAGGCGCGCGTCATCGCTAGGGAGGTCCGGAGAAAATTTTAAAGTCTTGACCGTCTGAAACGTCATTTCCTGCATTTCAGTGGCACATTCTGCTTGTAAACTAAGCTAAGTACGGTTGTACAATTTATATTGGTTTAAAGATTTTTCAGAGCAACGCTCCCGCAACATTGTCCTGCGCCGAAGACGCAGCCGTCACAAGGGAGGTCTGGCGAAATTTTGAAATCGGGACTCTCTGAAACGCCATTTCTTGCATTTTCAGGGATAAATTTTGCTGTTAGACTAGCTTGATTTTATAAAATTTCCATCATCATAAAAATACACAAGGTTTTAGCTTGATTTTTTGGGGGGGCGACGCCCCCCCAACATATTTTCAGGGGGGGCAGCCGCCCCCCTGCCCCCCCGGTGCCGCCGCCACTGCTCTATGCAACGTCAGACTTTTGATCAGACAAACAAAGGTAGAGAAGACAGACAAGCCTTTTAAAGTTAGCCAAAGTTGATTTAAATTATTTGGATGACATACACGCTAGCATCAATTTTCGGTCGCCAAAAGTTTGAGAATTGGCAATCAAAACAAGGAGGTTAACCTCCTTGTTCAAAACAATGGTAATTGGTCAATTTTGCTAAAAAGGAATTTGTTTGGTTGATTATCCGACTCCCACTGGCATGTTAAAATCCCATTTCCAATGTAATCGAGACTGCATCTGTACGTTTGACTGTAGAAAATTGGTAATGACTATAAACTCTACTTGACTTCGCTTTTGTTGTCTTCTTGGCCCGGTAACCCCAAACGCCTGCCGACATTTTATAATTGGCAAACCCCGTCCAGTTTTTTTCAAGTCTGTTTTTATCGGATAGGTTCAAGAAGAAGAAAAAAAGAAACCTTTGCACCCGTACAATATACAATACAATGTACTGGTCCCTACACCTAACTGTTGTTATACCATATTATGTGTTTAGTCCTATGTTCAACCTCCCTGATTTCATACTGATTGCAACTTTTTTTGGGCCAAACTTTTTTTTTTCATAATATTTCGCTCGCTCAGTTTGGGAGTTTCCAAGAACAGAATACTTCAGAATCCCATACTGTAGCCCAGAACACATGAGTTTTGGATGAAACTTACGTAGATAATCAAAACAAAACAATAAACAGAATAAAACATACAAAAAAGGCAGATAAGGTGGAAACCCCGAAGTAGAGATTCTGATTGATCGGCGTAGTTTTTATGGCAGCGAGTATAAGGAGCCCCAGTGGTAAAATCGACGGCAAAATCCGGTTCACAGCAAACTCCCTTCTTCGGCAAACTCCCTTTCCGAACGAACGAAAAAAAACACAACCCCGTTCGAAAACTGCAACGGAGGCTAGGCTATTGTCTTGAGGCTACAATCCCCACATAATTTGCCGTAGGAAGGCCTGGTTCAGGCTAGACTATACTCTCCAAGCAGAGGTCGACTCGCACAGATATAGTAGTAGTCGAAAAAAATTACACGCGCGCTCTTCCTAACTTTTACGGCTGCATGCGGTTATCTCAAAACGCCCGGCAGTGTGTGTAGCCTGAGTTTTAGAAGGTCAACTTTGACTGGACAAATCTCTTCTTTAACTTCTGTTTGACATCTGAACGCACCTACAGGCGGTTGTCCAACTTTTCTAGATCATAGGGACACAAATACTAGTAATAGCTTGCTTTGACGTATCATGACTGAGCCATGGTCGATTTTATGGGCCGTACTGTTTGCTCTGACTGGCAGACAGGAAACACCCGCGGCGTGGACAGAAACCCCCGTCGAAAACTTAGCACCTAGTTACAAAACACACTGAATGTGTCAAAGTGATTAGATTTAATAGTTTTTTACCGTTCCGTTTTGTTGCAGAGGTAGGAAGAGTGTAGCCTCTACCAGGCTTCGTGGTTTGATGGTCTAAATGTCGAAATTGGACAAATAGAGTCACCGTACGCTAGGGGAGTCAGCCGGCCGATTAGGGACATTCTCCAAACCTTCTCGGCCGGCTGACTCCCCTAGCGTACGGTGATTTTGTCCTTTCGACAATTAGACCATCAAAGCACGAAGCCTGGTAGAGGCTAGGAAGAGTGCGCGTGTAATTGTTTCGACTACTACTACTATATCTGCGCGATTCGACCTCTGCTTGGAGAGTAGCTAGACTACACCAACAGGCCGGTATGCAGTACGTATACAAGCTGGTCTGAGCGGGACGGGACCAATACAGCTCAAGAATATTATCCACTGCTGTCTATTATTTAACTCCATTTTGTTGGTAGACAATACTGTATTTGTGGATGCTAATTTGGACGTTACGCAAACTTGATTGGCAAAAAAACAACAACAAATCAAATGAATCAAGGACTCACCTTGGGGTGGTGAAAGCCGAAATGGCTCTGTTACCGGGGTGACGACTTTCAGTGGTGTAACCTTGAGATGAAGACGCGAGTGAGGCAGCAAAAAAGTGTCAACCTGTTTCCCAGTAAAGCAAGGAGGTTATGTGACAAAAGCAAGCGTCTTTCAAACGCTGTACATCTGGCTTTGATAAAGCCCCCGACCAATCAAAAATCACCCGCCAGGTAGCCTGGATACCATACCCCAACCTCAATACTTGAGATCGGGCTGGGGTTTGGTTATACCCGCCTCACATTAGGCGCGATTCGATCGGAAGACTAGTTTACGAGCTCTAAATGACATTTTCGTGAGTAAGACGTCCGGTGTTCTCACGATCATCTTGCGATTTTTAGGGATCGCCGGCAATTTTCAGGAGTCTTACGACGGTCGCGGTGCAGCGAAACATGTTCTTAACACAAGCGACAAGTCGCAGGAGATCTCCGAGATCGCAGAGCTCGTTACCGAGTCGCAGATCGTGCGTGCAAATCGTGCGTACCTCGCAAGGGTATCGGTCAATAGTCTTGCGTCAATCCAACGATTGAAGACCGATAGGCGAGCACAGACATAGTTATTAATCATCGAACGCAAGTCGGATGGCGAATGCCCGTTAGTCGGGCGACATTCGGGCGACGTTCACCCGACTTCCGATTGTTTACAAATATTGAATTTCTGGGAATGTGAGGGTAATTCTAACATTGTGGCCCCTGTTGCAGTATGTAGGCTGGCTTTGTGACACACTTTCCTTTCTTGTGTCATTTCTATTATGCCCGCGCATTCCATTCATTGGTTAAAAAGATTCCGACAACAAAATAAGCAACATTTATTGATCTCTTGCCTTTTTTGAGGAACGTTTTGTATTCCCTTGTCCGCGTGCAAGAGGTCATGGGAGGTTCATTTACTCTCCAAGCAGAGGTTAGGCTCCGGCTGTTTTTTAACCTTTTTTTTAGTCGTTTTTATCGGGCTTTCTATTCTATAATGACAAAATAGAAAGCCCGATAAAAACGACTAAAAAAAAGTTAAAAAACAGCCGTAGCCTAACCTCTGCTTGGAGAGTAGGTTCATTGTCATAGATTTATTCACTGTCGATCGCACGAGGCTCGCTTATATGTGAGGGGAACAGGTTTTGGGCGAAAAATACGCAAGACCATCTTTAAGATCTTAAAATCAGCCGACCTTCCTGCGATCGCGAAGTACGTTCGAAGATCGTATATAATGTGAGGCGGGTATAACCAGGCTACCCGCCCGGATGATAATTTCCGGGTGAGGATCACACGCACTAGGTAACGATGAGTGTTGGGACGAATCAATATTTTTGGGAATAACAAAATATATTCAGGCTAAAGACATATCAAACAAACAAAATGAAATTTTCCTCTCTTTATCGATAACAACAGTAACAACAACAACAAAACAACGATTCCTAGGCCTATGTGACAAGAAAATACTAACAATGTGGAGGTTTTTCACACGGCGGTGCCATACGCAGGATTAGGCCACAGCAAATAAATTATAAGGATGACATCCAGGTGCTCATTAGTTTCCGCCAGATTTCAAGAGAAACAAACAGACTCTCTACTTCCGAGATGGTCAACATGGCGAGAAAGTACCAACATAGGAAATTATGTTGTGTTGTAACCTAATGATTGTCCTTGCAGAAGTGACACTAGTAATATGTTAGTCATGATCGTAGTTGCAGAAATGATTACTTAATTGATGTACGGTTGCAAAAGTGTTGGTACCACTTTCATTGGCTCTACGCTCTTTGCGACCAAAAGCTTGAGCGGACGCTCAACAATAAAAAAACGAGTTTGTTTTTTTAAATTTGTGCGTTTTGTTGTATTCTCGGTCACGCTTTCACATTTTGTATGATATACCAAGATAACTTGGTGAAAGTGAAGGTTTCACATATCTTGTGTAGGTCGCAGCAAGAAGGAGGTTAAGGTGGGGTCACACGTGCGTATATATTTAAGTCCGTATGAGGCGCGCATGGGATCCGGGAGTATTTGCCTCCACCAGGCCCCACAGGTCGTCGGAAAAATGGTAGAAATTGGACAAACGTAAACAGGCAACATGTCAGACGAGTTAGCTCGATCGCTAACCATACTGCATACTCGGTCAGCTTAACCATCTGGCATGTTATGTATCTATATTTGTCCAATTTTTTCCCGCTACCCGTGGAGCCTGAGCTTAACACACCTTAAACGGACTTGAATATATACGCATGTGTGATCCCACCTTTAAAAAAAATCACGCGCAATCAAAACGCAGTGGAAAGGGGGCCTAAAGGTATGCTACGGAGTGTTTGAACAAAAGCAAAAAGTAGCTTTTCCTACTTTTTCTTTAAATTGTTAATTCAATCAACCCTGTAGCATTGCATACCAATATTCAGGAAGAGATGCTGCGACATCATTGCACCACATAAGCATGATGTATAATCATATAAAATTGTGATATTCCAACAAACAGATGGGCACAGGCCGCTGGTCATGCCTCTGTGTTCTATTAGCCTGGCTTCCCAGTGGGGGCCCAGTTGACAGGTAATAGTTAACCTATGGGAGTGGCCGAGTTTCTGTATAGCACCAGGACCGCCCACTGAGGAGTTTCTAGTCTCCCCGAGTATTGTAGATTATTTAAAAATCTGTACAAGGTTTGTTGCAGTTTTGAAGGGAATATGACCTCAGCTTGTGGATACCCTACAAAAGACAAATAAGTTAATGGTTATATGCTATATAGCATGATTAGATATGGGTGTTTCCAAGAAGATCTTGACTGCTCTTATCACCAGTCTGCCATGTGCTATTAGATGATTACCCCACCACGGGGGACCTACCGGTGGCAAGCATGCTACAGGAGGGTCTTACTCGGGAGGTCAACAGGTTACAGCGTGCTTAGAGCGGAATGTTTTGTATACTCTCCAAGCAGAGGTTAGGCTCCGGCTGTTTTTTAACGTTTTTTTAGTCGTTTTTATCGGGCTTTCTAGTTTGTCATTTTTTTTGTTGTGCCCTTAGGTTTTGACACAGCAAGATATAAAAAAAAGATGGAAAGCCCGATGAAAACGACTAAAAAAACGTTAAAAAAACAGCCGGATCCTAACCTCTGCTTGGAGAGTATGTTTTGTAGGCTAATCCTTTACGTTGCAAACGTGAAATAATGACACAAAAGTGTCAAAAAATGGTAGTAAATCTGAGATTTCTTAGTTCTAGAATATTTCGAATTTGAGCGCAAAAAAAACTCCGTAGCATATAGCTCTAAGAATTCGAATGTGTAAAGGAGAGGGTATGCTTGATTTGCATAACAAGATTGACCGCCTGAAGAAGGCAGTCAAAAAACAAAGAGCCGCTAAAGGTGGTATCTCACTGCACTTGAGGCACCGGTGCGGCACTGCGGGGTTCTTTCACTGTGGCAATGTTTCGTTATTTTCGCCTTTCGGCCTTTGGCGGGACAAGAGGAGCCGAACTGTATAGTCCCTGAAAGCAAGAGCAGGCGAACTAGTACTCTCCAAGCAGAGGCCAGACTCCGGCTGTTTTTCTAACTGTTTTAGGCGTTTTTATCGTGCTTTGTATTTGTTTTACCGTTTTCTTTATGACTCGCGGCCAAAAGAGACACAAACAAAACGGCACCAAATAGACAGCCCGATAAAAACGCCTAAACCGGCAGAAAAGAGTCGGGGCCAGACCTCTGCTTGGAGAGTGGCGTGGCAACACAAACTGACATGTTTATCAAACTGTGTCATCCTGTCGCCTCTGGGACCACTATAGGATCCTACAGGCCCAAAAGAGGATTGTCATGTAGCAAAACTACTGGTTTTGTCTTCACGCGTGAAAAGAACACGTACACCAGTCAGTATATCAGTATAACGGAACAAACTGACAAACAATACTGGGTCTAACGCCTACCCCCAAACAGGGATTCAAACACACCGTGAAACTGAAATCAGACATAGTCATGTTGCGCTCGTACTGACAGATAATGAGAAAAACGAGATAAACGGAAACTCCGTACGCGTGGTTAAACTGGTACAGAGAAATAAGCACCGCCCACCAGTGTGAAATCTTAAACAGACATCCCGGTGTCGGCGATAATGAAAATACCGCCCACTCGTGTCAATAACACATAATGTTCAGCAACCGAATCCTACACTATCATTTTGAAGTAAGGTGAGGTTTCCATAGCAATGAAAATCGAAAGTATTAATATTCCCTTTGTCATTACCGTTTTGTAATATAAATAAACACGGGGTATGGCAGGCAGGCAATGTGTCCGTTGGGCATATATCGGAATGTGTACTGAAGCACTGTAAATAATTTGGCATCTGGTCTAAAATCAGGCATAACACGCCTTATCAGACATTGTCAGGGTGACAAATTACTTCATCTGGTGTTGACTTCACGCAGGTCTTTTCATGGACCGATGGCACTGATAATGGAAAGGTAGAAACTTTCGAAGGCAAACATTTGACTCGGGCTATAGGTTGTCGAAGTAGAAGAGTCAAGAAGACTGACTGACACGATCATGTTCAAAAAGAAAGTTGACATGGCCTCACACAGATACCCTGGGAGCCAGACAGGACCGGGTAGATAGCGATTCTTGTTCGGGGAACCAAGGCAGTCAGCCCGCAGATCTCACATTAGTGTTCCGTGGGAGTTTAAGCCCAAGGAGTTATCGCTACCCTTGGACCTAATCGGGCTTAAACTCCCTAGCTGCCCGATCCCGGCTGGCTCCCAGGGTACACACAGACGGTTACTAGATCTTACTAGCCGAGTTTGTTAGACTTGTGGGTTATGTACGTTCAATGGTTAAACCACGTACCATGTGCGTGCCAGACTTTGACTTTGACTTTGAACTGCAACAGGTAAAATGTGCTAAACCTGTAAGAATTCAAGTCTTTGTTTTATCCGCTTATTACTTTGTGTACATTACCGGTAAAAGTGTAAATACTAGGGTTGGCCTCCTGTATTAAAAATAATACCATAGCTTGTATGGAGTGAGACTCCATCGTAACGGAAGAGTCCAAATTCAGTCTGAAAGTATTGATAGTCTTTCTACTATTATCCTTCGATGGGCCTTTGGCGGGACAAGAGGAGCCGAACTATGTGGTCCCTGAAAGCATCGCGGCAGGCGAACTAGTAACGTTACTCTCCAAGACTCCGGCTGTTTGTTTTTTTTCGGTTACGGTTTCAGGCGTTTTTATCGTGCTTTGTAGTTGATACCGTTTTCTTTATGACTCGCGGCCAAAAGAGACACAAACAAAACGGCACCAAATAGACAGCCCGAAGAACGCCTTAATCGGCAAGAAAAAATTGTCGCAACAGACCTCTGCTTCGAGAATCATCGGGCGTGACAACACAAACTGCCATGTTTATCAAACTGTGTCATCCTGTCGCCTCTGGGACCACTATAGGATCCTACAGGCCCAAAAGAGTAGAGTAGAGTAGAGTAGAGTTTCTTCGGCCCGGTAGGAAACGACTGGTTCCATTTTAGGCCGCTCTTCACTTCTACGTCACAGTCATTTCCAGTTTGTGGGGGTTGTCTAGAGCTCTGATAGATAATGAGAAAAACGAGATAAACGGAAACTCTGTGGTAAACTAAAACTGGTACAGAGAAATAAGCACCGCCCACCAGTGTGAAATCTTAAACAGACATCCCGGTGTCGGCGATAAAGAAAATAACGCCCACTTTTGCCAAAAACAAACAATGTTCAGCGACCAAATCTTACACTATCAGTTTGAAGAGTTCGTTCCATATACTGGGGAGGTGAGATTTCCATAGTAAATCGAAAGTATTGATATTCCTTTTGTCATTTCATACCGTTTTGTAATAATAAACACGTGATCCTGTAATATGTCCTTTGGGCATAAATCGGAATGTGTGCTGGAAGACTGTAAATAATTGGGCATTTAGGCTTAATCCTGGCATGGTAACCATTGACACGCCTTACCAGATATTGTCAGAGTGACAAATTATCTCATCTGGTGTTCAAGTGTTTTCACAGCTGGCACTGATAATCGAAATGTAACTTTCGGAACAAAAGATTTGACACGGGAGATTGTTAAAGGAAAATATAGGTTTTCGAAATAAATATATGTAGATGAGTCAAAAAGAGTAAGTGCCTGGCTCGATCATGTTAAAAAAAACACGTTTGAAAAAAAGTTGATGGGTCTTACTAGATACAGTAGCTGAATCTTGTAAGACTTGAGGGTTATGTATCATACATACTTTGGCTGAACCATGTACCAGAGACTTTTACTTTGACTTTGTTTGGATTGCAACAGGTACAAAGTGCTAAACGTGTATGAACGTGTAAGGAATCCATGTCTTTGATCAATCCGCATACTAAATCTCCGTCCGCCAGGCGTCGCTTTCCAATGATGATTCTTTTCAAGTGGGACATAACCTAGCCTCCATAGCAGGCTCTCTGGGCCCTTTTTTTGCTCATAATACACTTTTGCTGGCCATTTCTTTTTGTACTGTGTCGCTGATTGCCGGCCGTCGCTGATTACTGGCCCCGTAGGCCCCAGAGAGCCTGCTATGGAGGCTAGGCATAAGCAAGGACGTTACATCGCGCCCCTAGCGGCCGGCCCTACGATTGCCGCCGCTGGGAGGGGTAATTAAGCCCAGCCAGCGAGAGCTTGTGTAAACACAGGCTAGGACATAACCATGTTTGAAATGGGGCGGGGGGGGGGGGTGCTCGTTACTGAATGAATGAATGAAGACCTTTATTGCACAATTTGCCCAACCGAGCTAAGTACAGGTCACAATAAGTCAGGATATATACATATAAAAGTGTCACAAATCTAGTCTAACACAAAAGTTCGGCTTCTTCTCGCTTCTTGGTAATAGTGAAAATGTAGGACTGTATGGGTTTCGCTATTGTCGGTTTGTCAAAACGCATGAGAAATATAAACTTGTCAGTGATACTCATGTGTCTAAAATGAGGGAATCTACTTTCTATATAACTAAATAGAGTATTTCTATCATTCGCATACATATCGCAATCAACAGTAAAGTGCACTTCATCTTCTACCATGTTTGAGGTACAAAATTGGCAGACTTTTTGTTCTAGAGGAGTGCGGTTGTGCCTTCCTGATTCAATTCGCAGTCGGTGGCAACTGATTCTTAGTTTAGCAATGGTAGTTCTATGCCGAATGTTTGTAATTTTCAAATACTGCTCTTCATTGTATGTGGATTTCAGTAGTCTGTACGTTCGGAGTTTGTTTTTCGCACGTAAACCTTTATTATCATTTTGAATGTTGGTTAGAAAATTCTGGAAATAAACATCCTTCAGTCGTTGTTGGATTCCTTGGTGGATTGCAGAAATTAGGTGGGATATGAATGAATGAGTTTATGAATGAATGAGTTTATTGCTCAACAATCGCACAGGGTACAATGTATGGCAATCAATAACAACTAATAGCTATACAGACAATAGTACTAAGAGGCTACATATAAAACAATAACAAAACGATAACAGTACAGTTATGTATGAGTAATCTGGTCTCGCATTTGGAATACATTATGAAGAAACTGGCCTACGTAGACGGATATATGAGTTGAACATGAGAGCAATATATTGAAAATATCGTTTTCTGCACCAGTAAGAGAGATGTGTGTTTTGGTTCTAATATTCTTAAACAATGTTTCTCTCTCTTTACTGTAGGTAGGACATTTCATAACAAAGTGGAATTCATCTTCTATATTTTCATGACATGTAGGACACAGTCTCTGAGTGGCTGGTGTGTTACGGTGACGACCTTTTTCGATTTCTAAACAATGTGCACTTATTCTCAGTTTTGTAATGCTGTATCTAAATGGTCTATTATGAATTGATTTGAGATATTCTTCCATACCAAAGTGTTTTTTTAATTTTCGAATAGGTTTTTAGTTTGTTGATGCTTTTGAGCTGTTCCCTCCAGCCAGAAAGAAACGTGTCTTTTAGACGCATGTTTGGATCTGTTGACTTACGGGCTTGCCAAACAAAAGGGTAACCACACTCCTCCAAGGTTTTGCGAACACCAGATGCCCAAAATTTGGTACCTGATGAATCTAGATTAACTTGACATAAGAGAGCGTCTGCCTGCAGACTCTCATCTGGCACATTCTGTTTAATTCTAATGAAATATTTGATGGCATTTAGAGAGGCATCCAGTTGGATAGGATACCTCCCTAATTCAGCGCGTACAGCAAGGTTAGATGCAGTTTTCGGAACATTAAGTGAGTGTTTACAAAATTTCAAGTGCACTGTTTCAATAGGACAAGATTTAGGACTTTTGAATTAGCTCCAAATTTCATATCCATACAACAAAATAGGTTGAACACAAGTGTCGAAGAGTTTGTTTTTAACGGATAATGGCACGGTGATAATGGTGCGTCTGCATTGTCTAATGATTGTCTAATTCCAAATAGAGCTTTCAATCCCTTGCTGTATAAGTATTTGCTGTTGGCTTTGAATGTGCCAGCTGAGGATACAACAATACCTAGATAACAATAAGATGTTACTATTTCTAAAGCATTATTATCAAACAAAAAACTACAACCTTTCGGTAAGCGGCCTCCCTTTGTAAATACAATAACCTTTGTCTTTTTCAGGTTAACCTTCAGCTTCCATGACTTACAATATTGTTCTAGTCTAAGTAGGAAGGACTGTAAACCTTGTTGGGATTCTGAGAAGATAACCAAGTCATCGGCATATAAAAGACATGGCACTTTCATGTTTTACAGAATAGGAGAATTGCTAGAAAATTTATCAAATTCAGATACTATATCACTAATGAACAAATTAAACAATGTTGGACTCAGATAACAGCCTTGTCGAACCCCGCAGTTAGTTACAAATGTTTCGGTAAGACGATTGTTGGTTTTGATACAGTTATTAGTTTTGGAATACATGTCTTTTATGGTTGATAGGAAGTTTCCTCCTATTCCAAGATTATTTAATTTGAACAGGAGACCCTCTCGCCAAACAGAGTCGAAAGATTTGCGAAAATCAACAAAGCAAGCGTAAAGACGTGAATTTTGACTGAGATATTTGCTTACTAAAGTAGTTAATACAAAAAGATTATCAGACGTTCTATAGTTTTTTCTAAAACCGGCCTGTTGAGGTTTGAAAAGGCTGTTCTGTTCTGCATAGTTCACAAGACTAGTATTCAAATTGGAAGAGAATAATTTCCCCAGACAACTCATAATGGAGATACCCCGATAGCTGTCGGGGGCTGAGGTATCACCTGACTTGTGTATTGGTTGTATATATCTAAGTGACCAATTTTTGGGGAAAGTATCCGTTTTGCAAACATGAATTGAAGAGATGAAGCAGTGTTTTTTGTAGGATTGGTTTACCACATTTCAGCATTTCATTTGTAATCATATCACTACCACTAGATTTGCTGTTTTTTAGTTTGGAGATGGCTGTACATGTATCCAGTTCCTTAGCTGATATCAGAGAGTCCAAAAAGGAATTCTCCGTAGCGAGGGGGAGGGAAGGGAGGGGAGGGAAAATGAGTTTGAACATTTTTTGAGCTATTAGTTGAAGTTTCTGAGTCACTGATGAAAGATTTGTCTATTCTATTAAATTGTTTTAACCACGCCTCGCCCGTTATTTGAGAACTTGGCTCTTGTGTTTTCTCTGACTTCAGTTTCTTCAATAAGTTCCAAAACGCACTTGGATTTTCTTCCCTCAAAGAGGACAGTTGGTTAACGATTTGTTGATTAAAGTCTCGTTTTTTTTTATAGTTTTCTATATTCTTTTTTCCTTTTAAAAAACCTTCCTCTCACGTCTGAGTTCAGTGGATTTTTCTCAAGTAAAGATGCCAGATTTTTTAGCTCCCGTTTCATTTCACAACAGCTTTTGTCAAACCATTTCTTGTTTTTAATTTTCCTTGGCCGTTTCCTATTAATTTTTAAACACAGTGATTTGTTACCAACCTCTCTTAATACTGAACTAAGGTCCGAGAAGTAGTTTTCAATGTCGTGGGCTGCGCTTTTGGTTCCTCTAAGTGAAAGGTTATTCAGTCAATCTATAATGTGTGGTTGGCTGAGGGATTGAAAAAACTTCTGTGCAGAGGTTTCATTCCAATGGAATCTTTTAGGGAGAGGTTTGCTGTTTCCACTTTTCTGTTTCTCTTTGGTAGGGTGATTTGAGGATTTTGTACGTAATACAACAGATAACATGCAGTGATCAGAGAATGTGATTAGGGGGTTAACTCGAAAAAATAAAATGTGTTCTAGAAGCGGTTGGTTGCATATTACGTAATCAACAGTGCTGCTACCGTTTGGCTGATGACACGTGAGTTTTCCTTGTAGATCACCGGCTATTCTGCCGTTAAGAATTTTAAGATTTCCTTGAATACATAAATCAGCCACAAATCTGCCAAACTTGTTTGGGGGAGCTTGATCCATGTGTTGTCTATCTAATGTAATGTTTGAGAAGTTGTTCGGGTGATTATCACAGAAAGTGTCATCTTCAACGAAATCTTGTAAATTTCCTAGACGAGAATTTTGGTCACCGCCTTCCTGTGTGCCTCTGTACAAATATCTACAGTGACGAGTGTAGAAATGTGTAGGATTTCTACATCACTACAATTGTCTACAGGAACCATTGTAGAAATGTGTAGAATTTCTACAAAACTACGCTGCCTACATGTGAAACTTGGACGGTCCGCTTCCTGTGTGCCTCTCTACAAATATCTACAGTGACGACTGTAGAAATGTGTAGGATTTCTACATCACTACAATTGTCTACAGGAACCATTGTAGAAATGTGTAGAATTTCTACAAAACTACACTGCCTACATGTGAAACTTGGACGGTCCGCTTCCTGTGTCCCTCTCTACAAATATCTACAGTGACAAGTGTAGAAATGTGTAGGATTTCTACATCACTACAAATGTCTACAGGAACCATTGTAGAAATGTGTAGAATTTCTACAAAACTACACTTCCTACATGTGAAACTTGGACGGTCCGCTTCCTGTGTGCCTCTCTACAAATATCTACAGTGACAAGTGTAGAAATGTGTAGGATTTCTACATCACTACAAATGTCTACAGGAACAATTGTAGAAATGTGTAGGATTTCTACAAAACTACACTGCCTACATGCCAAACTTGCATGGTCCGCTTCCTGTGTGCCTCTCTACAAATATCTACAGTGACAAGTGTAGAAATGTGTAGGATTTCTACATCACTACAATTGTCTACAGGAACCATTGTAGAAATGTGTAGAATTTCTACAAAACTACACTGCCTACATGTCAAACTTGGACGGTCCGCTTCCTGTGTGCCTCTCTACAAATATCTACAGTGACAAGTGTAGAAATGTGTAGGATTTCTACATCACTACAAATGTCTACAGGAACCATTGTAGAAATGTGTAGAATTTCTACAAAACTACACTGCCTACATGTCAAACTTGGACGGTCCGCTTCCTGTGTGCCTCTCTACAAATATCTACAGTGACAAGTGTAGAAATGTGTAGGATTTCTACATCACTACAAATGTCTACAGGAACCATTGTAGAAATGTGTAGAATTTCTACAAAACTACACTGCCTACATGTCAAACTTGGACGGTCCGCTTCCTGTGTGCCTCTCTACAAATATCTACAGTGACAAGTGTAGAAATGTGTAGGATTTCTACATCACTACAATTGTCTACAGGAACCATTGTAGAAATGTGTAGAATTTCTACAAAACTACACTGCCTACATGTCAAACTTGGACGGTCCGCTTCCTGTGTGCCTCTCTACAAATATCTACAGTGACAAGTGTAGAAATGTGTAGGATTTCTACATCACTACAAATGTCTACAGGGACCATTGTAGAAATGTGTAGAATTTCTACAAAACTACACTGCCTGCATGTCAAACTTGCATGGTCCGCTTCCTGTGTGCCTCTCTACAAATATCTACAGTGACAAGTGTAGAAATGTGTAGGATTTCTACATCACTACAATTGTCTACAGGAACCATTGTAGAAATGGTAGAATTTCTACAAAAGTACACTGCCTACATGTCAAACTTGGATGGTCCGCTTCCTGTGTGCCTCTCTACAAATATCTACAGTGACGAGTGTAGAAATGTGTAGGATTTCTACATCACTACAATTGTCTACAGGAACCATTGTAGAAATGTGTAGAATTTCTACAAAACTACACTGCCTACATGTCAAACTTGCATGGTCCGCTTCCTGTGTCCCTCTCTACAAATATCTACAGTGACAAGTGTAGAAATGTGTAGGATTTCTACATCACTACAATTGTCTACAGGAACCATTGTAGAAATGTGTAGAATTTCTACAAAACTACACTGCCTACATGTCAAACTTGGACGGTCCGCTTCCTGTGTGCCTCTCTACAAATATCTACAGTGACAAGTGTAGAAATGTGTAGGGTTTCTACATCACTACAATTGTCTACAGGAACCATTGTAGAAATGTGTAGAATTTCTACAAAACTACACTGCCTACATGCCAAACTTGGATGGTCCGCTTCCTGTGTCCCTCTCTACGAATATCTACAGTGACAAGTGTAGAAATGTGTAGGATTTCTACATCACTACAATTGTCTACAGGAACCATTGTAGAAATGTGTAGAATTTCTACAAAACTACACTGCCTACATGTCAAACTTGGACGGTCCGCTTCCTGTGTGCCTCTCTACAAATATCTACAGTGACAAGTGTAGAAATGTGTAGGATTTCTACATCACTACAATTGTCTACAGGAACCATTGTAGAAATGTGTAGAATTTCTACAAAACTACACTGCCTACATGCCAAACTTGGATGGTCCGCTTCCTGTGTCCCTCTCTACGAATATCTACAGTGACAAGTGTAGAAATGTGTAGGATTTCTACATCACTACAATTGTCTACAGGAACCATTGTAGAAATGTGTAGAATTTCTACAAAACTACACTGCCTACATGTGAAACTTTGACGGTCCACTTTCTGTGTGCCTCTCTACAAATATCTACAGTGACAAGTGTAGAAATGTGTAGGATTTCTACATCACTACAATTGTCTACAGGAACAATTGTAGAAATGTGTAGAATTTCTACAAAACTACACTGCCTACATGTCAAACTTGCATGGTCCGCTTCCTGTGTGCCTCTCTACAAATATCTACAGTGACGAGTGTAGAAATGTGTAGGATTTCTACATCACTACAATTGTCTACAGGAACCATTGTAGAAATGTGTAGAATTTCTACAAAACTACACTGCCTACATGTCAAACTTGGACGGTCCGCTTCCTGTGTGCCTCTCTACAAATATCTACAGTGACAAGTGTAGAAATGTGTAGGATTTCTACATCACTACAAATGTCTACAGGAACCATTGTAGAAATGTGTAGAATTTCTACAAAACTACACTGCCTACATGTCAAACTTGGACGGTCCGCTTCCTGTGTCCCTCTCTACAAATATCTACAGTGACAAGTGTAGAAATGTGTAGGATTTCTACATCACTACAATTGTCTACAGGAACCATTGTAGAAATGTGTAGAATTTCTACAAAACTACACTGCCTACATGTGAAACTTGGACGGTCCGCTTCCTGTGTGCCTCTCTACAAATATCTACAGTGACAAGTGTAGAAATGTGTAGGATTTCTACATCACTACAATTGTCTACAGGAACCATTGTAGAAATGTGTAGAATTTCTACAAAACTACACTGCCTACATGTCAAACTTGGATGGTCCGCTTCCTGTGTGCCTCTCTACAAATATCTACAGTGACGAGTGTAGAAATGTGTAGGATTTCTACATCACTACAAATGTCTACAGGAACCATTGTAGAAATGGTAGAATTTCTACAAAACTACACTGCCTACATGTCAAACTTGGACGGTCCGCTTCCTATGCTTCTGGTGTTGAAGCGGGCCCGCGGGGCTAGCTGCATTTTGCGTAGATTCAATACGGGATGTCATATACGATCCCGACACGGTCACAACGGAATGCCTGACACGTTGAACCCGCGCGGTATGTCGCATTTCGCGGTGAATCTGTGATATCTTACATGGGACATCACGAATCTCAGACGGCGAATTGCCTGACACGGCTACGGCGAGGGTGACATCACGAAATTTCCTACGGCGAAATGCCTGACACGGCTACGGCGAAGGTGTCGCAACGACACCGCACGGCTAGCTGCATTTCGCGGCGAACATGGAACATCACGAAATTTCTTACGGCGAAATGCCTGACACGGCTACGGCGAGGGTGTCGCAACGACACCGCACGGCTAGCTGCATTTCGCGGCGATTTCGTGATGTGGTACATGGAACATCTGCCGTTATCGGCCTGGATGGAAGTAAATCATTTGTCTTCTTATGACCTTATCTCTTCCTCAAGAGAAAAAGGTGAAGGTTTACAAGACTTGTACCTTCTTGCCTCATGTGTCTCTTTGGCACTTTGCCGAAGTGATAGGGCGCATGGATGTAGCGTCAGCGGTGGTCTTACATGCTACGCTCTTTCACTGGAGCTTGTAGAATGGTCTAAACGAGGCTCTGAAAGAGACTCGTCTGTGGGACACCGAAGTTGTGTTGTCCCCAGAAGCTCCCTCGGGACTAGCTACCGGGTCAACTTGCTTGCCACGGTGGAGTAGTCGAGACTTTTGGGCGAGTCCGGTAGTTTAACTATCACAACGGACGACTCGCTTCAAGTCCGAGGAGCAGTTTTGCGGTGGACGCAGGACGAGAAAACGGTTCCTCTCTTCAAGAGAGAGACACGTATTAGCGAGCTATTTTTAGAGCTCGCTACAACGTTTACTCGACCAAACCTGCTTTGCAAGCAACAGTCAAGTTCACCTCAGGCTTATACATACATTGTACGTCAGCAGTGGCGTACTTATGTAGGCAAGGAAGTTGTTTTGCCAACTTCTATGCCAGACAGCCATAGCTTTGTGGTAGTGTGCCTTTTTAGGCAAGGGTTTGGTGTTTTCATCGGAACCCTTGCTGGGTCCGATTTCCGAGGCCGACATGGCGCCCGGAGTGTTTCCAAGACCAAAACCAGTGGAGCTTTTCGCCCACTGCTTTTCCGCCAAGCGTATGCTTCAGTTCTACCAAAGGTAGATCTGTTCGCATCCAGGCTGAAATACAGCTGCGTTTGGCACTCTGTGCCTAGAACCAGAGGCGTGGAAGATCGACACTTTCAGTTGCAGGGGACAACTTGAGAGTGTACGGGATTCCACCTTTCTGCCTCCTCTCGAGTTATACGTTCTTATGAGAAATTTACCTCGATCAGGCGAAATCTATGGCCATAGCTTTGGCCATCTCAACCGTGCTTTCTGTTCCTACAGGAACTCTGGTATGAGATCTACTGTCTTTTCCAATGGAACAAGACGGTGTTCCTCTTCCGGGTCAGAGGAAGTTCATCCTCGTTAGAGGTTACTCAGACCAACAGCCCGGATAGTGTCAGACAAGCTCTGATCGCTGCGGGTTTGTCGTCTGAGGCGCGCCGGCGGCACCTGTAGCGTGTGCTGCGCCGCAAGACTGTGTTCACAGAAACAGTATCAGGCAGCCTGGAGTGCGAGACTAGGGCATTGGATCCGTCTAAGGCGACGGCCATGGAGGTCACTGATTACCTCTTGTGCCTTAATCAAGGGGGTCTTTTTTATAAGACCATAAATGTTCATGGCTCTGCGATTTTCTCAACTCGTCTGATCACAGACGGAGTCCAGTCAGAACAGCACTGGTCTGACTGGAGAGCCTTTAACTTTAAGCGGGTGTATTAGGCATACACGCGTGACCCTCCAAGACTGAGGTACTTAGTCTTGGGACGTGGGTACGATTCTGAGATTCCTTCAGACTTGGGAGCCATTAGGTCCCTGAATTTGAAACAGCTCTCGCTTAAGCCAATCTTGCAATTGATGGCTTTGTAATCTGCTGACAGATGTTGGACTTTGGCGTCCTTGTATCTCATGCTGTACGAGAGTTTGTTTCCAGAGTTGTTTTGTTCTTATGGAACTAACAAATCTGATAGGCTGACTCAGCCTTACAGAGAGATCGTTGTTCGATTGCACCCAGATCTTAGAGAGATCTTGTGTGGTGAGACATATCTTACCTAAGGAGAAGTCACTCCTTTCCTAAGATCTTAGTGAGATCTTATGTGTGGTGAGGCATTTCTTACCTAAGGAGAAGTCAATCTCCTATCAGACTAAGGGGTTTCTTCTTTAAGGCTGATAACCCAGTGGTGTCGGCCTTTTGGGCCAGTTGGCTGAAAGATGTTGGATCTTTCAGGCTTTGACACCAGTCTATTCAATGCTCATCCTCACCACAGCACTGCTGCTTCTGCATCGGTGCGCAGAGGTTTTTCCTTGAAGGATTTGTGAAAGCTGACAGACTGGGTGTCAGCCAGAACTTTCTAAGTTGTTGTCGGCCAGAGGCCGAGTCCGTTTGGGCAGAGCACACTTATCTCAATTTAACTTATAAGTGGCAAGACTGTACCCTTCGGGCACTACAGTCGGTTAGCTCTGCCTTTGCATCCGGCACTTACAGCTGTAAAATTGGGGGATGAGACAGAAGCATCCTTCGATAGCAGCTGGATGGCACTTGAGGGAGGTGTGACTCTTAGAGGTCTAGTCTTCTGCTCCCATGGGGACTTGGTGAGCCCAACAAGGTTTTAACCTTCTTGGTGAGTCTCAGTCTACCTCCTTCTCGCGGCTTTAAAGTCGCCATTGTATTTCGGAGGGTAGCGACGTATAAATGAAAGTTATCATACCTACCTGGTTAGATAACTACAGTTATACTAGCTACCCGGAGAAATACAATGTCCCACCCTCTTTATTTAGCCCGACCCAGGCTCGAGTGAGGTAGTTCGACTCGGGTCGTTTCGGGAAAAGAGGATGATGGGAGGGTCAGTGCCCGGATGTTGTGTTTGCTTTTACTGTGAAGAACTGCCACCTTGCGGTTTCTAGGGAAAACGCCATTGTATTTCTCCGGGTAGCTAGTATAACTGTAGTTATCTAACCAGGTAGGTATGATAACTTTCATTTTCCTGGTGGAGGTCGCACATCCGGGTACGCGGGTCCATAGGTCGCGAAACGTAGCGCGGGAAACGAAACCCTCACAAGGCTACGCCACGCCAGACAGTGTGCTCGATTTTTATGTTTGCGGAAGCAGCAAACATATATTTTTCTCTAGATATTCTACCAAAACGGAGGAAAAGCTGCGGCTGTACCAACCTCTCTACGTTTCCTGCTTTTTGATTGGCCATAAAAGGGGTTTTCTCGGGGACACGTCACATGTGAACCTATCAGCAAACTTTCAAACGCTTGCTCAAACCGGGATCCAATGAAAACACAGATGACAAAGCCTTTGGCTGTGAAATACAGCTTTTCGATTGGCCGACACTCTATGCTTGTCATCGAATAAACCAATGAACGCACAGGATTGAAACCGGCAGGGCCACTTTGAGCAACATAACGTTATAAGGTAAAAAAATCGTTGCTAAATCATGTCAAACCACGTAACAATGTGGGGAGTGATACGGCCTCACACGCTGAAGGGCGCAGGATCGAGTCCCGCAGGGTCACTTTTTTTTATTCCCTATTTTAGATATGTATCTTGTATTTACAACGTTTTCATCTTGCGAACAGGGCGTCGTTCGTTTTACACGCCTTTTTCAATTTTTTTCTTGCACTCAAAAGACGTGCGGGGCATTACGGTCGGTCGGACGGTCCGTGTGGGGAGGGGGGCTTGCCAACGCCTCGTTGCCTTTCTACTAGTTGTTTATTTTCTAGCGATTTTTCCTTTCTTTTCCCTTCGCAAACATCCTGCATTTTAAAAAAAAATGTTGCCTTTCTAGTTTCTAATAGTGATGTCTTCCAAGAAAAGAACGGCGCCGAGACAAGGAAAATGGAATCATGAACAAACAAAGGCCCTGATCGGGTTGTGGGGCCAGGAAGAGACACAGAGTAAACTAGGCAAAATGCACCGAAAGCGGGACATCTTCGAGGAAATCTCGAGCGGCTTGATGGAGATCAGTTTTGAGAAGACCGCCGAACAATGCAAAACGAAAGTGAAGAACCTGAAGTCAAGGTACAGGACGGTGCTGGATCATAATAACAAGAGTGGAAAAGACCCGATGTCTATGCGATATGCTAGAGAAACACTGGGCGGATCGCAATCGGCTTGCATTGTGGGCGGTCAATAGGATTGTCTGTAATGAGTGTGAACGTAATTTTTTTGAAGCGGCTTGCACGTTGAAGCGGCTTCGACGTTGAAGCCGCTTCATTTTTTTGAGTGTGAACGGGGTCTTAGAGAATAACGCGTTCTAGGGTGACCTGCGGTTCGACTGAGCACTGTTTTGCCGGCAATGACCACAGATGACCCAAAATAGAACATGGGTTCGGTTCGAATTGCGTCAGATGGAACATCGTGGAACAAGGCTCAAATTCGGCTAGACATGGGGGATTTTGAGCCCGTGTTTGACCAACGTGGCAAACACACGCTGATTTTTAAAAAAAATCTTTACAATATTTTTGTGTGTGATTGTAGTAGACCAGCAACGTAATACTACTTGGTCGATGTGAGGGAGATGTATGCCTCTATTCTGTACGCCACTCATTCGTCTCCTGTGGTTTCTTCAGTTTAGTGTCCTTGAAACTTTGAACTAAACTGAAGAAACCACAGGAAATACCAGGTCAATGCTACCATACCAAGTTTGAAGGCCAAACTAGCCTTGGAAGGCAACCAGATTGCCCAGCAATCTCAATTCTCATACAGTTTCTCGAAATCTTTGACCTGCCATGTGACAATGAGGATACCATTACCAAAATGCAAATTTTAAAGAAAAGGCAAAGTCTCATTCTAGTTCAAAAATGCAAGAATTGTAATCTCAAGTGGAAAGTGAAGAAGAAATACACCTCTGAGTTTAGTCAGGAGCATTTCTACATTGGTGATTGGCATGTACTAAAGTGGCACTGACGAATATTTTCTGAGACAGTGGCCTAAAGGAGCTAGTACAGGAAACACATGGTCAAGGACTGTGTTCAGCATCAATTGGTCTTTGCAATAGCTTCCAGGGACCACATATTCCTAATGAATGTTTTGGGGGCCGTGTTCCAGCTACAGTTTGACTCATTTTTGAAGGACACAAGCTAAGATAGAGATAAGTTGATGCAAGAAGTATGCCAGGTGTTAGACACCCTGATGGGGTATGGAGGAAGAAGCTTTGAAGACATCTCTGAAAAACCTTTCCAGACAACAAAGAGGCAGCCTAATCGACACTGGCGACTTGGCCATGGGTAACCTAGCCTTCTTCAGGCTGATTGGTGACATATAACGTTATTACAAGTTGTATAAATGAATGCTGCCTTTTGTCACAGGGCCACGAAACTCGACAACTTTTCAACTCCTTGGAAAGTCCAGCTGCATACCAAAATCTACACAGCTTGTTTCTGCAAAGGATACGAGAAGCCATGTTTAAAGCCTTGGTTGTTATTTTGTCAACATGGACACCCCACTTCAGCTCAGTTGTTAATGTACCACCCAGGTACAGGTGGGTTTTTGTGGTTTCTAATGTCTGTTGACTAAACTGGTAAGGGGACACATTTGGCGTTCGTTTGTTCGTTATATGCATGATATAGCACTAATGCATTTTTTAGATTTTATATATCCACACTGATAATTTTTATTTAACTGTAGCAAGACATGGACGATAGATTGTTTTTTTTAACTATCCCGATACTTTAGAAGATGTTTTATTTACCATCAGCCCTCCGCGGGGGCCGCGCGGGAGCCACGGTAACCCGATACTCTCCCTTAGAATGGACACTGTGGTGCCAAATCTGACCATTGTGAAAATAGAGCTGTAATATAGAGTAAGATAATGTTGTATACAAATGTGATAAACAGCATAATTTTGACATAAAATGTGCAAAACCTATGTTGTATTACTTGTGAGAAATTTTGAGTTAGCTATAGACTAAGGTACTAAGGTACTGCTATACAGCACATTGAGTGTTAGAAAAACAAGTGCTTTTAAAAAAAGCTGGCGTTTCGTCTACGTTTATGAGTGTGAAGTGTCTTTTTCTTGAAGTAAAATCTGTTAGAAAAAGTCACTCAAGGGCTGTTGCGTCTATAAGAAAAATTGTTATTTTGGAAAGGAGTACTGTTTAATAGCTGGTCTTGGCTTACAACTTTATTTTAAATGTACAATAAGTTCATTATAAAATCTATCAATATACTCAGGTACTTATGTACACTTGAAAAAGCACCATCAGCACTGTGACAAGATTCTATCTAAATTGACTACCAAATGTCAAACAAATATCCAAACCAATTAACAGCTACCTCATCTCTATTATACTGGTTTCCGCATTTACAACATTTCTTCCTTGTTTTCCTGGATAATTTTGCTAATATTCATGAAAATTTCCATACTTTTGTGTCGAGCGGTGTGACTTTCCACATCCGTGTTGTCTGAAAACTTCTGAATGAAGTCGATACTGAACAATGAAGCATTTGCTACTGTAAGAAAGGATCGCTGTTTTTGATGGAGTTTCATGCAAACAACATCAAGAGCCTCTGTTTACATCATGAATAGTAGTTTAGTGGCGAGTGTTTTGTGAGAATCATCTTACCGCGCATAGGAGCCGCGCTGTACGGTATTTTCCATTACCATGGACAGAAAAATTCGAATGCCGGGTTTGGAATCTATGAAATCCTGTTCATAAGACAAAGGCCTTGCATACATGAAATGAATACTAAAATAAAATAAAAAATGATACATAAAAATATAATATCAATAAATAAATAGAATATTTTATATATTATCTTCAATATTTAAAAAGAAAAAATCCACTCTCGGTTTCGAACCAGGGACTTTCGGATCCGAAGGCGTATGACTTTACCGATTGAACTAAGTTGTTACGTGTATTGTATATGAGTGTAGTCGATACTGAACATTTGCTACTGTAAGAAAGGATCGCTGTTTTTGATGGAGTTTCATGCAAACAACATCAAGAGCCTCTGTTTACATCATGAATAGTAGTTTAGTGGCGAGTGTTTTGCGAGAATCATCTTACCGCGCATAGGAGCCGCTGCACGGTATTTCCATTACCATGAACAGAAAAATTCGAATGCCGGGTTTGGAATCTATGAAGTCCTGTTCATAAGACAAAGGCCTTGCATATATAAAATGAATACTAGAATAAATAAAAATGATATATACAAGTATAATATCAATAAATAAATAGAATATTTATATATTATCTTCAATATTTAAAAAGAAAAAAATCCACTCTCGGTTTCGAACCAGGGACTTTCGGATCTGAAGGAGTATGACTTTACCGATTGAGCTAAGTTGTCACGTGTCTTACATCTGAGTGTACATTATGCTTTAACCTCACTACATAGTATTATTTATGTCGATTTTCGGTCGCTTTCTTGATAAAATCTTTTTTTTTTCTTGTGCAATCTTGTGGAATAGATGTTATATGGCCATTTTCCAGGATATTGAAGTCCGAAACCACAATGCAATGGTATTTCCGAACATACAGTTGTAGCAGTTGCATGCGGTCGTGTTGAACGAGGGTCTGCATGCTCTTTTACGTAAGGCGTAGGCAACCAATTTTATTTCCCGTAATTCGTAGGGAAAACCATCTTATCTACGTAATTCGTAGCGAGGCGACCAAATTTAGCGTAATTGCCTTCCTTGATTTAGCGTAATACGTAGGGGGTTCTTTTAAATTCAGCGTAAATCGTTGTCGGAACTCCCCATGCAGACCCTCTTGAACCAAACCAAACCATCATCGAAGCACCCACTGAAGGTAAAACCCAATACATTGCGTTTCGTCGCCAGAGGGCGACGAAACGCAAAAATTATGTAACCTTTTGTTGTATTGTATAGTGACTAGATATGATTTTGGAAATGGTCAGACATTTCAAATATCATCACTATCAGTAACACTGAGGATGTCTTGTTGAAAAGTAGGTTTTATATCCATATATGTAGAAAGATGATGAACTAAAATTTTAGATATTCCAATACCAGTAGGAAACGAAAGTAAGACAAAGTCAACATAATGTAGATGCAGAACAATCAGCTACTGTTGTTTAGATACAGGTTCTAATGTTGCTGCATGATGTTGGGAGGGTTAGTTCCAAAGTACCGGAAAGGTGGACACGTTTAGCCTTCATTTACTGTCATTTCAAAGTTTGCAATTAACATTCTCCTTTTTAAGTTAGTAATTCCACTTTTCCCATTTCCACAATTACTTATATTATCAATATACAAGGCTTCAGGTCAAAAGTTTTTACATGTGATAAAAAAGGATGTTGTACTGTTATGTATAATATCTATAATTTTAATGATAATTAATTTTTAATTATAAAATTCTGTAGGCAATCCTGCAGGCTACTGCAGGAATACCTACAGGATTTTTTTTCCCTGTGGGATTTCCTGCAGTAATGGAGCATAATTTCTGCAGAAACAAGCACAAATTTCTGCAGAAAGCATAATTACTGCAGATTTTTTGCAGGCATTCCTGCAGGAAGAACATTTATGTTTAAATAATAAACAAAAATGTTTACATCTATTTGCATAATATTTAAAACAATGTTAGGATCTTGTGACACTATTTCTAAGTTGAAGAGTATTTCTTATCTTTCCAAGAAACCAATTATAGTAGAATTGACATTTTGTTCCAGGTGGTTCAAAGGTATTAATCAAAGCAGATCTTGCAGTGGCATAAGATGGTATCATAAACTGGGGAAGGAGTTAAAGCCACCAGAGTTTTATTCCATCGCCTACAGGAATTAAAACTCCTCTGGCAACTAAAATCCTTCCCCAGCTAATAATACTATCTTATGCCACCACGAGATCTACTTGGAGGTCAGTTCAAAGGGGTCTATTGACGTTGTGTTCCAATTGTTGGAGGATTACAGAATCAAATATCATTTGCAATATTTACTCTTGGTATCTTCAAGTCTGTTTTTAAGAATAATCTACCTCTGCTGTTTATAGTACGAAATGTTGGGTTTGAAGGGTTCAGGATTGGCCTATTGATTGTAGTGTACTTGACTATCAGGGGCACTGCCCACAATTTAACAGGTAATTAAGACACAAACACGCAAGGTGTGGGAACACTCTCTCTTTATTCATGTTTTCTATTACATCTTGACTATGTACTTAATGAAACTAAGAAATAAACCTGACATGGACTGTCTTTTCCAAACTTTGTAAAAGGCAATGTAAACCTAATAACAATCAAACAAAATGTTGGCTACTGAAAGTGTCACTTTACTTTGTATATAATTTTCCACATTGTGGAACTGTCCTTTCTCAACATTGTAAAAGGCATTCTTTAAACCTATAACAGTCAGTCTTGTATAGAACTGTCATGTCTGAACATTGCAAATGGAAGTTTTGACCCTGCTTTGTTACATGAGACAGGGAGGAGTGAATGACTAGCATCTTTTGTCAATCATACATTTCCATGACATCATAATTTCAATCCCTGCAATTTACCACATGCAAATTTATAGCGATAATAAATGCTTTCAAAACAACCGCAATAACTCTTTCGGCAGGTCTCATGCACCACCCCACATGAAGTTCACATTTGCTCTACCTCCTATGACAATCGGTTTTCCTATACATCTTGAGTATGAAACCATGAAAAAAAATTGACATGGAACTGCCATTTCTCAACATTGTAAGAGGCATTCTTTGAACCTATAACAGTCAACCTTGTATAGAACTGCCATGTCTGAACATTGCAAATGGAAGTTTTGACCCTGCTTTGTTACATGAGACAGGGAGGAGTGAATGACCTGCACCTTTTGTCAATGATTTCTTTTTCAATGACCTCATACTTGCCATTGTTGCATTCTACCACGTTCAAGTTTGTAGCGATAATGAATGCTTTCAAAACAACCGCAATGTCTCTCTTGGCAGGTCTCGTGTACTGCCCTTCAGATGGGGCAGGGTGAATGAAGTTCACTTTGGCTTTATCTCCTTTAAATACTTGAACTATCTCCCCTGGGTACCAACGCACGGGATCTGAGTACCAAACCCCCACCCAGCTGCCTTTTTGCAAACCCCTGTCCCCTTGCTGTTGGTGATCTTCATGACCTGGATGCTGCTCAGCTTGTGGTGCCTGTAGTCAAACATAAATACCAAAAGAGCATTATTTCTTACAACAATCTGACTATTTTCCAAAAAGCAGTTTCTCAAGTAACTGGCTATGATTATGAAAACGGTAAGATGGGTCAGACAAGATCTTTTGTCATTGACACTGGAGAGATCTAGCCTGGGTACCATCCGGATAGTAGTTCGCTCCTATGTTCGCTTCTGCTATCCGACTGGAGACATGCACATTTAAACCGTTTGGTGGTAAAATCAGTTAATGAGCGAATCAAGGAATGGGTTCTAGAGCACTCGTTCGATGACAACAGAACAGAGAGTTTGTTCGGTGTTGGAACACCGGTTCGAACGAGCGCTTGAACCCATTCCATATTTTCGGTCATGTGTAGGGACCAATCAGCGCCTGCTTCCACTTTTTGTACGATTCCAGACGTTAAGATGGTCCGCGTTCCCAGACGGAGACACAGAGAAGCGACTGTATATAGTGTGTAATGAATGTCAGAGCTAGAGGCGACTGTAGATAGTATATAATGAACGCCGGAGCGAACTGCTTTCCGGGTGGTACCCAGGCTAGGAGAGACCTTTTTGGAGAGAAGTTTTTATATACTAGCTATGAGTTGCTATGTTAAAGAGAACAACTAGAGCTCTTGTGCATATCAATTCATAACTAGGATATATAAACTGTGACTGCTAAATACAAATACAAATCAATCTATGTCATGGATATATTCACTGCTTTTAACCTTTTTGGAGTAGATGGGGTTGGTGGTAATGCCCTCTTCAGGTTCTTAACCTTCTGAAGTGTGTCCTGTTGAGTTTAACAATTCATTGTCATTGTATGCTCATATCACTGTGTCACCTGTATTTGTACATCAACACATTCAAAACAAGTCGGTCATACATTTCCAGTACTACTATGGGCCACCACTGGTCCAGTGTGAATATGCCGAGGGACACCGCATGCCAGAAGAGGAGCTTGAGGCCCACGAACTGGTTTGCCCACGGCCACGCAGTACGTTAATTTACAGTTTGATTTTAAAGAACAACAACAGATGTCTGATGTTATCAATAAATCGTACATACTACAAATCCTACATTGATAAATCCTACATGTTATCAATAAATCTTACATGTTATAAGAGCTGTTCAAAGAGGACATCTAATTCAACCCAAACTTCCTCACATTCACTGACAAAAAGAAAACAATTCTCATTCTAACATCACAAAACCCACCGCACACATAATAAAATGCGGGATCTTTCGTCTTTAACATCTTTCGAACCCAATAAACCAGGATGTAGAGTTAGCTTTTACTCAAAGCTTTAGACTATAGTAGACACTTGTGATATTTTATTACACTGTTTGAATCTTTTATGATACCTGAAATTAGCCCACAGTTGCAATAAACTTTAATATATATTCTATTGTTCTGCAGGAAGGGAAGAAGAGGTCATTATACCTGCCAACGCCCATGTTGAGCCACGCTGTGTGGTGTGCCTTGACGCCCCACCTACGGTGACAGTGTTTCCATGCCTGCATGCATGTCTGTGCCGTAGGTGTGGGCGTCAGGTGAAAATCACCTCAAGCGAATGTCCTCTGTGCAGGGTTAGATATCTCGCTATTTTTTAGCATGTAATCCTCCAGGAATATCATTCATGTTAGATGTTATCGTTAGAAATATTTGCATTTGTGACGTGTTTTAAAACGGGAAGTATTGGAAGTGTCTACCTATGCAGTACATGTGTTGTGCTAAAGGTAATCATCCTATTAGTAAGCGTTTTGTGTCAAGTCGAGTTGTGTAGACTGCAATCCGAACTGGAATTAATCATTTTAAATTTTAATCAAACAAGTCATCGAATGGGATTACCAAAAGACAAAGCCGCAGATAATTTTGACCCCGTCTAAACACAGCCATTAAGTGCCTCTCCTATGACAGAAATGATATTCAGCATTGCTTAAGGTATTTGGAAAAAAAGTTGAATACATTGAAAAAAGAGACTATTAAAGTGAGGCTGCACTAGCTCAACACTTTCTTGTTTCACAATGGCCTTTCAGAACATCCTGTCAGTAGATATCATCAAGTACATTTTTTCCGATAAAACAACCACATTTATCCACATGGATAGATCATGATACGTGTCATAATTACAGTACCATAGCATTCACCGTTACATCGTTTAACAACAACAACATTAGCCGTTTTGAAAGGAAATCGGATCAACTGATGTAAAAACAGATGGAAACACCTAGTTTGCATTTGTTCAGTTTCATATATAAAATATGATTCACATTTGAATGTGGTAGCAATTCACAAAGTAACAATTTGTAGGATATGTACGTTCGACCTCTTCTATTTGTAGAAAACAATTGGTGACCAAATATCCCAACTTATTTCAAGTGAAATTTGTTCGAGCTGCAGGTCTTCATTGAACGCTGGGCTGTGACACAGCAGCTAGCGCTTGTGGTCATACGCAAGACCTGAATGGACTTTTTGCTGTAGTAAACTGAGATATCGTTTTACGTATCCTCATTGAATTGTGATACCCAAATATGTCGACTGTAAGTTTTAATGTTCAACAGTATATCACAATTGGCTTAAATTTATTCGTGCTACTGTAAGAATCTCAAATACATAATTGCTCATATAATTCAAAACAAACTACATGACATGGAGAGGTAATCTTATTGTGGCTACAGCCCTACTTCACGCATTTCTTACTGCCCCTCAATTCACCAGGGGAATGTTTAGTAGAATGTAGGCAAAGTTTGAAGATGTCGTCAATGACATCTGCCTTGCGAAACCGAACTTACTCGTGACGAAGTGTACATTTCCCAAAATCTACAAGATGGCTCGATAGGAAAGGCTGGTGTCTACCCCGTGGATTAACGCCAGATTGCTGAGAGGAGGCTGAAACTGAATGAAGTGTCAGCATCAAAAGTAAGATGTCATAAGGAAAAAGAGCACGGAGCTGAAGGTCACTACCGTGAACTCTCCCAGAGTGGAATATCAGTTCCATGAAGTTAAACAAGTGAACAATGTCAGATACCGTTTTTATATAAACTTATTAATTGACCTTGAAAATTCTTTTTTTGTTAGGTCCAGAGAAACGCTGCTTTCCTCACTAAAGTAAAGCAGGTGAGTTTTAAAGAAGTGTTTTGTATGGATACAAATATTTTTGTCGCCCTTTTAATGTTGCAGATATACTATAATGATTATCTATTTCTAAATCTTCTTAAGAGAAAGACCAGAAATAACTAGTCTCAATCAGACTCCGGATCGCTGGAAAAAATCTTAGAAATGGAACAAATAGAGGAGTAAGTCGGCCAGAGGATTATAGCTAGGGAACTCTGTTGATCGCGTGCTGTTCCCTAAGAAATAACAATGGTTTTTTGGTATCATTTCACAACTTTCTATTGTGTTAAATATTTGCATCAAATACTAAATACCACATTATATCCTTGCCAAGATGACATGCAATGTGAATATCTCTTTTTTACATTACATATCTGGTCATTACAGCTGCTTCCAGAGCTGAGGGGACCACTTGGATGCGGAAAGTCCCAAGTTTATACATTCTGTACTGTAAACATTGATTGCCTTGCAATTGATTTTAGGCTACTGAAGTGATAAAAAATTCTAATAAACTAAGAAACAACATATCGACATAATGTACCAAAAAAATAAATCTATAGCAATGAATCAGGCCGTATATTGAATTGACTATATTGATGACATCTTCTGGGAACCCCAAACATAATGCGAACTTATGAAATAACAAAGTTAGTTGACCCATGCTGCTCCTGATAAATGATTGCCCTGTGAAACTTACTAAACAGCAGGAAGAAGTCAAGAAGGAAAATGAAGTTCCCACACTGCTTCACAAAGAACGTGGACAAGAACGTGTACAAAAGATGTTAAAACAGGTAAGCATCCGAGATCTGTATTTTTTTTCTCGTTTCGTCTGTTTCTTTTAATTTCTTTCAATCATATAATGCTACATATTATCAATCGTTTGATTTCATATCTAGTAGTGAAAGATAAGTTGCATGAACAATATTAGATACTATTTTTATACAAACGTATTAATTGAACATTAAAATAATTCTTTTGTTAGGTCCAGTCCAACGACGATTTCCTTAGAAAAGTAAAGCAGGTGAGTTTTGTATGGATGCAAATATTGTGGTTTCCCTTTTAATGTTGCAGATATAACCTTCTCACGAGAAAGACTAAAAGTAACAACGATGTTTGGTATTATTTCACAACCTTCTATTGTATTCAAAATCTGCATCAAATACTAAATACCACATTACATTTAAACCATAAAGAGCCTTGGCGTTCGTAGGGCAATCATACAACTCAGAATTGGCTGTCATAAATTAAATATAGAAACCGGAAGATTCCAAAAAATCCCTATCGACCAGAGGGTTTGTCCATTCTGTCCAGAGCTAATAGAAGACGAATATCACTTTATGGTTGTATGTCCCAAATATTCCGATATACGCAATTCTCTATACAGAAGGCTGTCATTTTGTACACAAGGATTTATCCAAATGGACCTGGAGTGCAAATTCAAATACATAATGACATGTGACAATCCCTGCATGGCAGATATAGGAAAATATATCAAAGAAGGTTTAGACATTAGAAATTCCCCAAATTATTGTAAAAGCCTCCAATGAATGTAAGAAACTTATCCCATACTACAACTCCTGTATTAGTTAAATAAGCCTTAAGTTAAGTTATAGCACTGTAGTTATGTAGATGCAATACTTTGTACCTCGTACAATTGTTGTGCAATAAAATTATATATTGACCTGCAAACACAAAATAAATACTGGCTTAGACTACGTACCCTACCCAATGATAGAATTGTAAAGAAGGCATATGTCACAGCAGTTGAACAAGAACTAGACTGGACTGTCCATGTTCAAGATATTTTGTGCAGGCATGGTTTCCAAAGTGTTTGGCTTAGCCCTGCGGTTGATGCCAAACACTTTGGTAACATATTCAAAGACACATTTCTCTCTGGCTGGCGTCAAGAAATAAACAGTTGTGATAAACTAAAATCCTATTCCCAAATCAAAAGTCACTATATAATTGAAAATTACCTTTCGTCAGTTCGTAATAAAGCTTTTGCTGTTAACATAACCAAATCAAGGACCAGTTCACACTGCTTGGAAATAGAAAAAGGTAGGTACCGTAATATACCAGCCAACCAGAAGCAATGCCCTCCATGTAAGGATGGTGTTGAAGATGAGTATCATTTTCTAATGACATGCCCTACATATAGAGTAGATAGACAAAAATTAATGGATATGACCACATGTAAATTTAGCACAGCTTTACCAGAGACAAAAACATATCCTTTTAATATACTTATGTCATGTCCAGACTACATATCTTCGTATTTAGGCCAATACATTTGTAATGCTCTAAAAAGAGAGAATCTATTCTACAGTAACAGACCAACTTGTTAAACTTGCATATTGCACTATGTCAATATGCCATTTATGTTCACACTTTTACACTATATATGTATGTAGCTATTACTAAGACGAGTATCATTGTATTAATTGACGTGTTACTGTTGCCTTACAGTTGTACCATGTACAAATGTTGTGCATTTGTTCATTCACTCCTTGGAAAGTTCAGCTACATATGACAATTTACACAGATTGTTTCTGCAAGGGATTAGAAAGACCATGTTTGAAACAGCATGCTATGAGCATCAGCTTGTACCCTCTGATGGTGCTCTAAAGCTTCACTGGAAACGCTGCAATTGGGTTTAAAGGCTGTGGAGATCTGCAGACAGCTCCAATATTCAAATCAGAAATCTCCAAGGAAGATTTTGCAGCACACGCACATGGTAGATTAATTTCCATTTAACTCTAGCGAGACATGGACAAGAAGTTGTTTTTCTAACTATCCCGATATTTTAGAAGATGTTTTATTTACCATCAGCCCTCCGCGGGGGCCGCGCGGGAGCCACGGTAACCCGATACTCTCCCTTAGAATGGACTATATAGAATATAGAATAAGATAATGTTGTACACAAATGTAATAAACAGCAAATTTTTGACATAAAAAGTGCCAAACCTATGTTGTATTACTTGTGAGAAATTTTGAGTTAGAAAAAATTATGATGAGAGGATAAGGCCCGGGGACGTTATCCTCAAGAATTTGGCCACGTGACTACTGACCAGGCATGCGCAGTGCGGCAACAGAGCTTCGAACGAGAGACAGATACAGTAACCTTCGTTGTATTGTATGGTGACTGGATACGAGTTTGGAAATGGTCAGACATTTCAAATAGCATTCACTATCTATCAGTAACACTGAGGAGGTCTTGTTGAATAGTTTGTTTTATATCCATATATGTAGAAAGACGATGAACTAAAATTTTAGATAGTCCAATACCAGTAGGAAACGAAAGTAAGACAAAGTCAACATAATGTAGATGCAGAACAATTAGCCACTGTTGTTTAAAGAAAAGTACCGGAAAGGTGGACACGTTTAGCCTTCATTTACTGTCATTTCAAAGTTTGCAATTGTACATTGACTAGCATACAACACATTATGTATTTGAAAAATACCTTTGTTGTATTTTTATGAAACGTGGAAGTTTACATATTTCAAGTCATTTTGTGTCACACTATTGTATTTACAGGTGTGGACTGACATGGTGTTTGAACAGACTATCAATCTGGACAGCAAAGCAAAGAAAGGAATCATCGGCATAGCGAGAATCTCCAATTAGCCGATGGTTCCTAACTAGCCATGAGGGAACGTCAATAACTTCAGCTACAAAACAGCTCTATGGCATGTATCATGCTGAAAAGGTCGGGAGTCATAAGGACACAGGATCAAGAAGAATCCAGAGGGATGAAAGATATTGACCACAATTACCACTCAGAATCAAGATGAAGAACCCATTGACATCGTTGCAGACTTACATGGTCCTTTTCCTATATGCAACAATGCCACGGGGGTAGCTATGCCTGATGACCAAGCAGTCCGTCTGTTAAACTGTATTGAGGTGCTGAAGAGAGGGACAAGTTTGTCTATGAAAGGATGAAGACTAAGGAACGCCTTATGGAATAAGCTCACTAAGGTCAATGTGAAGACCTTTTTCGTTCTGGCAAAAGTGGAGCGCATGAAGTGTTCTGATAAGAAGGCAATCACAGTAGTACTAGTTGTAATGTAATCTGCGATCATTAGTATGCTGCCTGTAAGCAAGAGGCCCATGCTGTTCCTGATTCCTGCGTCACGACATGCAAATTATGCAATAAAGCGTATCAAGACCTGCAACACAGGAGTCATAAACTCGAGATTGAAGTGCAGGGACTAAAAACTGTCAAAGAAAGTACAAAAAACACCAAGCAAGTCAGATGTCACAAAGAAACAAATGGAGGACTCAGACGCCAAGATGTCGCTGCACACAGGTCTGACTTAGCACTTTTCATGTGGGTATTCAACACAGTAGTATTAAAGTTACTCAACCTGCAATATTACAAGGGATCATCATCTGCAACCATTGAGGATTACCATAGGACAAAATACAAAAACCAGTCCTAAAGCGTTTCTTATTGCCTAAAAATGATTTGTTAACGGTGCTTATGAAGACAAAACTTTTGTAGAGGACGTCCTTGTTCATCTCTTTTGTTGTCGACTTGGTTACCCCTGCTTGCTCTCAAACTGTCTCCATTAATCTACTGGCCTTCACAGCATGAAATCAAGCTTTAATATCCCCATTGCTTCAAGTGTACAAAAATGTCAGAGCAATCATAGACTGCACAGAAATTGAAGTTCAGATTCAATCACTCGCCAAAGCAGATGGCCAGACACAAAAATAGGCCAACCTGAAAGGTTCTGATTGCCTGCACCCTCGCAGGTACAGAGAGCACTTTTGCCTGTAAAAGTGCTGTTGGAAAGATGAGTGATAAAGTCAAGGAAATTTTGTTTCTAGTTCTAATACAGTTGAGTGTTTTGATTATGGTGATACCCTCTTTGATGACAGGGGGTTCAATATACAAGACTCACTGCTGCATAAGGGGGTTACCGTAGCTATACTCCCTTTCTAGAGAAAAAAAAGAAGCAAAGTTGAAAGAGTAACTGGTAGAATCAAACATTTCAAGATAATGAAGGGTCCGTCCAATTTCCCTCAATATGAAGGATGTATTTCATAATCATTATGTTGTTATCATAATCAGACTACTCAAACCTTCTCCTTGAAGCAGCCACTCACAAGCGAATCCCGCATGCAGCATTTGTTATCCGCCAGCGCTGCTGTGGGGCTTTCATTTCAAAGCTATTGCCCCCCGATGGTGCTATCGGAGTACTTGTTCCTACCGTACACGCGATGAGTGGCTGGAAAACTGCGAATGGGCTTTCATAGTAATGTGGACATCGTCGAGCCTACCCGACAATTCAAGGCAATTTAGGGAAGGACATGTTGGTTGAAGTAGATAGGCTACCCAGGCCAGTTGTATGCCTTTAAGCCTTCAATAGTTGCATATTAGATAGCATGAAGCAGATTTAACTGAAGGTGGAAACGTTTTATTATGGATTCAACGCCCAGAGGGTAGTTGCCTTGTGGGAGTCTGGTGAAGTCCCATCACTGAAAGTCTCCGAGTCCCACCTTTGTCTGGCGTTATGACCTACTGCTCTCTCGACGGCCACAGGGTTCCTGATGAATGGATCCGAACATAAGAACAAGCATAGCGTACGTAGAGGAGACTGCGGCCCATGGGAGACTGGAAGACCTCAACGTTACACTGGTGGATGTGTACGAGAAGAGAGGATACCGCGTGCTGAAGATACAGCTGGACTTTCGGTAGTCATCGTAGACATTTTTTTAAAAATAAAAACGATGCTCAATGTTAGAGACAAATGTTCATTTTGAAATCGAATTCATGTTGTTAATTAGGCACTACATCACAGTATATCAGTAGGATACATTAAAATAGCACCAAAGGTTACCGTTTTTAAAAGGCAACCTTGTTACCTCAGGCCAGTGACAATGCGTTATATCCATAGTCAGGCTAACAGGCATAATATCTATCATGAAGTCACGAATGCTGGCTCCGAATTCTTCCAAAAAGATTACGTATCAACAGTTCTGTGTATATACTAGTAAGTAATCCAAGTAAGCAAGTAATTCTATATATTAAACTTGAAGACATTAGTTAATTTTTTTTTAAGTTGGCAAGAAAGTTCGTCCAACTGAAAGATTTATCAACGATAATATGACCCATATTTCGGACGGACACATCGATAACCAGGAAATGTCTTAATTCACCATAACAAGTCAAATCACAAGACTTAGTACAATTATAACCTTGCGGTAGTCATCGTAGCCTTGCGGTAGTCATCGTAGCTTTGCACCATTGGGGGAGGGAAGTCCCATATAAATCCGAGTTATCTAATGTTGCATATTTTACTCTCTTTACAGGGCAGAACTCCCCCGCCTCCTGGAGAAAGCATCCGCGCCACAAAAACAGGACGGCGTACAAGTTAGAGGGCCCCAATAACGCACTTTACGCCACAACGCCGTCGGGGTTCATCGAAACTGACGTATTCGCACAGTGGCTGGAGAAGTGATTCGTAAGAATTTGCTCGACAGAGAGACATGTGATCCTCCTGCTGGGCACGCATGTAAATCACAACGCCATAGCCTGTGGGGTGGAAAACGACGTAGTCTTATTACCAAGAAGGCATAATAAGATTTTTTTTTTATTATTTCGGAAAAGAGCCGTCTGTTTTGTTTGGAAGTGTCAACGTTTATACAAATATGTTGACAGCAAGTTGTAGTGTTCAAGAGCATATCATAATTGACTTATAGTTATTTGTGCTATTCTAAGAATCTCATATACATAATTGCTCATATAATCTAACAAAAAAAAACATGGCATGGAAAGGTAATCTTATTGGGGCTACCACCCCACTGCACGCATTCTTTGCAACCCCAGGGGGCCCATTTAGCAGAACTGATGCAAAGTTTGAAGATGTTGTCAATGACATCTGCCTAGCAAAACCGAATTTTCTCTTGACAAAGTCTACATTTTCCCAAATCTACAAGTTGGCTTGAGAGGAAAGTTTGACAATGTCAACCATAAAGACAGGCTTTAGAAAGACCGGCGTTTAAATTTTGGATCAGGACCAGATTGCGGAGAGGCGGCTGAAGCTGAATGAAGTGTCTGCATCGAAAGTAAGATGTCATGAGAAAGAAGTGCACGGAGCTGAAGGGCACTCCCAGAGATTTGTGTAACACTCTGTTTTACGTTTTTGCTGCCTGAGACCTTCCTAGCACACACTGTTTTGCCCAGTGAGTACGAGGAGGAAGACAAACTGACATCTGACATGAACATTACTCCCCATTTGGAAGAGCTGGTGTACTGGAGTCATGGGGTGAACTCAATACAAGTTGAGTCCCTAATCTCTGCTGGCTTTAAGTAGCGTTCAAAATATTTCTTTAGTGTTAAATCCGATAGACATATACATTTGAAATTAGTAATTTTATACATAAAAATATCACTTTAGGTATGGATAACTCATTACAACTTGGTCTCTCATTTAAAACCATTCATACATTATTCTATTTCTTTCGGTTATTACAGTGGCATCTGACATTTCGACAGGATCTAGGAAGCTAGGAACCAAAATAGAGATCCAGAAATATGTAACCGGTTGAACGGGTTTGGGCAAAAGCATATACCCGAGCATGGAGAGCTAAAGAATGTATTTGAACAGCATAATCCTAATAATTTAAGAACATGTATATTAAATGTCGAAGTATTTTTAGTTAACATAACCAAATTTGAGCAGGTTTGGTCCTAGTGGGACTGAGCATTTTTTTTTTTCAAATAGAGTCAACGTCAAGCTGAGTCAAAAAATGGTACTCATGTATAGGCGATTATAATCTTTAAGCCCGTTCGCCTTCTTTGTTGTTTTCCATGTCACCTGAGTCATGACAAGAACGGGATGCGCTGTTCAGCTCGGATCAGATGATATTGGGTTTCAATCCTTCCCGCGTGCGGGAAGCTGGGATCGTAATCTGTGAGCTTCTACGTTCTAGAGATTATAAACACCGAGATAGCACGAAATATTCTATTATAAATGATTATCATATATTTACGACTTGATGTCAGTACGGAAACTAGGTAACATGAAATATTTGCTGAGAAAAGAGATAATGGTACCTGGAGACTTGAATTCCAAATGCGCACTGGTGAGAGTGAAATGTTGCGATTCTATAGAACCAATCAGCACGATGCTACGGGGTGATTGGCAGTTCCTTTTCTGCTTTTAGCATGCAGCAGACGGATTATCGCATACTAGTTAGGACAGGACGGTATTTAGAATTATTTAAAAAAGCTTGTTAGTTTGTTTTTTTAACGTTGTAAACGTCTTATTCTCTAAATACTGAGGAAGACACAACTATCTAATATTCCAGGCTTTTTCGTACCATTGATCATTATATGATTCTTTCGACTAAACCAATTGTTTGACGTATCCCGATACGTTGTCCGCTTCCATGCAATGTTATAGTTTCAATGAATTATATTGTATTATATAATGATCAAAATGTTTGTACTGTTCATATCTGACGTCACTAAAAATAATTCCTCCCAACTTAATTCCTCCCAACTGTCTAAATTAATTCCTCCCAACAGTCTTTGAATTCAGTCGAAAACTTAGCATTTTAGTTTGTCTAAAATACGTCTTTTATTTGTTCCCGTTGCGGTTAAAGTAGCATTAGCAGGTCAGAGCAGTTATAGATTGAACGTCAAACCGAGTAAAAAAATGTCACACACTAAAATCTAAACATGGAAAGAATACACCGACGACATGTCTGGAAAATATAGGAATACCAAACCTTCTAAAAGTAGTTCGACACCAACATACACACCATACCTCCCAGGGGTTTTTCTAGAAAAAATGAACAAGAGGGAGCACACATAGGCGAGGGAGCGAAGCGACCAAGCGGGGGGGTAGGTGTGGAAGGGGGGGTTTCCCCCCCTTCCACGGTACGGAGCTTTTGAAAAATTGAAGTAAAAATTGGTCACTCTGAGGTTATATTTACCACCATTGTACGGTGCAGAGCTTTTGAAAATTTGCTGTAAAACTGTGATTATTCTGAGGCTTTACGACGGACCAGTATGGTAACTCAGTTAACTGAAAAAGGACAAGATGCAGAACATTACAGACTCTAAAGTACAGTGAATGCATTAAATAGAAGTGAATACAAAAAATGTGCTTTGGAAGCCTGCTGGAAGAACACATGAACAAGAAACATCTTTATTACCACTACAGATATCATTTAGGTTAAATACATCCAAGGCTGATGTACACTGATGTATGGGCAACTTTAACTTTAACTTTAACTTTTAACAATTACTTAAGATGGCACTCTACAGTTATCACTAAGGTATAAAAACATCCAATGTTAAAATGGTACTATAGGCTAGCTATCATGCAGGTTACAAAGCAACCAAGGTGGCAATGCCCTTCTAACTTACTGTTACTTAATGGGCTAAAAGGTTTCTTAATAAAGGAATAAATGAAGTAGCCAACAGAACTCCAAACGAAAGTCCATTTCTGCTCAGGTAGTAATCAGACCAACAAGCGCCTGTTCCTGAGACTACCCCAGCGAGCCACTGCCTTGTCGAAGTCAAAACTGTCCATGGCAGGCCCCATGATGCTGATTCGGAGCAGGTGGTTGAGGTTGGCGGTGGTCAGGGTGGACCTCAGCCTTGTCTTCACCCTTTTCAGGGTGGAGAAGGCCCTCTCGCAGTCGGCTGTGTGGACAGGGATTACAACCATCCTTGCATACAGGGATGCAATGTTGGGGTACTGGCATGCCAGTGTTGGGTTGGCAGACAGCAACTGGCACATCTCTTTGGGCGTCTTCTGGCGGTAACTGCCCAGGTGCTGCCTGAAGGCGATCCACTCATCCCTGATGGCGTGGCTGTCGATGGGATAGGGCTCTTCATTGTAAAAGGCGGTCAGCTTCTCGATCTCTGGCCACCCATATCCTCCTGGCATTGGGGTTTTCAGGTTGGCAGGATCCAAGACCCCAAATGCTGACAACAGCTCAGTCTGGGGGAATCGCTCCTCCAGATTCTCCAGCAGGTTGTCTATGAATTGCCTACGAACACTGCTGAACTCTTGACGATCCCGCTCAGAGACCAGGATGTCCAGGCCATCCAGTCGTCCCCCTGGACCCAGCTCCTCATCTAGTTTGGAAAGCCTCAACTCCTCTAGTGGCTGATCCCTGGCCTTGCGTACCACGTCCTTCTTCCTGTCCACTGTGTTGTGGATCTCTGTCAGGTCTAGGCGTTTCTGCTGAAAGCACTTGCTGAGGGCTGACATGTGAGGAAGGACATCACACAGCAGGTAGAGGGTTGCTATGGTCTTATACGTCCGGAGCCAGCTCCAGAGACCGTTGGCCGCAGCAACCCCCTTATTCATTTCCTGATTAAGGTGAACCAGGACACTGGGTAGGGACTTGTAAAGCGCATCTGTTGCAGCGTCATGTGACAGCCACCTGACATCCTTTGGCTGCTTTAGTTTCAACTCCATCTCCTGGAGGATTTTCTGTAGGAAAAGATGCATTGTAATAAAAAAATTAATAAATGATGAGCAAATGCTTTAGAATATTGCAAAAAGAGAATTGCTCACTCATCAACTTATAAGTTATATGGCTGTTTTAGAAATTATGAATGTAAATTTGAATGACTTTGTGAACTTAATTAGCCAGAATTAGCTTCATTTTATTAAGGTGACACTCGGTTTGATGTTGCTTTGCTTTATAAGACACCATTATTCATATATAAACACTGCATACCTGTATCTCTTTCAGGCCTTCTGAACGCACAGCACTGCCATTGTAGTACAGGAACAGGCTCATCAGGTTTGGCTTGAAGACGTCGCCGATGAACTTCACCTTGTTCCCTGCTTGCCCGACGGCAAGGGCAAGTCTGTGTGCAATGCAGTGGATGCTTACAATCTTTGCATTTTCCTCCTTGAGCTGTGTGGCAACACCACTTCGGTTTCCTGTGGAGGAAATAAGACACATTTTCCCATTTAATTGGTGAATAGTGCCAGTGCACGTGAGTAGTAGCAAGTAACAAATGTAGCAATGAATGATTATACATACAGGACTTAATAACAAGAAAGCATTTAATGATTGGTAACTCACCTATCATACAAGCTGCCCCATCGGAGCCAAACCCTGCCACCTTCTGAATGGACAGGTCCTTCTGCTCAAGGTACTGGCTGAGGGCAGCTTTGATTGTGTTGGCTTTCCCATCCTTTAAGGCGATGACCTTCATGAAGTGGGCCTGGAACTCGCCATGACCATCAATGCACCTGGAACAGTCAGTAGACTATGATCAGTTATAACAAATATAGAGCAGTCAGTAGACTATGATCAGTTACAACAAATATAGAGTGATACCAGTGGCATTATATGTACATGTAACACACTACACATTACATATTAAGTAATTCACATTAATTTCACATACCTGCAGTACAGTACCAACTCATTTGTGGTGGAGATGTCTACTGTCTCATCACACATCAGTCCCAGGAATGGGCTGCCTTTGATGGTGTTCAGCTGGTCTTCTTCCAGCTGAGTGCCCAGCACAGCGAGGAACTCATCCACCACTGTGCTGCTGGTATAGGTTGCATTACCAGCAACATTCAGCCGGTTGAACACGTCACAACCTGTCATGAGAGCCATGTGAAAGGGCATGATTAGCAGTGTAATATACTTAACTAGCAGTGTTTACATGAAAACAAAGTACTTTCTGAGGCACAAGAAATGAAATACTTCTTACCTAACTCTGTGGAGGCAAACTTGACCAAGTCTTTGAAGTTGGTGTGGTGGGGTATCTCCTTCTTGGCCAGGTGGTAGACCACCTTGAGAGCTGCCTTGACAGCTTCTCGGTTGAGGGAAACCTGAAGTGGAAGATCAGCAGAGGAAAACAACTCAAATGAGAAAAACCAATGAGGCATGTGCAAGAAGATAAATCACATTTTGAGATTTTTGAGCATTTAAATCATTAATGGACAGCACTTACATTCACTGCCATTGCCTGGCGAATGCCTCCATTCACCTCAGCAGCAATACGGGCAGTGTCCAAGGCCACTGCTTTCTTGTGTTGTTCTGACCTGTGGTGGTCCCAGACCTTGTCGGTCCTCAGGCTAGTGCTGGGGATACGGCTCCAGATGTATTCACCGTTTTTTTGGCGCATGTTGTGCCGCTTGCAAACGCGGCACATCAGCCCAGTGTAGTCGTTGACGGGGTAGAGCCAGTCAAACATCGTCTCCCACTTCTCCTGGTACCCAACCAGGTGTCCTCCGTTCTTCTTCTTCTTCTCCTTCTTCCTTCATTTCATATTTGTATAATAAAATAAAAAAAGAAATTAAACCTTTTAAAATATATGCCCCGGAGCTTATTGTAAGTACATCCAGTTTTTGGTAGATATAATGACAGTGAATACAAAGATATTACTAAGAAGCGACTTAGACACAGTGAGTATATCAGGAGTGCAGGAGGTGAAAACACAAAAAATGGGTATAGCTTCCCTGTAAACTTGGGGTCTCAGTTTACTTTGTCAACATTGAAAAATAAAATGACAACCTGTCTGCAATTATACTTGACTGAAATTCTAATACATCATGCTTCAATCTGAAATAACACACATTAAATTCTAATTCCTTATGACACAAATTGAAATGCACCATGATTGAAATCGAAATTTACAATTCAAATTCACTTAAACCAAACTTATAAGGAATTAAACATTTTATTAAGTTATCTGGTATTTTATTGTTCCAGAGCATGGTAGAGTTAGTTGTTCAAAAAGAAAGGAAAATTCTGAAAGGAAATTAGAAAAAAACGTAATGAAAATATCAAATCATAAAAGGAACTTGGAAAAAGTTTTTTTTAAAAATCAAATAGACGTTTAAATTAAAAGAAATAAAAACTTTGTAAAGTTTCATGTCCCCCCAAAAAAAAGTTTTTGAAAAATAAATACATACTTGAACTGTTCCAGGAACTGTGCCCTTTTCTTGTTCTGTTCTTCCAAGGAACACTCCTGCTCCTGCTCCTCCCCTGACGTCCCAGCCGCCACCTGGTCCTGATTAGGGACCGTCGGTTCCGCGGCACCGCTCGTTGGCGCGTCCTGCACGGAGGCCGGCCCGGTCCCGGCGGCATGGACCGATCCCACGATCTCGCCGATCTCTCCGTCGCTGCCGTCTTCTTTCGCTTCCGCTGTTCCCAAAAAAGAAGTCATCTTCTTCTGCCCCGGCAGACAGACTTTTAACTTCTTCCGTTTTGTGCCGCGGGACGACATGTTTAAATGCCAAATCGTCAAGAAAAACAACAAGCGACCTTCCTGTCAAAGCTCCCGCGCCGGTGGGTGAAAGGTCATCCAGTCTCGAGAACTCTCGCTTATAAGTCAGCTGACCCTTCATGTTAACTATATCAAATCTCGCGAGAGTAGCTAACACAGAAACAAAATGGCGGGTCGACCTGGAAACGCCAAATCGGAAGGCTTCTGCACCGTTTTATCGATGTATCTACCGCCATTGAAATATTTTTTTAGTACTTTTAGTGTGTTTTGTGTTCAGACACATTGTCAGGTGGTGGTGCTGGGAAGTTTTCACGGGGAGAAATATATCTTAGTAAGATTTTATGTCGTACGGCAGCATGAAGCGTGCGCGGCTCAAGAAATATATAGGACTTGCAAGTTTAATCGGAAATTCGGCAAGGGGGCGCCAGCCGTGAGTATCGGGGCGCCGCGCCCCCGATCCCCGGTTTAGAAAAACCCCTGCCTCCCCAACCTCCCTACAAAGACTGATGTTTAGATTTGGGGCCCCATACTCGATACAACCTCTTCTCACATTTTCATTCGGTACATACATGTAGTGGCAATCTGCCATGAACAGGACTTGCTATGTGCTAAAAATGTTTAATGTTTTGACCTCTCCACTATGCGTAGGGAATGGAGAATAGGTTGTTCTCTATCAAGGCTGAGAGAGACATATTTCAGGCAAGTGGCCATCACAACATTTGAAGAGAGACAAACCAAATGTAAACAAACACTATTGCTTGTTGACCAAACCATCACTTTACCCAGTTCAAACATCAAGGCCAGATATTTTAAGCAAACTGTACTGTTTGTGAAGTTTTTCCTTTCAAATCTGAGGACGTCTATTCTTTTATTTGATAATCCGCAAGCCGTCTTCATACAGACGAAGCAATATCTGTCGGGACATTTTTTCTGTCACTAAAATGTCACATAATGTGGTGGTCTGATCACACATGGTCTATATTTAAGGTCCTGGCGACTGCGTCAAAGAGGAAGAAAGGAGAATGACGGAATTTTAATGGACACATAGAAAGGGTAACATTGTTTATCTAATCAAAATAATAGCTGTTCAAAATCCGCTCGAAACAGTTATTCAACGGAAATTATACATTGATCTTTATTTATGAAGACGACAATCAACATCTTCAAAAACATAACTATCAAATTTTCACGTACATATTGGCAGTTGACAGGTAACAGTAGTTTCTGTCCCGTCAAGCAATATTGAAAGTGACCATTCATATCCTAAGTAAGATTTGTATTTGTATATACAGGTCAGACGGCACCACCGTTAACAGGCCACGTACCTACACCATGCCTGGAAAGAGGAAAAACGCAGCCGTACGTGTTACGATCCGAACTGGCAACCAGACTCTAGCTTTGATAGAAAAGAACTAAGAAGGTTGCAAGGAGGCAACAACTAGCAGGTGTGAAGGGACTGAGAACCCAAGACCAGATACCCCTTATCCTATATAAGTAACAACATCCAAGCTTCCAATGTAAGAGCGGCAAAAACACAATCCATCAACAGGACAGGGTATGCAATTGTGAGCTGTTAATCTCACAATGGAGGCTTCTTGAGTGGTAACAAAATTGTAGTATAATAATAAATGGTTATGTTCAAAACTAAATTTTGCTCCGCTCATTCCTAATCCATGTATTTCCCCTTTCACAGATTCCGAGAAGCATGTCAAAAATATTCATAAGAGCGAAGGCCTAAAAAATTAAGTTAAATATAATACAGGGTGATACTCCAGAACATTATGCCAATATTACATTGTCTCCTTTTTGGAAGGAGTTGTAAATGAATTGGCCAACTTAGGTGAATATATGAACAGAACATGATAGCATTGGATATCTGTCTTAGCATGTGGTAGCACAGTATCCGTCTTTTTCGTAGGTCGGACAATCCATTATGAAGTGGAATTCGTTCTCAATGTAGTTGATATCGGGTTTCCATTGTTCCCGCGCGCGAGGACCTGTGATCATATGTGTAATCTTCTACGTTCAAGCGATTATAAACCAAGATAGCAGGGAAATTTTGATGAATACTTATCATATTTATGATATGAAATCAGTACAGAAACTATTTCAATGTTAAATATTTGCTAGGAAAAGAGAGAATGGTACCAGACTTCAGTCCCAAATCTACATTAGTGTGAGAGAAATGTTGCGATTTTATAGAACCAATCATCACGATGCCTTTGGGTGATTGGCAGTTCATTTCCCGCCATAGAATGCAGTGATGGCATGTCAGGCATAGTTTCAGAAACTCTGCAGACAATGGTGTGAACATCTTAGTTCTCTGATTCTGAGGGAGACAAAAGTCACTATCATTCAAGACTTTTTTTCGTATCATTTATCACCATAGGATTATTTTAACTTAACCATTGTTTGACGTACCCCAATACGATGACCGCTTCCATGCAATGTTGCATAGTTCCAATGAATAATTTAATGGTCAAAATGTCTGTACTGCTTATATCCGACTGATTGCTATAACGCCGCCTGTTGTTTTACTTGTTTTTGGCCCTGCGTCATCTCCTAAAATAAATGTATTCCTCAACAGTCCTATAACATTTCACTTTGTCTAAAGTATGTCTTATGTTTCACACGTTATGGTTGAAGTAGCATATACTCAGACTGCATTCTACTTGCTTTAGTTTTGTAGAGCCCCCACTTATGTATTTGTAGTTTCTATTGCAACAGTTCAAAACAATGATGAATTCTTGAAATATTTTTCAAAGGTTCGATATATATTTTTCACACTTCTATATCATCTTGTTGTCAGCGGTTTCTTCTAATGTTTAGCAATAGATTAATGTATCATCAAACATCTCAATTGTATACACAAGATAAAAACGATGACATTCGGCACATTTTTTCAGGAACGTAAAAGTAAACAGGACACTTTTGCTCGGTCTAATGTTGTTTTAATGATTACTGACAAAAGAAATATCCAGTTAGAATCGCAGCGTCACAAACACATTTAAAAGCATCCTTTGAGATATTTGGTATCATTTATTTTAATTAACCGGTAACCATTAACCCAAGACCACCGTTAAAATTTTTCATTCAATCACAATTATATACTAGTTATCACAATGTCGTGGTGAGCGCAGCCATTACAGGGTGTGATATATTTGTACTGCAGACTGGAGAGCTATATTAGCCATTGACTTAAAAGCTGTTGTACTGGTGGTTAATTTTTACCAAGGAGGTGCATTCCAGCTCAACCTTTATGAACAGCTCCCTGTCCGCAAGAGATTGTGTACATATTGCTTAATGATTGCAGTGGGGAAAAAAACACACTTCATCAGTCAGTGTACCCACTATGAAAACGAAAGAAACACATTATTTCAAACAGTTGCTACAATTTTGCTTTTACTACCTAAGAGATCACCAAATGGCCATATTTCCACTAAAAGCACAAAATACCACCATCATACAATAGTATTCATGGATCATATAGTTTCATGTATCACACTATCTACTCCTCTTAGTCATTTTTGCAATTAGCCTTCGGGCATGATTTTGCAATTAACATTCTATAAAAGTTGACCCCTGGCCTTGGCGTGTCCTGATTGATAACAAAAAAATCAAGAGAGCCGTAAGATATGAAATGCGGGTTGATTAATCCCTAACAGAATCACTAACCAACGTTAAGAATTTGTATATGATAGAAGTTATTAGAACTATGTTTGTTGTAGGAATTATATTCTTACTAGGTACAGAGGAGCAGCAACTAGCTTCACTGAGTTTTCAATGTCAACAGTCTCAATCGATCTTTGACTATGCTGCTCTGCAGTAAATTGAATAATTTAATTTGTTAAATCAGTATCCATCCTGGAAAATTTTTGGCTATTATCAAATAGCAAAAGTAGAAATAGATTTAGATTTAGATAAGACGCTATTTCCCTTTTGATTTATCTATGATGAATATAATTTTTCGGCTTTGTTAAGCCACTTATTTGTATAACTAATTTGTCTGCACATTCTAATAGTCTGAAGTATCATACAGTCCGAAGTTGGGCCACTAATGCCCCAAAGGGAGGGAGGGGGCGAATATAGGATTACTACTACGGAAGACACAGACACCACACACACGATACGGAACTTCATTTACAAACTTTTTAATGAACCTGTGGCTCACACCCGAGACATGTATCATTGTATGCTGCGGTATTACATTATACCATGTCCCTTCTCAGTGGTTCCTTCTACCATTGGCTAAGTACACCTATCGCAAACACCACGGCTTTGAACACTCTCCGAGGGCGGCAGGTATAACCAGGTCTGTTGTTATAACTGCCGAAGCATCTCCTATGTAACCCCCATCCCCTTTTCTTTCTATAGAATACTTTAAGATGATTAATGACAAAGATCTAACAAACTACAGAACGTTGGTGTCTGTAGTTGGACTTGATCTTACAGTATTTAGATACATAAGTAAAGGATTTGCTAATCTGTAGCCGTGCTCTTGGTGCTGTAAAGAAATTTTTTTCTTGTATTCAACGTCATAATATCACAAGTTCACATTAGCCAACCTAAATACCTTAATTGAAAAACTGAAATACCCTCAGGCCCTCCTCCCCCGGCCACATCTTCCGCCCCCTTCCCCTCCCACCGCGGCCGCAAGCACCACCACGACGACTGTGAAAGAAAATGAGATGTTCATGTCAGTGGACTCACCTACAATAGCTCATTATTAGTAATAAGTTTCTTGATAAGTTAGCAAATGTTTTACAGAAAAATTATGCATGCAATTTTGTGTGAATAGAAAAAGAATTGAGTAACATAAAAATGAAATGAGAAGGGTTGCACTTAAACTTACTTGTATTTGGAATTGCAGTCTCTGACCATGTGGTCGATCGCATTACACCCATAGCATCGTCTGTAAAAGCACAGAATAGGAAACATCAGAGAAAACAAGGAAGATTTTGTGAGCCGTTGTGAAAAGTCTATTCTAATTAAAATTGACAATGACTTTAGTCTAAAAAAATTATTATTGTCATAACCTTGTTAGTTCTGTCAAACACCAACTTACTTCACTTCCTGTTTCTGGTATTTGTGCTCACTGGAAAATTTTGATCATTTAGTTACAATGGCGCTAATAGTTCATATAAAAACAAACATAGTATGGATCAGTTCAGGCGAGGACGACATCATCATCAGAGGCCAACACGGTAAGCATAGTATGGATATGCGATAAATGTCTTAGGTGTACTAAATATGCCTGGGATCTTAGAATATAACATAATATGATACAATTAATACTTACGGATATTCATTATCTTTGAGCCAGTCATTCTACCATGACATTTGGAAAGAGAAAAAAAATATACATTAATTGCGCGGTTACATGATTTACCATATGATGTAATATTGTAATGATAAATCCATACTTACTTTCGGTCGTTCGTTGTGACTTGCACCGCTATTTGTTCCTACTCAGAAATGCATGTGGTGTTTATGTTTCCATAATGCAACAAATTGCATCATTGTGATATTGATGATAACAATTCCTAATAGTAATGTGAAATAACAACTTACTCATCAATGCTCCTTTTCTTGTCTCTTTTGGTTTGGTCACTTTTCGTCTGATCCATTTCTTTCTTTTGCGCATTCTTAAGATTTTCTTGGTCTCCACGTTTTCACTTTGAAACTTCATCTCGCTATCTGAACTGTGACTTATCGGATAAACATTTGTATAATACTTTTTAAGGCCAAAGCAAGTAAATTGTTTGGATGACATTCTATACAGAATGCAAAAATATTGAGATACAAAAATAATGAAAGCAAAAAAAAAAAATATAATAAGATGGGTAGAAAATGGGCTAAGTTTTTAAAAAGACACAATAAACGTCGTACCAAAATGGTTAGTAAGTACTGATCAGTGTGAGACCAACGTGTTTTTTATACCCAAAAGAGGTGATATCGACCAACATCGTTGAATGTTCGTTGGTGTTATTCTTATGTCAGCTTGCGAATAGCTAGAAAAACTTCTTGAAGCGTGTTTTGGTGTTGTTTCCTTTATTATACACAGCAAAGGGGAAGTCATAGTCACCCACCCTCTCATACGACACGTTCATTGCCGAAGACTTTTTTCTGTTAATTGCCCGTTCTAATATAGAGTATTCATTTGATTCTGTTCTTAACTCTAACTAGACCAGGCTTTTTTGGGATTCCTGGGACCAGGGGGGGGGGGGCTCTTTTGACCCCCCTTCGTAATTTCAAAACGGCTTGTGTTAAGATCACCAAATTTAGAGGGTATGATGTACTAGTGAGGTTTTATATCTTTTGTAATTTTGGTATCGTTATGACGTAATATGACGCAACTTTGACGTCATAATGTCATATTTCGGGCTAAAATCGTCAAAATATGAAATTTCCGCTATACTTAAATGTATTGAACAAAATGATGACTATGAAGCTTATCTTATTGGTGTCTAAGTCTGTCAAGTCTTTTGTTGCCAATAACGACGACACTGACGTCTATATGACGTCAGAAAATGACATAATTTGTCCGCCATCTTGGATCGACAAGCTTGAATTTTCTAAAATACGACTTTTTCCACATATAACCCCAAAACCCGATAGAAATGGATTAAAATGATCAAGTGATTGTTTTTTGTAAGGAAATAAAAGATTTTGACGGTATTTGAGTGAAAATTACATGTATTTATCGTTAAAAATGACATTGTCTGCCATCTTGGATTTTGACCCATGACGTCATCAAATTAGCATAAATTAGGAATATTTGATTAGAAATGTAACTTAAAATTACACAGGATGTTAATGATATAAATAAAAATGTTTGATCTAGCAATAAAACCATGAAATCCCATAATTCAAACTGAAATTAGTAAATTTGGGGAAATATGCCTGTCAGAAACCCGTTGCCATGGCAACACGAAAAATCACAAACTAAATTTCTTTTTGCAGAATTGTTGCCAACAATATTTTAGGAAAAGTCACCCAGTTTCGTAGTCCTAGCACACGTCGTTCGCCAGTTATACGACGTCAAAGTTGGCGCAGGCACTTTTAGCCCCCCCTGGTCTAGATAGGGTTAAAACATGTGAATGTGAAGACGAACTTACAGAATTTTTCTATTAAATCATAGTTAGCTTTAAGATATTTGAAAAAGTCTTCCTTTGTTAGTTATGCATATTTCTATTTTGCAAATGTAGTATTAACAAATGTATTGCGTATATCTTTTTGCAATGAACATTCCAGAAACTATAAACCTATAGTTCTTATCACAAAACATAAATTATATCTAACATAAACCCGCGACCCCCGGCGCTACAAATGAAATCAATACGATGGTGCTATGTTACAAAAAAAAACGTATTCCCGCGCTACAACAAGAACCTTGTCTGAACCGACAGCTTTTATCCGTAGGATTCCCTCTCAGTCGGATACAAATAAATTGTCGGCCTCCATGGATTTATAAGCATTTCTTAGTGGCCCACCTTGTTGCAATAACCAAATAGTTAATTTTGCCCGGGTACTCCACAGGGCCTTCCTTTTCTTTACTCCAGCTTTGTTCAGGTTCAGGATCTTTACTCCCTTTGCCCTCTCTACTCTCTTCATTGATAATGTCTTCCTGATCGTCCACCTGTAACGATGACGCCGTACTGTGTTACAAATCACAAATTTCTTTGGTGCTTATAAAATTATCGTTGCAGAAAGCTATATACAAATACAATCTTTATTGACAAGACAAAAGTACAGTGACTTTCGGAAGGTCTACATGTATAACAACTACTTACAGTACAACTTAACACATATATATGGATATCTATAGGTATGAATACATTAACAAAATTGGTCTAGCATATATACATCGGAATTAGTTTGGCTTGCAATTTTGAAAAATCTTGGTGGCCTGCATTAGCACTATGTTTAGAGTAGTTATTTACCTGTTTTCCTCCTCTTCAGGCAGGAGATGCGGTCGGCTATTTCTGCCATCAACTTTACTTTTACCTGAGACCTTTTGAACAATCTTTGGTCTTGGGATGTCATACTTTCTAGATGCCTCCGTTTGCCTGATGCCATTTTCGGTTATATCGTTGAGAACTTCTGTTATTAAGTCGGGGGCCATGACTTTCAAGCTTGGTCCACCACCTGCAAAGATACACCATATGGTCTAACAAGTAAGAAATTTCTTTAGCTGATTTTAAAAATTAGCGTTGCTGAAAGTCATATATACATCGCATTTTTTGGGCTTGCGATTTGGGAAGATCTTCGCAGTCTTTTACTCACTACGGGAAGCACTATCAGTGAAGGTTGATTGCAGTGCAAATGTGTTTAGTTTGACTAGGTAACCTTCATGTATTGGTTTTCATCGTATACAAAAGAAATGCAGCCTACGATATCTTAGCTCAATAATGCTGATTCTCCACTCTTTACTTCTTGATACTTTAAAAATTAATAGACGTTTCGAAAGGCGTCCACCTATCTTCATCAGTGAAATGAAAATGAAGTTGTACACTTTTTTGGAACAAGGAATAATTCTTATGTTCTAAATAAACAAAACAGGTATCGGCTAAGTTGTTCTAAAATAAACACAGGTAACTATTGAGGTGTTCTAAATAATGTTCTAAATAAACAAAAGGTAACTGACGAGGTTCTATAAAACATTCAAGCAAAGTAGAAATAAACTAACAAGTAATAAGATATTAAAAATGTAATTATGTATGTATATAAAACCATCAATTACTTCAATACATTATTCCAAGCACAGGAAAGCACAGTTCTTAACTGACCCTTACGGTTTAGCTAAGGACGATGAACGCGTTCGTAAATGGCAAAATAGAAACTTTTATATATAGTTCATAAATGGTATATAATGTCTTGTTAGCTATACGAATTTTCCCGTTTGGCATCGCCATCACGAGAAGGACATGACCACTTCAACCTTTTCCTTTTTAGGAATAATTATTTGTGTCTGCTTCCAACATTTTTTCTTGAGGTACCCATGAAGGATCTCGTTATGACAGTCACTTTGCCAATCACATATTTCATAATTATAAGCATAGCTATAGAGTCAAAACAGATTTCTTCCTATTGGAAGGTATTGCAAGGGGATGCTGTTTGGAAAGCAACGTAACCAATATCTGACTTAGTACAGAGAAGCTGACACTGAACTTGGTGATAAGAATGATCTACTTTTAGCATAATATTTTTCTATCAAATGTACTTTAAAAAATCTGACTGCTTAGCTAGCTATTTGCAGATAGTACATAATACTTGTAGGGATTCCAAAGGGGCACAGGCCACAGCAATAACATTCCACTATTGTATTAAGTAGTGCTGCAAGGATGGCACGACTAATACGGCACCACTCCTCAGAGCTTGTGCGCAACTATGCCTTTGTTGCTTCGTGGATTTACTTTCACAAAATTTTGAATTGCGCTAGATTCATTATACTGTCTTCATTGAATGGCTGGTGCATACGGTTTATAGTAGTAGCACATTACAGTCTTTACAGATGAATCATTTCTCACACTGAAAGAACCGGTGTCAGGCTGTAAATTTTTTTACAACATTGTGAACATTGATTGCAGTTATTCCTCAGTCTAGTATTCAAACCACTTGCTGAACGCGACCCGGTATTCAGCTGATGGTCTTCAGTCGCCCGGTCTTCAGTTGCCTTTGAGATGGCCCGGACGTCTTGTACACTCATTGGCTCCAAACTTCTTTGCAAAAAAAAAAGCGCTCTCCCGTTATCTTCCCACGCCAATGTATGGGGGAAGAGGTAACACTAGCCTCACAGTTCATAGCATCTTCCTCATGGACTGCACAGATGTCATTTATGTAGGGCTGTTGGTACGCACAGTTGGTGACGAGTGGTAGGTACGACAGATTGCTGGCAAATCCACATTGCTTCGCTCAGCCAATCAATGCCCATCTGATAAATTCAACGTTGCTCTCTGTCACTTCGTGCTCTTGGATCGAATGACATTCTTGCGCTTGACCCTATTATATTGTCTGCATCTTCTGTCTTGAGGTTTCCTGTGATGTAAAACATCAACAACCTTGTCCCCCCAACTACCTGGAGGTCAAGGGACTAGGTAGGTAGGTAGGTAAAACATCAATAGTTATTTGTAAATGTAATAACATGCCATTAAAAATCAAACAAAGTCTTCTTTGTTACACAAACTTCCTTTAATTCTTCCGTAAACGTTTCGACGACCATCTGTCGCCTTCATCAGTACAAACTATTTACGCATGCCAATATCAATTTTTACACCACCGCTTCCATCCAGGCACCACTTACTACTTCCACATCAATAAAAGATGATGCTTATCGTCTAAAATGTCTGATGTATTTTTATGCAAACCGATTGGTACTGATATAATGAAATTATCACTTCCTTCGCTCTTGTCAACCGAAGCGTCCGGTATTTTTTTTTTTTAAACCAATCGTGTGGTATAAGTATTTACGACAATCTTTTTGACATTACCTCACACTTGGATGGGTTAAAATCCATTAGCCACTTTTGTTCCCAGGGCAGGACGTTATCTATGTCTTTCTTTAGCTTCTTCTTTTTTTTTAACTTGGCGTTCTGTTTTTTTTTTTAACTTGACTATTACCTTCTCTAAAGTCTCTCTTTCCTCTGGCAATGGTGCTCAATCTTCTTCTTTACTATTGCAATAGAAATGACAGCGCCCGGCTCAGCAACTTCCCGAGCGAGACCATCTCTCTTTGCGGAGATTGATTGAAAAGTTTATCCACTTCACTTCATTGTACCTAGTACATAGCAGCCAATTGTACAATTGTAATGGCTGAATTGCATACTTTCGGTTACAAATAAAATTACACGCTAAATCAAACAAGCTTAATTTTACTCAGGGTCTTTCATTATATTCACATAAGCACTAACTCTAAAACACATTTAAAAGGAATTTAGAACAGAAGAAAATGTTCAGTTCCGTTAATAGTTTTTTAAGGTTGGTAGATCAATCGAACTAAGTCTTCGTCTTTTCGCAACCTTCTTTTTATTCTTCTGTAGACGTTTCGGTGACTGTCTGTCTCCTTCATCAGTGCAAAATGGAAAATACTCAGTATCTTTCATTTTGTACTGATGAAGGTGACAGGAATTTGTAGGTGCTCAGCACACTTCAGCCATTCCTTCAACTCGGCTATGACGGTGTCCTTGGCCCGGCATTCCTTGCAGCCATAGCTTAGTCGGGTTGAGCTGACCGGTCTGATTGATCAAGCCGGTCTGATTGATCTAGCCGGTCTGGCATATCTAGCTGACCTGGCTGGCCTGGGGCTGATTAAGCTGACATATCTGGTTGAGCTGGTCGGTCTGGGGCTGATTGAGCTGGCATATCTGGTTGAGCTTGCCGGTCTGGGGCTGATTGAGTTGACATATCTGGTTGAGCTGGTCGGTCTGGGGCTGATTGAGCTGACATATCTGGTTGAGCTGGCCGGTCTGGGGCTGATTGAGCTGGCATATCTGGTTGAGCTGGCCGGTCTGGGGCTGATTGAGCTGGCATATCTGGTTGAGCTGGCCGGTCTGGGGCTGATTGAGCTGATAAACCCACTAGCACAAGAAGACGACAAACTTCTCGTCAATGGATGCATTGTTGGGAATCCAGCTGTCTTCATAACCTGCAGAACGATAATATGTAGGATTTAGTAATAACATAAGAACAAAGAAGTCTGAAGTTGTGCTTTAAAATCAAAGTGTAAACTTACGTACTAAGGTGAGGGCAAGATGACCCATGGGCCTCTAGCCCTCTTGGTGACATTCGATGGCCTGCCGCATACTTGCACATCGCCAGTGCCGGACCGTGGTAGTGGTGGAAATGTATGGTTAAAAAAATATATATTCAGTTCAAATGACAACATAAAACTAGCCATAAATCTACATCTAATGTTGATTTTCTTTTGTCTCATCAATTTTATTCGAAAATGTGACAAATACTTTACACAGACTCACAAGTAGCGTATGTCTCATCAATTAATGCCGAGGCATACTTGAGACGAATGTGTTTTTTATTTACTATGAAACAATTATATAACAACAAGACTACAATGCTAACATTTAGGGTCACAAAATGTATTATAACAGTGTATTATAACTTAAGTGTCTCCAAATGAAGCAATAAATGAAATACATATTTCTAGAAGAACGGGCAACTTGGAAGAAAAATATAACACAGATTAATCAATTACAGCTAAAACCAATACAGAGTGAATTGTATTTCCTAGCAACTCCTGTGCAGTTGACAAAGCCGCTTTCTTCGCCGCTGTAGTATAAGAACATGCATTTATTATTGTTAACCATCGAAAAATCTTCATTTATATGTATAACACCTTTTAAAACTTAAATGATAAATCTCAGATTTGAAACAGCCTCAAATTACAAGAAGAACGATTTGGTGTGTCAATGCACTATGGCGAGCTACAAGACAACAAGCTAGTTACAGGATGATGATGTGTGCTTTAATCAAAGCCAGAAATTATTACTTTTGTGTTTGGATTTACATGCTATTGAATGTTTTGAGAGTAATGAATTTTGAAATGGTAAGATACATCGTTGTGTGTTTTTTGTTGTTGCATTTTCACAGGACAAAAATCATTTTGAAACAGACTGCACTCTGCGAATGGTAAATAATGTTGCACTGATCGTAGTTTGAGTATTGGGCGCACGCAAATAGTAAGAGGACGTCCAACCAAAAAATAAAACAACAAAAATGCACTTCTTCCATATCCAGCGGTTTACTCGAAGTACAAAATTGAGAAAAACAAACAATACGGTTTACTTCTATACTATACCTGTATAAAGTGATATACACATTTACTATCCATTTTATAGTGTAAAAGATACAGTAACTTCATTGGGGGCAACAAGGCGGAGGATTTCTTGCAGTAGAGAATCTTCTTTGAGCCAATTTCTCGAAGTTCTGGGTAACCCAAAACTTGAATTTGCTCCCTTCTCGGCACCGTTATCGTCTCGAAATGTATAGACGTCAATTGTAGCAATTCTGTTGTACTGGTTTCAAAAATCAGAGGATTATCAAACTCCTTGTCAAACTCCTCAGAGCTAAGATAGTGTAAGTCCTGTCTTGTAGATGTCGAAAGGACTCAGTAACGACGAGAGACTCTCATCTAGAAGAAGACTTCAATACAATGTAAACACGTGTGAACAGGTCTCTACCTACGTCATGTGGAATCTACCAATTGCCCTGTTGGCAACTGCGGTCCGACGACAGCATGCGATAGTTTCGCAGCCATTGTCGATCGGTCGTAATGCTAAAATTTTCGGCACGCAGTATTGGGCCGATTTCGTATTTTCCTCTGTGATAAGTAACTAAATAAAGAAGCCTGGTATCATTTGAATAAAACTTATGTTCCATCCTGAAAAACATGAATGGTCTGAGTATTATGGTCGACTTTTACCAGGATAATATTTGGGGACAGAAGGTGTGGGGAGGGGGTAATACAAGAAAACAAGTTCGCGAGTAGATGACTTTGCGAAGAGAAGGTCTCAGCGAAATACGCGAACTTAAAAACCTTGCGAACTTAAATGAACTTACAGTAGTATAGACTAGTATCAACGCTGTGATGTGTTAACGCAAGGTTACCAGTTTATGTTCAATTTTTTAACAACGCATTTTTACGGAAAATGCGCTGGAAGAGGTTAAAAGCTCTCCCTTTTGGAAGATATCTTGGTCTGCCCCAATTTCTGTATGGCATCATATTTCTTCTGTTGGATTTATCGCCGTACGAGCTTCTTTAATAAAAAGTCTGCCAAGAATATTCTTACAGGGTGACCGGTTTACGGTCAGTTGGGTGTTTCTCCCTGGGGTATATTTCTAAAGGCCATTTAATTGATCATTTCCCATAAAAAGTTCCCCAAGTAGGTCACAGCATATGTACAAACCTGGAGGAGACACTGTTTTGCACAGCTCGTTTGAGCACCCTTTCATAGTCATCATCAACTAGGGTATCATCATTGATGAGTTTGGCGAAATCTGGCGACCTACTGTCATAGTAGTTTCGATGTTCCAATATCTCTAGTGTGACCAGCAGCCTCAGGAGCACATGACAGTTCTCTTGTCCGTAGAGGGTACGAGATATTGCCCTGTACAGACAGTTACCATCGGCAGCTACCGCGAGAGGTTTGTGGCTTTGGAAGACTGCGGGGTCGAGGAGCTGGAGGATGTTCTCTGACGTGTAGTCAAGAGGGCCAGTAGGTGGACTTGGCAGGCGTGGTGGTAATCTTACTCCGTACGTTTGCAGTAGAAGGCGCTCAGATTGAGCAGCATTACGCATAGCTGACACGCCAGAATTGATGGCAGTCCCCAACCTGAAACACCCATGGTTAGTTCCATTTAGCATTACAAACCCCCAAAAGTTGTTTTAAAAAAACAGCCATAATGCCATAAAGACTTTATTACACGAATGACATCCTCTTTCGTTTAAAAGATAAATCCCCCTCCCCAAAAAAACTATAATGATAGTCAATTCCAAGCTACCGAGAGGGTTAATATAATAGTTGTTGCTTGCTTACTTGCTTGCTTGTAAATTATAACAGGTTTGAAGTAATTTAAGTAAAGGAATATTTTAGCCAAAATAGTTCTAATTGTTTAAACAATTGAAAAGGAAATGTTGATGTTTGAACTTATTTATATATGTTGGAAATGTTGTGAAAGTAACAGTACAAATATCTATTTTCTTTACATTTATGGCATTTGTTTTATGGAATTTGAGTTTTAACGTTTTGCAGTATGGGTGCAACTTTTATCTAAGAAAAAAAACATTAATTCAGATGTGTAATAATCATCATCACCTATTCATATATTGTTGACAATGAACGCGAATCATTTGAGTAGTTCTGTCGTGTAACAAGTTGAAGTCTGTGATCATTACCTGCTTAGTGCTGCTCGTGCTTTGTACTTGACCGGACCGGGGTGATGAGTGAAGGAAGAATTCGGACAGGTGAAATATTACTGCCAGTCCATATTTGCCTCATCTGTCTGTCTAACCCAAGACAGCTACTGCAATAAAATCATGATAGTATCTGTCATATTTATGGTCTTTCTGTGTTTGAAAATGCTTCGCTATTCACTGCAGCTACTTGTGGCAAGGGATGTGCATTACTGAGCACAGCTGTTTTATGATATGATTGATGCTGTTTTCCATACATAAATATACAGTGTATGAATAGAGAGCGATTTATGTATCCTATGGTTAAACATCAGTAAAAAAACAACAATATCTAAGACACGTCCATTCAATATAGCTGTGTGGGTGTTGTTGCCATTTAACCATTAAAAGGTGCTTTAAAATTCGGGGTAGTTACAGGAAACGGGCTTAAAATCTTAAAAAAACATGCCACGTCGACAACACTATCATTTTTGGTCATTAACATGATTATTGGTCATGCTAGATTTTCAAAACTATTCATTGTTTTAAGCTGAGGGTTAGCTCTATATAATAAAAAGAATCAAAGGACTGTACCAGGTTTTTAATTGAATTCATAGCACAAAAAATACCGCTAATAAAAAAATCAGGAACTCGACGCAACATCACAAAGTCTGACTCTCATCCCCAACAGCATCCTGTGTCTAATGCACAAAACTGAGTACACACTGAGTATCAAACGGTGCACAGTTAAACTTGAAGCTGTTCCTGTTGTACAAAGTCAGTCCCTGTGCATCTGTTGGTCTTTGTTGGTCTGCTGGCTTATTTATGTACGTAACTGACAGCTGTGTGTCCTTGTTCTTCCAAGCACATGTGTATGTTCGAACGACGAGTTAAAGTGCGCTTTGTTGTCATTTATCCATACGATACGTATACGTATGCGATCGGGTGAGTTTCGGAATTTGAAGCTACATACCGTGGTCTTACCGGCATCTTCGTGATCCTCGGTGATCTGTTCAAACTCCGTAATGTTCTTCGCCGGAGTGTTCCACGGCTTGGTACTGCCGGACCGGGTCCTGTATCTCTTCTCCGTCGCCGGTCAGGTGTCCCAAGCTCCGTTGCATTTTTTAGTTGTCCCTGGCGATAAACACGTTAGATATCTTCAAATATGAAACTCTATGATCTTCTCTGGTACGGAAATCTACGCAAATTGTATATATCACTCACAACACAGGTAACCGCTCTAAATTTGATCTACTGATGGAGCGCACGCAACGCACGTCTAGTCACGGCCGCCATCTTGCTTAGTTTGCTGTATTATATACAAAGAAACCCTGGGATGAGACGGTGGGAGAAAATTATGAAAATTGTGCAGAGCAATTAACTGAAAAGTTCAACATCCAATCATAAGGTCACGTGATATCGTACGGACCGAACCATTCCAGGTGCGGGTGTGCCTCATACAATTACAGAGGATCACACTTTTCTTATGTGATGCAGTAGACTAAGTTTTCCTTCGTCTTCTGCCCAAGGCTGTTGATCTGCACATCAACCAGTCTGTAGAATTTTTCTTACTGCTGTTTCTCCGGATTCTCTGCCATCGCTTGATCAACCCACTTTATGCTGTTAATTTCGTCAAATTTGGAACAAACTTGGGAGAGGAAACTGGACTCTTATGTATGGAGTCACATACTTATTATACCGTTTGCCAATGAAGCTTATTTACATATTGGTGACATGTGCATTCCATTATGAGTTAGTGACTCAAATGGTTCAGTCTATTTGTCAAAACAATTTCATCTAATATTAATTTTTGGTAAAAGCAAAGATTGTCCTGGTAGAATTCTGGATTCTCCTCTTTTACCCAACGTTCGAAAATGTGAAGCTATAGTATGGGATAAGGTGCTATTGTACAGCATAGAGAAGTATTCTTAACCCACCGAACTTCCCATTCGTTTTACTGTTGCTGCTTTGAGTGCCTTGATGTCGGTGTTGAAATGACCCATTCCCATGGCAAGATTTTCACGACTGTCCTTGGCTGGGAAGCAGCAGGCGATGGTATGGTTAGAGTTCGGTGACTGTTAGTTCAGCACATGGACCCCCAGCTTGAAGAGATCCCCTCCATGGTCTCCTGCCACTTTCAACCACACTTCACCTTCAGGGATCCCTCCACCATGCCTTGTCAGTTTACTAATAGAGGGGTACAAATTGGTAGATGTACAAGGGAATCCCTTTTTATTCATTTTCTTTCACTCAGATGATTTATGCAGAAATTAACTGGAATTTTGAAGCCTAGCCTTCAAGTCTGCATAATTTGGTAAAACTGATTATTATGGCTTCATAATGAAAACAGAAGGATGTTTAGATGTGATTGTAATTACCAAATGTTGTATTTTACAATAACAATGATTCTTACTGGCTATCTTCACTCCTTGTCAGGTGATCCATCACTGCAGCGCCAAGCAGAATGGTGGCACACGGAAGGGCCTCGACGCCGGTGATCTCATCCTTTCTGACTGTGAAGGGGAGAAGCTCACACTTCACCTAGATGTTGGACATTAGGGCACGTGTAATATCGCGGGACGTTTTCTGTGACTTCATGGTCACACCAAAGCCTCTAAGCCACTTGTACACGGAATTTAAAATAGATGAAAATATGTAATACAGGGCTCGAAATACTTTTCTACATACCTGCACTGGTGCAGGTAACATTGAAAATTACTTGCACCAGACAAATTTTACCTGCACCACTCTTACCTGCACCACACTTGTGCGGCATTCCGATGTCCCGGTTGACTTGCGCGTAAGGGCCGATTTTCTTTCTACTTTAGCCTCCAGGGCATTCTTGACACTAGTGTCACCTGCCGTCAAAACTGTGGCATAAACATTGCCGTGTTGTTGCATATAGATTTGTTCCAAGGATGTTATTCCTAGCCCATGGATATGGAAGGGTATACCCGGGTCGGATTACTTCTTCATGTTGGTCCATTTTATAAGGTATTGTGTGACGCAATGGCTACGTTCCTGCAGATAAGTTGTCAGATCACGAACAGTCAGCAGGTACCTAATGCCACCCTGGACGGTCACCCTAAATTGTAGATCCTTGCCCTTTTATTCTCCACGTTTATGTTGATTCCTCACTGTGTCTCTGACCAAATAATTGTCCCCTTCGGAATGTCAAAGACTAGTCGTGACGAACCGCTTGCAGAGATGTATACGCCCAAGGACTCCAAAGGAGTTAAGATTATTTTGTCTATATTGTCTATTATTTTGTTCCCAATTGAGAAGGAGACATCCTTTTCGTATTCACTACATATGCTGAGAATTTTATATTTCTTTGGCTTCGGGGTCAACTGGATGCTTCGGAGGTTGCGGTTAAGTGAATTGACAATCGGCTGAATGGGTCATGATCTACAGACAGTAAGTACAAGGTCATCAGAAAATGCGATCGTTGCTACTAGTAGTGAAGTCATAGGCAGGCATGTTTCATTTTTGGTACTCTCTCGTTATATTTGCCATCTCCAATGGGAAAATTATTGTGCTTTTTTTTAATGAACTACCCGACGTCATAACGACGGCAGTTCACTTGCCGTGGCCTTATTGTGTTTTAAGGGCCGTGCGGCTGATGGATACACGTATGATAAGACAGTAAGTCACATTGTCCACCGTCTTGTAGATTCCCAGGAGTGGAGAAGGGTGTAGAGTTGTTGTTTTTTTCTAATCTTTGGAGTGCTTTCCGAAGATTTCATTTTTATTTCTTAGCCATCTGTGTATTTCAGGCACTCTGCCAGTCAATGAAAGAACAGCAATTGTGGGCGATCGTCGACGGGGGAAACTGTTCATGCGCTTTTAATCCCCTGCTTCCCTGTAGGCGTATCAGTCTACCTGTCTGTTTTGTACGTTTCGTATGTCTTTTTTATTTGGATGCGTCAAGTTGGCAGGAGTGGGTTGGTGGGAGCTCGGCGGATAAGTAACCTGTTGTGGGTAGCTTGACACATCCCTTTTTTTTCCTTCTTCTCTTGATGTGTTGATCGTACATGAAAAATTAAAACAGTGAAACGAAACCTCTCGTCAAGTTTTCTTTCTTTTTAGATTTTGTTATAACCCGATTAAAAACGGGAAAGAACAGCAGTTAGAGGTATATAGCAGCAAGATGAATCAATCTTCCTGCCTTCCTCCCTGCATCTTTACGCCTCTTCTGTGCATGCATTCTCAACGCAATTATCAAGTTCTTGAAATCACAATTGTATGTTATAGCAGGTATTAGGCATTTGTCATTCTCACAAGACATATTCTACAAAAAAACTGGTAGGACTAGAAATTCAATCGGTAATCAAACATGTAAAACCAATGGCAACATTTGCAGTGGCAGAAGTTTTGCAGGGAGAGGATGCGAGCCATCTTCCAAACCATATTTATAAAATATACCGCAAGCAGAAAAAAAGGTCCTGCTCTATGGCTGGCGTTGCAGGGTAAGCAGAAGTTTTACAGTGAGAGGATGCGAGCCATCTCCCAAACCAAATTTATTTACCGCAAGCAAGAAAAAAATGCTCCATGGCTGGCGATGCAGGGAGGGCAAATGTTTTACAAAGTAGGGAAGATGCTCATTAACCCTTCCTCTTTCTTGACTTTCTGCCTGCCTGCTTTAGCTCTGGTAGCCGGCTACAGTGTGGGCAGTACCAGGTCTTTTTCAGAGAAACCTCACCTAGTCCCAAGCAAGCCCGATGGAACCTACCAAATTACTCTTACGTACTCCGGGATGACACAAGGAGAGAGCTACGCGGTTTGGGGCATGTGATGTCTTTATTCTGCTCTGTGCGTAGACTGGTAGAGGCTTATAGGTTGTGCAAAGACATCAACGGCCTAAGACCAAGGTCTTGCCGATTACAACAAACAATGTAGGGTCTAAGACCAGGATCTTGGCTATAACAACAAACAATGCAGTGAATGTACATATACATGTAATGGTAAAGTTTAACATTCTTTGAAAGGAAAAATCAATGCGACGAGGGTGGGATGGTGGGCAAGCGAAAGGCGAGCCCGGCCGACCCAGTCAGCGGATGTCGCTCAGTGAGGTCAAAGGTCGCTTCCTTCAGAGAAATTCCACACGATTGCCCTACTAGCAATCCTAACATTATTGGCAATCAGAATTGCTACATGTGACATCATCTTGACTCATCTGTTCCCGGCAAAAAAAGATTGCATTTGAGTCGGGGACCTTCACTGGCACATCACATTTCCTTGTGTACCAGCGGCCGAGAATCTCTGGTAGAATGCAAATCCTCCAGAATGCTTGCAGTTTGAACAGAACCATCTTTGAGTGTTCTGGGTCAGGTTTGATTCTATTACAGACTAAGTGGGCCATTCTGGTCCCATGCAGATACATGTACTACAAAATCACAATACCTATTTCCTCTCTGTTAGAACAAACAATTGCTGCTGAACATGATGGTAGTAGTTGTGGGATCTCTTTAAGTTAAATACCCCATTTACCTTTTCCAGACATGAACTCTTGTTATGGACATACTTGTCAAAGCTACCGTCAGGTACAGAAATCGGACATTTCCTCTCCCCACATCCCATCCCACAGCAATCACATGATACAAGAAAGTCGGGGGTAGCATGGAGGTAAGGGTGTTCTTTACATATGAAGAGACCGCACTTCTTGACCTGGAAGTTGACATGGTTGGGCTTCATGTAGTCTCTACCAGACTCCGGATCGCTGGAAAAATCGTAGAAATGGAACAAATCAGAGGAGTAAGCCGGCCAGAGGAATATAACCGGCCAGGGAACAGCACGCGATCGTCTGGGATCGCGAGCTGTTCCCTGGCCGGTTATATTCCTCTCTATTTGTTCCATTTCTACGATTTTCCAGCGATCCGGAGTCTGGTAGAGACTAGGCTTCATGCATGTCTCATACACTTTGATGGCAGCCTCTTCCATCTTACTACCATACCTTATACCTTGTGGCCCTTGTGTCTACCTTATACAGGTGTGGAAAGCATATAGACTATTGACTGAGGAGGCTGTGCTAGGTTGCTGTGATACACTGCCCCCACTAACAGATGCTCCTATACGCCCTGCTCTGTGGCGGAAAAAGCAAGGACCTTTAGCTTGTGTCCTTGTGTCTTTTTCAACAGTTTTGATATGACATGTCAACCTTAACATCTAAACATTTGTGCAGGAGTTCATGGTATTGGAGGTCGAGATTGTTTGGATCAAACAAATCCGACACAACAGGGATGTCTTGACTTGGCATGACAAACTCACAATGCATATGGAGGAATCAAACTTAGTGCCACTACTTTAACTTTGCACTTACTGAGCTTACTGTACACATATTTACATCTCTTGAGCAGTTGGGGTGTTTTTCTGTGGTACTGTAGTCTTGTCCTGAGTTGTCAGATTACTCTCGTGTGTACTTTTCTCATGTGTTGTGTTGACAGTCTCATGTGATGTGGGATTGAAGGAATCAATCTTCTTGTCGAGCTGTTCTTTCAGTTTCTTTGCTGATGTAAAGTCAGTGTCTCTCACTCTTGCAGATTGGACTTCCTTAACCCTATTCAGACCGGGCTTTTTTGGTCATCGGGGGGGGGGGGCTTTTGAGGCCCTCCACTTCTAAGTCCTCTAACTCTTGAACGACGTGCCGTAAGGCCACCAAATTTTTAGGACATAATATCGACACAATATCTGGTGAGTATTTGACGTTTGACATTACGTTGACGTAAAATGACGTAATTATGACGTCATCAATTTGATTATATTGGCCGGACCCATGAAAAAAGGGTATTCTCAGAAAACTTCAAGTTATACTACAAAAATGTAACAACAAGTGCAGATAACAGAATAATAATGTTTATTACGACCTGTGTTGCCAATAGCAACATCGATGACGTCATATAATGACGTCATGCACATCTAAGATACGAGTTAGGCTCCGCCATATTATAGCCGCCACCTTGAATTTTTAAAACTACTTTTTTTTTGCAACAAATAATCACAAAGGACGATGGAAATAGACTAAATTCATTCATTTAGATGGTTTTTGATGAAAAAATACCAGGTAGTTACAAATTTTAAGGGATAATTAGCTTGTTATTCTTGATCTGGCCATACGGTCCGCCATCTTGGATTTTGGGCTGATGACGTCATAAAATTAGCATAATTTATGCATATATAATTATGAAAGATATGCTAAATAATAGAAGATTTTATTCATGTAACAAAATAGCAGTAATATAGCAAATAAATGTGAAAAATACATTGTTAGAACCAAAAATAGTGATTTTTGGCAAAACTGCCTGTCAGCAAACAGTTGACATGGCAACACGAAAAAATGGAAAATTTGTCAAACTTCGTAAAATTTTTGCCAACGATATTTTAGGAAAACTCACCAAATTTGGTGGCTTTAGCGTAAGGCGTTCTGGCGTTATAGGACATCGAAGTTGGCTCAGGCCTCAAAAGCAACCCCCCCCCCTCCCCGGTCTGAATAGGGTTAACATACGTGGGCAGAATCCAGGTACACTTCACCTGTGTGCAAGCCAGCACTGGACCAGGTACATTCTTGGTATGGGTGGACGGCAACATCTTGATAGCTGGTAAAATTACTCAGTACCTAAAGCACAGGGGTACAGGAATTTTCATTAGAATGACAGACTAAACATCACTATACACAATATAAATGCTAAAAATAGTTCACATACACATGGGACCCAGAAGGCACATTGAGCTTTACTTTAAATGCCCTACAAAGTATCATTGCTAGGGGGCCCAAACTCACAGCACTTACTCTCTGCCCTAAGGGCTATCTACCACTCATCACGACCACAGCATGTCCAGGACACGAGATATCAAAAATTGAGATTCTACTGAAGTACCTTAGCAAGCCGCTAGCGGGCCCATTATCAAACTTGACCTTCAATTTTCCGACCCCTACTCGCCTACCAAATATTGTCGGGATCCATCGAAGGTTTCTCGAGTTATGCTGTTAACAGACACACAGACTCACAAGCCCAAAACATAACCTTAGCCATTCTAGCAAAGGTAATAACTGATGACAAAAATTATCGGTAGCTCCTTCCGCTTGAGAAAATGCCATAAATAAATAGCTTGAATGATATAAATTGCCCAAATTTACATTCCAGAGGAATTAGCTCTCGATGAGTACAGTTTGCAACCTAGGGATGTTTCTAGTGGACTCATCTTCTTCCAGAACACTAATTTCCAAATAGCAATATGGATCGTTGTAACCTGACCCTGTCAAATTCCTGTTTAGGAAGATGATCTTCCGGAATCAATAGAGTGGGTTGGTGGGCTGGAGTAGAGGGCTAGGCTAGTGCCACACTCAATACCCAGGCAGTACTTGTCATGTTATCAGCCTATACTTACCCGAAATATTTTCAACATATCTTCTCTGGAGATGTAGCCATTGCCATCCAGGTCGTACATACTGAAGGCCCACTTTATCTTCTGTTCAAGCGTCCCTCTTGAGGTCACGCTCAGCGCACAGTTGAACTCCCTGTAATCTAGCGTACCATCTCCATTAAAGTCATATGTACGGAAGACGTGCTCCGCAAACTTAGAGGCATCTCTATCTATCAATATCTATCTATATCGATACTGACCAAAACCCACTACGGGGTATCCCGGCCAGGGAGGTGCACGGTAGAGTGGCCGGTGGTGGTGCATAAGAAAAATAGGTGCAATCAATAAACGGGAACAAAAAGTGAAAAACATTGTGCACACACTATATAAATCAAACTATATCTATAGGTTGGGGAGGCCCATCTCTATAGGGGAAGAATTTTCCATGGATTTTCTTGAACTCATCGACAGTGAGGGTACCATCAGGTCAGTCCTTCAGAAACCCCTTGTACCACTCCTGCAGCTCACTCACTCACTCACTCACGGCCCGTAACCTCAGTGGTCGTAGGGGCTTCCCGACATCCAGTAGTAGTGATTCGTGCCCATCTTGCTCTGTCCTCTGCCCATCTGATGAGCTGTTCAGTGCTTAGGCCAGTCCATGTCTTAATATTGTCCAGCCACGTTTTCCTTGGCCTACCTCGTTTCCTCCCTCATGCTACTGTGCCTTGTAGTATAATTTTAGAGAGGGAGTTGTGTCGGCATATGTGGCCAAACTAGTTCAGCTTCCTGCGCTTGACCGTCGACAGGAGTGGTTCTTGCTTGCCACATGCTGCCTCTGCTTGATGGCGTACAGACCTGTTTGTCTGGCGTTGCAGGTAGGAAATGCCGAGGATCCTGCAGCTCGTGCTCGTTAAACTCTGTCTGGTCTTTCAAATCTCGCAGAACCTCCGGCTTCAGCTTACTGTTCTCTTTCCCCATGCTTGCCTTGAGCTGAAACATCCAAGGAGGATATTTGATAATCCCCTTAACTTACGCGTAGGTTCTAATAACGGTGAGATGTCAACTCTGCAACGTGTTAAACCTTTACCACTAAATGTAGTTAATATTTCGGCATTAGGAATGATAATCCATGTTGATTTTAACGCGTGCGTCATTCTTCCACTCTAACTAAACTAGAATGGACTGACTTTAAGTTGCAGCGAATGAGAAATATATACAGAAAGCTTTGTGGAGAAAACTATAGTCTATGTTACACATTCGGGACTTGTCCTCAACCTCTGGTCAAGCAAGGCCCGTTGCCGGTAGGTCGAAAGCAGTCTGACCAGCTTTGGACTATCCCAGTCTTTCGCCACAATAAAATTCTCTTACATTTTGCAACCAGTACATAATCGCACCAGGCATCATACGAATTTTTTTTCATAATTCATATTATCTACTTTTGAGAAACAAACTAAGTTAACGGAACTCATACAAACTACTACAAACCTGTAGACGACACCTCGCAGGCATTCTCTAGTGAACTCTTAAAATGTTTTAACTCTTCTAACTCCAGAATCGTTAACTGGGAAGTTAACCAGAAGTCACCACCTCTGCTCAAACCTCTTGTTACTGACGGGTCTGGACAAATGTTTCACCGTAAGGTCGCGAAGGAAGCAGAAAAAGCCTACGCACTGTCTTGTCGAAGAGGCAGACGGACAGGCTTGCAGACAGAGAAGTAGACGGACAAAGAGAAAGCCAGACGGGCTTGCAGACAGACACAGAGGCAGATAGACAGGCTTGCAAACAGAGAGGTAGACAGACAAAAAGGAAGCCAGACAGAATTGCAGTCAGACGTCCTAGACAGAGAGGTAGACAGACATGCTTACAGAAAAATAAAGAGGTAGACAGACAAGAAGGTATCTAGACATAAATGCAGACGGGCAGAGAGACAGACAGACAAGCTTGAAGACAGATAGGGAGGAAGAAAGACAGTGTTCAAACAGGGAGAGAGGTAGTCAGACAATCTTGCAAACAGAGAGGTAGACGGACAGTGTTCAAACATACAGAGAGGCAGGCAGACAGGCTTGCAAACAGAGAGGTAGACAAAGAGTAAACCAGACAGGGTTGCAGACAGACGCCCTAGACAGAGAGGTAGACAGACAGGGTTGCAGACAGGCAGACGGACAGTCTTGCAATCAGCGAGGTAGACGTAATCTCCAAGCAGATCTTGCTGTGGCAAATGGGAAGGAGTTTAGCCGGCAGAGGAGTTATTGGCCACAGCGCTGTGGCCTTTTCTTACAATTAGGATGTCTGCAGGAACCTGGTCTATTATATTGCGATAATAAGACCAGATGTTACTTACGGACTGTATCATTTTGCTCATTACCTGCACGTTGGCTTGGTCCTGTGATGAATTCCTTGTTGAATCATTTACTTTAGCCATAATGTTCCACAGGTCTCTGTCAGTCGGGTAGTACTTCCGCTGTGTTGTAGGAGGAGGAGTCTCGCCTCGGAACAACTCGTTGGTGATGAATGTGCTCAGGTGGTGCTTTACCTCACTCAACCTTTTGGCACCAGCCATGGTGATCTTTTCCACCTGTTGTCTGATTCTGTCATCAACAGGCTGACTCAATTCAGCAACCTATAGAAAAATGGATTTTGACAGTTTTGATACTTTGTCTTATAACATCTCACTCCCTATACCATGCAGAGGGAAGTGGATAGTTATCTTTGACATTCAATTATCTTCTAATGGCCATGTAATTCAAGATTTTGTATACATACCATTCCAACAGTTGGGTGGTTTCTATGGTCGTCCATGGCTGGGAAGCGTGTTCGATATTCCCAAACGGCCTTAACCGCTGACGGATCTTTTGCTAGTGCCTCCTTCAGGTCTTTGGAAACTTTATCTTTTGCCGATTGTTTGTTCCCTTCAATCTGAAAAATTACACAGGCATTAACAGCTGCAATGTGAACTTGTCTTTAGGCCAATTGTGTCATACAATTTTAAAATAGACCTCATCTTAGCAAAGAAGCCTACAGTATTTTAGTGTTTCCTTGTGAAACCAATGACACTGATTCATGATTTATGTCCAAAAATGTTCGCCTTATCCAATGGCGCAAGTATAAAATTACCTTCATTTACACTGGGGTCTCTGTGTTATACATCAAGTCATGCAAAGTATCCTACCGGATTTTGATGTCCTGCAGAGTTTTGCATGATACATGCACGACTTTGCATGAGACAAATTTAATCGAGGCTTTCTTTAATTGAGACTTCTCAAGTTATGCTGTTATCCTTCATCTCAATAAATATTTGGACTTTGGGTTATCATCATTATTCAGTCATGCTGGTTGCACAGATTAATAATTTAATGTCTCCTTTATGACAAAAGACAGGTATTGAAGTTTTTATATATACCTTGAAATCAGGAAATCTGATGAGATAATGTACTGTGAACTTGACAGGACAGTCCATCTTTTTGGTATCTTGCACCTGGCGATGTCTTCTCCTAAAACCATGGTCTTCTAGCTATTAAAGGTACAGAGAGACATAGAGGCACATGTTACTGTACATCACACTTATACAAAACAGCATTACACTTCATCTCAAACTTTCCCCTTTGAGTTGGACTGCAGAAAAGGTAACTAATTCTGTTCATGCCCTTTTCTTTGTGTTGAAATGTTACCTACATTTTTAAGTATGGAATTATTAAACATTATTAGTAATTAGGATTTCCAACTAAATATATATTTTACTCATTATTTATGCAAATTACTTTCCACTAATTAGTACTTTGAAGTGCTTACATCATGATATCTTTCAACTTCATGTCAAGTTCATTTGTAAAATAACATACTGCTTGTTGCTGTTTCTCAGCCTTCCTCTTGTCTTTCTTAGGCTTGTCCCTGTCTTCTCCCTGATGACAGCCATACACCGCCTTGCTCACAAGTTGGAATGGAACGCCATCAAATTCCACATACTTCAGCTTCCAGTTGATGCTCTTCTCAGCTGAGGGTTGCACATCTGTAGTGAAATGTCATAACAAGAATATAATTTGTAAGCTGTGTATTGTTTATGCAAGCCAATCAGATGAAATTTTCCATTATGGTTTTCACAGAAATGACAGTTTGAAGCCAATAGCAGTTGTGGAAGATGACACCTGTAGGTAAGTATTTAGTTAGACTTGGCCAGTAACTTAAAAACTAGACAAAACTACAACTTGCATCTTCCACGTTAAATCATATTCGAAATTGAATCAACGTTTCTAAATATATTTGCCGTTACAAAGCGGACATCTGCACATTGAAACAGTTTCATAGGAACCTATATTCTTTACGTACAGGCCAAGTATTCATCTTACAGTTGGTGTAGGGCTGTCAGAGGAAAGTTTGCATCTCGTTTTTGACATATTGGTGGAAAATCAAATCACTATCTGACTAAAGTTGGCCACATCCCTTCTTCTTTCTGAGTTTCCCAACTCCCTCCCACCACACCGCTCTGAGGCACATAGTCGGACATCAATAATGCTGACAACATTAGACAGTTTAAGTGCCAAACATCAAGCTTAAGGAACACCACGCTACCATATGCCGTCGACCTCTTAAACGCACATTACACAATTAAGTGTCACATTTTAATAATTACTAATCAGATGGACATCCTCTGTGTAATTAAATAAATACACCGCTACTTTCCCATAACATTTATAACCATTACTCTCAAATACAACCGACTATAAACATACATACCATCCACAAAAAAGCAATAAATATTTCATGGAGGTATGAGGTCTCCGTTCTTTATGTTAATGTGAACTATTTTCCCTTACAGATTCCAACATCGATTGGACTCTGTCTGTGAATATGCATGAAATGTGTTACAAATTTCAATCAGTGAACTGATGGATCTTGGTGTTTGTCCATCGTCGTGCCATGGGTCAGCAGTTTCATCTTGTCCAGGCAACATAGAGTCCGGCACTGAGGATTAGTGTCGAGTGAACTGAAGACAATTGTATGACTTTTAACCCAATCACCGCCACCTAAGATTACAATTGGACCTACGCAACTGGAGGTAGTTGAACTTGCACGTATTCTAGACGTGATCTTACAGTCACAGAGCACCATGAAGTGGTCTAAACTTGTTGCCATGGTTGTTGAGAAGAGCAGTAGCAGACTGTACTTGCTACAAAACCCAGGCCTCTGTACATGAAGACTGGACTCGGACTCGTGCGTCTTGGTATTAGCGTTGTCTTTGTTTAGCCAGATGCTTGCCAGTTAAGGACAACTGAGACCAGGTGAGGCACCTTGCAGGTAAGACAGGTTTACTTTCTTTGACTAGGGACAATGTGAGGCCAGGTGAGGCACCTTGTAGGTAAGACAGGTTTACTTTCTTTGACTAGGGACAAGGTGAGGCCAGGTGAGGCACCTTGCAGGTAAGACAGATTTACTTTCTTTGACTAGGGACAAGGTGAGGCCAGGTGAGGCACCTTGTAGGTAAGACAGGTGTACTTTCTTGAATGTAAGTTCATCTGTGACGGTAGCTTGACAGTCGGTATCGGCCCCCGTCTCGGTTGAGGGAAGGTTGATGAGCTCTGATGTAAATGACTTCTTTCACTCCCCTGAGAAAGTAATCCTGTTCGGAATCAAGTATCTTCACCTTGTCGAAATCCACAGAGTGTCCCGAAGATTCAACCAAGACGGGGGCCGATACCGACTGTCAAGCACCTTTGACCCTTTACTGACGTCACACTTCCGTTCCGGAAGTGCGACCTAGGTCTTGGGTCATTACAACTTGAGAAGGATCAGAGGACTGATCGAAAGCTTGTTGGTAAGAGCTTTATTCTTGTGTACGGATATAAAGTCTTAAAAATCGTATCATCAGGTTTACTTTCTTTGACTAGGGACAAGATGAGGCCAGGTGAGGCACATTGTAGGTAAGACAGGTGTACTTTCTTTGACTAGGGACAAGGTGAGGCCAGGTGAGGCACATTGTAGGTAAGACAGGTGTACTTTCTTTGACTAGGGACAAGGTGAGACCAGGTGAGGCACCTTGCAGGTAAGACAGGTGTGTCTTCTTTGACTAGGAACAAAGTGAGACCAGGTGAGGCACCTTGCAGATAAGACAGGTGTGTCTTCTTTGACTAGGAACAAAGTGAGACCAGGTGAGGTACCTTGCAATGGTATTTTCTGCAATTGACAAGGAAAAGAAAACAATAACATCTTAAATATAATTATCACAGCCTTAGCATGAATCTGCATTGCCATAGTAAGGGTTGGAATGTACCCTTACTAGCACCCTTAAATGTTTTACTAGTGGTTATTTGGGGTAATTAAGATGATGGACAGCTGTGTGTTCCGTATGTGGATGCATCTGTGCTCCAGCATTTGATCTCACCTAAGACGACATTGACATCATTGCCCGAAACAGACTACTAGTATGTTTTATATCATGTACATGTCTATAGGGCTTTTTTTAAGGACTGTAGATGCAGAACGCAGTGTATGATGATGATGATGATGTACATGTATTATAGAATGCATGAAGACAAGTGTCATTGTGTAAAGCATGGTAAAATATGACAAAACCAACTAGTTTTTCCATGACCAGATTGTTCTGTACTTTACAGTATAGATCAGACACAAGATCCATAGAGTAAGGGATGTGTTCATTTAATTTTTTTTATTCACATGTGTAAGAACGAAATGGACAACAGAAAGTAGATGTGAAGTTGGTTTGTATCAATAAAGAGAATCTACATGACATTGTGCAATGAATAAAAGTATGGACAATATCAAAGTTGTTACAGTTTTGTGGATTTGTGAGGTTGTTTGGGAATATAGAAAACGTGGTGGAAGAATGTTCTGTAAATGCTGTTGTGCAAGACCATTATTTTCTAAAATTGGATCATTCATTCATTATTTTCTAGAATTGGAAGTTTGCATTTCAATTTGGAGAAGCAATAATCCAGCATAGCAGTGTGTCAATAAAGTGGCAGGGGGTATATTTTGCAAAATACTAAGGTTGTGTGAATGAGAAAAAATAACTTTCCGTATCAGTTCTTTTAAATAAGTAACGTTAATATGAATCATCAGTTACAGGTTAAGTCTGCGGGAGTACTTAAGTTATAGACCGGTTCTATCTTCATTAGTTACTTTAATAATTAGGTCCAGATGACGGACCATGTGACAGTGTAATACGGAGTCCAACCTAAAACAATTGTAACAGTGGTGTTCAAGTACTGTCTACCGTCCTTGCCCAAGGGCACCAGTGCTTAGCGTTCGTAGTGCCCTTGGGCAAGGACGATAGATAGTACACAATGAGCAAAATAACGGTTGTAACTTGGAATGTCAGAAAAAAACAGTATATATCTGTTAATTCATATTGTTAAAAAGGTACATTCTCACAAATGCTATTGTGTTGAAGTTTGAACATTACGTAATACTCTCCAAACCTCTGCTTGGTGAGTCACTCAATTCGCGCGAAAACAGAAAGTACTATGAGTATGACAACTCACTCTTTTCATCGAAATTGGCGCTGGTTTTCTTGAGCTTGATATATGTGGAACCCGTCTCTTCTTGCACTTTCAAACGAGTTCTTTCAAACTCCTCCAATGTATTGAAGGAAACTTCGGGATTTCTGACATGGCAACTAGTTGTCGGCGGCCCCGGGTCTTCATTGCCAGCCATTCTATGTAGTACGGTACCGGCGGGTTGACAGGTTGACAACTCTTTAATCACGTGACGTTACGTCATTCCCGGGGTGTAATCAACCCTTAACCCCGCCGATGCGTCAATTCCGGTTAACATGAAATCCCGGATAGGATCTAACCACTGCCGACAGAGAGGTAGACAGACAAAGAGGACGCAAGACAGTGATGCAGACAGACAGAGAGGAAGACAGACAGGCTCGCAGACAGAGAGGTAGAAATAGATGAAGCTAGACAGGGTTGCAGACAGACGTCATAGACAGAGAGGTAGACAGACAGGCTTTTAGTCAGAGAGGTAGACAGACAAAGATGAAGCCAGACAGTGTTGCAGATAGACAGAGAGGTAGACAGACAAAGGCGGGGTCAGAGAGGTTTCCAGACAGACAAAGAGCCATACAGACATGCTTGCAAACAGAAAGGTAGACAGACAAAGAGCAAGTCAGACAGTGTTCCAGACAGACAGAGAGGCGGACAGACAGGCTTGCAGACAGAGAGGTAGACAGACAAAGAGGGAGTCAGACAGGGTTTCAGACAGACAGAGAGGCAGACAGGCTTGCAGACATTGAGGTAGACAGACAAAGAGGACGCAAGACAGTGATGCAGACAGAGATGCTGCAGTGAGACATACAGGCTCGCAGACAGAGAGGTAGACATAGATGAAGCCAGACAGGGTTGCAGACAGACGTCCTAGACAGAGAGGTAGACAGACAGGCTTTTAGACAGTGAGGTAGACAAAGAAGCAGGAAGACAGACTGGGCGTCTGACAGACAGAAAGGCAGACAGACAGGCTTACAGAAAGAGAGATAAACAGACAAAGATGAAGCCAGACAGTATTGCAGTTAGACAGAGAGGTAGACGGACAAAGACGAGGTCAGACAGGTTTGCAGACAGACAGAGAGCCATACAGACATGCTTGCAAACAGAGAGGTAGACAGACAAAGAGGAAGCCAGACAGGGTTCCAGACAGACAGAGACGCAGACAGACAGGCTTGTAGACAGAGAGGTAGACAGACAAAGAATAAGGCAGACAGGGTTGCAGACAGACAGACAGGTAGACAAAGGGGCTTGCAGACAGTGAGTTAGACAGACAAAGAGGACGCAAGACACTGATGCAGACAGACAGAGAGGAAGACAGACAGTCTTGGAGACAGAGAGGTAGACATAGTTGAAGCTAGACAGGGTTGCAGACAGACGTCATAGACAGAGAGGTAGACAGATAGTCTTTTAGACAGAGAGGTAGACAGACAAAGAGGAAGCCAGACTGGGTTGCAGACAGACAGAGAGGCAGACAGACAGGCTTTTAGACAGAGAGGTAGACAGACAAAGTGGACGCAAGACAGTGATGCAGACAGACAGAGAGGCAGACAGGCAGACAGACAGGCTTACAGACAGGGGGTAGACAGACAATGAGGAAGCCAGACAGTGATGCAGACAGACAGAGAGGCAGACAGACAGGCTCGCAGACAGAGAGGTAGACATAGATGAAGCCAGGCAGGGTTGCAGACAGACGTCAAAGACAGAGAGGTAGACAGACAGGCTTTTAGACAGAGAGGTAGACAGACAAAGAAGAAGTCAAACAGGGTTGCAGACAGACTTCCTAGACAGAGAGGTAGACAGACAGGCTCGTAGACAGATCGAGAGGTAGAGGGACAAATAATAAGCCAGACAGGGTTGCAGACAGAAAGAGAGAGGCAGACAGACAGGCTTGTAGACAGAGAGGTAGGCTGACAAAGAATAAGCCAGGCAGGGTTGCAGACAGACAGACAGGTAGACAGACAGGCTTTTAGAGAGAGAGGTAGACAGACAAAGAGGACGCAAGACAGTGATGCAGATAGACAGAGAGGAAGGCAGACAGGCTTGGAGACAGAGAGGTAGACATAGATGAAGCCGGACAGTGTTCAGATAGACAGAGAGGTAGACAAAGGCGAGGTCAGACAGGTTTGCAGAAAGACAGAGAGCCATACAGACATGCTTGCAAACAGAGAGGTAGACAGACAAAGAGAAAGTCAGACAGTGTTCCAGACAGACAGAGAGGCAGACAGACAGGCTTACAGACAGGGGGGTAGACAGACAATGAGGACGCAAGACAGTGATGCAGACAGACAGAGAGGCAGACAGACAGGCTCGCAGACAGAGAGGTAGACATAGATGAAGCCAGACAGGGTTGCAGACAGACGTCCTAGACAGAGAGGTAGACAGACAGGCTTTTAGACAGTGAGGTAGACAAAGAAGCAGGAAGACAGACTGGGCGTCTGACAGACAGAAAGGCAGACAGACAGGCTTACAGAAAGAGAGATAAACAGACAAAGATGAAGCCAGACAGTATTGCAGTTAGACAGAGAGGTAGACGGACAAAGACGAGGTCAGACAGGTTTGCAGACAGACAGAGAGCCATACAGACATGCTTGCAAACAGAGAGGTAGACAGACAAAGAGCAAGTCAGACAGGGTTCCAGACAGACTTCCTTGACAGAGAGGTAGACAGACAGACTCACAGACAGATCGAGAGGTAGACGGACAAAGAAAAAGCCAGACAGGGTTGCAGACAGACAGACAGGCAGACAGACAGGATTGTAGACAGTGAGGTAGACAGACAAAGAGGAAGTCAGACAGGGTTCCAGACAGACAGAGAGGCAGACAGACAGGCTTACAGACAGGCTTGCAGACAGTGAGTTAGACAGACAAAGAGGAAGCCAGACAGTGATGCAGACAGACAGAGAGGCAGACAGACAGGCTCGCGGACAGAGAGGTAGACATAGATGAAACCAGACAGGGTTGCAGGCAGACGTCATAGACAGAGAGGTAGACAGACAGGCTTTTAGACAGAGAGGTAGACAGACAAAGAAGATGCCAGACTGGGTTGCAGACAGACAGAGAGGCAGACAGACAGGCTTACAGACAGAGAGGTAGACGGACAAAGATGAAGCCAGACAGTGTTGCAGATAGACAGATAGGTAGACAGACAAAGAGGAAGTCAGACAGGGTTCCAGACAGACAGAGAGGCAGATAGACAGGCGTACAGACAGGCTTACAGACAGTGAGTTAGACAGACAAAGAGGACGCAAGACAGTGATGCAGACAGACAGAGAGGCAGACAGACAGGCTCGCAGACAGAGAGGTAGACATAGATAAAGCTAGACAGGGTTGCAGACAGACGACATAGACAGAGAGGGAGACAGACAGGCTTTTAGACAGAGAGGTAGACAGACAAAGATGAAGCCAGACAGTGTTGCAGATAGACAGAGAGGTAAACAGACAAAGACGAGGTCAGACAGGTTTGCAGACAGACAGAGAGCCATACAGACATGCTTGAAAACAGAGAGGTAGACAGACAAAGAGGAAGTCAGACAGGGTTCCAGACAGACAGAGAGGTTTACATACAGGCTTACAAAAAGGCTTACAGACAGGCTTACAGACAGGGAGGTAGACAGACGAAGAGTAAGCCAGACAGTGATGCCGACAGACAGAGAGGCAGACATACAGGCTCGCGGACAGAGAGGTAGACAGAGATGGAACCAGACAGGGTTGCAGACAGACGTCATAGACAGAGAGATAGACAGACAGGCTTTTAGACAGAAAGGTAGACAGACAAAGAAGAAGCCAAACTTGGTTACAGACAGACAGAGTGGCAGACAGACATGCTTACAGACAGAGAGGTAGACAGACAAAGATGAAGCCAGACAGTGTTGCAGATAGACAGAGAGGCAGACAGACAGGCTTACAGACAGGCTTACAGACAGGGAGGTAGACAGACAAAGAGGAAGCCAGACAGGGTTGCAGACAAACAGTCAGACAGGCTTGCAGACAGTGAGTTAGACAGACAAAGAGGAAGCCAGACAGTGATGCAGACAGACAGAGAGGCAGACATACAGGCTCGCGGACAGAGAGGTAGACATAGATGAAACCAGACAGGGTTGCAGACAGACGTCATAGACAGAGAGGTAGACAGACAGGCTTTTAGACAGAGAGGTAGACAGACAAAGAAGATGCCAGACTGGGTTGCAGACAGACAGGGAGGCAGACAGACAGGCTTACAGACAGAGAGGTAGACGGACAAAGATGAAGCCAGACAGTGTTGCAGATAGACAGAGAGGTAGACAGACAAAGACGAGGTCAGACAGGTTTGCAGACAGAAAGAGAGCCATACAGACATGCTTGAAAACAGAGAGGTAGACAGACAAAGAGGAAGTCAGACAGGGTTCCAGACAGACAGAGAGGTTTACATACAGGCTTACAAAAAGGCTTACAGACAGGCTTACAGACAGGGAGGTAGACAGACGAAGAGTAATTCAGACAGTGATGCAGACAGACAGAGAGGTAGACAGACAGGCTCGCAGACAGAGAGGTAGACATAGATGAAGCCAGACAGGGTTGCAGACAGACGTCATAGACAGAGAGGTAGACAGACAGGCTTTTAGACAGTAAGGTAGACAGAAAAAGAGGAAGCCAGACTGGGTTGCAGACAGAGAGGCAGACAGACAGTCTTACAGACAGAGAGGTAGACAGACAAAGATGAGCCAGAAAGTGTTGCAGATAGACAGAGATGTAGACAGACAAAGACGACGTCAAATAGGTTTGCAGACAGACATGCTTGCAAACAGAGAGGTAGACAGACAAAGAGGAAGTCAGACAGGGTTCCAGACAGACAGAGAGGCAGATAGACAGGCGTACAGACAGGCTTACAGACAGTGAGTTAGACAGACAAAGAGGACGCAAGACAGTGATGCAGACAGACAGAGAGGCAGACAGACAGGCTCGCAGACAGAGAGGTAGACATAGATAAAGCTAGACAGGGTTGCAGACAGACGACATAGACAGAGAGGGAGACAGACAGGCTTTTAGACAGAGAGGTAGACAGACAAAGATGAAGCCAGACAGTGTTGCAGATAGACAGAGAGGTAAACAGACAAAGACGAAGTCAGACAGGTTTGCAGACAGACAGAGAGCCATACAGACATGCTTGCAAACAGAGAGGTAGACAGACAAAGAGCAAGTCAGACAGTGTTCCAGACAGACAGAGAGGCAGACAGACAGGCTTGCAGACAGAGAGGTAGACAGACAAAGAGGGAGTCAGACAGGGTTTCAGACAGACAGAGAGGCAGACAGACAGGCTTGCAGACAGTGAGGTAGACAGACAAAGAGGACGCAAGACAGTGATGCAGACAGAGAGGCTGCAGTGATACATACAGGCTCGCAGACAGAGAGGTAAACATAGATGAAGCCAGACAGGGTTGCAGACAGACGTCCTAGACAGAGAGGTAGACAGACAGGCTTTTAGACAGAGAGGTAGACAAACAAACAGGAAGCCAGACTGGGCGTCTGACAGACAGAAAGGCAGCCAGACAGGCTTACAGAAAGAGAGATAAACAGACAAAGATGAAGCCAGACAGTATTGCAGTTAGACAGAGAGGTAGACGGACAAAGACGAGGTCAGACCGGTTTGCAGACAGACAGAGAGCCATACAGACATGCTTGCAAACAGAGAGGTAGACAGACAAAGAGCAAGTCAGAGAGAGTTTCAGACAGACAGAGAGGAAGACAGACAGGCTTACAGACAGGGAGGTAGACAGACAAAAAGGAAGCCAGACATGGTTGCAGACAGACTTCCTAGACAGAGAGGCAGACAGACAGGCTCGCAGACAGAGAGGTAGACATAGATGAAGCCAGACAGGGTTGCAGACAGACGTCATAGACAGAGAGGTAGACAGACAGTCTTTTAGACAGAGAGGTAGACAGATAAAGAATAAGCCAGACAGGGTTGCAGACAGACAGACAGGTAGACAGACAGGCTTGCAGACAGTGAGTTAGAAAGACAAAGACGACGCAAGACAGTGATGCAGACAGACAGAGAGCCATACAGACAGGCTTTGAGACAGAGAGGTAGACATAGATGAAGCTAGACAGGGTTGCAGAAAGACGTCATAGACAGAGAGGTAGACAGACAGGCTTCTAGACAGAGAGGTAGACAGACAAAGACGAAGCAAGACTGGGTTGCAGACAGACAGGCTTTTAGACAGAGAGGTAGACAGACAATGAGGACGCAAGACAGTGATGCAGACAGACAAAAAGGCAGACAGGCAGGCTCGGAGACAGAGAGGTAGACATAGATGAAGCTAGACAGGGTTATAGACAGACGTCATAGACAGAGAGGTAGACAGACAGGCTTTTAGACAGAGAGGTAGACAGACAAAGACGAAGCAAGCCTGGGTTGCAGACAGACAGAGAGGCAGACAGACAGGCTTTTAGACAGAGAGGTAGACAGACAAAGAGGACGCAAGAAAGTGATGCAGACAGACAGAGAGGCAGACAGACAGGCTTGGAGACAGAGAGGTAGACATAGATAAAGCTAGACAGGGTTGCAGACAGACGTCATAGACAGAGAGGTAGACAGGCAGGCTTTTAGACAGAGAGGTAGACAGACAAAGAGGAAGCCAGACTGGGTTGCAGACAGACAGAGAGGCAGACAGACATGCTTACAGACAGAGAGGTAGACAGACTAAGATGAAGCCAGACAGTGTTGCAGATAGACAGAGAGGTAGACAGACAAAGACGAGGTAAGACAGGTTTGCAGACAGACAGAGAGCCATACAGACATGCTTGCAAACAGAGAGGTTGACAGACAAAGAGTAAGTCAGAGAGAGTTTCAGACAGACAGAGAGGCAGACAGACAGGCTTACAGACAGGGAGGTAGACAGACAAAAAGGAAGCCAGACATGGTTGCAGACAGACTTCCTAGACAGAGAGGCAGACAGACAGGCTCGCAGACAGAGAGGTAGACATAGATGAAGCCAGACAGGGTTGCAGACAGACGTCATAGACAGAGAGGTAGACAGACAGTCTTTTAGACAGAGAGGTAGACAGACAAAGAATAAGCCAGACAGGGTTGCAGACAGACAGACAGGTAGACAGACAGGCTTGCAGACAGTTAGTTAGAAAGACAAAGACGACGCAAGACAGTGATGCAGACAGACAGAGAGCCATACAGACAGGCTTTGAGACAGAGAGGTAGACATAGATGAAGCTAGACAGGGTTGCAGACAGACGACATAGACAGAGAGGTAGACAGGCAGGCTCGCGGACAGAGAGGTAGACAGAGATGGAACCAGACAGGGTTGCAGACAGACGTCATAGACAGAGAGGTAGACAGACAGGCTTTTAGACAGAGGTAGACAGACAAAGAAGAAGCCAAACTTGGTTACAGACAGACAGAGAGGCAGACAGACATGCTTACAGACAGAGAGGTAGACAGACAAAGATGAAGCCAGACAGTGTTGCAGATAGACAGAGAAGTAGACAGACAAAGACGAGGTCAGACAGGTTTGCAGACAGACAGAGAGCCATACAGACATGCTTACAGAGAGGTAGACAGACAAAGAGGAAGTTAGACAGGGTTCCAGACAGACAGAGAGGCAGACAGACAGGCTTACAGACAGGCTTACAGACAGGGAGGTAGACAGACAAAGAGGAAGCCAGACAGGGTTGCAGACAAACAGACAGACAGGCTTGCAGACAGTGAGTTAGACAGACAAAGAGGAAGCCAGACAGTGATGCAGACAGACAGAGAGGCAGACAGACAGGCTCGCGGACAGAGAGGTAGACATAGATGAAACCAGACAGGGTTGCAGGCAGACGTCATAGACAGAGAGGTAGACAGACAGGCTTTTAGACAGAGGTAGACAGACAAAGAAGAAGCCAAACTTGGTTACAGACAGACAGAGAGGCAGACAGACATGCTTACAGACAGAGAGGTAGACAGACAAAGATGAAGCCAGACAGTGTTGCAGATAGACAGAGAAGTAGACAGACAAAGACGAGGTCAGACAGGTTTGCAGACAGACAGAGAGCCATACAGACATGCTTACAAACAGAGAGGTAGACAGACAAAGAGGAAGTTAGACAGGGTTCCAGACAGACAGAGAGGCAGACAGACAGGCTTACAGACAGGCTTACAGACAGGGAGGTAGACAGACAAAGAGGAAGCCAGACAGGGTTGCAGACAAACAGACAGACAGGCTTGCAGACAGTGAGTTAGACAGACAAAGAGGAAGCCAGACAGTGATGCAGACAGACAGAGAGGCAGACAGACAGGCTCGCGGACAGAGAGGTAGACATAGATGAAACCAGACAGGGTTGCAGGCAGACGTCATAGACAGAGAGGTAGACAGACAGGCTTTTAGACAGAGGTAGACAGACAAAGAAGAAGCCAAACTTGGTTACAGACAGACAGAGAGGCAGACAGACATGCTTACAGACAGAGAGGTAGACAGACAAAGATGAAGCCAGACAGTGTTGCATTTAGACAGAGAAGTAGACAGACAAAGACGAGGTCAGACAGGTTTGCAGACAGACAGAGAGCCATACAGACATGCTTACAAACAGAGAGGTAGACAGACAAAGAGGAAGTTAGACAGGGTTCCAGACAGACAGAGAGGCAGACAGACAGGCTTACAGACAGGCTTACAGACAGGGAGGTAGACAGACAAAGAGGAAGCCAGACAGGGTTGCAGACAAACAGACAGACAGGCTTGCAGACAGTGAGTTAGACAGACAAAGAGGAAGCCAGACAGTGATGCAGACAGACAGAGAGGCAGACAGACAGGCTCGCGGACAGAGAGGTAGACATAGATGAAACCAGACAGGGTTGCAGGCAGACGTCATAGACAGAGAGGTAGACAGACATGCTTTTAGACAGAGAGGTAGACAGACAAAGAAGATGCCAGACTGGGTTGCAGACAGACAGAGAGGCAGACAGACAGGCTTACAGACAGAGAGGTAGACGGACAAAGATGAAGCCAGACAGTGTTGCAGATAGACAGATAGGTAGACAGACAAAGACGAGGTCAGACAGGTTTGCAGACAGAAAGAGAGCCATACAGACATGCTTGAAAACAGAGAGGTAGACAGACAAAGAGGAAGTCAGACAGGGTTCCAGACAGTCAGAGAGGTTTACATACAGGCTTACAAAAAGGCTTACAGACAGGCTTACAGACAGGGAGGTAGACAGACGAAGAGTAAGCCAGACAGTGATGCAGACAGACAGAGAGGTAGACAGACAGGCTCGCAGAAAGAGAGGTAGACATAGATGAAGCCAGACAGGGTTGCAGACAGACGTCATAAACAGAGAGGTAGACAGACAGGCTTTAAGACAGTAAGGTAGACAGAAAAAGAGGAAGCCAGACTGGGTTGCAGACAGAGAGGCAGACAGACAGTCTTACAGACAGAGAGGTAGACAGACAAAGATGAGCCAGAAAGTGTTGCAGATAGACAGAGATGTAGACAGACAAAGACGACGTCAAATAGGTTTGCAGACAGACATGCTTGCAAACAGAGAGGTAGACAGACAAAGAGGAAGTCAGACAGGGTTCCAGACAGACAGAGAGGCAGACAGACAGGCTTACAGACAGGCTTACAGACAGGGAGGTAGACAGACAAAGAGGAAGCCAGACAGGGTTGCAGACAAACAGACAGACAGGCTTGCAGACAGTGAGTTAGACAGACAAAGAGGAAGCCAGACAGTGATGCAGACAGACAGAGAGGCAGACAGACACGCTCGCGGACAGAGAGGTAGACATAGATGAAACCAGACAGGGTTGCAGACAGACGTCATAGACAGAGAGGTAGACAGACAGGCTTTTAGACAGAGAGGTATACAGACAAAGAAGATGCCAGACTGGGTTGCAGACAGACAGAGAGGCAGACAGACAGGCTTACAGACAGAGAGGTAGACGGACAAAGATGAAGCCAGACCGTGTTGCAGATAGACAGAGAGGTAGACAGACAAAGACGAGGTCAGACAGGTTTGCAGACAGACAGAGAGCCATACAGACATGCTTGAAAACAGAGAGGTAGACAGACAAAGAGGAAGTCAGACAGGGTTCCAGACAGACAGAGAGGTTTACATACAGGCTTACAGACAGGCTTACAGACAGGGAGATAGACAGACGAAGAGTAAGCCAGACAGTGATGCAGACAGACAGAGAGGCAGACAGACAGGCTCGCAGACAGAGAGGTAGACACAGATGAAGCCAGACAGGGTTGCAGACAGACGTCATAAACAGAGAGGTAGACAGACAAGCTTTTAGACAGTAAGGTAGACAGACAAAGAGGAAGCCAGACTGGGTTGCAGACAGAGAGGCAGACAGACAGTCTTACAGACAGAGATGTAGACAGTTAAAGATGAGCCAGAAAGTGTTGCAGATAGACAGAGATGTAGACAGACAAAGACGACGTCAAATAGGTTTGCAGACAGACATGCTTGCAAACAGAGAGGTAGACAGACAAAGAGGAAGTCAGACAGGGTTCCAGACAAACAGAGAGGCAGATAGACAGGCGTACAGACAGGCTTACAGACAGTGAGTTAGACAGACAAAGAGGACGCAAGACAGTGATGCAGACAGACAGAGAGGCAGACAGACAGGCTCGCAGACAGAGAGGTAGACAGAGATGGAACCAGACAGGGTTGCAGACAGACGTCATAGACAGAGAGGTAGACAGACAGGCTTTTAGACAGAGAGGTAGACAGACAAAGAAGAAGCCAAACTTGGTTACAGACAGACAGAGAGGCAGACAGACATGCTTACAGACAGAGAGGTAGACAGACAAAGATGAAGCCAGACAGTGTTGCAGATAGACAGAGAAGTAGACAGACAAAGACGAGGTCAGACAGGTTTGCAGACAGACAGAGAGCCATACAGACATGCTTACAAACAGTGAGGTAGACAGACAAAGAGGAAGTCAGACAGGGTTCCAGACAGACAGAGAGGCAGACAGACAGGCTTACAGACAGGCTTACAGACAGGGAGGTAGACAGACAAAGAGGAAGCCAGACAGGGTTGCAGACAAACAGACAGACAGGCTTGCAGACAGTGAGTTAGACAGACAAAGAGGAAGCCAGACAGTGATGCAGACAGACAGAGAGGCAGACAGACAGGCTCGCGGACAGAGAGGTAGACATAGATGAAACCAGACAGGGTTGCAGGCAGACGTCATAGACAGAGAGGTAGACAGACAGGCTTTTAGACAAAGAGGTAGACAGACAAAGAAGATGCCAGACTGGGTTGCAGACAGACAGAGAGGCAGACAGACAGGCTTACAGACAGAGAGGTAGACGGACAAAGATGAAGCCAGACAGTGTTGCAGATAGACAGATAGGTAGACAGACAAAGACGAGGTCAGACAGGTTTGCATACAGAAAGAGAGCCATACAGACATGCTTACAAACAGAGAGGTAGACAGACAAAGAGGAAGTCAGACAGGGTTCCAGACAGAGAGGTAGACGGACAAAGATGAAGCCAGACAGTGTTGCAGATAGACAGAGAGGTAGACAGACAAAGACGAGGTCAGACAGGTTTGCAGACAGAAAGAGAGCCATACAGACATGCTTGAAAACAGAGAGGTAGACAGACAAAGAGGAAGTCAGACAGGGTTCCAGACAGACAGAGAGGTTTACATACAGGCTTACAAAAAGGCTTACAGACAGGCTTACAGACAGGGAGGTAGACAGACGAAGAGTAATTCAGACAGTGATGCAGACAGACAGAGAGGTAGACAGACAGGCTCGCAGACAGAGAGGTAGACATAGATGAAGCCAGACAGGGTTGCAGACAGACGTCATAGACAGAGAGGTAGACAGACAGGCTTTTAGACAGTAAGGTAGACAGAAAAAGAGGAAGCCAGACTGGGTTGCAGACAGAGAGGCAGACAGACAGTCTTACAGACAGAGAGGTAGACAGACAAAGATGAGCCAGAAAGTGTTGCAGATAGACAGAGATGTAGACAGACAAAGACGACGTCAAATAGGTTTGCAGACAGACATGCTTGCAAACAGAGAGGTAGACAGACAAAGAGGAAGTCAGACAGGGTTCCAGACAGACAGAGAGGCAGATAGACAGGCGTACAGACAGGCTTACAGACAGTGAGTTAGACAGACAAAGAGGACGCAAGACAGTGATGCAGACAGACAGAGAGGCAGACAGACAGGCTCGCAGACAGAGAGGTAGACATAGATAAAGCTAGACAGGGTTGCAGACAGACGACATAGACAGAGAGGGAGATAGACAGGCTTTTAGACAGAGAGGTAAACAGACAAAGATGAAGCCAGACAGTGTTGCAGATAGACAGAAAGGTAAACAGACAAAGACGAAGTCAGACAGGTTTGCAGACAGACAGAGAGCCATACAGACATGCTTGCAAACAGAGAGGTAGACAGACAAAGAGCAAGTCAGACAGTGTTCCAGACAGACAGAGAGGCAGACAGACAGGCTTGCAGACAGAGAGGTAGACAGACAAAGAGGGAGTCAGACAGGGTTTCAGACAGACAGAGAGGCAGACAGACAGGCTTGCAGACAGTGAGGTAGACAGACAAAGAGGACGCAAGACAGTGATGCAGACAGAGAGGCTGCAGTGATACATACAGGCTCGCAGACAGAGAGGTAAACATAGATGAAGCCAGACAGGGTTGCAGACAGACGTCCTAGACAGAGAGGTAGACAGACAGGCTTTTAGACAGAGAGGTAGACAAACAAACAGGAAGCCAGACTGGGCGTCTGACAGACAGAAAGGCAGCCAGACAGGCTTACAGAAAGAGAGATAAACAGACAAAGATGAAGCCAGACAGTATTGCAGTTAGACAGAGAGGTAGACGGACAAAGACGAGGTCAGACCGGTTTGCAGACAGACAGAGAGCCATACAGACATGCTTGCAAACAGAGAGGTAGACAGACAAAGAGCAAGTCAGAGAGAGTTTCAGACAGACAGAGAGGCAGACAGACAGGCTTACAGACAAGGAGGTAGACAGACAAAAAGGAAGCCAGACATGGTTGCAGACAGACTTCCTAGACAGAGAGGCAGACAGACAGGCTCGCAGACAGAGAGGTAGACATAGATGAAGCCAGACAGGGTTGCAGACAGACGTCATAGACAGAGAGGTAGACAGACAGTCTTTTAGACAGAGAGGTAGACAGATAAAGAATAAGCCAGACAGGGTTGCAGACAGACAGACAGGTAGACAGACAGGCTTGCAGACAGTGAGTTAGAAAGACAAAGACGACGCAAGACAGTGATGCAGACAGACAGAGAGCCATACAGACAGGCTTTGAGACAGAGAGGTAGACATAGATGAAGCTAGACAGGGTTGCAGAAAGACGTCATAGACAGAGAGGTAGACAGACAGGCTTCTAGACAGAGAGGTAGACAGACAAAGACGAAGCAAGACTGGGTTGCAGACAGACAGGCTTTTAGACAGAGAGGTAGACAGACAATGAGGACGCAAGACAGTGATGCAGACAGACAAAAAGGCAGACAGGCAGGCTCGGAGACAGAGAGGTAGACATAGATGAAGTTAGACAGGGTTATAGACAGACGTCATAGACAGAGAGGTAGGCAGACAGGCTTTTAGACAGAGAGGTAGACAGACAAAGACGAAGCAAGCCTGGGTTGCAGACAGACAGAGAGGCAGACAGACAGGCTTTTAGACAGAGAGGTAGACAGACAAAGAGGACGCAAGACAGTGATGCAGACAGACAGAGAGGCAGACAGACAGGCTTGGAGACAGAGAGGTAGACATAGATAAAGCTAGACAGGGTTGCAGACAGACGTCATAGACAGAGAGGTAGACAGGCAGGCTTTTAGACAGAGAGGTAGACAGACAAAGAGGAAGCCAGACTGGGTTGCAGACAGACAGAGAGGCAGACAGACATGCTTACAGACAGAGAGGTAGACAGAATAAGATGAAGCCAGACAGTGTTGCAGATAGACAGAGAGGTAGACAGACAAAGACGAGGTAAGACAGAATTGCAGACAGACAGAGAGCCATACAGACATGCTTGCAAACAGAGAGGTTGACAGACAAAGAGCAAGTCAGAGAGAGTTTCAGACAGACAGAGAGGCAGACAGACAGGCTTACAGACAGGGAGGTAGACAGACAAAAAGGAAGCCAGACATGGTTGCAGACAGACTTCCTAGACAGAGAGGCAGACAGACAGGCTCGCAGACAGAGAGGTAGACATAGATGAAGCCAGACAGGGTTGCAGACAGACGTCATAGACAGAGAGGTAGACAGACAGTCTTTTAGACAGAGAGGTAGACAGACAAAGAATAAGCCAGACAGGGTTGCAGACAGACAGACAGGTAGACAGACAGGCTTGCAGACAGTGAGTTAGAAAGACAAAGACGACGCAAGACAGTGATGCATACAGACAGAGAGCCATACAGACAGGCTTTGAGACAGAGAGGTAGACATAGATGAAGCTAGACAGGGTTGCAGAAAGACGTCATAGACAGAGAGGTAGACAGACAGGCTTCTAGACAGAGAGGTAGACAGACAAAGACGAAGCAAGACTGGGTTGCAGACAGACAGGCTTTTAGACAGAGAGGTAGACAGACAATGAGGACGCAAGACAGTGATGCAGACAGACAGAAAGGCAGACAGGCAGGCTCGGAGACAGAGAGGTAGACATAGATGAAGCTAGACAGGGTTATAGACAGACGTCATAGACAGAGAGGTAGACAGACAGGCTTTTAGACAGAGAGGTAGACAGACAAAGACGAAGCAAGCCTGGGTTGCAGACAGACAGAGAGGCAGACAGACAGGCTTTTAGACAGACAGGTAGACAGACAAAGAGGACGCAAGACAGTGATGCAGACAGACAGAGAGGCAGACAGACAGGCTTGGAGACAGAGATGTAGACATAGATAAAGCTAGACAGGGTTGCAGACAGACGTCATAGACAGAGAGGTAGACAGGCAGGCTTTTAGACAGAGAGGTAGACAGACAAAGAGGAAGCCAGACTGGGTTGCAGACAGACAGAGAGGCAGACAGACATGCTTACAGACAGAGAGGTAGACAGACTAAGATGAAGCCAGACAGTGTTGCAGATAGACAGAGAGGTAGACAGACAAAGACGAGGTAAGACAGGTTTGCAGACAGACAAAAAGCCATACAGACATGCTTGCAAACAGAGAGGTAGACAGACAGAGAGGAAGTCAGACAGGGTTCCAGACAGACAAAGACGCAGACAGACAGGCTTACAGACAGGCTTACAGACAGGGAGGTAGACAGACAAAGAGGAAGCCAGACAGGGTTGCAGACAAACAGACAGGCTTGCAGACAGTGAGTTAGACAGACAAAGAGGAAGCCAGACAGTGATGCAGACAGACAGAGAGGCAGACATACAGGCTCGCGGACAGAGAGGTAGACAGAGATGGAACCAGACAGGGTTGCAGACAGACGTCATAGACAGAGAGGTAGACAGACAGACTTTTAGACAGAGGTAGACAGACAAAGAAGAAGCCAAACTTGGTTACAGACAGACAGAGAGGCAGACAGACATGCTTACAGACAGAGAGGTAGACAGACAAAGATGAAGCCAGACAGTGTTGCAGATAGACAGAGAAGTAGACAGACAAAGACGAGGTCAGACAGGTTTGCAGACAGACAGAGAGCCATACAGACATGCTTACAAACAGAGAGGTAGACAGACAAAGAGGAAGTTAGACAGGGTTCCAGACAGACAGAGAGGCAGACAGACAGGCTTACAGACAGGCTTACAGACAGGGAGGTAGACAGACAAAGAGGAAGCCAGACAGGGTTGCAGACAAACAGACAGACAGGCTTGCAGACAGTGAGTTAGACAGACAAAGAGGAAGCCAGACAGTGATGCAGACAGACAGAGAGGCAGACAGACAGGCTCGCGGACAGAGAGGTAGACATAGATGAAACCAGACAGGGTTGCAGACAGACGTCATAGACAGAGAGGTAGACAGACAGGCTTTTAGACAGAGAGGTAGACAGACAAAGAAGATGCCAGACTGGGTTGCAGACAGACAGAGAGGCAGACAGACAGGCTTACAGACAGAGAGGTAGACGGACAAAGATGAGCCAGAAAGTGTTGCAGATAGACAGAGATGTAGACAGACAAAGACGACGTCAAATAGGTTTGCAGACAGACATGCTTGCAAACAGAGAGGTAGACAGACAAAGAGGAAGTCAGACAGGGTTCCAGACAGACAGAGAGGCAGACAGACAGGCTTACAGACAGGCTTACAGACAGGGAGGTAGACAGACAAAGAGGAAGCCAGACAGGGTTGCAGACAAACAGACAGACAGGCTTGCAGACAGTGAGTTAGACAGACAAAGAGGAAGCCAGACAGTGATGCAGACAGACAGAGAGGCAGACAGACAGGCTCGCGGACAGAGAGGTAGACATAGATGAAACCAGACAGGGTTGCAGACAGACGTCATAGACAGAGAGGTAGACAGACAGGCTTTTAGACAGAGAGGTAGACAGACAAAGAAGATGCCAGACTGGGTTGCAGACAGACAGAGAGGCAGACAGACAGGCTTACAGACAGAGAGGTAGACGGACAAAGATGAAGCCAGACCGTGTTGCAGATAGACAGAGAGGTAGACAGACAAAGACGAGGTCAGACAGGTTTGCAGACAGACAGAGAGCCATACAGACATGCTTGAAAACAGAGAGGTAGACAGACAAAGAGGAAGTCAGACAGGGTTCCAGACAGACAGAGAGGTTTACATACAGGCTTACAGACAGGCTTACAGACAGGCTTACAGACAGGGAGATAGACAGACGAAGAGTAAGCCAGACAGTGATGCAGACAGACAGAGAGGCAGACAGACAGGCTCGCAGACAGAGAGGTAGACATAGATGAAGCCAGACAGGGTTGCAGACAGACGTCATAAACAGAGAGGTAGACAGACAAGCTTTTAGACAGTAAGGTAGACAGACAAAGAGGAAGCCAGACTGGGTTGCAGACAGAGAGGCAGACAGACAGTCTTACAGACAGAGATGTAGACAGTTAAAGATGAGCCAGAAAGTGTTGCAGATAGACAGAGATGTAGACAGACAAAGACGACGTCAAATAGGTTTGCAGACAGACATGCTTGCAAACAGAGAGGTAGACAGACAAAGAGGAAGTCAGACAGGGTTCCAGACAGACAGAGAGGCAGATAGACAGGCGTACAGACAGGCTTACAGACAGTGAGTTAGACAGACAAAGAGGACGCAAGACAGTGATGCAGACAGACAGAGAGGCAGACAGACAGGCTCGCAGACAGAGAGGTAGACAGAGATGGAACCAGACAGGGTTGCAGACAGACGTCATAGACAGAGAGGTAGACAGACAGGCTTTTAGACAGAGAGGTAGACAGACAAAGAAGAAGCCAAACTTGGTTACAGACAGACAGAGAGGCAGACAGACATGCTTACAGACAGAGAGGTAGACAGACAAAGATGAAGCCAGACAGTGTTGCAGATAGACAGAGAGGTAGACAGACAAAGACGAGGTCAGACAGGTTTGCAGACAGACAGAGAGCCATACAGACATGCTTACAAACAGTGAGGTAGACAGACAAAGAGGAAGTCAGACAGGGTTCCAGACAGAAAGAGAGGCAGACAGACAGGCTTACAGACAGGCTTACAGACAGGGAGGTAGACAGACAAAGAGGAAGCCAGACAGGGTTGCAGACAAACAGACAGACAGGCTTGCAGACAGTGAGTTAGACAGACAAAGAGGAAGCCAGACAGTGATGCAGACAGACAGAGAGGCAGACAGACAGGCTCGCGGACAGAGAGGTAGACATAGATGAAACCAGACAGGGTTGCAGGCAGACGTCATAGACAGAGAGGTAGACAGACAGGCTTTTAGACAAAGAGGTAGACAGACAAAGAAGATGCCAGACTGGGTTGCAGACAGACAGAGAGGCAGACAGACAGGCTTACAGACAGAGAGGTAGACGGACAAAGATGAAGCCAGACAGTGTTGCAGATAGACAGATAGGTAGACAGACAAAGACGAGGTCAGACAGGTTTGCAGACAGAAAGAGAGCCATACAGACATGCTTGAAAACAGAGAGGTAGACAGACAAAGAGGAAGTCAGACAGGGTTCCAGACAGACAGAGAGGTTTACATACAGGCTTACAAAAAGGCTTACAGACAGGCTTACAGACAGGGAGGTAGACAGACGAAGAGTAAGCCAGACAGTGATGCAGACAGACAGAGAGGTAGACAGACAGGCTCGCAGAAAGAGAGGTAGACATAGATGAAGCCAGACAGGGTTGCAGGCAGACGTCATAAACAGAGAGGTAGACAGACAGGCTTTTAGACAGTAAGGTAGACAGAAAAAGAGGAAGCCAGACTGGGTTGCAGACAGAGAGGCAGACAGACAGTCTTACAGACAGAGAGGTAGACAGACAAAGATGAGCCAGAAAGTGTTGCAGATAGACAGAGATGTAGACAGACAAAGACGACGTCAAATAGGTTTGCAGACAGACATGCTTGCAAACAGATAGGTAGACAGACAAAGAGGAAGTCAGACAGGGTTCCAGACAGACAGAGAGGCAGACAGACAGGCTTACAGACAGGCTTACAGACAGGGAGGTAGACAGACAAAGAGGAAGCCAGACAGGGTTGCAGACAAACAGACAGACAGGCTTGCAAACAGTGAGTTAGACAGACAAAGATGAAGCCAGACAGTGATGCAGACAGACAGAGAGGCAGACAGACAGGCTCGCGGACAGAGAGGTAGACATAGATGAAACCAGACAGGGTTGCAGACAGACGTCATAGACAGAGAGGTAGACAGACAGGCTTTTAGACAGAGAGGTAGACAGACAAAGAAGATGCCAGACTGGGTTGCAGACAGACAGAGAGGCAGACAGACAGGCTTACAGACAGAGAGGTAGACGGACAAAGATGAAGCCAGACAGTGTTGCAGATAGACAGAGAGGTAGACAGACAAAGACGAGGTCAGACAGGTTTGCAGACAGACAGAGAGCCATACAGACATGCTTGAAAACAGAGAGGTAGACAGACAAAGAGGAAGTCAGACAGGGTTCCAGACAGACAGAGAGGTTTACATACAGGCTTACAGACAGGCTTACAGACAGGCTTACAGACAGGGAGGTAGACAAACGAAGAGTAAGCCAGACAGTGATGCAGACAGACAGAGAGGCAGAGAGACAGGCTCGCAGACAGAGAGGTAGACATAGATGAAGCCAGACAGGGTTGCAGACAGACGTCATAAACAGAGAGGTAGACAGACAAGCTTTTAGACAGTAAGGTAGACAGACAAAGAGGACGCAAGACAGTGATGCAGACAGACAGAGAGGCAGACAGACAGGCTCGCAGACAGAGAGGTAGACATAGATAAAGCTAGACAGGGTTGCAGACAGACGACATAGACAGAGAGGTAGACAGACAGGCTTTTAGACAGAGAGGTAGACAGACAAAGATGAAGCCAGACAGTGTTGCAGATAGACAGAGAGGTAGACAGACAAAGACGAAGTCAGACAGGTTTGCAGACAGACAGAGAGCCATACAGACATGCTTGCAAACAGAGAGGTAGACAGACAAAGAGAAAGTCAGACAGGGTTCCAGACAGACAGAGAGGCAGACAGACAGGCTTGCAGACAGAGAGGTAGACAGACAAAGAGGGAGTCAGACAGGGTTTCAGACAGACAGAGAGGCAGACAGACAGGCTTGCAGACAGAGAGGTAGACAGACAAAGAGGGAGTCAGACAGGTTTGCAGACAGACAGAGAGCCATACAGACATGCTTGCAAACAGAGAGGTACACAGACAAAGAGGAAGTCAGACAGGTTTCCAGACAGACAGAGAGGCAGACAGACAGGCTTACAGACAGGCTTACAGACAGGGAGGTAGACAAAGAGGAAGCCAGACATTGATGCAGACGGACAGAGAGGCAGACAGACAGGCTTACAGACAGAGAGGTAGACATAGATGAAGCCAGACAGGGTTGCAGACAGACGTCATAGACAGATAGGTGGACAGACAGGCTTTAAGACAGAGAGGTAGACAGACAAAGAGGGAGCCAGACTGGGTTGCAGACAGACAGGCAGACAGAAAGGCTTGCAGACAGTGAGTTAGACAGACAAACAGGACGCAAGACAGTGATGCAGACAGACAGAGAGGCAGACAAACAGGCTCGCAGACAGAGAGGTAGACATAGATGAAGCTAGACAGGGTTGCAGACAGACGTCATAGACAGAGAGGTAGACAGATAGTCTTTTAGACAGAGAGGTAGACGGACAAAGAGGAAGCCAGACTGAGTTGCAGACAGACAGAGAGGCAGAGAGACAGGCTTCCAGACAGAAAGGTAGACAGACAAAGATGAAGCCAGACAGTGTTGCAGATAGACAGAGAGGTAAACAGACAAAGACGAAGTCAGACAGGTTTGCAGACAGAAAGAGAGCCATACAGACATGCTTACAAACAGAGAGGCAGACAGACAAAGAGTCAGACAGGGTTCCAGACAGACAGAGAGGCAGACAGACAGGCTTACAGACAGGTTTACAGACAAGGAGGTAGACAGACAAAGAGGAAGCCAGACAGTGATGCAGACAGACCGAGAGGCAGAGAGACAGGCTCGCAGACAGAGAGGTAGACATAGATGAAGCCAGACAGGGTTGCAGACAGACGTCATAGACAAAGAGGTAGACAGACAGGCTTTTAGACAGAGAGGTAGACAGACAAAGAGGAAGCCAGACTGGGTTGCAGACAGACAGAGAGGCAGACAGACAGGCTTTTAGACAGAGAGGTAGACAGACAAAGATGAAGCCGGACAGTGTTGCAGTAAGACAGAGAGGTAGTCAGACAAAGAGGAAGTCAGACAGAGTTCCAGACAGACAGAGAGGCAGACAGATAGGCTTTCAGACAGGCTTACAGACTTGGAGGTAGACAGACAAAGAGGAAGCCAGGCAGGGTAGCAGACAGACAGAGAGGCATACAGACAGGCTTGCAGACAGAGAGGTAGCCAGACAAAGAGAATGCCAGCAAGGGTGGCAGACAGACAAAGAGGAAGCCAGACAGTGTTGCAGACAGAGAGACAGGCTTGCAGATAGAGAGGTAGACAGACGAAGAGGAAGCCAGACAGGGTTGCAGACAGACGTCCTATACAGACAGGTAGACAGACAGGCATGAAGTCAGGCGGGATTGCAGACAGACAGACAGAGAGAGGCAGACAGACAGGCCTGTAGACAAACAGGAAGACAGACAGGGTTGCAGACAGACAGAAAGGCAGACAGGCTTGCAGACAGAATGGTAGACATACAAAGATGAAGTCAGACAGGGTTTCAGACAGGTAGAGAGGCAGACAGACAGGCTTGCAAACAGCGAGGTACACAGACAGCGAGGAAGCCAGACAGGGTTGCAGACACACAGAGAGGTAGATGGACAGTCTTGTAGACAGAGAGGTAGACAGACAGAGAGGAAGCCAGGCAAGGATACAGACAGACAAAGAGGCAGGCAGACAGGCTCGCAAACAGATAGAGAGGTAGACAGGCAAAGAAGAATCCAGACAATGATGTGACAGACAGGCAGACTGACAAGCTTGCAGACAGAGAGGTAGACATACTCTTGAAGACAGACAAAGAGGAAGCCAGTCACTGGATACAGACATATGGGCTTTCAGTCAGATAGAGAGGTAGAAAGATAGAGAGAGGAAGCCAGACATGGTTGCAGACAGACAGAGTAGCAGACACTTTTACATGTCCGTGTGTTAATGTTTAGTACTCGATGTTAATTGATTTGTCTAAAAATAATGACGTCCCGTTGTTTTCTCCTGAGAAGGATCGTCTTTAAACACCCTTTTTTATTTCTTTTGCTTTGTCTTGTCTAATTGCTTCCAGATATGCCTTAACTGTAACTCTAACAATAGTTGTTGGTCATATAGTCTTATAGATTGCCACCACGTGTCATTGAACCTTCTAGCGATTCTTATCATTTTTGCAGGCATTAGTTACTGTTTCTGCAATAGTTTTCTTAAATGCTAGGGGGCAATTTTGATCCATTAAACCGACCCTAAGGATGCCGATAGACAGGGATGCACACCGAGAGTGATGCAGACAGGCAAATATGCACACAAACAGGGATGTAAACAGACAGATAGATTGACTGACAGAGATGCATACAGACACAGAGTCAGACAGACATAGTGGCAGACAGACGGGTGATCGACTGGGAGGCAGTTAGATAGAGTTAGATAGACAAGAATTACATAGCGCTACAAATAAATGTATTTAGCTCCTGTAAACCAAACAACAGGAGCTACTTGACTCATTTGCATTACCCGTGTTTAGGTAGCTTTGCCTTACCTTTGTTTCCTATTCGATTTCAAAATTGTCTTCAACCTGACTTTGTCTTACCTTGTTTCCTATTGGACAAACAAAATTGCCTTCAGCTCTTTTGCAATCATAGTTAGGGTATAAAAAAAAGTTTTCCCAGATCACTCCAGTGTCTATGACGAAAGATGATGGATGCCATCTGAAACGTCTGACCGTTTCCAAAATCATATCCAGTTGTTTGTCATGAGTAAATGCTTTTTGGCTTTTCACATCTGATTCAACAATTTCTGATAAGGCATACTGTTTCACAGTAGCCTGGGTACAATCCGGAAAGTAAATCGCTCCGGCGTTCATTATATACTATGTACAGTCGCTTCTAGCTCTGACATTTATTATACACTATATACAGTCGCTTCTCTGTTGGGTAGCAGAAGCGAACAAAGGAGCGAACTACTATCCAGATGGTACCCAGGCTAGTTTTACAGAGCAACTACTCTTTTTTTTTCGCACAGCATCCAACTCATGTCTCCTGTTATAACAAGGACGGGTGCAAATTTTTGCAATCCTGAGAAAGCATTTATTGCTGTATTTTGGACAACGGAACACTCTGTAGATATCGTATTTCTTAAATCCCCTGACTCCTGCGGCATAGTCAAGAATAGGGCCTCACAACAACGGTCTTTTAGTGCCTTACCTTAACTATACCCAGAACACCACCCAAATCTCTTCCAGCAGAGTTTGCTGGAACACTAGAGGCTGAGGTGAAACACACGTGAGCTGATATAACGCAAGTCACTTCCTGGGGTTAACCAACCGCACAGGGGCTCTCGGTGATTAGATTACCGTGGTAGGCCGCTGTGTTGTGTTGTGTACCGAATACTCGCATCGCAATTAGGGACAAAATAGCGAAGAGTTAAGGCCCCTTTCCGCTAGACGGCGATCGCGCTGCGCTCTCACTGCGACCTAAATAAGATACGTCTAACCTTCACTTTCACACTGGGTATATCATACAAAACGTAAAAGTGTGACCGAGAAGACAACAAAACACAGAAAGTGTAAACAGATTCGTTTCTTTTCTATACCATTTCATTGAGGGATACATCAAATTTGAGGTCGCAGAGAGAGCGCGGCGAGGGCGCCGTCCTAGTGGAAAGGGGGGGTATTACAATTTAACTCTATAGGGCTAATGCGGCTACTTTTCGGCACGAACTCAGGTGATCTCAACGAGAATTCCCAAAGCTGCGGCCATAGAACTGTAGGATTTGAACCACTCACACCGGGAAGGACGTCTTTTTGATAAGGCCCCCTTCCCACTACACAGTGATCGCGCTGCGCTCTCACTGTGACCTAAATCGACCTTTGTAACCGTCGACCTTATACTGGGTATATCATACAAAATGTAACAGTGTGGCGGAGATGACAAAGAAATTTACAAAGCGTATACATAAGACTTTTTTTTCTACAATTCGTTGAGTGATCTGTCAAAGTTTAGGTCCAGAGGGAGCGCCGTCCTAGTTGGGAGAAAGTATAATTATCAGTGAGGTAGGAGTTTTAACGACAGATCCTACCATTAGATTAAATGTTACATATTCCATCTTGTTACTGTATTTGTTTAGAACGGATTTTCTCATGTACATATTTGAGGAGAATTTTATCATACGATCAAGTCGTTTCTGAATGCCTACTATCCTAGAAATCTTAAAACTCATGAATCATGATGATTTTTTGTACAGTACAAGGATAACGGAAACACAACACAAATTCCTGGTACTTGTAACCTGATACCCAAGTCTAAAGTTCCATCCCCTGCATCCATGCTGGACCTTATCATAGCAACCGTCCGCTGGGTTAAGTTCAAGAAGTCCGGAGGAAGGAGGTACTATCCCTTTCAAAATTCTGTGAAGTTTGGAACGAAACTTCCCTCCAGCTTCCACGTCGTAAGAATAGTGGCAATGACATTTGATTGACAGATATCAATTTCATATGTCCATTTCCTTAGGTAGAATTCAGGACACTGTTCTGAGAAGTTTGGAAGGAAACATCCCTTTAGCTTCCATGTCGTCAGTATAGTATGAATGACATTTGATTGACAGATATCAATTTGACATGTCCGTTTCCTTTAGGAGAAGCCCGCACACTTGGCAGGAGAATTTAGGACACCATGGGCGATACCATTGAAAGATTAGGAGGTGTGTGTGGAAATTTAGATGTACGTAAACGTCTTAATAAAGTGACTTACTTTATATAGGGGCCTGTACATACTACGTATATGGAGAACATGGTCTAAGCAAGCGAAATGCCCACAAAGACTGTCAAAACTTCTGTCTCACTCTCATTCAGAGAAACCCACATTCAGGCAATGACCTTGCGGGACAAGGGACCTTGCTCTCATTGTTCCCTCTCTTGTAGTAATGGCAGGACCCCGGATGTGGCTTCTCACATTTCCTAATGTTTGTTTATTTTGCTGGCACCTATACACAATACCGCATATGACATCAATACCGCTTGATGGCATAATACAGCCAAATAAAAAGAGTTTGTAATAGAAGGAAATAGCGTTTCAGAGGGTCAAGATTTAATTTTTCGGGGAAACATGCCCCCAGATCCCCCTAGGCAGCTCGAGGGGCCCAAAAGCAATAAGAGGACCCCCCCCCCCAAGCAAAATCATGGCTACGGGCATGTACGCTGGTGTATTTGGGGGCACGTCAGCATTGGAGTGCAACTTACAGTACACCTGGGTACGTCACGTGACCTAGGGGTCGACAGCAGAGAGAATACTCATACTTCCGGTTATATCCAACCTACACACGTCATGGAAAGGTTTGTAACTACTGTTATTCCGGAAGTCTACACAGAGCACACCGTTTAGAATTGTGCTTTAAACACAAGGAATGATGTTACAGGATTTCGTGGCTTATGTCTTCGTTGGCGAGAGTATTAAGGCGGATTTGAAAACAATCATTTCACTGAAAAGAGCTTTGTCACTTCCGGACTAGAGCTCGAGTGTTTCCTGTGTTTTTCTTTATGCTGTAAGCGGCAAATCTATAGGTACGGATCATTGTCACGTAAAAGGATTTTGTAACAGTTATTGTAAACAAAGCATTTCTTTAACCAGTTTGCTCAGTACAAGGCCATTGGCCACTTCTAGGCACTGAACTACGCTCACTGTGCCTAAGTTAGAAACATTGAACTGAATTCAGCAAGTTCGACTAACTGACTCAATAAGCGAAGCAGGGGTTACGAGGCTGATCGGGAAATTCCCTACCCCATTTTGCCGGAATGCTTTGATCCACTCCACACCGGGAAGGTCCCCTACTCTTTTCGATAATTGCGGCGGGTATTTATACGTGCCCGGGGTGTGACTCTCCCCAGACACGGGACCTCCATTTAACGTCCTATCCGAGGGACGGCCCTAGCCGAAGCTAGTTACTCATTGTATGGGAGAAGCTTTGTGTGCAAATCGCTAAGCTGTACTTAAACTTGCTATTACTATAAAAGGGGAAATTTTCGCGGTAGTTTTATGTTCGCAATTCTGGTGACAGCCTCTTCAACGCGAAATTAAAAACACCGAGAATTTTTTACTGTTTTCTGCCCGCCTACCACCTTGTTTCAAAACCAACTTAAAAGAATAATCGCGAACAGTCGCCTTTCTCTTGTAGTACAGTGAAAAGATTACCGCGAACATTTAAATGTTTACAGTAATACAACACTGAATAACGATAAGTACTCTCAAAACACTCCAAAATGACTGTACCGTGTTTTTGTCCGCTTCTATTGTTGACATCATGACGATCACTGCTAATTAGCGGCTGTGATCAGTTAAATTACGCGGATATTGAGCAGACACTTGGAATGTGGAAACAGGCAATTACACAAGTACTTAAGAGCGGCTTATTATGTCCGGCGGCTTGCGTGACGAGGTCGATATTGTTTCTTGACACCCAGACACAGTCACGGTTACAAAAATAACACACTAACACGGTGAGTAAGTCGTTTAAGAATGAGAAACGCGTTACTTTAAAGACCAAAGAAATTGTTAGACATAGACATTGTTGATCATGACTACAGGTTTGCGCTCACTGCGGGATTCGAAAGATACTCAACGAATTTCACAGATAAAGAACGAAGTTTCTTTCTTTTCGTGTATTTTGTCGTCTTCTAAATCATACTTTTACGTATTACGCAATATCTAAATTACAAATAAATCGTAGAAAATAGCAAAACAGTGACACAGTGAACGAACCCCGCAGTGACGCAAGCTTTACACAAGTGTGGTGGGAGCGCACCTTTAACGATTTTTAGGTCGTCCTTTGTCTGTATATACGTCTGTGTGACTGCGTCATTATAGAGAGATCTGTCAACATTGTCACCGTTTACGGGGTGTGGTTAGACCCTGTGTGTATTTGTTCTGGTCAGATAGCCCTGCTCTAAAGTAATCTTTCAGCGTGCCCAAAGCACGAGTCACAGAGATCCCTGTTCAAGGACGAAAGCTACCTGTTCAAGGACAAATGCTACCTGTTGAAGGATGCAAACATGCCTTTAGAAGACCACACACGAACCACACGCAAATGCGCATACAAATACACATACATACATACAAACAAGGAGGTACCCGGAAAAATATGAATGCACATGTATAGTCTTTTCACAGCCCCGACATCGATAGTCTTCCGTTTATTACTTTGAAATTCCTCGGAGGGTTTCATTTTCTGACAGAGCATGCCCCCGAACCCCTTGAAAGTTAGTGCATTTAATACTCCTTCGTCTCAGAAATCTAACTTAATTTAATAACAAGAAGCAAAAATATATGTAATCATATAGCCTGCTAATTAACTGCTATAGTACACATTTAAAACGTTTGTGATATACGTACAAGTAAATAGTCTGGATGCTTTGAACAACCATTTTATTTCATGTAATAATAAGTGGAATGTTGCGATTCACGTAAGTGTGGTTTTGTTACTCCGCAGTTTAGACAAGGGTTTAACTGCGTTATACTTCCCATTATTTATGAGACATCTGTAAAAAAAATGCAGTTTATATCTCGCTTTAAACCTTTCTATCGATGATAGTTCTAGGTGACGCCAAATTCCTGCGATGCACTTTGCACGTCGCTCTTTCTTTGTACGTCATAACTTATTGCTGTGCATCCCTGTACGGTGACACGAACTGTCCGTGTGTTTGTTTAGCGCGAACATTGTACCTTTCAACCAGACAATCCGCAAACAGGCCAGCCTTTTATCTGCTGTTCACACAACCGTGAAGATGCGTAAGCCTCGGGCGATATACATGCGCGATCGGCCGTGCCCGGTGACGAGAACTTCCAAATAAGGAAATGTTCGGGAGCGTGTGTCGAGAACACCGAGATTTGCCGACGCAAGCGGTGTAAACGTTTTACAAGTATACAGTCTCAACGATTTGTTTATAATGGAATGTTTACGGGCTGTAAAAGACGAAAGGATGAAAAATCAGGTTTAAGTACATGAATCATGTTAAGAATGGGAGAATTGAATAAACTGAACTTCGACGAAGAAGAACGCCCTGTTCATTATACTATGATAACGCCAGTCCACCTTAGTCCGTGGGGTAACCTAGATTCGTTGTTTAGAAAAATGACTTCAAGTCAACGACGTGGGTTTCAAATGTCAACATTGTCAAAATATTGCCATCGACTAAAGACCCCCCAAATACCCTATTTCTATATACAACGGATATAGGTTACCTTACGGATAAAGATGAACTAACGTTAATACGCGGAATAAGATCTATAGATTGTTACTGACTGTCCAAGAAAACACCACCTCTAGCAAGTTTTCTGGACGTAAGAACTGTTACCATGGAAAGGTGAGGTCACAATAAAGAAGTCCACAAAACATAGGAAATGACGCCCGGGGCTAGTGCAGAGGTAACCGGACACATTCCTAGAAGCGTGGCGGTCTGAGTACACATGTACACACATGTCTCAATACCCTCTGTTTAGAATGAAAATAAAGATAACGTGATGTATTTTGCTTGCTCTTCCTGTGCGGTTGATAAATCAACTACCACAGCATGACATGGCCGTATTTCAGGGACATTCCTTTAAAATATGTCATCAGTAATTCTATCTAAAAACAACCAATATTAGAGGGTTAAAATAGAAATATTCTACATAAGGTAATTTTTATGATATTGTTATGCCCTGCACTATATTCCCACATTTCCATCATTATTTCATACTTTGAGGGTTTAAAAACGGCGCAGAAAAAATCCGCACAAGGATCCTTTGAATATTGGAATTTTTAAAAAAATAGGCGCACCGACTTTCACAGCGCTCTCACTACACAGCGGCATCAAATTTTCGTTTTGCTCCTTGAATGTTGGTATAGAATGGAATAGAGTTACTTTATCTTATCACGTAGAAAATAGCCCCCTAAAAATCTAAAAATTTCCACAACCCTGAGTCAGGCTATTATCACTTAGGTTCCCTTTTTAATCTCTATCTAAACCAGCGTAACACTTCTACCACATCCTTTCTGGCTGAGTCGGGTTTTTTGAGCTGGTGCTATTTTTAACTTTTTTTTTCTGGTCGGTTTGCTGTCGGCATCCGTCTCGGCTGTGGTCGGGTGACTTCGTGAGGAGTCCGAGAAGCCGAACGCACGACACGCCCACGGAAGGGCCCGAACGTCATCACCTGTGACGTCAGCACTTTTTCCTTTATAAGAGGGCAGGTGGTCGGTGTGAGGCACAGAACAACCAAGGTAGGAGCAAGAGACAGGCCACAGGTTTCTACCAAGCATTCAAGATTCAGTTGGTTAGAGAAGACAAGAGCCAGTATGGGAAATCTTCAGCTTATTGGGGCACTGCTAATTGTCGTTGGGCTAGCGACGACTATGGCTATGGAACCGACGGTAAGTGCACAGATTCGTTTGTTCCATTTTCTAAATGTAGCCTAGCTTCGTAACATTTTGTAAGACCGTAAGGCAGTCTTTTTTTTATCTGTGTCTAGGGCACGGTATTGGAAGGTAGAGCCCAACCGTCTCCTTCCACTGCCTTTTACCTCCCCAACCGAAGGCATTTTTACACCTGGGCGGAATGAGTGTTCAGTGCCTTTCCCAACGACACAATATCGGCTGTATGTCACCAATAAGCGTTCATCGTTTTTCTATTGTTTCTTCATCCGCTCAAGATCTGAGAGTACAAAAGTAACAGCCTGAATTCTTGTCTGCTAATTTTTAGAACTACTAAGGACAAGCATAACGTTCCGACTCGTTCACGAGAATGTTGATTAATGCATTATTGAAGAGGATATGTAGTGTTAATAGTCAGTTGTAACTGTGCAAATCATTATAATTCTAACGTCTAAGAAGAAATCAGGAAGCGACAAATTAACGAAATAATGATGATGATGATGACGGTGCCCTACGGCAAAGGTGACCGCAAATATGCCCGTGATGTTTTGAATAATACCGGAATTGAACCTTAATTCCACTTAAACAATTACCACGATTGAGTCAATTGTACTCAAGCTGTCTCTGAATTCCATATATTTCTCTTTTAACCCTTTTCCTCGCTATTTTGTAAGTGCAGGCTGCTTTAGCAATGCGCCATAGTACTGCGGCAACATTCTTTGTAGGTCAACTTTTAAGGTTGTAGAGAGCCTCGGGTGGCTAATACTGTACAGTCTACACCCCTGTGACATATCTAATGTCGGCAATTCAATCACTAAAACCATATCTGTGGAAAAGTTTTTCCCTATTGTCTCTCTGTTGTTCAAATTTTGAACAGAACCCTATCTCTACAGTTCTTGCAAGATCCTTACCGCATACGATCAAGATGTTACCACGTACCAAATGATATAAAAATCACGTCTTGTTTTTAGTTATGCTGTCTACAAACGGTCAAATGTCAAAGAAATGAAGTATTGTTTAAGCTTGTCTCTATCTAACTGTGCTTTTTCGCGCTCACAAAATTTACAGAATTGCCATACACCTTCAGTAATGCTATTCTGCAGGACTAAAAGTATCAACAATTCTGGGTGAAGTCTTCCTACTCTTATATACCTGTTTCTTTTTTTTTTAAATCTAACAGAAATACCTAACGAAGTACGGTTACCTAGACGACGGCATGATGAGTAAAGCTAGCGACATGACCCCCACCGAAATGGACGACATGGTTAGGGATGCCGTCATGCTGTTCCAAGAAATGGCGCACATCCCCATGACAGGTGAGTGTCGACGTCTCCTTACCGACTTATTCCTTTATCCTTTTCATTACAATTTCGTTGGCATGATAGTAAACGTAGTTTTCTAGAAAGAGTATTAATACTTTAGTAGGGGGGGGGGGGCATATATGTTTTAGCTTACCAACAGCACCTGGCGGCATGACATAAGGGACGAAATCACTATTGATAAAGTCTGAAATCTCTATTTATAAAGTGGCGCCAAGACGCTTACATAAGCTACTCGATAACATCTCATTATATACACAGCAGTATGTATAATCTATGTGAACAAGAAGATAAGTACGTGTGTGTTTGTGGGGGTATATATATTTTACTTCGCCGACAATTACAAGAAAGTTGCATAAGGGACGAAGTCTGAAATCTCTGTTTTACAGTGGCGCCAAGACGCTTACACAAGCTTCTTAATTGCGAGTTGAAAAACACTCATCTGTATGTATGACCTATGTACAGACAGAAGAGGTTTAAAGATTGCTGACGAAGCCTTTAACAAACAAGTGATCGGCGTAGTCGTGGTGTGATGGTAGGGTGTATGACCCACTTTGTAGAGGTTACGTGTTCGAACTGACGCCCTATGCATAAATTCCCTCACTTTACTCAAGGTAAAAATGTTAACTCTTATGAGGTGGTATTATGGCATCAGATGGAATTATCAGAGTTGATGTTAGATCGCACTGTTCACCACAAACCTGGTGTGTTACGCTGTGAGGTAATTTACCGTTTATGCAGTACTGACAAACAAATACCCTTTGTTTACACAATCTCTCACTACCTGGGGTTAATGACCCCCTCCCCGAGAGAGGGCGGCGGCAATTGTAGGGCCGGCCGCTAGGTGCGCGATTTTAGCCAGGCTAGACAAACAAATAACTATCATAGTCTAACATGTATGTATGATGTAACCAGGGAGACTGGACGAGATGACCATGCAGCAGATGTCCATGCCCCGGTGTGGAGTGGCTGACCTGGGCGAGTTCAGACTGACCGGCCGGAAGTGGGACAAGACTCACCTGACGTACCGTCTGATAAACACCAGTCCGCAGCTGGACAGGGCTGAGGTGGAGGACGCCATCTACCGGGCATTCAGGGTAAGTGCACCATCATGTAGGCATTTATACAAATGAATGCATGATAGAATAAATGAATAAAATGAAAGAAAAAAAAACGGATTGATGAATGACAACAAAGTAAAGGATAAAAATGGGCTCTAATAAGGTGGTTTCTGACATCTTGAACGGTCTTGACTTGGTAATGGTATTTTTTTCATTATCTGTCTTTCTGTGAAGTTTTGCAAAATCCCAAACCGTTCAAGTTATGTGTTCTCTGACCTTAGTATCGTTCATGATATCATCAGAAAATCAAGGAGTATATGTTATTGTATAATACACGTATATCATTGATAATTGGTGTATTTTGTTGACAGATATGGGAACAAGTGACGCCTCTCCGGTTCAGTAGAACATCCGGGACCTCCGATATCGAGATCTCGTTTGTCCAGTTCAGTCACGGGGACGGCAACCCTTTCGACGGGCGGGGAGGGACTCTTGCGCATGCGTACTTCCCCGGGACGGGAATCGGCGGAGACGCTCATTTTGACGAGTCTGAACAGTGGACGGTCCGGACGGCACGAGGTATGGTATCATGTTATGTAGGGACTAAAACGTGTACATTGTTACTCTCACATTATAATGTTTTAACTATAGAGTGAATCCAAAACATGCGTATGTGTAGGCGCAAAGTAGCAGGTGAGTTAATGTATTTGTGGATCAACTAGAATAAACATGACATTCCATCTTAAGTATCCATTAACTTGATTTTGGTGTTTGCGGTGCTTTGTGGTAATTGGTAAGCATTCACTTAATACTGAAAACAAGTAACAAGAATGGCAATTTAAAAAACGCTTCAATGGCGACAGTGGTCTTTGAGGATAAGTACATGACGTGCGAATAAAAACCTCATGTGCATCATAACACATATTGTTCCATGACCTTAATAAAAACCGTACAACAAAACAAGACAACTTCAGAATTGCACAACAATTGTAACCGCGCCTTAACTATGAACCACTGTGTTCACAGGTACGAACCTGTTCATCGTAGCAGCTCACGAGTTCGGCCACAGTTTGGGTCTGGAGCACTCGCAGGTGCTGGGGGCGCTCATGTACCCGTTCTACCAGGGGTACGTGGAGAACTTCCAGCTCGACTATGACGACATTCTCGGCATCCAAACAATCTACGGTACGGTTGTGTCTTCCCTTTGGTCATTATATTTGTATCATCAACTTTTGATTTGTAGATAATTTTATAGTACATTGACAACATTGACTCCATTGCAAATGTCAAGGGAAAAGTGACCTAATAATCTTATCGGCAAAAGACTAAAGTATTGTTTGTGCGTGTCTGTCCCTTCTAGTCTTTGTCTAGATCTGTCTTTCTGTCTGACTGTCTGTGTCTGTCTGCGTTTGTCTTTCTGTTAGTCTGTATGCCTGCCTGTCTGTCTCTCTCTTTCTCCGTCTCCCTGTCTCTCGGTCTGTCTTTCTCTGTCTCTGTCTCTCTCTATCTCTCTCTCTATCTATCTATCTATCTATCTATCTTTCTCTCTGTATCTCTCTGTCTCTGTCATACTCTATCTTTCTCCCTCCTTATAAAAAAATATCAGCTCAACAGTCCAGGCAGAGGTTTGCTCTAACCACACATTGTCCCATATGCAGGGTCCAACCCTAACCCAGGTAACGGCAACCCCAACCCGGACCCTCCGACAACGCCTCCTAGCGGAGGTGAGTCAACTCCACCCACAGGTGGCGGTAACCCCAACCCACCCACCGGCGGCAGACCTGACATCTGTAACACAGACATCGACGCAATCTCACGTATCAGGGGAGAAACTTGGGTATTCAAGGGCAAGTAAGTATCAGAGACGACTTCATTATCACTCTCTGAAGACTAAAATACGAAAGGCATGACCTCAATCACAAAGATAATCACCTTCTGCATAAGAAAATTACTACATTTGTATTACGATTCTTTCATAGATATGTGACAGAAGCCCTACAGTTCAACTATTTCAAAAAGTGCAATAAAGAATTTTTTTTTTTGCAATTTCATAATGGAAATATGTAAATTCTATAGTTTGTGGGTTTTGTGATTTTAAGAGCAAAGTGGCTTTCTGGACGATTTTAAGAGGAAAGTGGCTTTCTGTTCGTCCGTAAATGTGGGAAAGTTGGGGAATATAATTGTGATTTCTTTTCAAACAATGTGGTTCTTTCGGTGTGGTTCATGTGCCAAGAGACTATTGCCCTGGAAAGCAAGAACTCGGTACACAGAAAGAAAGAGCAGGTCCCTTAAAACGTGTTCTGTAGCAGTAGATATTTTCTAGACTCGTAGACCTTACATGTTTGTTTCCCCTTGTCAGGTACTTCTGGCGCGTGCGTGACCAGGTGTCCGGCCCATGGCTGACCAGTAGTTTCTGGAGGGGACTGCCCGAACACCTTGACCGCATCGACGGCATCTACGAACGGCCTGACTACAAGATCCTCATCTTTAAAGGTAGGTTTCGTCATCAAATACACATCACAACGTAAGTTGACGACACCGCGCCGAGCGTTGCACCAAATCTGCTCTACTAAAGTTATTTTCTAGGCTTACAAATTGTGACATCTGTGATTAGTCAGGGCACCTTTAAAAACCTGTATTCAAGATAATATGTAAATCTCATCTGTCGTAATCTCACTCATGAATACTCTATGTCATAATAACTCACCTCATATAGTAAAATGATATGCCCAGGTGTCCAAACAGTCCAGTTTCAGCTGTTTATGTACGGCAAAACATCACAACGCGAGCCTAAGTTATAAAGATATAAATATCATTTAAAGGAGATGACGTCCGTCTAGGGACTAAAAGTCTAAATGCTGCACTGTCTTATCAATGTTAATCACCCATATTTTCTTAAAGAAGTATTTCTATAAGTACAAATAGGCAAGAACACCGACGGGACTAAAAGTAGATCTGAGCGCATGCCTATGTCTGTGCAAGTGACTTTTACCCATCACTTTCTGCTTTAAAATAGTACGGACTACTTCTTAACACTTTTTAACGGCGTATGAGGCACAGAAATATATATCATTACCTACAGGACCTTCACAAATTGTGGCTTTATGGTTTTAGATAAATAAGGTTAACAATGTGATCTCTTGTTACATCCAGGCCGTCGTTACTGGGTGTTTGACGCTAACATCCTGGAGAGCGGGCCGCACTACATCTCCGACCTCGGCCTGCCCAGCCACCTCGACGCCGTCATGCCTTGGCGGAGCAACGGAAGGACTTACTTTTTCAAGGTAAGCTTTTTTTTCCTTTTTGTAAAGCGAAATAGATTCAGTATATTAAATGTGTATTCGTAACGTTAAATTATTTCTGTGTCATAAAATAAATAGTTGTATTTCACGTTTCCTTTCTGACAAATCATAATCTGACTTATCTACGTGTAAAGTTAGATAACTGGCGTCGCTAATTGTACATATTTATATGACTAACGGGAGGGATCCAAAGTCCAGTACGGGTCCAAAGTCCAGTAATGTTTTAAAAGCATTTTGCGGAGATAGGCATAGGTCTCTGCACAAGAAAAGTACAACTTGTTATGGACAAAACCTTGTTGTGAATAACTGAGTCAAAGTATGTGTCCAAGTTGGTAACCCCATAGATAACGTTTGAAAAAATACACATGTTTGACGCCTTCCGTGCATGCTGACGAGCGAACGTATCGAGAACACGGCCCGGGAAATGTACATGTAAAAAGATACAGTTACCACCACGGATAAAAAGGATATCTTTTAGACTTCTTAAAAAAACGCAGCTATGCCGTGTCTTTGCCTAATACTAAAATTGAGTTGGAATCTCTTAGCAAAATTCAAGCGTGATATTCATGGAACAATAAATCTTTCCGTTATAGGGAAACCAGTATTGGCGTTATAACGAGGCAGAAGGCCGGGTGGATTCTGGGTACCCGCGAGCCTTGAGCATCTGGAGGGGGATACCGACAGATAGCATCGACGCTGCAGTTCAACATGATGATGGTAGGTGGCGCTTCAATACCACTCTACGATAACTGTTTTTACCGATAATCTTTCAACGTAGTGCTCTTTCCAGAAAAGTTTTTTACATACTTTTTTTGTTTAATAGATTTGTTTGATAGATGTTCAAATATATTCCACTTAAACTTATATTTATAAGATTATGTACAGGATTAAGATTTAGGTATCAACTTTAAGAAGATTTAAAAGAGAATAGAGACTGTTTGAGACGAAATCCAAGGAGCAAACTATAGTGTTCGTTGGTGTAGATTTCTGCGTAGAATTTAGTAAGAAATGGTATAACTGAACGACTTTTTTTCTCCATTGTGCAGGATACGCCTACTTCTTCAAGGGTCAAGACTTCTACAAGATGGCTGAGCGAACCATCACTGTCTTACAAGGTTACCCTAAGAGAGCTGCTCAGAACTACTTCGGCTGTCGGCCCGACTCTTTCTCCAGTGGACCCGGCTTCGCACCCATGTTCGCTGGCTCCGTGCAACCCTCGGGTGAGTTAGGATCATTATACTTGAGACATCAGCTGGGTTTTCACGTTTTCGGAGTCGATTGGGAGCACAGTTCGCCGGAGTACGGTGGTGTGACGACCGGCAATTTACTCAAGAAAATGCGAGTTTCGAGCCACCTCCTCCCCGCAAAACCAATTTGGGCATGATTTCTCTAGTCGAGTCCGGAAGAAGGTTGCTTGAGTATCCAAATATTCAATTTACAAAGACCCCGCTTAGTCGGACTTCGGCGTAGTGTACTTCAAGTCGACTCCAAAAAACGCATGTCTACACGCATTGTACTTGAGTGTAAGCTTCTGATAATAAGTCTTACATGTATGATCGAAATTTAATGACCAGTAATGTTCGGTCACAGTTTCTGTCTATCAATTTCGCCTGGACTATACTAAAGGTGGTTAAATCGAGTCTCTGGACGATGAAGTAAAACATCAATATCATGATAAAGTCAACACAGAAATCAGATTTTTTTCTTACAAAAAATCGTGGGGAGAAAAAAAACTTTTATTGTCAACAAAGATGGACTCTACATGCCTCTGAATCCAGTATACATGCATTTCCTAAATTCTAAAAAGATGATTGCATTAAAATAAGAAATAAATCAGTTGATACACCGATTCTATATATATAGCCGTCAAGTACAGTGAAAGATTGTTAATTCATGATAATAAAACTGTTCACATTTCCCTTCGTAACAGGACTGTCCTACCACGCCGAGGGACATTGCGAGTGGGAGCAGCACGTTTGTGACCTGCTGATTCGTATGGAAGGCGGAGAAACAGATCCTTTCGCTCCTTAACTTATGCATCATATGAAATTATAACTCTATCTAATACGTGTATAAGTAAAATATCACAATATATAGTCAGTATTATTTACATTTTGTGGAAGTCCGTATTCAATATTTATGGTTTGCAGTTGTAGACCTTTTCTTGTAAATATATCATAGGACATTTTTTAAACTGCGTTAAAATACTAACACTGTGATGTAAGGTATTGTATTGCAATTTGCATACCATGCAGGTCTTGTTGTGAATGTAAAATAGAACACTATAAGCTAAGCTACCTTGCCCCTTAGTAGTGTTGTATTTGAACATGGTTTCTTAGTTTGCATACAGTTACTAGTTTCAAGAAGTCGATAAATATACAATAAAGTTGCGGGGTCGCTCAGTAATAGTAGCCAACAAACGCTCTACATCTATAAAGCATTAGAATACGAAACGTTAGATTAGTTATTTAGCATTGTTTTCTAATATCAGCATTATATATAGTTAAACTGTAATGTCTGTAAAAGTTGCCATACATTGTAGGTCTAAACCAAGTAGGTCAAAGTGCCAAATAAAAGGGTTTATGACACCAAGATGCAACATTTACTCAGTTATTTTGTTGGTAAGAGTATCATTCAATAAACACGGATCAGTTCAGTTCATCCATACGGTGACACTATGGTTATTTGCACGGATAAACACGGATATTTGCACAAAATGCACATTCGTCTAATGTAATTGAACAATAAAAAAACATCGATCCAAGATCATACTTACAGCTCTTAGATCCTGCCACCATGTAATTAAGCGTTGATTATGACTTTGATGACGTCACATTGAACACGGCAGTCGGTTCAGAACCAGCTATCGCGGATTGTTAAAAGTACCGCTGAGAAGTGATGTTCAGAACACAATGGGGTGGGTGGTAATTGCGTATCGTTTACTTTGTATTGCATACTCTGTTAACCACCTTATGTGGCATACCGAGTCCGGTTTGTACTGACGAGTACATGCTGATTTACTTGAAATGAGTTACAACTATCTTCATGGAATCGTAGAACAGGTCATCGATGTTGCTGTCATCCGGGTTGTGGTCAATGACATCATGGTATGGATTTGTGAACTTAGCACCGCGATTTATGAAAAAAAAGTGGTTTTGGGAAGCGAACATTATTTATTGAGATTTATTGACGTTGTGAGATATATAGGCACCATGTAGACAGTTACTTCTACAACTTACTGTTAGTTTGTAAAAACAGTTTTTTTTTTAAACAACACAGTTCAAACGCTGACAGTTTTCTTTAATTTACATAATGTAGAATAAAAAAAAAGTATTGAGACATTCAACTTTTTTTAAATCTGTGCAGTTTATTAATTTGATACCTACACGCAGAACATGTGGCATTGTTCGTGACATTTATGATATTGACATATGGTCCAAATGCCTAAAACTTTCGACAGACATGATTAGGCAAAATAAAGTTTTCGTCTTCGAACAATCGCGTGTTTTCAAATTGCACTGAGCATCGTCTACATTACACATTTATATGTGTACAAATTTATAACTGTACAAATAACCTGTTTTTGGACGTGTTGATTAAGTCATCCATACGATAGTAACAGTATTGACTTATTCAGAAATAAGTAGGGACACAGTATTAGCGACACGAGTTCCGATAAACGTCAGAAGTTCGAACACATGCACAACGTAACGTTACCGTCACGCACAGAAATCTTCATTTACAACATAATTATATTGCTTTAACTAGTTGTAGACTTTCAACGATGATATTATACACTAATATACATAAATATACCATTATGTTATCGCCATAAAAACATATTGCAACATTTTTCCACATGGTTTTCAACCTAAAATTCTGTGTCTGTAACAAAACTATTTAGTGTGTATTTACAACAACAGAATATTGTAGAAATTTAGGAATACATTTAGTAAAAACTTACACAATATTCTACCGTACACAAAGTAAAGCCCTTATCAAATGGTTTCGAGGCAAATCAACTTGATAGAAACCAGAATACTTGTATAAACGTTGTGAACGGAAAAAGCGTGTAAATCATTTCTAATTGAGGTATAACGTTATATTCGTTTCCACATAATAAAATACTGTGTACGTATATCCTATGATGCAGAATTGTGAAAAGAAGGTGTCAAAACGCATGGCGGGTTGCTCACTTGGACACGCTTTTTGGTGACTAGTGTTTAAAAAACGTATTCGCTAATCGTCGTCAGCATGTACCGAAATTAGCCGGGGCGACTAGAAACGAAAAACTTATTTAATTTTAATATAATATACAGGATGTTTTTGTTTCTAGTCGGGGCGGAACGTATTGGACTAAAAAGTATTTGCGTATCGGTTCCGTGGAGATACCTTTTCCTCCGGTTTTTTTGCACGTCCCCGGCTTCCTTGGAGTCTTGCACACCGCGCCGGGGTGTTCGCGATCTCCACTCTCCCCAAAGTAGCCCGAAAGGCGACCTTTGTCAACAGATCGCTATGCCTAACTGATACTAAACTCATTCCGTCCGCCATCTTGGATCAATTCGTCGATCTCCGTCGATGTTCGGGACAGCCTTCGGCAACGCTTCCGAGCCTTTCCGGCTATGGTCGGAAGCGCTTCGGAGGCTCGGGAGCGTTGCCGAAGGCTGTCCCGAACATCGACGAAGATCGACGGAGATCGACGAATTGATCCAAGATGGCGGATGGAATGAGTTTAGGGACGTGCAAAAAAACGGAGGAAAAGGTATCTCCACGGAACCGATACGCAAATACTTTTTAGTCCAATACGTTCCGCCCCGACTAGAAACAAAAACATCCTGTATATTGTATTAAAATTAAATAAGTTTTTCGTTTCTAGTCGCCCCGGCTAGTACCGAAATCTGTCGCCAACAGGGGCAAATTGGTCGCCTGAAATTGCGATTTTTTTAGAATCTCGGGAAAAGAACTCACTTGCCAAAATGTCCAGACTCGATCGCTGCAAATATGTTTTTGATGAAACTTGATTGATTTCTAATTCTGTGGCAACACTACTATTTTCAATAGAATTACTGTATGTTGTATAGGTCTAATTTGGGGCTGAAACTGAGGATGTGACACTCCGGGCGCCGCCATTTTGTTTGTAGATGTCACGGGATTTACTCGTTTGTCGCACATTCGTGTAATTGCAAAGGGAAATTTGCGAAAAATTAAAAAAAAAGGTTGTAATAATTTGTCGCCGAATGGAGCGATATGAAAGACCCGCGAACTACGCTCGTAGCTCAATATATATTCTAAAAAGTGTAGTATACAATGTATGTACTTTAAGAACTAGGTCTTGATAATGTATTTATAATTCTCACATCTATAATACATGTATTTGCAATACGCCACCATTTTACAATATGCCTTCAATTTTGTGTTGGGCGTTCAATGATAGATTCTGTTCCTTTTCGGTTCAAATGAATTATCTATGTAATAATAGGCCCTGGAAAAAAAGGCATCGTCATCAGCAACCATTGTCTATATGTTGCAACTACGACCACATTGGCAAGCTTAGAATGGAGAGAACGTCATTTACAGCCACTGAATAAAGACATCGTCTAAACCGTATTGTTCTAGTAACCATTATTTGTCATTCATTCAGAAACACCTATTTCCTTTTCTATATATCCGTTCTTTTGGGTGTTATATGAAGTAAACAAAAAAGGGAGCTCGAGATTAACTGTTGTAACAGAGGTTCACTGTTAAACATTGTTTCTCTTCTCCGTCACCTCGGGCGGGGTGCGGTTTTTCGTTGTTTGCGTGTGTCCGTATGTATAATTCAAGATATATTTGTTTGAACTTTGGTACGGTTGTAGTTATTGGAGTCAACTGGAGTCCATGCTGATGATGTTTTGCGCAGTAGCTGTTTTTCGGGTGATGGAAAACTGTAGACTTCCATCTTCAAAGTATTGTACATCATTTGTTGGTCTACTCAACGATCTAGATCTTCGTCCTAGTAAAGGGTGCCAAGCCCTCACCCAAACGACAAACAGCTTTATAACATAAATGAGGCTTGTGTCTGACGGACTCTTGTTTATCAAGAAGTATTCAATAAAAAAAATCGTCTGATTGATGACGTCATGGTGTGTTGTCCTCTCCACTGGAATAGTCCGATGTCTGGGGACTGCCGGACCTTTTCCTTGTCGGGATGGAAACATAATCTCCTGTGCACGTGTTCAGAGAATTATGATCTTTCTGGCGCACCTTTGGAGAAGACGACTGAACGCGTACAGGATGTCCAGGGACTTTCGGCATGACTTTCACGTGGTGACCGCCAGGGGTCGTCGCCATGAGGACAGGTTTGCCTGGGATGGGCGTGGCTCTGCCATGGCAACAGGACACCACCAGGGAGCTGGGGTAGAGCTGTTTGGCCGTCTCCACAAATGTCTGGGCGAGGTCGATGTGTATCAGGCGCTCCTGTTATTAATGTCACAAAATATTGATTATTTAGAACAGAATAACGCTACCATTTGAATGCCATATGTACTAGATTTGTCATCTTTATCTATGATTTAGTTATTGGTTCATAATGCACTTCTAAATCGAATTATTTCTTGCCTATTTCTGTTGTTTTTTCGTGCCTGTTTATTTCTGTGGGACCTCGATAACCATTTCTCCATGTCATGCAATGTGAGGGGTGACGTTTCTGCTTGTTCTGCCAGAGGGGGCTAACAGAGTCTCCTTTCATTGTACGAGCATTCAATGAATGAATTCGTGTGTAAAAATCAAGTATTTAGCAGCATACACTTGATGTCATTCTCTGTATAACTCGATTATTGTGAAAATATGATTTAACCAAATTTACCTACCAAAACGTAAAGATATCTGGCTGGCTTAGTCGAGGACACTCCAAATATGGAAGACTCCTCTGACAGCTCATTGAACAGGTCTTTCGCGCCCTGACTGATGGTTTCCTTGGTAACGGCTGTCACCGTCAGGATGTTGTCAATTTCCTGCAGGTCGTCAAAACCTGGGGGTGCGGGGGGGGGGGGGGTAAATACAGTAAATACATTAGAGTTGGGCCTACTCATTTGAGCATACATATAATTTCAATCGCAGATTTTTAATAATTCAAAGAAATGGCGAGTTGATTAGCTCAAAACCATCAATTACTTTCAGTAGACTTAGATTTAGAATAGTTGTTATTTCCCTTTAATTATAAATTCATCTGTTAGTCTCATTTGCCTTTGTTCTTTGTTCAGTATACAATTATGTATACCACGGCTTTACTTTGTTTGCAATTAGCATTCGGGTATGAACAATAAAGACTGCTTATAATGATAGTAATTATCATTATAAGGAGCGATGCCAGAAACAGTGAGAATCACCCTTGGAAGACAGGTGTAATTTCCAAACAGATCCTTCAATGGCATAAGATAGTACCAAACTGGCCAAGGAGTGTAGTCAGCCAAGAGGTGTGCATTTGCCATGTAGCGAAACGCACTCTTAGGCCGGCTTTACTCCTCTGCCAGCTTTTGATACTATCTTATGCTACCGTAGGTATGCTTGGAGATTAAGACAGATGGTCACCATAGCGTCAGTAGAAAAAAAGAAGAGATTGTGTATTGTTATTTCTATTGTTATCTACTGTGAAATAAAGCGTCTCTATTCTTGTGTAAGAAATGAATGATTCACTCACCCAACATTTCAAGAATCTTGACCCATCGGTCCCTGATCTCTCTTCTGCGCGTGCGCACGGTGTGAATGTCAAAGTTCAAGTGACTCCACTCCTGTAATGATTTTTTTTTTAAATCTCAGGTTAAAATCTAAGACTACAGTGTATTTGGGAATGTTTTGATGGCCCTATATGTATGCTCATTGTTCCATCTGGAGAAAGATACATGATTATGTACATTTATTGTAGATTTGCACCATGATATCGTCTTCTCAAACAAAGTAAAAAGCTTAAGCTAGTTTCTTGAAAAATAAAAACCAGGACAAATATTTCGTGTAAATGCTCTTTATATTATCTATGACGACCTTACCCGCAAGGCTAACGTCACATTTCCAACATGGGCCCGGTCGGGCTCTTTAAAAATAGAAATGTATACGTTAAAAATATGTCTTGTGTAGTTTGGTGTCTTTTATATCATATTACTTTTTCGTAACAGAAATCTGCCCGGCCGGGCCCCGATATGTAATGTAGGCCTTATCAGCAACTTTAAAACTTTACTGGCCATAACTTGAATATATATGAAAGTCGAGAATTTAGCAAAGTACATTTTTAATCATTTATCAAATATATTTATTGAGTTTTTTTTCCATTTGAAAAACCTTGGAGTTTTATTGTTATCAGGAGTGGGAATATATGGAAGCATATTAGGAAATACATGTACGGTAAACTATGTAACGTTGACGCGCTACACGCTGAAATGTCATATTTTGTTTGATTTATGTTTTTACTTAATAGTTATCTTTGATGGTTTTTATAAAACACATTTTATGTCAAACTGCTCTCTCTATAATCAAGAAAGAAAAGAGCTGTTCGAAGAGACCATCAAATTCCACCCAAACTTCCTCACATTCACTGACAAAAAGAAATCAGTTCTCCTTCTAACATCACAAAACCCACACATGATAAAAAAGGTGGGATCTTTCGTCTTCCACTGTCTTCGAAAAAGGAGTCGAACCCATTAACCCAGGATCTAGAGTTAGATTTTACTAGCTTTAGACTAGAGTAGACACTTGTGATTTTGTATCGTGTACATTTGTTTGAATCTTTTTATGTTAACTGCAATTAGCCCACGGGCAAGAATTTGCAATAAACTTGACACTTTGATTTTCTTTGATGTGTTTCATAGGATGTCTATGTTGAAAACACTTGGAAAATACACAAGACTTTATACTGTTCAGCCCAAGATAAACCATCTTAAAACAAAAACCACAACACAGAAATAATATTTTAAAAAGAAAGCAGCTACGAAATTTCTTACGTTATGCTTGTAATAAATATACAGTAACACATGCACACACACACACACACACACACACACACACACACACACACACATACATACATGCAGAGAGAAAAAGAGAAAGAGGGACAAGGGGGTTTAAAGGGAGAGACGCTATAGATGGAAAATCAAGGATCGTTCAAACATGATATTTAGTAAATACAACGGCGATTATTGTTCTTACATCTGACCCCCTAGGACACTCGTCTCGCCGCCTGATGAGGTTGTAGAGTTCCAGGTCCTCATCAGTCTCCATGTGCGTGCGGTCTTGGGGGTCGTGCCAGATGTTGAGGTCATCATCCTTCAGTCTCCTGGCGGGAAGCTGGTCATAATAGTGAATGCTGTCGCCTCGGTCTCTGTGGAGAAAATAAAGGAAGAAAAGGCGTCTGTGTGGCGTAATGAAAAGCCCAGACCCGATAGGTCCTGGGTTCGAATCCCCTGGCATGTGCCGTTGACGTAGTTTGGTAAAGACATTTAACACGACTTTTCTCACTTCAATTAGGAGGAACTGAATACATAAGTCTGGTTAGGAACTTCTCTCGGATATGATACTGAATGGAGTTCCCAAGTTTAAGGAGAGTCACACCTGGCGCATGTTAAAGAACCCACCACACTTTCGAAAGAGTGAGGGGTTCTTCCCGGTGTGAGTGCATCATATAAATCTGTTTGCATGCAGAATATGCTACTCGCACTCTTCAGAAGAAGAAAAAAAACTGAGTGTTACACCGTAAGGTGGTTTACCGGAAATAAGCAATAGAAACAAACAAACGAACAAGCAATGTGACAGTATTGAATTTTCTTCTATTGTCGTTCTTGTTGCCGTACTATTGGACAAGTTTCTACACCCTGCTCCCTTGCTCCCATGCTTTTGCAAGATTTATTTTTGTTTCTTTAGAGGTTCGTTTACTACAAATAAGATCAGATATAAGTCTGCGATATGTCGACAGCACTATGATATTCTATTTGAAAACCTCAATCAAAATATAAAACAAGTAAGTTACCATGTAAGCAAACTAGAGTCGATTCCATAGTACCGAGAGGGTGTTTCTTGCCTTTTGTTCTAACTTTTTGGAAATCTTTGTAACAATCTAACTGTGATAAGTAACTGTTTAGAACTATTTATAACATCTATGTGATGTTCTAAATATTTCTATAGTATTCAAACATGTTAGAAACATTTCTAACATCAAATACATTATTTCTGTTAGTTTCTAAACTGTTCCAACATAGATGAATCATGAGTCAATTTAATCTAATAGACAAGGTGAAAATTTTGTTAAATGTCATTTTTTGGTACCGGAAGAAAATTGTTTCCTATCTAATACCATTATACGGACCAATGTTTGGCTACAGGATAAGCATAAATAAATATATTCCTGTCTTTATTAATGTGCTATAGATCAACCTTCATACTTGACTTGTTGGCTAGGTGCAGAGATGTACGCTAGATGTTGTGTGCACTGACAAGGCTCTCCTTTTTAGTTTTAGCCGCACTATGTAATAAAGGGTCCAGCGACTAACCATGCCTTTTCAGGCTTTAGTTTATAAGTTTACTTGCAAATTCTTGCCCGAGGGCTAATTGTCGTAGTAGTAGTAGTAGTAGACTGGTTTATTCGTTTCACAGAAATATAAATGACACGAAATAAAAGCAACCTTGCAGCCGCCAGAGGAGGCTGAATTGTGCAGCTTTTCAATCACAATAGTGGCTTAGATGCAAACACAATTTATAACTAAAATTACGTGCGATTTTCGACAAGTACATGTACACAAGTTACTGCTAGATACATATTTATCATATACAAACTATGTCACTTTTAAAAATCGTTTAAACTATTTGCAAGTGAAAAAAGATGACATACAAATTATAGTAAACAGTATAGTAAGCGACTACTCTAGTCTAACTTAAACTAGTTAAAGATGTAACTTTTGGGGTTTGACTTCTTTTTCTGAGACAGTAGAAGACGAAATGTCCCACTTTTTCTGTAATGTGTGGGTTTTGCGACGTTAAAAGGAGAGTAGTTTTCTTTTTGTCTGTAAACGTGGAGATATTAGGATAAGATTTGGTGGCTTCTTTTAAGAGCTCCTTCCTCTCTTGATCATAGAAGGGGCAGCTTGAGATAAAATGTGTTTCGTCTTCTACCATATTTAACGTACAAGCTCTCTCAGTCACTCATGGGCAAAATTTTAACAAGAAAATAGACCAAACTTTACATAGCTTATGTTGATTCGATTAATTTCAAAGTATTTAAATCACACTGTAGATCGTGCAATCAATACTAAAAATGTATAGATACAAATAATAAAAATGTATAGATTCAAATAATAAAAAAAATCACAAGTCAATTCAAAAGTCAAGAAAAAAAAGCGAACGAACAATGATGAAGAATTTATTGTTAGGTATACCATAATCTAGGTGTTGAGGCCTATGCGTTATGACACCATATACGCCTCGGGCAGGTCATTAACTCTTAATTCACCCTTATCCGCGGGGTAACCAATATTTGCCGTGTTTGAAACAGGGCATTTGGGAATATCTAGTCGACGGCCAGTGATTTTAATTCAAATTGCAAACAATTTACGTTTCAAATTATTTATTTTAAAACCACCACAGTAATTCCTCACTGCAATCACATACTGTTAAAAAATCTAGAAACACCGACCGATACCTTTACTGACAGCCAGTCGGAGACCACATACTAGTGAGTGAGCAAGGGTGCTACAGACGAAAAGAACAGTCGCTTTTGACATTGCTAGCACGTTCATTTGTCACTGATACTGTATTTGTATCACACAGTGTATATTGACCCACTGGATACGTAGCACGTCATAAATATCCAACCACGGCCAATCTTCGAAATCGGGTCGGTGTTCATGCGCTTTGCCACAACAGGAGCCTCTATTCTGTTTTGTATATGCATGCAGCGCTTACATAATTGGATAGGCTGAGAGTAGACAAAACAATAACTTTTGTGGTGTTTTTAGTTTGCGTTGTAGCGGTCAGCTAAAAACATGGAACTACCGCGAGCAATTTCTGCATTACAGTTACGCTATCTCATGGAAATTTAGGTACTTTATCTCCAAGTAGATCTACCCGTGCCTGACGAGGTCTTAAACAACATCCATCCCCACTAGCATATAATATTGTTTCGGTATTTGAGATTACCTTGCTAGCCAGTAAAACTCCCTTTCCCAGCATTTAGAACATAAGCCAATGTCGGGAATCAGTACTCTCCAAGCAGAGGTTGGTGGGAAAAATCGTGACCTATTCCTATCCTTTTTTTTTCGACCGGCCTTCCCACAAGGCCGGTCGAAAAAAAATGATAAGAATAGGTCACGATTTTTCCCACCAACCTCTGCTTGGAGAGTAGGGAATCAGCGCTCCCCAAGAAAATAAACGTGTCTGCAAAAAAGGCAGTGATTCAGTACAATAACCAGTCATGTCTTGTTGTGTCTATCAAACTGACTACGCTGGGCATTATAAGGATGATAATTTGCCAGGGGAGTTTTGCTACCAGAGGAGTTACTCGGCTGAGGGGAAAGATGAACCTTAGCGTGGACTGACTCACCTGGCCAATTTCCCGATTTTGTTTTGCCAAATTCTACGATCCCCGCACCCCCATAGGAAGGTCTGGTGGAGGCTCCATTTCTTATAGTGAGTGTTAGAGCATGACTAGACGTGGTTATTAGTAATAGGAAGCGGCTCCACTGTACCTGTCCCATAGCGACGATCTTCTCGCCTGTACCTTCTCCTGCCGTTGAAACAAGAACGGACCGCATAGCAACGCCGCTAACAGCTGTCCCATGGTATCTTGTCTGTCAAGATTCGTGAAATTGTCCGCTTGCTTCTCAACTAACGCATGTACATAGCCACGTTTTATGCTTGGTAAAGCAACTTGTCCTTGCTAAAACCAGTGACTATTTCTTTTCTAATCGCACAGCGTTAGTTTCTCACTGGTTTTGAATCAAAGGACGAAAAGCGAGTTCACGCGATTTTTTCCAATAGAACGGACTCCCATGGCAACACACTGAACCAGTCGGTTTTGAGTATCAAATTTAAGAGGGCGTCGACGGCACTACGACAACTTTAGATGGGACCTTCTGTGTCCGTACACCACTCCAACTCCTAGATTCTCCCTCCCGAGTTTGCCTTCGGGAGTAACTCAGCCCGAAATAGACCAACAACGAGTTCTAAAATTACCACGTCATTCAGTTGAATGTTTACCATCAAGATATGGCAACAAACATGAACTCCCAAACTTGTGCCGCCGGCTCAGCTCAGTCAACCCCGCTTCTAATAGAGTTCCCCGATCCACACATAGACTTGTGCGTGTTTACAAAAAAACACTGCCCCTCGTGACTGACTCGTGCGGCACTTGTGGTCAGACAACCGTTCAGAACACAATCATTAACATCAACATAATTGTGTGATAATTAGGGTTAATGCGAAAGTCTAAAACATGGAATAACAGAGACGCTGGGTTAGTCACATGGCAGACAACGTGGCTTACTCTCGCCCAAATCTTTTAACCAGTTGTAATTTTTAAGACCTAAGGCAAAAGCAAGTAAATTTCATGGATGACATCCTTTGCAGAATGGAAAAATAATGAGATAGTGCAAAAAAAGATGGGTATACTTTGTGAAGATACTGACTGCTCGGCGAAAGAACTGCCCAAGGCTATGGAGGATAGGGAAGGATGGAGGAAGAGAGTCATGGCCATCCGTGCAACCAGCACTCCCGGATGATGATGATGATACGTAAAAAAAAACAAGATGGCTAAATTTTCAAAATAGACACCATAAACGTCGTAACAAGATTTTAAGTGACTAAACGTGGCATCACAACTAACAAGGTATTCGTTCTTGTATTGAATTTAAAGAGGCGGACTATTGTAGTAAATGTGATATAAGCTGGCAACTACATTCATGGCTTCCATATTGTTGACACTTTTACAACTATCCAACAAGTTTTACTGCAACTATAGTCATGGCTACCTCTCTAGTGTCACTTCTACAAGTATGATTATCAGGCTACAACAAAATCTGACGATCCCCGAAGAGGAAAAGAATTCTTTTTCCCCTGAAATCTGGCGAACATTAATGAGCGCGCTGATGTCATCCATAGAATTTACTTGCCGTGGCCTAACTAGTAAAAAAATTTTGTTTCAGCACGCCGAACCAAGTTTTTTCTTCGACCGCTAGCACTGGCAAGGGACACAAAATTTCGATCCGACATCTAAGTCTAGAAAATTTTGTAGAATCCTTTTAAGATGCTTTCCAACACGTTCTTCTCATTTCTGCTGAAATAAAAAGAAAATGAGTACAATGTATATCTGTATGGTTGGAATATAATGTTGTTGAAAATACCGGTGTCATGACGCATTTCTGTTTAATTAAAAGAGTAAAACAGTTGTTTTTTTTTGTATCACTTCGAACGCAGCAAGAAACACAACATTTCTTTTCCTTGTGCCAATGGACATTGACTAACTTCATCTCGTAGAATCAGTATAGGTAAGGACGGAGATAACGTAAACATAGAAAGACGTAAACGTAGTTCGTCAATTAAGCTAAAGGCACAACCCGCCGTACGTGCAAATACGTGCTGTCTACGTGCCAAAACGTAGGCAATCTTTTGTGATCCGTAAGTGGTAAGTACCGCCTCCTTACGAACTCATACGGAATCCGACGGATTTTGGGGCACGCAGACACGCCGTAGAACTTTACGTGCAAGCAAAACTTTGTGTTGCCGTGTTGACGTACTCCCTCCCTGCTCTTGCCAGTCGTTTCCTACATGTTCAGAAATACGTCGCGGATGTGTCCTCCCCCCCCCAAAAAAAAACGTTAATTATGTGCCCCAAATTACGTGCGGTGGGTTGTGCCCTTAGCTTAAGGAATCCCAAAAGCGGCTAGCCTTGTCCTGTGTTGTTGCGCCCCGAACCGTGCCTGCCCCATTCCGTGCCCATTCAGGCACGGAACGTGGCACTGCCCGACTGCCCCGGTCTGTGCCCAGAAGCGCTGTCAATCACTATGACTGACGGGTACGTAGTGATAACTAATTATTCACGCCCATGTTTCCAAATAAGGCTTGATCTTGTCCTTTTTGATTCCCACTATATGATTTTCATCCATAAAACTGTGCATCGAAGACACAGAATTTAGCACGTCTATGTGAGTGCATCCCATTTATATTACATTTAAATATACCACATATAAACATGACAACGTCCAGCTGCACCTTGATCAAGTCTCCAAGCCTTAATGATTCAGTTCGTTGTGTCAGACCTCAGTGCACAATTATCTGAGGCAGAGTTTGTGCCCCGAACCTTGCTTTGCCCGAAACCGTGCTTAGGCACGGTTTGGGGCAGTCCCCGCGTGCCCCAAACCGTGCCTGGGGCAAAAGCACGGTCTGGGACACGCGGGGACTGCCCCGAACTGTGCCCAGGCACGGTTTGGGGCAAACGGGGACTGCCCCAAACCGTGCCTTGTGGTTAAATCTACAGCCTTGGATATATATATATATATAATACATATCGTTGTTGTAGAAATTAGTGCTATGACATCCGTCTGTCTTTGCCACATCAACTCTAAGTCCGTAACTGATCCAAGACGAGCGTGATTTACGTTGATTCTTCCTCATCACAGCACCCCGAAAAACAAAGATGGCGGGGCTGCAGGGAAAAAAGCACGTTGGACAGACTCCTCCCCTTAAAACACTAAGCTCCGCCCCAAAGCACAGTATGGGACAAGGTCCCCTGCGTGCCCAGAACTGTGCGCGATTGTGCACAGTTCGGGGCAGTCCCCGCGTGTCCCAAACCGTGCTTTTGCCCCAGGCACGGTTTTGGGCACGCCTAGGCACGGTTTGTGGCAAGGCACGGTTCGGGGCGCAACATGTGTGCTGCTGCTTTAGTCCTTCAGCTGTATCTAAACGACGGACAACATAATCTTTAAAACTGTGACCCTGAGAACAACACGCCAACTAGCTATAGTGACAATTACCTCCATGTTGTGTCAGTCACATGGCAGGCCACATGTTTTCAGCCAACTCACGCACACCATGTTTAAACCGGCACTCAAGAGTTTATATTCAATTACAATCGTATTTGACTTTTTTGCTTCTAGTTATGCCTCAAGTTACGCTTCACAATTAATATTTGATAGTTTCTTCCTGAAGTTACTAGAATCGCTTCATGATGATGTTCGTCCATCGGGAGTCGATGAGGACCTTGACTTCAGGAGTGTAGTTCAGTTCAGTCGCCCTTGTGGGTCCGGGCGTGGCTTATCAGTCCGATCCTTGCACGGAAGCACCGGCCGCAGACGTTGCACTGAAGACCAGGTGGCGGTTGTGTGGGTGGATCTGCTTTCCTTGCCTTGCGTGTCTCTCGCCTGCTGACGGCCAGGGCAGTTCTGCGTTTCTCAGCAATGCCTGCGCCCTGATGGACTAAACGGCGCCACTGAGATCTGTCGGAAGCGGCAAGTTCCCAGCTGTCCACGGGGATACTGAAGTCCTTCAGAGTTGCCTTTAAACTGTCCTTGTAGCGAAGCTTCGGACGTCCAACATGTCTTTTACCCTCTGCTAGTTCCCCATACAGTAGGATCTTGGGTAAGCGATGGTCGTCCATGCGACGGACGTGCCCTGCCCATCTTACTTGGGCCTTCTGCAGGAGAGTGTGTATGCTGGGCAAATCTGCACGGGCGAGGACGTCTGTGTCGGGGATGCAATCCTGCCAGCGGATTCTCATCAGTCTGCGCAGGCATGTTGTATAGAAGTGGTTCAGCTGTCTGGCATGCCTGCTGTACACTGTCCACGTCTCGCAGGCGTAGAGAAGTGTGGTGAGGACAACTGCCTGGTATACCTTCAGCTTTGTACTGAGGCTAATACCCCTACGCTCCCAGACAGTCCGTCGGAGTCTCCCAAAGGCACTGCTGGCCTTGGCGATTCTGCAACTCACTTCCTCATCTATGTTGGCCTGACTGGACATGGTACTACCCAGGTAAGTGAACTTTTGAACTGTGTTCAGGACTTGGCCATGAATTGTGATGCAGGGCTTCTTGTATGGCTTGCCAGGGCGTGGCTGGAACATGACCTCTGTCTTCTTTGTACTGATGACTAGTCCAAAATTGTCACAGGATCTTGAAAACCTGTCAGTTGAGGATTGCATCTCCTGTTCAGCTGTGGCATTGAGAGCACAGTCGTCAGCAAAGAGGAAGTCTCTGATGACTGTCTGCTTCACTTTTGTTAGTGCATTGAGCCGGCGTTGGTTGAGCAGTTTTCCATCAGTCCTGTACCGGATGCTTACACCTTCTTCACTGTCATGGAATGCATCGGTGAGCATTGCTGTGAAGATGATGCTGAAGAGTGTGGGCGCCAGGACACACCCTTGTTTTACTCCGTTTGTCACTGAGAAAGCAGGTGATATTTCTCCATTGTCCTGAACATGGGCGGTCATGCCTTCATGGAACTGACGTACCATGGAGGTGAAGTGTTCTGGACATCCGAACTTGGCCATGATTCTCCAGAGCCCGTCTCTGCTGACCGTATCAAACGCCTTTGTTAGGTCGATGAACGTGACGTAGAGATCTCTGTGTTGTTCTTGACATTTCTCTTGTAACTGTCTTGCTGCGAAGACCATGTCCACTGTGCCTCTACCGGCACGGAAACCACACTGGCTCTCGGGGAGATGTCCTTGTTCAAGGTGCTTGGTGAGTCGGTTAAGAAGAATTCTTGCAAGAATCTTCCCGGCTATGGACAGAAGTGAGATACCACGGTGATTATCGCACGACTGACGTTCCCCTTTTCTCTTGTAGAGGTGTATGATGGAGGCGTCTTTGAAGTCTTGGGGAATGGCACATTTCTCCCACATTGACTGGAAGATGTCCGTTAGTTTTTGAGTCAGCACTTGGCCTCCAGACTTGTATAGCTCAGCTGGTATGCCGTCAGAGCCAGGTGCTTTTCCGCTGGTCATCTGGCTGATGGCCTTCTGGGTCTCACTAACGGAAGGTGTTGCATTCAGGTCGAGGTTCACTGGGATCTGTGGCAGGCGCTCGATGGCTTCATTGTTGATGGTGGACGGACGGTTCAGGACAGCTTCAAAGTGTTCTGCCCAACGCTCCAGGATCTTGGCTCTATCTGTGATGAGTGTTGTCCCATCAGCACTAAGGAGAGGGGAAGAGCTGGAACGCTGGGGTCCGTAGAGGGCTCTGACTGCGTCGTAAAAGCGCTTAGAGTCTTTGTTGTCTGCAAAGGCTTGAATTTCTTCTGCTTTTTTGCTGAGCCAGTCATTTTGCATCTTCCTGAGTTGACGTTGGGTTTCCCTCCGCATGTTGGCAAAGGCTGTTTTCTTGGCAGTAGATGCAGGGTCATTCACAGAAAGTTTGTGAAGGCGGTACTTTTCAGCCAGGAGAGATGAGATCTGTGGGTCATTTTCATCAAACCAGTCTTGGTTCTTTCGTTTTGTTGGGCCTAGGTGCTCCAGGGCTGTCGTGTGGATGATCTTCTTTAGGGAGGACCAGTCGTCGTCCACAGAAGCATCTCCAATGTGTAGCTCTGTCAGTTTACTGCTCAAGTCTCTGACAAGGCTGGCTCTGGTCTCTTCCTGCTTGAGTTTTGTAGTGTTGAGTCTCTTGCATGTCTTTTTTCCTTGGGGTCGTCTTTTGGGTTGGATCCGTAGTTTGACCTTTGACACTATGAGCCGGTGATCGGTCCAGCATTCTGCTCCGCACATTGCTTTTGTGACCTTAATGTCCTGTCGGTCCCTTTTTCTAGTGATCACGTAATCGATCAAGTGCCAATGTTTTGAGCGAGGATGCATCCAAGACGTCCTCTTACGCATAGGCAGACGGTAGAAGGTATTAGTGATGAGGAGGTCGTGCATGGAGCACATCTTCAAGAGCAGCACTCCATTACTGTTGCACTTTCCCACGCCGTGGTGCCCAATAGTACCATTCCATGTTTGATGGTCTGTTCCAACTCTAGCATTTAGGTCGCCAAGAATGATGACTTTCTCTGCTATTGGTATGGATGAGATGAGGTGGTCAAGCTCCTCGTAGAACTTGTCTTTGGTCTCCTGTGGGTTGGTCATTGTGGGTGCATACACGCTTATTATTGTCACGTTCTTGTTTTGTCCGAGGGGAAGTTTGAGAGTCATCAGGCGGTCGTTGAGGCCCCTGGGTAGACTTGCAAGTTTGGAGACAAGGTCGGTTTTTATTGCAAATCCAACTCCTGCCTCCCTACGTTCCTTCTCACTGCGGCCACTCCAGTAGAACGTGTAGCCACCTCCTAGCTCAGAGAGCTGTCCCTCGCCGGGTAGGCGCGTTTCACTGAGAGCAGCGATGTCAATGTTGTAGCGGGCAAGTTCCCTGGCCACGAGTGCTGTCCGTCGACTGGGTCTATCTGCTCTTGTATTGTCAAGTAGTGTTCGCACGTTCCACGTGCCTAAAGTTAGTGTAGTTTCTTTCAGTTTCTTTGCCTTTCTGTGTCGACCGCGTGGTGGGATTCCCTCCAGCCGCGGTCTGCTGGCCGGGTGGGGTTGAGGCAGGCTATGTTTGGGACACCTTTTCTAGTCCCGTCCTCATGCTACGGAGGCGAGCAGAGCTATCCTTAAGAGGGCTGCTCGGTCACTTGGGTTGCTGCCGGGTTCCACTTCTGCCTCAGGTTAGTGGGAAGACGACCAATGACCCAAGTCGCCTGTATGCAGGCTTGCAGTTGCAGCTTGGGTGTAATCCGCACCTGCTGGTTCACTGCTCCCCCATCGCCACAGGACTTTTGAAGTCAAGACTTGCGCTGCTGGTGTTGATTTAGGTGAGAAAGGGGCGCGCACAATATAAGCCAGCCTCACCCTCTCGTCTCGGCTCATCCGGATCCAGTGGCAAGACGTAGTCAGGACGACTGGGGATGAGCAGAGATGCAGCTATTTAACCCATAGCTGGGTCCCCTCAACGTGGTTTGGTCCGCCTGCTGAAGCGGTGTACCGGGGTGTGGCGCTTGGAGCCAGCACGTGAGAGTTTAGGGGATGGATGAGGGACAAGGTTCGTGTCCACCCTACAGATGGTTGTTCGGGTGCAGCAGACAGTCGCCAGGTGACAGGTGACAACCCCTCTATCCAGAGCCCCCTACACCCCCAGAATCGCTTCATATTCTATACATTATTACCTATCAAGCATAATTCAAACTTATATACTGTGTATAATGTATAAGTGTGAATGCCTCTGAAAACGTGTGTGTCATCGTGAATGGATCATGTCAAAGTCATCGAAGGATAACTGTGTTTTGTCAGTTTCACGCCATTCTATCTGTGATATAATAAGGCTGTTCTATAACCTAAGTTTTAATTGCATGATTCCTCGGGTGTAACCTGTTCCTAAACAGTTTCAACACTTGTATTCTTGAGTTGTGTGTATACTAGTACCCTGTATTTTTTTTACACACAAAAAACATGTTCTCCATGCGTACGCAATCGTGTCTAGTTAAAATGGGATTAGTCTGATTATAGACGCCAGTGCCCCACGTGACTAGAATAAAATACATCAGTTGAGAGTCCAGACATTGTGTGGGGAGACTCATATAAGTACACTAAGAGTATAAGCAGTGTAAAATACAGAAAATGGCGTTTCAGAGGGTCCAAATTTAAAAAAAAATTTCTCCGACAAACTTTGCGACAGCCTCCTCCTTTGGTGTTTGAAATGGTGAAAATATTTTGGGGCATCGCCCTCGCTGAAACCATGTGTCTTTTGGATAGAATGTGCCATTAAACTTAGCTTAATCTCGCAGCAAAATTTCCCCCTCAAAATGCAGGAAATAACGTTTTAGAGGGTAAAGTTCACCCCTCCCTTATACGAAATTTTGCTGCCACCGCCACATGTGTGTTCTCGTGAAGGGATTGTGTCAAAGTCATCGAAGGATAGTTGTGCTTTGTCAGTTTACGTCATTCTATCTGTGGTTATCTTTGGATTGAGCTGCAACAAAACAGAAGTCTCATCTTCCCTTATATTTCCGTTTATACATGATTCACTATACATAACCAGAGTTTGCGACTGTCTATGTCTTGTTTTCTAATAAGAAGCTTGTTCAACTGCGCATGCACAGAGAAATGCACTGTGGGTATTGTATCTAAGATAAGGCACCTGAGACACAAAGTAGCAGAGAACAGTTTTCGGCACGTGGAGATTCTTATAGTCAAGGACCAGAAACTTAATGACTTCGACGCCGATAAAGTTATAGTAGGGTGTATTTCTAAAGCTCGACAAACGTGTATATAGAAGTCGAGGGTTACACCCTCTATGAAATAGGTCATGCGATGCCATGTGGAACTGCAGTTGACTCACCGAGTCAGTCAGCTGTAAAGGTCGCGCGCATTGATACAGGGAATGGGCAAACATCATTACGATCTAAAAATAGACTCATTGTACTAACATATACAAAAGTTCATGCCCCGCTATCTTTCACGCTACAGTCTTTATAGACGCTTCCAGTTTTCGGCCGCACTACTTTTTAACTCCTATGTCATTTCAGACGCGTAGAAATATTGTACCTGGCGGCCATCAGCAAAACACGTCTGGACAACCAAGCATTTTTTATATTCAAATTTGACTTGAATTTTGTGGCACAACCGTACTTTCTACGCGATTTTCGTGTCGAATATAGGGGCAGCGCGACCAGGACTCTAGCCAGCTCGAATTTTTTTTCCGTCAGCCAATTCCCATTGTCGCGAAAACCGCGAAAACTAAGTTAAAAAGACGGAACCGAGACCTTGAAAAACGGTTTTTTAATGACATTATCGTATGCGAAAGGGCGCCGACACACTAAGTCAACAATCATAACAATAGCAAAACAAACAGTGTGTGGCTTTTACGGCCGTGGACAGCGTCCCCAAGCCGCCTGTAGCTTCCACCAAGAATTTTTGTCCGTCAAGGTTGACGGATTGGTTAGAAATTGGTCACACACAGCAAATTTCCGTCAATTGACGGAAAAACGGACTATAGTTATCTATCAACATTTCTAAACTTACAGGCCTTCAAATTCATTCCTTTGTTTAGTAATCTTCATTGAAATATTTACATGTTGTGATGACCTTGATACGTTCAGAGTCGACTCGTCCAGAGAAACTTCGGTGTGAGAACTATTTGCACACGTGCCACGCCCCTTCCAACAAGAGTCAGCTGGCCAAACAAGAGCTCAGAATGGCGGCTGGGAAAGTAGCTATAGTACTCGCTCTTGTGGCGGTGTTGTCAGGAGTGGTGGTGAATCACGTAGCAAAGATCATCTCTGCATCAGGGATGTTGAAGCACGTGTACAACCACGTGCCCGGCACGTGTCGGTTCGTTCCCGGGGTAGAGCAGGGTTCAGAAGACATCGCACTGACATCGTCTGGACTGGCGTTCATATCGTCAGGTATACTGCCGCCTGGCTTCATTCTGGACCCTGTCTACTTCTCCTTTCAGCAGAGAATTCTCGTGTTTGACTTTAAGAACCCCACCAAAGGAGCCAAGGAAGTCCAGATCGTTCCCCAGAGCGTTAAAGAAGACTTCATGCCGCACGGGCTTAGCCTTTACGAAGACAGGTCGGGAGAAGTTCGGCTCCTTGTCGTGAACCATGGCAAAGGTTACAAAGACAGAGTGGAGATCTTTCGCTTCGACGCCGACTCAAACAGCCTGCATCACATCGAGTCTGTCAAGCACCCACTTCTATACAGCCTGAATGACATTGTAGCCACGGGACCGGGGAGTTTTTACGCCACCAACGACAAGTACAGCACTGGTTTATACGGCAAGATGGCGGAGACTTGGCTTCTACTCCCGTGGTCCAATGTTGTGTACTACAGCGGCGGGGAGGCGACCGTCGTGGCCGACGGCTTACTGTACGCCAACGGTGTCAACCTCTCGCCCGACGGCAAGCTCGTTTATGTTGCAAACCCCACCGCTGCGGCAGTGACCGCCTATCACCGACAAGACGACAACACTCTACGGTTCAGCCACGACATAAAACTACACACAGGTGTTGATAATATCTGTGTGGACCCTGCCAACGGGGATCTGTGGGTAGCGGCTATCCCTAGACCAATCGATTTTTCCATACACGTGCAAAACGCGTCCCATCCGTGCGGCTCCCAGGTGCTGCGGATAGAGAACCCGACGGGAGAGAACCCCAGTATCACCGAGATGTTCTCTGACGACGGGCGTGCCGGGTTATGGGGGTCAAGCGTGGGATGTTATCACAACAAGCAGCTACTGATCGGCACGGTTAATCACAGACTCATGCACTGTACAGTTGACGTGCCACTGTAGATCTAGAGTAGCCTGATTATATCCCAGAATAAACCACTATGTCACAATCTGTCTCGAGAAACATTTCAAGTTTGAAGAAATATTATAACATTGCATTGAAAATTTGTATTGTCAAGATACAAAATGCCTCAAGGTTTTGTGTCCGATAGTTTCTTTTGCGTTGTTAATTACTACCGTAATGTAACACTTGTTCACCTTTATCCGCGGGGGTAACCTATATCCGTTATGTCTTATAGAATGGTATTTGAGGAAGGACGGTGGTTGCAATCTAGAATATTGCAGTTTGAATCCACCATCCGTCGACTTAATATCCTAAATACCCTCAACAACGGATATGGGTTATGACGGATAAAAGTAAACTAACGTTAATAAACAAAGGGCAGGTCTGGTCATGAGTTTGTCTGCGGTCAATGAATCAATGAGGTCGTCATTACGGATCTGGTCAGTAGCCGTTGAGACGTACTCCCTCCCCCCTGCTCTTGCCATTCCTTCCCCTCGTTTTCAGAAAAACGTGGCTGATGTTACCTCCTAAAAAATGTACGGGCAAAAGGCACGTACGGTGGGTTGTGTCTTTAGCTTTAATGGGTCCACTCCATAGGACGGAGGTCTGCATTACTATTTTCACACTTTTTCATGCAGATAGACTCTAAGGGGTGTACTAAGCAGTAATTATAATTTTACATCCACTGCGTATCTAGAGCTTTCAAGAAAAGTTTTTTTCTCAAGCGACTTCTTTTTTATGTATTTTGTTTAATTCAATTCAATCGTCAATTTATTACGGAATCTGAACGACTTAGTATTCTATTCTGGTACACTTGTTACCTGTACGAATGTTCAGGCCGACAACGATTATTGTTTCATCCATTAATTGGAGTACATGTACAATTCGTTTGTTTCAGATATGAGAGCTGACTTTAGACCCTTGGACGGTCACCTAGGCCGTATATAAGATTGATCATTGCCCCCTCCTACTAGGTTGTAGGTTATCAGTGTTATAGGTTATTTTGACAGAATCGGGAACTATGACCGATAACATTTCAGGTGTAGTCAGCAAAATGGTTTCTTTGTCGATTAGTCATGTTGATTGGATCGCATATTCGAGCGCGCATAAATTTTCGACTGTTTCCGCAAAATGTATTAAATATAAATATATAAATCGTCCAAAGCAGTTGCGAAATGAACAAACAAGATGTAAAAGAACAAAAATGAAGAATTTGTTTTTCGGTGCATGTGTGGCAAACTGTGTTATAACAGACACTAAATTAATGATTTATTCTGTTCATTTTCAGCTAAGGTCATAGTCTCTATAAGAATATTATTGTACTAAGTTGTAGTAATAAACGTTCATTCCTTCATTCACGCATCTGTATCATTCGAAATTAAAGTTTCTTTTCTTTCATCTTTATCTAATGAAAATTAACGTAAGGTTGTACATTTTGTATATTGCAACCGTGGAATCTGTACTGTTATACGGCGTGGAAACGTGGACCTTAACCAAGTCATTCAGGAAAAGGCTAAATGGTCGCAACACCCGCATGCGACGAATGTGCTTAAACATTTCATGGCAGCAAAAGCTTACGAACGAACAATTGCACCATGAGCTACCACCTGTCACAAAGAAAATACAAGAGCGCAGAATGGAACTGGCTGGCCATTGTGTTAATATAAGACACCCCGAAATCCCTGCACACCATCTTGTACTCTGGGAGCCTACTACTAAAGGACAAAGACCCAGGGTTACCTACTTAGACAGCTTACACAGCGACACAGGCCTGCAAGATACTCAAAAGCTACAAAGGGCCATGGGGGATCAAGTACTGTGGAATAGGCTCTCTGGATTGGTTCGAGCAGGACCTAATCTGCATATATTATCAGGAAATGCCTTTTTTATCATAGATTGTGTACATCTTTTATTTACGTGAAAGAAGAATTATGACCTTATTGAAATTATACATCCTTATTAACATAAATAACAAACACAAATAATACGCAGTTGTATAGGGTTAATTAAAAAGTATCCTTTTTGAGGTGCGTAATTATTGGCCCTCCAGTATGAGTGATGCGGAAATCGTCGTCTGGAGCCTAAAGTCACCTATGTGCTAAAGCGACCATCCTGAAGCAGATGCCTAATTCCACATAAAGCAGAAAACTTGTCGATGGGCGGGTGGGTGGGACGCTTCAGGCTCCAGACTTTGCCGGAGGGCCAACACACAGAAGAATGATATATTCCTGCGCGCATCTCTTATTTATAGGGGGAGTGACGTCATACTTTTCGGTCCAATCATTGTGCACCTCAAATAGTATCCTTTTTGAGGTGCGTAATTATTGGCCCTCCAGTATGAGTGATGCGGAAATCGTCGTCTTCCGCCTTTGCCATCTCTGGCTATTGAGCCCTTCCTTTTCCCTTTGAACCCCTTAACTTTGTACCTGTATCAGTATCTATAATTAGTATAGATATCTAGCTAACGTAACCGCCCTTCAGCGTAATGCATCAACGTGTCTGTGTCTGTATAGATAAATGCGTTCGTATCTGGATCTATCTGGCTAATACAACATTCCTTTGGAAGAACACTTGTCATCCGCTCCCTCTATACCTCTTTCACCACACCCTTTCTCATTATTCTCTCTCAACTCCCCATCTCTCATTTCCCCTCTCTCAACTCCCTTCTCTCATGTAACTCCTTTCTCATCTTACCTCTCACATTGCCTCTCCCATGTACGGTACCCACTCTCAAACAACCCAACACTCATTTATAGCCCACTCTCATCTTTTGCTGTACGACAAACAAAATGGAGGAAGCAACGCAAAATTGTTATCTCAAAACCGTTCCTCTACGATCACTTGAAGGAAGATCGATATAGAGACGGCCAAGCCCAGTTCTGAATTATCCGCGTTAGAGGTAAAAGAAAACTATTTTTCCCTCGCATCACAGGACGATTTGTCTTGAGCCTCGACTGTCTCTATGCCCAACGACCCCGAGCCTTATCCAACCTCAACTTTCAAGGATCCGCTTGACGATGCTGATTCCCAACCTCTCAGGGGACGGAGATGCTCATATTTGCCACTCTTCCTGCTTAATAGAACTCGACGTACCGACACAACAATATGGAAAGACACCAGGCTTGCACAAGTGCAGTGCAAAACTGTTCCAAACGCTCACCGCGACCTGGGAGATGCATAATGCCCAAAAGTATTATTCTGAGTCCGGACGACCTCTCAACAGTTCAAAGACGATTTTTTTTTCCTCAATAGAGATAGCGGTAAGCCCAATTTGCAAGATGGAAACAAAAGACAAAAATAGTGTTCCACATCACAGCTTCGATGTTGGGATCCGGTGTAAAAGTCTGTAAGGGTACTTGTGTCGGCTGATTCAACTAGAGATGATAAATCCGTCTAATACAATAGCGAACTAACACCTTACGGTAATCCAGCCTACGATTTCTTACAAGATTTCCGACCTAGAACAGTTCTCCCTAACTTCTGCAAGATACTTCTCAGCGTACCCTGGGATATAGGGCTTTTAACAGAGCTAAACATTTCCCCAAACCGATCAAAACATTTTCAAGCTTATCACAGCTTCGTTTGTTTGAGGACACAACCATTGATACCTCGCTCTGCCCGGGCCAAGAAGCAAAGTGTTACCTGCTTGCCTGCCCTGCCCACGTGCTTAGGCCAGAGACTGGCCCCTCGCCTCTCTACGTCAGGGCTGTTCAAGTTGTATGGTCCTTAGCACCTGTTTCCGCAAACTTGAGACCCAGTCCCGTGTCTTTTGTAATTTTGTAAAATCATTTTTTGAAACTCCTGGTAGTAGGCTTATGGGACTAATGTGACTGGGGGTCTCTTTAATACCAGTCTGAACCACCTTAGTCTTATTACCAAATTGTATCAACCAAAAGAGTGTTCTAATCCATGTCTAGCTTTGATGCTTCAATTGTGGTACACGATCTTGGAATGCAATACAGAGAAACGCCCCTAGGTGTCTCAAATCGAAAGCTAACAGGAGGAGCTCATGTGACCACTCCAGGGTCCCTGTCACACAAGCATATGTGGCGATAGGGAGTATACGTACCTGGCAATGACGGATATCACAACATCTACTGATATCCTTGCGGTTCCACACTGGATTCCTTAGTCTACCAAATGCTATGCTAGGTATAACACTTCCGAGGAAAACAAACTCAGATTTTCACAACCATTGTAACCTCTATGGAAAAGATTTCTTGAACTATTTACCCGAGATGACTTTTCACTTGCGGCATTTCCTTTTCGAGCCCCTTTTCTTACATGCGACTTCAAGCTCACTTGTCGAGAACTGCAATTTGCTGAATATTGCCGCTGAAAATGTAGCGTCATTATGCAAAGTCTCGGGCTGGGACGAAAATAAAGTACAGAGCAGAGTGGACTCATTCCTCAGCCAACCGCCATCTATCACACCACAGTCATCTCTCAGTAAGACATCTGGACCCGCATATCTCCAGTTTTAAAACACTTTTATTCAGTTATGCCAAACTGGTTACGAAATGTGAATAAAGAGACTCTTTTTACACAACCGATGCTTTATTCTCACCGACGTTTCGGTGACCGTCTGTCACCTTCTTCAGGGCAATTCTGACTGGTTCACATTGTACTGCAGGACAGGTGTTGCTGCTCACAGTTCAGATGCGGTCACAAAACGAAAAGTATTTGCATATGTACAGACAGCTCTGATGCACATATTTACAATGCGGTCCCAAACGTAAAGAAGTGTAATACATCCATAACACAATCGGTTGTCAATTTACGATGAATTGATGTAACGGTTTTTTTGTTTTTTTTACTTCTTAAGAATATTGTCCCACACGTGGTTACGAAATGTGTTTCTTGCGTACTGCCTAGAAAATTCGCACTTGTATACCTTCCAGTGTAATATGCCTTGCCCTTGGTACCTATTTAGTGCGACCGTCCTTATACAACAACACAATTTTGTGAATTCAATGCCTTCTCGATCTCATGTCGATATCATTTCTGGCTTTCGGTCTTCAAAACGTTTCCCGGCAAAGTACGAGTACGTTTTCCTCCCTAAAACATCCACCGTGAGCTCCATATTCTTCTGCGGCACTTCCCTGTGCCTGCCTGGGTATTTCAATCTTCGTAAGCTCAGGGTTGTTTTAAATTTGGTTGAGTTCAATGTGAAGACGCTGGTGCCACTTCTCTGAGTATTAACGGAACTGAACTGAGATCAATGTCTTCCCGCTGCACCCCTCTGTGCCTGCCCGAGCCTTCCAATTTTCGTGAGCTCTACCCGCGACACTCGCCGGTGCCTGCCCGGGTCTTACCATCTTCGCGAGCTCTACCCGCGACACTCGCCGGTGCCTGCCCGGGTCTTACCATCTTCGCGAGCTCTACCCGCGACACTCGCCGGTGCCTGCCCGGGTCTTACCATCTTCGTGAGCTCTACCCGCGACACTCGCCGGTGCCTGCCCGGGTCTTACCATCTTCGTGAGCTCTACCCGCGACACTCGCCGGTGCCTGCCCGGGTCTTACCATCTTCGTGAGCTCTACCCGCGACACTCGCCGGTGCCTGCCCGGGCCTTACCATCTTCGTGAGCTCTACCCGCGACACTCGCCGGTGCCTGCCCGGGCCTTACCATCTTCGTGAGCTCTACCCGCGACACTCGTCGGTGCCTGCCCGGGCCTTACCATCTTCGTCGTTCGTGAGCTCTACCCGCGACACACGCCGGTGCCTGCCCGGGCCTTACCATCTTCGTGAGCTCTACCCGCGGCACTCGCCGGTGCCTGCCCGGGCTGTACCGTCTTCATGAGCTGTCCTTTCCTTGTGGCACTCAAGTGTCCGGAATGGCGAGGAGGGTGAGGCTGACAGGCTGCTGTTCTTGCGCCACCACTTGCTGCTACATCTTTTGTCGTACCTGCCGCATCTGAAGATCCCTGAAGTCCGAAACTTCTTACAAGGGTCGTTACGGGTGGGGGAGAACGTCACGCGTGAACCAGCACGTCCCGGTTCCTGAGAACTATGCGGAAAACAAAACACAATTATCGATACCGCTGACGAAATTACACACAAAATCCAGCCGTAACAATATCCACACCATACGCACTCGACATCCCCCCGCCTAGCGCTCAAAGGTGGGCAAGCCACGATAACATGAACAGTCCTAGGCCATGCGTGCTCCCCGTACATACATGCTCAACAACCAAACGCTAAGCTTGGTAAAAATAGGCCACGCACACGACAATCACCTTACGTACGGGCAACACCCACGCAATCCAAAAAGTTAAACTTGACAAACGAAAACGTATAACAATAACATGTACGTAACAAAAACCACGCTCTAGAAACGCTGGCAGTCTGCATTACTACATCGCCCACGAGGAGGATGGCGGCGGGTTTTAATTCCTGAAAAGAACTCCGAAAATGGTAGCCATAGTGAGTCCCGATGCCATGACAGTGCTATCCTAAAATCCTGCATAAAACCATACATACGAAATAAATATAAAGATTTAAAGAAAATGACAAGAAAATGGCAAAGCTCTAGATCTGTAAAGGACCTCCGCACTGTATGGAGGCGTTCGTAGAATTCCCTGGTAGAGGATGGATGCAGATTGTGATTTCAGTCACGGCGATACTGTGAGAGTATCCATCTTGCTTCTTTGTCCGGGGTTTCAAACCACGTGTCTGCGTATCACTAGAATATACACAAAAATCAGAAAATGACAAGAAAATGGTGAATATCTCGGTCTGTAACTCTCCTCAATAACAGACAAAAGCCTCCCTTGCCTTCCAAGGTAGAGGATGGCAACGGATTCTATTATCCCACCACGGTGACTCAGAGGGTAGCCATGTTGCATCTCCTCGACAGCGACAGCTCTAGCATCCTGTTAACACTTTCACAAAACAAGAAAAACACACAAATAGCAAACTCCTAAACAGCACCACTAATCAGCGTCGTCAAAAGGTGGCCACAGCAAAATTCAACAGAGGATGCGAGCGTATATACTAAAATTGAAAAGAAACATTCTAAATATTAAAGGTAGCTCTCTCCCGTCGGGCCTACATACAACGTTTACAAAGCGTTCACAAAACACTCAGCAAACAGGCAACAGACAAAACGCGAAAATGAAACTATGTGACAGTCAACCGGAAAAATTTGCAAAAACGTGAAGTCTTTCCGTACGGCAGAAACATGACTCTGCAAGCCCTGCAACAGGCCTAGACTACAGATATCAAACATGTCTCAACACAACACCATACCACAAAACGAGCAAGTAAATGTCCAGACCGGGCTCAGATACAACTTTCCTGTGTTCAACCAAACCTTGCGTGGTACCGTGTACCTCTGATACAATACCCGGGAGAGTACGAGCTGCCGTCACGAGCTTGAGCTGCGGCACCGTATCGTGTAGTAGCGAGTCTCCCGCCGGCATTCTCCTGGCCTTTTCCCGGCAACGACGTGGCCTTTTTCCCGGCAAGTTTTCTGCGCTGGGGCGATGAAGGACGCACGCTGCTGGCTTCAGACGAGCCGGAGGGCCAACACACAGAAGAATGATATATTCCTGCGCGCATCTCTTATTTATAGGGGGAGTGACGTCATACTTTTCGGTCCAATCATTGTGCACCTCAAATAGAATCATTTTCTGAAGTAATGAGTTCGTGGAACTCTAGTTGATTTTGACCTAAGCCAGGTAACTTCCAATGCTTTCTAACCAATAATCTTATATAAATAACGCGCATAGCTCAGCGTTTTGTCAATATTTGCAGTACATTTGGAGCCACATGTTTGTTTAACATCAGATTAGCATGGCCTTTAAACAGCAAAGTTCCTTTGAAGTTGAGCTGTTCAAGGCCACAACGAACTTAAGACCCTCTTCCCACTAGACGGCGATCACGCTGCGCTCTTACTGCGACCTAAATAGGACATGTGTAACCTTCGCTTTTACACTGGGTAGTGGGTACATCATACAAAACGTAAAAGTGTGACTGAGAAGACAACATAACACACAAAGTGTGAAAAAGATAATCGTTTCTTTTCTATAGAATTCATCAAGCGATATGTCAAATTTGAGGTCGCAGAGAGAGCGCGGCGAGAGCGCCGTCTTAGTGTAAAGGGGTATTATGAGCAGCATTATGATTTTATATTATAGTAAAGAGAGAGAGAGAATTTTTGCCCAACGCATCGAGCAAGTTGAGGGAACGAATTATTTTTGTTTAGGAAATGAACCGTTCTGTATGTCACTTTACCTTTGAACCCCAGCAACTGTTTTGCCTAGTTCGAATAAGGGTGGCCTTATAAGGTCAAACTTGAGACCAAAAGGTCATAGGACATTTGTGTACCTTTGTAAGGAAGGTTCTGTTTTTGGGTGCGTCTATTTGTTTGTACGTTTGTCTGTTTGTGGACAACGTAAACGTGACTCAAGAATGGGTGTATCTTGATGATATTCGACATGTTTGTGCGTATTGGTGAAAAGAAGAAGCGTTTACCAAGCAAAACCTTTGATAATTGTCCACCAGCAAACTATGCAACAGAAAAATCGTTTGTAAGATTTTTGGTAACACTGTCCACTTATCAACTAAAGGTATAATCAACCTCTGACACTCCAGCTTCTCGGGCACGCGGCAGGACAATAGAAAAAAAGTTATAACACAGGACGACCTGTCACACCTTACTTTTGCTGAAAATGCTGTTTGAAACTTATAAATGAGAATACTCATACACTATCTGATTCCACTGTAGGATAATTCTTGTAAAATTCGGATTTCCCAACACATCAATCCTAGGTCATCAAGTACCAGTCACTCCTGTTGATAAAAGCATGGCTATTTTAGTTAGTAAAAGATTCTGTAAATGCATTTAAGTTCGCGGGGATTTAATTTCGCGGTAGCGAGGAAAATGACTTTTCGTGGTGGTTTTATTTTCACGGTAACATCACAGACTGCAGTCTAATACCATAATAGAAAAAATGTTCGCGGTGGTTTTAAGTTTGCGGTGAAATGGTCACCGCGAAAATTAATCTACCGCGAACATTTATGCATTTACAGTATTTAGAAGGATTAAACATTGACTGTAGGTTATCAAAAATACCTGGTTAATAGAGGCTGTTTCTCCTCCAGTCTCTCATCCCTCAGCATTGACGGTTCTCCACGGAAACAGCAGGTCAACATGGAAATCAGGCCGCCATCTTCCAAGATGGCGTCGTCCGGTCCTATAATTTTGTGTCTCCTCGTTCGACGCCTTCTCCCCTCGGGTGCAGCTTCTGCCATTGGTCTTTAGTTTATCAGGCCTTTGATTTGAAATGTTGAATTATTATATATTTTTCTAATATTAAAGACAGCGTTGTCAAACAAATAGTTCCAACTGGTCCGTCTATGGGTTCTGTTTCTCCCTGAGTGCCCTACCTGAGTGAAAGAATGATAATTCAAAATGATTATTCCGGTCAAACTCTTCAGAAAAAATTCAGATATTGTTTATAGTCCTAACATTTATATCATATTCCTGTCACCAAAATTTGATACACTACCGATGAAGCTTGCTTGCATTAACATGTTTCATGGCAAATCCGTTTCTTCCAATTTCGAAAAAAGAGGAAGTAATTCTCAAACACTTTTACAGATATTTGAATCGTACTTTGTCAGTAGAGCAGAGTACTACCATCATCTGTGATGAAAGGATGCTCACTACTAATGCTATGTCAGTAGCTGACTGTATCTTTGCAAATGAAAATAGATGTTATCATTGACACCCCAAAGTACTCTTGTGATACCGTATGGGATTCCCTGAGAAATTATAGAAATAATGTACTGAAACACCGTATACGTGTATCTTTCATGACAGAAAAGTGAACCATGCACAATTTTCGTTTGATATTCTTATATTCTGTTCCTATAACATCGTACAAACACGCTTATCTAGCAGGAACAACTTTAGCCTACACAAAATGATTGGAAAGTCTGGACAAGTGATGGTAAATCTTCTTCAAAATTATGATGTTATGCCCGTAGCAAGGATTTTGTTTCGAAGTATTTTTTGTAGATTTGTTGGACAAGCGATCGCTAGAGGCTCGAACCTCAGATGGGTAGCCATGTCCCCTGTAAGTGTTTGACAATTCAACTCCCTGAAATCACATTTCCTGAGTTTAGAGAGGATTTTTAGATAAGAAATGGAGACGTTCAAAAAGTGCACTGTCAAGAGATGGCTCAGTGATCATTCTCTGGGATATATTCCTGTATCTCTTCGTGAGCACCCCCCACCCTCTCCTGCATACTGAAGTGGATTTTACTGTTTTTAGATTAAGATCAGTGATCATTTTAAATACACGTTAGCTTATCAGTTACGCAAAAGACAGAAACATCAATCAGATCAGTTCAACAACGTTGACAAAAAGCAACTAAACCAAATTCATCATGGCTAATCCATCGATTAATCTTAATCTTACATAAAGCGTATTTTATGCCCCCAGCGATGTTTCATTGAGTAGTATTGGTAGAACGTACAAAAGACAAGCGGTTAAAAATTAAGAAAAACCACTATTGTTACAGTACCGGCTGTCTATGCTTTTACAAGGCCTTAGATTAAGTGCAGCTAAAGATGATAAAGCAGAAGTACAATTACAGTGATCTACGAATGCGATATCTTACTTCTTCTACTAATGTATACCAGTATGCACAAGTTCAACTCGTTTCTTCAGACAACTATATGTGTAAGGACAGGTGGAAATAAAGTTTGCCTACCAGTATCTGTTATGTTGATGAGTACCAGGGTTGTATTTCCGTAGTAATTCTCCGTTACTGGTGAATTTGATGTAACTGTAACTCACCTCACCTCACCGGTTCAAATGTGCCTTTAAACAATGACCTCACCTTGTCATGTGAGCAACAGCTGAACGGACCTTGGCCACGAGAAGAGTCCATTTTTATTCCAAGGTGAAGGTAGTGTGATAGTTTTATTAATGTTTAAAACGACAACTTTCAGTAATTCATGTGTGCCGGTTAACATAAGACTATTGTTTAAAAAATAGTTGGAACGAAACTTGTACTTTTTCTTGTCTTGAGTTCCATTTTTACAGGCAAAAAATGCCCACGTTATATTGGAATGGTCTATATATAATGGTGAGGTAATAAATAGTACGTGGCCGTTGACATGTACGCACACAGTAGTTGTGACCGGGTTAATCAGTAAACTCAACGTATTGACGTTGTGTTTGAACAACACTGACAAACAAGCCGGTCGGAACAAACTACGTTGAAATTAGGGAACACAGGTGCATGTCTATTGAGAAGAAGAAGAACTTTATTGCACGACAGTTGCAACAGATACAATGAGGGGAGAAAAGTATTTTAAAAAGGGGTTTAAAACAGGGGGTCAAGCTTTACAAAGATTCGAATAGGCAGACAAATGATAATGATTCATAATCTAAACGAGCTTCGCTGTACCATATGCGTTATTGATTGAAGGATTATGTAAAGACTAACGATTTTGACCAAAATCAAGATGAAACATATATCAACAACATATATACGAGTTTATTATTGTCAGTGTGTTGTCAGTATGTTGAGAATGTCCGGTCAAAACTCGACATACTGACATTGTGTTTAACAACACGGACAAACAAGCCAGTCGTAACAAACTGCGCTGAAATTAGGGCAAACAGAGGCATGAGAGGCGAACAGGATTAAACGAGTTATTCTCGTCCAAAGTTTGAAAGGAAGCCGGCGCCTGCAGTTCCCAAAACGTTGCTAGGGGTCCCAAACCCACAGCACTTACTCTTACACTTACTCGAGCAAAGTGTCATGTTTTGTCAATTATCATCAGCTTTCTTTGTGTATTAAATGTCGATAGATGTGCATGTGCTTAATCTAATGAGATGTTTCAATAGCGTAACGTACGTATAATCAGGTTCCTTACATTGTGTTTTATTTGTGTTTTAATATTGCATTTTGTGCGGTCTATCATTCAAATTCGAACTGAAGTCCAGTTGGCCCCAGTTTCTCCCGATAGAAGGTGTCAAACCATTGGATCTGTTCGTCACTGAAGTGAGACTTCCAGTCACCAACTACACCTGTAAAGGAGTAGAAGTGCTATTGAGTTATTTTGATAAATAAGATTTCGGAGATTTAAGAGACAAACCATCAATAAAAGAAACATACCAGTTAAATGAAGAAAGAATAAAACTATCAACCAATTGTATGTAATGATAAAAGCAGGTTCACGGGTAAAGCTGCACAAGAAGAACTTTAGAAGAACTTTATTGCGCAACAATTGTAACAGTTACAATGTATGGCAATGTGAACAACTATATACTAATACAAATAACTTACAACTAATGTGATATAATACAGTATAAACAATCTAGTGAGTATCATAAAGCATTATCTCGTTTTTGTAATGAGTTGTAAATAAATTGGCCTACGTAGGCAGATATATGAACAGGACATGATAATGCACATGTGAAACAAAATACATTCTTGGTGTTATGTATAATAAATGAGAAATGGCTCCTAAAACAATAACAAAACACGTCTTGGCATTGACAGACAAACCGAATTTTGACAGGTATAAAACAGAGTCAGGCAAGAAATGTTAGGGAATAACACACCTTTGCCATTCACCTTTGTCGATGAGAACTTTGATATCATCAATTCTTTCTGCATTCTATTAAGCCAGTGTGATATTAGGGTGTATTATTAGCATGTAGAGAACAAATTGTACACCTTTTCTAAAGAAAGTTCCCTTGGAGGAGTCGAATATCCCTGCTTTGGCTTCCTTCCCTGAAACTTTGTTCGTGTTAGGGTTTGTGGCCATGTTCTGGAATGTGCTCTGTTCAACGACCTTGTCAATCACTTCCGGGGTTACGGGCCATTGCAGGAACTCTGCCACTTTCTCCACCTCCTTCCGGGTGTTCTTTAGGACAAAAAGATTCATTGATCAAGGATAACAGAAAAATGCGAAAGAAGGTAGAACGGTTTCATCCTGTACGTGCAAATATTGATAAATACTAATTTACACATTCATCAGTAAAGATACATTGCTATTTTCTATGACACAGAGACAGAGAAAAAAATACTGCAAAGTCCATTTTTTGTGTTGGGAATTACAATTCAACTTTTTCCAGAACGTAATAATTTCAGATGTTAGATCGTACCTTCTGTAGGTCCTCGTACTTTAGAAACAGCACGTTTGGGTTGTCCTTCTGTTCCCACCAACCCAGCACGTGGTTGTGCCATGGCCCAGTGCACACTTGTAAAGGTAAAGGATTTAGTCATGCACAACAAGCAATATTTCTCACAGGGATAAAAACATAAAAACGTTTTGAACAATATTTACGGAACGGAACGCTTTAGATGTTGAGATCATGTGACAATACCAATGCAATTGTACTTCGATCAACAGTTTGCTGAGCTCCTTTTTTTTTTGATTTTCCTGGGAAGTTTCTATGCAAATGTTTTATTTATCAGTCCAGGTCAAGTTTGGTTCTGCATACTCTTGTATTGAAAGATCGTTTCAGACTGCAAAATGTGTTAACAACGTCTATACGTTTTTTTTTCTTTAGTCAAAGGTGCAATTTATAGCTAAAAAATACTCAATCTAAGCCCCTGTTAGAATAAGTATACTTTCCAACAGCTGCACTAAATGTCAACGGTCAAGTAGAAGGCAAAGCATGGTGGGACGAAGTGATGCCTAATTATAAGCAGGAATTCGTGTGCCTCTACCTTCTCCGCTTACAAATTCCTGTAGAAACTGTTCCCAGGATGTGGGGGTCTTGATAGTTGTACACAGAAAGTGGAAGTGATAGTAGGACACTGCAAGGTCTTTTGGGTTCCTGGCGACGTAGATAACCTGTAACATGCAACAGAAAAAGGACAATATATAAGAAACAGTATTAGTAAGCATTTTCTACCCCATCATGAGATATATTTGAACTCTATTGTATTAAAAAATCATTAATCATAGTAAAAAGAATTAATTCACAATTTACTTGTTGATTGTCGCAACGTATTGTAATGATTTCACCAGTACATATCCAAATGGCTTATACATTAGATACATACATAATATATATATATATATATACACATTTACACCCCCAAACACACCAACACATACATTACACATAGATGTACGAAATTACACACATTAATTGTGCATTCACATAAAATAAGAGAAAAAAAGAAAAAATTATGAACTGGTCACACAACATAAACCATGTTCTCTTGGACAGATACACACACACACACACATACACACACACACACACACAAATACACACACACAAATACACACGCATACACACACACACACACACACACACACACACACACACATACACACACGCACATACACACACACAAATACACACACACGCATACACACACACACAAGAACATATACACACACACACACGCACATACATACACACACACACACACACATAAACACACACACACACGCACACATAAAGGCACACACAAATTTCACCCACTTTTCCTTTACCCTGCTTCAGTTGTAACGGCGCAAGAAAAAAGTGAAGATGACTTTAGATCAGTCTTGGTGACGGAGCTTCCGAAAGTTCCCGGAAGGTGGCGCTGTCTCCATTCTTTTGTTCAAAGAAAGGCACCAGTTCGTCTAGCTCTTTCTCGTCAGTTTTTGACACATCGCCGCCATAATACAGTAGAGTGCATTGCGTTGCAGCCAAGCTGTCCCTGTATTAGTGAAAATAAGAACATTGTATCTTACAGACTTCTGTTTCGATCATTTCAAACTTATTTGCGCATTCGGGCATTTTGCTACTTGCTTGTCATGCTGAACATCCCCGAGCAAGTAGGTGAAATTAGTGAGCGTCTGACATCCTAAAATTTACTTACTGTGGCCTTATGTTACACTTGCCTTCAATTACATTATATATCACTTATTGAAATCTTGTTATGAAAAACTCTGGAAGTATGGGTATTCCTAATCAATTATGCAAATCTATCTATGATTCTGTCAATGTTCCTTTCTTTCTTAATCACAATTTATGCACTTTATTAATATATCGATCACAAGCAAATTATCTTCACAATTGAAAGCAGGGAACTGCTTTAGAATGGCCCGTAGTGATAATATTTAACTTTACTTTTACTTCAACACTTGGATGAAATTCCCAGCCTTTACCATTGAGGATTGTTATTTTCTAAGCTTACTTACGTTTGTTTTTAAGAAGAGCTCGGCATGCAGCGAAAAAGCTATGCTAGAAACTGCAAACAATTGTTGTTAAGGGAGGAGAACAGTTTTCATAGTTCAGTTCCCATATGGCCATAACAGTTGCCATATGTATAGCCACCTATAACGTTACAGGTCATTCACCCTGCACATTATATGTATATGTCACCCAGGCACTGTTAATATAAGTTACAAAATTTGAGCGCAGTGCCACATTGTGCTCGTCTGTCCAAAAAAGTAAATAGAAAAATAAAAAGACCATGCCACCACAACGGAACTCCATGTCACCGCTACGGAACACCATGCGAAGCAAGTTGGGTACAAAGGTATGCTCCCTTGCCGTGACGTTGTAAATCCAAACCTGTAGGGATCAGGATCAAAACCTGTACAAACTTACCTGATTTGGGATACGTAATGATAAAGACGTCATCGTCTCGGACAGCAAAGTCCTGAATATCGTCCATGTCTTCAGCGCCAACGTCATCAGCAGACATGGGAATCCCCTTGTATCTGCGATACTCTACATGGTCGCCCCCGCTAGCCGCCGCCATATTGGTTGTGTGAATTTAGTCAAGTGGAAAACAAACACCCCGCCGCCATATTGGGTGTGTGTATTTGACCAGTTCAAGGACGTCCTTGGTCAGTTGAAAACATAGACTCTAAAGTGCTAGTGCAGAAGGCTTTTAGAACATAATTACCTCCGTGAAAATTGACATATTGTTTTCGTATGCCTTGTGTTTGTGTTAACGTATACTTTACATGTTCTTCAACCTTACCTTTTGTTCTCTTCTTCGTAAACTCCGAAGAGAACTAAGTTTCCTGTCTATTCACAAACTGGACAGACACGGGAATGGGTTAGACGTACTCAACCGCTCACGAGGAGTGAGCAACGACGAATGAGGGATATGGGGGAAGGTAGAACAGGGGACCAATGGGAAAGGCCGATAGGGATTAGGCACATCCGTCCAATTTGTGAGCCGACAGGAAACGTGAATTTCTTATCGCTCAATCCAACATATGTATATTTTAATATTTTGATATGCTTGACAACTAATTTTAAATATGCTCGCTTAAAGTACAAGAGCAATTCAGGGCCTAGTGTTTGCGCCCTGCCAATCGGTACATTTTAGGCACCAAATAAACCATTATTATTTCTAGCCAGAGTCATCATAGTGTCACCAGATGGCTAACTGAAATGAAATGACTGTATCCCCAAAAACATAAATACATCTGGTATATTATGTGTTTGTAAAGACGAAGGTCAATGTTGATTCAGAGCCCCCTGTTGTGTGACATTGCTACTGCACTGATAGAGCTTCTGACCTTTTAGAATATTTTTTTTGTCCTGGAAATGTTATTTTTACTTTTCCGAGGACAAAGTGTTCTTTGATGATGTTCGTTTGGTTTCATAACAAGTCCATGAATGATGAAACACAGTATGAAGGCAAAACGCATGCTCGGTTTTGCTTCAGTCACAGTTTCACCGGTGCCCGTCGGGGGTTTGTCCCGTTGGGCTGCCGTATAGGGGAGACGATGCCTTTAGAATTCCCCCCAGTAATACATGCGTTCCAATGGGAGAGTTGAGGAAACAAATATGCAATTATCTCAAGAATAAAATGTTCAAGCCATACAAACTTACCCTCAAATGATAGCCTACTATGTCCGGTCTCATGAAATTCATTTGCAAGAATTTCTATACGGCTAGTCTTTGGATACACCCCCCTATCTAGAGTCCTTGGATTGGCCCGTTTGGCTCAAAACAGCTATCTGGCGACGACACCACTATTTCAGGGGGGTGCGGGAACCCCATCATTGGAGAAAGGTAATTTTTTACAATTAATTCAACAAGTATATGGTCTTTCCCACCGCAGTCACTCCTCAAATGCCCAGATTTCACATAAAATCCCACCGAGAAAGGCCTTTAAATGGTTTAAAGCCTTGTTTCACCGGGGGCTCTAGGCGCAGGCGCTAATACCTCTAGAGTACCTCTATCTATGTTTCGTAATGTGAGCTAATTTTCTGTAAAGTAGTTACTTGATTTCCTTTTAGCCACAATAGTTCAGGTCTAGGTAAAAATCGATGAAGAAAGCTATCCCAAGCCGGCTTTACAACTAATTCGAAAGCCGACCGAATTTGTAGATTGGTCAGTGCGCCGAGTTCCAACATCGCCCGAGCATTGGTGAACTTTTTGTGAAAGATACGACAGCCGCAATTAAATTTTTTAAACCGGTGTTTTATTTTATTTTCTTCTACAATACAAAGTCGAAGTGAAGTCCAGTTGGTCCCAGTTTGTCCTGGTAGAAGTTGTCAAACCATTGGCTCTGTTCGTCACTGAAGTGAGACTTCCAGTCACCAACTACACCTGTAAGGGAATAAAAGCATATTGTTCAGTTTTGAGGGAAATTTGTGTTTCTGATATGTGATTGTGATATAAAGAAAACAATTTCTAAATATTCACATTCTACATCGTACATGATAGAATTACGTCCAGCTTCCAGTCGGAGAGGACTTTGATTTTAGTTTTTTTTTTTTATAATGAACACAAACAACATGAGAATTTATCAAATGTAGGGATTAGTAATATGTCGATACAACATATTTTTTTGTCCTGTTGGTTTGAACTCCGGAAAAAAAACGGACCGAAAAAAATCAGTAGACCGCGTTTTGGACCAATTTGAATCAGATCATATTGGCATGGGTTTACGACGACAAAATGAATGGGAGTAGAGTTAATAGAAATTTCCAACAAGTTTCTACAGTCAAACTTACAGAGTTTACATGAAGACAGATTTTAAAACATCAGTGAGTCAGATGTTCCGCCCTCTGTAGAAAATCGGAGTATTACCCATTCAAAAGTTTTCACAATTAGATCCAGGTTCAGGTTTGGACCTGGACCTGATCCTCTAGACCAGAACCGGACTTGTACCTGAATTTTTTTGTAACGATACACACCTCTAGTAGGAACCGTACTCTATACCTTTTCTAAAGAAAGTTCCCTTCGTGGTGTCAAATACCCCCGCTCTGACATCCTTTCCTGCAACTTTGTTCGTGGCAGGATTTGTCGCCATTTTCTGGAATGTGCTCTGCTCAACGACCTTGTCAATCACTTCCGGGGTCACGGGCCACTGCAGGAACTCTGCCACTTTCTCCACCTGCTTCCGGGTGTTCTAAGGACAAATAGATAGATTTCATTTAATAAAATATCATACACCACGAAACTGTTGCATGGTAAAAATATCAAAAGTAAACTATCAAGAAAGAGCGACTATTTTCGAAATGACAAAAAATAAACTTTTTTGCGTCTTTTCTAAGATCTCCGTACCAGTATTAAACATTGTCATCTAAAAATGACAAAAAGATATTATTTTCTATGTTTTCACCAGTTCATGTGTAAACTTTTACCTTTTGTAGATCCTCGTACCGGAGAAACAGCACGTTTGGGTTGTCCTTCTGTTCCCACCAGCCCAGCACGTGATCGTGCCATGCACCATTGTACACTTGTAAGAAGAAAAAGTATTCCTTGTAATGTGCAAGTAATATTCGTCATGGAAGGATTTAAAACATCTCTGGCTTATTTCTATTAATAGACAGGCCTTGAGTTTCAAGTAGCAAATATAGCATAATGGGAGGAAATGACACAAAGTTTATGCACTCTTACCAGGGCTCTAGCCAGCTCGAAATTTTTTTCCGTCAGCCAATTCCCATTGCCGCGAAAACACTATTCCAGGAGTCAAAGAGAGACTGAACTGAGACCTTGAAAAACGGGTTCTAATGAGATTATCGTACGTGTATGCGAAAGGGCGCTGACACACATTGTCAACAATCATAACAATAGCAAAACAAACAGTGTGTGGCTTTTACGGCTGTGGACGGCGTCCCCAAGCGGCCTGTTGCTTCCACCAAGGAGTTTTTATCAGATTTTTGTCCGTCAAGGTTGACGGATTGGTTTTAAATTTTTTTTTTCCGTCACACGCAGCAAATTTGTGTCAATTGACGGAAAAACGGACGCTGGCTAGAGCCCTTACTCTTACCTTCTCCATCGACAAAGTCCTGTAGGAACTGTTCCCAGGATGTGGGGGTCTTCAGTCTTGAACCCATGAAGTGGAAGTGATAGTAGGACACTGCGAGGTCTTTGGGGTTCCTGGCGACGTAGATAACCTGCAATTGAAATAAGCATCACAAATATGTGAAGATTTCATCAAACTGTGTTACAAATATCATTTAACCTAGTCGACCTCTATTGTGTTGATAATTATGTTTTGATAAGAACAAAAATGAATTTACAATTACGTTTGCTAATTTATGCTACGTAATGGTATAATACTATTAAAACAGACAGATTAAAGTAGAACTGCAACTGCAAACCTGTAGACTTGCCATACTCGTGAGAGTGGCCGTCCATCATTTAAACAGACAATTCTATTCAGAGCTAGAAACACACAATAGATACAAATTTTACATATAAATATATATATATATATGTAAATAATAACTATAATCATGCACACACACACACACTTACCAATACAATGGTACTCACACACAAACAGACACACACACACACAGACAGAAACACATACTTACATACATACACACATAGACAAACATACCACAAGCTTTATCATCGTGTAAGTGTAAACGCGAGCGAGCGCGCACACACACATTTCACTCACCTTCCCTTTACCTTGCTTCAGTTGTAACGGAGCTAGAAACATGTGAAGATGACTTTTGATCAGTCTTGGTGAAGGCGCTTCAGGTAGTTCCCGAAATGGGACGCTTTCTCCACACTTCTGTTCAAAGTAAGGCACCAGTTCGTCTTGTTCTTTCTGGTCAGTTTTGGACACGTCGCCACCAAACCGTAACAAAGAAACAATACGCTGTAGCCAAGCCGTTCCTGCACATATGGTGAAACAAGAAAGTGCATCATGGACAATGCATATGGTATCTGTTATAATATGTTTTTGCTTCAATGAATAGTCGACTTCCTGAGCTTAGCGTTATCAACGCATCTTTTTTAAGCGACCTGAATCAAAGATACAACCGTTGACGGGCAGGACGTCAATCTGGTGGTTAAAAGAAAAGTGATGCACCTTGAGTTATTTTGCAGTACCGCTTCCCCAAGCTTATCCCGACGACAGTTTGGGAGAAAATGTGTCGAAGACGGCTATGCTGGCAAAACATGTACAGCGCAGTACAATAAAAGCGGGTCCGTATGGGGGTATTTGGATTTAGAACAGGATTGAATAATTGTCGAAAAGGCAAATGAGATATGTTTGCGAAAAGAAGGGTGCATTTTTATCAGAAAATTACTCTCGCCTCTGGAGTGGAATGCCCCTTTGATACCTACATACCATAAATCATGACGATACGTCAACCCCTTTTTGAGTCTCTTTCAAAGCCTGTAAGTAACTAAACCGGCTCATGACAGTTCCCGACTGGGCGCCTCAGTTGTTGAGCGGCCCAAAATTACACCTGTACCCTCTGCCCCAAGAGCTATCTGTCACTCAAAAATCACGGCCATAGCATGTCCAAACCACCGGATATCAAAACCGAAAGCTCCTCTCCGTATTAGGGAGAAGGCATATTAACTACGCAATACCATTTTCATTGTTGTAATAGAGTGCATTTGGATACAAAGGCTGGCCCACACATACAGTGACAGTATATTGAAGTCTTCATAGACAAACCAACCTGATTTGGGATACGTTATGATAAAGACGTCATCGTTTCGGACGGCGAAGTCCCGAATGACGTCCATGTCTTCAGAAACAAGGTATCTAGGGAGAGAAATCCCCTTGTACCTGAAATATTCGACACGGCCGTCCCCGCTGGCCGCCATTTTGACCTATTTTACCCGAAAGGTGAATGAAAATATGCCCGGAATCCAAAGGTCAGAAGGTGCTTCCCGAGCAGGAATGTACCACTCGAGGGGTTTGTAGAGGGGTGGGCAAGAAATTTGAGTACAAGCGTGCACAAAAAAGGTTCGGGGCAGGAAATTTAACCATTTACTAGATACAAGAAGGACGGTACCTGTGACGTCACTTCTTTGGGTATAAGTTGGTACACTAAAAATTACGCTCATCGAATTTTCGACTGATCAACTACAGGCTTTTCTTTGTCATGGAATGAGCAATCCACTGCTTCTGTAACGTTAACATCTCATTATGCAGATAGAACACAATCATGCACCATAACCACTATTACAATTGAAATATCATTTCAATGGATGAGCTTCACTTTCCACTGATATGAAAACAATGCTCACTGTGTGAGCGCATTTGATATAATAAGCAAACAGTAGCCAAGACTACGATCTTTATTACATATACATGCCCAGCATGGGCTAAATGCATTGAGTTAGATAAATAAAGTATAAGTGTAGAGAGATTACGTAATATTCCATCTGAATATACAGAGTCTCTTTCCTATCCTTAGAATATGTGAAAGCAATTTTACGGAATTTTTTATTACATTGTAGTTTTTAAATCACATAATGTACGTATAAACACTTCGACAAAATTAAACGCGCAAATTTACTGTTTACAGAAAAATTTTAAAAAAATATAAAAGAACATCGTTACGTCTATTTGTATCAGTACACGTTTTCGATACAATCAGGAGACCTCCATTGTATTACGAAGTTATTAATCATAAGAACAAGAATTAATTCGCAAGAAAATTGCTGATTGTCGCAACGTATTGTAAGGATTTTAGTAAACAGCCAAATACATTAGATACACACGTGGCTACACATACATATTCACTTTTACACCGTACAACACATAGACACTCGCACGCACACACATCCATCGCACATTCACATGCAAAAATACAAAGAGCGCACTGTGTCGTACACTGAAACGTGAAAAAGTGAAATAGTCAAACATGCCACACAATACAAACACGCAACACACAAACACACACACACACACATACACACACATACACACACACACATACAAACACACACACACATACACAAACACACATACACACAAACACACACAAACAAACACGCATACATACACACACACTGTATCTGACTGTATCAATATAGCCGATATAACCGCCCTTCGGCGTAACACACCAGCTTACACACACATACACATACACACAATTGTAAACATTCACACATACACATACACACACACACACAGCAAACACACATACACACACACTCACACATACACACACACACACATACACACGAATTTTACTTACTTTTCCTTTACGCTGTTTAAGTTGTATCGGAGCAAGGAAAAAGTGAAGATGACTTTTGATCAGTCTTGGAGACGGAACTTCCGATAGTTCCCGGAAGGTGGCGCTGTCTCAATCCTTCTGTTCAAAGTAAGGCACCAGTTCATCTAGCTCTTTACGGTCAGTTTTTGACACGTCGCCGCCAAAGTGTAGCAGAGAAACGATGCGCTGCAGCCAAGCTGTTCCTGTAAAAGAAAGGCACAAAAAATGTTTTCTGTAATATGTATTATGTTCTGTCAAGTGGTGCCGTTAGTATAAGCCAGCTTGCTTGAGTGCGGCACCATTGTATTGTATGACCTTCTTGTTGTAATGAAACAAGTGCTTCTGAAAGAAACTGCCATTTTCGCCTTAATGAAAAGAATATTTACATGGCTAGCTGAGGAGTGCATTATGATGGGATGCGATGTATTTAAGATGTGAAATTGCTACTACAGATGAACTAGTTGTCATTTGATGGACATTAGAAGATGACTTATACGTAAGTAAGGTTGATTGGGATAAGGGCTGAGCTGTGTACTTAACCTCAGGACCTGTATGCTGTGTGCCTGTAATCCTTAGTGGAAACCGTTTTTCTTGTGTAAAGATAAGAAATAGTAAATCTTGTGTCAAATATGGCAATTTTGATAATCTGCTGGTTGAATGAGAAAACGTAGAAATTGACTTTAGACTCAAGTAACATTATGTTCTGTTTCAACCTACGCCACTTTAATGTTTTTTGGTGAAGCAAGAAAGCTTTTGAAAAAAAAAACTGGCAAGTGCGTATCTAAAAGCCTGGATGTTGAACAAAATCACATTAAAAGAGGGCGGCTAAACGTCGAAGTCTTGAATTGGTCTATTTTCTATCAAAAGATATTCCGTGGGATTTGTTAAGCAAAGAAAAAAAACTTCGCTCCAAGTGGGGATCGAACTCATGCCTTCGGAAACTGACTGCGAAATGAACACAATCACATAAACACAACACCTTATTTAGACCGCTCATCCATCCTGACTTGATTGGGTCATCGGCGTTTAACGGGGCTATAAGAAAGTCTACGTTACATTGACCATTGACGAAATGATTCATCCAAACCAAACGATCCATGGAACGAACGCTTCTATCAAAATTCGTCACAGGGGACACGGACTTGTGGCCCCTGGATCCAAAGAGTAAAGACAAATCAGCTTAAGAACCTGGCTTACCAGTTTCGCAATTTTCATGTTACATGACATAATGGTTTACCTACATCACCGCAACGTCACGGGAACGGGGATACATCCGTGTGGACCGGACAATATAAACAAACTCCGCTGTAAATGTTTGTAGATTCGAAAGCTTGCTTTGTTTCGGTAAATAACCTATGATTTCAAACACAGGCGATTGGTGTTTAACATAATTAATGCATGTATTATTTGATTATTGATACATTTAATTAATGAGCTCTCTAACACTTTTCCTTTTATCAGTTTTATCTTCATACACGTATTTTGTTAGATAAATGAGTTTACTTTGAATAAAAAGCATACTCAGGAATTACATGGCATAGGTTTATATTTCGTTAACTAGAATAGATGGTTTACATGGTCTATTCATAAAATACATGTTTTCACATGGTACGTAGCGAATGGACGAACGAACCAAGGATCCAAGGGACAAAGGAACAAAGGAACGAAAGATGTTTCCGGTTACTTAGGCCACAGCAAGTAAATTTTATGGATGACATCCTCTGCAGATTGCAAAAAAATCGTGCGATAGGGCGAAAAAAAACAAGATGTGTGAAAAAAATAGGCACCATAACCTGATGCCTATTGTAAAAGTAATAAAGGGACAAAACATGGTATCAGAGCCAACAAGGCATTCATTCCTGTATTTAAGACATGTACAGGTGTAATAAAAGTGACACTAGTGTGGTAGACTGGCATCACCAGCAAAGTTGGTAACCACACTCATAGCTTCCATAGTGGTGTCACTTTTACAACTATCCAATAAGTTTCATTTCTACAACTACAGTCTCGAGTACCTTGCAAGTGTCAATTCTACAAGTACAACTATCAGGCTACAACACAACATATTTGCTCATTTTGGTACTTTATCGTCATGTTGACCATCCCTGCATTTTCTGAAATCAGGCGAAAATTAATGCGCGCGCTGATGTCATCCATACAATTTACTTGCTGTGGCCTTACTATTTTCGCCTAACGGCGGAAATAGAAAAAAGAACGTGCATCATTTCGCAACGTAGTACAGACGACATGCCAAACCACATACGATTGCGGCAAACGGAACATAGAGATATAGGTGCGAACACTCAACGCATAAAGTGATTACAAGACTCTGTCGCTAGAGGTTACTGTTACATCCTAGAATGTCGTCTATCCTAAAAGCGCTTTTAGGATAGAAGCGCTTTTAGGATAGACCGGCATCCAAAATGTGCTTCTATCCTAAAAGCGATTATGGGATATCCAGAACACGTCGCAAGCGAGGAGCGCATTCTGGATATCCTGAATGCGCTTCTGTCGGAGCGCAATCAGGATAAGCCGTCGTGTTTATCCAGAATGTGCACTTGTGGGAGGAGCTTAGTGTCTTAGGAGGCGGAGACTATCTTGTATGTGATTTTTCGTAGTCAACCTGAGGCCGCCATCTTTGTTCTCCCACGAGGTCACTTCCGGGTTTGATTGTGATAGAAGATCGCATATACTTACACCAAATCAACGTAGTTTGCATAAACCAAATCATTTTGGGGGACTCCGTGGCCCGATCTAACCCTCACATAATCACGTAAAATCTAGGTTCAGCGCTTGCTTTACAAACTGCGGAATTCCATCACGTAGATGACGGCAGGTGTCGCGAGGTCGAACTAAATATGGAAACTTTGGTGTAAACAATCGCCAGAAGTGACCGCTGCCATTTTCTCGTGACGTGTTGACTGCATGGACCCAACACACCGAGGTAGTATCGCTATCTCCGGTTCGATAGTTCGAAACAAAACCAGAAGCTGAAATTCAGTAAACCATTAACAAAGTCAACCTGCACAGGAGAAGACAGATGTCGGCCGCCTTCGACAGGAGCGCATTCAGGATATCCAGAATGCGCTTCTTCGCTTGCGACGTGTTCTGGATATCCTAGAAGTGCTTTTAGGATAGACGCAGATTTTGGATGCAGATCTATCCCAAATGTGCTTCTATCCCAAAAGCGCTTCTAGGATATCCAGAATGCGCTCCTTCGCTTGCGGCGTATTCTGGATATCCCAGAAGCGCTTTTGGGATAAAGCACATTTTATCCCAGAAGCGCTTTTTAGGATAGACGACAAGATACTTTTCTTGTTAGACGAACATCTGCTTCTATCCCAGAAGCACTTTTGCGATAGAATACAACCTGGGAACTGAATGGCTTGGGGAATTGATCAATGTGCAGCTGGACGTTTTCACTGACTGTCATAATGTTTTATCATGGTACATTTTGTAATACATTTTATATGGTACATTTTGTAGTACATCTTGGGATGCTCTATTGAGAATTGCTTTCTGTGTCTTCCATGCACAATTAGATTGATGAAAATCATATAGTGAGAATCAAAAGGACAAAATAGTGTTTAATCTGCATGGAATTAAGTTTGATAAATGTCCCATTATCTGTGTACACTGTATACATATTGTATTCAGCAGTGTATAATTACCTCTGTGCATTAACTTGCAATATATAACTTCCATTAGAAGATTTGTCATCTTTTCTTTTCATATCCATGAAGGAGAAATAAAAGCTACTATACAGTACGACAGGGCTTTGAGAAATTTCATCACTAACTAAAAAGACTGTTGCAGATATATAACATCACATTCAGTCCCTCCATGCTTTTATTTCAGAAACAAGATGTCTTGAATAAATGACTCTAAATGGTGGAATTCGCACATCAGCCAGCATTCAGCGCAATTATCGCAAGTAGACTGTCGCGACGTCTCGCGATCGCGAGGTCGAACCAAATATGGAAACAATCACCGCTTGTGGTCCTGTCAATCACCATGATTGACGGCGACAAAGAAGCGCGTCTGGGATATCCAGGATGCGCTCTGGCTTAGGGCGCTTTTAGAATAGAAGCACATTTAGGATGCATGCTTATCCCAGAAGTGCTTCTATCCTAAAAGCGCTTTTGGGATAGAGCACATTTGGGATAGTACATTACCCTCCAGTCACAGAGTAAGAAAATAAACACTTGAATCAATCAACTATACAATGCATTGTCTTCACACGTACCAAATATAGGAAGTGACGTAATGGACTAGACAGATCTTGACTCTATCACAATCAGCAGTTTAACCAACGATAGAGTGACAATTAGCAGTTTGACCATTGAGATAGTGACTGCATGACGTCTGTACAATATCTACATTTTTATGTATTATCTTGCATTTTTACATTATGACGGAGGTGGGCGGGGCTATGGGATCGGTCCATTCAGTGTTCCTGCAGACTCTGGTAGATGGCAGGCCTTAGCTCCTGGTAGTCACCACTGGGCTGGGGTGGGAGGGATGGTGCTTTGATTGTTTCCATGGGAACTTCGTACTCGTCACTTCCGCTTCTGGGTCGATGTGACGCCTCCGTTGAAAGTGCCACATTTTCATACTGTCTGTCGGCATTGGCCTCTGGAGAGATACGGAAAATGATGTCACCGTTATTTTTTTTTAATGTTGACCAATGCTGACGTTACGTATATGTGAGATTAAATGACTTTTTTTATAAGTTACTAAATATAATAATCTGAACCTGAATATGGTTGCAGTGGGAAGTACCAAAATTGTTTCTCCCATCTTGTAAACAAAGTTTAGCTAATAACAATAAGCACATTTTGGTAAACTAAGGATGCATTTGTAATTTACAAATATGTTACATTTCTTTTAGATTATAGTTCCTCTCTGTCTTAGCATAGAAGTGGTCAAAATATCGACATTGGATACCTTTTTCCTTGCCATTGTTCTTTGCTGTCCGGAAATGGAGGAACAGGAATACTGCAGCGCCGCCTACAAGTGACCCGCCGATAAAACATCCAACTGCAGCTCCTGCTACTGCTCCAGAACAATTGGCTCCTTTAAGACAGAGTCGTAAAAGTGAAAATGAAATTAAGATAGATTCAGCACAACATCAGTTGCCGTTCCTTGTGCTAATTGGCTTAGTTTCTATAAACAATCACTAATAGGTCACCACTCAAATCACTGCTGTACTAAAAAATAAAGGAAATATAGAATCTACAAGTATACAGATGGGCATCATTATCATTTCCATCAATTAACACCAGTCATTTTTAACAAACTGTAACGAACTGTGTATAAATTGTTGTCACCTGTTTGTGCGGTTTTTGTGACTCCATCTATAAGAAAACAAAATACGTGTAAGTCGAGTAAGTAAACACACAAATTATCTATGGTGTCTGAATAAGCTGAACTCGCTAAGTGAAATTATTACTTGCACAAGAGATAACTGAAAGAAAACTTCAATAGACTATTGGAGAGGACTAAAAGAAAACTACGACCCCCTGAATGAAAACTACAACGAACAAGGGTGATGTTAGAAATAAGTGAAATGAGCGAGAACATTTTGCCCTGCCTTCACCTGGTGATATGGATGCAGTGTTTGGGACGAAGGTGACAACAGAGGACAAACGAACAAATACACAAAATTATCAGCAACTAGAATGAACGGCAGAAATCTGCAGGACTTTTTGTAGTAAATAAAAACTTTCCATAACTTGAAGAATTTCAACAAAGGTGCTTTTGTTTTCTTTTGAACAACAACAAAATTAAACAAACTAAATTGTGCGATACCTTCTGACTGTCCCTTTGGTGTAGTGGGAGCGTAACCTGGGTCTGAAAAGGCCAACATATGACTAAATCATTATTTAGCTTATGATGCCAAATGAGGACACTCGTAAAAGCACATGCTACGAGAAAAGTAGTAAAGCTAAATGGAAAACCTGAACTTACATTGGACTTGAACACTAACACTGTTGGTCAGTGCTGCAGGATCGTCTCCAGGCAGCTGCGGAACTCCGTTGTCAGCTGTGCAGGTGTACTGGCCTGCTGCGGCTCTCTGGATGTTAGTGAGCGTCAGGGTTCCCGTGTTAGGATCTTGTGCGGCATCGGCGGGGAGGTTAGCACCTGTCCAGGTGTAGGTGGGTGCGGGGATGCCACCTGCCTGACAGGTGAGCACCACCTGGGTGGTACCTTCCTGAACTATCAGGCCAGGGGTGGCTGTGACTGTTGTGTCTTCTGGAGCAACTAAACGAGGGAAAAGATCAAAGGTACACAATAAAAAACCCTCAAATCCACCAAAGTTAGAGACATTGATGAATCAATACCAAAGACAATATCCATTTCAACCAGAATCTATGTCATCAAATAGAACTTCCATGTACTTTCGTCAATTTCGGGAAACAAAACATACCAGACTTACACTGGACAATCAAAGTTCTCTCTTTGCTATCTGAGGTGCCATCCCTAAAGGTTGTAGAGAGCTGGTACTGTCCTGCATCATCCTTGGTGACGGAGGCAAGTCTCAAGCTGGCCTGTCCAACAAGCTCTACCCTGCCCTAGAAATAAACTTGACCATAATATCATAACGTGTATGTTCTGTTCACATGAGTTTTTTTCTAAACAATCATAATGTTACTTTCAACATTTTACAGATTCTGCCAAAATGAAGATTCAGATTGACCACTGACCGTGCTGCAGTCTCCAACTGTGAGCTGTGCAGTTGTTTAACCTGAAATTTATTCGCAGGAAGACTTACCCAACACCGCGGTACCGGTTTCAAGATACACATACTACGTTACACATCGCTTAATTTTTAGCGATACGTACCCGCCAAGCAGAAAAGACATCAAACGATCTGCCGTTCGACCTGCTGGCGATTCCAATTGATGGCATCTTCTTCCAGACCTCATGCAGCATGGTGACTCCGGGGTCGGTTGTATACCCGTACTCCATTAAAGCATCATCGCCAAGGTTTGTTCGAGTGGTACCATCATCGGGAAGGGTGACCGCATTTTGAGCTGAAACTTGAAGATGAAGATCATGTCAGCTGTATCTGTCTACACACCTGGCTTCTACTGGTCTCCATGTCATCCCTGATATCTTGTTCAGTATAAGTATAAACCTTTTTATTACCAGTCTATAGCATAAACGGTTTTGGCAGCCAGACAAACTGAACAAAGGTTGATTGAATGTCTCACAACCATTCAATCCTACCTACCTGCACCACTCAGATTTGATGAAGAATGGATCATGCTTATTCCTTATGATAATTTGGCGCATTTGACAGGTGGTTGAATTCAATATAGAAAACAAAAATCCAAAATGCTTATAAACCTTGTAAATGTACCAGTAGTTAGGTGCAGGTAGACATAAGAAATACTTGTCTTGTAACGTACAACTTCGATTCTCTCTGCACTACATACGCAGGTGTTTCCAGTGACCTGTTTTTGTACCCTTGTAGTACCTTTGCACATTGTACAAGGAGATAGCGTTTTGAATATTGTATCAGTTTTTGACAATACATCTGTAATATTTCAAATTGCAGCATGATGATAAGTAACATAACATCAATCTATGCACTGTGCTTATCTGTGTTAAAAATGATGCTACTAGCAGCACATATCTCGTTAACAAAGTTGAATACCTGAAGTCAACCTTTTTTTATTAGGATTCTCCAAATATGATGACAATGGAGGGTATGGCGAATCAGGTGTCAAAGGTCACCTCTTCAAAGCCGCCATACTCATGTGTTCGCACATGTTTACACACGGCGGGGTTATACCGCCCCTTACGGGGTGACATACCCTTTCGCTGGCTAATTACAAGACGGGGGTGCGCCAGGTCTCCCGTCCGGGTGATTTGAAGTGAATCACCAACTCCTGACAGAAGGGTTTGCTCCATCGCACACCGCACCATCGCACGTGTGTGGGTTCTTTAATGTGCATGGGGTGTGACTCTCGCCATACATGGGACCTCAATTTAACGTCCTAGCCAAAGCTAGGCACTCATTTTCACCTAAGTAAAGTGAGGAAAGTCGTGTAAAGTGCCTTTCCCAATGGCACAAGATCGGTGAAACGCAGCCGGATTTGAACCCGCGAGGCAAAAATGCCGCCTCTGCGCCACTCGATTTCACAAGTTAACCTAACATTTCATAAATTTTCATTAATTATAGAGGCTTCGCCGTACAGTCCGTATGTGCAGTCTTTATTAAAACCTGCTTATATATATAACTTGAACTTATATATATTAACTATATATATGAAAGTGCTTAGGTGAACTTTCATGCTATATATAGTGCGTTTGAGTACATGTACGTAAAGTAGCAACCAGTCCTGGTACCCTTGTTGACTTTTGACCTGCTGGCAAACTCTCGCACCTCATTTTTATTTCCGGGTTCTGGTTTGTTTCACTAAAGGCAAACTGTACGTACGTAGACTAGTGAACGCCGGATATAAATGTTCAGAAGAAAGTTAGCTGTATCTGGACCCTGACAAATCAAACGTGTGTCAAACGGAATGGTGACCGTTATGTTGTGGTCATAATCTTATTAAGAAAGTAGATTCTGATATATTGACATTTCCGTAATGCACAGTACCATGAGTTAGGGTAAAGCTAAGGGCACAACCCGCCGTACGTGCAGATACGTGCTGTTTACGTGCCAAGACGTGGACAATCTTTTGGGATCCGTAAGTGGTAAGTGCCGCCTCCGTACTAACTCGTAGGACATCTGACGGATTTTGAAGCACGCTGACACGCCGTAGAAAGTGGCCTCCCGAAAAGACGGACGGACAAATTGCACGCACGGCGGAATGTGCCCTTAGCTTTAGACAATGGAGAAATGTTAGGTGTTATATGATGGTTGACATACCTACGAAGGGAGATCCGACAGTCACACACGGCACACATATCGTAACGTAGTTACGAATCCTTACCTTGTTGTAAAAATGCCAATAAACTGCACAAAATCACAGCGGTCCTCATTTCGGAACTTGTACTGACAGTGTTCTGTCGCCCTCAGTGAGACAAAATGTCATTTATTTACGGTAAGCAAAAGTCCGGTTATATAGTTTACACAACACGGCTATTGTCCGACTTGAAATTATTGTTTACTGGTCTGTATCCTTCCTCACAGACTCATACATGCACATGTGTACTAGACAGAAACAGAGTGCCATTTAGTGTCTCTACCCCAGGACTAGCCTTGGTGAAAATTAAGTTTATCGCATCCCACGGGACCCAGTCTGCGCATGTGTACTGAGCAGTGACGGGAGATGCTCTTGAAGTTACAGTCACATCTTGTCTACAAGTACCAAGTCTACACTTTCTCTGAATTTGAAAAATAACATGACGTACAGTTCAATACGATTACAACATAGGTTTTGTTCACCTGCTGGTTTCATTTGACGGTGCAGGTGTGCTGTTCCGGAATGAAGAAACATAAAAACTGCAGCGCCCCCTAGCAGCACCCCAACAGCAAGGCAGCCCACAGCTGCTTCTGCTACTGCTCCGGATCCGAAGCAATCACCTGTTGGGAAAGATGTTTTTCTCAGGTCAATAAATTGAAGGAACGAGAAGGAGGATGAGAAAGAACGGTAGCTAGGATGCAAGATTGATGACGTACTTTTGTAAAATTTAATGTATAACGTATGTCGGCGTTGAAAATGTCTTAACACCTGTTCCATCATACATTTCATTGTTATGATGAAACACGATGAATGGATAGATAAATAAAGATCATGCAGTGTGTAATGTTGGAATCGCCGACATATATCCGGGAAATCAAACAAGGTTGTTCCACTAAAGATAACGGGTTCATCAAAGAGAACTGTGGCTGGAATAATCGTGTCATGACGGCATTGACTGCTTTAATGCACCTTATTCCGTTTCCGGTCAAGTCACTGGTTAAAACCGTAATGGATCACAAGGCACAGGTATTCTATTCAACTACTTATCACTACGAAATATTAAGAACAATTATAATTAATTCACAAAACAAATTGCTGATTGGTGCAACGTATTGTAATGATTTTAGTAAACAGCCATATACATTAGATAACACGTGACTACACATACATATGCACTTTTACACCGTACCACACATAGACACTCGCACGCACACACATTCATCACACATTCACATGCAAAAATACAACGAGCACGCGCACGTGAAAAAATGAAATAGTCGAACATGCCACACAATACAAACACGCAACACACACACACAAACAAACACACACACACAAAAACACACACAAACACAGACACACACACAATAACACACAAACACACACACACACAAACAGATACGCAAACACACACACACACATACACAAACACACACGCACACAAATACACACACAAAAACACACACACAAACATACACACATATACACACAAACATACATTCACATACACACAAACACACACAAACATACACGCACACACACACACACACACTGTATCTGTATCAATATAGCCGGTATAACCGCCCTTCGGCGTAACACATGTACACCAGCTTACACAAACATACATATATACACACTTGCAAACATACACACATACGCATACACATACACATACACACACACACAAAACAGACACATACGCATTCACATACACATACACACACACGAATTTTACTCACTTTTCCTTTACCCTGTATTAATTGTATCGAAGCAAGGAAAAAGTGAAGATGACTTTTGATCAGTCTTGGAGACGGAACTTCCGATAGTTCCCGGAAGGTGGCGCTGTCTCAATCCTTTTGTTCAAAGTAAGGCACCATGGCAGTTCGTCTAACTCTTTCGGGTCAATTTTCGACACGCCGCCGCCAAAGTGTAGCAGAGAAACGATGCGCTGCAGCCAAGCTGTTCCTGTAGAACAAAGGGCAAAAAAAAATGTTTTCTGTAATATGATTCATGTCCTGTCCAGTGGTGCCGTTAATGTAAGCCAGCTTGCTTGAGTGCGGCACCATTGTACTGTATAACCTCGTTGTAATGAAAATAAAGGAACCACTTAATTTCTATAGACCTTATCGCACTGTTATACAAACTTCCTTTTCATCTTTGGTAAACATCAGTGGTAAAAATCTCCTTCCCGTCTGCCTAAACAGTCCTATTTGAGAATGACAGTCTCTTCCACGCAAGTCACATCTTTACCAGGAAAGAAAAGAGTTATTTGAAGAGGCCAAAACCCTCTAAAACTTCCAAACGTTTACTGTTGAAAACAAAACAATAACCCTGTTAACCCTGTCGCATAACCCACTCATCGTCTTCCACTGCTTCTAAAAAGACGTCAAACTCCAAATGCTTAGATCGTAGCTCTCAGCAGTCCATATTATTGTTAAAATAATCACTTGGTTCCACTTGTCATCATTGTTATCTATGTATTAGATAGCTCTTGTGCTCAGGAAGAAATGACGTAAGTTTGGGCCTCCTAGCGTCTAGTTTTGGGATAGTAGGGGCATTTTTGTCAAAAACTTCTGAAGAGGATAACTCAAGAAGGGAACAACGGATTTTCATGATTTTTGGTATGTAGGTACCTCAGACAATGTTGTACAAAATGAAATACTAATTATGCAAAATAGGAGTAAATTTGCATAATTAATTTTTTTTATGTATCTCTTGGACGTGATATGGTCTTGAGATTTGGGTGGTAGATAGCTTTTAGTGTCATGACAAAGTGGGGCAAGTTTCAGCCCCCTAACATGTAATTTGGGAACTGCAGGGGCGTTTTGTCAAGACATTCAAATGAGGATAACTGCAGAAAGGATTGACGGATTGGCATCATACTAGGCATGCGGGTACCTTATGCAAAGATGTTCATAATGATATACATGTTATGCAAATGAGGACTTAATTTGCATAATTAATGAGGAAATTGTATAATTCATAAGTCACCATAGACTCTAACATTCCAGCATTCTGGTATCTCACCGGTGGCTCTCTGTATTGTAAATTCCGTTCCCGAGCCAGTGTTGACCTCCACACCGAATCGGTACCCGTACTGAAAGAGGAGATTGCCCGTGTAGTAACAGTACATCCAGGTGTCTGCAGACTCATCAAAGAACTGGTACTTACTGACGATGGTGACGTCTACTACACCTGAAAAACACACAAAACGTAATAGGAAATACCGTGTGAATCGTCTTTGAAATCGCTTGGGACTCCTGTACTGGTTTACATTAGCAACAAACATATAAATCATAGTGTCACAATAGATCGAAGATCATCCCGTAACATTGCCACGCGTTGTTACATATCTTAAGATGAGCGTATCCTGATTAAATCTCGCTTATAGCAGCCAACATACACCGGCCTCGCTGCGGGGAGGGGCCAGTCACAGCACAGACGAAAGGTGAACGCAACCGTGCATGAAAACCAAACAAGTTCATTGTCCTTTTCATGGCAAGAATTGGACATTGGAGATCATGGCCGTTAGGTGTTGGATTTGCTGTTGTTTCAAACATAATATGACATAACATATAGAAGACCAAGGCGCCGTTAGGTGTTGGGTTTGTTGTCATCTCATCCATGACATAACATAACCCTGAATTCCCAAAGGAGACATGAAATGAACCCCTGGTGCAGGTTTTATTTGTAGCGAACTGTAGATAGTTCATTATGAAACACAATGAGCTATTTGAATTGATATCCTGTTGTTTTGTAGGTTTTCTGTTAGATTTGGAAATGCCCCTTGTTCTGTAATGTCCAATATCTTGCCACTACTGCATTGTCCCGCCATCAGCACTAAAGTCAGGAGTAAATTATTTTGTAAAGAAAAAAAAAACTAACAAATGTGTTAAAGTAATAAAACATCTGTATGGTGTGGGACACATGTACTTGTGGCCAGGTATACGTAATTAGAGTAGCGGTGGCAAGGCCAATCACACTGAACCTACACACGGAGCACAACCGTACTGCACACGTACCTGTTACCGTCTGTGTAAGCTCAACCAAGAGAAGCACAGTCCAAAGCCAGCGGCCCTGTCGACGGCTAGGTTGGGATTTCCGGACGGACTTCATGCCTCTTTTCGCTACCGAATCCACATACAAAATGCAATCAAAAAGTCTATTTCTTTATTCAGATGCCTGCAAACGCTCCCGATTGAGACTTAACCCTATCTAGACCAGGGGGGGGGGGGGCTAAAAGTGCCCGCGCCAACTTTGACGTCATAAAACTGGCGAACGACGTGTGCTAGGACTACGAAACTTAGTGGCTTGTCCTAAAATATTGTTGGCAACATTTCTGAAAAAAAAATTTACTTTGATTTTTCGTGTTGCCATGGCAACGGGGTTCTGACAGGCATATTTTCCCAAAATTAATAATTTCAGTTTGAATTATGGGATTTCATGGTTTTATTGCTAGATCAAACTTGTTTATTTATATCATTAACATTCTGTGTAATTTTAAGTTATATTTCTGATCAAATATTCATAATTTATGCTAAATTGATGACGTCATGGGTCAAAATCCAAGATGGCGGACAATGTCATTTTCAACGATAAATACATGTAATTTTTTCTAAAATACCGTCAAAATCTTTTATATTCTTACAAAAAACAATCACTTGATCATTTTCAGTAAATTTCTATTGGGTTTTGGGGTTATATGTGGAAAAATTCGTATTTTAGAAAATTCACGGTTGTCAATCCAAGATGGCGGACAAATGACGTCATTTTCTAATGTGTCGTCGTCATTGGCAACATAAGACTTGGCAGACTTAGACACCAATAAGATAAGCTTTATTGTCATTATTTTGTTCAATACATTTAAGTATACCGGAAATTTCATATTTTGACGATTTTACCTAAAAAATGACATTATGACGTCACAATTACGTCATATTACGTCATAACGATACCAAAATTACAGAAAATATAAAACTTTACTAGTACATCATTCCCTCCAAATTTGGTGATCGTAACCCAAGCCGTTTTGAAATTACGAAGGGGGGGTCAAAAGAGCCCCCCCCCCCCTTGGTCCCAGGAATCCCAAAAAAGCCTGGTCTAGATAGGGTTAACTTTGTCGAGCTACTTCCTTGTGACGTCACGAGAACGAGAAAGTCATGTCGGTTGGTGCAACGACCGTTACCTGGACGCATGGCTGACACGGGCATTCTTCTCGGTGTGGACCCACCAATCAAATCTCAAAACCAGTCAAACCAGCCTATAGTCCAACCTTATTAGTGCAAATACATCGATCAAGTACTGTAACATGACGGGGAGGGATTTATGCTAAGTTGTACAGTACATGTACGTACTGTTGTCACTGGGCATGGGAATGGACAATGATTTAATTAGCCAGCTCGCACGCATAACAAAGCTGGCATGTTTCTCGAATTCCTCTGTATATGGAAAGGAGAACAAAATGACTTGACAACACATTAAACGTTTTCCCCAGTGTCTAACGTCAGCATGTACAACAAATGTATACAGAATGGACTTTTCATTTCAAAATTCTATACGCAAATGCACCCCTTTATTCTTATACTTTACCATTCTGACTACCAACAAGGCTGAATAAAGCAATGGCAGTGTTTCAAATGATTTCAGTTACGAAGTTCGTGTTTTCTGAGATTTTATTATTACAAGTGCCTGCTATGGCATTGAATTGTCTTTTTATTTTTTTTTTAAGATACGCTGTTGTGATCTTAATGCAGATGTTATGGGGTGGGGGTGGGGCGTAGATAGCCAACCCCCCAACCCCCCCCCCCCCCCAACACACACACACACCCAAAAGTAAAGGCTGCTAATCAACAACGTTAATAGCTGATCGTAATAGGGGTTCTGGAGGGTTTGTCTGAGACATTGTTGCTTCAGATTTACCTTACAATGTATGTAGATATGTTCACGTTCTTTAACTTGACAGATCTCTAACGTTATAGTACACAAAGCATACGTTCTGCATGAAGCCCATCGAGTTATTTTGTTCCCCGTCTTGCTGTTAACATGTGCACCCCGTGCCTTTCACGATGATATTGAATGGCCTCACTCAAGCATTGTTGACGCCTTCAGCTTGAATTATGTACACCAGATTACATGTCGTTCTTTGACCCTGTCTGTGCCGCTCTTGTACATATTTCACCCTCAGTTGTATACTATTTCTTGCAGCAGAGTTGAACAAACGTACTTTAAATGCAATGAACACTGAATGCTCAAGACTCAAATATACATATACTAGTAACATGTACATAGCTATAAGAAATACACTATGTATAAATTTCTACGTACATAAAAATATGTGGAGGAAGTTTTTTTGTCTTTAAATTTTAATACTCAAACCTGAAGATACACTACCTCATGGTTATACCATATTTCAGATTCCTTCTTCACAAGTTTCAGTGCCGAATATTATGCAAAATTGAACAGGGGTAACGTTATAAGGTGTCGGCTGAGGGTTGTATACTAGTAATACTGCTGTCAGAGAACTACTTTGTAAGGACAATGACAAACCCCTGAAGTCTTAGAACAAGTAGTGCCAGGGAAAAATGTTGAGATGGGGCTGATTCTTAAACTACTGTGACTTTGAGAAGACAGTCTTCACTTTTTCTTCACTTGTTCATTGCTTGTCATGTGCTAAATTGTTCAAAGTAAATTCCATAGATAGGCAAAAGATACCCACTGGTATTCTTGCTTAAATAAGGTTAAATGATACAAAACGACATACATGTCTTTGATAAGAATGTAATCAGTGAATTCTTTGCAGTTAATTGTCCTTCATATTATATGATCTTTTCAGCTTGTGCATTGTATGTACAATCATGAGTTTGTCACCAACCATGTGTAATCTTCATCTTAGCAATGACATGTTCCGTAAGTAGTATGTGATATTGTCCAGTGAAATATATTTCTGTATTCTTGATATCCCTATGGTTAACTTTAGTCATTCTGGCTATATATATGTTTTATAGATACAATTATGTTTCCCTGTCGGCGAACGGATTTGTCTCTGCCCCTGTCTTTCTGTTAGTGGTTTCCTATTTCAGCAGGGAGGCATACGCCTGCAAAAGTAAACAGATAATATTTTGATTTTCACATGTAAGACACATTTTGATCGCAGCCACCCTAACCATGGTATCTATCCGTATCCTGTTACATGGGTAGGGATGTTGTAATTGATAGTGGATATAGCAACCACAGAGTGGAATTAGAAATATTTTGTTTTGAACCTTAAAATGAACAGCGTCTATACAGAAATATAATTAAAAAGTTACCGTGTGATCTTGAATGATCCGATCCAGGGTTGCCTTTAGCTGCGGGAAAGTTGGCCTGTTCTCAGGGAGGGTTTCCCAGCAGCTCTTCATCACGTAATAACTGTGGGTACAAAACATTTAAAAACGGTAATTAAGTCACATTTTGTCATAGGGTGACAGGCAAATGTATTTTTCAATAACCAATGAATACGCTTAAAATGGGGAAAATCGTCACGAAACCTTCCATGTTACGCGCGAACAAAATTTTAGAACTAGAATACAAGGGCTTTACACGTACATGTCTTGAGGACATAATGCAGGTTTCTCCAGCCTGTAGCCAGTCGGGAGCAGCTTCATCAGCTCTTTGCCTGTCATTTTTCCGTAGGGCTTTTTACCTGGAAGATAGGATTATCTCAAACTTTAAAAGCTATCAACAAATTAGTTCATATACTATACATCGTAGTTGTAGTCATGTAATTTTTCTACATTCAGACAATGTGCCTTAATCACAGAACAAGTGAACTGATTTATCGTAGACTGAAAGATAGCAACATCACATTTCTTAATTAACGTTAATGATATGAGAGATTTTAGCTTGACAACAAGTGTAAAGTACAAATATTCTATAAAGCCTCGTCTGCTTTAAAGATTACATCAAAATACACATGGCACTGTTCTTTATGCGACACTTACCCATTGTCATGATCTCCCACAAAAGGATTCCAAAAGACCATCTGAAACAAAAATATAACTGTCACAAGTACCTGTAACTTTAGACAGTTGCAGTTACAGAAAAACATATTCGTTTTATTAATGGTCGCGCAATTTAATTGTTGCTTTCAGAAACTGTCATTTATGAATGATACATACACATCACTCTGTGTGGTGTACACGTGGTAGAAAAGGGACTCGTAGGCTAGCCAACGTACGGGAAGCTGGCTCTGAAACGAGAAAGTATATTTTAGGGTACGGGCAGGAAAAAGCGACTGTGAAAGCGACTCATATATCTGTGTCTGATCAACTTCATCGTTTGGCTATCCTGGATCATATCAAGATTCAAAGAACTGTTTAGTAACGAAAACGTACCTTCGTGCTCGTGACGTACTCGGACTCCTCGTAGATGTCACGTGACAAACCGAAGTCAGATATTTTGGCGGTCAGGTTCTTTCCAAGGAGCACATTCCTGGCGGCAAGGTCACGATGAACGCACTAGACGGACGAATGATATCATTGTGAATCCTTGGTATCGCAAATCAACATGTCAGAAACCAGGAAAAGATTAATGGAATGACATTCGTTACTTAGAAAGCCCCCAATGTTAGTTTATAGGTTGATGGACAACGATTCAGTTTTCCGTGGTATATTTTGCAACAAAAAAGGATTCTCTTCTTCTCAATTTTTGGTAAGGACTGTTCATGTACTACATTGTCTAGCATTCCTTCTGTCCTCTCCATACCTCAACATTACCTGCATAAGAAGCTACAGTTGAAGTGTCGTGCCATCACACTACCAATGTACTAACTGTATATTGGCAGGGCTATGGTGCAGTATTAGGCCATGGTCTAATTCTGTGTACCTGCATGGCAGCCAGGTGACTCATCCCGTTCGCGATGTCGATACCGAACATGATGAGTTGGTCCATCGGCAGCTGGATCCCGGAGGAGGGGATGTCTGTCTGGTTCAGCTCCTCAGGACGGTTGTCCTTCAGCCAGTCCTTCAGGCAGCCATTGGGTGCGTACTCAACCACAAGTACTAGCGGACCTAAGGTGAACAATGTGGATATGCTGATCAGATAAACATTTTCTGACAAGTACAAGAATAGAATTCGTCTTTAAAACAGACAAGTTAAAAACAAAAAGTGACATCAACATTTCGTTTAATACAGTATTACCTTCCACCGTGCATGCACCAACCAGACTGATGATGTTGTCATGACGACCGACAGTGACCAGAATGTCCAACTCTCCCTTAAGGTCCTCTTTGTCTTTGTCTCCTGCAAATTCTTGGAAAAATTTGAAATTGCCAAACAAAGTAAAAAAAAGTGATCATTTTACTCAGTTAAGTCTTGTAACAGACAAAAGGATGCTAAAATACTTTTGTTAGGCTTTTCATAGATGTCCACATACCATATTGCCAGCTTTGTTTGGAAACATAAAATGAGCGTGTTTCCTTATCTCCTATGGTTTGTTTTTTCTAGGTACAGTATAATGGGTTATTGATGTATAAATACATTGGGCACCTTTCAGTGTCTTGACTGCCACGGTCTGAGTGACACCCCTCTTCCTCAGCTCCCCCTGACGAACCTCCCCAAACTGACCCTTCCCCAGGACTTTACCGAGCGTCAGACGGGAGCGGGGGATTTCCCAATCAGTGTGGTCAGGTTTGTCAGCGGATTCCTAAAAACGAGGTGATATCTATTAGATGTAATGGCTAAAATACTTAACAGTCGTTTTTTTTGCCAAATTTTGATTCATGGTGTTTTATATGTACAAGACGGCAAGCGTATTTTTTCACTTCCATTCATCTTATGGTCCATCATACATAATGTGTCCCAGAGAAGACGTTTGTTCCAAAGTTCATAGCTTTTAGAATGTTTGTTATATACGTGTCATAATTAGAACATTTCTGACGTGACCTACGTAACTTTGATGATTGTTTAAAGCGAAATAGACTTAATTTTACGTCCTAAAAAGCCATTGAAAAGACAAAAGCAAGCGGGCATATTTGTCTGGATGTCATACCGGATCCCTCTGCAGTTCTTGAAGGGCCTTCCGCAGTTTTGCTCTCGGTCCGACCTCAGGGACGAGCTCAGCAAGCAAATCACTGGTCAGGGACAAGGCTCCTTCTCCGTCTACTTTGTTCTCTGAAAATCATCGCAGCAACAATAAGATAAGCAATAGAGTAAATGGGTAGACAGAAAGGAGTGCAATCTTCCTATCAAACACTCAGGTATGTACTAGTAGCTAAAGTAACAGTTGTAGCACCACACGAAGTGTTTATAGTAGGAAGAGAAATTGATACGTGTAAGTGGAAATAAACATACTCCTAAATGCAGCAGCGTATTGCCCAAGGCCCTTGGCTCTCAGAAATTCCACTACATCATCCACAGTTACAAGGTCGGCGCTGCTGTAGATGGTCTGCAGTAGACAATAGTAAGCGTGAAACAGTGATCATCAATTAAGGTGCAGTATGATACTTTTGATGCTGCTACAATAGGTAGTGAAATGATGCTTCTCTGTTGCTCGCCTTTTCAACCAAGAAACCTGAGTCACCAGTGCTCTTTTCAAAAATTGTGTTGGACCTTTTGCGTTTGCTGATACATTAAGGCCGAGTTCTATACAATAACTTATGCGCAACTAAAAGTGATGAGCGCAACAAAAATGCACCATGAACATTTATAACTTTACCTATCTAGGTTAGAATCTCTATTTGCAAACAGGAGAAAATCTGAATATGATTTCGTACCGTTTTATAAGGTGAACTGCCTTCATCCAGTGTAGTACATGCCAGATTGTCAGCTGATTCCTTTGTAGAGGCTTCGTCTTTTGTGATTGTCTTCAGTCCTATCTGTAGCCCTTTCAGGCCCTGGTCGTCTTTAGCGTTTCGTTTCCTTTAACATGTCAACGATTTGAAATAATGAAATCTCCAAGCAAATATCTGGGGCCAAATTGTTACCGTTCTGAGTAGACACAAGATATGACCGATCAGCCCCCCTAGTAAGGTGATGCGGTCAGACCTAGTGAGAAATTGCCCCCAAAGATCTGATTGGAGATTACAGTCATACTGTTTAATCATGACTCATCACTGGATTACATTTCAGAAGTCTGTGAACAGAGGTTTTACCAACCTGTGGCACATTATCCCTACTGTCACCAGAACAATCAACAGAAGGGCAGCCACACTGCCGCCAACTATGGGAGTGACGGGAACAGCTGCAGGTTGCTCTAGAATTGAATGGTTAGTACATATGTCATATCAATAACTTACACTTCGTTACAATGGGAAACTAATACTCCAATTTACAGTCCTTTACTTTGTTGTTATCGTTAACTCATATGCTCCGTCAAAAGTGTTCTTTTGTTTCTGGCTATATATACAAATTACAATATTCAATAATGTACATTAGAAAACAGCTCAACTTTAAATAATCCATAACAATTACCTGTTTCTGTAATCACAGGTTCAATATAACCACTTGTCGTGAACAACTGAAAATGGAAACTTTCATATGAATACGGCACTGCAGAAAAGAAAATGTCCGTTTTTACACCGAATTCATTCGATTCATTGTGTGACGTTAATAGAGGAATATAAACCAGATACTTAAAAAAAATATAGAAAAACATTTAGACGCAGACTCCAAAGAGTCAAGTACGGTATACATACCCTATCTGTGTTCCGCTTACGTCTCCTGGCATCATAGCTCACGTAGCATCTTACTGCTGCTGTGTACTTCTGCCCTGGCCGGACCTCTGTATTGCCAGGGTTCTTTACAAGGCTGGGATCGACAAGTTCACTCCGCTCACAGCACCACTCGTTCCCGCATGGTCCGCCATCTCCAATCTGTACTACATCTGTGATTTTGTACTGTTCTCTGTTATCAGAACCATGGAAAAAGAATTGTTACAAAGCATGTGTCATTAATGGAACGAAAACGCTGTGCAAAATTGTTTTGAAAAACTATTGGGCTACTTGACTAAACATTACGAAGGTATCTTACCACATGTCATGTTTAGCACAGATGTCATGCTTACCCCATGCATGATTCGTCCATTCGTCCATTCTGGTATATTCGCGCGAAACATATATATATATGGTATAAAGCAATGTCCTTATCGTAAGGTACAAATAAGTTTGAAACAAATTAAACGTTTACCTACCCTGAAAGTGATAACGCCACATAAGGTTGAGTTTTCCCGTCCTCAGGAGCGTCCTCTGTAAGCATGACGTCTGGTTCTCCAACTCTTGTTTCCAGGTCAGCAAGGCTCTCGTCGTTGCTCATTGTGATGACGATGACTTGGCAACAACTTAGGAATAGAGTAAAAAAATTTGTCGCCACAAGTACATATTCTGTGAATGGATGTGATTCAAGAACACCAACTATTTCTCATGATAACAAAAGAATATTGAACGTACCGTATGGGACCGTTCCTCTCGCTCACCTTCGGAAGAACCATGTGAAAAGATGTTGCCGAAGCTTTCGGGGGTATTCCCGTAGGGAGTACGGGAGGCGGGGGTGGTTCTGCATTGATAAATATATATAGCGTTACTTACGAAAAGTGTATTTTACTATGGAGCGATTAAAATGCACGGCGATCTGTCACCAAAACAGAAGTGCGGTTATTAAGTTTACCCGGTTGTTATCATGACATCATCACATTCGACCGGTTAATCACTTGGGTTGACTTTCTTATCAAGACGGTTTCTTTGATCCAACCCCAGTAATGAACCGGAATGAGTGGGGTATACAAACTTAGCCACGTTAACGTTTTGGATTGTGTTCTCGTCGCAAAAGCGCCAACTACATCGGCTACATTTAGCGGCAAGAAGCGGAACTCCAGTCAGGAGCTCTGAGCAAGATGTCCAATAGACTGGTTGTGAAAAGGAAAACTTCATTATCCTATGTTCTACCTACCCGATGAAATTATTTTCCGGTCACTAGAAACAGCTTGATTTATTAGATAAACCTAACGAATGTTTGTTTGTCTGTTTGTTTGTTTGCAGAGTAAAATTCGTAATGACAATTTCTCACCAACTCTTGTCACTTGACAAGTGAACTCCTCCCCCTTGTCTCCATCGGCACAGGTTACCGCACGGACTGTGACTCGTACCCGTGAGTTGGCGGGAAGCTCATCCAGTGATTTGGACCACTGGTGTTGATCCAAACCCAACGTGTCATAGCTGACACCTGGCTCAAAATCGTCCGTATTTTGAAGAGGTGTGTCTATATATGTAACCTGTGTGGAAAAAGCCATACTTGGTTTACGGTTAATATCATCATCATCATCATTGCGGGCTGCTTGCCCGGACCAAGTCCACGGTTAGTCTACCTATAGTTATCTTTTGATGATTTACGGGCCCAAGGACGCTAAGCTAAGGCAAATGCCATTATACAAATGTTACCTACTTTGTACCCTGTCAGCCTCCCTCGGGTTTCTGTAGGAGCTGTCCAGATTACTCCACATTCACTGCTTGCCATCCATGTCACAGTGGGGGCATCTGGGCCTGATTATTAGGAGACACGATTGATATATGTCACATAGGGTAGCGATATGTTATCATATCGAACATCCGTATGGAGTGAAGGGTGTCCTCACGGTCAGTAAATTTATCGATAGTATTGGATTATTTTGGATCATAATACATTAAAACTTTTTCGCGTCAATGTTTATGTTATGTTTATGTTATGTTATGTTATACTTTGTTATGTGAATTGGACATTGTTTTGAATTGAAACTTTTACTTACATCCGTCACTCGTATTGACTACATATGGATGGCTCTCGTTCCCACGGTAGAGGGTGTTAATGGCTGATATCTGTAGGACGTATAAAACAGATGAGTCATAATACATGATTTCGCATTACATAATTGACTCACTTAGCAACCTCTTTCAATGTACTAAGATAGAATTCATCACTATAGGATCAAGCATTGAGTAGCTCGTGCAAAATCGTTTTTAGTAATTGCAAGATTGCCTCAAGACGTTGTAGTTCTGACTCACTGTGACAGAGTAGTTGTTTGCGGGCTGCAGGTGTGATGGCGTCACTACAGCTGTCAGGTTCTCCTGCTGCAGTCCTGACGTCACGTTCTCCTGGTAGAACGGTTCCCCACCGGTCCTGTTGTACAGGCTGACTCGGTACGCCTGCAGCTGGCCGTGGATGTGGTCAGGGCGCCGCCAGGCTACATGCAGCTGGACCGGCCGGGGGATGTTCGGCGTCTGGCAGTTACAGTCGTGCTGATCTGCAACCGTCTGGATAACTGGAGCTGCTGGGTCTACGATACATTGGTAGATAAGAATATGTATGCTGCACGTCAATGAAGGTCAGATATGCTGCAGATAGTATATTGTTGCGGCCTATGGTTGATACTGCCGTATCCGAAGGGTCCCCTCGAGCCTTCCTCGGTCCTCATCGGCATTGACATTGTTAAAATCATTGGAATCTAGACTGTTTCAAGATGGTATGAATCCACTAACATACTCTACTTGAATCTACATCATGCTATATACTATCCTGCATTTGTCAACATACAAATGGACAGTTTCCATTCATATTAAATACCATGCACTACTCACAATACTCCAGTGTCCTTGTAATGTTACAGTCGCTGAACTTTCCTCCTCCTGCGCTTGTTGCCCCACGTATCCGGAATGTGTAGTTTGTGTACGGGACCAGGTCTCCAATAACGGCAGTAGTGTTGTGGTCCGATGTGGTAACTTGATGGGGAAACTCAGCTTCAATGCATGAATCTGATCCTCCATATTGAACTGTGTAGTTGATGATCTCACCGTTAGGTTCTATCGGAGGTTTCCAGGTCAGGTGGACAGAGTTGTGGGAGCTTGGAGTGGCTTGCATGTTGCAAGGAGGACTCGGACCTGTAAAAGAAGTAGAGTATAACTAGAGTTCGGTGACCTCATACCTCCATGAATATTTATTAGAGCTTTTGTGAATTTCATGCAATTGACTAACACATTAACATAAATTATGCATGGTGTTATTCATCATTGACTAACGTACACATGTCAAAATTATAAAATCATTAATCAATTGGCAGTTTTGCAATTTTTACATAAATTATGTGAATTAGTTCTTCATTACCATATTTGGTTTCTGCTTATATTCCACCCATCATAATTAACAAGTGTTACATTTATTGAAGTCCAGTTATTGCAAACAATAGAATTATTCAATTCCCTCATTAATCATGCAAATTAAGTCCTCATTTGCTTAACATGCATATCATTCAGAACATCTTTGCCCAAGCTACCTGCATGCCTAAATGATGCCAATTCGTCAATCCTTTCTGCAGTTATCCTCTTTGGAGTGTCTTGACACAAACGCCCCTGCAGGTCCTAAATTTAATGTTAGGGGGCTGAATCGTGACCATAGCATGTTCAGAATACCGAGATAGCAAAACCGGAAGTTGAGCTGCAGTACAAAGGGGAGCCGCCAGGGCGTTCAAAATCTAATCATTTCCAGCTTTCACCACACACTACCAACACACCAAGTATGAAACCAATCCACTTAACCGTTCATGAATTATTTTGTTTACACACACACACACACAGACAAACGCAGGGTAAAATATAGCCTACATGACATTTCATGGAGGTAATTACGAAGTCTACATATGTTTGTCTTGTTGAAATTGTACAGTTGTCTTGTACAGTAATGGGTAAAGAATTAGACCACATACGCGCTTCGTCTGTAGTTCCCTTCCGACCACTGCCAGGATCGCTCCATCCCAGCGAGTTGTTGACCCGCACTTGAACATCGTACATGACGGCTGGCTGTAAGTTATAGATGCAAACATCGCCGTTCACACCGGTTGACTCCCAGTCTCCCCAGTCCTCCGTGCCGCTACGTTTGTAGCGTACCTGGGAGTCGATGATGTCGAGGTTACCGGTTACTCCTACTGACCACGTGACGTGTAGGGTTGTAGAGTTCACGGCGGTGACGTTTACTGCCACGTCATCAGGGCGTTCTGTACTCACAAAATAAGAACATGTAGGTGATTGATGTTCGCATACACATCAGGTTTAAACAGGTTATGGTAAAGGAAAAATATGTATGTGAATTTCAAATTTGAAATGAAATGTTTTTCGTACCTTGCACCACAAGTGTAGCTTCTTGTGACGTATCGTTCCCCGCCACGTTAGAGGAGATACAGATGTACTGTCCGTTATCTTGTCGACGTGCTGACGTAATGGTTAAGGTGCTGTGGATCACGTGTTGTTCTCCTACAAGGCCTCCATCTGTAACGTCTATCCTGATCCGGTTTCCGGGTGTGATGACGCCATTATCATGGTGCCAGTTGACGGTAGGGACGGGAACACCACGACCGCTGCAGTTCAACGTTGCTTCATTCTCGACAAGTACAGTCAAGCTCTCCGGACCTTCTGACACTGTTGCTAATACTAATATATATATATATGTATATATACATATGTATATATGTATATGTATATATAAAATACAACACGGTGTATTCCGTATCACCCGAGGTACCAGAACGGTCCTCAACAATAACTTGTTTAATCTAAATGTGGGTAAATGTGGGTAGATATTGTTCAATCTCTTGACTGCAAAAATTTTTTAGAAATTTTAGATAGATGACCTACCCTGTTCACAATATGCTCCATACGATCCATCAGCACATGCGCAGATGTAGAGTCCGGAATCTTCTGGTCCCGATGTGAGAGTTCCACCATTCTGACACGGTCTGAATGATGATGCTACAATGAAGTTAGTGACAGATAACAATCATAACTTTGATATTTCATGTGATCACGCTGCCCTTATTTCAAAGCAAATCGTTATCAACTGTATTCTTTACATGAGTCTTTCATGTGATTATAATTTAGACTAATATGTACTGACTAATGATTTTACACGTACCGGAAAAATTGTTGGACCTGATCATCATGACTGTTTTCTTCAAAGAATATTTGTACCCCCTCCAAGTTTCCCAGACGACTCCATCTGCACTGGAGCAGGTACCTGGAGCAGGTACTGAACATCCGGTCAGATACTGTCCGTTCAACAAGGCCCTGCCACAACTTGGGGTGTACCACCAGCCTCCTTGTCCGAACCTACCCGCACAGTCGGTATTGACACCGTCGTTATCTTCGTCTGTTGTAGAGAACTGTCTGTTGTTGATGCTGTGACGTGTAGTGGACGGGTCCAAACTATCAGTAGCATCCCCGCTGTACATGTCAATCGTGGCCGTGTATTTGCTGCCGGCATCTCCTACAGAAAACGTGCTGTATTTTGCGTACTTCGTGTGTTGTTCCCAATCCTCTAAGAACACGTAGAGTTCGTTTTGTTTCTGTGTTGTCAGACTGTGAATGTTGTCCAATCCCAGCCAGTATTCTCCACTAGTATTACCGAATCCCTGCTCGTACTCAGCCCAGTGTCTGTCAAACGGCACCGACCCGTCCTGCCGCCGCTGTATGACCGTCCACCCACCGCCATCAGTGTCCATGTCACAGTAGGCTTGGAATGGTTGGGGGTGACCAATAGTGGAAACATGGCTGTACTGAATCCCAAGGTTGAATACGTCATTACAGTCTTGGGGCGACAGGATGTCTGGAAACACGACAATAAGAATAGTTAGGTTTACCGTTAAAATGATGATACAAGAATTGGAAACGGCGGAATAAACAATCATTCAGCACAGTAGTTAACGTTACCAACTTAGTATTGCCAATAAACACCGTCAATATTCTTAAAAAGAAAATTGACAAGTGTTATTTACAGAAGTATAGAGTATGGTGCAAAAATGGGACATACATGCGTGGAACTATACAATCCATTTAAAATGGTGTACATTTACAGAACCATATAGAATAAGCTCAAACCTCAAACAGAGGAATAATATACGTAGTTACATTTCCTCTGGTAGTAATTCCGATGTGGCCAACTGTCCCACTCAGAGCCAGGAGACGCCGCCGTGTCCTTGTCACTACTGCGGAGCCAACACCGTGCACTACCGCCCTCTGGCGATCCCGCGGGGCGATGGTTGAAGGACAGACATGGCGGGTTGACGCCGTCGTAACTGCCGTGACCTTGCAGACAGCGGCGGGCACACTCGTCTGCGTCTATGTTGTTGTACGCCGCTATGTGGTCGTGACTATCACCGAAGAAAGTCCCCCTTTCCTTGGTGAAGAGATCTTCGTACAAGACAGTGGCTAAAGCAGAAATGGTATACCTTTCAAAACTAGGTTTCGAGAAAAAAGCCGTTTTAGAAATATTTTACAGCTAAGAACATATGTCTTCATTACCATAAGAACAACAATGGTAATTCTAGCACCTGTACGGTCCTGACACGAGTCCCCAGTCCATAAGTCATGACACCCCCCAGTACAGGCTCCAGTCTTCTTGTCACAGGCAGCTGGTCCGTTTGCACAGTGACAGGTTTGGGTGCAGCCAGCTCCGTATATGCCGTCTGGACAACCTGGAATAGTCTGGAAATTTATATCCAAATCATCAGATAGATTTTGACATCGCATGTTACTGTATAAGATAAATGACCTACCTTGATCACAAAATACACCGTACCACCCCTGTGCACATGCGCAGATGTAATGTCCAGAATTTTCAGGTCCTAATGTGAGGGTTCCATTCTGACACGGTCTGAATGATGATGCTGTAAAATATAGAATAGAATGACAAGAATTACCATCGTTATCTAATATCCATTGTAAACCTTGTAAACTTAACAGTTATTATTACGAACTGTTTCGTTGTTTTGCAAGGATAATTTTTGATGCATGAAGCTCAAGTTGAAGATGTGAGCACACACCAGGGAAATCGGCGGGTCTGATCATCACGACTGTTTTCTTCAAGGAATACCCGTATCCCAGCCAAGTGTACCAAACAATTCCGTCTGCACTGGAACATGAAGCTGAAGGTATCGAACATCCGGTCAGATACTGTCCGTTCAACAAGGCGTAACCACAACTTGGGGGGTACCACCAGCCTCCTTGTCCGAACCTACCCGCACAGTCGGTACTAGTACCGTCGTTATCTTGGTCTGTTGTAGAAAATTGCCTGTTGTTGATGCTGTGACGTGTAGTGGACGGGTCCAAACTATCACTGGCATCCCCGCTGTACCCGTCTATCGTTGCCATGTATTTGCTGTCTGCATCTCCTACAGAAAACGTGCTGTACCGCGCAAACCGGCTGTTCATTTCCCAGTCTTCCAAGAACACGTAGAATTCGTTTTGTTTCTGTGTTGTCAGACTGTGGATGTTCTCCAATCCCAGCCAGTATTCTCCGCTAGTATTACCGAATCCGTGCTCGTACTCAGCCCAGTGTCTGTCAAACGGCACCGACCCGTCCTGCCGCCGCTGTATGACCGTCCACCCACCGCCATCAGTGTCCATGTCACAGTAGGCTTGGAATGGTTGGGGGTGTCCGATGGAGTAAACCTTACTGGTTTGTAGCCCAAGGGCAAATATGTCAGTACAATCTTGTGGCATCAGGACGTCTTCGGGGATGTCTGAAAATGATAGATAAAATCGTCCCCGGTCAGTATGGCTGATTAATATTTTTCCGTATTTCGTGCTAGAGGTGAATATAGATCAAAGAGCAAATCCGTATACGTGTCTAAGTGGTACATATAGCAATGATAAAGGATATCAAAAATGCTCACATGCATGGGGGAATGTTTTGTCGTTATGAGTATCAAGCATGGGACATTCTCTCGGATGTTGTCATCTGCTCATGTACAGAGTAGTGCAGATTCCGTCCACACAATAAAAAAAATCCATGTAGAGGAGGATGATAACAGTTACATGTAACGTGTCGTAAAGGGGTATTCCACTCCAGAAGGGGGTGGTGTTTTCCAATAGATAATGTGTCGTGAATGAATACATAATTAAAGTAATCAGCCGAATTTTGTTGAATTCACCTTAGGATGAATTGAAGTGTGTTTTCTAAAACAATATGACACTCACAACCCATACAGACCCTGCCCGTGCATTCCCTATACGCATAGTCACTTTGTTTATCGTGCATATTTTCGGAATAAATGAGAATCGCTAAGCACACCGACATGGCAAATTGCTCATAAGATAGCAAAGCACTCATAACAAGACGACTTTTATTAGCGATCCACGAGGATAATGCCTGAGTACTGATCTCTGAGGTCAGTGAGGAAGCTGTTTCAGTAGTTACTGGAAGCCTTGGGCAGCCACCACGCCACGTCGAGAGTTCGAGGCTTTTTTTTTATTTTCTTTCCTCGAGAGAAAGTAGTCCGTTCTATGACTTCGGGCGTCAACAGCCCCTACAAGAAAGCTTATCACAGGAGTACATTACTGTTTATCTTACTGATGTCAAGTTATTTACAATATTCTAGACTCATTTGTTATCTCTATGGATTTTTGAACCGATAGTTTACCGTTTTTCAGTCAAAAATACGGCCCGAAATCTCGTGATTTTCGTATAATTTCCCCTCATGTTTTTTACATGTTGTAGATTTCAAACCAACAGGAATTGGGGACCACAAGAAAGAGCAAACGTTGTAGTTTCTGTCGGTATAAGACTCATCCTAGATTTTGAGGGCGTAATGCAAATGCCCACAATCCACGCGAAGCCATGTCATAATTTTGACTCCAGAATAGAACGGCGCCCCCGATTTGACTTTCTCAGTAATTATCGATTCTGGACAGGTCTTCGTCCCATAGATATGGAATATTTGACCGGAACCAAGCTAACAGTGGTCCCCCGTATATAAATTCTAACTTTCAAGTTGATATGCCAATCCGAGATGATATAAATATAACTTCAAAAGTTCTAACTGACTACCGAGCGAACCGCGCGCCGTTTTGGGACAGTTCTACGTTCCATGACCCCCGGGCGTTGGGACTACTTGCAAGAAAGCCTGCTGCTTGAGTTTACAATATTCAACATTCATCGCATATACAACTTTAAAGCTTCTCACTTCACTCCTTTGGATTTTTAACAGATTTGTCTAGCTGTATCCATTTGATTTTATAACCTGAAATCAGTTGATTTTAGTGCAATTTCCACCGCGTTTTTACCTCGTGACAGATTTGAAATTGAACGGAAAATTTAGTGCACAGAATAGTCCGAATTCTCTTGTTTCAGTAAGTATATGACATACTATCCATTTCGCGGTAGTAATGGGCTTTTTCCCCAATCGCGCGAGGGCACCTCATCAGAGGCATTCAAAAAAGAACGCTTCCGCCCTTGCATCAACGCCCGTTCCACGGAGCCCGCGCCAGACACGCACCGCCGTATTTGCGTCCTAGTTGTCGTAAGACCAATGTAGCATTTGCTAATTCAGTCCGTCTCAACACTGTTTTATTCTGTATACGTCCTCTGACAGTACCGGGGATGTGCATCGGTACCGCAACTTGTGTTAAAAAGCCAGCTTCAAACCACCAGGATCTTAACATGACTTGTAGTCGAAGATTCGACAAAGCTGATTCACTAGTCATTAAATATAGAATCGAGGGCGTAATGCAAATGCCCCCAATGTGAAATTCGTCGAAATTTTGGCCCCGTACGGCACCGCCATTTTGCTAATTCTACTATGTAACAAATATGACCATGTAACCAACTTTAATTGCCGTAAAATCCCACAAAAACGGATTATACAGAGAGCACATGGTGTGCCATTCTTATACATATAACGCAATCTTTATAAAATGGCCGCCAAGTAGGTTAAAACAGCTGTTCAGTAAAGTCGGGTGAAATTTCATCCAACTGTCACGCGACAAGAACACAACGACATTGCTAAGGACTGCAGAACACTTCGAACTGCAAATAAAAACGGTTCGATTCGTGTTCGATTTACTACGTGGCTTGGCGGCTGTGGGGGCCAAGGACACACTAGCGGAAAGAACCAATCTTTATGTTGACCAACAATGCCTAGGTTGCACATAATTAAAATACAAACATATCTTTTCCTGCAACTACATGCCTGTGTTATGCATATGGCATCATAGGCATCACCCATCAGACCATTCTGATTTGTTTATATGGATTACGTCCGCGAATGCATCAATTTTTGGCTATTTAAAAAAAAAGTTTTCAACCATACGGTAAGTCGTACAAAACAGCTACAAAATAAGCAAATATATGCCATAGACTTTAAAAAAACTAGAGTTCCATGGCCCTTATACCTTCGCCAAATGATGTTAACCTTTACAAATGATGTTGTATCATGTACGAGTATTGTGTGCGTTTTTTCACTATGTATGCAAATAAGGTCATCATTTGCAAAACTTATATAAGTTGATCATCTCCGCCGCCCAAATAACAGAAGTACACAGTCTATCTTAAGAAAGAATAAGTTATGGAAATAAGGCCCTCGTTTGCATAATTAATGTACAATGATGTCTAATTTCTTCGCTATGCACATGTCACATGTTGGAATAGTCCTACAATGGTTTTATATAATCGGTTTATAAACTTTCCTCCTTGATTATGCAATTTTGCAAAATTGATATTCAACTATATGCTACATAACTCAAGCTATCTACATACCAAAATTACGACGAACCGTTAACCCCTTGTTAATTGTTTTTAACGAGATTGTTCAGAGCAAGGTCATTAGACAACTTCAAGCCAATTAACTAAGAAGTTGGAAATTATTGTACACGGAGATAGCGGTGGACATTTGTTTTGAAGGCTGATTCTCTTTCAAAGTCTGACACTATATAAACCCGTCCCTTCAGTTCCAAAAAAAGGCCCTACACTACTTACCTCTGGTCTCAAGAGCTACTCAAAAATCATAGCCACGGCATGTCGAGAACTCGAGATAAAGAACACGGGAGTTCAACTGGAGTACCATAACAAGCTTAAGTCACTAGGGGGCCCAAAATTTGATTCCTTCTAGGTCTCATCAAGATCTACCCACATACCAAATATTAATGCGATCCATTGAGACGTTATTGAGTTATGCTGGTCTTCTACAACAAACACTGGAACGTTACCGAAAACATAACCTTCTTAGCGAAGGCAACAATATAATCATGCACACTGTTGTGATACTTTCCAGTGCAACCCCGCTAGTGCTTCGACAAAAATTAATTCTTAATTTCTTAGAAAACAAACAGCTGCATGACATTCGTTTGTTTTCCTGACCTTCTTACCAACCAAAACGATCCCAAGGCAGCTACTGCCTCCCAAATCAGGTCTTCTCATGTAATGCAAGACTTTCTTCATTGATTATACAAATTAGCTACGGATTAACAAAATTATAACTTGATTATGTGGATTATCTCTCAAACTATCAAAGCAACTATCATGACAATCTTTCCAACATTTCTTGAGTTATTCCCTTTCAAAGTCTCAGCCCCTGTAGTTTAAAAAAGCCGCGGGTGGCCAAACTTAAGCAGTTACTCCCTGCTCCAAGACCTACCCACTATTAAAAAATCATGCACCTGACACTTACAGAAAATTTGACCTCCGACTTTGACGCTTCGCTGCCGCACTGTATCTCACCACTAGAAGGCCAATTATCGAACTTGATCTTCCTTTTCTTGACTCCTTCCCATCCACCAAATATTATGTTGAATCATTGAGTTACATTGTACACAGACGAACACACATACATACACCACCCAGGCAGTACCGACGGAAAATGCTAGGTAAACCATATTCAATTTTGAGCTTTGCTACACAACAACCAGATATCAAGAAGGTACATTCACAACATCTCGAGTTGTTTACAGACAAACGCACTTACGTACAAGGCTCACTCTAGACGCGTAGGAAAATGCCAGGTAAACCATTTCCTTTCCACCACCGCTACTTACCAATTAAATATCGTGAAGATACAGTCACAGCTTCTTGATATTGTTATATATTGTCCACAAACAGACACACAAAAATACAAAACACGCTGCAGTACGTTGCGCCGTCCGTACAACAATTGACTGTGAGAAAACTCACAGAGCCAATGCGTTGTGCGCTTATTGGCTGGACAGGGCAGGCGCGTCGTCCGTACTGGCACGTACGGGGGGCGGGTACGCAGCCTGATCGCAAAGAGAAAGTTCTGCATGCAGTTAAAGTTCCACGGGCGTGTCTGCGTGCTCCCAAATCCGTCGAATTTCCTACGAGTTCGTACGGAGACGTTACTTACCCCTTACGGATACCAAAAGATTGCCAAATTTTGGCACGTAGCTATAGACAGCACGTATTTGCACGTACGACGGGTTGTGCCCCTAGCTTAAACCACAACCGCTACACACCTACCAAATATCACTAAGTTCCATCTACAACTTTTCGAGTTATGTGCTGTTGACTTACATTTAGACCCAATAAGCTCTGGCTCAACCGTTTGAATATCCTTCTTAGCGAAGGCAGCAAAGGCAATGGAATTCGAAAGGCTTCTCAGTGTGAAATGCTAGGAGTATATAGCTGAGGACCTCAAATCAAAACTCACCTTTACACGCATCGCGCGCTGCGACAATCTGTTCTTGAGTCATGGCGTAGTCGTACAGCTGCAGACAGGCGATACGCCCCGCGAAGTACCGAGGATCATCTTCGTCCTGGGCCCTCACCGCGACCCGGACAGGATGCTGACTTGCAACTTCGGCAACTCCGATGTATCGTTCACGTGCCAGTTCCCCGTTGCTCCATATGGTTGCCTTCCCTGTGTCGCTGTCGTAGGTTGTACCTACGTAGTTCCAATCGTTCTGTTGCAGCACGTAGGCAATGATGTGAGGTGAAAAATACCCATCTCTGCCTACCGGCCTACAGCGGTTAAGAATAATGTCATTCAATTCAATGACGAAAATAAGACATCCACCTAAGGCCATGTTGATTTGATTATATGGATGGCATCCACTCGCGCATCAATCTTCGTCTGTTAATAAAATACATGTAAAATAAAAAAAAAAGTTTTTCACTATTCTTTGAATCGTGCAAAGCAACTGTAAAAGGAGGAAATACATGCCGTAGATCCAAAGAAAAATATATCTTGAAACATACATTTAGGCCAACGTCAATTCCAATGTCAAAGAAGAAGACCGTGAAAACAATAATGAAGAATCTATTTTTCGCGAATTCGGTGTTTGTCACTTGTTTAGCCCTCAATACTCATTGCATTTGTCATTTGTTTGTCATTTGTTTAGCATTTTAAACCACTTAGATATTAACCACTTCATATTAAATACAACCTCTTTTTCAGCCAAACTTTTTCGCACGCACGCATCAGTTTGGGGATTCCCATAGGATGTCATCCATAAAATCGAATCAACATAGCATAAATACAAAAAGATGACTGGCAATAAAAATTTATTTTGATTGCGACGATGGTCTCCGAACAGAGGTTGACATAAGAACAAACTCAAACGGAAGCTCAAGTCATAAAGATTTTTTTTCAAACATCCATTCAATCCAAACATTCCTGTGGACTAACATTTCAGACATTCATGTGGATTTACATTCATGTTGTTGTTTATTCTCAAGTTCTTGCACATATTTGCTGGGGACTGACCGTCATCAGTAAAAAGGCAGTGAGGTGTGTTTGATAGACACTGTGGCATGAGATTGGGTAATTATAAAGGTTCAATTCTGTATCTGATCAGTATAAACGTACCGCATCTGCAAACTTTGTGAAGTATACTGCCAAAAGTGCAATGCCCAGTGCCAAATATTGGGGTTGGTCCCGACGTAGTCGAAGATCGGTCCAGCCTCTCCGGTAGGATAGACGTGTGCCAGTATGGTGAAGGAGTAGCGCACGTCCAATTTGCCGTTGTTGGGAATGTCGATGTAGGAATTTGCAGTTCCAGAAAACAGGAAAGCTCCGCTCGCTTCTCCGTACGGACCTGCGGCGAACTCGGTCCCCGTTGCTGTCCCATCGTTTCCGTTTCCTGTTATGTCTGATGCTCTATACCGTGCGTTCAAGGGCCACAAACCAGCAGCCAAAGAAGCAGCTGCGGGGAGGGCTGTAGCAGCTGAAACTGAGATAAGGTAACAGAAAGTAAATTCGATGGCTGACATTCTCTACAGACTCCAAATCTAAATTTAAGATATAGCGAAAAAAACACTAGATGGATAAAAACAACAAAATGGCTAAATTTTCAAAATAGACACCCTATAAATATCTTTATTGCAAATTTACGCAAATATAGATGGAAATACAATGATGATAGTAATACAGTATAGTTTAGTATACAATAATGAAATGAACATAAACTTAAGTGAAATGAAAGTCGCCAACATAAATGCAACAAGATTGAAGCGACAAAACATGTGTGTATCGCTCATCTGATTGGTCAGAATGAATCGACACCGGCACCAGTGTCGATTTGCATCGACACCGGCACCAGTGTCACAAACGCCACCAGTGTCACCATCGTCAAAAACCAGCTTTCTGCCAATCAGAGAATAGGCCTTTCAGTTTTCAAAAGGGATCTCATATATATAACAATTGTAATAGCCTTTGTTGCACATTCATGCCCTATCGGGCTAAGTACAGGCATATAGATACAAAGGGTAGTAATGCAGTAAACATGGTTTCTAATACTAATCTAAAACATAAATTCTAAAACTATTCTAATACATTTGTTCGGCTTCTTCTCGTTTCTTAGTTATGTTAAATATGTAGCTTGAGATGTGTTTGTATAATGTCGTTTGATCAAAGCTCATAAGAAAAATGAATTTTTCAACACTAGACATATATTCAAAGCGAGGGAACTTTCCTATAATACATGTATAGCTAAAAAGAATACTTCTATCGTTACTATATAAACTACAATCTAATAGAAAGTGAGATTCATCTTCGATCTTGTTCAGGTTACAGAACTGACAGACTCTTTGCTCCAGAGGTGTGCGGTTGTGCCTCCCTGATTCAACACGGAGTTTGTGGCAGCTGATTCGTAGTTTGGTGATAATAGATCTTTGTCGTTCGTTCGGAATCTTAAGATACTCTTCTTCGTTAAAGGTGGATTTGAACAGTCTATATAAGGGTAAGCTCATTAACATTTATATGCAGGGCGGGCAGGAACTGATGGTGGCAGTTGAGATAACAAGGTACAGGCATGCGTTTGAGTAACGGAGAGAATGCACTAGCTTTAAATCTCACTCAATGCTCAGGCAAAAACTGGTGCATTCAAAAGTCCGACCTTGCAAAGGTTTCAAAGCCAATGTCACTCACAGACTGAAACGTTAGAACCAAACTGCATCACGTTCATTGGGCCATGGGAGAAAACCAAACAGCCACTGAAAGAAACATTTAAGGTGCAAGCAACATTTTCCACCATCTACAAGTACAACCTCCTTGGTACAACAAAACCGAGACATTCGTGCGGAAAAGGAGGCCTTCGCGTCGGACTTTCCGGCACTTGGAATACTGCCCTAACACCCCCGTGATCTTAGAAGCATCAGCCTTTGCACAAGATCTTAAGTAGATACACGTGGGTTTGATATTAAACGAATGATACTTTCAATATATTTATACCTGTGTGGATCTGACAAGCTTTCTCTTGAGGGACTCGCGCGGTTGAGCTAAGGCGGCCCAGGCACGCTCGATTCTTGTTCGGATGCGTGTCCCCTTTTGTCCAGCCGAATTCGAACCATGTTCGACGGTGTTCTATTACGTAATTTGAACCTGTGGCTATTTGCGAATATTCTATGTAAACACATTGCTATGAGGACCTTTTATCCTTGGTGGGTGTCTGTGTGGATCAAATTATGACATTTACGGCTTTATTTCCAGCTCAAAATGACAGTATTGATCTTTATGATACTCAAGTTTTACTTATTATCCCTTTAAAATTGCCCAAGGCTATTCTGTGTAACAGCAAAAGCCTCAATCCGCGACACATTCCAGCATATTCAGCACTGAACCATGAAAAAAGAAGCGGGCTTTTGAGCAATTTGGAAACTGTTTGTGCATTGTTTACTATGTTTCCCCAGTCCTTAGTACACGTGCATTGATCTCCCACTTTGTGGTGTCTGGAGAAAATAACACTTAAAAGAGCGTGTAATTGATAGCAAGTCCCTTGGGATTCTATTCTCAGTGGATCGGAACTTTAATCCGTCACAATAATACAACAAGGTTGTTTATCAATTGATTTCATATTTACCATGACAAATTTGTATCAATTGGCAGGCACTTACTCAAGGTTTAATTGGCAAATCGGCATGTCGGTAAACTTCCGGCATAGCGATCAAAACATGGTCAGAAAACACATCAACCAGCGGTAAATCCTTTCTGCTGTTCCACTACACGGTTATGACGTTCTATGAAACTTTTCATCCGTTGTTTGGTATGCAAATGGCGGCCAATACGTTGTTTTGTGAATGACTCCCCCAAAATATACCCGCACAACATACGACAAACTCCATACAGTACGTCCCATGTTGGGCTGTTGGTTTCGCCCGTGAGATCCGTCTTGCTGACTTTGGTTGCATGCACTTTGATAATAGGGGTGAAGGGACGTGCTGTCAAAATGGCGCATATTCGGAAGGCTGCTGAATTCATATAACAAAGCCTGGCACTGTACATGAAACAGGGACAATTGAAGGCATGTGGTTGTATTGGATGGGCAGTTCATTATTTTTTTGCTATGTTTACTGTGATTAGTACTCATGTGTAATGCGAGGAGAAAAAGTAGAATTGCTTGAAATTACGATCACTGCCCCCCTCCCAAGGCTTGATTAACGGCATGAACACATACCGGAAGATTGATTAACTTGTCGCTGCAGCGTGCGATAATTTGTGAGCTCAAACTTACAAGGTTTTAAGTCGTATACCAGGTTTTGCAAAGCACTAAAAAGAATCTGCATGCGGGAGCAAATTTTGACTGACAGATTGGTTCTGAAAAGTGTCGGATTAACAATGCGTCGGATTAATGTTCTTTGCCGTTAATCATTTGATCTTTTTAACTATGGTGCACTTTCAACCAAAGAATTAAGAAAAGACTTGCTGTTTCTGATGTTTTCGGCCCAAAAAACAATGTTATCGTAATTTGACACAAAATAGCCTAGGACAAAAATGACAAGTATGAGGTAGGCTATCATCTTTTGAAATATCATGCTGGAAGGTTTTGTGTCTCATCATCATCATTTTGTGTCTACCCATAAAATAAACACCACATTTTAAACCAAAACGTGTATTTCTAATCAAAAATTCAACATGTAAAAAAAGAAAAAAAAAAACACGAGTATTCAATGTGCTTCAGGAAGTACTAAAACTGTGTGAAGTTTTATCGTAGTGCGACCGAGCAATCAAAAGTTACATTCATATGTATAGAATACTACTTTACTACAAGACAGCGAAAAGAAACGAAGGTCAGAAATATATCATTTTCCGTAACATTCATCTTCTATTTAAGTAACGATATGCACTTATGCATGTATTGGGTGCTAGTCAAGCTAATCGAGCTGGGTAGATACCTGCAGCTGTATGGTATACGACGGGTGATCATTACGTTCTCTGCCTCACCCAGTAATGATCATGAGATACACAACTCAGATTTCGGGGCTCAATCATATAGTATGAAAAATTATCAATATTTATCAATATTCAAAATCATTGTGGTTATTAGTTTCTGCCCCTTGTAGATGATCATTTGCGCTTTGTCACAGAGAGTTAGCGAGCGAGCGCGAAAGAGAGGGGGAGAGAGCGCGGGCGAGAGAGAAAGAAAGGGCAATTATGTTCGGCTACAATTATGCTAATATACATGTACATAGTTATATACAATATAACTTGAATAGTCAGGGATATTTATCAATCCTTAGGGGTGTCTCCACAATGTGTGACTGTCCTCAAGGAATTCTTAACCCCCGCTCACCTGTTATAGTTGGCATGAGGAAAATCAGAACACAGTCAACCCACAGCCAGCCGCGATGAAATCGCACCCTACGGGCTTTCCGGACGGTCTCCATGTCGAAGTCGCGCCTTCAACGTGCAGATGTCGAGCAATTCAACGACACCAAACGGTAGCCCTCCCTGTTCTTGTCCATGTGTTGTAGAAACGAATCTTAGACGGTGACTTGTCTGAAACTATTTCCTGCTGCCGTCACAAGAACGTCATTGACATTGTTTGTGTTCAGTCGGTGAGGCTGGCGTCACCTTACACTTGTATGTGTAGCTGATGGCTGATTAGCTCTCTCTTCATTGTTGACTTACCAGGGGTATGTTTACAACTATCAAAACGTACTAAATGTACACGTACATCACAATTCACAAAAATGCTGGTATGTTAGAAGAGAGGGGCTCATTTATAATTCAATGCATGGCTTCATATAAATAGCATGACATAGAAAACGTCTGAAAAGTGCCTATATGATACATTTAAGACACTTCTCGATAGATCTCCTCAACCGACAGCACAAAGTGCTGACAGTATGCACTGCGATAAGCACTGTGCACTGTGATAACTTGCATCTTTCCTTGAATCCCTAAACCTCAATAATTAGGCAATATGTACACTTTCGATTTTCTCACCATCAATATTAGTGTGACATCATTACGATACTTATGTAGCCCAGCTGATTGCCACGGCATTTACTTGTATACAAACCCTTAGTTTAACGTCTCTTAGAAAAACATCGCAATATAAATAAATAGACATGCTACTAATCTCCTTTTGACGAAATAGCTAAACTTAGTCTCCATCACCTTTTTTTTTACTTCCTACATTTTGGAGGACAATTCATCCACTCTTTCTCTAACTTAAAGTGGCGTAAAGTGTGTAAAGAATGTAACTCAGGCAGACGTACCTGTCAGCTGTATTGTTGCCTTTGTATACATGGGACTGGGCATGTGTAAATAGTCCGCTCGCACGCATTTATGCTCTGCATCATGTTTGTACCAAACCCCTTGCTTCGTCAACAAAATAACTTCGATCACTTCATGTGGAACGCTTTTTAAGTCCCCCGTCTAGTCAGTTTAGTTTTAATATATCTGTTCTTCTTTCGACCTTTCAGAGAATTCTGAACAGCATTCAAACGCATTTTAACATAAATAGCCCATCCCCATTCTTCTGCTTTACGGGCAAGTGTGTGAGTGTGTTAGTGTGTGGTGTGTGTATGTGTGTGCGTGCGTGTGTGTGTGTGTGTGTGCCGCGTGTCTGTGCGTCTCTCTGTCTCTCTATCTATCTCTCTGTTCATGTGTCCGTACGTGGTGTGTCTGTGTGTGTGCGTGTGTGTGTGTGTGTCCCTCTCTGTCTCTCTGTCTCTGTTCATTGTGTTCGTACGTGGTGTGTCTGTGTGTGTGCGTCTCTCTCTCTCTCTCTGTTCATGTGTTCGTACGTGGTGTGTCTGTGTGTGCGTCTCTCTCTCTCTCTCTCTCTCTGTTCATGTGTTCGTACGTGGTGTGTCTGTGTGTGTGCGTCTCTCTCTCTCTCTCTGTTCATGTGTTCGTACGTGGTGTGTCTGTGTGTGTGCGTCTCTCTCTCTCTCTCTCTCTCTGTTCATGTGTTCGTACGTGGTGTGTCTGTGTGTGTGCGTCTCTCTCTCTCTCTCTGTTCATGTGTTCGTACGTGGTGTGTCTGTGTGTGTGCGTGTGTCTCTCTCTTTCTCTCTCTCTCTCTCTCTCTGTGTCTGTGTATCTAACAAGAATTATTTCCAAAGCAAGCCCGAGTCAAAGCAGTGTTTGTCTGTCATGTTATGCTTTGTTCGGCATGAATTTTTTTTGCTATTGTGTTTCGCCTTTTTTATGGTTGCTCGGATCTGTATGTCATTGTTGTTCTGAAACCTTATCCATTTTGAACAGCGTCTGGCCGTGAAGAACCGCTGATCCTATTCGGAGCAGGGAGGAGGGTTGACAGCAAGCGACATATACTGTAAATGCAGAAACTTTCGCGGTGGTTTAAAGTTCGCGGTTTTCGCGGCGGCCGCTTCACCACGAATTTAAAACCATCGCGAACATTTTTCCATAACAGTAAGAGACTACATTGCATGGTGCTACCGCGAAAAGTCCATTTTCCCGCTACAGCGAAATTAACTCTCCGCGAACTTAAATACATTGACAATATCCCGATATTTCTATACCATAACCACGTCATTTCCCCACTCTTTCCTCCTAAGATAACGCTAGTTCACCTCCATCCGAAGGGTAAGTTATATCCGTTGTATCTGGTACTGGTACTAAGGGACATCAGGTTGACGGACAGTGGACACTTTTGAAAATATTGCAATTTGATACCACCATCCATTGACTTGATGTCCCTCAATACATTGTTCTTAAAAGCAACGGATATAAGTTACCACACGGTTAAAGGTGAACAAACGTTAACGTTACATCGTTCATGTACAGCTTAAGTCTGAAGCACTGAGCCCAGTGTTTGCCGTGCGTTCTGCTTGAAGTTTTACCAGTTATTTTGTTCCTCGTCCCGTTGTTTACATGAGCATGCCCGTGCCTTTGTGGTAGTACAGCAGAACAGGTGTTGTTGACGGTGTCTAATCATGCTAGACATTGTGTATCTTATATCTCATGTCAGGAGTCACACTAATGGGCAAATCCTGTGACTTGTTGGTACCAGTTTATTACCTCCATGAAATGTCATGGAGGTTATATTTTACCCTGTGTTTGTCTGTCTGTCTGTGTGTGTGTCTGTGTGTGTGTAAACAAGAAAACTCAAGAATGGCTGGGCGAATTGGTTTCATACTTGATTTGTTGGTGAGGTGTGATAAAAGATAGAAATGACTAGATTTTGGGCCCCTAGCGGCTTCCCTTGGTACTGCAGCGCAACTTCCAGTTTTGCTATCTCGTGTTTTGAACACGCTATGGTCACGATTTCAAAGTGTCAGATAGCTCTTGTGCTCAGGAAGAAGTGACATAAGTTTAGGCCCCCTAGCGACTGGTTTTGAGATAGCAGGGGCATTTTTGTCAAAAACTTCTGAAGACGATAACTCAAGAAGGGAACAACGGATTTTCATGAATTTTGGTATGTAGGTACCTCAGGCAATGTTGTACAAAATGAAATACGAATTATGCAAAATAGGAGGACATTAGCATAATTAATGAGAATATTCTATCGTAGCAATTTTTTCTATGTATCTCTTGTCATGGACGTGATATGGTCTTGACATTTGAGTGATAGATAGTTTTTAAAGTCATAGCAAAGTGGGGCAAGTTTCAGCCTCCTAATATTTAATTTCGGAACTGCAGGGGCGTTTTTGTCAACATATTCCAAATAGGATAACTGCAGAAAGGATTGACGGATTGGCATCATATTAGGCATGCGGGTACCTTAGGCAAAGATGTTCATAATGATCTACATGTTATGCATATGAGGACTTAATTTGCATAATTAATGATGAAATTGTATAAATCCACTTTTTCAACAACTGGACTTCAATAAATGTAACATATGTTAATTATGATAGGTGAAATATAAACAGATACCAAATATGGTAGTGAGGAACTCATTTGCATAATCCATTTAAAAAAAATGCAAAACCACTTAATGATTAATGATGGGAATTTTATTATTGTGACATGTGTAAGATAGTCAATGATGAACAACACCATGCAAAAATTATGTTAATTATATTAGTTAATTGCATGTCATTTAAAAAAGCTCTAAATATTTCTTGGTGGTATGAGGTTGCCGAACTCTAGTTTTTGGCTATTTTTTTTTAATGTTCTGTGTGTTTTGTTTATGAAGTTGCTCGGCCGGTCCCGCTTTCGAAATGTGACCGAAGCATAACTTTTGTTCAGTGCAAATAAGATAAAACGTTCATCTGTCATTTATACCATTTCTCTCAATATCCATCACTTATAATTTTGTAATTGTAGAACACCATGCTACCACTACAAAACACCAAACCAAGCAGTGAAGAGTCGGGTACAAAGGTTGCCTAACTTGCGGTGACCCATTCGAGATCTGTCAAAATCCCCGGCTTGTTGGATCAAAACTTTTCGGACAAGTAGAAACTCACCTGACTTGGGGTACGTGATGATGAAGACGTCATCGTCTCGGACAACAAAGCCCTGAATGGCGTCCATGTCGTCAGCACCAACATCAGCAGCAGCCATCGGAATCCCCTTGTATCTCCGATATTCAACACGGTCGTCCCCGCTGGCCGCCATATTGGGGGTGTGAACTTGACCAAGGTCGCATTCGTCCTCAATAGTACTTCGGGTATAAAGTAGTGCATTTTAGTACTTGCAAGGCCGTAGTCATTGTTCTGTGCACCAAATTGAGGTCAAAACTTTGCTGAATGGTAAAGTAATATATCAGTTTTGAGACTGTGTAAATTGGATTACGATTTTCTTCGGCCACCGGGAATTTGCGCCTTGATACTGTTACCGGGTACTGCCTGTGCGTCGGCTGCAGTTCCATGGCCTCCGCTGGCGTCAAAGAATAGCGGCTTTTGCAAGAGAACGAGCAGGCAAACGTTAGCTCTTTTTTTCAAATATTTTGCAGATTGTACCCTGAACTTCCACATATTGAATCCTTGTAAATTGAAAGTACGCCCTGCTAAATTTTGACGCGTCTAACCCCTCTCACTTTGGGGTCCTTAACCATGTAAATCCCCATGGCCGAAAAACTGTGTTCTGCTACCTCAATTTAAGCTAAGGGCACAACCCGCCGTGCGTTCAAATGCGTGCTGTCTACGTGGCGTGCAGACCACATAGTTGAAACTTGCGTAACCGTGCGAGTGACGTGCGTTGAGACTACTCCCTCCATGCTTTTGCAACTCCTTCCCCACGTTTTCAGAAAAACGTGGCGGACGCGGCCTCAAGGAAAAAAAACCTTCGGACAAGTATAACGTACGGCGGGTTGCGACCTTAGCTTTAACAACAAACACACTCAGTCTAGTGCTAGTGTGGAAGCAATGTAGGATTTAATCAACTCCATAAAATGGAGGTTTTGTGTGCCTATATGTCTATGTTTCCAGATATCTGTGGTCAGCATAACTTTATAATCTTGAATGGATTGTAATATTTGTCATGTGGGTATGTGTTAGGGAAGACGAAGACCGATGGCGATTCGGGGCCCCCTATAGTATGAATACTGTAAGAGAACTTCTGCTATTTTCTTTAAGATTTTTTGGCCATTGTTGCAGGGTTGGCCTCCATAGCAGCCTGTTGGATACTTAAAGACCACAATAATTGAAAATTTCAGTAAAATGTTAAAGAAAGCTGCCTTTTACTCTCTGTTCTGGTTTATATTGAGCAGACTGTGTTTCGGTCTTCAGTAAAGGCCCCCTCTCACTTGACGTGCGGCACGCTTGCGGCATTGCTGCGTTCGAAAACGCAGATGTACCGCCACGGAACCTAGAGGTGCCGCAAGCAAACCTAGAGGTGCCGCAAGCAAACCTAGAAGTGCCGCAAGCAAGCGCGACGTTTTTTAAAAAGTTTAAAAATAACGCAAGTGGCAAGATGCCGCAACAGTGCCGCAACAGTGCCGCAACGGTGCCCCAACGGTACCCCAACAGTGCCGCCACCATGCCCCAAACAGTATCAAGGATATATTTTGCCTATTTTACACCAAGAATCAAAAGTAAACATCATTTTATCACCGAAAAACTATTTTAGATGCATTTCTAATAATTTTACAGCTGTTTTCGATCCAGTTAAAACACTGCGAATTCCAGAAAACTTACCTTGTATCCGTATTCAGAGTTAACTTAAAAATACATCTTTTGATTTATTTAATGGAAAGTAGGTCAGTATTTTATACTTGAAAACAAAAAAATAAGTAACTGGTTTATCGATTAACCTTCGGATGTAGAGATAAAGGTTATCGTACAACGTTCAAAAAGAAATTATTTATGTTGGATGATAACGGGTTTGCGTTTGCGTTATAACGTTACAAGCTAATCATTGCTGGTAGCCTGCCACCGATAAAATACAAAATTGCAGTCATTCAGACCCATGGGCCATATTTTTCTCACTTTTTACAAATATGATAGACTTAGACATCAATAGGCTGGCAAGCCATCCGCCGACAATGAAAATACTCAGCGTCATACAAAAAAAGTATGAAATATCAAACATTTTCATTTTAGAAATTTGCAAAATTGGTGAATAAACATATAAACATACATAATTACACATAACGTTACATGGTGCAAAACGTACACATCGAGTGAAATCTGGTATATAGTTCGTGTCCGTTCATTTGGGTCATTTCCTTTACTGTAAAAGTCTTTCAAGGTTATTTATAGCATATGTACCATATAATTCATTATCATAAGGGAAATCTTTTCATTATAAATCTCATTTTGGGGCATTCTCATCATTTTACGGTGATTTTTCATAAATTGACAACGCTGCAATTGTCAATAACATATTCATTTAGTCTAGAAACGCAACAGTGCCGCACGTCAGTGTGAGTGCAAGACAAAATCGGCGAAATTAACACAACAGTGCCGCAGTGAACGAACGCAGCAATGCCGCAAGCGTGCCGCACGTCAAGTGAGAGGGGACCTTTAGTAGACGGTATGGACACCTAACTCCTCAAATATTCTACTAAGCTCCACTATCAAAACGAATTGGAAAAGACAACAACAAATTACACTGAAAATAAAAATACAAATTTTATGTTCTTTATTGAAAGTCGAAGTGAAGTCCAGTTGGTCCCAGTTTCTCCTGGTAGAAGATGTCAAACCATTGGCTCTGTTCGTCACTGAAGTGAGACTTCCAGTCACCAACTACACATGTAAATGAGCAGGAGTATTTTGTTTTGATAAATAAGATTTCTGAAATCTAACGAAATATGCAAGTTAGATGGAAGACAAATAAGATTATCAAGCATTTGTAATGATCAGTTTACTGTAGTAGTTGTGACCGGGTTAATCAGTAAACTCAACGTACTGACATTGTGTTTGAACAACACTGACAAACATGCCGGTCGGAACAAACTACGTTGAAATTAGGGAACACAGGTGCATGTCTGTTTAATGAGAACAAGAAGAAGAGCTTTATTGCACGACAGTTGCAACAGGTACAATGAGTAGAAAAGTATTTAAAAAGGGAATTTAAACAGGGGGTCAAGCTTCATAAAAAATGGAATAGGCAGACAAATGATGATGCTTCATAATCTAAACGAGCTTCGTAGTGGTTTGAAACTTCGCTATACCATATGCGTTGTTGGTTGAAGGGTTTTGCAAAGTCTAACGATTTTTACCAAAATCAAGATGAAACATATATCAATCTATTATTTGATTGTTGTCAGTATGTTGTAAGTATGTCTGGAATGTCCGGTAAAAACTCGACATACTGGCATTATGTTTGACAACACGGACAAACAAGCCAGTCGGAACAAACTGCATTGGAATTAGAGCAAACTGAGGCATGAGAGGACAACAGGACTAAATGAGTTATTCTCGTCCAAAGTTTGGAAGGAAACCGGCGCCTGTAGTTCCACAAAAGTTACTAGGGGTCCCAAAACTCATAACACTTACTCGAGCTAAGTGGAATTTTTTTGTCAATTATCATCAGCTTTCTTTGTGTATTAAATGTCGATAGATGTGCATGTGCTTGAATGAGATGTTCCAAATGAATGATGTACACATGATCAGGTTCCTTACATAGTATTTTATTTGGCAAATGCTGTAACGTATTTTGTTCCGTCTATCATTCAAAGTCAAACTGAAGTCCAGTTGGTCCCAGTTTTTCCTGGTAGAAGTTGTCAAACCATTGACTCTGTTCGTCACTGAAGTGAGACTTCCAGTCACCAACTACACCTGCAAAAGAGCAAAATTATTTTTGAGCTGTTTAGAGGAACATGATATCAGAGATTTAAGCCTCAGACTCTAACAATAGATACATACCAGTTAAATGCAAGAAAGAATAAAGTTATCAACCAAATGTAATGATATAAACAGGTTCACGTGTCTATAACAGTGATGTGTAAAAAATCCATAATGAACGACTCCTAAGACATCGAAAAATTGTCTGGACATTGTCATTCACGGACAGGTATATAACAGGGTCGAGACAAGAAATGCTTGTATGTTAGGGACGTTCACCTTTGACATAATACCCACAATGCTGCACATGCTAAGACCTCCTTTTTCATTCTCTTTTGTCAACGAGAACTTTGATATCAACATTTCTTTTTTACATTAAATTTAGACAGTGTTTAACACGTAGAAGCTGAAATGTACACCTTTTCTAAAGTAAGTTCCCTTGGAGAAGTCAAATACTCCTGATTTGGCGCCCTTTCCTGCAACTTTGTTTGTGGCAGGATTTGTCGCCATTTTCTGGAACGTGCTCTGTTCAACGACCTTGTCAATCTCTTCCGGGGTCACGGGCCACTGCAGGAACTCTGCCACTTTCTCCACCTCCTTCCGGGTGTTCTTTAGGACAAGTACATTCATTATTCAAGGATAACAAAAAATCATAATAAAGCACGGAACAGTTGCGTCCTGTAAATATATCAAAAGTAATCTTCACACTCATGAATGAACAGAGATTGTTATTTCCTAGTAAACGGAGAGAATAATATATTGTATGTAAAGTTTACTAACTTAGTGACTGAACATTGTAATCTAGACTAAAGCAGCCAGGAAACCCAAGAATCATTCTACAAAGACGGAAGGCGACACAGACGTTTTTAACTTTCGACCTATCATAGACGACATGTTTTTATATTTTGTCATTTCAATGTGAAAAATCTCCCATAGTACACATATTAAGATATAATAGATAAATCTAACGTTTATACCTGGAGAGACCTAATATCTTCCTAACATGCCTCACTTCTTTGCTTATTAGAATTTTCAGTCCATATTGTTTACGGATTGATTTAGTTCTCACGAGAGTTGGGAGAATTAGGTCGAGACTTGCGTGGATCACAACTCTCGCGAGTCACTTCGTGAACAAGATGGACTAATAGCCATAAAAAAATTAGAGGTTTGTGTGTTTACCGTTCAAAAGTAGTCACTGCTTAATGAATCTTCTATTAACTGTGTACACACGTGACTAATGAATCTCTTACCGATGTCGCTTCTTCGTATTTATCTTTCCTTATTGCTCCAATGAGAAAAAAAACTCCCATGTTCTCAACCTGGGTCAATTGTATTTCGTCGACATGCCTCTACTGAGCTAGTATTTAACGCGGACGCACGCACCAGGACAAAAAACACACCACTTGACTAAAATACCTTATTAACGGTAGCAACGTTTTTAAGGTTGTACCTTCTGTAGGTCCTCGTACTTCAGAAACAGCACGTTTGGGTTGTCCTTCTGTTCCCACCAACCCAGCACGTGATTGTGCCATGCTTCGTCGTACACTGGTTAAGGTAAATATATTTTTTGTCACATAGTATGATATTTGTATGATACAAAGAATATTTGTCATGAGATTTTTTCAAAACTTAGTGCGTTTTGAACAATGTTGATATGGGGAGCAGGACGAGAAAGGACTTAGATGTTGAGATCATGTGACAATATATGTCAACAGCTAAAAGAGCTTATTTTTATTGTTTGTATTTATTGTTGATGAAATTTCTTCAGATTCTGTGAATAGTTTTTTTGTGTGCATTCAGTGCAGGTTTCTTATTCAATCTTAACCCTACGATCTTGCGTAATCTACTCCTAGAATCCGTTCATACAATCAGAAGTTAACATCGTCCATATTTGTTTCGTAAAATTTCAAGTAGCCTCAGCTCCGAAAACCTCTTGTAAACTATACCCTGGCAGACTTTCCATATATGGAATGAGAAATACGTTGATACTACTATGAGAACTACGCTGATATTGTTATGAGAACTAGGCTGATGTTGCTATGAGAACTATGCTGATAATGCCATGCGAACTACGCTGATAATGCCAAGAGAACTACGTTGATACTGCTATGAGAACTACGCTGATATTGCTATGAGAGCTACGCTGATATTATCATGAGAACTACGCTAAATTGCTATGAAAACTAATCTGATATTGCTATGAGAACTACACTGATGTTGCTATGAGAACTACGCTGATATTGCTATGAGAACTACGCTGATATCATTGAGAACAAAGCTGATATTGCTATGAGAACTACACTGATATTGCTATGAAAACTTTGCTGATATTGCTGAGAACTACGCTGATATTGCTGTGAGAACTTTGCTGATATTGCTGAGAACTACGCTAAATTGCTATGAAAACTAATCTGATATTGCTATGAGAACTACACTGATGTTGCTATGAGAACTACACTGATGTTGCTATGAGCGCTACACTGACTTTGTTATAAGAACTACGCTGATATTATTGAGAACAAAGCTGATGTTGCTATGAGAACTACACTGATATTGCTGTGAGAACTTTGCTGATATTGCTGAGAACTACGCTGATATTGCTGTGAGAATTGGTGGCCTAAAATTCACAAAGCAGCCAAAGCATGATGGGAGGAAGTGATGTAAGCAGGGATTTATGCACCCCTACCTTCTCCGTTGACAAAGTCCTGTAGAAACTGTTCCCAGGATGTGGGGGTCTTGAGCGTTGAACACATGAAATGGAAGTGATAGTAAGACACTGCAAGATCTTTAGGGTTCCTTGCCACGTATATAACCTGTAACATGTATCAGAAAAAAAGAAACATAACATATAAAAGAGCATCGTTACGTCTATTTGTATTAGTACGTTTATTTCGATAACAATCATGAGACATAATTGACCCCCATTGTATGACGAATTTTAATAATCATAAGAACAAGAATCAATTGGCAAAAAATTGCTGATTGTTGGAACGCATTGTAGTGATTTTAGTACACAGCCATGTATATCAGAATTTAGATGCACACATGACTACGCATACTTATACACTTTTATACCGGGACCGTACATACACACAAACAAACACATATACACACACACACACACATACATACACAATAAACACACACACGCACATTTCACTTACCTTTCCCTTCCCTTGCTTTAGTTGTAACGGAGCAAGGAAAAAGTGAAGATGGCTTTTAATCAATCTTGGTGACGGAACTTCCGATAGTTCCCGGAAGGTGGCGCTGTCTCCATCCTTTTGTTCAAAGTAAGGCACCAGTTCATCTAGCTCTTTACGGTCAGTTTTCGACACGTCGCCGCCAAAGTGTAGCAGAGAAACAATGCGTTGCATCCAAGCTGTTCCTGTACAAAAATGGACAAAAAAAGGAAATTGGGTGTAAATGATGGGGTCATGATTACCAGTGTGTGAAAGAATTTGCAAATACTGTACATCGAAAGGTGTGGAAAACGAAACAAATTTTATTTCCAAGTGTTCTTTCAATCAGACCGAAAAAAATCACTTTGTTAAGAGAAGCCGTGGGACCGTGTAGCGCAGTGGTAGTTCCTTCGGCCCGTGACCGAGAGGTTGCGGGTTCGAATCCGCCTGCTGTGTTACCGATCTTGTGCTCTTGGGAAAAGCACTTTACACGACTTTCCTCACTTCACTCTAGCTTCGGCTTGGGCCGTCCTTCGGATAGGACGTTAAATGGAGGTCCCGTGTTTATTGTTTATTGTTAAAATGACACCCATTAGTGAATACACATTAGTGTTCGGGGAGAGCAACACCCCAAGAACGTTAAAGAACCCGCCACATGTGCGAACATCCACCCGAGCGGATCAAACCATTCCGGCCAAAATAGGGGTAGGGAATCTCCCGAGCAGCCCTCGTAACCCCTGCTTCGCCTATCGGGTCAGTTAGTCCTCACTCATAGTGAGCAATCGGGCTGGTCTCATGATGTTTCTGACCTAGGGCGAAGAGTTGCTGTTTCAGTTCCAATCATTTGCATGTAACCCGTAACCTTGAGTGGCCTTCATGGCGACCTTGTTACGTGGTGACCATTGAGTAAATAAAAAGCCACAAAGACTTATCCAAACTTCCCCACATTGACAGACGAACAGAAAGCCATTTTTCTCTTGAAATAGCAGAACTAACAAATTGTAGAAAAGGAGGTGCTTTTCGTCTCCCTCTGCTTCCAAAAAAGAAGTCAAACCCAACCTGTGTAGAAATAGTCAACACTAGTATTAGAGTAGAATATTGTTTATAACTGTTCATTGTCACTTGTATATCTCCTATGTTTATACCATGCACTTGCAATTAGCCCTCGGGCACGGACTTGCAAATAAACTTCTTCTTTTAATTTTGTAACTGCAGAACACCATGCCACCACTACGTAGAACAACAAAAAAAGCAGGGAAGAGTTGGGTACAAAGGTTAAAGTTAAGTCCACATCCGTGACTTTTTGATCAAGACTTTTCGGAAGAGTATAGACTTACCTGACTTCGGGTACGTAACGATAAAGACGTCATCGTCTCGGACAACAAAGTCTTGAATGGCGTCCATGTCTTCAGGACTAACGTCATCAGCAGCCATCGGAATCCCCTTGTATCTCCGATATTCAACACGGTCGTCCCCGCTGGCCGCCATATTGGGGGTGTGAACTTGGGTAAATGTCGCATAACACAATATTTATAGCGACCTTCGTCCTCAATAGTAGTTCGGGTATAAAGTAGTGCATTTTAGTACTTGCAAAGGCTGTAGTTATTATTCTGTGCACCACATCGAGATATAAACTGTGCTGAATGGTAAAGGAATACATCAGTTTTGAGACTGTATAAGATTTTTCTTCGGCCGGCGTGAATTTGCGCCGTGATACTGTTACCGGGTGCTGCCTGTGCGTCGGCTGCAGTTCCATGACCTCCACTGGGGGTCAAATAAAAACGGGTCTTGCAAGAGAACGAGCAGACAAACTTTAGCTCATTTTCAAATATTTTGCAGATTGTACCCGAACTTTAACATATTGAATCCTTGTAAATTGAAGTGCGCCCTGCTAAAAATTTTGACGCCTTTGGCTTTGGGGTCCTAACCCATGTAAATCCCCATGGCCGAAAAACTGTGTTTTGCTACCTCAATTGACAACAAACACACAAAAGTGGTAGAGTGAAAGGAATGTGGGATTTAATTACCTCCATCTATATGTCTATATGTTTTCAGATATCTATGGTCAGCATAACTTTAGAATCTTGAATGGATTGTAATGATATTTGGCATATGGGTACGTGTTAGGGCAGACGAAGACCGATGTCGATTCGGGCCCTCCTATTGTATAAATACTGTTAAGCCAAGGGCTCAACCCGCCGTGCAAATACGTACTGTCTACGTGCCAAAACGTGGGCAATCTTTTGGGATCCGTAAGTGGTAAGTACCGCCTCCATGTGAACTCGTAGGGAATCCGACGGATTTTGAAGCACGCAGACACGCCGTAGAACTTTACGTGCAGGCAAAACTTTGTGTGCCATCGGGCTGCGAATTCACCCCTGTACGGGCGACGCGCCTGCCATGTACAGCCTGAACGTTTTCATAAATACATGGCGGACGTGGCCTCCCCAAAAACGTACGGACAAATTTACGTACGGCGGGTTGTGCCCTTAGCTTAACAGAACTTCAGTTCTTGTCTTTAAATTTTTGTTTGTCCATTGTTGTAGGGTTGGACCCCATGGCAGCCTGTAGGATACTTGAAGACCACAATGATTGAAATTTCAGTAAAATGTTAAAGAAAGCTGTCGTTTGCTCTTTGTTATGGTTGATACTTAGCAGGCTGTGTTTCGGTCTTCAGTAAGCAGACGGTATGGAAAACCTAAGTCCTCAAATATTCTACTAACCTCTACTATTAAAACAAATTGGAAAAGACAACAACAAATTACACTGAAAATAAAAATACAAATTTCATGTTCTTTATTGAAAGTCGAACTGAAGTCCAGTTGGTCCCAGTTTCTCCTGGTAGAAGGTGTCAAACCATTGGCTCTGTTCGTCACTATAGTGAGACTTCCAGTCACCAACTACACCTGGAAATGAGCAGGAGTAGTTTGTTTTGATAAATAAGATTTCTGAAATCTAATAGAGACTCCATTATCAAACGAAATATGCAAGTTAGATGGAAAACAAATAAGATTATCAAGCATTTGTAATGATCAAAACAGGTTCATTATTGCGCATGTGAATTTTTTATTTGTTTATTTCGCACATAAAGAACAATAGCAACAAAGTATAGAAAGGTATAAAAAGTTGTTGCTTATACATCACAATACGAAATGGCTCATGAGACATTAAAAAAAAACGTCTTAACATTGCAATGCAAACCGAATCTGCACAGGTATATAATAGGGTCAAGGAAAGAACTGTTTGCAATTTATGGACCGTCACCTTAGATATATTACCCATAATGCATTTTACTGCCCATGCAAACGACGGACCTTCTTTTTTGTTCACCTTTTTCGGTGAGAACTTTGATATCATCAATTCATAATTGATGATATTAGAGGCCGAAATATATACCTTTTCTGAAGAAAGTTCCCTTGGAGGAATCAAATACTCCCGCTTTGGCCTCCTTTCCTGCAACTTTGTTCGTGGCAGGATTTGTCGCCATTTTCTGGAATGTGCTCTGTTCAACGACCTTGTCAATCACTTCCGGGGTCACGGGCCACTGCAGGAACTCTGCCACTTTCTCCACCTCCTTCCGGGTGTTCTTTAGGACAAGTACATTCATTATTCAAGGATAACAAAAATCATAATAAAGCACGGAACAGTTGCGTCCTGTAAATATATCAAAAGTAATCTTCACACTCATGTATGAACAGAGATTGTTATTTCCTAGTAAACGGAGAGAATAATATATTGCATGTAAAGTTTACTAACTTAGTGACTGAACATTGTAATCTAGACTAAAGCAGCCAGGAAACCCAAGAATCATTCTACAAAGACGGAAGGCGACACAGACGTTTTTAACTTTCGACCTATCATAGACGACATGTTTTTATATTTTGTCATTTCAATGTGAAAAATCTCCCATAGTAAACATATTAAGATATAATAGATAAATCTAACGTTTATACCTGGAGAGACCTCATATCTTCCTAATATGCCTCACTTCTTTGCTTATTAGAATTTTCAGTCCATACTGTTCACGGATTGATTTAGTTCTCGCGAGAGTTGGGAGAATTAGGTCGAGACTTGCGTGGATCACAACTCTCGCGAGTCACTTCGTGAACAAGATGGACTAATAGCCATAAAAAAATTGGAGGTTTGTGTGTTTACCGTTCAAAAGTAGTCACTGCTTAATGAATCTTCTATTAACTGTGTACACACGTGACTAATGAATCTCTTACCGATGTCGAGCACGTCACCGGAACGTACTGCGCCTGCGCGAAAAGTATAGACATGCTAAACCTGGCTAAACCCCCGGTTTACTAAAGGGCCGCATTTAAGAAAGTACGTGCGTATATAAGGGTAAAATCCCGTATACGTTTTACATGAAACCATGTCTCTAACATATACTGTGCAACAAGCGGGCCCCGCTTGTTGCACAGTATATCGCGACATCGGAGCACGTCACCGGAACGTACGGCGCCTGCGCGAACCCTGGTGTTTTGGGGCTTGGTTTGGTCAACGTTGCATTGAAATCCGACGCAAGCCGAAAATTCAATGCAAGCCCAAAAACACCAGGGTTCGCGCAGGCGCCGTACGTTCCGGTGACGTGCTCCGATGTCGCTTCTTCGTATTTTATCTTGCCTTATTGCTCCAATGAAAAAAAAACCCACCAAACTCCCATATTCTGAACCTGGGTCAATTGTATTTCGTCGACATGCCTCTACTGAGCTAGTATTTAACGCGGACGCACGCACCAGGACAAAACACACACCACTTGACTAAAATACCTTATTAACGGTAGCAACGTTTTTAAGGTTGTACCTTCTGTAGGTCCTCGTACTTCAGAAACAGCACGTTCGGGTTGTCCTTCTGTTCCCACCAACCCAGCACGTGATTGTGCCATGCTTCGTCGTACACTGGTTAAGGTAAATATATTTTTGTCACAAAGCAATATTTGTCATGAGATTATTTCAAAACTTAGTGCGTTTTGAACAATGTTGATATGGGGAGCAGGACGAGAAAGGACTTAGATGTCGAGATCATGTGACAATATATGTCAACAGCTAAAAGAGCTTATTTTTATTGTTTGTATTTATTGTTGATGAAATTTCTTCAGATTCTGTGAATAGTTTTTTTTTTTTTGTGCATTCAGTGCAGGTTTACTATTCAATCTTAATCCTACGATCATTCCTAATCTACTGCTAGAATCCGTTCATACAATCAGAAGTTAACATCGTCCATATTTGTTTCGTAAAATTTCAAGCAGCCTCAGCTCCGAAAACCTCTTGTAAACTATACCCTGGCAGACTTTACATATATTGAATGAGAAATACGTTGATACTGCTATGAGAACTACGCTGATATTGTTATGGGAACTAGGCTGATGTTGCTATGAGAACTACGCTGATAATGTCATGCGAACTACGCTGATAATGCAAGAGAACTACGTTGATACTGCTATGAGAACTACGCTGATATTGCTATGAGAGCTACGCTGATATTATCATGAGAACTACGCTAAATTGCTATGAAAACTAATCTGATATTGCTATGAGAACTACACTGATGTTGCTATGAGAACTACGCTGATGTTGCTATGAGCGCTACACTGACTTTGTTATAAGAACTACGCTGATATTATTGAGAACAAAGCTGATGTTGCTATGAGAACTACACTGATATTGCTATGAGAACTTTGCTGATATTGCTGAGAACTACGCTGATATTGCTGTGAGAATTGGTGGCCTAAAATTCACAAAGCAGCCAAAGCATGATGGGAGGAAGTGATGTAAGCAGGGATTTATGCACCCCTACCTTCTCCGTTGACAAAGTCTTGTAGAAACTGTTCCCAGGATGTGGGGGTCTTGAGCGTTGAACACATGAAATGGAAGTGATAGTAAGACACTGCAAGATCTTTAGGGTTTCTTGCCACGTATATAACCTGTAGCATGTATCAGAAAAAAAGAAACATAACATATAAAAGAGCATCGTTACGTCTATTTGTATTAGTACGTTTATTTCGATAACAATCATGAGACATAATTGACCCCCATTGTATGACGAATTTAATAATCATTAGAACAAGAATCAATTGGCAAAAAATTGCTGATTGTTGGAACGCATTGTAGTGATTTTAGTACACAGTCATGTATATCAGAATTTAGATGCACACATGACTACGCATACTTATACACTTTTATACCGGGACCGTACATAAACACAAACAAACACATATACACACACACACACACACAGACAGACACACATACACACACACATATCTATACAAACACACACACACACAGACCACACACACACCACACACATATACACACAAACACACACACACACATACATACACAATAAACACACACACACACATTTCACTTACCTTTCCCTTCCCTTGCTTTAGTTGTAACGGAGCAAGGAAGAAGTGAAGATGGCTTTTAATCAATCTTGGTGACGGAACTTCCGATAGTTCCCGGAAGGTGGCGTTGTCTCCATCCTTTTGTTCAAAGTAAGGCACCAGTTCATCTAGCTCTTTACGGTCAGTTTTTGACACGTCGCCGCCAAAGTGTAGCAGAGAAACAATGCGTTGCATCCAAGCTGTTCCTGTACAAAAATGGACAAAAAAAGGAAATTGGGTGTAAATAATGGGGTCAAGATTACCAGTGTGTGAAAGAATTTGCAAATACTGTACATCGAAAGGTGTGGAAGACGAAACAAATTTTATTTCCAAGTGTTCTTTCAATCAGACCGAAAAAATCACTTTGTTTAGAGAAGCTGTGAGACCTTGTAGCGCAGTGGTAGTTTCTTAGGCCCGTTACCGAGAGGTTGCGGGTTCAAATCCGCCTGCTGTGTTACCGATCTTGTGCTCTTGGGAAAAGCACTTTACACGACTTTCCTCACTTCACTCTAGCTTCGGCTTGGGCCGTCCTTCGGATAGGACGTTAAATGGAGGTCCCGTGTTCGGGGAGAGCAACACCCCAAGCACGTTAAAGAACCCACCACATGTGCGAACATCCACCCGAGCGGATCAAACCATTCCGGCCAAAATAGGGGTAGGGAATCTCCCGAGCAGCCCTCGTAACCCCTGCTTCGCCTATTGGGTCAGTTAGTCCTCACTCATAGGGAGCAATTGGGCTGGTCTCAATCATGATGTTTCTGACCTAGGGCGAAGAGTTGCTGTTACAGTTCCAATCATGTAACCCGTAACCTTGAGTGGCCTTCATGGCGACCTTGTTACGTGGTGACCATTGAGTAAAAGCCACAAAGACTTATCCAAACTTCCCCACATTGACAGACGAACAGAAAGCCACTTTTCTCTTGAAATAGCAGAACTAACAAATTGTAGAAAAGGAGGTGCTTTTCGTCTCCCTCTGCTTCCCAAAAAGAAGTCAAACCCAAACTGTGTAGAAATAGTCAACACTAGTATTAGAGTAGAATATTGTTTATAACTGTTCATTGTCCCTTGTATATCTCCTATGTTTATACCATGCACTTGCAATTAGCCCTCGGGCACGGACTTGCAAATAAACTTCTTCTTATAATTCTGTAACTGCAGAACACCATGCCACCACTATGTAGAACAACAAAAAAGCAGGGAAGAGTGGGGTACAAAGGTCAAAGTTAAGTCCACATCCGTGAATTTTTGATTAAAACTTTTCGGAAGAGTAGAGATTTACCTGACTTCGGGTACGTAACGATAAAGACGTCATCGTCTCGGACAGCAAAGTCTTGAATGACGTCCATGTCTTCAGCACTAACGTCATCAGCAGCCATCGGAATCCCTTTGTATCTCCGATATTCAACACGGTCGTCCCCGCTGGCCGCCATATTGGGGGTCTGAACTTGGTTAAAGGTCGCATAACACAATATTTATAGCGACCTTCGTCCTCAATAGTAGTTCGGGTATAAAGTAGTGTATTTTAGTACTTGCAAAGGCTGTAGTTATTATTCTGTGCACCACATCGAGATATAAACTGTGCTGAATGGTAAAGGAATACATCAGTTTTGAGACTGTATAAGATTTTTCTTCGGCCGGCGTGAATTTGCGCCGTGATACTGTTACCGGGTGCTGCCTGTGCGTCGGCTGCAGTTCCATGACCTCCGCTAGGGCTCAAATAAAAACCTCTTTTGCAAGAGAACGAGCAGGCAAACTTTAGCTCATTTTCAAATATTTTGCAGATTGTACCTTGAAGTTCAACATATTGAATCCTTGTAAATTGAAGTGCGCCTTGCTAAAAATTTTGACGCGTCGAACCCCCTCTCACTTTGGGGTCCTTAACCATGTAAATCCCCATGGCCGAAAAACTGTGTTCTGCTACCTCAATTGACACAAAAGTGCTAGTGTGAAAGGAATGTGAAATTTAATTACCTCCATCTATATGTCTATATGTTTTCAGATATCTATGGTCAGCATAACTTTAGAATCTTGAATGGATTGTAATGATATTTGGCATATGGGTACGTGTTAGGGCAGACGAAGACCGATGTCGATTAGGGCCCTCCTATTGTATAAATACTGTTAAGCCAAGGGCACAGACCCGCCGTACATGCAAATACGTGCTGTCTACGTGCCAAAACGTGGGCAATCTTTTGGGATCCGTAAGTGGTAAGTACCGCCTCCGTACAACTCGTAGGGAATCCGAAGGATTTTGGAGCACCCAGACACGCCGTAGAAGTTAACGTGCAGGCAAAACTTTGTGTGCCATCGGGGTGCGGATTCGCCCCCTGTACGTGCCAGTATGGGCGACGCGCCTGCCCTGTACAGCCTGAACGTTTTCAGAAATACGTGGCGGACGTGGCCTCTCCAAACAAACGTACGGACAAATTGTAGGTACGGCGGGTTGTGCCTTAAGAGAACTTCAGTTCTTGTGTTTAAATTTTTGTTGCCCATTGTTGTAGGGTTGGACCCCATAGCAGCCTGTTAGATACTTAATTAAAGACCACAATGATTGAAATTTTAGTAAAATGTTGAAGAAAACTGTCTTTTTAATCTCTGTTGATATTGAGCAGATTGTGTTTCGGTCTTCAGTAAGCAGACGGTATGGAAAACCTAAGTCCTCAAATATTCTACTAACCTCGACTATCAAAACAAATTGGAAAAGACAACAACAAATTACACTAAAAATTAAAAATTAAAATACACATTTTATGTTCTTTTGTCCCTATTATTGAAAGTCAAAGTGAAGTCCAGTTGGCCCCAGTTTTTCCTGGTAGAATTTGTCAAACCACTGGCTCTGATCGTCACTGAAGTGAGACTTCCAGTCACCAGCTACACCTGCAAAAGAGTATACTTTATCAATTTTGGAGATTTTTCTAAGAAGATCAGAAGACATACTAAAAGAAACAAAAGAAAACAAAAAATATATATTGTACTTGTAATATACTGTAAATGCATAAAAGTTCGTGGGGATTTAATTTCGCGGTAGCGGGAAAGGGTATTTTTCGCCATGGTTTTATGTTTGCGGCAGCACCATGCACTGTAGTCTCTTACTGCCATAGGAAATGTTCGCGGTGGATTGAAGTTCGCGGTGAAGCGGCCACCGCGAAAACCGCGAACATTAAAACACCGCGAAAGTTTATGCATTTACAGTAATTTGTTAACCATAGCAGTCAGTTATTACTTAGATTTCAGAATTTCTTTTTTTCTGCGTTCAACAGCGTAAAAATTCATAAAATGTAGGAAATTTAATCCATACCTTTTCTTAAGAAAGTTCCCTTGGAGGAGTCAAATATCCCCGCTTTGGCCTCCTTCCCTGAAACTTTGTTCGTGGCAGGATTCGTCGCCATTTTCTGGAATTTACTCTCTTTAACGACCTTGTCAATCACTTCCGGGGTCACGGGCCACTGCAGGAATTCTGCCACTTTCTCCACCTGCTTCCGGGTGTTCTGTAAGAAAATAGATCGATATTTCCGACATTTTTTAGTTGTTTTGTAATTTTATTTATCAATGTGCATCAAAGTTACTAGAAGTTTCAATACATTGCACTGTGATACCAAGGTATTGTCATTATTACATAGTAGTGTTCATGATAATTCATTTATTACAGATACATACACATGTCCGAGGGCTTATTGATGAACTCTGCATTATCTTCACCACAGTGACATGAAAAATTAAAACTTGCAATGACAAAGATAAGTGCAATAATGTAAACATATTTTTGGGGTTGGGAAGTTATACAACGTCATACTTATATACAATATTGTGCATCGAACAATTAAGACTCAGAACATAGGGAAGTTTTGTCATTTGAGACGTATGGTGTATTTAATATCAGCTTGCATTAAAAGCTAGCTATTCCTATCAAACATTGCAACTATTGTGGAATGTTTCATGTTTACATGGAAAGTAAACAACATAATCAGTGAGTTACCATAGCCTCCATAGCAGGCTTTCTGTGGCCTTTTTTTGCTCTTTTGCTTTTTTTTGTTGCTTTTTTTGCTGGCCAAAAAGTGTATTATGAGCCACCAGGCCCCAGAAAGCCTGCTATGGAGGCTAGAGTTAACACACTCCATAAAATAGCCTAACCTTTTGCAGGTCCTCGTACCGGAGGAACAACACGTTTGGCTGGTCCTGATGTTTCCACCAACCCAGCACGTGGTCATGCCAGGCTCCCCTGCTTACTAGTAAAGTTATAAGAGAATGTTTTTACTGTAAAAATGCAGGACAAGATTTTCTTTTCTAAAGAACTAAAATACATCAAATGAAGTTATATTTCATCCCTGATCTCGAAAGACCTGACTCTGGGAAAACAATGCTAAAAGCTCTCCTAAATAAAGGTTACCGCATAGTTTTGGTACTACTATCATGACCATCGGAGCCTTTGCAGGTCAAAATCTAAGCATGAATCTCTAATACGTTACAAAGGGCCATTTTGCTACATGATCCCACGTGACATATATTGCATGATGGGAGGAAGTGACGTAAGCAGGAATTTATGTACTCCAACCTTCTCCACTGACAAACTCCTGTAGAAACTGTTCCCAGGATGTGGGGGTCTTGAGCGTTGAACACATGAAATGGAAGTGATAGTAGGACACTGCAAGGTCTTTTGGGTTCCTGGCGACGTAGATAACCTGTAACATACATGTAGTATATCATAACAATTGACTTCATAACGTCACAACATGATTGCAAACACACAAACGCACCGAGTTATGCACTCACAGACACACAAGGACACAGCGTTGCATACACACACTTGCGTACACACACAAACAAACACGCACACACACACATGCACAAACACATACACACATGTACATACATACACTAACCTATGTGTTCGCATTGTATCACACTTGTATTATATGACACACAGACATACAGTAAATGTACACACTCTCGCATATGCAATTCTTAATCACATATGAACACATGCACACTTATTAGACATGATGTCTACACACGGAGCACCTTTCACTTACTTTCCCCTTCCCTTGCGTGAGTTGTACCGGCGCGTGACTAAAGTGAAGATGACTTTTCATCATTCTTGGTGAAGGCACTTCAGTTAGTTTCCGAAAGGTGGCGCTGTCTCCAACCTTCTGTTCAAAGTAAGGAACCAGTTCGTCTTGTTCTTTCCGGTCAGTTTTTGACACGTCACCACCAAAGTGAAGCAGAGACACGATGCGCTGTAGCCAAGCTGTCCCTGTACAAAAGATGAAGCAGGAAAGTGTATATACTGTTTTGATAACTTTATTACAAGACCATGAATATGACAGGGGGCTTATTACAATAAAAAGTAAAGCAGTGGTATACAGAATTGTACACTTTTGCACTGTTTGCCGTGCGTTCTATTTCGAACGTTTTCTTCTTGTCCGTCGGCAAAAAAAATGTCACACAATGACGTCTAAAACACGTTAAAAACAGACGGAGCCGAACCTTCGCTTAGAGAGTTCGTTATATCCAAGACGCAAGTCAGACATTACATCAGTTGGAGATAGGGTGTATGTTATATCCAAAAAATACGTATTAACCTATTTGATATGCTAAGTTAAATATCAATTTCAATCCAATCTACTGACGTCCTGGCTGGCACCATGTTGGATATAAACAACAACAGCGATCGCTCGTACAGTCCTGGCATTTTTCTCACAGTCAGACAATACGAGAGACAAACCCACCTGATTTTGGGTACGTTATAATGAAGACATCGTCGTCTCGAACGGTGAAGTCCTGAATGTCGTCCATGTCTTTAGGATCGAGGTGGCTAGGGAGAGGAACCCCCTTGTACATGTGGTATTCGACACGATCGCGATCGTCCACGCTGGCCGCCATTTTTGGTGTCAGTTCACCCCGGAACGGACTAGACACGCCTGTCACAAGATTCCCCCAGGCAGGAATGTACCATTCGAAGGGGGTAGGTAAGAAATTTCAGGACATGACATGTTTATGTATTTATTGACATAAAATGTAGTAGAAACAAGAATTCGAAGACCTCATACCTCCATGAAATATTATGATTATGCAACATAATCTGCCCGCCTTGGAATGTTGGAATGAGACGATCTCATGACAGGCAGTTGGTACAACCTGTCTGTAAGACACTCTACCGTAAGGCCTCCTTTTTGCCGCGTTCTATCAGTAACTGGAACCCACTACAACAAGTGGCAGTCAACACCATTGACACGTTTGTGTCACTGGTCTCCGAGCTGATGTGAAAACCAATTTAACCTTGGCCGGTGACCTTGACCTTTCACACACAAGGGACGGAATAATCAGCACGTTGATTGTGGCCGCTTCAGAAGGAAGAGGAATGATTTATAAAAATAATTTATGCCTGGTTATTACAACTTTAACTAAATTACACGTTATACGGGCCACTATTTTGACAATCCAATCATTTACTACATGTACTTAGAATATCTATGACACTTGAACATTAATTATGCAAATTAGGGAGTTATTTGAATAATGGTTATCTGCTAATCTTCCACCTGTCACAAAGTACATATGTTACATGTGCTTGAGTCCCATAATGGAAAACACTGTAAATATAGATTTTCCTGCATGGAATGTTCCCATCATATTCAAATTGTTGCTCTCTCAATTTCACTGCATAAGACCATACCTTATAGTAATATAATATATGGTAGAAAAGGTTTGTTATGTGAAGATTAGCACAAAAAAGCACAGTCATATTTGCATCGAAAATTAAATATTATCTCAATAACAATACACAAGCTTTCCAGTTATATAAAACATCTGCATCCCAACGGACAAATAATCGAGGGAAATTCCACTATATTTTTCTCACACATTCTGCCTTTGTTCGACCTTTGTAAAAGACATGTGAACGGTATTAGATAATCTGTCATGAGAATGTATAATACAATACAATTAAAGAAAAATAACAACGTGCAATATGATCAACCCATACCGAACATTTGTCTGTCAGATTTATATTTGAATTTAGTTGATAATTCTAAAGTGCATGTTAAAGTCATCTTGCGGAAATTTGCCTCTACCAGGCTTCCAGCTCGCTGGGAAAATAGTAGAAATCGGTCGAATAGCTATATGTGATATAGCTATTTGGCAGAAAACATGTCAGAGGAGTTGGTTGGCTGAGGAGAACAATTTGTCACAATTTGTACTCGTCGGTCAACCAACTCCTCTGGTGTATTTTCTGTCTATTTGGCCAATTTCTACTATTTTTCCAGCGACCTGGGGAGCCAGCTAGTAGAGGCTATCGGAACTTGACTTGACTTCAAGATGGGCGTTTTGGGCTACATGATCCAGACGCATGTCGTATCGTGCGAGTTTGATATCCAATTTGGTCAAGTAATATAAAATGTGTGACTGTTTATAATGTATATCTCGGTATTGTCCGAATATATCAAAAGGACAACAAGAGTCTTTGTACACAACCAAATGGGGAATGCCTACAGATACGGATATACGCTTGGAAGTGCATTGTAATCACTTTGTTATCTATCCTATGTGTTTTGTAAATACTTCACGTTTGGGACTGCATTTGTGAGCAGCGACACCTATAGCTGCAGTACAAAGTGAACCAGTCAGTATTGCCCTGAGAAAGGTGAGAGATGGTCACCGAAACGTCGGGTGAATATAATAACTAAATGCGTAAAGGGACTTATTCAAATTGCATTACAAGAGCCCACTAAAGTGATGCTGTGATCGGTAATGGTAGGGTTACTCTCGTCGCAGTGTTTTGTATTGCACGTATGACGAAACAGACATTGACAAGAATCCATTACAACCTTTTTTTGCTAGAAAAGAGCTACACCACACAGCAGCGACTGTTACCTCCAAGTTTCTGTCGTAAAGTTGTCGCACGACGAATGTGGCAGAACCATTTAACAAACTGTAATTTAATTGCTTTGCTGAGAAAAATGGCTACAAATATATTTGCTCTTGTTCAGTTTATTACAATTATCATAACATAAAGTTTGACAAAAGGAATAACAATACAATGATGTCGTTAACAAAGATTTCATTGCCAGACATTTTTGAATCCCGTATACAATTGAGTAGTATAACTATAATCAATATACAGAAACTGGTGATTGAGAAAACAGGAAAACTATTTTACGTATAATTTGCTTCAAAGTGGCCTTGCAGACATTCTCAGTTATAAATCAAGGAAAACGCAACTTACGATCCACTGCTCAACTAGTCACGTGTTCTATCTGCATAATGTCGCGTCACAGAAGCGGTGTTTACTTTAAAACAGACTGGAGCTGGTCAGTCGAAAATTTGAGGTAGTCCAATTTTTTTGTTGGAAGTAACATTCTAGATATGATCCAGAATGACTTTTACTAATCAAAAACAGATAAACTTTCAAATTAATTCATGGATGATTTGTGATATCATTTACAACGCTTATCCATATAACATCAATGCGAAATATAGAGCAATTAATATGCTTTTTCCTTCTGTTGTTATTGCATTCTCTTGATCATGTTGGACTATGGCCGTGGCATGATGTGGACATCAGCGCACTCATAGAACATGGCGGGAGCCTGGGGGTTCTTGGTGACGTACACAGCCTGCAGGGTCGCCATGCCATGTCTGCGGACACAAAAATTTTCAGTTTCAAGGAGTTCCTTGTTTCATCCATACAATTTACTTGCTGTGGCCTAGCACTAGTTCTAATTTCCAAGCAGATCCTATTGTGTCATAAGATAGTATCAAAGCTGGCCAAGGAGTATAGCCGGCCAAACGGAGTCAAACGGGCGTATGCACACTCCTAGGCCGGCTTCACTCCTCTGATAGCTTTTGGTACTATCTTATGATACCGTAGGATCTGCTTGGAGATTACACTAGTTCACCTTCATACTGATGCACGCGGGTATGTCCTCCATACATGCATAATAATATTATATATAATCAAACAAACATGTTTAATGGTAGTAAGGCTAGAGAACGTTAACGTCGGATTTAGCTTTAACGTCACTAAGTCTGAATTTAATGTTAACGTCATAACTTAGTCCCCATGTAGACCCCAAAGGTAGAATTTACAAAAAGCATAGTCTACAAAGGGCACTTTAGAATACGAACCGAATTTATGGAAAAAAATGTAGCCTTTACCAGGCTCCCCAGGTCTTGAGAAAAAATAGTAGAAGGTAGCCAAATATACAGAAAACACACCAGAGGGGTTGGTTGGCTAAGGTCGCAAACTGTACTCCTAAGCCAGCCAACTCCTCTGACGTGTTTCTGTCTTTTTGGCGACTTTCTATCTACTATTTTTCCAGAGACCTGGGGAGCCTGATAGAGGCTAGAAAACATGGCACATTGAGTAGATGATTGAGGATAGGGATTGTCCATTACTCACCCCATGGGATGTGGGACCGTGATGTTGGTGGAGTAGAGAGTCAGGGACGGTTCACCCATGTCTTTGATCATCGCCAACTGTTTAAACTCCCCCTCTTCCCCCTCCCGCATGTTGATGGTGAACATTCCCTGTTAGAAAAAAGAGTTTAAGAGATCGGTTTGATTATAATCCATTGTCATAAATAGTTACATGCGTAACCTATGTTATCCAAATAAAGTGGCTTAGGTGTATTTTGGTTATGATTTAATGACCTTATACCTATTGGATTAAGTACAACTGATTGTAGCAGGCTTGATACCACATGCTGATTTGTCTATAGATTTGAAAACTGTCATGTTAAAAAAATACATGTAGGCAGATACATAAAAAATGGAAAGATACTGTCACGTATAGCCCCGCCTGACTGAATATACTAAAGGTTCACTTAATATGTTATCTTGTATTGTTTATAGTCAGTAGAATTCTAAAATCTATCATGTATTTCTATGTTGTAGTTCGTGTTGACCATTTGATAACCATTGTGATTTTTGTATTGTGTCGTAATCTCCAAGCAGATCCTACGGTAGCATAAGATAGTATCAAATGCTAGCAGAGGAGTGAGGCCGGTCTAGAAGCCTTTGGCCGGCTATACTCCTTAGCCATCTTTGATACTATCTTATGGCCCCGTAGGGTCTACTTGGAGACTAGTGTGACGAAATTTTCTATACTCCTGATGTCGCCTGTGATTGTAACTAAGTGATACTGTACGTGGGAGCTACTAAGTCTAAGTCTAAGTAAGATACTGTACCGGTGAAGAGGAGGTCCAGTGATCCAGGTTCTTCTGGAGGGTCACCGTGAAGTTCTCCCCTGCCCTGGGAACGGGAACATCAGAGGCTATAAAAAAGAGTTGCTGATCCAACTTAATTTTAGCGATATGTCTAGATCTGTTTCGATGCTCTTCATAAATGTGACTGTACAAATGTGAATGTTAATGTGTGTGTGTATGTGCAAATGTATGTAATATAACCTTATATGAAGAACTTCATTGCACGACAATTGTACATGGTACAATGTATGGCAACGACTATTACACAAAGTAACAAAATAGGTGTATAGAATAAGACTTAACATCCTAATTAACATAATAAGAAGTGCTAAAACAAGTCTTTGACATAGTGTAACAATCGAGTTGGGCTAATCATTAGTTTCAATATTCTTTATACGAGTATATATACATTTGCAAACGCACATGCACATATGTGTGTGTGTGTGTGTGTGTGTGCGTGCATGTATATAATTATATGTATATATCACATATCTGTATGAGCATATATCATGTGTGTGTTTGTGTGCATGAGTATGTGTGTGTGTGTATGTATGTATGTATGTGAGTCTCTGTGTGTGTCTTTGTGTACACGTGTGTGCGTGTGTCTGTGTGTGTACGTCTGTGTGCTTGTGCGTCCCTGCAGTCTTTCAACGGGTATTTTCGAACTTTAAGCCAAGAAGGCGTATTGAGTGAATTTTCCAGCTACGCCTAATGGAAAGCGAAATGCCACTATTCAATTATTATGATGCTTCCCCCTTATTTATACTAATTCAAATTTGTTTTAATCTACAGTACGGTCTTACATGAGAGCGATGCCGGTATGAGGCATCGGCATCCTCCCGCCGCACGGACCGGTCACCAAGGCGCAGTCATCCGCTCCTGCAGGCAGGGGAACACAAACCGTAACGTCCGTGAAAAGTTCCATCACCTAGGTAAGTCTTTAAATAACCGCATATATGAAAGTGGTGACACCTATATATATATATAGTTGCAAGGTGACTTATTGGCTAAAAAAGGCCACAACGTATACATCAGGAACAGTTGTTATAACCAATCAACTTTGCCCTGGGGAGGGTTACGCATTGCCTGAGTACCATCCTATTTCTAACGGGGCTCCTTCCGCTCGCTACCCTAAGAAAAATCATTTTATAGGGTAGTGAGCGTAATGAGCCCCGGTAGAAATAGGATGGCATATATAGCCTCCGTAGCAGGCTCTCTGGGGCTTTTTTTCGGCTCATAAGCCAGAGTGCCTGCTACGGAGGCTAATGGTACCCAGGCTAGGTTACGAGGGTCATCGAAATTTCGGTACTCACAGACGGTTACGGAAAAAAAATTCAATGGGTTACCGAAAAGCTCGCTGTTCAATGATAATGAATGATGTTAGTAATATCTGATAAGTGAAGGGTCCTGAATGTGTAAACGGGGCTTTACCGCGACGCCCCTGAACAATACATGATTTATTTTTAGCTCCTCTTTGATCAGCTACCACGTGTTTACTGTAACCAGCAAAGTTTGTTTTCACAGTAAACAAAGTACCTGGCATCGGACTGTACCAGACTGTACCCTACCTAACGTCATCTGACCCAGTTTCAAGACACCTCGTGATGACCTCGTGTGCAGGTTACTAACATATAGCCTCCGTAGCAGGCTCTCTGAGGCTTTTTCCGGCTCAAAATACACTTTTGCTGGCCATTTCTTTTTTTACTGGGTCGCTGATTGCGGGTAGTCCCTGATTCAGGGGCAAAAGTGTATTTTGAGCCGAAGAAAGCCCCCAGAGAGCCTGCTACGGAGGCTACTACCGTACCAGACAAACAACCTCGCTATGTACACACTTGTTATGTAACGTTTAGAGAGCGGAAAAAACAATAGGGATTTTATGCATTAAACCGTTTGTACAACAGAAAACAAATTTATTCATGAATTATGAGTAGTCCCCGAATGTTGCTCATTGTGTAACGTTAACAATAGGCTCATAAAATGAGGAAAAAACGAATTGAACGTGTGGACAAGGGGGCGTGGCCTTCAATTGTACATGCCCGTTGTTTTGTGTTTCAAGCTCTAACCCCAGGCTGCGCACATACATGTGCATGTACATGTACATGTTTAATAGATTCATTAACTTCTCCTCTTTTTAGAGCAAGTCAGTGCCCATCTGAGTAATATGGTTGTTATGCCGTGCTTAAGGCACCTCGTCGATCACGGGACACCCATTTTAACGTCCCTTACGAAAGACAAACGCAGCTCAAACCAGTACGCCTTTCGCGGGATTTGACCCCGGTTCTCCAACGAACAACCAGCGAGTCGGAACCACGAAATCAACTGTGAGACTGCTACCAGTTGAGCCACAGGGACACCACATGTTTCAAAGCAAAGAAACAATTTTCGTAACAATTCGTAACAAATGTTGCGTAATAATTTTCCTGCATTTCCTTGAGCACACGAAGTTCTGTCGTTTCTTAATATATTCTTCAATGAAGATACTTTTCTCACCTGCTTTGTTAATTCCCATCATGGACCCCCTCTGAGGAGGACTGATCATGCACATGTGAGCCCAGGTACCGGCCAGGCACATCAGAAACACCGCCACAGTCTTCATGGTTAGCTGGCGAGGTGGGAGCTACGGGGAAAAGGTGTTTGCACGTCGAGGTCTGCAGGACAAGTGATCAGACTTTACTCGTGCTTTGTGTGTCCCGTGACGATCCCACCGGACCACGGTACAAAGTTGTGTTGGTAGGCGAGGTGGGAGCTCCAGTGAAAAGGTGTTAGTTAGCACGTCGGGGGCTCAGACTTTACTCATACTGTGTGTCCCGTGACTATCACACCGGACCGTCAAGGTCAGTGAAGTCGTGTTGGTTGGGGAGGTCGGGTTTCCCTTGGTAGTGAAAAGGTGTAAGTTAACACGTCTCTGACTAGTCGACTTTATTCGCGCTGTGTGTAAATGTTCCGTTACGTGCACATGACGCTCACAGGACATAATACAATGCAATGCACACACAATACAATGGTCGGTAAAGCCAAGGGCACAACCCGCCGTACGTACAAATACGTGCTGTCTACGTGCCGAAACGTGGACAATCTTTTGGGATCCGTAAGTGGTAAATATCGCCTCCGTACGAACTCGTAGGGAATCCGACGGATTTTGGAGCACGCAGGCACGCTGTAGAACTTTACGTGCAGGCAAACTTGGTGTGCCGTGCATTAACGTACTCCCTCCCTGCTCTTGCCAGACGTTCCTCACGTTTTCAGAAATACGTGGCGGACGTGGCCTCCCGAAAAAACGTACGGAGTACGGACAAATTGCACATACGGCGGATTGTGCCCTTAGCTTTAGGCATGGCTGTGGCATAACTGTAGGGAAGTTGGCCCAGACATCAGAGGTCCTGGGTTCGAATCTCCTGACATACCCAGAGGAAGTTAACACTCATTTCCTCACTCCAATCATGTAAACAAGAGTTCCTGGCTACGGCTTGGGAAATCCCGCGGATAGGATGTTCTACTATCCAAGGCCTGTGTTGAGACACACATCAAGTACCTCGAAGTATAAACCAAACGTATGGAAACGAGTAGGTCCTTCTCGATGAAAGTAGATCAAATATTTCTGTCCGGATATGCCATGAAAACGTTTCGTCATGAAAAAGTGATTGTTTACATTGGATGTAATTCATAAAATAAACTTGCTGTCGGTTAGTGGTGATTCCAAAGGTGACGACTGACCTCGGGTGACCTCAAACATGTTTGAAACCGTTAAGCTTTTTAAATTACATATGACCTCGTGCTATAGATGTCATTATGGGTACACGCTATTATAAACCATCTATACGTAATAGTTAATATGTTCTCAGAATATTGTTACTGATTGCTATTCTGTACATATGAAGTTCCAGTTGTATTGTATCCGTCCAAATTTATTTGTATTTTCCACAGGTTAGTTGGGCAGCTCTGGCTGTCCGCGCTAAACAGACGAAGAAATAAATGAAATCCATCGTAGTAAACTAAAAGTCTCTCCTCCTGTGGCGTCACCAAAAAGTTTTCGAGTTCTAGATCTACTGCCAGCTCCCTATTGAGGCTACTGAACAATGATTTATTTTCAGAGTTTTCTGGTTAGGAGTATGTGTTACATCTTTTTCACAATATACAACTACATAGAATCTGATTTAAGAAGACTATAAAGCATATTACGTTACGTAAATCATGTCTTTTTTGTCAGATAAACGCAACCTTTAAGAATGCTTTTTGGTGTGCACTGCCGCCTCACCTTGGACTGTACCCCACCTACCGGACTGTACCCCACCTACCGGACTGTACCCCACCTTCCGTCAGCTGACCACGTGGCGATATCGCGCCCAGGTTACTACAGAATCAGGTGACCACAGTATCACACAAACTACCTCGCTAAGTACACAACTGTTACATAACGTTCGAAGAGCGAGAAAATAACAATGCCGCTTTCATGCTTCAGCCGTTTTGTACAGAAAGCAAAATTCACTCACGAATAGTTATAATCAGTTATTGTATTAGATTGACTAACTAACTAACTAATTACATTGAGATATAATTGATAAGACGAAATGGTGATTACATCTGGCAACCTTACATATGTTTTTAAATGCTTTGCTGAACGTTTACCTTTCATTTTCAAATGGTCGTTCTCTGAACATACCATGACAGTCACTGCAGACGATATGATAGGCATTTATACGTAACAGTTTTAAGATATTCTTAGAATATTTTTCTTGTCATTCTGTACATTTTTTGTAAATTTCATATGTTTAATCGTTGTTAGTAGGGCTAACAGTAACTAGTAGTTTGGCAGCCCTGACTGTGTATGGTGAACAGTTGAACTAATTAATCAAACCAGACCACAGATCTTCGATTAGTAGTATTTGCTATATACATATATAACACTGGTAGACAGTTTGTACAGACTGTTTTTTCAATCATTTAATTCAACTCTTTAGATAAATACAAAGCGGCAATGTGCACAGTAAATCTTGGAGACGTCGCATGAAGTTTTCTTAAAAATACGGACTGTGCCATACATCTAATTTAAAAAAATAATGATATTTACTATGTCAACTTATATCTATAAAGGCAGATGCAATAGTAGTCCAATTTATTTTTCTAAGCCTTAGCTGCAGTGAGTTGCTATCAATTGTGTTGTCTATGGAGCCCATACCTCTATTTCCACGACCCGACCCTTTTACCTCCCCAACCGAAGTCAGGTACCCATTTTTACAACATAGCTGTCCTATTACTACACTCACAACATCGGTGACATATCAGGGGGTACCCCAGGACCGTTGGGATCTGGAACAGTCAGCCTAACTATTCATCCAACGCAACCCCACGGATATCTACATAGATGATAATATATAAACACACCTTAAGTGCAAGTTGCTATTTTACCAATGAAAATGTAATAATATAACAGTGAGCTATTTTTTTTAACAATCAAGTGATATGTTCATCCAGCATCGCTATCTCGACAATATTCATAGTCAATAACATGAATTTGTTTACTTTGCAAACTCGCCCAAAGAAGTTTCATTATTGAAAGGTTGCTAACACTTTATTAAAATTGCGAACACTGACACTTTTCATGCTAAGACACTTCAGGCAGCATAGAAATCCAATTGTAATACTCTCTTAAGAAGAAGATTGACTCCCTACAATATAAACAAGGTTGTATCAGTCTTAAAGATATTTAGCTTGTGATGAAAGTAGAACGTAAAAGGTTCAGGTCCAAAGGATTTGGTCCCGGTCCGGCCCTGAACCAGGACCTGATTCAGTATGTGAGAACGTGTGAATGGACAATAGTCAAAACAATGGTCCATTCCGCTACAAAGAAACCTGTTTGGTGGAGTATTTGAGTCCCACTGGCGTTTTAGAATCCTACAGGGTTAACTGCCACTATACGTTTTACTGTAAAACTTGGTAGAGATTACAATAAACTGTACTCTGCTTCGCTCTTGTTATTTTCTTTAATCTGTAATCCCAAAACATGTGAATTTCTGCCGATTAACCTCTTCATTTTCTAATAGATCTAACATCCGGTCCACCGTCCAGTCTATCGAATTTTTACAGGTCTGGTTTTTCTGGACCAGTCCAATTAGAAAGACCGGTACCGGTACCCATCCCTAGTTTATACAGTTACCTTTGTTTTGTTAAGAGTTTAAATCTTCAAGACAATCAAACATACTAAAAATATTAAAGTCACTAATTAACAAATTTAAGTACTGTTATAACTTCTTGAAAGACGTTCACTTAAGAAATACCCACATGTCGTTATATACAGTCTATACATTTATTTGTCGTCAGTACTTGTTAATTTTCTCTATTGGCGAACGCCCCTGATACATTCATGTCACACATAAACTCAGGCCTGCTCATGTTCACACACACAAACGCACACACTCACATACACATACACATACCAACACACACACACACACATACACACACACATACATACATACACACACAAACACGCACTGACGTCCACACACACACATACGTACACACACACACAAACACAAGGAACAACACTTACCCTGTAAATTTAGGAATGGTGATGTTGACAGAGTACAGTGTAAGGGACGGTTCATCATTGTCGGGGATCTTTTCCAGCAAAGTGAAATTCCCCGTTCTGCCTGCCCGGAAACTGATAGTGAACTCTCCCTACAAAAGAAAAAGAAAAAAAGGCCTCGACATTCTTCAAAAAATACAAATGCATAGATATATAATACACTTCCTCAAGGAATCCTATTCAAAACAGAGTATTAGATAGTTTAGCAGGAACTACTTTTTAAAGGTAAAAACATATACTTCCAAATTAATAACCAATTTCTGACACCGCCGATATTATTGACCAAGAACCACGTAAGGTCCACAAAAACTCAACAAGGAGGCGGGGCGAGGGACAGATTTTAGATCCACGCAAGGCTCGACCAAGTTCCCGCAACTCTCGCGAGAACTTGGTCACTCCGTGATCAAGATGGACCGATAGCCATCGAAAATTTGGAGGTACGTGTGTTTACCTTTAAAAAGTATTGAGGTCACCTGATTGGCGCCGATTGACAGCTCGCTCCAGACCCTTGCGATTTAGCCCCGCCTATTGTAAGCTCCTCGCAATTCAGCCCCTGGTTGCCAAGAGAGAGAAGTCGGCCCACCCAATAACAATAAAAAATAATGATACTGTACCGGAGATGATGGGTTATAATGATCCAGGTTCTTCTGTATCGTTACGGTTTGACTGGTCCCTGTCCTGTTAACAACGGTGAACACAACAGTTTTATTAATCTGATATAACCCGTAAATAATTAGAAAATTGATAATTATTTTTTAATCATTCTTTTTATTGATTTTTCACACAAGGTACAAATATAGAAGAATGATACTGAAAGGACATGTGGAACACAAAAAATATTAATAAAACTAGAAAGGCCGACATTTGCTTAAGAGCAAATACAGCATATTTCAGCCATACCCCTTCCCACGCAACATTGGACTGTTCCAAATCACCCCTGCGCAAAAATGGAACATCCTCTTAACAATACATTATCCCCCAAAGTGGACTGGTATTGTGAATTGACTCCAGGTAAAAACAGAGCTTGCTTCTATTTTTCAGAAAATGACAATAATCACACCTTCCATTCAGAAAATTTTCATCATGACTGAAAATTGTTGAATGACTTCATGTAATGTCATTAACAATTTTCAGTACGATAACTAGGTGTAAGTTTAAAAAAGTATAAGCTCCTTGTGATGTGGGTACATTTATTATTGCAATGAACTTTTTTTATTCAAGTAGGGCATACGATTTAATAATTATCAAGCAGGTGCAGGTACTGTAGGAGCGTTTGTTTTCTTCAAGCTGTAAAACTGTTAAACTGTTTTACTTTGTATGCAATCAACCATCGAGCCTATTCTTATTTTAGTTTAACAACTTCCTGCCAGACCCGGAAGATACGATTGAACCTTGTTCGAGGATTTATTTTCGTCTGTCTGGTCAGTCTGTTCATACCCTGGCGCTGAGAGTGTTTTATTGGGCTGAAACTCTGGCAGTTTAAAGTTACTTACAATTTAAATGTTCAAAGTTTATGCCAAACAACAACAGCACTAGGAAATGTGGCCACTATAGACAGGTGGTCACTATAGAGAAAATGCTGATCTATTGACTAGGAGCCATACGTTACACATGATTTCAGTACACTGATCATTAATCATATAAACATTGCACAGGTAAGCCAATTGTTTAGATGTACAATTAAGTTCAAATAATTCTGAAGAGAAATATTGATGAGAAAATAATCATTCTCGCCACTGTCTAACTTATAATTACGTATCAAAACTAAACGCAGATTTTCTAACTAACGCACCTTTCGCCGACTTCATCATAGGACCGCCGGCTATCAATCAAACACGGCTGTTGATTAGACTTAGAGTTTCAAACAGTCATGTGCTGTGTGCCAGTTGACAGCGAACTTCATGCTACGTGATGTTTTACATTGCTTGGACCTTCTTTCCTACAGCGGTGCTTCTACAAAATATTTAGACTGTAACACTGAGTTTTATAGAATAGAATTTGACGCAGAACAGCGTTTTTTGCTGGGTATTTTTTTTTAAACATGTCCGTGGGAATATCAGCGAGGCGGCGACGTAGGGATATCAGACCGTCAACAAAAGTCGCACGGCGGCTAACGGCGCAGCGAAGATACTAGCGCTATAAATAAGCGCTTCAACTAAGGATGGCAACCCGTACAATATTTTTGTATACTGTTGAGCTAAGTAAAGTTTGTTGTTTATGAGGTTTTAGTTGTCTTTGAAGCTTTGACCCGAAATATTTTAAAGTCAAACTGCTGAAGAGAAGTAAGTGACTGCTACGATTATCGTAGATATGGCCCTAAAAAAACTGATAAAAGAAGCCTTCTCAATAGCCTAAAATGCAAGAGCTTCCGGGGGGGCTTCGCCCACCTGGGTCCCCCCCACAGTGGCCCTGCCCCTGGACCCCGCCAGGGACATTCGGCGGCCCCCGGACCCCTGTCCGACGCTTTGAAAAAATCCTGGCGAGAAGTCTGTACGGCCTGAGTCTTCAAGTTAACGTATTGTGTGGTCCCGCTTATGAATATTAATTAGCCTTCGCTTTCCTCTTCGCTGATTGGCTGAACCATTAATTGAATTAACTCTTCCTGCCGGCTAGACGCAGGTGCAGATGTCGGCTCTGTGGGGTGAACGTCCGAAAGGTCACGGCATGGAGAACGAAAGAAAACCAATTTCCCCTAAAAAAGTGCTGTAATTAAGCCTTTTACAGTACTTTATGCCAAAAATTTTACTTGGATCATTTTACCAACTATATTATGCCTATCTATACCAAATGTTACTCATACCAGGGTACAGGGGTGCAAAATATACCGTTATAAGACCGTCAACAACAGTCGCACGGAGCTAACAGCGCAGCGAAAATACCATCGCGAGCGTTTCAACTTCGGATAACAAGTTATAAGTACTGTTGAACTCAGTAACGTTAAAGTTTGTTTTTAGTTGCCTTTGACGGTTTGACCTGAAACAGTGTTACGCTAAACTCCTGAAGAGAAGTTAAGTGACTGCTGCGATTATCATAGATATGCCCCTAAGAACTGATACAATATAAAGCCTTCTGAATAGTCTAAAATGCGAGAGCCTTAGGCGGGCTTTGCTCCCCCTGGCGGGAACACTGCTATATACGGGATCATGAGGCCCCGCTTATGAATATTAATTAGCCTTTGGCCTCCTCTTCGCTGATTGGCTAGGTCTTTGATTCAATTAACTCTCCGGCTGACGCGCACAGGTGTGGCTCTGTGCGGGGTCACGGAAGGTCACGTCAGGAGGCCAAAAGAAAACAAATTTCCCCTCAGAAAAGGGCCAAAATTAATCATTTTAAAGTTGTTTATGTCAAAAATTTTACTTGAATCTTGTTACTAAGTATCTAATGCCTATCTATACCAAATTTCAGGTCATTTAATTGTAATACCAGGGTACAGGAGCCAAAAGTGTCCTTTTTTGGTCAAAAATTGGCCAAAAATCGCAAAAATAAGCATTTTGTTGCACTGTACACCAAAAGTGTTATTGAATTTATATGAAGGGATTATCAAGGCACATCTGTGTCAAATTTCAGCTCATTCGGTTGCAATACCAAGGTACAGGAGCCAAAAGTGTCCTTTTTTTGGTCAAAAATTGGTCAAAAAATCGCAAAAATAAGCATTTTGTTGTACTGTACACCAAAAGTGTTCTGAAATTTATCTGGGGGCATTATCAAGGCACATCTCTGTCAAATTTCAGCTCATTTGGTTGTAATACCAGGGTACAGGGGCCAAAAGTGTCCTTTTTTGGTCAAAAATTGGTCAAAAAATCGCAAAAATAAGCATTTTGTTGTACTGTACACCAAAACTGATATTGAATCTATATGGGGGACTTATCAAGGCACATCTGTGCCAAATTGCAGCTCATTAGGTTATAATACCAGGGTACAGGGGGCCCAAATATACAGTTTTGGTCTTAAGATGACCAAAAAACCTTAATAAAATCATTTAAGAGACAGATATGGAAAAAATGAAAAAAACGCCCGAGGGTATTGGCCCATTCTACCCTTGTTCCAAATTTCAAGTCATTCGGTTGAGGAACAACGGAGATACCGTGTTCTGAAGATTTGACAGGAGAAAGAAAGAAAGAAAGAAACATTACGAATACAATATATTTCACCATACCTATGGTATGGCTGAAATATAACCAGAAAACAACGAGGATAACTCATAGCAGTGTACACATTTGCATATAACAAGGAAATAATAAACAGAAGCTGTATCATGTTATTCGCTATGTCTTTAACGATAAAGTATTTTCCCCATTTACCAATGTGCTTATCTATTTCATCTTTAACATGGTTATACATATGATCAAACCCGCAAAGAATTTGAAAATTGATAATTCTTAATTGACAATGAAGACATAAAATCCCCTTCAACAGGGCAGTTCTGACTAGTTCACATTAAAAAAACAGATATTTGATACCTGCTTGTTATTTGACAACATTTATACGTAACGTTGTAAGTCACTCATGTAACGTTATGTTTGTGACCGAATTGTAAACACCGCGTTATATGTGAGCAGCGACACCTAACAAGTTATAGCTGCAATGCAATGCAGACCAGTCAGAATTGTATATCATGACGAAGGTGACAGACTGTCACCAAAACGTCGGTTTCAAATAAGAATAAAGAGTCGTAAGTCGTTATTCATCTGATATTACAAGGGAATAAGTCAGATTTTCAATGCAATACTTATTTTCATGACAATTGAAAGAATAGTTAGATGTATCTGGTAGTTATACTTACAGAAAGGCTACAGTTGCCTTTTTGGGGGGAGCTGGTCTCTGTCCACAGGGTCCACTAGTCAGGCCACAGTCAGGAGATCCTGAAACACAAAGACAACAGCATTCGTCATCGAAGGTAAACATCTCAACATAACATGTTACTACCAATTTTATTCCAAAAAGTCGCTGTTTTAGAGGTAAAGTACATACCTCCATTTTTCGATATCTCACAGCACATTTTGATCACGGAGAATGACCCAGTCTCAATCTCGCGAGAGAACACGAGACTAGGTCAGGCTTGCGTGAATCATCTGCCCCCTCCCCCCGCCTTAATGCGGAGTAGGGGTAGGTAGGACTTGGGCAGCCCCCGACCCTCATTTTGGTTCATATGTTGAATATATAATGTATTTTGTAATATTATGGTATTATCTATCTTGTCCAGATTTGATACTTGAAAATTCAAGGCGGATATAAGATGGCGAAGCCCAAGTGGTATCTTATATATATGCATGACGTCATTTTATGACGTCATTTTGACGTCAGCAATGTTGATATTGGCAACATAAGTCGTAATAAACATTGTTCTGTTATCTGCACTTGTTGTTATATTTTTGTATCATACCTTGAAGTTTTCTGGGAATACCCCCATTTCACTGTTCCAGCCAATCAAGTCGTCATAATTACGTCATATTACGTCACCGTTAATAATTCGTTTTAGAATTACAGGTGTCAGAAGGGGTGGGCCTCAAAAGCCTAAGCTCTAATTTACGAGGAGGCATGACCCTGACGCCGACAAAGAAATGGCAGAGTTCCCCCCTTCCCGTCAGGGTCATGCCTCCTCGTGATTTAGAGCTCGCAGACTCGTCGCCCGATCGAATCGCGCCTAATGTGAGAGGGGGTAATAGAGATACCAACCAGGAGCTTTTAAGTATCCAGGGCCTTTTTTTAGTATCCCCAAATCACAATTTTAACTTACGTTCCCAGCATTTCTTTTCTATTCCCTTGTTAGTGAACTTTCAGAACTGTCTCAATCAACCATGATCAACTCAGGCTGGTTCAGTGCCACATGTGAGGGGGGTATATGCACTACTTTTCCATTGTCAATTGAGCTGTGTTACTTTTCGATTTTTCCCAACCATAGTATCCCTTCGCACCTTAGTATTGATTACGAAGAAACCGTTTCTTTATACCCCAAACGTTGCATTTGTGTATTTACAAGTGATTGTCTGAAATATCAATAAAATAACAAATGATAATCTTTTTTATGTCATAACTGGACCGCCGTAACGTTCGATACAGGTGTTCCGGACCGTACACGTGTGCTAAAAAACTGTATCACACAGACTTCGAGGTTGTATCACACCGGCTTCCATCTAATAATTCGAACGTACCCTGCCCACGCCAAGTGTGGTGCGGTCGAAAGATCGAATACCTGATTCGGACGTTGGAACATTGCTGTTGTGACATTTTTTGTTCGAGGGCACCAAATTTGTTCAACTTCTGGCGCATTTCGCATCAAAACATGGGTTTTCTCAGATGTGTATGACATAAATAAAATACAACACGGTGTATTCCGCATCACCCTCGGTCCCAGCCCTCTCGCGGGTCGGATCGCCCTCCGGCCTTCGGGCGATCCTTCCCGTGGTCGGGTGATACCTCGGGTAATACAGAATACAATGTGTTGAATTCTATATTTGTCTCACCGGGTTTGTTGATGCCTGTCATCGACCCCCGTTGATGAGGACTGATCAGACACATGTGGGCCCAGGTACCGGCCAGGAACATAAGAAACACCGCTACGGTCTTCATGCTACCTGTGATCCTCGCAAAACGTTGTAGAACCAACAAAGAATCGTGTCTGTTTCCCAACAGCTCGCTTGTTGTGTAGCTAAAACCAGCTATACTGGATTTCCTGGCTGGGTGGGTCAGAGGTCGCAGAGTATTAAACAGTATCTATGTCACTTGTCCTTACCCTGTCCAACAAGTCCACACAGTAGGCTACGAGATTGGATGTCTTCAGGTGTTGGTCTTGTCATTAGACAAATAGCTATTGAAACACGGGAATCTGTGTCCGACTTAGACATTATTCATTTTAAATCGTTTCATCCATTTGAAAATTAGAAGGAATATTTACGTTCAAACGGAACAGGTATAAAACAGACTTACATTGCAAAGCTGGGAAAATACTTCGTTTCGTAAGTCACAAATTAAAACAAAATTGAAATTAGAGGAGCATGACTGAGAAATTCCTTTTATTTTTTGTAAAGACGAACTATGAAATAGGGGTAACGATAGAGAATATCCCTTCTCCTAATTGTAGAAAGCGCAATATACATTCATTGTTGTCACCAAATGCTCCTTTTCACCTAACGCTATTTAATGTCTTTGTCTAATGTTGCCGTATTTGTGAATGTGTCCCAGTCCCTGCGCTACTTAGGCTGTCATCTGTCCCATTATTCCTACCAGGGAGGTTCCTACCGGCCCACTAATTATGATAACCCCTACAAGACCCTCGTTCCTGATTACATCCCTCGCTGTTTCTTTAAGGTAAACTCTCACTGCACTTGCGTCAAGCTTGTGTCACTGCGGGGTTCGTTCACTGCGTCACTGTTTTGTCTTCAATGGGAAATGTCATACATTTTATCTTCTGCATTAATGTAGTTCCTTCTTCATCAAAAGTTGGACATTTCATCATCAAGTGATTGGCTGGTCAAATCGTAGAAACTCCCCTTGCGTACTATTGACTCTATTTGACCAATTTCTACTATTTGACCAGCGCTCCGTGGAGCCTGCCAGTAGAGGCTGGGCAACAAAATTTAGTGACCAAACTACCCATGGATCAAAAGCGATCCCTATTTATCGCTTGCAGTAGTTTCACGACGGACCAGGAGACTATGCAGCGTTCACTGTAGTACTGTAATCGATTAATAGGGGTCGCTTTTGATCCATGGGCGATTTCCATTGACCTATGATCAGCTGCACATGCTTCAATCTTACAATGTTACGTGTATGTGATTATGCAACTTACATTGTAATAAAGGGAATGAGTGACCACAGTGGTGTGATATGGCATCCTAGTGACTACAAAACCATTAACACTAAAATTAGGCCCTTTCAAAGATTCCGAGGTCCGCTCTTACCTCACACCAGTGGATTGATGTTTCCTGTAGTCCTTGTACGTGGGTCAGATATATGTAGAGGAAGTGAACATCTGACAAACTTTTTGAGGGTGTGGTCATCTTGAAGTCATCTCATCCAATATATAGAAATCTGGGCGACAAATTGAGATATTTGAATGTAAAGAGGATATATGCCTTTACCTTTATAAAACTAATGACGGTACTTTTTGTCACTCAACCCGCATCACTGTACTGTTATCATTTCGGAGCAGAAATGTGGATTCTGTTCTTTGTTTTCTTTTAACAATAAATTTCGTGCACTTGAATGTTCTTGTATGTAGGAAAAGAACACAGTTTACGTTTCAACTATCATCTATGAATACCACAATATGGTTAGCACTAGCCCCTAGACTACTCAGAAAGAATCAATCGTAGGTGTACATGTATGTCCAACTCTACTGTATATAAGTAAGAACAGATATTGTCTGTTGATTATCTATACATCGTTTGCTTGTCAGGCTTATGTTTACATTGCTCTGACCAAAGTAAGATAAAACTCATTGAGAATTTCGCAGACGTGTGTGTTATTGTGCGTAATTCTGTTTATTATTGCCAATATCCTGTGCGGTAAAAGAATCCACTCTCCGTTTCAACTCATTCTACCACAACATGGTTTGGAAAGTTGTAGCTATTTCTTACCTAGATTGCTCATGCACGCCATCCAATTCTATCGTAGATTCCCGGTACTTGTTGTCTGTCACTTTTCCGCTCATATCTAGTGTTAACATACCATTCCCTTTCATAAACATGTAGGTCCATTCTTTTCAAAGTTGTCTTCTCTTTTGGTCGTAAGTAACAAATAACCATTGTCAGACAAGTTTCGTCCACAAACATGTGATTGTCTGTGATACGCCAATGGTACAGTTATTGACAGACACGTATCTCTCAGTGGCACAATGTACAAGTCTACAATGGCTCATTTGCATACTTGTCTTACACCTTGGAGTATATATTTCCATCCCCGTGAGCCCTCCTCAATCATTTCCGATCCCAATCAGCCGTGACCTCAGAGTGACATCGTGCCGTCATCTACGTGTCCAGGAATTCTGTAAGTATCAAAGTCTTGCCAACACGTTATTTTCAATTACTTTTCTTTGTTTTTGTACGTACAATACACGCCATATTTTCTTGGTGTTTTTAGTTTTATGCTTATAATAGCAGGTCTTGATGGAAGATGGACTTGTTTTGTCAGAAATTGTTTAAACGTGCAAATCAAATTGCAGAAACTATAAATCGAAGTAAAGCTTTTCCTTTTTCGTCAAATGGTTTGCTGTTGACCAAACAGAACAGGGTCAGTTTTATAGGTTATTTTTTGGTGGTATTTATGGCCATATGAGAAGTGATATTCTTCCCGCAGTTTTGTCAATTTTATTCCTGGGGTTTGTTTGATAGATTTGTAGTTAGTTTGGGTTTATCAAATGGATAGAACTGATTGATAGAACCGAATAATCGTGACCATTTTGTTCCCCCTCCCAACATCAGCTGAAGCTACACCGTGAAGCTGTTTGTCTGCATGATGCTGGTGACGATGGTTGTCATGGCAACGCTGATCGACGATTCCGAGGGATGGAGGCGTCGGCGCAGGCGTAGAAGGGGTCGCCTGGATGTCGATGCAGATGGTACGTTTGGTGATCACAAATATTCAGACGGACACATTGGTTTTGCCTAGACGTTGTTCCTTTGATTTAACCATAGTTTATTTAAGTAGATAATGTTCCTTCGTAGCTAACAGAAAGCGAAAAGAGCTTTATTTTAGTGCTGATGCATTCTATAATACAAACTTTGCTCTTTCAGTGTCAACAATGTTCTTCAAAAGCATGAATTTCTGCACTACATATCGACACCGTACCCCCCCCCCCCCAGGTCGATGTACTATTATAGTTATTTGTCACAGCTGTCTCATGATATATCAAAATTTTATTTCCTTTCCCCGTCCAGCTGACTCCGAGTTGAGGGAGGTTGTGGAAGAGGCGAGGTCGCTCCTGGAGGAACTTGATGAGGCCAGTGAACACTTGGATACAAGGGAACTACAGGACGAGGAAGTGGAGAACATACTCGCGGATCAGGAAGAAAGTCAAAAGAGAAGGACTCTCGAGCAAGGAATTTAGTAAAGTTGAAACTGGCATGGTTTAGAACGAATGGACGATTGGTCGTGGATTTATTTTTTTTCGGTTGAATATGTTTCGTCTCGTGTTAATCCTTTCACACAACATGTAATGTTATTCAACCAAAAGTAAATGTCAATTTGAGTTCGTAAAAAAATGTGTCTATTAATGGATTCAATCTGTTGAATAAAAAAGCAGTCATGTCTTAATGGTATGGATTGGTATGCAATAATGCTAATAACTATGCTGCATAATGTACATAATGTACGACATCATCTTCTGCACTTGATTCTTGCTGATTAAATAAAATTTATTGAAAGCAAATTGAATTAGTTTTTTGTTCTATTTACAAAAACAGCAGGAGCTCGACTGAAGTAAGTAAGTAGGTGTATAACGTTAGTTAGGTCCAGGTTCAGGTCCAAACCTGGACCTGATGATCTTTTGGACCTGAATCAGACCTGGATTTTCTGTACCAGTACCCATCCCTATGGTGCTCAACCATTACTCAACCTACCGTCAGCTGACCACGTGACGATCTCACGCCCAGGGTACTATAGTATCACACAAACAATCTCGCTATGCTCACAGCTGTTATGTAACGTTCGAGGAACGGGAAAATAACAATACTGACTTCTTGCAATAAACCATATCGTTCAAGAAACAAATTCATTCACAAATGGTAATTAGTTCTCGCGTTAGATTGATAGTTTATCATCAATAAGATTTAACTGTTGTGACGTAGTTGTGATTTCAAAGGTTAAGACTAACCTCGGATCACCTTACCCTTGTTTTCAAATGCTTTGCTGAACGTTTCCTTTCATTTACGGATGGTCGTTCACTGTAGATACAGCCAAACCTGCCCAGGACGACCACCCGGGGGACCGAAAAATACGGTCGATTTCGGCAGGTGGTCGCTGAGAAGAGTATCGACTCAAAACATGCCAGATGCAAAATATAAATGGTTTCCGTTGTGTTTAAAGGCAAATAGCAAGCACGCGCACGCACGTATTCATTGACCGCCGCCATCTTTATTCTAAACATAACATCGACGCAAACTGGCCGATTTCGCCACAAAATGGCGCTAGTTATCATAAAAAAATCGATGGAAACCTCAAGGTTGAAAATGACGCGGTCGTTATGGGTCACATTTTTGGCTGGTTGCGGTCGCGTTGGCCAGGTGGTCGTTGACAAAAGGTCGCTTAATGCTTACGGCAATGGGGAAAAAATCGGGAACGAGAAAAAGCGGTCGAAATGGCCAGGTGGTCGCTGAGAAGAGGTGGTCGCTCGCGCAGGTTTGACTGTAGTCACTGTACCATTACAGATATGATTAGAATATTGTTATTGATTGTCATTCTGTCCATTCAAGTCGAATTTCATTTGTAGAGTCGACGTTGTCAGTAGGACGAACAGTTACTGGCTGTATATGGTGAACAGTCAAACTAATGAATCAAATCAGGTCACAGAGATTAGAGTACTAGTTTTTGATTTCATAAAAGAACACTGGTAGACAGTTTGAGCGTTTGATGTTTTCAATCATTTAATTCAATCCACTAGATACATAGAAAGCGACAATAGTCACAGTATATATAAATCTGAGAGACGTCGCATGAAGCTTTCTTAAAGATATTGACTATGCCATACATTTAATAATATTTTCTATGTAAACTTACTTTGCATGTACATCTATGAAGGTAACTGTAATGGTAGTCACATAATGGAGCAGTGGGTTGTTATTTACCGTGTTATTTCCGGACCCCATACCTCTCTTTCCACTGCCTTTACATCCCCAACCGAAGTCAGGTACCCATTTTTACAACATAGCTATCCCATTACCACAATAACACCATCATTGGCATATCAGTGGATTCGAACCCAGGATCGCTGGGATTTGGGCCGGACAGCCTAACCATTACGCCAACGCAATGCCACGGATATCTATATAGATGTTAATATATAAACACACCTACAAAATGTACATGTTGCTATTTTACCGACAAAAAGTAAGACTATATGATAGTAATCTTCCCTATTTAAATCATTTGAGTGATTCGTTCATCCAGCATCACAATCTCGTCATTATCTATCGTCAATGACTTGACTTTGTTTACTTTGCAAACACAAACCCAGAGAAGTTTCACTTCAGGCAGCATAGAAATAAAATTGTAATACTCTCTTAAGAAGAAAAAATGACTCCCTACAAGGACGTACTAGTCTTAAAGATATTTAGCTGGTGAAGAAAGCAGAACAAAAAAAGGCGATGTCTGCTTCAAAATGCAGCTACTATTCACTAGACAGAAATAAGCTTCTCTATCCTTCTAAACACTCACTCACTCATCCTCGCCGCATGTCAGTCTTCGCTGACGTCATTGTTCTCCAAGCTTTCCTGTCTGTTAGGGGTGGGTACCGGTACAGAAAATTCAGGTCCGGTTCAGGTCCAGGGGATCAGGTCCAGGTTTGGACCTGACCCTGATTCAGTATGTGAGAACTTATACTCAACGATGGTTCATTTCACTATAAAGAAATCTGTTTTGTGGAGTATTTCGACCCCAACTGGCTTTTTAGAATCCTATAAGGGTAGCTACCTATGTACTATTGATTGTAAAACTTGGTAGAAATGACTAACGGCTCTACTCTACTTCTCTCTTGTTATTTTCTTTAACCGGTAAGCCCCCAAAAGTGAGAATGCAATATGACATTTTCCAATAGGTCCAACAGCATTTTTTCAGGTCCGATTTTTCTGGACCGGTCCAATAAGAAAAACGATTTTTACCGGAACACCGTACCGGTACCCAGCCCTACTGTCTGCTGCTTCTCGCTTCACTCCCTCCCAAGTGCATCCTACAGAGGCTGGATGAAGAAGTCAGTACACTGGTAGAACACGGGCGGAGCCTGGGGATTCCTGGTGACGTACGCCGCCTGCAGGGTCCCGATGTCGGAATGCCTAAAGCAAATTGGAAGAAGTTAATAGAATTTTTCATCAGTCAGTGACTGTTATTAAATGTAAGCAAACGTACCTACAAATTTTCGATGGCTATCCAGTCCATCTTGCTCACGAAGTGACCTTAGGCTACTTCTCGCGAGAGTTGCGAGAACTAGGTCAAGACTTGTGTGGATCTTCTGCCCCCCCCGCCCCCCCACTCCGCGAGCAAGATGGACTGGATAGCCATCGAAAATTTCCCTGTACGTTTGCTTACCTTTAATAACAGTCACTGATTGATGAAAAACTCTATTAACTGTAAACATACGTGACTAATGAATCTCTTCATCGCAATTGGGAGAAAAGTTTAACCTCTGTTTTGTTTACAGAAGTTTACAACTAGAAGACAATCAAAAATACCTTAGATACTACAGTCACTAATTGGAAAATTCGAGTACTGTGAGAATTTCTTGAAACAGGCATTTTACGTCAATAGTTAGAAGTTTTCTCCATTGGCAATACACGCATGTCACCATGTTTTTTTTTTTTTTGTCAATATGACTTTATTCGGGTCCAACAGCAGTACATTGTGATTGTTACAAATCTAACGTCCGTACATGAAGTAGTGGCTGGATACATATAGCTTATTGTCTAGCCCAGAACCAAGGTGGTTCATACAGTATAGAACTTACACACAAGCCACGTAAATTGCTTAACAAAGCAAGTAGCAAATAAACATTTTGTTGTACACAGTTTCTCTACTCAATGATTTTACAAGTTTGCACATCTTGAGTGAGAGCTGTAAATAAATACAATACATTGTGGTTTCTAAGTAACTCCTTGTTGTCTTTATATCTGATCCACGATACAAATATGGCGTATTTTGCAAGAGTAACATAAAAGTTACCTCCAAAAAGTACAGAAGCTGTAGTATTGATGGCTATGTTAATGCCAGATTGGGAAAGCAAGTGTTTAACTTCGTCCCAATAGCCTCTTAACCTTACACACTCAAAGAACATATGTGAATAATTTTCGTCTTGGTTACAGATCGCACATTTAGGGCTGTAGATAGTCCCAGAGGTGTCTACTATTTTCCATTTATGAAGTAAGAATCTGCAAGGGAGGATTTTGTGCAATAATTTAAAATTAAACTCTTTCAACTTATTCTCTTTTAACTTCAGGGTCTGAGATCTCCATATATTCGTCCAATTTAAGTTAGGAAATATGCTATCCCAATAAGCTTGAGAAGAAGGTTTTGTTAGGGTTTTGGCGAGACAAAGAGAATACAAATATTTACTACTGAGTTTTACTACTGGTATTTTACAAAAATTAATCCAAATCATGTAATCCTCCTTGCAAACTTTTATCTTAAAATTTTTATTTGACCAAATTCTATCATCATTAATTTTTGCAAGATCCCTCCTCCCCCCTCCAAGTTCCTGCCAGGCCAAGACTACCTCCCTATAAAAGGGTGGTAGTTGTGTCAGGGGTGGGGCATTTCTTTTAACATTAAAGTTACATCTAAAAATATTACAGTATTTTCCGAGTTTTTCAATAAAGTGTAAGGGTATTACTTGCCATCGTCTTATGTTATCTTGATTTGTCTGTAGCAATCTCTTTACCCATGACGCTTGTAAGCTTTTACACTTGGAATATATGTCTGTCATTTTGATTCCCCCGTCAGTATAACTGGAATATAGTGCTGTACGCTTTATTTTGTCAGGTTTGTTGTCCCAAAGAAATGAGAAGGTTAATTTCTGAGTTTTCTTAAGTACCCATTCTGGGGTTGGAATCATAAACATGTTGTAGATAATTTGAGACAGGGCTAAAGTTTTTATAACATAACATTTTCCATATAAAGTTAATTTGCGTTTCTGCCACCTTCGAAACATATTTTCAATTTTGTTTATCCGTTTGTCCCAATTTAAGGTTTCGCATAGTTCTTCTGAAAGGCTGAAGTATAGTCCCAGAGACTTGATAGGTGTCCCCGGCCATGTGATACCAAAGGGTTTGTCTCTGCGGTGTTGGAAGGACCCTATCCATAGTGCTTCGCACTTTTTAAGGTTCAATCTGGGTCCTGCGACTTTACTAAACTTATCTACAATGTTAAGGGCAGTTTGTATTGAAAGGTCATCCGACAGTGTAAGTGTAGTATCGTCAGCAACTTGACTGATCTTTACTCCATACTCAAGATCGTGAACCTTGACCTTGATTCCTTTAATTAAATCGGTATGTCGAATTTTAAGTGCCAGTATTTCTACAACTAAATTAAATAAAAGAGCAGAGAGTGGACAGCCCTGCCGGATGCCACGCTGCAGTTTGAAAAAGGCTGTCTTCCAGCCGAAGTTAGTCAAACAACATTCAATATCTGTATACATCATTTTCACCAAGGAAATAAAATTTGGTCCAAAGCCAAATTTCTGAAGGGTTTTGAGCATGAAGTTCCAGTTCACCATATCAAAAGCCTTTTGAAAGTCGAGGCAAATAATGGCTCCAGGAATGTTATAATGGTTGCAGTAATATATAACATCATGTATAACACGGACATTCTGACCGATAAATCTGTTTTTCAAATACGCTGTTTGGTCGTGTGAAATAAGGTTGGGTAGAGCTGCTTGGAGTCTTTTCGCCAGAGCAGCTGCCAGCAACTTATAATCAGTATTAAGGAGACTAATGGGTCTCCAGTTAGCGAGATCTTTTCTGTCTCCCTTCTTAAAGATAAGTTTAAGGACTGCTCTTTTTTGAGACGGAGACATACATCCCTTTTCCATAGATTCTTTGAGAGCATCAAAAACAAAGTCTCCAATACTGTTCCAGAAAGTAAGATAGAATTCGGCGGGAAGTCCGTCCGATCCTGGGGATCTATTTGTTTTCATAGCTTGCAAGGCCTCAAAATATTCCTCCTTTTCTAGAGGTTTCTCAAGAATCAATTTTTTATGTTCGGAAAGGCTGGATTCTAGCTCAACAGTCTCTAGGAACATATCAATTTCCCTGTCAGAGACTGAACAGTCGCTGGTATATAGACGTTCATAGAATGATTTTTCTAACTGTAAGATTTTCCCCTGGTCTGTTACATCAGTGTCTCCATCACTCAGTTTTGTAATATTATTGTTTGCAGCTTGCCATTTTTCAAGGTTGAGAAAATAAGAGAGAGATTTTTCTCCCTTCTCAGTCCATTCTGCCCGTGCTCTAATTTGTGCACCTCTGGCTTTTGACTGGTAGATTTTCTCAATCTCAGTTTTTACAGTGGTATATTCGTTTAGAGTTGTCTCATCCAGGTTTTCGTCTATTTTCTGATCTAATTCCAATAATCTTTTTTCTAAGTAGATAAGATTTCCTTTCATTTGAACGGCTTTCTGTTTACAGAAGCCAATTGAGAATTCCTTGATTCGTTTTTTGATAAGTTCCCATAGGAGCTGTTTAGAAATAGTCGTGTTCTTGTATTCCAAATTAACATCTAATATAGAATTTTTGACGCCATCCATGTAATCCTGATCGGAAAGATATGCGGTATTTAAGCGCCATAGTCCTGGTCCGCGCTTTTCTTTGTTTAATCGTATTTTTAGAAAGATAGCTTTATGATCGGATTTGATGGATGGTTTGATAGTGCACTGTAAAACGTGGTCAACCAAAGATTTTTGAATAAGCCAAAAGTCTATTCTGGTGGACACTGGATAGGGATTCTTCCTTGTCCAGGTGAATTGTTTGCTCTGGGGATGGTTTTTCCGCCAGATGTCAACAAGTAAAAGATTTTGTTTTAAATTATTCAAGGAATTCCCACCTGTGGGTGTCTTCGTTGCATGTTTTGATTGTCTGTCTAGCCCATTATCATTTAAATCATTGAAGTCTCCACCTGCGATGAGGTTAGTGACCTGATTGTCAGTAACCCAATCACAGAGATCGCTGAAGAATTTCCCTCTTTCAGTGCGATCATTTGGAGCATACACATTAAGAATACAGTGATCTTTCAGTACAACAATCAATTTTCTTCCATCGTTACCCTTTAACACATCAACAACATCAACATCAAGTCCTTTCCTGATAAGTATTGAGACTCCTCGACTGTGAGTGCTACCAAAGTCATGAAATTGTACTCCGTTCCAGTCTAATTCAAGATCGCATTCAATGTCAGCTGTAAAATATGTCTCCTGAAGGAGGAAAATGTCTGCTTTTTGTTGACTTAGCCAGAGGTAAACGGTAGCTCGTTTGCGTTTATCACGCAAGCCACGAGCGTTTAGAGAAAGAAAACTAATAGCTGAAGCCATGGTGGTGAGTGTAACTTACAGTAGCAACAGTCTCAGAAGGAGACTAACAGTTCATGTTCCGTCTCCAGAGTTCTCACCGGACAGGTCGTCGGTAGCGTTGCGACTTGTCTCTATCAGGTCGTCGATGCGTTGTCTTAAGGCTCGATCATCAGTGCTTTTGCTGCTAGCCGCAGTCGACGACGGGGGGTTCTTCTTTGTAGCACTTCTCGTTGCCACAGTTGATTCGGTGGGCCGGTGTGTTGTCTGAGTTCTTTTCTTGTTTCTTCGTGGTTTCGGTGCAGTGAAGTCGGTGATTTGGCTTTGTTTTCCTTTTTTCTGCTGGTTTTTCTCAAGCGTGTTACAGTGTTCATCTTGTTCAGGTGAGCTAGGGGTGAGCTGAACATATGCTGTGCTGACTTGACTCTGCTGTTCTTTGCTGGATCCCTCTTCCCTTACGGTGGTCTCACCACTGAGGTGTGGGGCAGGGGTGGGAGCGTCACGAACGCTGTCCTCAAGGACTGGTCGCGGTCGATGTGAGGCCTGCGGAGGAGAGGGTTTGGGTTGGTCTCGGTAGAACACTCTAGCCTTCCATCGCCCTCCAAGCTCCACAAATCTTGGGATATGTTCAGAAGGGTTAGTTGGAGTTGCCATAAAGGCGAAACGGTCTCCGGTTTCACAGTTGGTAAGTTTACTATCAACTCGAAGCATTTCGCGCTTCAGGGGTCCAAGGAGCTTAACACCGTAGCTTTTCAGGCCAGACGCTATGACTCCATCGTCAACGGAGAGGGGTACATCTCGGACTGTGATTCTAACACCATTTCGCTGCTGAAAAGGGTGATTGTCACTGATTTCAACATACTTGTCGCGAAGGCTAATCCCAGACGCGATGAGGGAAGCACGTTCCTCTGGATCACGTAAGTAGAGACGCCATAATCCGCGAACCTGTTGAATCCCGGCTATATTTGACGCTTGAACACAGCGCGCTACGGCTTTGTCACCATGTCACACACAAACGCATACCTGCTCAAATTCAGGCACACACACACACACACACACACACACACACACACACACACACACATACACAAAAGCACACACACACACACAAAAGCACACACACACACATACATATATACATAAACAGACACACAAACACACACTGACGTCCACACAAATAATCACACACACACTGGCAAGCACACATTCACACACAAACATAAGGAACAACACTTACGCTGTAGGTTTAGGAATGGTGATGTTGACAGAGTACAGGGTAAGGGACGGTTCACCATTGTCGGGTATCTTTTCCAGGAGAGTGAATTCCCCCTTCCTGCTTGGCCGGAAACTGATAGTGAACTCTCCCTACAAAAATGGAAAATAACCACTGACATCCTCAACAAACACACATGCATAAATATAAATAGCAAGCATTCTTGACACGACAGAAAGTACAGTGACTTTTGTATCTGTATATATTATATATATAACCGCCCTTTGGTGTAACACACCAGCTTTGGCAGGCAAGCTGCGCGGCAGCAGCTGGTTATATTACACTAAACGTCACACCTAATTTTTGCACATCTATCTACAAGCGTCCTTTAAAACTATCCAGAGAAGATGCCCATACTGTGCTTGGTGATAACAAATTCCACTCTACGATAGTTCTGGGTACCGTTACGTTTGGTTACTCTGGTACTTGAAGTCATGACTGTTTCTTGTTCTTTTTTCCTGGCATTAGATACTTATCAGTCGGTAGGTCCGCTATGGTCAAATATAGACTACAAAAAAATGTCTGCAGTATGAATATTAAAACTCTACTAAGTAAACAATATAGGAGAATAAAAAAAACATCCATATAATCGGGCGGGGCTAAACATGAGTGTCTCTATATTTTCTTATTGTCGAATTTGTCTTATTTGCGTTTTGCAGTTTATTCTAAGTTAGTTCCAGAACATTGGGCATCCTTCGTATAATTGATACTGTACCGGAGAAGATGAGTCATAATGATCCAGGTTCTTCTGTATTGTCACAGTGTAACGGGACCCTGACCTGTATAACAACGGTTAACACAACATTATAAAGCTATCCAGAGAAAATGCCCATACTGTGCTTGGTGATAATAAATTCCACTCCACGATAGTTCAAATATAGTCAGTGTCCTCACTATAGTCAGTGTCCTCACTATGAGGTTGAAAGAAACCGATTATTCCTAACAATCGCTACAATTTCACCCAGACTTTGCAACCTAGGACATCACCAAAAGACTACATTTTTATTGAAGTCACAAAACCCACCTATTCTGCATGGTGTGGGACAGTTCATTAACCACTGCCTTCTAAGAAGAAGTCAAATCCAATAATAAGATGCAACAGCTGATTAGACATTAGTGCTATGTACTACATTGTATTTTGTTTCCCTCGAGAATGTTCCTGCAATTAGCCTTCGGGCATGACTTTGCAAATAAACTTGAATATAACCCGCGAATAATTGGAAAATTATTCTTATTTGACAAGGGAGACATAAAATCGCTATCAATATGGCAATTCCGATTGGTTCACATTACACAACAGATATTTGTTATCTACTTCTTATTTGACAACATTTAGGCCACAGCAAGGAAGTTTTCTGGATGTCATCCTATACAGAATGCAAAAATAATGAGATAGCGAGAAAAAAAACTAGATGGCTAAATGTTTTAAATAGACACCATAAACGTCGTAACAAGATTTGAAGTGACAAAACGTGGCATCACAACTAACAATGCATTCATTCCTGTATTGAAGAAGTGAACTAGTGTAGTTAAAATGATACTAGTGTCACTTGCAAAGTATGCAACGAGATTCATGGCTTCCATATTGGTTGCATGCGCACTTGTACGATTATCCAACAAGTTTCATTTCTGCAACCATAGTCATGGCTACCCTCCTAGTGTCACTTCTACAAGTATGATTATTAGGCTACAATACAATATGTTTGCCCATTTTGGTCTATCTGGCGTCCCTGAAGAGGAAAAAAATTCTTTTTTTTTATTCACGCGAAAATTAATGAGCTCGCTGATGTTATTAAAAAAATTACTTGCTGTGACCTTATGCGTAACGTTGTAATTCGATCATGTAACGTTACGTTTGGGACCGAATTGTAAACACCGCATCAGCTATCTGTGAGCAGCGCCACCTAACAAGTTAGAGCTGCAATGCAATGTAGGCCAGTCAGAATTGCCAAGAGAAAGGTGACAGACTGTCAACAAAACGTCGGTACCGGTTGCGAATAAAAAAAAAAAAAGAGTCTTAAGAGTTAAGTTGTTATTCATCTGATATCACAAGAGAATAAGTCGGATTTTCCTATGCAATACTAATTTCATGAAAAATTGAAGAATACTTAGTTGTATCTGGTAGTTCGTTGAAGAGATTTATTAGTTACGTATGTACACAGTTAATAGAACATTTATTAAGCAGTGACTACCCTTTAAAGGTAAACACACGTACTTCCAATTTTTCGATGGCTATCAGTCCATCTTGCTCGCGGAGTGACCTAGTTCTCACGAGAGTTGCGGGAACTAGGTCGAGACTTGCGCGAAGAACTCGTTCACTCCGTGAGCAAGATGGACTGAAAGTCATCGAAAATTTGGAGGTACGTGTGTTTACCTTTAACAAGTTGTCACTGTTTGATGAAAATTCTATCAACCATCTGGTAGTTGTACTTACAGAAAAACCACAGTTGTTTTGTTTAGAGCTGGCCTCTGTCCACACGGTCCAGTAGTCAGGCCACAGTCAGGGGATCCTGAAACATAAAGGCCATAGCATTCTTTATCGAAGTTAAACAGCTAAACATATGATTATTTTGTAACATTATGGTATTGCTTATCTTGTCCAGATTTAATAGAAGACGAACATCTCTATCTCTGTGATTGTATGTCCCGATAGAATCTAAATATGCGTATTTCTCTAAATACATCTATCATGGTATATATCAAGATTTTCTTAAAAGGCCTAAAGTAAATTCAAATACAAACTGATATGTGACAAGCCTTGAATTGCAAATATTGTAAAAATGCCTTAAGGTAGAAATTCCACTAATAAAAGCACAATCTTATCCTTAGCATAAATACCTTAATCCGGGGTGTACCCTACATCCGTTACATTTTAAAAAAAATGGGTATTTATAGTGATATCAATTGCAAGTCGACGAACCGTGGTAAAATAACATTTATTTCAAAATATCGAAGTTTGAAACCACCGTCCGTCACCTTCATATATCAATGTACCCAGTTTTTGCATACAACGGATACATAGGTTACCCTACCAAAAGTGTATACATATCAGTCTTTTTAAGGCAAATATGTCTCCTAGAAAGTTCGTTATGTGGCAGTATGTCATATATTGTACCGTAAAGTATCTCTTTATACAGTCAACCTACAACCCACCCCACTCAAAGGGAATTCGAGTACGACACAAACAGTGAAAGACACAACTAGTTCCATACCAAATAAGAGAATCCATTCGCAGCTAAATATTAATTGCAAATGAACTTCTTACCTTCTTTATGTCCCAAACGTTGCATTTGTGTATTTACAAGTACATGTCTCAAACATCAAACGATTATCCTTTTATATCTCACCGGGTTTGTTGATGTCTAACATCGACCCCCGCTGAGGCGGACTGATCAGACACAAGTGGGCCCAGGAACCGGCCAGGAACAGCAGAAACACCGCTACGGTCTTCATGCTAACTGTGATCCTCGCAAAACGTTGTAGAACCAACTAAATCGTGTCTGTTTCCCACCAGCTCGCTTGTTGTGTAGCTAAAACTAGCTATTCACGACTTGCACACTTCCCATAATTCACAGCGCCAGAGTTACGGATATTGATGTTACCACCATTGCCCAACTTGCGAAACCAGGGTGAAACCAGCTAAAACCTTCAGTACGACGGCGGCAAAGCATATAAACTAATGAGTTGTCCGACAAATATAGTACTTGAGCTGAGAATTTTAGAAGTTTTTGGGTCAGAAGTATAAAGTAGCCAGCACGTCACCACTGTAGCTGTTAGTTGGTTTCTCCCGATGACCTCACAGGTCACGATATCCGTAACCCTGGTGCTGTGAATTATGGGAAGTGTGCAAGTCGTGAATACCGGATTTCCTGGTTGAGCGGGTCAGAGGTCATAGGGTAACAGTATCTATGTCACTTGTCCTTGGGTAACCTAACCGTGTAAGAAGTCCCCACAGTAGGTTTCTGTTACACAATGTTTTGGTTGTTTTCAGTTGGTTGTCATGTCATTAGAGAAATAGCTATTGGAACACGGGAATCTGTGTCCGACTTTGACATTATTCATTTTAAATCGTATCATCCATCCATTTGAGAATTAGAAGTAATATCCAAGAACAAAAGGGACTGGTTAGAACAGACGTGGTGTGACTTGTAAAGCTGGGAAACTACGTCGTTTCGTAAGTCACAAAATAAGCAAACATTGAAATGAAATGAGAGGAGCTTTGCTGTAAAATACGTTTTCTTTTTGGAAAGACAAACTCTAAAATGGAAGGGGCAAGATAGAGAATATATAATTATTCACTCTTCAAATTGTAGAAAAGGGAAACTTATATATTTTAGTTATAACATTCTTTGTTGTCACTGCATGCCCCTTTTCATGTACATTTTTGCATCGTCTGCCTTGCTTTACGACCGGTTTTAGATAGGCTGGGTGCATGGGAGACGTCCGGACGTCCAGTCGATTATGCTGCGGAGATGCTGCAATGGATCGCTTGAAGGCGCTTTTTCCCAAGATGCATTGCGCAATTCCAGCCAGTTTTATCATAAAGAAATCAGTGGTTCGTAGGACCAAAGTGTCGACAGCCAGAATTAGGCATAAGGATGGTTTACACAAAAAATCATGAAAAATAAACAATTTGTCAAATGGGGATAATAACTGTATTATCGTACTCTTGATAAGCCAACCTTGTGGGCTTCATTCAAGGTGTCAAAATGTATTCTAAGACGGCATCCGTCGCCTCAAAGTTGACCATTTCGCTGAGGTGTCGGCGCCATTGTTTTCCAATGGGATGGCCCACGCCGAGAAATTTGAAGTGGGCACCACATGGGGGTTTGTGGTATCTGTGTAAAGTAGTGTCTTCGGGATTGCATCCTAAAATCTACTGTCACAGTTCAGTTAGCTGTTTGAGACTCATACTTGCAAGTGAATTTATGACTTGCATTACACGCCTCCTCGGTGTCAGGACGTCGATTCGGCCTTCGATTTGAAGCCGGCGATTTGTCTTGCACAGAAGGTAGCATCTGATTCGGGCGTCGATTCGTAGAAACTGCAACTTAATTTTCATTGAAACCTATAATATATATAAAAAAAATTGCTACATATTGTTTGTTACCACCCAATATATGTAAAACGTTAATTAAACATAAAATTAGCTTTACGCTCCCTGTCATATTAACGCTATGGCGTTTGATAGGTAGAAATATATGTCCATTTATGTAAATACTGCATTATGAACCTCCAAGACATTTAACGCCTTATAGAAAGGTAGCTTAATAATTTTTGAAATCCAAATAACACTCTACAATCACTAAATTACCTATTGAATAAGATTCAAGCATCAGAATAATCGCAAACGCAAACGTGACGTCATAACGTCTAAAATATCGACAATACTAACAGTTGCTTTCCAGATCCCTGGCATTCTAGATAAATACCAGCAGGTGTAGGGTGTGAGGACCACAGGTGTGCTAACAGGTGTGTTTGCTACAGGTGTAGCTGTCCCGTCAGATGCCCTTCAGTCTGGACCCCCTGTGTAAGTACTAAGGCAGGTGTAATGTGTGGGGAACACAGGTGTGCTAACAGGTGTGTTTGTTACAGGTGTGGCTGTCCCGACAGGAACCCTCCAGTCTGGACCCCCTGTGTAAGTACACCAGCAGGTGTAAGGTGTCGGGACCACAGGTGTGCTAACTGGTGTGTTTGTTACAAGTGTGGCTGTCCTGACAGGTGCCTCAAGTCTAGACCCCCTGTGTGAGCACACCAGCCGGTGTTAGGTGTGGGGACCACAGGTGTGCTAACAGATGTGTTTGTTACAGGTGTGGCTGTCCCGACAGGTGCCCTCCAGTCAGGACCCCCTGTGTAAGTACACCAGCAGGTGTAAGGTGTGGGGACCACAGGTGTGCTAACAGGTGTGTTTGTTGCAGGTGTGGCTGTCCCAACAGGTGCCCTCCAGTCTGGACCCCCTGTGTAAGTACACCAGCAGGTGTAAGGTGTGGGGACCACAGGTGTGCTAACAGGTGTGTTTGTTACAGGTTTGGCTGTCCTGAATTGTTTAAAGCCAGGCCGTCATACAAAAACATCACCCCAACATCTGCTTGGAGACTGTATCCACATTCCTGACAACTCAACTCTCCATCTGCTTATGTGATGCACATCTGGACTCCAGACAACAAATGATATAACAAACAAAGGAAATAAACAAGGCTATTTCTATGTGACTGTCGGTCACTCAAAAATAGTTAAGATCTTTCACCCTAACATCTGCTTGCAGATATCCCAATTCCTATTTGGCCTTTTACTAAACTTTGCCACCCCACACACACCCTACTGCAAAGGGTTGCGGTCCTTAGGATTGGACGTTAAGCCGTTGTCCACTGTTTATTGTGCTTGTCGAAAAGAGGAAGGGAAACTCACCCTTGTACAATGAACCTGTTAATACTGTACATAGGGTCTATATTTTCTGTCACAGCCAATTGAAGATTAGCTGCTCAGTGAGCTGGACTGGTTCAAGACCACTATCATGCCATATGAAAATCGCTGTGTAAATAAAGCTTTTATTCTATGTTCTTTCATTTATTCTTTATTTTACTCTTACTCAATGTTTACAAGTCAAGAGACACCAGGCCAAGAAAAAAAAACATAACGAATAAACATGTTTGGCCACACTGTAGAGACTTTAGGTGAAAGGTATCATTCCCCAAAAAATACAAATTACATCTGTAAAATACATCCATTAGGTGACCCAATAATGCGGCATCAGAAGAGCATCCAGATAACTGTTATGCACATTAAAGACATAAGGAGGTTTGAAGCGCCAATTTCATAAGTTGGTTCAGAGATTAAATTCTCAACTGGAAGATCAGTATTTCAACGGTGTCTGAGGCTTTAACCCATGACCAAATACAACAAGTTCAAGTTATAAAAGAATTGGTCATCTATCATATCAAACAAGCAAGTTACACAAAATACCACACACCACAACATAATTAAGCATATGAAACATATTGTCAGCACCCTAACCCTCAAGCACCCGACCTTTTTATGCGACTAAAATGACCGAGTGGGGTCCAAACGGACCCCAAAATGTTTTGTTCATAAAATCTCAGTACCATTTCTTATCGGCAATCATTGTATATACATTGCTTCGTCAATGTAGGAGGAAGATTTGAGATGTTAATGTGTTGCTAATTCCAACTCATTATCATAATTTATGCAAAAGTTCAGAAGACCACGTTTTGCACTAAACCTATTCCGACCAAAAAGGGGAATTTTGAGGCCCTGAGCAACATTTATGTCGCATAACTCATGAACGGCTAGAGCTAAAGCTACGAAACTTGGTAATTTATCAAAAAATATTGTTTGGTCAATAAAGTAAGTTTATCATTTTTGAGGGTTGCCATGGCAACCATATTCTAACAGGCATATTTTTGCCAAAATTTGACAATTTCAATTTAAACAAGGTTTTCTTGGTAAACTACACCTGTTTTCTGACAACAATTAAATTCTATGAAATTCAATGTAATTTTCATGACTAAAAATTTTTAAATTATGCTAATTTCATGACGTCATTGGTCAAAATCCAAGATGGCCGCCCTGATAAGGTAAATGACGTCATAATATCGTCACATTACATGTTGATGACACAGAAATTTTTGTGAGGATTAAGGTTTACATTCTTATTATCGTCTAAAAGTTTAGTAGTCATACTATAAGTGGTTAAGGAGTTACCTTCCAAAGTTTGTTTTAAAAACTGCACATTTTTGCTGGGGTCCATTTGGACCCTAGAGGGACTGAACACAAACTTTCTCTATAATTTCCACATAATTATACCAATCTTTGCGAAACCTTGGGAGAAGGTATAAGATATATTGACTGACAAAGTCAAGGAAGGATTTTTTCTTCAGATCAAAAATGTTCAAAAGGCACTTCAAAATGTACGCCTGGGGTCCAAATGGACCCCACTCGGGTGTTTGAGGGTTAATGCCTGATACAACACACAGACAGTCGGATGCCAATGCCTGATTTTATCCATAGTTTGAAATCAGGATGACCCTGTTATATTCAATGGTCGTCACTAGCTCATTCAAATAGGGCCTTCGCAAATTTATATCCATTTTTCAAGGATATTCTATCTGATATAACGTCCTTGATTCTTTACAGACATTTTACAGATTTTTTATAAAAAATATGTTCAAATTGATAGAAGGTTTAAATCGTTTCCAATATCTGGCGAGGAAGAAAGACGCAGTGGGAGCCTCACAGGACGTGATGTTTCACCGCAGCTGATATTTTCACAAATCCGACCGACTAAGCTGCATTGCCACCCCCAGCCGCTAGGAGTCCTCGTTAACACCGTTCACAGTGGATTTGACATCTTCAGAACTGTCAGTGTTTAGTGAGACTGGTCATTTCAACCATCTTTCTGACCTGTTGTCTACCTGTGCTGAAGGTTCAGATGATTGACCGACATGTGTCCGCATTTCATTATTAGGGCAGGGTTGGACAAGTTTCCTAAAATGACAGTTGTCCTATCAGGCAAGTACCTAAAAAATTTACTTGCCCGAACCAACTTTTCACTTACCCGAAATTTAAATGAAATTTTTCTACGTATTTTCATGACCTTTAATGGAATTCTTGTTATTGGCTCTATTTTCTGTAAATTTTTCTACGTATTTTCATGGCCTTTAATGGAATTCTTGTTATTGCCTCTATTTTCTGTAAATTTTTCTACGTATTTTCATGGCCTTTAATGGAATTCTTGTTATTGGCTCTATTTTCTGTGTTAACCAATGCTTGATGCCATGACTGTGAAAAGTAGCAAATACATAAAAATCTCACTAAATGGAGAAAAGCTAGATTGCCCAAGTGGGGAAGGACATGCACTTGCCCGATTGGCATTTTCACTTGCCCTGGACAATAGGGCTAGTGGACTAGTCCAACCCTGTTAGGGTCAATTCGGTCATAAGGTACAGTGTCACTAATAAAAGCTTGAACTATAGAATAGAAAGTTAAGACACCAAGTGGTTCGTCTTCTACCATGTAACGATAGGTTTGATATATTACATAATTACTTTTACATCTAGTATTTTGTTACAGAATTTTCAAATGATTCCTCATCATGGATGCACAATCTCTGACAAACCAAGAACGAACGTCTGCTTTGTTCAGCTCGATAATTTTTTTCCTGCTAAATATTGCAAAAAGGAAACATTGTCCTCACATACTTGCTTACAGTGACTTGTTTATTGATATTGCTATGGTCGTGACATTTCCAAACCGGGACCCAGCCCAGTAAATGAAAATCAAACACTTCTTATCAATAAAAAGAAAGATCTTATAATACCATGCACTGATATATTACATTATTACTCTTACAGTTATGATTTTGTTACAGAATTTTCAAGTTTCAAAATTTGTAACTGATCATAACAATCTATGACAAACCAAGAATAAACGTCTACTTTGTTCAGCTCCATACATTTCTCCTGCTGAATATTGTAAAAATGAAACTTTTTCCATAATCACTTGTTTATGGTGACTTGTTTATAAATGCTAAGGTCACATTTCCAATCCGGTTGGGCTGTTTGTGTGAATGATAGTCGATAATCAAACACTTCATATCAATAAAAAAAAGGATCAATAATGTACACAAACGGTGCTCATGATTAATTTTTGCAATTCTTAGTGTTTTGCTGCCTTTTATGTAATACTTTTCGTTCTGTTGCAGAGAGGTCTGTTGCTATGATCCTAAGCAGTTCTGTTACTATGATCCTTAACAGTTCTGTTACTATGATCCTAAACAGTTCTGTTACTATGATCCTAAACAGTTCTGTTACTATGATCCTTAAGTTCTGTTGCTATGATACTAAACAGTTCTGTTGCTATGATCCTAAACACTTCTGTTACTATGATCCTAAACAGTTCTGTTACTATGATCCTTAACGGTTCTGTTGCTATGATCCTAAACAGTTCTGTCGCTATGATCCTTAACAGTTTTGTTGCTATGATCCTAAACAGTTCTGTTACTATGATCCTTAACAGTTCTGTTGCTATGATACTGAACAGTTCTGTTGCCATAATCCTAAACAGTTCTGTTACTATGATCCTAAACAGTTCTGTTACTATGATCCTTTACAGTTCTGTTGCTTTCATACTAAACAGTTCTGTTACTATGATCCTTAACAGTTCTGTTGCTATGATACTGAACAGTTCTGTTGCCATAATCCTAAACAGTTCTGTTACTATGATCCTTAACAGTTCTGTTGCTATGATACTAAACAGTTCTATTGCTATGATCCTTAACAGTTCTATTGCTATGATTGTGAAAGACAACCAGACCAGGCGCTGTAACAACGCAGATGGACTGCTGAAAACTTTGGTCCGTGCAAGAACTTACAATGGTCCATATATCCATCTCTACTACAAATGATCCTCAGCATACTGTACAGTTACTGAATGTTAAGGATTTGCTACTGTCATCCAATTCCTTACCTCTCATGTATATCCACAAAGCAAAATACCAGTACAACTACACTGCACAAACAGCAGTGTCTGTTATAAACCCTAGTAGGGAATCAGTTATATTGTGAACAATAATGCATATCAAAGATAGGAAAACAACTTGCGTTTAACAAAATCACACAAGTTTAAAACCATCACTCAGCAGTATATGTACTGAAATATATGTGTATGAAGTAATTATATGAATTGCAAAAAATATATTTAGAAATGGGTACTGATATTATAGTATACTTAAGTCAATTCCAAGTCAATAAAGAAGATGTGAAGAACTTAACTTACAATTTGTAGCTGTCGTATTAAGGTTACTCAAAGCGATGTTAGAATTTAGGTCTGAAGGGTTTGAAGGGGGATTCTTAGTTTTCCTGTTGGACCAGATTGTGACAATGATGGTACAAATAAGGACAATGCCAGCTACTGAACCACTGACAGAGACGATGACAACAGGTATGGGGATACTGGGAGCAGATTCATGGGAATTGCTGCTTTCAGTTTTATTCTGGAGTAGTTGCAAGGGTTGAAGCTAGTGTGGTTCTTTTTTTGCTTGCTTTTCCTGCAATGCCTACTGTAAAGTAAAAACCTACCGTTGAGTCAGCTGTTGTACCATTGTTACAGTTGGTAGAGCTTACTTGGACATCAGCATTGAAACTGTTTTTTTGTATTTTCTGGAGTGGTTGCAAGGGGTGAAGTTAGTGTTGTTCTTATTTGGTCTGTAAGACCCACCGATGAGCCGCTCGGTGTGCAATTGTTACAATTTCCAAATTCAATTCGGCCATCAAGATGGGGCATCGATTCGGTTGGCTCTTCACAAATCCATGCTTTAGGATTGATATCTGCAAGCTTCTGATCACGGAATTTGGATGGTTGGGCACAGAATATCTGGTCTTTGAATGAAGGAAAGTCAGTGATAATTAGCCTGAAGGGAAGCATCCTACAGTCACACAGCCAGGGGTTCCTGTCTAGTTTTAAGACAGGAATAGATTTCAACAAACCATAAGCTAAGGGGGTAATCGCAGATATCTTGTTTTTCCTCAGGTCCAAACACTGGAGTTTTGTGGGATATGCACCTTCCTGGATCATTGTTATCTGGTTGCCATACAAGACCAACTTTACTAGCCCGTGTAAATTTGCAAATGTACCGGGCTGAATCTTTGTTAGTTGATTTAAGAACAGTTCCAGCTCTTTTAGCTGGGGTAAATTTGCAAACAAACCAGGCTGAATCTCTGTTATCTGATTTTGGGACAGGTCCAGCTCTTTTAGCTGGGGTATATTTGCAAACAAACCAGGCTGAATCTCTGTTATCTGATTTTGGGACAGGTACAGCGATTGGAGCCGGGATAGATTTGCAAACAAACCAGGATGAATCTCTGTTATCTGATTCTTGGACAGGTGCAGCATTTGGAGCCGGGTTAGGTTGGCAAATAAGCCAGGAGGTATCATTCTCATCTGGTTGTTGCTCAGGACCAACCTTCTTAACCGGGATAGGTTTGCAAATGTCACAGGCTGAATCATTGTTATCCGGTTACCGTCGAGGTATAACTCTTCTAGCTGGGGTAGATTTGCAAATGTACCAGGCATAATCAATATCTGGTTGTGGGCAAGGGACAATGATTTTAGCCTGTGTAGATTTGAAAATACACCTGGTTCAATCAGTGTCATATCAATATTGAACAAGAATAATTGCTGTAGCCGAGGTAGATTTGCAAATGTACCGGGCTGAATGTTTCTTATCCGGTTGTTGGACAGGTTCAACACTTGTAGCCGGGGTAGATTTGAAAATGCACTTGGTGGAATAGTTGTTAGCCTGTTGTTGCGTAGGTACAACGTTTTAAGGTTGATTAGATTTTCAGATGAACTCGGCTGAATCATTGTAATCTGGTTAGAAGATAGGTACAACTCTTCCAGTTGGGGTAGATTTTTAAACACACATATCTGAAATATTCTTATCTTGTTTTTTTCCAGGCACAACATTTTGAGACTGATTAGATTTTTAAAAGACCCAGGCCGGATTATCGTTATCTGATTTTTTGACAGGTACAACTCTTGCAGCCGGGGTAGATTTGGAAATGCACCAGGCGGAATCTCTTTTATCTTGTTAACTGACAAATCTAAGCTGCAGATGGATTGGGGGAGCTTTTGAGGGATGCTGGTGAGGTCACGGCCGCGGAAATAGCAGCGGGTTGCGCATCTGCAGTCGGCTTTAGGAGTTGACCCCCAACAGCCATCTACTTGCAGGTTGGGCTCCTTCAGGATGATGAGAAGGAAAATCAGCAGTTGCTGCAGCTGTCTCCACATGGTGTCCCGACAACCTAAGCTAAGCAAGAAGTCCATTTGTAGACATTAGGAACAGTTTCAAACGGACTGTGTGGTTGCTATGGTATTGAACAATGATTTTTTCGCCTCCCTGGTGACGTTGTAACGCTAACCTTTATCCGCGGGTAACCTATTTCCGTTGCTTCAAAAACAGGGTATTAAGGAATACTGTCGTACAGTGGTTTCAAACGGAATTATTTCAAAATATTGCAGTTTGAAACCACCGTCCTTCGACTTGATTCCCCTACATTTGTATGTACCTATCTTTTAAAACAACGGATATAGGTAACCCCGTGGATAAAGGTTGACTAGCGTTACATATAAGATGTTTTATTGGGTCTAAATGACACGTTTACTTTTCATGCTGAGCGGACCTTTTCTATCCTCTTATATGACTGTTCTATGGGTGATTCCGTTGAGCATTCACTAGAATGCATTGTAGTATGAATCCAAATTGCTGATTAGATATTCTAGGCAGACATAGTCATATAAGAGAACGACAAAAAACTTGCCAATATAAACAATTTAAGTCATCATCATCATCATCATAGCTACCCCCAGATGACCCCGCGAGGGGCAAAGTAGGGGGGGGTGAGGTCCCGGGTTAGGGCGGGCAGCCCTCCTGCCTGGCACGGAAGCACTCAACGGTGGGAGCACTTACTACCGTACCAGGCAGGGAATTCCACTCCGGAATTGTCAATTAACAGTAAATCAAAGTCCTGCCACTCCAAGAAATGAAATCATACAAATGCTAAACTGATTGTAAGAAAAGTAATAACGACTTCTATATTTGATTGACGAGAGAAATGTCCCCGTCAATCAGAACAACAAACACATGAACAGCATATTTTCTTTCTATATCTGATTGGTCGTCAATCAGAGTTGGAAGAACAAAAAGAACAAGTGAGGCCTTTCAACAATACGTAGTGTTGTATAATTATCTACTTGACTGACACAGTCATGCAGAGCTAGACGCGCTTGGTGCCTTCAATGTAAGTTTGAGTGAGATGCATCGTTTTAAAGTTATACACAGAGGGTAACAACGTGGGGCCTCTGAGAATGAGATGTGATTTCTGTTGTGCCTGTAGGCGACTTCAATCAGTCTTACTGATCAGGTTGTGTTAATTGTCTGAAGCTAGCTGTTTTCATTTGAATATGGAGGTTGTTTACTCCATTTTGTTTTCGCTTGCATTTTCATGACGCCATTTTGTACTTTCCACAACATCCCAATTTCTTGGCTCTCAGATTTTGCAGGAAAATTATGAAGCGATCTTCCGAGATAATGGGAGAACGGCATTCTGTGATAGACCCGAATTCCACCGACAACGCATTTCAAACAATGAATTTCAAACGCAATGTGCACTGATATGATAAAGCAACTAGTTAATTAGGAAGACAATGACTCTCTTCAACTCTAGGTGTCCAAATAACAGCATTTGGAGCTTTTCATATACTAAATGGTAAATGTGTGATAATGTCTTCACTTTTCTAATCAGAAAAAATGAAGCAGCAAATTAAGAAAAAAAACAAGAGAACTAATAGTTGTAGGCTTAGTATGCATGACAATAGAAAGAGATGCATTTGTTTTCAAGTATTATCGCCATCTTTGGTGTTTTCAGACTAACATGTGGTTCGTGTGGACACATATATTCTGACTTTGATTACATTTATCTTTGGTTTTGTTTCATGCGCAGAAGTTTTTGCTTTGTGTTCAAAGAACAGAAAATGATTGTTTTCACTACGACTAACATATAACAATAAATAGAGCCCTTTGGTCGTTGGGAAAGAGCCATTACCCAACTTTATTTGAAGCGGAACATTCGTGTTAAGTGCCATGGTCACATGATCAAAGCGTGACAAGGGTTTCATCGGGTAGGTCAGTCACTTGAAAGTATAGCTCTTTTTTGACACAATGTCATGGAAGTATAATCTTTCTCACCAACTTTTTATCAGCCTTCATCAGTGATTCGCAAAGTGATATGGTTTCTGAAATTACTTAACTTAAGGTCTGTCCAAACCTACCTTTCAAGGTGGTCACTACACGTTAAGTTGGCACTTTCTTTAACTGGACGAGGAAGTCACGAAGAACAGTCTTGTTTCTTGTTGCAGTTGTGCCTCCCAGATGCGAGCCCTGTGTGGCCGTTACGCAACGGATGGTGACAAACAAGGTTTGATTAGTCTTACTTATATGGGCGTGTTGATTGTCTGACGATGACGTCAGGAGTGTCACGAGGTTGCTGCAATGAATATTCAAAATGCGCCATCTGTCGAGACATCGACCAACTGCAATACATCAAACTCCCTTCCTCTGCAAAACTCCCTTTCGCGGCATTAGAGAACCTATGACAACTTTGAAACGTGAAACAAAATTGAAACCCAGCCCCACTCGAAGTATGCAAAGGGGACTACCTTCTTACACCCTAATATGACTTCTTTATCGCCGAATCACAAGAATGTATTGCAGTATAAATCTAAATTGTTGATTTAGATATTCTAAGCAGTCATAGACTGTCAACGAAAAGAACAAGAACGAACCCATACAGACAACATAAGTCATACATAATCATTATCATACTAAAACAACAAAAGGTATCTAGAGTTAAACTAAATAGAAATTATAGAATCAATATCATTTAACTAATAATGAAAACTGATGTGGACAACCTATTATCATATGGTATTATTGTTATTAGGTAACAGAAATTGGTTATATGATTTCTATAAACTATACATAAACAACAAAACTAGACAAAAATCGTACCAAACAATAAAGTAATATTATATCTGTTTAAGATGGAGGTTTCTGTTATGCTCCTGGGATAACCGTTACCGCAGCTGTTCGGTTATGGAGCGTGACAAACGGTATGAAATTAGTCTTACTGATCTGATTGTGTTGATTGTCTGGAACTATTTGCATATCAGCATGGCGGTTGTTTACTACAATTTGTTTTCACTGACATTTTCATGACGCCTTTTGAACCTTCCAAATAAGAACAAGTAGGCCACGTCAATCCAATTTTATGGCTGTCGGACTTTGCAGGAAAATGAGCGAGAGCGCTACGAAAGGGAAACTGGCATTCTGCGTTAGAGCCAAACGCAATATATTGCAATTTGTTTCCTTTGATAAAGAGGCTGAAAACCTGAGTAAAAGTAAAAGTTGAGTTAGGGCTGGATCAGACAAAGTTTTCAAATCAAGGGTTGAGCTTTCAGTCCTGGATATCCAGAACACCAAGCAGACCTGGTCGCGTCATGGATATCCAGAACACGGCACAAGCAGGAACGTGGCTGCATCCTGGATATCCAGGATGTGGACCCGGCCTCTGAAACTGCGTTATTTGGATAGAACGCGTGGGTTTAATTAATAAATTTGATGTAAGAAAATAATGCTACTTTAGTTCACACGTGACATGAACGGAATGACATTTTCTTATCCCGGGGCGATGTCTCCTAATTTATGGGGAGAGCAGCGGTCACTTCCGGGTTAGATATTTGTGATCGTATAAACATATATAGATAGGTCGCCGGCTTTATGTACAAATTCTGGCTACGTGTTTCACTGTTTGCTCTATCTAAGATGTTGTTTTTATCCCTGAGACAGAGTCTAATCTGGGATCACAAACAAGTCCCGTGGTGTCTTAGTATCTAGAGTCTCGCGAAGTCTTTCGAGGTCGACCCAAATATGGAAACACGGGCGTGCATAATTACTGTTTTCTGTCCTGTCAATTACCATAATTGACGGCCCCGGAAGTACGAATGCCGGATATCTAGTTCACGTACGTTTCCGGACGAATTCTGGAGGACGCCGAAAACTGGATACACCAACCCCTTCCCTTGGGAAGACATAGAAGGAATTCATTGAACATTTTCAATACAGAAATCCATTTTGTGCAAACACCACGATCACGAAGTATTGCCAAAGAAGAATTGTCTGAGAAATTCAAAGATGGGATTTTTTTCAATGTGAATCCTACCAAGGAGGTTAAAACTACATCTATACCTGTATTTTCAACCTCCTTGATCCTACACTAAGCTATTGGTTCCGCCCTGGAGGCGCGTCCAAAAACAGCCTTGTGTTAGGCCGGACACAACAAAAAAAATGACAAAATAGAAAGCCCGATATAAACGACTAAAAAAACGTTAAAAAAGCAGCGGAGCCTAACCTCTGCTTCGAGAGTACTTAAATGTGCTTTCTCCTGTTCCTTTTTTACGTGTTACTTTTAGCCCGGTTTCAGTTCTGTATAGTCTCGTTTTGGAGATATAACCATCATCCAAGAGAATAAATAATATATAGCACTTGACGAAAATGTAGGCCTCACACCTGAGTTTATGAAGTTAAAGCTTTTTATTTTATTTGGCCATGGTATAGTTCTGATGTTGGTAATAATGCAAAGGTGAAGGCTTCACCTTTGAATTATTACCAACGTATGCATCTCACTGTGTATATGCAGCTTATTTAGTACCAGTATATCGCATGAAATTGAGGAAAATTTGTGCTGTCGCTTTTCACAAAATGGCTACTAGACGTTTCTAATCACAACTTACTTTCACACATCCTGCACGCTTTTGTTCCTATAGACTTATCATTAAAGATGAAAAGAAAAGGAAAGAAAATGATTCCACTATACAAGTCCTTGTTGATCTCATTTCATTCTTTAATAAAATTAATGCAGTATCCTTAGTGTGTTTTTCTCTACTTTTACATTAAAAGAAGTTACAATAACACAAATGGAATTTTTCGAAGCATTGCAGCTTTCTATCATAAATTAAACTCAAGTCAACACTCAATCCGAGCATAAAACAGATTCCTTTTAACTCTGCACTTCAACTCAATTGATTATCACTGTGCCAAATTATTGATTGATTACCTAAAGTGCTCTGTGCCAAAGTCTTCACTTCCACACGATTAACCATACTCTACCAGTGTGGCTACCTATAACAGTCTGCATTTCCAGTCATTCATAAACTACCCTCTTCCACCGTTGTATTCTCAACATTTGAGGCTGCCTTGCCAGCTTTTTTTTCAAACATTGCTATTGGCAACGCAAGTCGTAATAAACATTACTATTCTGTTATCTGCACTTGTTGTTACATTTTTGTAGCATAACTTGAAGTTTTACGAGAATACCCTTTTTTCATGGGTCCGGCCAATATTATCAAATTGATGACGTCATAATTACGTCATCTTACGTCAACGCAACGTCAAACGTCAAATACTTGTTAGATATTATGTTGACATCATGTCCTAAAAATTTGGTGGCCCTACAGCACGTCGTTTAAGAGTTATAGGACTTAGAAGTGGAGAGCCTCAAAAGCCCCCACCCCCTCCCCACCCCCGTCCAGGGATGACCAAAAAAGCCCGGTCTGAATAGGGTTAACAGTCACCTGACGTCTACGTCTGGGGTGTTTACACAAACCTACGAGCCACTAACCCCTACAAGAGTCCCTGTCCTGATAGCATCCCTGCCTGTATATTCAGGGATTTCGCGTGTGATCTAGTCAGTTTAGTTCATCCATCTGGTCCCTCGAGATAGCTCTGTCGCTCATGGCAGACAAGAGGTCCCTGTGTGATCTGAGCACTCCCCTTTGTGACATAATTGTATTGTATTGTATTGTATTGTATTGTATTGTATTGTATGGTATTGTATTGTATTGTATTGGCCAACTACTCTCTCTTCGCAGCCAGGGGCTGAATTGCGAGGAGCTTACAATAGGCAGGAGTAAGTCGCAAGGGTCTGAAATAGCAGCCTTTACACAGCGCTTAATGACCTCAATACGGCAGTAATTGTCCCAGTCGTGGTCAGGGACTGTAGGATTTGAACCACTCACACCGTACAATCGCACGTGTGGTGGGTCCTTTAACGTGCCTGGGGTATGGCTCTCCCCAGACACGGCACATCCAATTCGAGGGACGGCCCTGGCCGAAGCTAAGTACTCATCTTCACCTGAGTAAAGTGAAGAAAGCCGTGTAAAGTGCCTTCCCCAAGGGCACAAGATCGGTGACACGCTTCCGGATTCGAACCCGCGACCGCTCGGTCCCAAGGCAAACACGCTGGCTCTACCCCACGCGATCGCCCATTAATAACACGTCACTCAAAAACGGCTCTTCCCCTCGTCAATAGAAGGAAGCCAACATAGTTCCACAGCAAAAGTTCATCCCTCCAAACATTGATGAACTTCACCTTGTCCCATCTCACGTACTCTAATGCGCTTTAGATCCTGAACGCTTTTTGACAATTAGGTAAAATGCTTATCTTCTTTCATTAAACCTTAATTTTCATGAGTCAAAATGCTACCAAGGAGTCCTTTCTATAGCTGCAACGGTCTACTACTGCCTGTAAAGATGCTTTCTTCTCATAGCTCAAGAGCGACACTTAGCAATGTCAGCTAGAACTGCAACAGTTCGCGGTAAGGTAACGAGGTTCTGCTTTGCACAATCAGCGTTTTATGAATATTAACACGTATACTATACTGCCGACAGACGGACTCATGTCGTAACACCCATGGACGTACATAGAAAAAACTACGACATGAATCACTTATCACCTTATATTCCAGCCAACAGTAGCTCTAAGATCACTTTTGGTCCGTGAGACGGAAGCGTCTCTATCGGTAATAGATACTGTTGTATTAGCATACCCGGTGCACTGCCTTCAGGATATTAAATCATAAACATATAATCACAAAATCTTTCACCATCGATAAAATGATACACGCTGTGAGCGACTCATTGTGAGTGTCTTACATTCTAGGTCCAGTCTTTTAGCAAAAAATCAATTCGGTCAGTATATGACACTTAGCAGTCAAATAAATCTGTGTGATTCCTCTATCAACGGTAGCCAAAAAAATGACAACTTTTTGTTTGCTCTACCCATTGGTCATGTATAACAGGACAATATATGGTCTTGACATTTGGGTGGTAAGTAGCGATCAGCGTCATGACAAAATGGGGCAAGTTTCAACCCCCTAACATCTAAGTTTGGAACTGCAGGGGCATTTTTGTCAAGACATTCCAAAGAGGATAACAGCAGAAAGGAATGAGGGATTGCCATCATTTTTGGCATGCTGGTAGCGTAGGCAAATATGTTCAAAATGATATACATTTTATGCAATTGAAGACTTAATTTGCATAATTAATGATGAAATTGTATAATTCCATTGTTTACAATAAGTGAAGTTCAGTAAATGTTACACATGTAAGTTATGATAGGCAGATACATAAGCAGATACCAAATATGCAAATGGCGAACTGATTTGTATAATATATATAAAAAAATAGCAAATCCGCTTAATGACTAATGATGAGAATTTTATACTTGCGACATGCGTACGTTAGTCAATGATGAACATCACCATGCATAAATAATGTAAATGTATAAGTTATTTGCATAAAATTTACAAAAGCTCTAGATATTTGATGGAGGTATGAGGTCGCCGAACTATAGTTGTTTATGAATTTGAATTGATTCCTAGTTGCGTTGAGTCCCGGGGTACTTCTAATACAGTGACATAAAAGTGGCTGCATGCAAATAGAAGTTGGGTCCGGTTTGGCCATACAGGTGAAACTCAGCATCGTATAGCAAAGGGCTACAACAAGAAGTATATACACTAGTGAATAAGCGATTGGTGTAAGCAATATTTTGTTGCTGTCGTAACTAAAGGTCAACAATGATAAACTAAACAGCTAGTTTTGTTTACTCTGACAAACATAAATATGATACAAAAAAAAAACTTGTCAGACTTTGAGCAATACCATATGGTTGACGCAGTGTAATATATAATGCAACCATGTTCAATGTGCGAACTACGTACGGTACGCACATAAGTATACCTTTTTCATTAATTATATGATGATTATGCACGAATAATAAGAAGAAGTTCAAATTTATACACCATGAATTAGCATGGATAAAGCAGACCTATCCCAAGCTAAGCAAAACGGGTTTATAACGAAGAGTCAAAAGCTAGATATCCTGTCTATATTGATATCTTGTCTATAGTCATTATTAGCTTTTGTGGTATCGCAAGTTCTTCTTGAGCAAATATCCATAAAACACTGGTACTACTACTAGTAATGTAATACCGCATTACTTTGCTACATATAATATGGGATGCGAAATCACCCTGCATGATTTTCTATATTTTTTCTTTCATCTTCAAAGAGAATTACATACAAAAATGCCTCTACAGATAATGATTTACAGTAAGTGACAATAGGGTATTAACATACTCATAGTCTCTAGCTAACAGAAAATCGGTAAGAATGACCATCTTTGCTCATATCTCAGACAATGCCTTGACTTGGAAATGGTCTCACATTAATCATATACGAAGTCATGATTTTCTACATTTTTTGCTTGGTTTACGATAAGCTATAATATCCTTTATTAAGTTTTCTGCATGCATGATTTAATACGACCCTTTGTTGCAATATATGCAGATGGCAATGATTTTCACAAATAAGAAAGGTCATTTTCCCTTTTCAATAGAAAATGAGTACGGCACTCTTTGAAGGGCAGTGAACACTTATAGAAATCTTCATTGGCGATAATGTAAAATTAGCAAGTTCAGGGTGTCATAATTTCATCCATGAACATTCCAGGTCATAAGAACTCACTCCACACAGCAGCCCGCTACCTCAAGTGTCCAATTTTAAAACTTTCTGATCAGCTTAACATATCCCAGCGGTCAAAACTGCCGCCATCTTACTTTGTCATGACGTCATTTTAGGGACTGACCACTTCAAATTAGGGATCAGCACAGGCCGAAAAGATCGACCAAAACCTAGTTTTTTTGCCGAATCTGATCATCTGCAACCTACACTGTCCCACCAATATGAAATGTTTCTTTAATACATTTTCCTGCTACAAGTAGAAATTAGGCTAAAATATGGACTCGTTTTGGGCCTTCTGCACCTGCGTTAATTAGGGTCATTGCCCTGAATTTACAAGTACGTTGTGCCCTCGTAAGCATCGTTCGGTATGCCATTGGGTGCTTCTCCTCTCTGGTTGTCCTGAACACCAAATAGCTTTTGGATGTCTTCGAATGTCTTGTTCTTGGTCTCAGGCACCTTGACTGCTATGAAGATGCCCAGCAGAACGCAAACCGCCATGAAGATAAGAAATGTCAAGGCACCAATCCTCGCCTGGGAATTGAAAATGGCCGTGATTAAAAAGGAGTCTATACATTGTCTGCATTTATTGGAGGTAATTGTGCGTACCTAAACCCCGGACGTGGAATTGGACATAAAAATGTTTAGGTCCAAGTCCAAAAAAAAACCTAAATGTCCGGAGCCAAGTCCGGACTTGCAAAAAATAATCTGTCACTTTGACTTAAAGTCCGGACCTAGACCTGAACTGCTGGACCTTAATCCGGACCTGAACTTGAATATGAGTTAAGGTACGCACCACTAATTGGAGGCCTTATTTGATTGATAGAAGTGAATCAATAAGGCATCATTTTCTTCAGCATGGATTCCGCCATGAATATCTCGAAATTTTCTACAAGCTTCCTCACTATCACCTTCCTCTATTTTGATATGCTTTTTGATATGCTATTTTGATTTTTTTCAAATCGAGGAGGATGAATTAATAATCGTTTCAACATTAACGTTATATACACACAAAAAATTAACAGTTACTCAAGGAATTAAGGGTTTTCTAAAAGGTAAGTTTTAGACAGTATATGCCCGTTATCTTTCGACAGTGACTGCCATTGACAAAATCTAAATGCATGCAGTTTAAAACGTCTGATAGTATGGCGTCTTAACATCTTACAGTATGACGACCACACGAAGATTATGACCAGGTCCTTGCCTGGCCGATTTGAGCTTTCATGAATAAACAAATAAAACAAACAAAACAAACAAACAAACAGACAAACAAACCTGTAATATGGGGAACATTAGTCCCACGACGCCGCTTGAGACAAACTTGACACTGCCGCCGATCATGAAGGCTACAGGTCGCGCCCCCTGGCGGAACATCTCCCCAGTGATGATGTACGGGATAGGGCCTGTGGAGTAATAAACGATTCATCAGCATGCTTAAGGTGGGGTCACACCTGCGTATATATTTAAGTCCGTATGAGGCGCGTATGGGAGTATTCGCCTACACCAGGCTCCATGATCCATAGGTCGTTGCAAAAATAATAGAAATTGGACAAACGTAAACAGGTAACATGTCAGACGATTTTGCTGGGTCGCTTACCATTATACTTCTCGGTCAGTTAACTCATCTGGCAGGTTATGTATCTATATTTGTCCAATTTGTACTATTTTTCCCGCGACCTGTGGAGCCTGGTAGAAACTAAGAGCGTCATACGCACCTCAAACGGACTTTAATATATACGCATATGTGACCCCACCTTTAGTATTTTATTGCGTTGCTAACGTCTATAATTAATCAAAATCATCCGTCTATATACATTTTGGGGACGGAATATGTACCCATAAAATGCATACGTCACATGAGAACAGTTGGACGGAGAGAGGTGTTAATGCAGTTGATGACGTCGACATGTTGTGGGTATAAAAATCAAACCGATTGTTCAATGCCATATGGGATCTGTTTGTAGAGGCTGTACCAGGCGTCTCAAGGGAAACAACAGAAACAATGGAAGCTATTCGAGAAATGTACAAAATATGTTCCTATGCATTACGATCGACAGGTACGGAATAAGGCCATTTTCAGATATCAAGGAATTTCCATAAATAAAATAGTTTTCCCAATAATTCCTTGCTGGTACGTCGATGAAGGTCAGATATTCAAATGATATGATAGGTGAAAAAACAGTTATTCAAGCAACTGGATATAGTTTTGTACTTTCTCTTGCTTGAACTGCAAGTGAGTACTCATATCCATTTGCTTCATAGTAACTTTTTTTAAGGAGTTCATTGTTGATGTCTATGGACCTTAAGCGATTGTACCGTTTAATATCACAGTTTGAACAGTTTTTACCAAGTCCAATGGCGAAGGCGAGGATGTAGACGATGACAAAGACAATACTGAGATAGGCGACCCACTGGTACGGGTCCACGAAAGGAGCAGCAGTTGACATCGTGGTGTTTGGATCCCCTGTTGTGAAAGATCATAAATGATTTGCGTCGGAATTTACAGGGCAATAATTTTATTGCAATTTTGAATTAAAATAAATGTCACCAATATTGTCTTAAAACAATAGAGTTTTGATTCCTCAGATCAATTTTCACTTCCAAGTTCGTCACGCCATCGTTTAGAAAGTTTGAGCTCTCCATACCAGTTGCATTGGGAAGAATACAAACGCCAGCAGAATCTAAGACTCCAGTCGGCCACCGACCCTGCTGACAGCCGCACTCACAGAACAGGTTCTGAGTGAACGGTCAAAATGCACATTTAGATAATAAAGAGTTGCAATGGCCCTAGATAGGAAGGACTGGAAGTCTGTCAGCGCCTAATGCTCCACCAAAGGGAGCGAAGAGGAGGTAGGTAGGTTGGTAGGAGACGGTTTACCCGTAATGCGGACAGGCAAAACAGAATGCGACATATGTTCCTATTGGTCTTCAAGTACTACATATGATTGGCTCCTTCGTTTTGTCACATAGATTCCTATTGTCCCTCGGGCGCTAGCCTTGATACTGCTAGGTTCACTGTGACGTTATATGGTACATATGTTCCAGTGTGTTACAGATTAAAGCGGTTTATTCATCTGAACAAACAGAAGGACAACAAAGCAATTAAACAAAACAAAATATTCACCTCCGTCAAACCCAGGGCAATCGTCAGGACGGCAAATGAGAAAGTCACGATGGCGACACTCCACAGAAGAAGAGCCCTCCTCCCTGCTTTGTCAACAACCATCAACTGGACAAATCCAAATAACATCTGCATGTTAAGGTGGGGTCACAGGTGCGTATATATTTAAGTCAGTATGAGGCGCGCATGGGAGTATTTGCCTCCACCAGGCTCCACAGGTCGTTGTAGAAATAATAGAAATTGGACAAACGTAAACAGGTAACGTGTCGGACGAGTTAGCTGGGTCACAAACCATACTTCTCGGTCAGCTAACTCATCCGGCATGTTATGTATCTATATTTGTCCAATTTGTACTATTTTTCCAGCGATCTGTGGAGCCTGGTAGAGACTAAGAGCGTCATACGCACCTCAAAAGGACTTGAATATATACGCATAATTGCGAACAGTACGTACATGGGGTAGGCGGGCGGAAGATAGAACAACATTTTGCGAAGTAAAGAGCAAAATCCACAAACATGAAAACGCCCTGATAATTCAGACTTTAACAGTAAAGGTGGGCCGTCCGTCTATATAACCCTTGAAGAGTCGCTAGGATGTCTGAGATGTCTACCATGAGTGCAGTATCTTTGTCCCATACATGACTGAGTCACACGTGACTGAGTCAGTATTCTTAACCCTATTCAGACCGGGCTTTTTTGGTCATCCCTGGACCGGGGGGGGGGGGGTCTTTTGAGGCCCTCCACTTCAAAGTCCTATAACTCTTGAACGACGTACCGTAAGGCCACCAAATTTTAGGACATAATGTTGACGTAATATCTAACAGGTTTGTGACGTTTGACGTTACGTTGACGTAAGATGACGTAATTATGACGTCATCAATTTGATCATATTGGCCAAACCCATGAAAAAGGGTATTCTCAGAAAACTTCAAGTTATGCTACAAAAATGTAACAAGTGCAGATAACATAATAATAATGTTTGTTACGCCTTGAGTTGCCAATAGCAACATCAATGACGTCAATATGACGTCATAAATGACGTAATGCACATCTAAAATACGAGTCTCTCCGCCATATTATATCCACCACCTTGAATTTTTTTAAATACTTTTTTTGCAACAAAAATCACAAAGGGCAATGGAAATAGACTAAATTCATTCATTTAGATGTTTTTTGATGAAAAAATACCAGGTAGTTACAAATTTTAAGGGAAAATTTGCGTGTTATTCTTGATCTGGCCATTCGGTCCGCCATCTTGGATTTTGGGCTGATGACGTCATCAAATTAGCATAATTTATGCATATATAATTATGAAAGATATGCTAAATAAAGAAGATTTTATTTATGTAATAAAATCGCAGTAATATAGCAAATAAATGTGAAAATACATTGTTAGAACCAAAAATAGTGATTTTTGGCAAAACTGCCTGTCAACAAACGGTTGCCATGTCGACAAGAAAAAATGAAAAATTTGTCAAACTTCTTAAAATTGTTGCCAACTATATTTCAGGAAAACTCACCAAATTTGGTGGCTTTAGCGTAAGCCGTTCTGGCGTTATAGGACATCAAAGTTACCGCAGGCCTCAACCCCCCCCCCCCCCCCCCGTCTGAATAGGGTTAACCCTTAAACTGCCAAACCCATATATATATACCTGTCCTGTGTGCCGCACCCGGATATATCCGGGATAGCGTATTCACCCGAAGTAGCAACTTTGCACGCACGTAGCGCACGGACCCCGGAAGTTAGGGACTTCGGCCTTGTTCGGGGGGTTCAGCAGCCAACCCTGGCACTGATAGCATTTTATAGTGCTGAAACTGGCAATTTAAGGGTGAAGAAAATTTTAATGTCTAATTTTTAATCAATTCATTAGTATTTGACAACGGTTATGGATGATTTGCAATCCTACCTGCCTTTGAGTTTGAGCCCTCATTGTAAATAATTTGCATGAAGTTGTCTGTACATATGTAAATGCTTTACGTTTTGTGACCGAAACGTCGGTGAGAATAAAGCATTAGTTGTGCACAAACAGTCTCTTTATTCAGTGACGTACCAACCTAATGAGACTATTCACGGAATACACTATCTTGATTTTTGACTGGATGTCTGTTAAGGCGCAGGTGATGAAGAATTCTGTGACTGTGGCGCTACTGTTGTTTCCATAGCGAAAACTCCTTATGCAACAAGGTTGGCAATAAAAACATTATTGCAATGGCGACGATTGTCATTTACAGGTGGTGAACATAAGAGAAACGAAAACTGAAAATAATTGACTGGGTGTTCCTGATAATGAAATTCTTTTGTTTTTTTGCCATTGAAATTCCTCCGTACTAACTTCTGACATTGCAAACATGCTCTGGACTGGCATTCCTGTGGAAAATGTCTGTGCAATTCCTAGAATTTTTGCAGACTGAACACAATGATATACCATTTGGCTCGCCCCTGAGGCGTCGCCAAAAATCAACACCTTAGGCTAATCGGGCCCCGGTCTGGAAATGTAACGTGGGCCGTACCGAGACGACTGCCGCCAGCACGTTTATCCCGCCTACCCCGATAGTGGCGTAATCGCTATACTCCTTGGGAACCCCCGCCTGGACGAAGATTGACGTGGAGTAGAATAATATCTGAAAAATCAAAACATGTTAATTGTATAAGTTAAAGAGCACCCATAACTCAAAACGGCAATCGGCATTATAACGTTATGTGAAGGGAGAAGAAAAATATTGTTTCTGTTTTTAGGAAAAAAAGTTAGGGGAATTTTTTTAATAGTGACGCTCCGAATAGAATGATAATTAGGAGCTAAGATTCCCGGAAAGATGTTTTTGATATTCATTCTTTTCATCATCATCATCTCCAGTACTGCCTAGCCCACGTACAATGTGGATTATTAGCAGCTGCGCATGACTTAAGTGCATGTGAAAAACAAAGGGTAAAGGACATGGACATGTGCAGACAGGACATGTACAAGTGATATTACAACACACATATTTACACTATGTACAATGGACGGGGGGCAGCTCAGTGCAGCGAAGCCCGTCCCAGCTCAGTTTTGAACTGGGAAAGGGACTCCGCCTCCGCCACACTAGGCTCAAGTTCATTCCACTCTTTGATGGTCCGAGGAAAGAACGAGAGCCTGTAATAGTTGGTCTTACACGCAATGGTCTGCAGCTTGAAAGCATGATTAGTGCGGTGGGAGCATTTCCAAACGCTACTGGACTGCAGGATCTAGGACGCGGTTGGTGTCGCTGCAGTCATAGATATAACTATCCAGTATTGCCATGCGGAACGTAGTAGAGGGAATACCGAAACGTTAGCATGTGAACATCTCTTGGCTATGTGCAAAGCACATTGTCTACCATTAGTTGTTTATCATAACTAAGGATATCTAGATACATGGTGAGGTTGTACCGCTATTATTCCACAAAACTGTTGCCCAAGCCAGAGCACGACGCAGATCGACAGCTGAGGTCGTAGGGAACGAGACTTGACCAGGGCTAGCAGGCTCATCTTCGGCTCCTTCAGCTCGTTCTCGTGCTCAGTCCTCATCTCCTGCATGTAGACGTCTTGGTTGATGTGTGCCCCCTGCAGCTTCATAAGGGCTGATGGCAAAGATCGTGAATATGGTGTCACTTTAGATCATGTGCTCTACACATGTTGCCGAACCAAACAAAAGCAAACCCCCATGCCTAGGGGTGGGTACCGGTACCACAAAACATTTTTTTCTTGTTGGACCGGTCCAGAAAAACCGGACCTGAAAAAAATCAGCAGACCGGATGCTGGACCGATTTGAAAATGAACAGATCATATCGGTAGGCATTCACGTGTTTGGGGGCTTACCGTCACATTTAAATAACAAGAGCGAAGTAAAGGATACTTGATAGTCATCTGCCAAGTTTCTACACAGTCAAACCTGGTCTAAAACAGGGGCAGTTAGTGTTGCTTACACGAAGATCTAATTCTAAAACGCAAATGTAGGTCGGATACTTCACCATACAGAATTTCTGTAGCATTGTTTTGAGTATCATTCATTCATAAGTTTTCACAGATAATTAGGTCCAGGTTTAGGTCCGGACCAAGACCTGATCTTCTGGACCGTACCTGTGCCTGAAATTTCTGTACTGGTACCCATCCCTATGACCATGCCATACTTCCCTATCTTTGTGTTGCTGAACTGGGTTTGATTATCTTTTTCCATGCTCCCATCTCAGCAGCTTGCTATGGAACTGCACAGGCATTTTTGTCAGAATCTTCAACGTAGAGCCACATAATGCTGACGTACGTTAAAAATGTCCATTTCACAAAGTAAACACACTTATTCTAATTACACCTATTACTTAAAGCATTGCAAGCGTTATCCGAAAAAGAAAATTCAATGAAACTGCAATTCGTTCCCAAATGGTGTCCATGTGGTGTTCCCGTTCATTGTCTTTTACCAATTATTCTTTGACAATGGCCATGTAGCCTATGTTACAATTAGAGTTTGATACATTGCATTTCAAATCGCAATGGCACCTTAAATTATCATAATTAATTCAGCAGTAATATCTCTAGCTTATCAGAAGAAAGCCAGTGGTAATTCACGACTTGCACACTTCCCATAATTCACAGCCCCAGGGTTACGGATATGGATGTTACCACCGTTACCCAGGGTGTGAAACAAGGGTGAAACCAGCTAAAACCTTCAATACGACGGCGGCAAATCTAATGGGTTGTACGACAAATATAGTACTACTATTATTAGAGCTGAGAATTTTACAAGTTTTGTGGACAGAAGTATAAACTAGCCAGCACGTCACCACTATAGCTATTAGTTGGTTTCGCCTGATGACCTCACGGGTCACGATATCCGTAACCCTGGCACTGTGAATTATGGGAAATGTGCAAGTCGTGAATAGAGTGCGTCTTGCAAACCTCTCCTTGAAGCTTCCGGGTCGCCTTTGTCTATGAGTAGACACCTTGGGCTCTCAGGAAGAAACACCATGCAGAAGGACTGGAGGACAGCAGGGATGACGTAAAAGCCCAGCAGATACGGCCATCTCTCTTCGCTTCCTTTTGTAGTAAAACAAATCAAATGTCATAAACTATAAAGCTAAAATTGAATGACATAGTTTACATACAAGGCAACGTTTCTTTAGAACAAATATTAACCATATTCAGACCTCGCTTTTTTTGTTATCCCTGGATGGCTTTTTAACTCTAAAACGACTTGTTACATGGCCACCAAATTTGGCGTCGGATTTTGACTGCCTTACGATGTTATGTTCAAAATAAACATCGCGGTGGATGCACGTAATACTATGTTGGTCATTCTGGGTCAATGGGGCAGTCTACGGATGGGAGTAATTTTGTTGTACGAAAATCGGAAATCATTTAAACTATGCCTCGGGCATGTTGTGTGTTGATATATCTTCAAACCAACCTCTTGTCAGAAACAAGTGTTCCCTCGAGTGGTCGTCTTGAACATGTTTGACTGTTTGATGCAATTATTCACATACGTTTAAGTTCTTGTTCCGGACTAGTTTGGAAGGGGTGTGCGGGAGGCCATTCAGATTCGTCGACAGAAGAGCACTTTGAACAAGGACAGGGGGCGCCACTATCTGAGACCTGTGTATAACCGTGTTTTGTCACGTGACGATGTCCATCAAACGTCACGTGACAGAGAAACTCCAAGATGAGACCTCGGGTTGACAAAGAGACAGAGTTCGTCTCGAAAGCTTCCCCAAGCTAATTGAAATTTGTGTGTATGTTGTTTTAAATTTTTGTCAAAAGTATTCTCATATGCTCACTCACTTACCAAGAATCTGCGGAAGCCCCAATATCTGGGAGACGAGAATGCCGGTGGTGAAGAAGACCGGTGGAGTGGTTCCTAGAGCACCGCGCAGGTTAGGCGGCGTCACCTCGGCCACGTACATCGAAACCACCCAAACGGCACAGCCTGGTTACAAAATCGGGATCTTAAGGTGAAAGGTCACCATTTCAGACATGCGCAAAATTAGCATTTTGATGCCATGAAGACGGCTTGCAAAAGTAAGTGTAGGAAGCCTTTTTGGTGGGAAATGCTGGCATTTTGGATCTGGAAATTATAGGTAGGGGTTTTGGCTATTTCATTTTGTGAGAAAATGGGCTTTTCGTTTGGAGTGTCGCAGACAGTCTAGAGTAAGTATAGTTTGGGTGTTATCAGGGAGGTCAAAGGTCACAAGAGTTTCTTCTTCTGTTTGAGGGGGCGCATTGCGCCGAACCAAATGTTTTCAAAATCGCCATATGCACTCTTTAGAATTCAGACTTGCCTTCAAATGTGAGATTTTCACCAACTTAACCTTAGGCCAGGTATGTGACTTTTGACAGCCTTTTTCTTACATGTTATGAATGCATTAGGTGCCTGGCGGCCATTGGAGGTCTTTGCCTTTAAATGTGACAACCACGTTTAAATGCTATATAGCTGTAGTTTTACCCATAGAGTTCTGCGACCCTATACCTCCACCAAATTCCAAATCTTGGATTAGTACGAGGGGCGATCCAAGTTCTCGGCCTCACCCAGAAATAATAAGCACAACATCATAGTATGAAGCCTTTTTTATCAATATCCTCTTAATTTCAAATCATTACAGTCATTACTTTCCAGGCATTCGTTTTTTGCTAATTAGAAGGTAAGTGGTGAGAAAAACAAGGGTGAATTGTGATCAGACATGTGTGGGTCGAGTTCCGCATGCCATAAATTCTTTGTCATTAACAAAAGACTTGTCAAAATGTTTGATAATGATTCTCTTCCTATTTCAAGCAGAAAGAAGTAGGTGTCTGACTTCCAGCAGCAACAAGTTGTCCCTCACACTTCAGGTCGCAGCTCAATTGTCCACGTTTTTTTTTCCTTCTACCTTACCTAACGTTACTTGGTGTCGCCTGCATAGTAATGATCACACTAATTTCAATTTTGGTACACATTCCTGTAATACTTATTTATACTTGACATCTGCTTCGAAATCTGAGTTGTGCTTATTATTTCTGGGTGAGGCCGATGACTTATTGATCACCCTTCGTATGTCTTCTGAAACACTTAATTCTGTTGGACCGAACGTCACACACGTCTTCCGTTGAGTTATATGAAGGTCATGTCATATTTCAAAACCATTTTGTATGCTTCTGACAATATGAATATCCAAGGAAATATTCATACAAATAATGATTATGATATTTTTGATAATGCTTTTTAGCAGCAACTTACTGTTGGTCAGTCTTCTACCGCGTATGAAGTCTCGTATAGTATATGGGTATAACTAGACACCAGAAAGTCACACCATACCCTTAAGGTGGGGTCACACATGCGTATAAATTCAAGTCCGTTTGATGTGCGTATGAAGCTTTTAGTCTCTACCAGGCTCCTCAAGTCGCGGGGAAAACAGTACAAATTGGACAAATATAGATACATAACATGCCAGATGAGTTAGCTGACCGAGAAGTATGGTTAGCGACCCAGACAACTCGTCTGACATGTTACTTGTTTACGTTTGTCCAATTTCTACGACCTGTGGAGCCTGGTGGAGGCTAATACTTCCATGCGCGCCTCATACGGACTTTAATATATACGCATGTGTGACCCCACCTCAAGACTTGATGGACCGTACCATTGTGCACCCCCATGATGGTCCTCCCCACGATGATCATCTGGAATGACGTCTGCATCTTGGAGCCCCACATCATCAGGGCCCCAGAGACGGACAGCAGGTTGATGGATACCAGTGTCCATTTTCTACGGAACAAGATATGACAATGACAATGACGATGAAGTTTATTGCATATTCATACCCTCTTTGGTCTAAATGCAGTAAGACGCATACAAAGAGTCTGATAAGTAAGCTATTCTATGTTCTACTTACGACTATATTTCTACATGTTTCTTCTCTCTTCTTAAAGCATGTGAAGACGAACTTTCAGAGTTCTTCAAATCATAGTTAGCTGATGACATTAGATATTTGAAAAAAGTCTTCTTTTGTTAGTTGTGCATATTTCTGTTTTGCAAGTGTAGTACTGTTGATATCGTGAGCGGTCATCCCGTCAAGCATTGTAAAGTTGATTCAGTAGTAAGTTTATATTTGCGATATACTATCACCTTACTTCTGCTACACAACAAAACATCGATAGTAAAACTACTGCTGGATAAACAAAGAGTTACCGAGCTACGTTATGTAATTACTGTAAGTGGGTCAGATTTTGAGGAACTGAAAAAATGAGCCTTTTATAAAACCAATGTCATTACTTTTTTAGTCAACCTCCTGAAACCAGCATAGCTTGATATCATAGATAGAAGCTGTGGATTCACTAGTGTCGCACAGTCGAAGATTTGCGTCAAAACCCTTTTACTTGGTTTGAAAGTTAGAAATTTTCTTTAAGATGTTGAAATATATATTTCCTTGCACGTACCTTCCAAGAAATGACCTGGTGAGAGGCCCAACCAGAAGTGAGCCGACAACCCCCCCTAGGCAGTAGATGGACACGGTACACGACCAAAGTATTGTCAACTGATCGATTCCCAGTTCGACACCAAAGATGGAGAAGTACGACTCACGATAGAATTTCTTGAGCTCCTGTAATGGTCATGCAGCAAGTAAAGAGACTAAAAAGCTAAAAAGAGAGGAATTTTCAATGGTTCTTATAAAGAAACAACTTTTTCGACACAATCAATACAAAAATCTATATTCCTGGTAAAATCACAGAACCCACTAGTCATTAAAGACGTGGGACTTTTCATCAGCCACTGCCTCCAAAGAAGAAGTCAAACCTCCCAGTAAACAATCTAGAATCATATGTGTAGATAGCTGTATAGAATAGACACTTCTTACATTTTACTGTCTGTATCCATGCAATTAGCCTTCGGGCATGAATTTGCAAATAAATAAATAAATAGATAAATATAATTCCTTGTAAAACAAGACTTGTGTTTGTGTAAGGAACTACAGCTGTTAATGGAGGTCCCATGTTTTAAAGACTATATCAAACTTGTTGGAAGAGTAGGGATCCGTGGATAAAGGTTAGATATTCAAATGACAACAAACGGTCAGAATTTGAAGTTTCAGACAGTCCTTTGCTGGTGATCCACTGTGCCTCGTCGCTGACGAAAGACATCTGATGCTGTGTGAAACACCTGACCGTTTCCTAACTGCTACACTAGGGGTGGGTACCGCTACAGAAAATTCAGGTCCAGGTCCGGTTCAGGTCCAGAGGACCACCTGTATTAATTTCACTTTAGAGCAAGAATACTTTAACCCTATTCAGACGGGGTGGGGGGGGTGGGGGGGCTTTTGAGGCCCGCGCTAACTTCGATGTCCTATAACGCCAGAACGGCTTACGCTAGAGCCACCAAATTTGGTGAGTTTTCCTAAAATATTGTTGGCAACAATTTTACGAAGTTTGACAAATTTTTCATTTTTTCCTGTTGCCATGGCAACCGTTTGTTGACAGGCAGTTTTGCCAAAAATCATTATTTTTGGTTCTATCTATGTATTTTTCACATTTATTTGCTACATTACTGCGATTTTGTTACATAAATAAAATCTTATATTATTCAGCATATCTTTCATAATTATAAATGCATAAATTATGCTAATTTGATGACGTCATCAGCCCAAAATCCAACATGGCGGACCGAATGGCCAGATCAAGAATAACAAGCTAATTATCCCTTAAAATTTGTAACTACCTGGTATTTTTTTCATCAAAAACCATCTAAATGAATGAATTTAGTCTATTTCCATTGCCCTTTGTGATTATTTGTTGCAAAAAAAAAAGTATTTTTAAAAATTCAAGGTGGTGGATATAATATGGCGGAGCCCAACTCGTGTCTTAGATGTGCATGACGTAATTTTATGACGTCATATTGACGTTATTGATGTTTCTATTGGCAGCGAAAGTCGTAATAAACATTATTATTCTGTTATCTGCACTTGTTGTTACATTTTTGCAGCATAACTTGAAGTTTTCTGAGAATACCCTTTTTTCATGGGTTTGGCCAATGTAATAAAATTGATGACATCATAATTACGTCATCTTACGTCAACGTAACGACAAACGTCACGATATTATGTCGAAATCATGTCCTGAAAATTTGGTGGCCCTACGGCACGTCGTTTTAGAGTTATAGAACTTAGAAGTGGAGGGCCTCAAAAGCCCCCCCCCCCCCGGTCCAGGGATGACCAAAAAAGCCCGGTCTGAATAGGGTTAAGAAGTGATCGGTGATATTGACGTACCTGTTCAGGTACATTCAGCACACCGACGGTGTATCCGAACTGGAAAGACCCCAGAGCAGCGATAAACACACAAAAGGCCAGAAGGGAAGTCAACTTCTGAAATTCAACATATACTTTTGAACTTTGTTTATTCATGAAAGCTCAAATCGACCTGTAGGCCGCTTTTCATTGAGGTCATGACGGAAGAGGCAAGGGTCAGACAAAGTATATAACAGAGATACAATTTACATTGTTTAAAGTCCTTATGAGTCTTATACGTCTACATAGTCTATATACACATCTGTTACATGTAGGCATCCTTCCATCTTTACAGATGATGGTAGCGCTCTGTTTCAGGTCACATCTGTTACATACATGGTACTAAATACATAATAGTGAGAGCTGCTACATGATTATATCCAGAATCATATTTAATTTTCATAAGTCATGAGACAGGGGCAAAATGATGCGAGACCAGCTCGTCAGAAGCATCCAAAAACAAGAGTCTGAAAACTCAAACCTGCGTGAAATATTTCGTTCTGTGATAGTGCGTATGGTGTGTTGTGGGGTTGATATGGTTTGACGTTTGGCAAGAATTATTCCTTGTCATAGGCGGTAGGCCAAGGAATTGTGGTTGAATCGCCAGTGCTAGAAAAGCCGGGTGGGTGTTCCGAGTGTAACCCGAAATGAAGTACTCGGGACCACCCGAGCGAGTGAGGAACGTCGGCGAGTTCCGAGTGAAGGCACCCGAAGTTTGGCGGAGCCGCCCAGCACCAGACGGGGCGTATCATTCTGTGCCACTCTCACCAAGCGGAGGCACTGTGGGGCACTGCGGAGTTTGTTGACAGAGGCACCTTTGCGCTACGCCAGAAAGCAGTTACTCAAGAAACTGGATATATATGATTTTGGAAACGGTCCGACGTTTCAACTAGCATCCACTGGTTTTCGTCAGTGTCAACTAGTATTTCACTAGTTTTCGTCAGTGTCACTGACGGAAACTAGTGGATGCTAGTTGAAACGTCTGACCGTTTCGAAAATCATATCCAGTTGATTGCGTGACTGCTTTTTGGCGCATCTTATTAGTTGGATGTCTAACTTCATTGCTAATAACGTTTAACGTTTAATTGCGTCATTTTAGCCACTTTTCTCTTGCACTCTCACTGACGCGAGGCACTGTTGCGTTTCCCGGGTGATTGGAAATCGAAGCGTTGTCAATTTATCAAAAATGATTCAAATGCACGTTGGATTTCGCTGGAGGCACATTGGGAGATACGTTTGCATTGTCGAAATCAATAGTGCCTCCAACGTGACTCCGCCTGGTGAGATAGGCCCTTTTTAGCGCAGCGGGTTGCTATTATCTTGTAGCTCGGTCCCCTTTCTTAACAACAATTCCAAGGCCTACTGCCGATGGTCCTGTTGGCAACCATTATGTAAGAACAAGATTCTAATTTTTTTTCTATTTGCTTTTGGACAGACAAGGACAATGTGGCACTGCACTCAAGGTTTGTAACTTATATCAACAATGGTACTTACACGGTACCCATTTTTACACCTGGGTGAAGTGAGGAAAGTCGTGTAAAGTGCCTTTCCCAAGGGTACAACGTCGGGGGAACGGCGGGGATCGAACTCAGATCCTCTAGATTCCGAGCCGAACGCTCTACCAGTTTTGCCACGCCCGACGCCACAGATTCTAGTTTGTTGTCTGCTTGTTTGTTATTTGCGTAAATCTCTACCTGAACAATAGATTTCTTCAAGAGGGTTACAGAATTTCATATTATGATCTCTGAATATCATATATCATTCAATATTATATCAGTTCGTACTTACCCCTTTCGTGGCTTCAGAGAGGTCCACCTCGGTTTTGGTATTGTCGTCTCTCTCCATTTCTTATCCTGCTCCCTCCCGCCGAAAATTAAGTCGTCGTGAAATCTAAGATTTCGAAAAAGGAGGTTGTTATCTTAGAGAGTCCATTTGTCTGCATGATTGGCTAAAAGAACAGTAGATAAGGTAAATTTGCTTCAATCTTTCGAAGAATCTGCATCCCTAGTAGGCCTCTACTGCAATGAATCTAAGACATAGTTCATCAGTAACATCATTGGACCACTGGAACTCAGATCCTTATCCGGGGAATAATTACAAAGGGTTGATAACTTTAAATATCTTGGCTCCTACATCATCTGTCCTAAAAAAGACTTTGAAACTAGGAAAACCCTAGCATGGAAGGCAAGCAACAAATTGGACAAAATCTGGAGGTCTCATATCCCTAACAAACTGAAGGTCCAAGTGTTCACTACTCTAGTGGAACCAATTTTGATTTATGGTGCGGAAACATGGACACTTACTTGTCAACTCCCGAACAGATTAGATGGGACTTACACAAAGTTACTTCGCAGAGCACAGAACAAAACATGGACTCAACATGCTACACTCAAAACCATATATGGAAGTCTCCCAAAGCTATCCCAGAAACTGACTCACCGAAGGGTAAAATTCGCAGGACACTGTTGTCGAGCAAAACAGGAATTAGTGTCTTCTGTTCTTTTATGGAAACCAAGTGGCCTGGTACATTGCAGAAGTTTGACTTTTACGGACACTAGAGACTCTGGTATATAGATTTGAGAATTTAGAGCAAGCTATGTCAGATCAGCCTATGGGGTGAAATACGTACTTGCCTGGTTCCGACCTCTGGTCGATGATGTATGTAAGTATGTAAGGTTAATTTCATCTCAGAGAGTTAAGACACTTGAAGACCCCCAGCGAAGTAAGTGTTTGCTTCCCAAGCAACACATAGCAATCACCTTTGACCCCAATTTTCCCAGATTTCCCTCATTGTTCGATAATACACCTTTCTCACGCGGCGGCCGTGATGGATCTAAAAAGAGTTCAATGCGGCAAACAAAAGACTGTCCATCATAATTAGCATTTCAACCAAAGATAGCCTGGCAATTAGGAAATTGACCAATAAGAGAATGGCTGCATGTCCGCCAAATATTTGTATTATTATGTTTTTATTTTGCATCTCTTAAGGGACTATGGGATCAGTCCGCGAGTCTAAATTGCTACATATTTTGCTGCATAACACTAGTTATAATACTTATTATTTGTTCTTATACTGTGAAGATTTGTGTGGTCTGGGGAAAACTAAATGGGAGCTGATTTTAGGAATAAGTTTTGTCTGTTTGCCTCATTGACCTCGTCTTCAATCTATCATGGCCGCCGCGTGAGAAAGGTGTATACATGTAGCTCCCTCCCCACTTAGTGTGAAAACATTCCCAGAGGGCAGCCACCTGGCCAGGTGAGAAGTTACCTGGTACCCTGTAGAGTCATGAAGTGTTGTTTGACAGTACTGTCTAGAAAGGCAAGCCGGGTGTGTATTGGGTAAAGACTGTTGTCTCAGAAAAATGGTTTTCCAAAGCATATGTCAGTCTGAATTTTTGCTGTTATCTTCAACACATAGCCGGGAATATAGAGCTGTATTGTTTACATTTCGGTACTTTGACATGTGCAAGTAAGGAAACGAGCACCTCTCATATAGTAGTGCCCATTTTGTAACTTTGAAATGCTTCGTTTCAAATGCATAAAAAATACAACAGGCCATGTTTCTTTTTCTTTGTAATCAGACAAAAAATGCATAGAAGAGCATCGTGCACAGAAGTAGTACAGATCTAATCCAAACACTCCCACAATGCTTATATAGACCATATCCCTTGTGGCCGTTAACAGACGTTAGAAGAAATAGATGCTCTATACATTTAAAAAAGACAGAACATGCTGCTCCAACAGGAAAATCAACTTAACGCCACAACATGAATAGACAGTGAGTTTCATCTATGACCATCTGTAAACCGTTCGGATTTGTATACTCAGACTGTGTGCATATCTGTCTGGACATATAATATGTTCCCATGTCCCAGTTATCTCGGTCAAAAAAAAAAACTGATCATTTCTATCGGTTTATGCTTCTCCGTAAATAGTTTCATCAGGTTGGTTAAAAATTCATATACTAAGGTTCTTCAAACACAACCCAAATAGTACTCACTTCCAACGTTTCTGTGTCTGTCAGACACCATCATCAGGGTTAGAATGGCTGGGTCTGTTGATGGTGTCTGACAGACACCGAAACGTTGGGAGTGAGTACTGTTTCGGTTGTGTTCGATAAACCTTACTATATGGGTTCTTTTAAGATGATTTACCCAAACTGCTAACATACAAAATTAGAGATATGTCATGGTCAGCCTAGCAACGTATCAACGTCTAGTGTAAGGCCATTTCACGTTTCTGCGCACATCATAAAATGTTAGTACATTAATGTTGTAGAAACTTTGTCCAAAAATGCGCACGAAAGCATGGTAAATATGCTGATATCTTTAACTAGTTAGGGAAATCCCAGTGACAATGTGAAAGGTAGATATCGTCAAGTCCTTACCAGGAGTCCTTCTCCCTCGGATCACAAAGGCCAAAAGAGACCGCTCGCTGCTATTCTAGCTCTACATGTGGGAGGAAGCCTCTCAAGACTAGCCCACTTGGTTACGTGGGGGTGGTTATGCGTTTTATGTGATAGCGTAGGTTTCTATATTGTACATTTCTGAGTATTATCATATAGGGCACTTTGAGACTTTGGAAGGGTTAGTTGGGACAATCGAGAAAATGCTATTTGGCGGAAAACGCGGGGAAATTGGCCAGTTTGCGTAGTTTTTATACGTAAGTTTGACAGTGGCGAGAATAACTTACTGTTAAAATGTTCCAGTTTTGCGCAGGGGTGACTTGGAACAGTCCAATGTTGCGTGGGAATGGGTATGGCTGAAATATGCTGTATTTGCACCCAAGCAAATGTCGGCCTTTCTAGTTTTCAAGGTTACGTACATTGTCACGAAAAATCCTTTCAAAGAGTAGAAGGTTTGTCTGTTTCATGTCCGAAAACATACACCTTGAAAAATGGAAGAAAATTCAAATTGCAAATAGATCATGGGTCTGCAGTATTCATGTAAATACTTTGGCTATTTCTCAATTAGACGCAACAACAAAATACGAACTACAAAACGCTGCAAAAAGTTCTTAATTCACTTCATTAAGGTAACTGAAATGGCTTTATGACATGACTGTCAACTCTAGAACGGTGGCCTATGCACTGCAAAATTACTTTATGGTTGGTAATGATTCTTTCCGTGTGTTTTTGTTTGTTTCAAAATTCCCCTTAATGTTCCAAAAATCCCTAAATTCGCCTTTTGTGTATTTTTGGATTGATTCTCAAGTTTTCTTAACGTTGCGTTGAGTCCCGAGGTACTTCCAATACAATGACATAAAAGTGGCTGCAAGTAAAGCTAAGGGCACAACCCGTCGTACGTGCAATTTGTCCGTACGTTTTTTGGGAGGCCACGTCCGCCACGTATTTCTGAAAACGTGGGGAAAGACTGACAAGAGCAGGGAGGAAGTACATCAACACGGCAACATAGAGTTTTGCCTGCACGTAAAGTTCTACGGCGTGTCTGCCTGCTCCAATATCCGTCTGATTCCCAACGATTTTGTACTGATGCGGTACTTACCACGTACGGATCCCAAAAGATTGCCTACGTTTTGACACGTAGACAGCACGTATGTGCACGTACGGCGGGTTATGCCCTTAGCTTAAGTCACACAAACATACATGTCCTTGGTGCTGAACTCCGTGGAAGCACGGAAAAATGTCATTGATGTTAATCACCATACAAAAATAAGCACATCTGTTCGTGGTGCTTTAGTTGACTAATCATTTTGTTTCCCCCCATTTTTTCAACAGGCGTGTCCATAATTTGATAAACCAGTGGTATTGGAAAGTATGGCAAAATTTTATGAACTCCGGTCCGGTGTGACTATACACCTGAGGACACATCCCGGAAACCTACGGAAATGCATGCTACAACCATCAACTACAATTGACAAACGGTCTGCATGTCGTCTGTATTGTATACGTATATGAATTACAGTATAAGCCTGTTAATTGCACAACGGATTAACGCACACTTCTGTTAACTGCATGGGGTCCCTGAATTCCAAACCGGTGCCGTCCAGCCGGATAACTTCGCATTATTGCACCATCCGGATAATTGCATGAAATTCAATGGCAAATAGGCCGTGTAATTAAGCGGCTTCTATTGTATTTCAAAAGTGTATTAACTGTTATATACACCACACGATCCTTTTACAACGAATAAAGCCTGACCCAGAACTAATATAATACTAGTAATGGATGTTCGACGGCGGTTTTGATCAACGGGAATGTTGCTTCTTTGGCTGCAGAAAATTGCAGTTCTAATATGGGTTGTCAGATGGCGCTTTGAAGCACTGGCATTGCTTGTGTGCTTTAAGCTTCAAATTATGTATGGGACGGTAAGTTCTATAATGTCAGTTGTTTACACTTAAGCAGGCGACCTGTCCTTGGTGCTAGACTTTTTGTACTGTCACAAACGCACTAGTCCCTTCAACACAAACGCACCTAGCCTTGGTACTGAACATGACATCTGCAACACATACATGCACATACACACAAACATACATACACACAAATAAACAAACACACACACACACACACCGGCTGGTTCCTTTTGTATCAGTCCAATAAAATTTCCAGATTTGCTCATTTCGTGATTTACGAAACAGAATGAACAATAATGTGGGTTAGGCCTCAGTATTTCTTGCTCGTGATGCTTTGTATGACTGTTTCGACATCGGGAATATATCAATGATAATTAATGAATTCAGCAATCACTCGATTTTCAACACCTTATTGCAGCATTCTACGGGTCCTACATAAAATAAACATTATATATAACCTTTTTCAGACAGAAGAAACATATTTCACACCAACATTATGCTGTTCAACTTGGTTTATTCTATAGTTATTCTGTATTAATTCGTCATACAGTTGTGCGCGTTTGTTACAATTGTGCGTGTTTGTTACATAGTCCACTTGAGACAATGAAGAACTTTGTGACTACTCCGTTTTACTTTAAGTTACGTCTAAGAACTAATGTTTACTTAAGATATTGTTTATTTGTCCGTGTCCACGCGGTCTCTTGCTTATGGTGTCCCGTTATCTCCTCCTGGAGTAACAACAAAAAAGAAACAAGAATTAGTACCAATAAGAGGAAAAATCAAAAGAATACATAATGTAAACAAAAAGTATACAGGTAGATCTGATTTTTGTTTATACATCTCAGGTAAGTTATAAGCAGTTATAGTCTACATGTCTTGTTCCATCAATTTCATTAAAGTATGATTGAAGCATAAAAAGCAGCTATAGCCAGGTCTGTCCACATTGGATTCATAGCAAATCAGTGATTGATTGGATGAGTGTGTGTGTGAGTGAGTGAGTGAGTAAGTGAGTGAGCGAGCGAATGAGTGAGTGAGTGAGTGAGTGAGTGAGTGAGTGAGTGAGTGAGTGAGTGAGTGAGTGAGTGAGTGAGCGATTGCGTGGTCGTGCGAGTGCCTGAGCGAGTGCGTGAGTGAGCTAGTGAGCAACTGAGTGAATGAATAAATTAATGAATAAAAGCAAAAAATAGCTATATTTTCTATATTCTCCTGAGTTCTGAGAAAAAATGTTATTAAGAAGTACTAGAATATTGAAATGCTCAGAAGAAAAGACGCCGAAAGTGATCCCTTACCTTGACATGTGAGACACTGGCAGTCCGCAATGTTGGGCAGAACTGTGGTCTCAGTCTCCCCATTCTCACACTGCAGCGTCACAAATCTGGAGAAAAATGCATCGAGTTTGAGACATTGACATTGAGGCGTTGAATGTTATTTGCTTAGTATGTAACAGTAAAGATGGCCTCAGTAATTGAACTCCAAGGATAGCGAAGGGCGACACGCAACTCAGTTTAAAGGGACCCAGTGCGATTTTTATCGTGTTTTCAGATTCAATTTTCAAGTCATTTTTTACACACAGTAAGGATGAATAACAAATATCTCATTACATATCGAACTTCATTGAGCAAAGATGAGACGTCATTGGATGGTGAGAACTCATTGAAAATCTGAGTGCTGCACGTGCCATTATTTCAAATACAATGTATTTAGAACGCACGAACAAGACCGATGAGTCCCGAATACGTCCGGAGATATTGTCATAAAATGATACAAAGGTGTTAGTATGGTGAAGTAAATGTCAATATCGTACCGATTGTCTCTCCAGAATATTTCCAATATTAATGCTCTAAAAATCGCACTGTGTGCCTTTTATGGTGCGTGCCTTGACTCAGAAAAAGATGGCGGAACACATCCTGGACCTTATGATGTCATCATGTCTCATAAACATAACGGTGTCGTCATAAATTACGAACATACCAGTGACGTAAATAAGAATGTACAAGAATGTATATGATTCAGAAAATGTTAGACAACTTTTGAACGTTTAATGCGAACTTCTTTGTCAAAACCACATTTCAGTAAGAAAACAGTGCAATGTTACCGTATAGGCTGCATTTCATCCAGGACGTAGGTGCAGCACTCGCACACCGTCTCGAAGTAAGGGTCGACAGACAGCAGCTGGGTGTAGGAGTCGCACATGCCGGAGCAGAACTGGACCTGAGGGGACACAAATTTGGCCGTACTGTATGTATTGCATACCCGGTTAGGCTTAGGTCCCAATTCCACACCCGGGGTAGCTTTCCGAAACGAATAGTACAATATTTGAATTGCAACAAAACACCCAGAACAAAAAAATAGTCAGGAGCATAATTTGTGTATGTTCCTTGGTAAACAGTTTCTTTTTTCGTTTCCGCAAGCAGCCCGGCCGGGCCCGGTTAGGAAAAGACGTAGGCCTTAACGTGCTTTTCTGATTTTGGTCAAACACGGGGCCTACATTTGACGTTCTACCAGAGTGACGTAACCATAGTTAGGTACTCATTTCTGCCTGTTCCACTAGTTCTGTGACCTTTATTCTGCGAGAGTAACAGGCCTCCTGAATATTTTCACTTCCTAAAACTGCGTGTATTAGGGCCCCGGTCACATAGGTCGTGCGATCGCCGTACGATTTTGATGCCATAGGATTTTCAAGCAGGCCGAGACAGAACCAACCACCGACATGGATTCAAGACAGCATTTTGTGCACTAAGACAATTGAACTTTGCAGGAGACGCACATTTTTGTCCTCCAAAATGCCCAAAGTTACCGATCGTACAACGATCGCACGACAAATGTGACTACGCCCTAAGTTACATACTATCTCCCCAGACTTCGTTTCCATGTTAGTTTTCCAACTCAAAATTGTTCCTTTTATGCCTGAGCACCAGCAAATCACATTGGTCTAACCTAGACAAAAACGGTGACGATAAAAAAATGTATAACACTCACTAGCTGTCACTGGCAAAACTAGTGGATGCCAGTTGAAACGTCTGGCCGTTTCCAAAATCATATCCAGTTGTTTGAGTAACTGCTTTTTGGCGTATCTTACTACCTGGATGTCTAACCTTCATCGATGATGCTTCACACTGTCCTTACCTCAACATTCTCGGCCCGACAGGAGTCGGAAGTGAGGTTCCTGATGTCCTGTTTCCTCTCACAGGGAGAAACATGCGCAGTAGTGGTGGGGAGGGGGGTGGTCGGCGCTGGGGTCGTAGCTGACAATAATAGGAACACAAAAAGTTTTTACGGTATAGTTACATTCCTTGTATTTAGCATCCCGAATTTGGGAGATGTACACACACATACACACAAACACACACACACACACACACACACACACACACACACGCACCACAGACACTCGACGTACACACGCACACACACAAACACACACACACACACATACAGACACACACACACCACAGACACTCGCACATACACACGCACACACACAGACACAAACACACACATACACACACACACACCACAGACACACACACACAGGGACAAAAACAAAAACGCACCTGGACAAGTCTGCACATTGCAGGCCTGGTCCTCTGTGCTGACACCAGGGCAGGTGTTACAGCCCTGACACGGCGCGACGTCCTCACACGCCCGGGTTCTGGTCTGGGTTCCCTCCCCGCACGGCTCGCTGCAGCCGGACCACTCCGACCACTCAGACCAGAAGGACAGCTCTGAACAAAATAAAATTGGAAGTCAGAAGAATTCTTTTGGGTTATCAGCATCAGAGCGCTTTAATGACGATGGAAATCATGTAGACTAACATATTTACAGCTTTTAAACTAACACATAGGATCTTTTTAAGTCTGCCTTTTAAAGTCAAGGGTTAACAAACATCTTTCTTATCAATACAGTGTTGTAACCGAAAACGCTTCAGTGGCTTTATGAGCCTTGTTTTGCGGTGAATTCTAAGTATTCAAAAAAATCTTCAAGCTTTCTAATGGTGATTGTGACTTTGAATAGAAGAGTAACTCAACAGCGTTGTGAGCGGAAGTGAGATTGAGACGTCAATCAAGGCATTTTTGGCTAGATGTTGTGTCATTGGGAAATGACTTTCTTTACTCCACCAAGATGTTACCGTGTATAAATGCGTTGGAAGGAGAGCGATGGGCTTCACCTTCCTATACCGCGATATAGACACAGTGGATAACTGCACCGACGGCCGCAAATAAGGCCATCTGTGAGAATTTGGTGATCTTTTTAAGGGTAACCGACACACCACTAATGCCTGTGACAAAGTTGTTAGCTTTAGCACTTTGCGCAATTTTGATATGACTGTCCGTGACAAATATCTAATATTACTCACGACTGCAGGACGGCTCAACGTCATAGCAGACCACGCTTCCGTCCTCCATACAGATACTGTGGGGAGAAAAGTAGAGGAGAGTCAACGTGGCAACCAAAATCACATTCATGTTTAATTTCTCAAATAGATATCATACAATTGTAATGAAGCAATTGGTGTTGTGGGTTTCAAGTTCACGGGAGGAAGAGTAGCAATACAAAACAGTGATCTTAAAAAGAAATTAATAGAAAACATAATTTCTCCATGTCTTTCATGAGTTTTTGTAAATATTCTAATGCCATAGTCCTATTCATCACAGATGTTAGTGATCCCCAGTCTTCCGACCCGCAGTATTGATAAAGATTATGCAACCTGGCATGCCTGCGGACTTTTGGGAAATTCTTGTCAAACAGACGATCTTTACACTATTAGGCTAGCCCCTGAGGCGTCGCCAAAAATAAGTAAACAAACGAACCATTCGCGGCAGTCCACAACGACTGTTCCTCCCACGGGTACGACCTCTCCCAGCCAATTACAGACCAGCGGGCAGTCGTCTGCAGAGCACGGCTGGATCTCTTCAGTCGCGGCGGGCTCGCACGGCTGGCCTCCGTTAGCGGCAGACGGGTTGTTGGGAGATCTGGGAAAAATATATAAAAAATCATCATTATATTAAATATGCATGATATCAATAACCGGGACGAGGGGGGATACAATCTTAGCCACGTTCGGGATTGTTCTTTACCGCAAAAGCGCCACCTACATCAGCTACATATAGCGGTGAGAAGCAGAACTCCAGTTAGAAGCTCTGCGGAAAATTGCTATTTCTAAAAGGGGTGCTATAGTAGTAGACAATTTTTTTATCGACTGTACGCTCAGTTACCTCATAAGACAACAGTACAGATGGATCATTTTTTTTTTTACATTTTACTAAGTAACGCTATTATACTGTACCTGCTCTGGATCCGATTGCCACAAGTGGCACTGCAAAAGACTAACTTATCAAAACTGCACCATTTTCACATTATACTAGGTGGCACTGTACATGTATCTGCTCAGGGTCCCGCCAACATAGGTGGTGCTGCAAACAGACCAACTTAACACTGCACTATTTTCACATCTCACTAGGTGGCGCTGTTACCTGTATCTGCTCTGTGTGCCGTTGCCACATGTAGCGCTGCAGATGGACCAGGGTGACCAGGCGCTCCAGCCACAGTCCACCGGACACGGCTCGTCCCCGCACTCAAACTGGCCCAGCAAGCAGGTACTGAAATAAGGTACAAACAGAAACATTTCCTCATCCAGTTTTGCTTTATAAAAACATGAAGACTGTTTGATATTGTAAAATTTATGTTGTGTTGTGTCGTGTGATTTGTTAACTTGATTTTGTATTTTGTATCCTTATTTGTCATTGACTAAATGAATCCCGTTGTCACCAGTTATTGTAACCGAAACTCAGTGAAAGATTCATATGTAAACAAAATAAATTAAAAGCAAAATCTACACCAAACACTCACCTCCATGGTTCTTTTTTCGATAAATACAAGGAATAGCACTAGAAATCAGAACCATATCCAAAGGTTTGTAAGTTAGTTTACAACTAGCTATATAATACATAATATTAGAGAGAGAGAGAGAGTGAGAGAGAGAGAGAGAGGGAGAGAGGGAGGGAGAGAAGGAGAGAGAGAGAACAACTAGTACGTATACTATGTACAGTGGAAGTAGGTAGTCCTGTAGCCTTTTTGAGGCCGTCGGGGTAATAGGTAACAAGTTCTTTCAATTAGACAGTCTGAGACAATGCCATCCTTAAGCTCATCCTACATTACTCACCAGTTATTACAGCCGACTTGTATGACCTCTCCTTCCTCGTATATCGTATCGTCGCCGGGGACTACACAGTAACAGTTGTCCGCGGTGACACACTGCTGAAGGCCCGCGTGCCACACGTACGGGTCCGGACACACGCACCCGGGCTGGCACTCCTCTACATCCTCTATACACGTGGCACCCAGCTGGACATCAGAACATCTGTCGTGGAAACATGGGGACGTTAACCTCACAAATTAACTCATTAAATCAGTACATGTCTGAATAAAAAGTTCGTTATTCACAACCACAGAGTTAAGGTGCACTGTCACTGCACTTGCGTCAAGCTTGCGTCACTGCGGGGTTCGAAAGATACTCAACGAATTTCAGAGATAAAGAACAAATTCTCTTACTTTTTGTGTATTTTTTCGTCTTCTAAGTCAAACTTTTACGTATTACGCAATATCTAAATTATAAAAATATCAGAAAAAGTAAAAAAGCAGTGATTCAATGAACGAACCCCGCAGTGACGCAAGCTTGACGCAAGTGCTAGGAGCCAGACTATCTATTCGGCAGCCAAAGCAGGTCTTCCAGAGGACCTAACATAAGAACTCCAGGGATGAACCATGCAGGCAGAGTTGGCTAAGCCCGCATGACAACACCCCGGAGTACTTGTATAAAGTCCTCGGGAAGCCCTGCCTTGGCTGCCGAACAGATTCTCTGCTGGCCCTGGCTATAAAAGGTCTGGATCCCACGGTACCAAAGAGTTGCAATAGTCAACATTTCTGAGACTTCCCTTAAAATCTTAATGAATTTCAAGAATGTTATCAGCCCCATGCACCAACTCAGCCACGTAAGGCCAGTTGGTGCCACGGTATGTGTGTGTGCTTGTTGAAAATAAACCAGTAATTTATCTATCTAACAGTTTATATAGTTTACACTACTGATTATAAGGTCTAAATACTCTTTAATGTTATTAAACTATTTGTACAGTCAAGATTTTATACATTACCTTTGTCCACATCGGTTGGCACATTCTGAGTGGATCATGTTCGGAGGACAGCAGTCGGTCAGGTTGGAGCTCGGTGCGTTGGGAAGTGTGTAGTTCACAGTGACATTCACACATTCTAGGGGAAATGAGCAATGAGATAGTTGGACATGTGCCATTTATTCTGTGAAAATTGAACGACTGTACAATGAAGCATAATAGCAAATGTGCCTTTAAGTTTATAAATGATAATTGATGAGACCATTGTGACCCCTTTGATTTTTCCCCATTGAAAATATCCCAAAAAAGTCATTTAACTTGAAACAATGCGGTATATGTGACTTACATTGGTGCAACATATTGTTTTGGACATTTGAATTCGTTTTGACCGAATTTGCATTCAGTTCTCATAGTTTCTGATGGGTGACATGGGGATATCTAGCATCACATTTTTATATCATTAATCTATATTTCTCATCGGTAGCCTGATATAATTGCTTTACTTGTATGTCATTAAAGATTATGAACGAACTTGATTTTGTGTACGTGTGTTTGGTGTCTTTCAAATTATGTTCTTTTTATCTTGGATCGTACTCAAATCATGAAATCAAATGTCAAATATCACATTTTCAATATGGTCGCTGCCTGCTGGAAAGGGTACTTACTGAATGACGATACAGTATATGATTCTCAATGATACTCCACTTATATAGAAATAAACAAGAAACAATTTCTTACCACACGGTAGGGAGGAGCACACCTTCACTTCTACGCTGTCTCCCGGACAGGTCTGCCCGTCGTTCTTGGGCGGCGGGTTGTCGCAGGAGCGGTTACGGTAGGCGTAGCCTTCCACGCCGCATGTGGAGCTACAGTCCGACCATGGGCCCCACGGACTCCACTCACCAACAACTGAAGGGGAAAGTTATGTTACTGTTATTTTTTTGTTATTGGGTGGACCGACTACTCTCTCTTGGTAGCCAGGGGCTGAATTGCGAGGAACTTACAATAGGTGGGAATAAATCGCAAGGGTCTGACAGACAAGTAAACCCGACTGAAAAACAAACAAAAAAAACAAACAAAAAACACATCAAAAACAAGTCAGAGTCTGACCTTTGCTTGCAGAGCAGTTGTTTCTATAATATCTTTACTTATTTTTTTTGGCCACGGCCACGTGTGTATACCTTACCCGAGCAGGCATGTGTGTTGCATGTTTCTATGTCGTTGTTTTCTGTCATGGCGGCGCAGCTCGGTAGTCCGTCAGACGTGGCTGGCTGTGTGTATGTCCTGGTCCGGGTTGTCATGCCAACACCACAGGACTGGGAACATTCCACCCAGGACTCCCAGGCGTTCCACGAGCAGTCCTGGTCACAGATGTCGTGGGTGCACTCAAAACGGCCGTTCACACAAGTACTGGGTAAAGGAAAGCCAATAAGATAAAACCAATTCATCTGTGACGTTAGTCAACATTATGTTACAATTTTAAGACCCTATTTCCGTACACAAAATAAAGTGGTTAGTAATACCAACAAGCTTTCGATCTGTTCTCTGATCCTTATCAAGTTGTAATGACCCAAAGCCTAAGTCACACATGCGGACCGGAAGTGTGACGTCAGCAAAGGGTCAAACGTTCCTGGCAGTCGGTATCGGCCCCCGTCTCGTTTGAGGGAAGGTTGATGGTCTCTGATGTAAATGGCCTCTTTCACTCCCCTTTCAACCTGATAAGGATCAGCGGAGCAAACTGATCGAAAGCTTGTTGGTAAGCGCTTTATTCTGTGTACGGATATGGGGTCTTAAAATTGTAACATGAGATAAAACCTCCTGGTAATAGCAAACGAAGCAGTACTGTGTAGCATTTCTCCATACATATAATATATATCATTATCAATGGAGACTAACCAACACAATATATAGCTGATGACTCCGTCAGCCTTGTTTACGGCATGGACCCGTACATTGTTATTTCTCTTATCATCCTTTCTTTGTGGGCAATTTTTTAAATGTTTGTAATGCTAAACGTTATCATGGTACTGTGTACAATTGTGTACAGTAATATAATTCAATAATCATGCGTGATTCTTTCGTATCCTACAACAAAATACCAAAGAGTAGGGGTGGGTATCGGTTCAGTGTACCGGTAAAAAACCGGTTTTACTTATTGGACCGGTCCAGAAAAACCGGACCTAAAAGAATTAGGTGAACCGGATGTTGGACCAATTAGAAAATTAACATATTATTTATCAGGCATTTACACGTTTTGGTGCTTGCAGGTGGAAGAAAATGACAAGAGTGAAATAGAGTAGAGTTTTTAGTAATTTCTACCAAGGTTTACAGTCAATCGTACAGGTGCAGTTAGCGTTGTAGGATTTTAAAACGCCAGTGTAAGTCTAATACTCGACCAAACAGATTTCTTTGTAGTGAAATGGACCATTGGTATGAGTCATACTGAATCAAGTCCAGGTTCAGGTCGGACCTGGACCTGATCCTTTGGACCTGAACCGGATCCTTTGGACCTGAACCGGACCTGGACCTGAATTTTCTGTACCGGTACCCAGCCCTACCAAAGAGGAAGAGTTCAATTGTAATGGATCTGTTTCAACAAAGTGATCATATATATACTACGTATAAATTCTGTTATCTGTGTAATCATGTCAGTGTTGAGTAAAGATCTATGAGGCCGTCTTACCAGTTATTGCAGTCAACATTTAGGGTGGTCCCAGCTACATGTACTTGTAGTTCGTCAGCTGGGAGAGATTCAATAAAAAATCATCATGACTGTTTAATGGTCACAAACAAAACGTTTTAGTACTCCAAACCCCGGCCTTTGTAAATCATTTAAGTAATATGGCAGGGGTGTTTATGGGGGAATACTGGATCCCTTACATTGCTGCTGATAGTGCCCACTACAGGCGTTTGACCCCACAGATGCTCCCATTTGAAGTTAGGGAATATAAACTTACATTCAAATGGGTTGACGAATATGCAGGGGCATTCGGCCATCTCCACACAGTCCCCTTCCTCGTTTAACACCAGCCCTTCGGGGCAGCTGCAACCTGGAACGCAACCTGGAACAACAACAACAAAGCCTCGTTAAACACCAGCCCTACAGCTGCAACCTTGAACGCAACCTGGAACAACAACAACAAAGCCTCGTTTAACACCAGCCCTACAGCTGCAACCTGGAACGCAACCTGGAACAACAATAGCAACGCATCCTCATTACACACCAGCCCTTCAGCTGAAACCTGGAACGCAACCTGGAACAACAAAAACAAAGCCTTGTTAAACACCAGTCCTTCAGCTGCAACCTGGAACACAACCTGGAACAATAACAATAACAAAACGCCGTCACACATCCGCCCTTCTGGATAGCTGCAACCTGGGACGCAACCTGGAGCAACAACAACAACACATTCCCATTAAACACCAGCCCTTCAGCTGCAAGCCGGAACGCAACCTGGAACAACAACAAACACACTCAGCCTCATTAACTTAAACACCAGCCCTTTAGCTGCAACCTGGAACACAACCTGGAACAATAAGAAACACAACCTCGGTAAACAGCAACCCTTCAATCAGTTCAAGGGCAGACAGCACATATGCAGAAACCTGGTATTATTCATGTAGACACTAAGTCACGTATCAAATATACATGTTTACCTATAAAGTTTTGGAAAAGTTTCCCTACCTCCGTCCGTACAGACGACGCCTTCCTGAATGTCCAGACAGGTTCTGGGGCAGGGCAGACAGCCGTGGTACACGGTACCGTCCGGACACTCTGGTGTAAGAACGTGAAGAGAGGATAAGAGGAGAGGTCATAAATGTTTTGTCAATTGCAACTAACCTTAGAACATGAGACTGTTAATTTTATTGCAGTAGTAGGTTAGACGATGTTTTTACCAAATGGGCACGTAGACGTAGGCCAATTTAAAAGTCTATACAAATGTGCAGTCCATAATGTTACACAAACTAAAGCTGGAGTATAGCATAGGTTGATAAATGATATTGTGAAAGAGGACTAGACGAGGGCGACACAGATTATCTGGCACTTATGACCCATTGCTACAGCCACATGTCTCTATCGTCAGGTGTTAGAAGTAGCAGTAGACCGATCCATGTGAGCCCTAATACATTTAGTGTTCGTTATAAAGTTTTTAAAAGCTGTATGGCTATGGTGTAGCTTTGAAACAACAAAATCAAGACGTACCTTCACACTCTGAAGGTGCCATGCACACCTGCGACTCCAAGGCCGGCCCTTCACAGCCCAGCTCCGGGATCTGTGGCGGCGGATCGCTGCACGTGCGGGTCCGGATCATGGATCCCGCTCCACAGATCGCGCTGCAGTTCGACCACGGGCTCCAGGGGGACCAATTACCCTCAACTGTCATGATGGCAAATACGTTAGTTCAAAAGAAAACTAGCAGCAGCCGTAGTATGTTTTACTTAGATGTCGCTGTATTTTACCAAGGACACCAGGAAAATGTTAGATGCCTTCAATCATTGTGGTGGCAAACATGACTAGTTCTACATCCGAGAACAGTTTCACCAGGTGCAAGAGGGAATCACTAGACTATAAGATATTTACAACCAAGACATAAAGTCAAAGCTGCAGTAAGGAATAGTACTAGTTCGCATTGCCATTACCAAGTAGAAGGTGATAGACGGCCACCAAATTGCCGACTGTTACTTTATGTCTCGGTTTTGGCATAAGACGCTGAAAGTTGTTTATACTATCAACGACTAGTTCAACATCTTACTCACTCACTCACTCAGTCACTCACTCACCCACTCACTAGACTACCCACCCACCTACTCACTCAATCACTCACCAACTCCTCCAACTGCAATCTCACTTCAAATATAACGTTGCACTTAAAATAGAGATCAAAAAGTTACACTCTTGACTGTCATTGTGGTCAGGGCTCGAAATTCTTTTTTCTGCATACCTGCACTGGTGCAGGTAACATTGAAAATTACCTGCACCAGACAAGTTTTACCTGCACTGCTCTGAATTAAGGAAGTATGGATCATACTAAAACAGTTACCATCTCTATGTTTTCTTTCATACTTTACAGGTGGTAACAGTCAATGCAGCTAATAACGATCCATATACTCCTGATATGATATTTAATGTATAAAACCCAGTACATGGACCAGTGCAGGTTAGGTGCAGGTAGACACCAGAAATACCTGCACAGCTCCAATTTTACCTGCATATGCAGGTGGTATTTCAATGTGAATGTGCCAACATTTTCATTATTTTTTTTATAACTACATTGCATTTGTCCAACTTTTATGAAAGGGGTTTTCTAAATTAAAAAGTTGAAAAAATATGAATAAATAACCTTCAAGTTCTTTAATCAGTGAAATGACTTTTTTACTACCCCAGTTCAAATTGAAAACGAAATCTAGCAAGTTCATGTTGAAACCCCTTTTTTTCACGAAGCATGTAACGTATATTTAATTTTCATAAATGCTTTAAGCTTTGCGTATAGATACATGTATGAAGATATGTGGGATACAGAATAATCTGGAATCCTTTCTATATTCAAGTTTAAAATCTTCAACGATAAGAATCCTCTTAGCGTGTACCTATGTGAAAGGTCTGATAAGGCACTACCAGGAGCTCCAGCAACTTCAAGTAAACTTAGTACTTAAAATGAACGACGAAGAGTCAACCAAGTTGTTCATGCTGGGATAGTTTAATGCCGTGACTTTCTCCACATCCTTGACAGAAATAAGAGCAACAGAAAAGAATATCGATTATTGTAATATACTTCAGATTTCACACATTGATATCGTTCACAATATCTTGGGTATGCTCACACATGTCTTTCAAGTTGTGCATGATGGAATAACAACATTTCAGTATCATTACATACTAGAGAATATGACAATGTCAAACATTGACAAATGGTCAATTGAAGAGAACTAGAGCAAAGTCTGTATGTTTAGCTTAAAGATGGTTCCAAGGAATGCTTCAACAGAGAAGGCCACGGATAAGGAAATGATGGACTATCGTAAGATAGTTGCAATGTCGTCGTCTTGTTATCCGGTCCGGTTGGTCAGGTCTTGGATGTTCTTGTTTCTTTAAGACGAGGGTACTTCGTCAGGATTTCCCCCTGTAAAATAATGGAACAGTCCGTTGCATTAGATGGTAATGTAGTGTTTATTGTAACAGTGTGCAACAGAACCATGAATATGAGCGAGAGGAACCACGATTCTTTATGTTTTTTCTTTATCGTTTTTTTTTTTGTGGTTAGAGGCCCCCTTTAATGTAAGAAAAAGTGTTTTCATATACGATGTATCAACCATTATTTTTTTTTAATACTGGAACTTCAGTAAGAGGAAAGCATACTAAATTTCAAGGGATAGACAATAATTGGGGTTCACTTTTTTTCTTCAAGTAACTTGAAATGTAATCTTTGAAGATGTATCTATGAGGCCTAGAAAATAACCTTCAAATTTGAATTTCAAAGTTAAGTGTGGCAAACATTAACGTTTTCAACAATTGCAGTCATTCTAAAAAAAGGAAAGTTCCTTTTTGTTTGAAAATAATTGAATGATTCCATAACGCAACAAAATTGTTCGTTGTGTTGTAATCCTAATAAGTGACGAAACAAAAATTAGATATGGAATAGCGTCAGCGCTATACAAACATCCCTCAGCAACTCTCGCGAGAACTAGATCAGTCCGTGAACAAGATGGAATGATAGCCATCTAAAATTTGGAGTTATGTGTGTTTGTTTACCTTTCAAAAGTAGTCACTGCTTGATGAAAATTCTATCAACCAAATTTGTTGAAATGTTTACCTCCGCACTCCAGACACTCGCAGCGGTCAATGACCGGCAGGACGATGTCGTCTGTGTCTCCGTTCGGGCACGTCAGGCTCACGAACTTGACCGGCTGGCTCTCGTTCAGGATGAAGGTGCAGCATTTACAGACGGTGTCGAAGAACGGCGCGTAGAGGTGGTTCTCGATGTACGTGTCGTTAACCGGCGCGAAGGAGTTGATCCTGGTGTAGGAGTCGCACTTTCCGGAACAGTACATGACCTCCACGTCTTGGGCCACGCATTCGCCCTTGCTAAGGTCCCTCACGTCAGTCTGGACAGTACAGGCACCTGAAAGATTAAAGAAAATGTTTCACAAATTAAATCTATATGCCACAAGTTCAATCGCACTCAGTCCCTCACTGTACTGAACTGTTGGGTAGAAAGCTTTATCCCCAACTGTGTCGTGAAATCACCTTAAAAGTTTGTTTTAGTTTTCTCAAGACTGCGTAATACCAGACGTAAGTTCCATCCACTCACATTGGAAAGACGTTGTAAAGGCGTTCATTAACGCCCTTACGTTCTAACTCAGACTGTTAAACGTATCCTGCTCCTTTCGAAGGGTGTGGTACGTCCCATTTCAAGCGGTCACACGGTTGTAAGGTTACATAAGAGTGTTACATAGTCTCCAAGCAGACCCTACGGTGCCATAAGATAGTATCAAAGCTGACCAAGGAGTACAGTCGGCCAAAGGGAGTCAAACGAGCACCGGTAGCGTAACGCTCCTAGGCCGGCTTCACCCCCCTACCAGCTTTTTATACTATCTTATGCTACCGTAGGATCTGCTTGGAGATTAAATAGTACATACTTGGACAGTCCATGAGGTGGCATGGCTGTGTCTCTGTTGGCGGGTCTCCCACGCAGGCATCACAGCACGAGGTCTCCGTGGCGTTACAGACCTTGGAGCGGGTCTGGGTGCCGTTCCCGCACGACACGTCACATGTAGACCAGCTGCCCCACTCCGCCCAGGCAGCAACTGGACACTGTATGTCCTGGCAGTTGAAGCCACCCTCCTCACATGTACTGTAGGAATAGAATTTTTACAGACTGAATATTTATCAAGCAATAATACAAGTAGTATGAAACAAGTAAGACAGGTTCAGGCGTAAGACACATAACATATACTTCAGCTAGCTAAATCATCAAATGACTAAAACCTACCATATGCATGGAAAAGTATATGACTCAAACACATTAGATGAACAGACCTTAGACAAAACTTCCCGAAATTACTGAATCATTCCATATCTCATTTTCGTGTTTGATTGAGAATTATTGAAATTGCAGACAATGCAATACATGGCGAACCCAGGCAGCTTACCTGATATTGGATGTTTGATTTATGAGGATTTCTATCAACTCTGACCTGCCACTTTCTGAATCTAACCTTTGGGATTATCTTTAAGCACTTTAAAAAATCCAATGTTTCTTGAGCCGCGGGCACTGAACTATTAAGTGTGGGCGCATCAAGTCTTTAAATCCCAAAATAATAGCAGTGGCCAGAACCCGAAGGCATAAGCACACTAAAAGATGATTAAAAAACCTCCGTTTCACATAGGTCAACAACAAAAAAAGAAAGACACAACTTGATGACGTACCATTGCCTGCAGTTGGATATCTCCACCACTGCGCCCAGAGGGTACTCCTGGCCGTTATACAGACACGGGGTCTCACAGGGGTCATCAGTACACTCCTTAGTCTCCTGATCCTCACCCTCACACTCGGCCCCTCCGTTACTAGCCGGAGGGTTGTTGGGCGACCTGGGAAACAAATTCGAGATACATTTATAAAACAGCAACAGGGCTTTACAATCATCCCTTGACAGACACGGAGGCACCACAGACTTTCTGCAACTTAGATCAGTTGGTCACCGAATCAAGGGTTCTATCTGCATAAGGTGACGTCACTACAACATTGACAAAACTAGCGTTAATCAGTGGAAAATATGTTCCAATTTTTTTATGTTGGCAATTACAGATCAACATTGATCAGGAATGACTTCTATCAACATATATTAACTTTGAAGTGAAAGTGTTCCGTAACATTCGAGTTTATTTTCTTCGAATTTCAAATACAAAGTTGAAGTGTTGACATATCTCATGCAGGATCCATTAATTTGGTAAAAATATGAACTGAGCTCCCGATGTTTGGTGGTCTTTCAAATTTGTACTTTGAGAGGCAAGACGAAACTTCAGATGCATCAACATGGTGTAGAAAATGTTAACGTACTCCTCTGTTTTTAGCTAAGGATAGTATTACATTTATATAAGATATTGAATAACGCGACATCCACCACTTGAAATATGGAAATATAACAAAACTAAAATTTGGGCATGATTATGATGTACTGCTTCGAATACCACCATTTCAAAGCATTGTGACCATTACTTTGCAGGTGGCACGAAGTAGATTTAGGTGAGAGGAAAAACATGGACAGCTGCGGTATAAAAATTAACGCAGTGCCTGTACAATTACTTGAAATATTACAATGCTTCATACTACATGATTATGACCCGAAATGTCCTCTGTATGAGGCAGTGAACGCCCGTCGTACATTATGTGCTTATCATAGGTATATCACAGGTGTGTTATCTAACCTGTATCGTGTAGTGGTTCCGTTGCCACAGGTAACACTACACGTCAGCCATGGCTGCCAGTTACTCCACTCACAGTCAACTGGGGAAGGAAATTAAGTAATGTCATTGATACATACTTCAGCTGCCAGTGCTAGAAAAAGATACTTCAACCAACGGTGACTGATTGAACGCATACAATCTGTAAATTAGCTGTTTATCAGACATTTTGTAGACACTATCATGAGAGTTCATTGACTTTGGTAGAATACATTACGAACATATAAAATAGTCTCCATCTCACAGAAGAAGACTATGCAAGTCAGGTGAGTCAAAGTTTTTTAGTTGTTTATCTCTTAGATCAAATAGTTTGTTTATTCGTATACATTTCTTAAACCGTCGCAATTACGAAACAAACGTCGTAATGTCTGAATAAAAATAATGCATCATTATTGTAGCACACAAACAAATAGACGATTATTTCCATTACAGACGGAAATGCATTTAATTTACTTTTAAATCTAGAGTAACGATAGCTTACCTGGGCAGTCCTCATCCGTACAGTTGAGTTCTCCATTCACGCATGTGCTGGGGGACAAGGACAACAAAAATGTTGGAAAATTTGGCAATTGGTTCATAAGAATCAATGTAGCTAAACAGATATATGTCGTGCTTACACGGCATTTTGATGAAAGAAACAGCTCTAAGTCTTGTGAGCGTCTTTCCAACGGGTAGAATTACATAAGCTGGAAATGAATTCTACAACTGTAACGTTTACTCAAGGATTTCACTTAGTTTCCTGAAACTCTACTACACTTTCACTTTACTTAAGGTGATTTTTGTCGTTTTAATGATTTTTTAATGACATGTGACATGTTGTGTACGTTATGTGCACAAGTTATATGTAACTATTGCTCCTAAATCCTGGAAGAGTAGATGTTGTAGTGATAAGCTGTCAACAAATAAAGGAGTCAATAAACAATAAACAACAATAAACAGTATTGTTTTCATCCTTGATTTGTAAATTTTTTGATTACATTGAATAAAATTAAACTGGTGTAAAAAAGGACTATGAGGTCAAGTTTCTCGGTGTGATCAAAACGTTGTTATCTTACCATTCCTTGCAGTCCTGGTAGATAACATCGCCAGGCTGGTATTCGATGCCGTCAATGACACACGGGCATTGGGACACGGGAACGCAGTCACCGTTCAGGGACATGGTGTTGTTGGGGCAAACACAACCTGCAACATATGTGAGGTTTAGGCTAAGATCCACTGCTCACTGAGTCACGTGTTTTATCTGCATAACATGACGTCACGACAGCAGTGGATTGTTCATTCCTTGACAAAGACTGGTGCTGTTCAGTCGAAAATTTGGGTGAATCCAATATTTGTTTTGAATATTACAGTTTAACTAGTCCAATAAATAATACTATGCAACAGTGTTGTACTGTACCTGACACACACTCGTCCTCGTTCACACAGTTGCCTGTAGTTTCCCCACACTGGTGGCCACACTGGTTAGCACAGCCGGACAGGATGGTGGGGTAGGGGCAGGTCTCATCTGGAACCAAAAACATCGGGGTTGATCGGGAAAGATATTATCATATGATCCATTATCACATTGGTAATAAACTTACGAACTAGGCCTATAGGAAATTAAGGCTTTTCTTAAATCCAATTTTCACCAGGAATCCGAAAAAAGCACACATAAAAAGAGATTAGATTAGATGCCTCAATTCGTTGGTACACTGTATACTAGCAAATTTTCTGTATTCTTTCTATGAGTACAATGAACAAAAAACAGGGGTAGTATTTTTCCATCCTACAACATTTACCGTCAACTAGTAATGAAATTTTGGTAAACGACAAATAAAGCTTATAGTGCATTTTTAAAGTTTAATCTTCTTCCGGGAGGGACGTAAAACGGGGGTCCCGTGCTCGAGGAGGGGCCTCGACCACATTAATCAGCCTCATTACTTAACACATTGGGCACCTACCGGTTGCAAATACACCCAATGTATTATATATTATATATTATTGAATATATCAGATATATTATGTTATGATACAATGAACGTCAACTTACTGCACATTTGGGCGTTACATGGCATCGTCTCCACCCCTCCATTTGCTGGACAGTCCGTGCCGTTGTTCTTGGGTGGCGGGTTGGAGCAGTTCCGGTACCGGTACTGTATACCTCCGTCACACGGCACGTCGCAGGGGGTCCACTCGCCCCACGGGCTCCAGTTCCCATCAGCTGTAAATATTATAAAATGCAAATTTAGATGTAAGCTCATCTATGACGGTAGTCAACAACACTTGATTCCGAACAGGATTACTTTCTCAGGGGAGTGAAAGAGGCCATTTTCATCAGAGCCCACGAGCCACCCCTCAACCGAGACGGGGGCCGATACCGACTGACAAGCACCTTTGACCCTTTGCTGACGTCACACGTCTGTATGTGTGACTTAGGCTTTGGGTCATTTCAACTTGATAAGGATCAGAGGACTGATCGAAAGCTCTTTGGTAAGCTCTTTATTTTGTGTACGGATTCAAGGTTTCAAACTTGTAACATAATAGTAAGCATTTATTTCTCATATTACTGGGAATATCACTCTGTAACACCAATGCTTAGAATGGGCCTTTCAAGCTCTGAATATTTCGTTCGAGGACCATTATGAAGAATAGTTTACAGCGACCTCCCTAGACTAAATTACACCAGGCAAAGGCGCATGGAGCTTTTTACCCTGCGCTGATGGCATTATTAAGCGACACTGTAGCAAGATTGATACCACCACTTGCATGTACATTTGCCCACAAAGTTTACAAACAGGAGTTAGCGAATCCCAGATACTGGGACTAGTCCAAATAATTGAAAGAATAAATCGCAAAAGACACTGGATTAAGTATAAAGACAGCTGGAGCTGAGGCTTGGAATTGTGCAATATGGAGAAACTTCACAACAAGAAGCAACAGTTCAGCCCAAGGCACTTAGGTAATGGTGGCCTCTCACTGCACTTGGGGCACCGGTGCGGCACTGCGGGGTTTATTTACTGCGGCACTGTTTTGTGATTTTCGCGATATTTTGATAATTTAGGCTGACTAAGTATATGACTTAGAAGACAAATACCCAAAACGGAAGAAAATCGTTCTTTATCTCAGGAATTCGTTGAGTTGTCTACGAACCCCGCAGTGCCGCAGCGGTGCCCCAAGTGCAGTGAGAGACCACCGTAAGAAGGCATACTTACTCGGACAAGAGTCAGTGTTGCAATATTCTGTCTCCGTAGTTTCTGTCATATCGACGCAGAGCCCGTTTCCGACCGGCGCAGTGTAGGTGCGCTCGCGCGTCCTGATGCCGCCGCCACAGGTCTCCGTGCACGGGGACCATGTCTGCCAGGAGTTCCACTCGCAGTCCCTGTCACATGTCTCCGTAGTACAGGTATACTGGCCTTCTGTACATGTGCTGCAAATAAAAAAAATGTTTCAACCTTTGTTTATTCAAGCTAAAATCGGTCTGTACGCCGTTTTCATTGAGGTCATGAGGGAAGAGGCAAGGGTCAGACAACGTAATACTATATAACAGAGATACAGTTTAAAGTACTAATGAGTCTTATAAGCCTATATACACAATTACATACTACATGGTACAAAACAAATAATAGCGAGAGACATGTTTCAAGTTCATTCATTTCGGTCCCTTCCGTTACTCCAAGAGTCTCTAAATCAAGCTTCTTGAAGGGAATACCTAATTCTTTAGCCTGCTCAATTCCTTTCTTCCATGTCTTTCATATGACAATATGGTAGGACAAAATCTGACAAAATCCTTTAAGTTTGTACCTTTTCCGAGCTAATGACAATTTCGTAGATAAAGACATCACGGCAGATATAACTAGAAAGGCCGACATTTGCTTGAGAGCAAATACAGCATATTTCAGCCATCTCCCTCATGAAACAATAGGCCTTGAGGTCGTTGACCCCTTTGGCCATTGGAAAATGACCAAAAAAAAATCCCATATATATCATTTTAAAGTAGTCCATGCCAAAAATTATACATGGGTCATTTGAATAGATATCTAGAGCACCCCTTTACCAATTTACGGGTCATTAGGTTGTAAATCGAGGGAACAGGAGCCAAAAATGTCAAAATTTTGTCAAAAAATGGCCATAAAATCGCAAAATTAAGCAGTTTGTTGTACCGTATGGGAAAACTTTTATAGAATTTATGTGCACATAATTGAAGGGCACTTTTATACCAAATTTCAGATCATTTGGTTGTAAAACGAGGCTACAGGAGCCAAAAATGTCCTTTTTTGGTCAAAAAATGGCCAAAAATCACAAAATTAAGTATTTTGTTGTACCTTATGGGAAAAAAATTGTTGAATTTATGTGCACATAATTAAAGGGCACTCTTATACCAAATTTCAGATCATTTGGTTGTAAAACGAGGCTACAGGAGCCAAAAATGTCCTTTTTTTGGTCAAAAAAATGGCCAAAAATCGCAAAATTAAGCATTTTGTTGTACCGTATGCCAAAACTGTTATTGAATCTAGGTGAGCATATGATCAAGGCACCTCTGTACCAAATTTCATGTCATTTGGCTGTAATACCAGGGTACAGGAGCCCGAAATATACATAAAAATTGACAAAAACCTCAATAAAATCATTTTAAAGGCAGATATGAAAAAAATGAAAAAAAACACCTGGGGGTATTGGCTTACTCTACCTTTGTGCCAAATTTCAAGTCAATCGGTTAAAAAATGGCGGAGTTGATTTGATTTGAAGATTTGACAGGAGAAAGAAGAAAGAAAGAAAGAAACATTACGAATACAATATATTTCACCATACCTATGGTATGGCTGAAATATAATAAGGCTCACCAGTTGTTACAGTCCACAGTTGTGTTATATCCTTCTGGGTATGTCACAAATCCATCAGCATCAGCATCTGGGTGTACATTTATAGAACATTTGTTAAGAAGGTAATAGGACAATAAAGGTAATAAAATATATCGATCAGGTTCATCCTTACTCTTCTACAATTGTGCAATATGGCATCATGTGACAATTGGTAATACAAATCAAGATATGAATTGGGCATATAATTTATTAATGTTTATTGCAAGTTCATGCCCGAGGGCTAATTGCAAATACAAACAACACATATAATGAGGAAAAGTACAATTACGCAAGGTACAACATTCTATTTTGTGCTACTATAGTGTACATGATACTAGTTTTGTTGGGTTTGATTTCTTCTTTTAAGGCAGTGAAAGACGAATTTACCCACTTTTTCTATAATAACACTACTACATTTGACAAGCATGTCCTATGAGATGACATTTTACGAGATTTTCAAACATCAGAAAAGAGAAGGTTGGTCTTATACCGTACATGTACATACAAAGGTATTACCTGGATGCGTTGGGTCATGAACAATACAGGGGCACTCATTATACTCAATACAGGTTTGGTTCAGCAGAACCATTCCAGGTGGGCAACCACAGCCGGGGGTACAACCTGCAGGAAAAGGAAACCCAATTATTGGTTACGCTTATTAAAGGCAACCTTAGCAATATCAGAGAGTTAAAAGTGGAAATATTCTGGATGAGGCAATCTGTATGAAATTGATGACTGCACTATATCCCCACATTTACATCGTTATTTCATACCGAACGGTTAAAAATGGTGGAGAAACAAGCTGCGCTAGGATTTCATAAATAATGTAACCCGCAATAAATAGACTTCACGGCGTCCTTGTGCCACTGCGGCATCGAATATTTGCTCATTGAATGTTAGTATTGATTTGAGTCACTTTATCTTAAAACAGAGCCTTAAAAAATCAACTTTGATGATTTAAGTTCCACCACCCTTCGTCGGGCTAACATTACTTAGGCTGCCTTTGATAACTAGCAATCTACAACAATAATATCATCATTATCATCATCATTAGTCATCCTCCAGACCAGTTTCTGACTTAAATACAATAGTATTTATTTTCCTATTTTCTGCAATTTACGGCATGCACGATCATATCATTCGGATGCTTTGTAGGAGTAACAGTATAGTCACTTTTCCTTTGATACAGACGAAAATTCATGTACGTGCAGCAGGTGTCATTCATGAAATCAACATGGTTTGGCCTTAAAAAACAAACTTTATTTGACCCCATATATCACCCAACATGACACTCACCAGTGGCACTACACTCAGCCCCATTCTGGATCTCCAGACATGTTCTGGGACAGTCCAGACAGCTGTAGTACTGCTGATTCTCTGGACACTCTGCAACGTGCAAGTTAAGATCAGTATCGTAAGGTTAGCACTTATCTAGTAAATGTTCAGATTTAGCAGTTATGAATAGCTAGTAATGGTATGTGGCTTTTTTTTTTCTTTTATCACTTTTGAATTACCTTCCATAAACATCTTAAGAAAACGATCACCAAGCTCCTAACAAGATACAACGGAAAGTGAACAAGGTATTTCAATTATGCATTTTGCCGTTCAACCAATCAGACAATTTCGATTAGCATTTCGACCAATGAGAGAGAAGCTGACTGTTCTTAAAATATGTGCATTTCATGTTTCTATTTTGCATGTATACGTTTTGACGGAGTTTGATGGGGCTATTGGATTGGACTGATGACCTACCATAGCAGTCGTCTGGCGCGTTACAGATCATGGTTTCCACAGTGGACCCTTCGCAGTCCAGTTCCAAGGTGTCCGGCGGGGGGTTACTACAGGTCCTTGTCCTCACGATAGTCCCCGCCCCACAGGTCACGCTGCAGGGGGTCCACAGGGTCCAGGGGGTCCAGCCTCCGGGTGCTAGGGAAAACCAAAAGAAGCCATCATGAGTAACTCACTCAAAATTACAATGATACTGATGACAATTATCTGTTTATGACAATATTCATCCATGACATTGGCTGAATACATCGGTTAGATAAACAATTATTGAGGTTTCAAATTACTTTATGATTCTAGATGCTATAATAGACGTAAACATTTCGTCCGTCATTAAATGTGCAAATGGCAATGCTCCTTTACATTAAAAAAATATTTTGTCATGCAGCAGTTATGAAGCAATCATTATAAACTTGGACAGTTATAGTCATTTTCTCAACAATAACATCACTGTATTTATATATTTCATATACACTCCTTTTTGTTATACATGTACTCCAGATATTATGGAATGATAGTTGTCAACACGTAAAAATTGCAGGTAAAATATTTCGAAATTTTCACTTTTTTTATGTAAGATAGCCTCTTTCACAAATCTACTTTTCAGTTACAGTTTAATAGATTGCTTTGGCATGATAATTTCACTAGTATGAAATGTACAGTATATATCTAGTTCAGCAGAGAGACTCAACTCATTTTTCTATAGGAATTACATTTTACTTAATGCTACATACTACAGTATCGGAAAGGACTAGGAAGAGGTTTTCTACTTGCTACCTCTACTTCAGCGCCACACCTAGAAAAAAGATGTGTACAAAAATGCAATGGCTCTTACCCAGGTAAAACACGGCATTGCAGATTTACGGGTGGCGCCATAAAAATGTTCATTCCTTGCCCAATGCTTATGCTGATTCAACTTCCAAAAGGTGACCAAAATGATGCTGAAAATGCTCACCAAAAAACCCTACCATCCGCTAACCCTGTGCTCTGGTTTTGGAAACTAATTTGGTTTTTAATCCTTTTTGACATTTGTTTGACTTTGAAGTTTTGATAACCCAGTAATCAACTACACATTGGGCACGAATGTGTCAGAAAAATTCCAAAAGCTACAGCGATAGAGCATCAGGGTAGGTGCTAGGGATGGCAGGGTAGCAGGCAGCTGTCCTACAAATGCGGTACAAGTGCAGAGCGCAGTCGGCCACGGAAGCGATGCTGGGGCAGCGTTGCATGCAGAGGGGTGGGGAACGGGCGAAGGAATTGCTTCAACTATCATTCAACATAGCATCATTTTACATCCATGTAGAATCAAGAAGGTAATGCCATACTAATGTAACTTAAATGTAAGTGGCCTTACCAACTAGCAGACAATAGATTTTTCATCCACAAAACATGTGAAGAATACAGGAATGAGGTACTTACTGTTACATATCGGCACATTGCAGGTTGTCTGTTCGTAGTCTGAACCTTCACAGTCCTCATTTTCGTTCTGAAAACAGCCAGAAGTTAAATTCTTCATACAAAATTAATATTGCATTCTGTATTCAAGTGTGGCATTTTTGCACAGCATTGTATAGTTCTGATATTGCTAGGGGCTACAAATACTATATTTCATTGTTCAAATTTGAAGGAACATTATCCAGGGCAGTAGACAGTAAAGTAGGGGTAAATGAAGAGTATACACCCATACGCAAATACGCTCAATTACATAAAATCAAAACATGTCAACTGGCAATAAAACTGTAAAAAAATACATCGCAAAGTGAGTCCAGGTTCATTTTCAACCACTGCATCAGATTTCAGGTCTTATATCAGGATAACATCTAATGATCGTATATTTGACACCTTTTTTTCAGTCTTGAAATCTGTATATGATTTAGTCCCTACCTGTGGAGGTGGGTTGTCGCAGGTCCTGACGCGCTCCCGCACGCTGTCCGTTCCGTTTACCTCGATACACGTCTTTGAGCAAGGAGTCCATGGAGACCAGGAAGACCAGCCGGGAGGTTCTGTAGAGAAATAAGAAAACGGGATCATCATTAAGCGAGAGCAAAGTTCATGGGTACGGTAAGGTGTTTTTCGCCTTTACAGTCTCCAAGCGCTATATCGTATTCTCTCGAAAAAAGCACGCACACAATGAAAATACGCACCCCTGACTTAGGGCGCAAGTTTCAGATCTGTGGGAATTATTGTTAAATGGATAAACTCATACTTTAAAGAGAAAATATGGTAATCTTGAATGTAATCTTAGACATCTATTATGCATAGCAATTGTCCTACTTAAGACTTTATTTCTGTTTACAAATATATAAAAGGACTGACTTCACCTCAATGTTACATTAGTGCTTATGTTTTATTAACTGTAGCTTGTATGACGAACGTTTAGTTGCTGAGATTCCTATAATTTCTACCAACTATTTCTAGCTCACCATAGCAGCTTTCATCTGTTGTGCAGTTCAGTCTGCCCTGGTAGCAGATACTGTAAAACAAACAACATTTGTTAAAAATGTGATCGTTACACGCCAAGATGGATTTCTACATGTCATTGAGTGTTTATACATACTTCATTTCTGATCTAACATCTGTTACTTAACCAAATATTAAAATAACGTTCTTATGTATTTTATAAATTTTCCACAAACTAAATGAAAAGGACTAGGAAGAAAACGTTAATCAGATATTGTATTCCCACTCTAAAACTGTGTGTTAAAAGGCAGAGGCTTTTACTGTGTATGTCTTTTTTTGCTTTTGCTTGAGTATAGAGTAAAGTACATGTAGGGGACATGAACAGGAATCTAGTTCATAGGTTCCAGAATAGGATATCTTATTTCTAGTCGTCATTTCCTGCTATATGCATGCCTGTTGCCTTATGAGAGCAAGTGAAAAATGCATTTGATAGAATCAGCAAGAAATTATCAATGATGGACAAAATAAACAAATTAAAAATTAAAAAAAAGCTTATTTTATGGTTATAAGAAAGGCTGTATATTTATATTTTGATCTGACCACACATTAAAGGACTCGCCACGGTCCGCCATACAAAATGTAGCTAGTTAGCTCCAGACAGGCGGGATAGTCAGGAGCATCGTTTCCGGACCGCCTTCAGTGCGTACGGAGCGAAAACCCGCCCACCCACAACCGTAACAATCACACAACAGGGAACTACCTTACCGAAAAACCGTAAACAAACAACCGTAAACAACACAAGGAAATACGGTAAACAAATAACTACCATTTTATATGCATGTATGTAACTACTTCTCTTCTGGAGAACATTTATTTGTCATTTTTCTTGTCCATCATAATAAAAATCATTATACCCCAGGTCTGACGTCATGCTTGTATGTAAAGATTAGAATGGGAATGACCTGAGGTCTAAAATTTCTTGTTTCTTACCAGACGGAGCAGTTGCCGATGATGACGTCCAGAGCGTCCATGATGTAGTTCCCGTTGCCGGCCAGGGTCAGGTTCTGGAACTGATCTGGTGACAGGTTGCTGTCTGAAATCATCAGTGACGTGATCTCGCAGCGGCACTGGTCAGGAGGCACGCACGTGCCGTTCTGCTCGTAGGTACCTGAACAAAAACATGTTTGTTTGTTTGTTTGTTATACAAGACATAAATAAATAATGCTAGCGCCATTAGCACTGTGCTCTTGAATCGGCACAGGTTCGTGGACTTGTGTCATTCTTTTTAGTAATCAAACAACAAGCATATTTGTTGAACTTTTGTAAGTTTAATGATAATCAAAAATTCTAAAGCACATGTATTTTTTAATGATATTTCGAATGACATGTGATTTGTATGTTGTGTATGCTATGTGTCCAAGTGTTATGTGTAATAATTACTCCTGGAAGAGCAGATGTTGCAGACTGTGATGAGCTGTCAACAACTAAAGGAACAAGAAACAAGAAACAATTATAACCGTTCCCTTACAGAAGTAGCTCAGAAGGGTAAGAAAAACACATTTAAGCATGGTGGTTCATCTGAGTTAGTTTCCAATCATTTTCAAAACGTCTTCAGTTGACGTATGGTAATCTCTTTTGAGTTTTATTTATTACACAGTGCAACAAATCTTTGTTGAAACGTTTCAGATGTATTTTATCCTGAAAGTTATCCTGACGGAATAAACTGGAAGATTCTGAATCGAGTTGTAAATGTACTGACCTGGTGGGCACTGGCATCCAGGTGGGCATGGGTCAGGTACAGTACAGGTGGATGTTCCGCCGTACTCTGCACAGGTGTTGGGACAGGTGCATTCTGTGGTGTATACCTTTCCGTCCACGCACTCTTCCTCTGTACAGCAAGGAAATTAAGGCAATCAGATATGACAGATTTTCTCAATATAGATATAGCTTTGAGAACGTCGTAATATGTACTTTGGGAATCACAGAAACACACACACACGCGCACACACACGCATAAACACACACACACACCTGCAGACGAATAGAGAGGCCAATCTGTTTATCTATTCACTCTTTCTCCCTCTGTCTCTACCAAATGTAGAAAAAAAGATCGGCACACAAACATGTACTTTACACATATTATGTACCTTTCACTGCAAGAACTGCCTTGTTGAGCCATAACTGCACATTAAGGCATTGCTACATATTGGACCAAATCACCATCACAGGGACATACCACAGGGATCACGGTTGCAGGATTCAGTCTCGGTGTCGTTGTTCGGGTATCCGGGACACGTGTCGCACGGGGTGGTCGTGGTGACCTCCACACACTCTCGTGTCCTCTGGACCGTACCGCCGTCACAGGTAACGGGACAGTCGGACCACTCAGACCACTGTGTGTACTCGCATTCTTGACCTGGAATAAAATAGCAAGAAACTCAGTATATTGTAAATCCATTTGATTTAGCGGCAGCGGGAAAGGGGACTTTACTGTTGGTTTTAAGTTCGCGGTATACTGTAGTCTCTTACTGTCAACTAAAAACGTTCGCGGTGGTTTTAAGTTCGCGGTGAAGTGACCACCGCAAAAACCGCGAATATTAAACCACCGCGAAAGTTTCTGCATAGTACTATAAGGTGCATGTTCTAGCCAATGAAGATACAACAAAAACATTACCTGAAAGTTTAGGATATATGACAAAAGTCCTAGACAACACTAGGATCATATTATATAAAAGATTTAAAAAAGAAGCAAAACGTACCATAATTATCTTATAGGCAGCATTAGCGCATATTTATTGATATATACAATTCAATATCTGTATATTAAGTTTCTTTGACACAATCAGGGAGTACTTATTTCCAGCGTTTTGATGTCTATCAGACAACATCAGGATAGAATGGCTGGAAACTACTTCTTGCTACTCCCTGGTTGTGCCAAAGAACCTTACTATATGAATGATTGCCAACCTGATGAAGTCATTTACGAATTTAAGATCTGGTTTCTAAAAACAGCCATTGTTAAATGTGAACTCTGGATTAGGGGCCTATAATGTCAAATTTAAAAGAAGAAGTCTACTGACTACAAGGGTCTCCCCGGCCAAGCAATTTATAAAAAGAAGTATACTGACCACAAGGGTCTCCCCAGCAGTTCTTAGTGTCGGTGTCGTCTCCGGTACAGGGGTTGCCTCCGCACGCCGGGGCAGGGTCTGTACAAGTCCGGGTGCGCTCACTGGTGCCCATCTGGTCACATGGAGCCGTGCAAGCCGTCCACTGAGTCCACTCCGTCCAACCACCATCAACTACAAATGAAATTGGTCATTTAAAGCAGGGATTGGACATTGTAAGCAGCAAAATGTTAAAGTCAAATGTCATTTCAAAAATGCATTACACCATTACCTGCTGAAGAAAACAACACATCAACTTGACCTTTTCTCCGTACTAAAAAGTAACGAGCCAATATTTTCGAAAGTACTATAAGTGATAGTAAAAATTTAACTAATGTCAATCAAAATTTTAGTATTTAAATATCACAGTCATTATCATTCTATGATAGAATCAGAGATAACATAATATGGCGACAAGCAAGAGCCGTTTCATTTTGCTGTATATATCCATTGAAATATTAGTATAAGAGTGTCAAATATAATAATGATAATGGAAGGCATATCATTAAAGTTTAGTATCCGAATAAAAGCTCAACTTTGTTGGTAAATTCTATAGCGAAAAAGTTTAAACTTTATTCCAACACAACAGTTGAACAGCTCGACCGAAAATCTATTGTGAGTCTTTCTGTTAGAACAAAGTTTAAACTTTTTTCACCATTAAAGTATAGTTTTTTGTTACCTGGTGTTCCAGTATCCTGACAGCTTGTCACGCCGTGCACACAGGTACAGGTCTCACATTCGCTGATGCGGACCTCGACTCCTGGCTCGATGGTATCACCGTCATACACGGGTGTGCCGTCAGTAAGGTTTCCTACAAGCTGCCCGGTGGTATACTCCAGGACATCTAGGATACAAGGACACTCCTGGAAGACAAATACAAAGATATTTTGACTTCAACATTTACATTAATCTATGCATGGTTAAGTAGACCTTTCATGGACATGGTGGCTCAGATTTCCTCTATCAAATACTCGTGTGTTCTATCATTCCGACGTCACAAAAGGCAATAGATTCTTTGTTCTTTGACTGGAATTGTTCAGTCGAATATTTGGACACTGATTTTTTTGCGTTAAAAATTTACCCTTTAAGGCCTCTTCACACGAGCGCAAGAATGAGCCAAAATGCCGTCAGAATAAACATTCTTGTCTATTCCTGGGAATTTGTAGTTTATTATAAAAAATTCTTACTGCATTCCAGATATTTGTGCCAGTTCTTTTTGCTGAACGGCATTCAAAGTGTATTATAAGTATATTCCTAACTATTCTAACTGCTGTGTGTGCAAATACTACATTCTGGCTGGTTCTGCTTGATTCCTTCTAATTCAGTTTCAGTGTGAAGGCTCGTTAGAAAGAATCAGAACATGTTAATATGATGTTACCTCAACACAGTCACCGTCGTCTTCAAACGTGCCGTTAGCACAGAAGCAGCCGGTCTCACACTCGGGCTCAACACACGGTTCCCCTCGCAGCTGTGCGCATGTGCGGGGACAGGTGCTGTTACACGGCATCTCCACCCGTGGGTAAGGGCAGCCCTCTGTATATTAAGAATAGAAAAAAAAGTTGTTTTCGGCCTGTTTGTTTGTTTGGACATTTGTTTGAAAGCTCAACTCGGACTACAGGCCACTTTTCATTGAGTTCATGAGGGAAGAGGCAAGGGTCAGAGAACGTACATAACAGATATACAGTTGTATACGTTGTCTTGTGTCCTCAATTTTTTTTCAGTGAGAGGTTGAGGTGGCCCTTGTTACAAAAGGACGTGTGTGACTGAAGCATGCAATGCGTCATTTCTGCACCTACACTGTTAATATTTCATTATTTGGTCTCTATAGTTAAAAATATTTTTGTCTTCACTATTATACATGCAGAATAAAATTGGCACCTGTTGTTGAGGAATAATTAGATTTGGCAACTTTTAGAAGAACTTCTAAGAGATTTGTTTTCCTCGGAACAGATAATAATATTGTGAAAAATAACCAAAAACGTTGTCAAAATAGCCTTCCTGTTGAAGAAAATTACTTGTAATCGATTCAGTATAATAGTATTTAAACTCTTATGATTCATCCACGTAACCTTAGATAGGCATAGAAAGGGTGAATGTAAAAAATGTATGAAATGCGAACACTTATCTTCCAGATGTCTAAGATATCATCACCGAACAGTAGATCTTTAGTATCACATGCTTGTGCATCAGTAACCACTAACTAATGTTAAAAATCACATGTTACCTGGACATGGTTGTTCGTTGCAAGGCTCCGTCTCTTCTCCAGTCCCGCTGCAGGACTCCGCCTCACAGCTAGGGGGCGGGTTGGTACAGCTCTTGGTCCTCACCCTCTCCCCACCATTGCACGAGGCGGTACAAGAGGACCACTGCGTCCAGGACGACCAGCCAGGGGTGACTGGAAGCCAAAAAGTGTCTTGAGTGAAGATTCTTTCTTTGTCGTGATGCCATTTATCTTCATAACTAGCTAATTCTTTCAAATTCAAAGTTGAACAAGTACAGTATAGTTGACAAAAAGGCAAAGTAAATGTACAGTACTATGTAGGTCCATGTCGATGAAGGTTAGACATCCAGGTTATAATATTTGCAAAAAAAAAAGCATTTACTCAAGCAACTGAACATGATTTTGGAAACGGTCATACGTTTCAGATTGCATCCACTATCTTTCGTAGGTGACACTTGTGAAAGGCGTGTGTTCTACTTTAACCCAAGTCTAAAATGTACACTCGTTACAGTTCAAAGGTGAATCTGATGAAGATGTTCCATACTTACCAACATCCCCAGCTGTACAGTTCCAGCGCCCACCGTAGCAGTTACTGCGTACAATTGACAAAAGCCAATTAGACAACCAGAGAAGCAGTGATGGAGAAATGTTAAGAATGGCCAGGATTTCAGAACCGTGGAGAGAGTCAGTGACTAGACAAGAACATTTTACACAGCAAATTGAGCTGTACAAGAATGACCATGGTTAGTATTTCAGTATCAAAAATATGATTAAGCGCTTTTTCTTTTGTTTTATTCAGTACCAAAACTTCACGACAATATTGTGGTAATTATGCTTATTAGAAAATTAGAAATCAGATCTGAATATATGCAATCTCTGATAGTATGCATTGCAAGTATTGCAAGGTACATACTGTCCCCTCACACTCTATTTTCATGTTTGGATTCAGTAATGTCTTTTAGCTTGACAACTAACGAATACGTATGGAGAAAGCCATGCTTTGAAGGAAAAATGCCAAAAATCTGGATGGGATATCTGGATGGAACATTCTCTCTGGTGTCATATGTTACCTAGTTTATGGAATTAGTGCAGCTACCTTCATCCCAAATATTAGAGACATAGAAAACTTAGATTTCCTACCAATATTTGCAGCCAAACTGCAGGACAGTGTTGGCATCGTACGTCTCCCCGTTTGCGGGCATCCCGTCACTGTCGGTAGGAAGGCTCCAGCGGCATGGACAGGCTGAGACACAAACATGAAATCATTTTTTTTTAAACCAAACTACCGCACATTGCTTTATTCAGAGGATATTATCTTGTGGACTGTAAAACATATTAAGAGTTCTAACTTGCTCTCAGTCATGCTGAGCAATGTAACGTCCGGCTATGATCGATATAGTTTCAAGGCATTTTGAGAAAATTTCTGGTATCTTAGTACTTAAGAACAGTTGCCTCGCCTCACAGCTAGAACGTAACGCGATCTGATTAGATATACAAGAAAAAAACATGAAAAGAATCGGTCATGCACTATTAGCGCATGATCTACTGTCCGTCATCCTCCTAGGCAGGGACATCCAACAGCCAAACTGCCTGTCTGAATGTGCAATGCTCTTTCAACCGTCACCCTTAGTTCCTGACCGCCCTGCTTATAAATATTAATGAGGTTACCCTTATACATGCGAGGCAGCTTTTGCAAACGGAAAGCCTATTCTCTGATTGGCTGACAGCTAGTTTGAGGGGGACGTCCACAGGAACTAAGAGTGACTGTTGAAAGAGCAGGGCACATCCAGACAGTTAGTTTGGCTGTTGGATGTCCCTGCGTAGGAGGATGACTGTCCGTTCGCTTGTGGTATCAATACACCTTTATCTGGTGAAGTTTATCTGCTCGTACCTTCTGCTGTCACACAGATGCCCTCGTCGTTCTCGTACATGCCGGGTGGGCAGGAGCAGCCGGGCAGGCAGCAGCCGGTGTGGACGCACACGTCAGGCTCCAGCTCATAACATGTCCTGGGGCACTCCTGGGGACAGGCGTAGAACTGCTTCCCTCCTGTACAGTTGTTACCTGGGAGAGATAGAATTAAGGGTTAATGACCCACTCCGAGGTGTATACGGGGTGATAACGCCTGGTCCTTTGCTATAACCACTGAATAAAACCACAGAGTGAAAATTTTACTGTACTGTATTTATTATCATTCCTTCCTCATGGGTCTGATCTTTCCTTCTTGCTCGATTTTCGTCGACAACAAAATTGTCGATTTGCATCAACAACAACTGGCTGCCATGAGGAATTCTATGTCTATTGTTGAATAAACCAGCCTACTACAACTACTACTACTACTACTACTACTACTACTACTACTACTACTACTAAGAAACGTATGTGTATTGTAAGACATAGGGTATGTAGTGTAGGGAACATAAATGAAAAACGTATTTAAACCTCGGAGCACATGGAACACAACCCAATCAAGTTTTTTGAATGAAACAAAAATGGGTAGTTTACAATAATCATTATGATCAGTTATGAAAAGTACATCACAGCAATAGGTTGAATTGTATACTTTCGCAAATAATAATCTTCATCAGCTGTTTAAAATATGTCTTCTTATGTATTTTACAAATAGAAACTTACTATACACATTTATTCTAAAATCAGAATTGATACTATTTCAAATGTTTATGTGCTGCAAAGTACTTGAACTCGTTATCAAGTCCAATACTTTGTTTCTGTTTACTGTTAATCATTGTTTACCTGGACAAACAGACTCCAGACAGTCCACCTGTTCGAAGAGCGTCTCGGAGCACTGGTCACCACCGTTAGCGGGGGCAGGGTTGTTGCATTGCCGGGTACGCGTCTTGGTTCCGATACCGCACATCGCAGAGCATGCCGACCAGAATGACCAAGGGCCGGGACCACCGTTCACTGTGGTTACAAGTTATGTATTTAAGTATCAGAAATTATTCATCAGCAATATTACATTACTTTATTGCAAGATCATGACCGTGTGCTAATTGCAAAGTAAGAGAGTGATATACAGAACAAGAACATGTCATCTATTTTAAATCTATGTCTATCTATTTTGAATCTATGTCTATCTAGACTATCTGAGGGTTTTGACTTCTTTTTCGTATGCAATGGGAGATGAATATTTTCTTATATAAACTAGTTGGACGACTTGTAAAAGCAAGAAGACTGTTTTTTGTTGGTCGTTAAGATGTACAAAACAAGAATATTACAAGAACCATCTAAATGTATGTGTGAAGTGGGGACAGGGTTAGCCTTGAATTCGCTGTCTTAGCCACCTCTTCATCTACAACTTGCTTCAAATAACTGTATTGTTTGTATATAGCACGTTGCAGCTATGTATCGCACTTGTGGTTTGAAAGTGTTTGTATGTGTTCTGCAACAGCACATTTTGCCTGGCGCTTATGGGGCAATTTCAAAAAAGATAAAAAGTACTGCTTACTTCTGTATTTCTTTTGCTACAATAAGTACAAGTCTACACATACAAGTGAAAAGACAAGTACTCCCTCGGTATCCAGCAGTACATCAGAACAAATTTCTGACCTCAGACACCGGACGGGTCTCTAGGTACCAGTGCAGATGTTACCGTAGCTCTTACAAAATGATCAGGTGTCTGATACTGACCTGGGCAGGGGTTCTCATTGCAGCTGAGTTCCTCCACTGCCAGCCCAGCACATGCCTGGCCACCATTGGCGGGTGGCGGATCATCGCAGCTCCTGTGTCGGTACTGCACGCCGGAGCCGCAGTCCACGGTACAGTTGGTCCATGGTGACCACGGGCTCCAGTTACCGTCAACTGAAGGGGGGGGGGGGGTGATAAAGAAGTAATCATTGTTTTCGCTAGGTCATGTTAATTGGATTGTATGGATGACATTCGTGAGCTGATAAATTTTCGTCCCTCCCCCCCCCCAAAAAAAAAAGTTTTGACCACACTGTAAGTCGTACAAAGTAGTAGAAGTGGAGCAAATATGACGTATATTGCAAGACACAATATGTCGGAAAATGGATACTAAATCGTAGAATGAAAGATTAAACGTGAAAGAACAAGAGCAAAGGATCTACAAACTAATTAATATAACAAATAAATGAATAAATTTTGCTACACTCTTCTTATCTTTCCTGTCTCTATACAGACACGTAAAATGTTAGAAATTCCTTTTCATGCATACCTGTGCATTCGAAGTTTGTGCATGTCAACTGTCCCATCAAGCAGGTACTGCAAATATAAATAGGCAATATAATATTATGAGTTGAAGAAAGAAAATCATTTGAGCTTGTTTATAATAATAAGGAATCAAATCAATGTGACGAAATGTGAGTTTCAAAGATGATATGTGATTTTCGATAATGTAATGTAAGCACAATAACCAAAATTATACATGTATTGTATAAGTATTATATAATTTGGTCAACACAGCTACATGTCCTTAATTCATGATCATACCTAATTCAACCCTTTAGTACCAAAATACAATACCAAAATAAAAGAACAAAACCTCCATATATGCATACTTACCACTCGTTACATTCATAGCTGATGACTTCTCCTTCTTCAACAATAAACCATTCCGTGCCGTTGTTTTCCGTAGTTGGGACGAAATCTGCAATATAATATCGCTTGTTACTTTGGCAAAGTTTGGGTCGTATCTCCATCAGTGACTTCGTTCTACATTGCACAGCTTATTGAAAGATACCGAGCTGTTATGAATTTTTCATGCGGGAAATTATGTATTAATATCAAGCGCATCCTGATGGAATTAAAATATTTCAGAGAGCCATCTTCGGTAATCTTTGCGCTATATTAAGTAACTATGGATGCAACACACACATGCAGATCCAGGGGAAAATTGATATCTTGACTCAGCCTTATCGCCTTTTAAGGACCTTTCTGTCTTAACCTCAAAGTTCTTGTTACATGAACGATCCCGAAATACCTAGCATTAAAATAAAAGCAATATCGGAAATGTGGGGGGATAAAACAATGCCAAATACACTAACAGCAAGTGTCTAGAAAACCATTATTTGATGGAGGTAAAGAAAACCTAGCAAGACATCATCACAGAATGGACATCCCTCAATCTGTAGAAACGACTGACCGTAGCAAGAGACAGACGGGCCTGGAGACAGCTCTCCATCTTCGTGTCTACCCTGTCCCCCAACGACCAGGAGGTCAAAGGACTTGATATATATCTCTAGGTAGGTAGGTAGGTAAAGAAAACAGAAACAAACAAAATTACACGTACTTGGTTCCTCGATGAGTCTGTATCTGCAGGGACATTCAGCCCTGTCTACACAGGTTCCATCCCGCAGCACCTGGCCGTCTGGACACCCACACTCGTAGGTACAGGTGTCGCCTTCCTCAAAGTCATTGTGGTCCTGAACAGAAGAGGAAATAACATTGCTAGCATAAGTTACACTGTCTTCCTCTTAACTTCTAAATATCTAAATGTGACGTTTTGTGACGAAGTTTTATGCATTTAACAGGACCCACCTGGATATCAGCACATGTTCTGGGTCCGGACTTGCATAAGTACTCCTGTCCCTCAGCACATGTGATGTCACACAGGATCGGGTCAACGTAGCACGGTCTGGAAGCTGTGTGGTTCCCGACACACGGGATGCCTCCATGCTGAAAGTGATTATTTCCCATATCAATTTTAATGTGTTGAAATATATTTTTAAAAAGTACGTATTTTACCTGTGACTGTACAGTGAGCTCTATATTAACACATGGGCGCTTGATGCCTTTCGTTCTAATCCAAAGTCTACGTCACGTGACTTGAACAGAAGTGTGACATCAGCAACGGGTCAAAGGTGCCCGGTAGTCTGTATCAGCCCCCCGTCTCTTACGTTCAGGACATGTGACGTACGCTTCTGGTCAAATCAACTTGAGAAGAATTGGTGGACTGGTGGAAAGCTTGTTAATATAAAACAAAAGTCAAGCAATTTACTTTGAGTACGACGAAAATAGCCTTTAAAATTGCTAACTGTGTCGATTATTACTGTCACTTAACTGTCATACTGATATCATGATTAGGTGTTTTACTTACCTGGGCAGCTGGGTTGTTACAATGTCGTTCGCGAACCTCGCTGCCTGCAGTGCAGTTTCCACAGCCTGACCACGGACCCCATTCTCCCCAGTTACCGTCAACTGCAGCATACAAGCATGCAAATGGTAAGATATTTCACAGGCTATGTTTCCTTTACATAAGGTTCAGGCAAAATGCTATTGTCAAAGCTGTATGAACTCAAAAGCACAGCAAAGTTAGCTGCATGATTATACATGCGTTAACAACCACATAGTTTATGATCACACGTAACAAAATCACAAAACTTGTTGACTGACAAATGTAAAACACATTGTCATTGTGCTTTTTGTACCTTATGAAATTATATAAACACAGGAAAGAACGAGGTTTTTCAGGTCACCTCGGCTGTGACTACATTCATTTCCTAAATCTAAGTGCACCTCGACATGAGGCTCTATTATCATGTTGATCTTCTGTTTAAGCATTGTTTTTAATCACATGACCTAGGAATATACGTGTATCCAAATCAAGGAAGTAGAATCAATTGTTGAACATAACATACTATAATTATGATTGCACACGTATTGCATTTGGAATAAGCGGGGGTTTGACAACAACTTTATTTCTTTTTTTTTTTTCTACATGTCATATATCACTGCCAGCCTAATAATACATTACTATGTATCCATTAATAGTAATGCCTTAACATAAACATAAAAATGAACAAAGAATTCAACAAAAACACTGACTTGGGCAGCTTGTGGGAATGTCACACGCGCCAAACTCGACCTGGCTGGCGGTGTAGTTGTTAGAGACCATCGGCGGGAGGTTGAAACCCGCACACAGCTGGCCTCCGTTTGCTGGCCTTGGACATGCACAGCTGCACAGTGGCAAAAAAACACAATTTTGTTTCAAATACATTTCAACAGTCACCAAATAGACCGATCCTGTCAACCACTATTAGCAGTTCAACCAATAAGAGAATGGTAATTAGCGTTTCAAGCAAATAGAAACTGGCTGCATTTCCGTCAATATATTCATGTTTATGCTTTATTTTCCATTCCTTTGTTTTGACAGAGGTGGGCGTGGTTATAAGATTGGTCTATTGCTGATGGATTTTTCTATGGAACTATTTTGAAGATTATCATTTTTTTCCATTTCAATTATACTTTCATGTTTGTGGTAGTTATTTGATATTTTGTTTTGACCTGTCAATTCGTAACAGTTAGCTTAAAAACTATAAGCCCCCTTCGTTACCTTAGTTATATTGCATTACATACGATTTCTGATGGAATATTTTACATTGTTTCCTTGATTAAATAAAGATTTATTCAAACTTTCTATAATTGGTTGATTGCTTGTTTAATGCATTAATTAATTGATTGGTCGGTTGATGCGGAAGAAGTTCTAGATTAACTCACTCTCTCATCCTGTAAGAAGGCGCAAAACCACAGGTTGCTGTGCAGCCCATCCATGGTGTGTAATCACAATAACCGCCGTCAACTGTGGTAGAGAGGGAGTACAGAGACAGTTATTTTACCCTACTGCATCTTTATCTAAGCTAAGGCCTTTGTTTTCATCACTCAGTGCAATCAGGTGTAACTATATCATGTAACTATATCATCATAAATACTTATACTGATTGCAAGGAAATTTTAATCATTGCTGATCTCACATTTTCAGTTAGGTCCTTAGGATACGTGATTCAAGCATCAGGTCAATTTAATTTGAGAAGGGTCGGACTTATAAAAGCCTTTTGGTAAATTTTGTTGTTGTTGATATATGTATTTAAAATATCAGTATGCATACATATCAGGTATTTACAATATTTTGTAACATTTTCATTCTTTTCTCCTTGTTTGAAGATTAATTTAAAAACAACAATTAAATAGTAACCGAATTCAAGATAACTTAATACTGAATATTATACATGTTTCACAAAATAGGAAATTGATAAAATAATAATGATGATGGTTATGATGATTTATGTGTTATTCCTGTATACTTGTGGGAATCTGATTATAGAAAAAATACATATTATTCAGTGCTTGTGCAATATTGACGTAACAACAAAATGCAAAAGAAACAATGGTGTGGCCTGTGTGATAAAAAAATTGATGTGGATAAAATAACTTGCCTGGGCAGTCTATGTCCGTGCACTGGAACACGCCGTTTACACATGGACTGGAAAATAAAGAATCAGTTTAAGGTACAACAACATACTAAAACAGCAAAACATTAACTGAAGACAAGAGTGACTGTCCCTGGTGCTGAAAACCACCCATTGGTTTCTTAATATCAAATGCTTTTAATTTGCCAATTCTGTCAAGGAAGTCTGTAATTTCATGAATCTACCTAATATAGATGGTACTATAAAACTTGCTGATATTATAAAACAGACTTTATCTAATATAATAGATTTGCCTGAAATATATGTAATATAGCTATAGGGAAAATTTCGATTTGCCAAGCTTGAGATATGTGTTCTCTCCTTGGTTAAATAAAGAATAAATGAAATTGAAAGTGTGTAAAGTATTACACTGACCCTGGTGAACACAATCGATGCAAAATATTTCTCGTTTTACATGTAATATAGTCAGCTTCTGCTGTTGGAAGTTTCAGCTATGTTTATCTGTTAAGCCTCATACAATCATCATAGAATTATTTTGACATCTTCTTTATATCCTACCATTGGTTACATCCTCTCTGTAGGACGTATCCGGGTGGCCAGTTCAAACCGGTTTCCTCGTCCACACAGTAACACTCTGAAGGTTCTATACACGCAGTCCTGTCTTCGTTCAGTACCTACAAAATTACGTTGTCATCAATGAGGACTAACTTGTTATGACATACACATTTAAGTTCATTTTGCGATATTACGAACGTGTGACGATGGAGTTATAAACTACCATCTTGCAATTCAGATTGCTCAAGGACTTTCAATCTCTTTTGATGTAATGTGCCTTTATATGATTTCAGTTCAAATTCTGTAAAAGAATATATACATAAGGCTAGATAAGAAATAAACACTAAATTGTGTCTCAATAGAAACAAATTTTTAAGCAAATATACGAAACGAATAACCTCTTCCTTTCTTATGTCCTGTGTCCTGAAGTGTCCTGAAAGGCCATCTCTTAATCCATACTAGGCTTACTCTTAAAGCCTCATATGTCGGTCCCCATTCATTCTGAATTTTTTTTTACTATTTTATTGCATAACCATTTATATCATCAGCTGTATCTTTTAATTAATCAAGACATAAAGCAATCTTAAATAGTATATGGAAGGAGGGACTACTTTAAGTAATGTAGGCTTTCCCCCTTCTTCGTTATGTATTTTGTATTGTTTATCATACTATCAATGTCATTTCTTTCGTTGAAGTTGTTCATCAGTCACGTATGGACACAGTTGCAAGTCTCGACCTAGTTCTCGCAACTCTCGCCAGAACTAGATCACTCCTGCAGGATGTTTACCTTTAAAAGGCAGTCACTGATTGATAAAAATTCTATTAACTGTGTCGTTTCTAAAAAACAATTCCTACATATCCTTCCGGGCAGTAACAGCCGGCCTCGCATGTCCAGAAGTACGTGTAGAGGTCCTGGCAGGTCTTGGGTCGGCCGGTAGGGCCGCACTCGTCATAGTAGGACATGCTGATGTTTGCACACACGGTATCTGGGGTGGAAACATTATTGAAGATTTGAAGATCTGGTGAGCTATGTACATTGCTGTTGGCTGAACACAAGCAAGTTACCTCGTCCTTTTGAAGCCTACTCCTTCTTCCGAGGGCAGATCACCGCCCCCCCCCCCCCGACACTAGACAATCCAATGAACTTGACACAATCAAAGCCAGAACAGAACGATTCAGAAACACCAGTATTTCGTATATTGCAAGACTATTGAACAAAAACAATATAATCCCATGGCATTATAGGAAGACTAACTGCCGTAGTTGCTTTAACTAACCGTTTGCAATATCCGTTTTAATAAAATTGTTCGCTTTATTACACGTAACATTAATGCTAACACGGAAAAGCAATATAGTTCTTAACTGTGCAAATACTATTTTTAATAAGTGTATTCTGTTTTTCAACACATGTAACGCGGCAGTACAATTCACGATCATGACACTGCTACCTGTACCGTCTAGTGCGATAGGAAATAAGAAATAAACCATTATGATAAACCATTTTGGCGAACAGCAGTAAGTCACTGTGTTGATATGCGCTTACAAAGGAGTACTTTCTTCCTTTGAAGGATTAGGAGACAACCTCCTCTTCTCTTAATCTACAGCTATAAAGTGAGGATTGGTCTATTCATTATCTATCTATGCTACCTAACAATGGATCACACCTGGTTATATTATTAGAAGAAGAACATAATTATCTGACCTGTTTCACAGCTAGGGATGCCGCAGGTCTGGACATGGCTGGACAGGCCCACACAGTAGCTGCCCCCGTTAGAGGGAGGGGGGTTGTTGCACCCTCGGTACCGGGCAATAAGGGACGTGCCGCACGTTACTGAGCAATCGGACCAAGGACCCCATGGTCCCCAGTTTCCATCATCTGGAGCGACGAGAAAATTGAGAAAAAAAATTAAATTAATGCAACTTGAATGAAGAGCGAAAGGTTACTCTTCCACGGATCTTTACAATGGCACTACTCTTCATTGATGCTAACACACTAGAGCACCATTTTTAGTGATGTTCATTATTTCTTATAAATCCAACCAATAGTAGACAGCGAGTTTGATGATGAAAAGAGAATATACTTGGCTAATGAATGAATTAATGAAAGACCTTTATTGTTCATTCATGCCTCGACAGGCTAGGTACAGGTCACTGATAACAAACGAGACTAAATGCGTTCGAGATCAGTGGAAAGTTTTGAGATTTCCCATGTCCCTGTTCAGTTTCACAGATTTGTCAGTACCCAGCCTCGAATCAGGATGCGTATCATAATTTAAAAAAAAACAACACACAATACAGTGAATAGCTCAGTAACAAAACCAGTTTACTTACAGACACACGCCCCGGTATTACAGAGCCTCTCCTCAGTGCTCTCCCCGGTACAGTTGGCGAACGGCATGCTCTCGTTACAGCAGCGGAAGCGGTTCTGTACACCGGACTCGCAGGACGATGTGCAGATGGTCCACTGGGACCACTCACTCCAGTTGGGCCCAGGAGCTGAAAAGTATTTCATAATTGCATAATTTGAATGCAAGTTCATCTGTGACTGTAGTCAACATTATGTTGCAATTTTAAACCATATATCCGTACACAAAATAAAGCGCTTACAAACATACTTTCGATCAGTCGTCTGATCGTCATCAAGTTGAAATGACACAAAGCCTAAGTCACACATCTAGACCGGAAGTGTGACGTCAGCAACGAGTCAAAGTTGCTTTGCAGTCTTGTTATAATTGCATAATAAAACAATAAAGACTTGAAATCCTCACAAAATAAAATGGCTAGACTGTATGCTTCGGAAAAACATTTTGCGTAGTTATGAAATTTGACTAATTGTTCCGGGTCAATGTGGGAACGATGCGGCGGTTGCTTGTTCCTCATGAAAACAGTTATAGCCATTTCAAACGACCTTTATGATATTGCTGACCGATCCATATCATATCTGTGCCTTCCGTACTTTTTTCTGAGGGGGATGGGGTCTTTTAGGAATCATAAATGGTTCAATAACAAATGTACAACATTGCATGTATATTGAAAATTGAAAAAAAAAAGCGAATCGAAAAAAGAAAGTACACTAAGTTTGATACATTTATGGTTTTCCTGTGGTGTTCCTGACCATAGGGAACTATGCTACCGTGACTTACATTTGAGTGACTTTTGCATACGATCTTTAGGAGTTAGTGGTTCAACCAGTTTTTTTAGTTAGTGAGCAAGCACATGTCAAAAAAATGCCAAAACCCTAACAGGAAACATTACGGTTGAGACAGACTGTGCTTATTACACTTCCATATAAAGTGAAGGAGCTTGCTATAAAAGCAAGTTTTGATAAATAATAGACGTAAAACAACGACGACTGTTTACGAGATGGTAATTATCGGCAACGCAAGATTCAATGCCAATTTCTAAAGTGATAAAAATAATATTTTTCACAGGTGATATTAACGCGGTAGGTGGTACGTACCGTCACAGCACTGCGTATTGCAGATAGCGGTCGCAATCTCGGGACCTTCACAAAGCTTCCCTCCGTTGTGTGGAGCAGGGCTGTTACAGTTACGGTACCTAGACAGTAGAATGAATAAGAAATGCGTTAGGTCCAAAATCTTGTATAGATTCACTGAAGAATGGAACACGTTTAAGTTAATGTGACACAGACATGACAGACAGTCCAGGACATGCGGTAGGGGAGACGCTACGTATTCACGTCACTAGTAGGTATAATTATTTCTGGTTTGTCTGTGATTTCAAATTGGCTATTTTAGCGTAGAGTGTCTGGAGGTGATCAACAAAAACATAGATAATGCTAATCAATTATTATTTGCATAATGAACTTATTTGCATATTGATAAAGTCATGCGAGTAAAACTATATAATTCACAACGTTGAAAGATTTTTAAACTCTTAGATGAGAACGATGAAGTAGAACTTACTTTCTGCGGATGCCTCCGTCGCACGGCTCGGAACACTCGCTCCATTCGGACCATGGCGACCAGTTCCCGTCAACTAGTCAAATAGAACGCAAGAAATAGTGGTCAAAAACGGCTTTGTTTTAAGTACAATGGTGAAGCCATACATAATCATCCAGGACCTTCCAATGACTTTTCTCTCAACCAGTTCCGAAACACGGTCGGTGATTGGTTGAGATTTTCCCGGAGTCATTCCTATTCTAGCTCCAAACCGCTCCTCTATCTGTTCACATCCAAGCAGAATACGACTTTCCCGACATTCTTTTTTTTGGGTCATAATTTATAGTTTACTGGCTCAGACAACAAATGAAGACTCGCTGGCGACCTAACCAACTGTAATTTCTTTTACGAATTCAAGCTCTGGGTATGGCAAACTCCTCCTTAATTGTTGAAAAATAATTACCACATGCGTATAATATACTAACAGAAACATAATGTACTGATGAATTCTTACATATTGGCTATCAATACATAACGTGTCAGAAAACTTACTTGGGCAGTTGTACTCCGTGCAGTCCATGTTTCCATTGATGCAGGTGCTGCAGTTGATATAAATACATGTTATAGTATTTAAAACATTTTAATCACATTTAAACTTGTTATAATTGAGAATTATGTTACGGTCAACAGAGGGATATACCCAATTACTACAACTGGTTAATTCCTTGATTCTAGAACACATTTCAAGGTAGAAGACACCAAGAAACTAAAGGACTTACTATAAGGACGACTTAGACTGTATTCACTCCCAAAGACAAAATGTTTAGGGTATACTATTCCCTCAGCTCAGATTTCATGTTCAGCTTACATTTAAACTTCATTTACTTAGTCATAATATTCCTTAAAGTTTGTAGTTTCATAATCATGGCCTTATTTCCAAGAAAAAGGCAGACGTGGCAGAATTCATTGAAGTCGCTAATTACAGGATTTTTATACTTGTGAATTTTTTAAGTGCACATAGTCATCCATAGATCATATAAGGCATGTGCATGATTAAGACTTTAGACTTTGTTATTGACTAATCTACCTACCAGTTCTGGCAGTCGTTGACCGAGTATGTCTGCCCTGGCTGGTAGAACTCTCCGTTGTAGAGACACAGACACTGCTCTGGTACCACACACTCTCCGTTCTGGAAGAACTTGTCTCCGTCACAGCGGCAGTAGCCGGAACACTCAGCGGTGTCACACATAACCTGTGGAGTAAAGTTGGGAAATATGACGTTTTCAATCATCTATAGGTGTGCAATCCTTATACTCCTGTCACAGTGTCCACGAACTTCGGGTGTATCGATGGAAGATCGGCCATATTCAAAATCGACAGACGGTTGCGTGTAGTTTTCACCTGAAAACCGTCTGAAAACAGTCCCTGCCACATATAAGCCATACTTTGTACGTTGTACAATTGTTGTGCAATAAAGTTATTATTATAAGCGAGGCTCGGGCGATTGCCGCAGAATCGTCGTCCGATTTCGCCAAATGTGACAGGGGTATTACACTACGTATACTGAGCCCCACAGACGTGTTTAACTCCTCAGATAAATTCTACAAGATGACCGTCCCTACAAGATCTCGTCCCCGCTGCCTCTATAGATCCACAGCTACTGGAAATTCACTCAGTGATAAACTATGACCACCTTCATCCCATATTTGAGTGGACTGAAGAACCTTCAAATACCCCAAATCGCATACTTCAATGACATGAAAATAGGTACAACAACATTTTGTGGTGAACATTATGGTGATGGCGTTAAATGAAAACGCTCTTTATTCGTTTTGCTCAAGCATAGAAAAAGACAGGACATTATGACGATACATTCAAATCTAAAACAATACCTAACAAAACCTAACCCGGGAGCCTCAGCTCCCCCCCCTACTTTTGCCCCTCGCGGGGTCATTTGGGGGTATCCTATGCAGATGCAGATGCAGAATACAATGAGAGCTTGATTACCATCATAAAGATAAAGTGACTTAATATAAACTTACAAATAATGATCGATTTGTCTAAGAGGCTGTTATTACCTGTGCGCTGAGTTCGGCGCAGGTACGTGGACAGGAGTTCCCACAATCCTCTGCGGAAACCCATGTGCTCGTGTAGGGACACTCCTCTGTATGGGGGACACACAGAACAGGTGAGAGGAACGTTACAGGAGAGCCCCCTAGAGGATCATTGGTGCTGTGCAGAAAAATTCTAACCGTTCTCTACACGTAAAATTGATTCAGCCTGAGTAGTACTTGATTACCTTGGGACTCTCGTATGGCAACTCAATAAGATTTACTGAGTCTAACAACATTACAAAAAGTCCAAAGCACTAAATGATGTTAAGTTTGATGAAAACCCAAGAAAATAAACTAGCACTTGGCATTCACTAATTTCTCTGTGGCTGACACAAATACAAAGATGTCGTGGCGTTCAGAATTATAAGCGAAGAACCTTATCATATTAGCGCCACCACTCATTCAAAACAATCACCATCTTTACCTCTTTAACATAGCAAGGTTTGACCACCTGAATTTTGTGATATTATGCACGAGCACAATATGTAATATTAACCCCGTGCAGGTGCTATGGCCGTGTGTGCCTGTCATGCCTTGTCAGGCATCAGTGGGCTGGCGAAATTCGTGGACAAAGCCCCTCATTTTTCATTCGCAAAGTCAAGAAAGATGTATGGAATTAGATATAAAAGCTCCAAATGGCCCACCTGGAGTGCAGGGTTCGTCACACTCCTTGGTCTGTACGCGGGTGTTGCCCTCGCAGTCGGCGCCGTCGTACTCCGGAGCGGGATCGTTGCACGTACGGAACCGGTACTGAGAACCGTCCGTACACGGGTCTTCACAACCAGACCACGGGCTCCACGGAGACCACTCTCCATCAACTGGGTAAGTAAAAATGGTAAAAATTCGTTTTTTGATCTACAAAGCTATTGTTCCACTGGTCAATGTGGCATCTAAAATTCAAGAACGTAGGCTATTCCCTTTACTTGGACAATGGACAGTGTTAGACAATAGAACATTGAGCAATCAGCAACGACAAAATGTGTTTTGCAGATGTAGACATTTTATTTCATACAGACAGGCAGATAATTTTAAACAAAGTGAAAATAAGAGGTCCAATAACAGATCCCTGAAGTACACTACAAGTCACATGCGATGTCTGTTTAAGTCTTTACTTACTTGGACATCTGAGTGTTCCACAGTTCTGAATCTGACTGTCCTGTCCGTCACAATATTCTCCGTATCCAGCCGGTTCGGGGTTGTTGCACTCACGATGTCTGAACATAAACACATTTTGAAAAGAAAATAATTGAAAATTTCCATAATGCTGTGTACATTTAAGCCAGGCATCAAATGAATGTATATGATGGTGACTTACAATAAGAGAGTTACTGCTCACCTTCCAGAAATTCAAAGGGGAGATTCTTTCAAACTACATTCAAACAACTAAAAAGTAAAAGATGCTTTAGTAAATAGATGTCCTTCGTATTGAGAAGCGTTCCAGATATGACCTTGCTTACCCACCATTACCGACAAAGACAGAACAATTCTTCTATCAATTAAAACTAAGATTATCCTATACATTATTGCAACAGAGGGAAACTTCGTCTTCCGCTATACCACCAACAAAGAAGTAAAGCCAAATAGAAGTAGATATCAGTCCTAGCGCTTCACCATATTAGCATCTTAGCTTTAAGTTAGCTATCACCTTTTAACAGTACTGTAATTATCATCATTAACCCCTACTACATACACTTGTCTTGTAATTAGCCTTTGGGTATCTATTTAATAAAGAATTATTATATGTTGACCTTATTTGGTATGGCACACTGCCGTCCTCAGCGATGCAGGTTGCTGTGCAGGTAGACCAGGGGGTCCATGGACTCCACTCCCCGTGCACTGCAAAAACATGTCACAGCACGGTAAGAAATAACAACAGAATCTGAGCTTGAAATTTTGTGCGTTTTTTGTTCACTTTTAAGGTTTCTCTTCTATAATCCCTTAGCTGTAACTCGGTACACTTTCATTTCCAGTAACTTTTCTGGGACCGTACTGTCACTTTTAACTCTGAACTTCATGTTAGTGTTCCTGACGTGCCTAGCATTTAAATGCCATTACCTAAAGCTAGGGGAGTCAAGAACGGGTAAAAACACACTAACCTACACTTATAAATATAATTTCACTGAGGTAATACGAAACTAGAGGGGGGGAACTATTTTAGTACGAAGTATCCTTTTTCACATCTTCAAAAACACATATTCAGAAATGTTCCGTATCACTGAAGAAAATTATATACTTAGTATACCGACATTGAAGAAAATTATATACTTAGTATTCCTTGTTCAAGTTCACATAAAATTATAGATTATCCACACATCTTACCAGAGCAGTTGGCTACCTCGCAGACAAGTTGGGAATTTTCACAGGTGCTGGGAATAAAGGTAGACAACAGTTACATACATTATGTACAGTATAATCAATACTAAGTACACAAACATTATGTAACCTTAAAATTGAACTAACAATCAGATAATGTAAGACTAAACAATAGTTCTGAAAACACTTGTGAAATCCGCTCATCATCAAGATATAATGCACCCTCTGGTTCGTAGAGATCTTTTGAACATGAACATAACTATGCACAATATAAGTGTAACACATGGTGTATTTCATTATCTGAATTATTATTATCGGGAACGCAGGTTAAGTACGTTCAAATTATCTTATGGAGGCCTGGGTGATATAAGTAGAATTTCATGTGATAACCTGAGTCTAGAACGTAATAAGGGTCATTAATTATGGAACTATAAATGGATTTAGTTAAACTTTACATAATTCACTCACCAGTTCTCACACTCGTTCTTGACTATAGTGTCACCTGGTTGTACTTCCTCCACTTCACCTGTGGAAAAAAGTTTTAGAAACTTAGAAATTTTTATTTTTTTTGCTTCTTCAATCGCTTAACAATTTCCATCATGATTATTAGAAAGTTTACTCATCATTCGTTCCGATAAAAATATATTTGTAATGATTCTACATTAAATTGGGTAAAAAGTGAACCAACTATGGAAACAAATAACAAAGCAACAAAATTCCCTGCCAACAGTGCCAGGTGTTACTGGTCAGGACATCCTAGTTGGAGCTGTGCCGTCTTTTGGAATAGACCTTTTTCCAATTACAGCGGCCATTTTGGATTTCCTGGGACAAAACTATGTCTGCAACACATGCTACATAGGAGAATGCCTAAATGAAGCCTCGTTTTGGTGCATGACCCCGGGATTGAATGTGGGCTCCGTGTTCGAGGAGGTGCATTGAGCACGTTACAACAGCATCATTCTTTTCGGCTCCAATAATACAACAATGTGTGATAAAACTTGTTTTATACCGTTGATGTTGACCGTGCAGCGACATTCTGCATATGAGACGCAGACGTCATCTTGCAGGACCGAGCCGTCGGGACAGTAGCAGCCGGGAATGCAGTCCTCCTCACAGGCGACACCCTCCTGCAGGTCCAGACACGTTCTGGGGCAGTTACCACATTCCTTCCACACCTTATCATCCAGGCATTCCTCTGTGGGGGTACACAAAACGGCATGTTTGTCATAATTTTTCATACATTTATAGACCACACTCCTTTTCGTTTATGGTCGCATTGTAAATACCCTAGAAGTATGTATATAAAATTACATGGACACATACATGTACCTCTTTAACGCTAAGGGCACAACCCGCAGTATGTGCAAATACGTGCCAAAACGTGGGCAAACGTTTGGGATCCGTGAGTGATAAGTACCACCTACGTACGAACTCGTAGGGATCCGACAGATTTTGGAGCACGCAGACACGCCGTAGAACTTAACGTGCAAGCAAATCTTTGTGTGCCATCGGGCAGCGGAATCGCCCCCCGTAGGTGACAATTCGGGCGACGAGCCTGCTCTCTACCGCCTAAACGTTTTCAGAAATACGTGGCGGAAAATGGTAGATACTGTACCTTGACAGTCCTGAAGGTTGCAGGACATGGTTTCGGTGCTGTTGCCGGGGCAGTTGGAAGTGACCGGGGTGTCCTCGTACCGCACACAGCTCCTGGTCCTGATCCTCTCCCCACCGTCACAGGTGGCAGTGCAGGCAGACCATGGAGCCCACTCACCCCAGTGAGCCGGGGTTCCTACAGGTACAATAAGATATAGTCGAAAATTAGCAATGAATCCAAAGTTAGGTCTATTACATAAACGAGGCTACATGTGCCAGACTTTTTCGCCAGAGGGATCAAAGAAGCCATCTACATCAGAGCTTTACAACCACCCCTGAACAGCGACGGTGGGCGCCATAGACTTCCTGTAACCTATGATCCACTGCTTACTGGGTCACGTGTTCTATCTGCATAACGTGACGTCACGACAGCAGTGGATTGTTAATTCCTTGACAAAGACTGGTGCTGTTCAGTCAAACATTTGAGTGAGTCCAATTTTTGTGTTGGATATTACAGTTAAACTAGTTCAATGATGAGGCTACATGAAAATTAGTCTCAACTTCCTTAGTGTCAGTTAGGTAAAGTTATTTCATTCATTATATGTAGGATACAATACTTGGCTTACGTGGGCAATAGAATGGTTATTGGTTACATACTATTACAATGCTCACCTGGGCAGGTATTTACGAAACAATCCTTTGTGTCCACAGTGTTGCCTTCACATTGCAGGCCACCATTGCTTGCAGGGGGGTTACTTCCAGACCTGTAAATAGTGAAAAAGTAACCATTTTGAACATATGGCTGAATGTACCATTTTCAACGATGACAATTGTCTCTCGATCTCTGGATCGTGTAGTCTTGTTCCTGGTAAATTACATTGCGGTGTAACACACATCAAGTGTGTACTGAACAATACAAGCTGCATATCCGGACAGATTTAGTTGGACAAGGAATGACTTTTCATTAAGTTCTTTGATAATTTGACATTTTTGGCGAAGCTAGGCACTCATGATCAGGCACACGTGAGTCGAGTGAGGAAAATTGGTGTAAAGTGCATTTCCCTAACCACATAACATCGGGACCTGTCTGAGATACAATCCAGTACCTTCAGGTTTAACATCCCAGACATGCAGAAGTTATGAAGAACATTATGGCAAAGTGGCTTGTTTGTAAGAAAGGTCAGTCACCTGTATCTCTGTTGGATACCAGCCCCACATGTCTTGTCACACGGAGTCCAGATGCTCCAAACAGACCAGCCACAGTCGACTATGGGGAACAGTCACCGATTAAAGAAAAACAGTCACTTCCCCCTTTAACACATGCATGTACCGATATGTTATGTACTTGTCCGTTTACACTATATGCTCCCAACCAACCGTGATCATTGTTGGTTCGTTTTAAACGCTTTGGAAATAGCCAAGTGGGACATCTCAATACTACTGTACTGTATCGTTGAAGAGATTCGGACAAGGAGACGGGGTGAGGGGCACAAGATCCACGCAAGTCTCGACGTAGTTCTCGCAACTCTCGCGATAACTGGGTCACTCCGTGATCAAGATGGACTGATAGCCATCGAAAATTTGGAGGTACGTGTCTTCACCTTTGAAAAGTCACTGCTTGATGAGAATCATATAAGTAACTGTACTGTAATTGCAATAACTTCTTGGGTAGTACGATGTCGCAAATAGAACCACATGGATTTGTCCAGGCTTTCCTTAATAATAAATGTTGACTTTACAAGAAAATATACAAGTCACGTGTATCTGAAGATGCAAAGGTATCATTACAGACTGGATAATAATGCACTGTTCTTTTCTCGTGGCGTGGCAAAATGTCTACTTAATGACCATATTATCTTTTAACCTTCAAACACCCCCAACATTTAAAAATGTTCAAGTGGCGCGTCCTATTGTACGCCTGGGTTCCAAAAGGACCCTGTTAGGGAGTTTGAGTTCGAGTAATCAGTGACAAAGCAATGTTTAACAGCCTGCAACTTGCCTATATACATATATATTATTAGTGTTAATGCCTACCAGCACACTCTTCTTCAGTGCAGGTCATGTATCCATTCTCACATACACTGTTGGTAGAAAAAGAAATCCCAATGTGAAACCAAAACGCACATGGTATTACAATTACATTACATATCGTTTTCACCATTTATCTATTTTTTTAAATAATGTAGACGTAAGTATTTTAGGTCGACTTTGTTTGAAATCATTCCATCCTTGCTTCATCTGATTACAAGTTTGATACATAGTTTAAGCCTAAACGTCCGTTTGATGAATTGGGCAGTGCAGGTAAACTTGTTTATATTAATAAAATTCGTAATGCATCGGTTCGACGTAATGCATTGGACATTCGAGCATGATAGATGTTATTAGTTGTCTGCCTATAGTTCAAGTTGCTTTCTCCTGAATATACGTCCAAACAAATTAACATATATTTACCATGTGTTGCAGTCATTGGTGATGTTTTGGCCAGGTTCGTACTCTTGTCCGTTGTAGATACATTTGCACTCCGACGCAGCCACACACTCGCCATTCTGACTGTACGTTCCCTCGGCACAGTAGCAGCCTGCGACGGAAAGTGAAAAAGAACGTAATATTGTCCTAGTTCAGTATATTGCGGAACCATGTTCCACCGTGACATAAATGACAAAATGAGGCTACATTTCTAGTCAATTGGAACTTGGTTAACATACGGTTATCATTGAGGGTCTTACTTGAAATCACATTTTGTAAGATTCCAAATGTCGCATTGTACTTTCAGGCATTAAAATATAACAGTTGTACGCTAAGAAAATTGAGATTGGAATGGTCTTAAGTGTAGTAAATGAAATCAATCGAATAGACATAATGTCCAAAACCGTCTAAAATAGCTTCGTGTTCATCATATCCCTGAGAGATTACTAAGCCCATACAAATTTAATTTGCTTGTTCTCGGTTTTTGTTAATAATACAGAATATGAATAATATATTATTCATATGAAACAAACTGAGAGCGATGCATGAAATTAATCTCTAATTCAGTCTAGAATTAAAACTAGGAAGTCAAAAAGAAAACTGCAAAATGAACGCAAAAGACACACCTTCTTGGCACGTCAGCTGACAAGTGACGTCGTTGCTCAGGCCCTGGCAGCTTCTCGAGCAGGGATCGAATCCAGCAAGACAGTCTTCAGCTGTCACTGCGTCCTTCTCAAGGCAATCTGCAAGAAGCGTAGAAGGTGACTTTCATTTGCAATTTTTTTCAGATTTTTTTTCTTCATTCCACTAAGGCATTACATATGACACATAATTTGATAAATAAGTATGAATTTTCAGTTTCTGGCATTTTTCCTTTTTCGTAGAAGAAAAAGATCAAAATGTTGTTTTCTTTGTCAGCTAAGATAGTGCCCGCTACCCTCAGACTGCTTTTAAAAACATTACAAAGGGTATACAGGGGCATTATCAACAATATACTGAACAATTGCTTGTATATCTGAAAGGCGTACACCTCTGCAATTACTACTGCATTAGACGATCTTTTAGAAATAACTTTTTTTACTGTTCCAGTCTTAGGTTGCTTGTCGAAACTAAGCAATCGTGTATAAGATAGTGCAAAGTTGGAGAGACTGCTCTAGGCACTGTGCCCTTACCTGGTCCACATGGCTCATTGATGCAGAGGTCGGTCTCGTGGTAAGAACCATTGCAGATGTTACCTCCGTTCTTAGGTGGTGGATCCGTGCAGTTTCTATGTTTCGAGATAAGGCACATATCAAGCTCCGGAAAGCTTACAAAGACGGACACATCATTCATTTTGTTCTCAAACATTTTAAAGTTTAAAACTTAGCAAAGGAACAACATTGAAATTGCCAGCTGATAGAAAATCTCATATTTGACCAAATAAACTGAAACTATGTGAGCTAAGATTTTATCATGAAATAGATTCTATCATATGTCACTTAGCATTATCTATTCAAGTAAGAGTAATACATTGTCGTGGCTCTTTTGCTTTGCTGGTTACCTTTAAATGTTTTTTTGCATATTACTCCACAATATGGCATCGATAATAATAACGATACTTGATTCGCACACAGAACAATTTTTCTTTTCAAATTGGATTTGTCGTGCATATTGTTTTTGTAATATCTTTAAAAATACTTTTATTCAATGAATCTATCCACAGAGGATTGAGGAAGCAGCACATACCCATTCAAGCCCCACACGAATCACAGACATAGTAGAAATTTAAGATATATTCTGTACTCCATTTCTTTGTAGTTTATAGTTGACCATCCAAACGTCGATAGAGCTTGTCGGAATGTATAAAAGACTGACCAATTAAGACTGAACACTGAATTGCCTTTAAACTAAGTTTATGAAATTAACATTACCTGTATCTGTGGACGATTCCAAAATCGCAGTCCGCATCACAGTCACTCCATGGTGTCCACTGGGACCAACCTCCGTCAACTGTCAATTATTCAAAAACAGACCAAGAAAACCGTTGTCACATTTGAAAATGTTTAGCCAGCCCTTAAGTCATTTTCAGCAACCGACAATTTTAGTTGAGAGATATATATTCAATCAATTAGTACCAAATCTGGAAAAAATGTACTATGTATTGTACCTCACGGGTGTAAACCGTATGTACAATGATGATGATAAAGTAGCAGAGAATTTTTTTTTCCTTTTAAGCTTTTTATCTGTTCTCAGAAATGCATTTTTTTTAGTGCAAGCTAAAACATCAATCCGTAGGCAAATAATGCCCTCCTCCTACGCAGGAGGGACATTCAACGGCGAAACCGCCTGTCTGGATGTACCCTGCTTTCTCAACTGTCACTCTTAGTTCCTATGGGCGTAGCGACAAACCAGCTGTCAGCCAATCAGATAATAGGCCTTTCAGTTTTCAAAAGGATCTCACATATATAAGGGTAAGCTCATCCATATTTATTAGCAGAGCGGTCAGGAACTAAGGGTGACGGTTGAGAAAGCAGGGTACATACAGACAGGCTAGGCGGTTTCGCCGTTGGATGCCCCTGCGTAGGAGTATGTAATCCATACGGATTAAGAACGCAAAATGAATTCCGTCACATGTTTTCCTCACCTGGGCAAGCAGATGTGAAGCAGTTCTTGCTTTCAGTGAACGGTCCGGAACACTCCGCGCCTCCCGTCTGTGCAGGCTGTGTAATGCCGCGGTTCCTGGTGGCCACGCCCTGGCCGCAGGTTAGGGAACAGTCGCTCCAGCTTCCCCACTGGCCGTGGATGCAGTCAACTGTGGGACACAAGCATTTGTATAATTTATTTAGTTGCAAATTCATGCCCGTAGGCTACTTGCAAGGGTACAGACCGTAAAAAGTAACATTCTAATACAGCTAGAGTTTATCTATGCACTCAGCTATCTTATGATTCTACATACTTTACTTGGAGGCTTCTTCTTTGGAGGCAGTGGCTGATGAAAAGCACGTTTTTAATGATGATTAACATTTCTGTTCACAGCTAGAACTCATATAATCCCTCTCCAACAAGATCTGTTCAGAGTCACTGACGATAACTGCTGGATAGCAGATGAAACGTCTGACCGTTTCCAAAACCATATCCAGTTGCTTGAGTAACTACTTTTGGGCGTATCTTATCACCTGGATGTCTAACCTATATCGACGTATATACAACAATGCTTACCGCAGTTGTCTTCGTCTGAGCCGTCAGTACAGTCAGCCGTACCGTCGCACACCTGACTACTACTCAGACACTCCCCTGACACGCAGGTGAACTGACTGTCCGCACAGGGAGACGGGGGTGGTGTGGTTGGGATGTACAGAGGTGTTGTGGCTTGGGCAGATGTGGTCAGTACACTTGCCTGTGTGGTGGCTATAAGATAAAAAAATGCATAAGCCTTGTTATTACGTATACTTTTTACTAGGCTAGATTGGAAGGAATAGTACAACAGGAAAACAACGGTCTAGTAGGAGAAGTTAATAGAATAAATTCCTGCATGGTATCTGTGCCAAGGCATAATTTGTCCTCAGTTAATTTTTCCGTTGCATTCAGCATTGTTAAATTGTAGAGGAAATATTATGAATTGTTACATTATTGATTCAAAATAAGTAGTGATAATACACTACATACGAGCCTGTTTATACCGTAAATCAGAATAAAATATTGTTCCAGTATCACTGTTTAAGTCTAGCACACCAAAGTGGTACAGCTTAAAAAAACATCCAATGTTACTCATTTATCTTGATAAATTTTACTATGAGTCTTAATGTAAGTATACAAAAAAAAATAAGAAGGTCCAATTTATGATCCTTCAAACAGCCCCTATAATGCTATAGAAGAAAGTAACGAATAACGTACCTCCAGACACCAGACTTGATGTAGAGTAAACCAGGGTGTACATCTCATAGTCGGCACAAGTGGTAGAAATAGTTGGAAGGGTTGTAAATGCAGTGGTCATTTCAGATGTAGCTGTAGAAAAGACAGGTGTCGTCATCATTGTTGTCCCTGTTGTCATCAAGGTAGTGGTGATACCTGGTGTAGCCGTGGTCGTCACCCCAGGTGTTGTAACAAATCCAGGGGTAGTCGTTGTTACAGGTGCGGCCGTGGTCGTCACTCCAGGTGTTGTAACAAATCCACGGGTAGTCGTTGTTCTTGGCGCAGCCGTGGTGGTCACTCCGGGTGTAGCACCGACTCCAGGGGTAGTGGTGGTACCTGGCGCAGCCGTGGTCGTCACTCCGGGTGTTGCAACAACTCCAGGGGTAGTGGTGGTACCTGGCGCAGCCGTGGTCGTCACTCCGGGTGTTGCACCAACTCCAGGGGTAGTGGTGGTACCTGGCGCAGCCGTGGTCGTCACTCCGGGTGTTGCACCAACTCCAGGGGTAGTGGTGGTACCTGGCGCAGCCGTGGTCGTCACTCCGGGTGTTGCACCAACTCCAGGGGTAGTGGTGGTACGTGGCGCAGCCGTGGTCGTCACTCCGGGTGTTGCACCAACTCCAGGGGTAGTGGTGGTACCTGGTGCAGCCGTGGTCGTGACTCCAGGTGTAGCACCAACTCCAGGGGTTGTGGTGGTGCCTATTGTAGTTATAAAGTGTGTATTGAAAAATCAACCATTCTCTTGTTTCTATCAACTGTGCTTTGAAAACTGAGACTTTTCTTTTGTGATATCATGCGAAGTTTAATTCGACAAAAATGACACAATCTTTTCCGTCCTTCAAGGGTATCGTACGTCCTGGTTGAATTCTTTCTCAAGAGTAGGTATAATATTTTAGTGTGTAGTAGTCAACAGCACAACCTGATATGTTCATTTTGCACTGCTGTTTAAAGTGTAAATTTGAGTAAACAAAACGTATCTTAGGGGGCGTTAATCAAAGAAGGCTGTCAGTTGTCAAGAGGTTGTCAGATAGGCTAAAGTCAAACATTGCTATGCTTCCTTTGTAAACGAGAAACACTGCATAGCAATTCAAGTCTTGAAAAAAAAAACACCTAACAAGCACAAGCCGTACATACATTCGAGTGAGAAAAATCGAACCAGGTGTTGATAAAAACTTCGTTTGGGAAATTAAACAGCAAGCATTTTGGTTTCTGGAGTGTTTTCAAGATTACGTCCAAGATAAAGCTGTGGGACATGTAATGCACTAATTTGATGTTTCTATTGCAATATCCGACATAGTACCTGGTGCAGCCGTGGTGGTCACTCCAGGTGTTGCACCAACTCCAGGGGTAGTGGTGGTACCTGGCGCAGCCGTGGTCGTCACTCCGGGTGTTGCACCAACTCCAGGGGTAGTGGTGGTACCTGGCGCAGCCGTGGTCGTCACTCCGGGTGTTGCACCAACTCCAGGGGTAGTGGTGGTACCTGGTGCAGCCGTGGTCGTCACTCCGGGTGTTGCACCAACTCCAGGGGTAGTGGTGGTACCTGGTGCAGCCGTGGTCGTGACTCCAGGTGTAGCACCAACTCCAGGGGTTGTGGTGGTGCCTATTGTAGTTATAAAGTGTGTATTGAAAAATCAACCATTCTCTTGTTTCTATCAACTGTGCTTTGAAAACTGAGACTTTTCTTTTGTGATATCATGCGAAGTTTAATTCGACAAAAATGACACAATCTTTTCCGTCCTTCAAGGGTATCGTACGTCCTGGTTGAATTCTTTCTCAAGAGTAGGTATAATATCTTAGTGTGTCTTGAAGATAGTCAACAGCACAACCTGATATGTTCATTTTGCACTGCTGTTTAAAGTGTAAATTTGAGTAAACAAAACGTATCTTAGGGGGCGTTAATCAAAGAAGGCTGTCAGTTGTCAAGAGGTTGTCAGATAGGCTAAAGTCAAACATTGCTATGCTTCCTTTGTGAACGAGAAACACTGCATAGCAATTCAAGTCTTGAAAAAAAACACCTAACAAGCACAAGCCGTACATACATTCGAGTTAGAAAAATCGAACCAGGTGTTGATAAAAACTTCGTTTGGGAAATTAAACAGCAAGCATTTTGGTTTCTGGACTGCTTTCAAGATTACGTCCAAGATAAAGCTGTGGGACATGTAATGCACTAATTTGATGTTTCTATTGCAATATCCGACATAGTACCTGGTGCAGCCGTGGTGGTCACTCCAGGTGTTGCACCAACTCCAGGTGTAGTCGTTGTTCCTGGTGCAGCCGTAGTGGTGACTCCAGGTGTAGCACCGATTCCAGGGGTAGTTGTGGTACCTGGTGCAGCCGTGGTCGTGACTCCGGGTGTTGCACCAACTCCAGGGGTAGTGGTGGTACCTGGTGCAGCCGTGGTGGTCATTCCGGGTGTTGCACCAACTCCAGGGGTAGTGGTGGTACCTGGTGCAGCTGTAGCTGTGACTCCAGGTGTAGCACCGATTCCAGGGGTAGTGGTGGTACCTGGCGCAGCCGTGGTCGTCACTCCGGGTGTTGCACCAACTCCAGGGGTAGTGGTGGTACCTGGTGCAGCCGTGGTCGTGACTCCAGGTGTAGCACCAACTCCAGGGGTAGTGGTGGTACCTGGTGCAGCCGTGGTGGTCACTCCGGGTGTTGCGCCAACTCCAGGGGTAGTGGTGGTGCCTATTGTAGTTATAACGTGTGTATTGAAAAATCAACCATTCTCTTGTTTCTATCAACTGTGCTTTGAAAACTGAGACTTTTCTTTTGTGATACCATGCGAAGTTTAATTCGACAAAAATGACACAATCTTTTCCGTCCTTCAAGGGTATCGCACGTCCTGGTTGAATTCTTTCTCAAGAGTAGGTATAATATTTTAGTGTGTCTTGAAGATAGTCAACAGTACAACCTGATATGTTCATTTTGCACTGCTGTTTAAAGTGTAAATTTGAGTAAGCAAAACTTATCTTAGGGGGCGTTAATCAAAGAAGGCTGTCAGTTGTCAAGAGGTTGTCAGATAGGCTAAAGTCAAACATTGCTATGCTTCCTTTGTGAACGAGAAACACTGCATAGCAATTCAAGTCTTGAAAAGAACAGCTAACAAGCACAAACCGTACATACATTCGAGTTAGAAAAATCGAACCAGGTGTTGATAAAAACTTCGTTTGGGAAATTAAACAGCAAGCATTTTGGTTTCTGGAGTGTTTTCAAGATTACGTCCAAGATAAAGCTGTGGGACATGTAATGCACTAATTTGATGTTTCTATTGCAATATCCGACATAGTACCTGGTGCAGCCGTGGTGGTCACTCCAGGTGTTGCACCAACTCCAGGTGTAGTCGTTGTTCCTGGTGCAGCCGTAGTGGTGACTCCAGGTGTAGCACCGATTCCAGGGGTAGTTGTGGTACCTGGTGCAGCCGTGGTCGTGACTCCGGGTGTTGCACCAACTCCAGGGGTAGTGGTGGTACCTGGTGCAGCCGTGGTGGTCACTCCGGGTGTTGCACCAACTCCACGGGTAGTGGTGGTACCTGGTGCAGCCGTGGTGGTCACTCCGGGTGTTGCACCAACTCCAGGGGTAGTGGTGGTACCTGGTGCAGCTGTAGTTGTTACTCCAGGTGTAGCACCAACTCCAGGGGTAGTGGTGGTACCTGGCGAAGCCGTGGTCGTCACTCCGGGTGTTGCACCAACTCCAGGGGTAGTGGTGGTACCTGGTGCAGCCGTGGTCGTGACTCCGGGTGTTGCACCAACTCCAGGGGTAGTGGTTGTACCTGGTGCAGCCGTGGTGGTCACTCCGGGTGTTGCACCAACTCCAGGGGTAGTGGTGGTACCTGGAGCAGCCGTAGTGGTGACTCCAGGTGTAGCACCAACTCCAGGGGTAGTGGTTGTACCTGGTGCAGCCGTGGTCGTCACTCCGGGTGTTGCACCAACTCCAGGGGTAGTGGTGGTACCTGGTGCAGCTGTAGTTGTGACTCCAGGTGTAGCACCGATTCCAGGGGTAGTGGTGGTACCTGGCGCAGCCGTGGTCGTCACTCCGGGTGTTGCACCAACTCCAGGGGTAGTGGTGGTACCTGGAGCAGCCGTAGTGGTCACTCCAGGTGTTGCACCAACTCCAGGGGTAGTGGTGGTACCTGGCGCAGCCGTGGTCGTGACTCCAGGTGTAGCACCAACTCCAGGGGTAGTGGTGGTGCCTATTGTAGTTATAAAGTGTGTATTGAAAAATCAACCATTCTCTTGTTTCTATCAACTGTGCTTTGAAAACTGAGACTTTTCTTTTGTGATGCCATGCGAAGTTTAATTCGACAAAAATGACACAATCTTTTCCGTCCTTCAAGGGTATCGCACGTCCTGGTTGAATTCTTTCTCAAGAGTAGGTATAATATTTTAGTGTGTCTTGAAGATAGTCAACAGCACAACCTGATATGTTCATTTTGCACTGCTGTTTAAAGTGTAAATTTGAGTAAACAAAACGTATCTTAGGGGGCGTTAATCAAAGAAGGCTGTCAGTTGTCAAGAGGTTGTCAGATAGGCTAAAGTCAAACATTGCTATGCTTCCTTTGTGAACGAGAAACACTGCATAGCAATTCAAGTCTTGAAAAAAAACACCTAACAAGCACAAACCGTACATACATTCGAGTTAGAAAAATCGAACCAGGTGTTGATAAAAACTTCGTTTGGGAAATTAAACAGCAAGCATTTTGGTTTCTGGAGTGTTTTCAAGATTACGTCCAAGATAAAGCTGTGGGACATGTAATGCACTAATTTGATGTTTCTATTGCAATATCCGACATAGTACCTGGTGCAGCCGTGGTGGTCACTCCAGGTGTTGCACCAACTCCAGGTGTAGTCGTTGTTCCTGGTGCAGCCGTAGTGGTGACTCCAGGTGTAGCACCGATTCCAGGGGTAGTGGTGGTACCTGGTGCAGCCGTGGTCGTGACTCCGGGTGTTGCACCAACTCCAGGGGTAGTGGTGGTACCTGGTGCAGCCGTGGTGGTCACTCCGGGTGTTGCACCAACTCCAGGGGTAGTGGTGGTACCTGGTGCAGCCGTGGTGGTCACTCCGGGTGTTGCACCAACTCCAGGGGTAGTGGTGGTACCTGGTACAGCTGTAGTTGTGACTCCAGGTGTAGCACCGATTCCAGGGGTAGTGGTGGTACCTGGCGCAGCCGTGGTCGTCACTCCGGGTGTTGCACCAACTCCAGGGGTAGTGGTGGTACCTGGTGCAGCCGTGGTCGTGACTCCAGGTGTAGCAACAACTCCAGGGGTAGTGGTGGTACCTGGTGCCGCCGTGGTGGTCACTCCGGGTGTTGCGCCAACTCCAGGGGTAGTGGTGGTACCTGGTGCAGCTGTAGTTGTGACTCCAGGTGTAGCACCAACTCCAGGGGTAGTGGTGGTACCTGGCGCAGCCGTGGTCGTCACTCCGGTGTTGCACCAACTCCAGGGGTAGTGGTGGTACCTGGTGCAGCCGTGGTCGTCACTCCGGGTGTTGCACCAACTCCAGGGGTAGTGGTGGTACCTGGCGCAGCCGTGGTCGTCACTCCGGGTGTTGCACCAACTCCAGGGGTAGTGGTGGTACCTGGTGCAGCCGTGGTCGTCACTCCGGGTGTTGCACCAACTCCAGGGGTAGTGGTGGTACCTGGTGCAGCCGTGGTCGTGACTCCAGGTGTAGCACCAACTCCAGGGGTTGTGGTGGTGCCTATTGTAGTTATAAAGTGTGTATTGAAAAATCAACCATTCTCTTGTTTCTATCAACTGTGCTTTGAAAACTGAGATTTTTCTTTTGTGATATCATGCGAAGTTTAATTCGACAAAAATGACACAATCTTTTCCGTCCTTCAAGGGTATCGTACGTCCTGGTTGAATTCTTTCTCAAGAGTAGGTATAATATTTTAGTGTGTCTTGAAGATAGTCAACAGCACAACCTGATATGTTCATTTTGCACTGCTGTTTAAAGTGTAAATTTGAGTAAACAAAACGTATCTTAGGGGGCGTTAATCAAAGAAGGCTGTCAGTTGTCAAGAGGTTGTCAGATAGGCTAAAGTCAAACATTGCTATGCTTCCTTTGTGAACGAGAAACACTGCATAGCAATTCAAGTCTTGAAAAAAAAACACCTAACAAGCACAAGCCGTACATACATTCGAGTGAGAAAAATCGAACCAGGTGTTGATAAAAACTTCGTTTGGGAAATTAAACAGCAAGCATTTTGGTTTCTGGAGTGTTTTCAAGATTACGTCCAAGATAAAGCTGTGGAACATGTAATGCACTAATTTGATGTTTCTATTGCAATATCCGACATAGTACCTGGTGCAGCCGTGGTGGTCACTCCAGGTGTTGCACCAACTCCAGGTGTAGTCGTTGTTCCTGGTGCAGCCGTAGTGGTGACTCCAGGTGTAGCACCGATTCCAGGGGTAGTTGTGGTACCTGGTGCAGCCGTGGTCGTGACTCCGGGTGTTGCACCAACTCCAGGGGTAGTGGTGGTACCTGGTGCAGCCGTGGTGGTCACTCCGGGTGTTGCACCAACTCCAGGGGTAGTGGTGGTACCTGGAGCAGCCGTAGTGGTGACTTCAGGTGTAGCACCAACTCCAGGGGTAGTGGTGGTACCTGGTGCAGCCGTGGTCGTCACTCCGGGTGTTGCACCAACTCCAGGGGTAGTGGTGGTAACTAGTGCAGCTGTAGTTGTGACTCCAGGTGTAGCACCGATTCCAGGGGTAGTGGTGGTACCTGGCGCAGCCGTGGTCGTCACTCCGGGTGTTGCACCAACTCCAGGGGTAGTGGTGGTACCTGGTGCAGCCGTGGTCGTGACTCCAGGTGTAGCACCAACTCCAGGGGTAGTGGTGGTACCTGGTGCAGCCGTGGTGGTCACTCCGGGTGTTGCGCCAACTCCAGGGGTAGTGGTGGTACCTGGTGCAGCTGTAGTTGTGACTCCAGGTGTAGCACCAACTCCAGGGGTAGTGGTGGTACCTGGCGCAGCCGTGGTGGTCACTCCGGGTGTTGCACCAACTCCAGGGGTAGTGGTGGTACCTGGCGCAGCCGTGGTCGTCACTCCGGGTGTTGCACCAACTCCAGGGGTAGTGGTGGTACCTGGCGCAGCCGTGGTCGTCACTCCGGGTGTTGCACCAACTCCAGGGGTAGTGGTGGTACCTGGTGCAGCCGTGGTGGTCACTCCGGGTGTTGCACCAACTCCAGGGGTAGTGGTGGTACCTGGTGCAGCCGTGGTCGTGACTCCAGGTGTAGCACCAACTCCAGGGGTTGTGGTGGTGCCTATTGTAGTTATAAAGTGTGTATTGAAAAATCAACCATTCTCTTGTTTCTATCAACTGTGCTTTGAAAACTGAGACTTTTGCTTTTGTGATATCATGCGAAGTTTAATTCGACAAAAATGACACAATCTTTTCCGTCCTTCAAGGGTATCGTACGTCCTGGTTGAATTCTTTCTCAAGAGTAGGTATAATATTTTAGTGTGTCTTGAAGATAGTCAACAGCACAACCTGATATGTTCATTTTGCACTGCTGTTTAAAGTGTAAATTTGAGTAAACAAAACGTATCTTAGGGGGCGTTAATCAAAGAAGGCTGTCAGTTGTCAAGAGGTTGTCAGATAGGCTAAAGTCAAACATTGCTATGCTTCCTTTGTGAACGAGAAACACTGCATAGCAATTCAAGTCTTGAAAAAAAAAACACCTAACAAGCACAAGCCGTACATACATTCGAGTGAGAAAAATCGAACCAGGTGTTGATAAAAACTTCGTTTCGGAAATTAAACAGCAAGCATTTTGGTTTCTGGAGTGTTTTCAAGATTACGTCCAAGATAAAGCTGTGGGACATGTAATGCACTAATTTGATGTTTCTATTGCAATATCCGACATAGTACCTGGTGCAGCCGTGGTGGTCACTCCAGGTGTTGCACCAACTCCAGGTGTAGTCGTTGTTCCTGGTGCAGCCGTAGTGGTGACTCCAGGTGTAGCACCGATTCCAGGGGTAGTTGTGGTACCTGGTGCAGCCGTGGTCGTGACTCCGGGTGTTGCACCAACTCCAGGGGTAGTGGTGGTACCTGGTGCAGCCGTGGTGGTCACTCCGGGTGTTGCACCAACTCCAGGGGTAGTGGTGGTACCTGGAGCAGCCGTAGTGGTGACTCCAGGTGTAGCACCAACTCCAGGGGTAGTGGTGGTACCTGGTGCAGCCGTGGTCGTCACTCCGGGTGTTGCACCAACTCCAGGGGTAGTGGTGGTAACTGGTGCAGCTGTAGTTGTGACTCCAGGTGTAGCACCGATTCCAGGGGTAGTGGTGGTACCTGGCGCAGCCGTGGTCGTCACTCCGGGTGTTGCACCAACTCCAGGGGTAGTGGTGGTACCTGGTGCAGCCGTGGTCGTGACTCCAGGTGTAGCACCAACTCCAGGGGTAGTGGTGGTACCTGGTGCAGCCGTGGTGGTCACTCCGGGTGTTGCGCCAACTCCAGGGGTAGTGGTGGTACCTGGTGCAGCTGTAGTTGTGACTCCAGGTGTTGCACCAACTCCAGGGGTAGTGGTGGTACCTGGCGCAGCCGTGGTCGTCACTCCGGGTGTTGCACCAACTCCAGGGGTAGTGGTGGTACCTGGCGCAGCCGTGGTCGTCACTCCGGGTGTTGCACCAACTCCAGGGGTAGTGGTGGTACCTGGTGCAGCCGTGGTGGTCACTCCGGGTGTTGCACCAACTCCAGGGGTAGTGGTGGTACCTGGTGCAGCCGTGGTCGTGACTCCAGGTGTAGCACCAACTCCAGGGGTTGTGGTGGTGCCTATTGTAGTTATAAAGTGTGTATTGAAAAATCAACCATTCTCTTGTTTCTATCAACTGTGCTTTGAAAACTGAGACTTTTCTTTTGTGATATCATGCGAAGTTTAATTCGACAAAAATGACACAATCTTTTCCGTCCTTCAAGGGTATCGTACGTCCTGGTTGAATTCTTTCTCAAGAGTAGGTATAATATTTTAGTGTGTCTTGAAGATAGTCAACAGCACAACCTGATATGTTCATTTTGCACTGCTGTTTAAAGTGTAAATTTGAGTAAACAAAACGTATCTTAGGGGGCGTTAATCAAAGAAGGCTGTCAGTTGTCAAGAGGTTGTCAGATAGGCTAAAGTCAAACATTGCTATGCTTCCTTTGTGAACGAGAAACACTGCATAGCAATTCAAGTCTTGAAAAAAAAAAACACCTAACAAGCACAAGCCGTACATACATTCAAGTTAGAAAAATCGAACCAGGTGTTGATAAAAACTTCGTTTCGGAAATTAAACAGCAAGCATTTTGGTTTCTGGAGTGTTTTCAAGATTACGTCCAAGATAAAGCTGTGGGACATGTAATGCACTAATTTGATGTTTCTATTGCAATATCCGACATAGTACCTGGTGCAGCCGTGGTGGTCACTCCAGGTGTTGCACCAACTCCAGGTGTAGTCGTTGTTCCTGGTGCAGCCGTAGTGGTGACTCCAGGTGTAGCACCGATTCCAGGGGTAGTTGTGGTACCTGGTGCAGCCGTGGTCGTGACTCCGGGTGTTGCACCAACTCCAGGGGTAGTGGTGGTACCTGGTGCAGCCGTGGTGGTGACTCCAGGTGTAGCACCAACTCCAGGGGTAGTGGTGGTACCTGGTGCAGCCGTGGTGGTCACTCCGGGTGTTGCACCAACTCCAGGGGTAGTGGTGGTACCTGGAGCAGCCGTAGTGGTGACTCCAGGTGTAGCACCAACTCCAGGGGTAGTTGTGGTACCTGGTGCAGCCGTGGTCGTGACTCCGGGTGTTGCACCAACTCCAGGGGTAGTGGTGGTACCTGGTGCAGCCGTGGTGGTGACTCCAGGTGTAGCACCAACTCCAGGAGTAGTGGTGGTACCTGGTGCAGCTGTGGTCGTGACTCCGGGTGTTGCACCAACTCCAGGGGTAGTGGTGGTACCTGGAGCAGCCGTAGTGGTGACTCCAGGTGTAGCACCAACTCCAGGGGTAGTGGTGGTACCTGGTGCAGCCGTGGTGGTCACTCCGGGTGTTGCACCAACTCCAGGGGTAGTGGTGGTACCTGGTGCAGCTGTAGTTGTGACTCCAGGTGTAGCACCGATTCCAGGGGTAGTGGTGGTACCTGGCGCAGCCGTGGTCGTCACTCCGGGTGTTGCACCAACTCCAGGGGTAGTGGTGGTACCTGGTGCAGCCGTGGTCGTGACTCCAGGTGTAGCACCAACTCCAGGGGTAGTGGTGGTACCTGGTGCAGCCGTGGTGGTCACTCCGGGTGTTGCGCCAACTCCAGGGGTAGTGGTGGTACCTGGTGCAGCTGTAGTTGTGACTCCAGGTGTAGCACCAACTCCAGGGGTAGTGGTGGTACCTGGCGCAGCCGTGGTCGTCACTCCGGGTGTTGCACCAACTCCAGGGGTAGTGGTGGTACCTGGCGCAGCCGTGGTCGTCACTCCGGGTGTTGCACCAACTCCAGGGGTAGTGGTGGTACCTGGTGCAGCCGTGGTGGTCACTCCGGGTGTTGCACCAACTCCAGGGGTAGTGGTGGTACCTGGTGCAGCCGTGGTCGTGACTCCAGGTGTAGCACCAACTCCAGGGGTTGTGGTGGTGCCTATTGTAGTTATAAAGTGTGTATTGAAAAATCAACCATTCTCTTGTTTCTATCAACTGTGCTTTGAAAACTGAAACTTTTCTTTTGTGATATCATGGGAAGTTTAATTCGACAAAAATGACACAATCTTTTCCGTCCTTCAAGGGTATCGTACGTCCTGGTTGAATTCTTTCTCACGAGTAGGTATAATATTTTAGTGTGTCTTGAAGATAGTCAACAGCACAACCTGATATGTTCATTTTGCACTGCTGTTTAAAGTGTAAATTTGAGTAAACAAAACGTATCTTAGGGGGCGTTAATCAAAGAAGGCTGTCAGTTGTCAAGAGGTTGTCAGATAGGCTAAAGTCAAACATTGCTATGCTTCCTTTGTGAACGAGAAACACTGCATAGCAATTCAAGTCTTGAAAAAAAAACCTAACAAGCACAAGCCGTACATACATTCGAGTTAGAAAAATCGAACCAGGTGTTGATAAAAACTTCGTTTGGGAAATTAAACAGCAAGCATTTTGGTTTCTGGAGTGTTTTCAAGATTACGTCCAAGATAAAGCTGTGGGACATGTAATGCACTAATTTGATGTTTCTATTGCAATATCCGACATAGTACCTGGTGCAGCCGTGGTGGTCACTCCAGGTGTTGCACCAACTCCAGGTGTAGTCTTTGTTCCTGGTGCAGCCGTAGTGGTGACTCCAGGTGTAGCACCGATTCCAGGGGTAGTTGTGGTACCTGGTGCAGCCGTGGTCGTGACTCCGGGTGTTGCACCAACTCCAGGGGTAGTGGTGGTACCTGGTGCAGCCGTGGTGGTCACTCCGGGTGTTGCACCAACTCCAGGGGTAGTGGTGGTACCTGGAGCAGCCGTAGTGGTGACTCCAGGTGTAGCACCAACTCCAGGGGTAGTGGTGGTACCTGGTGCACCCGTGGTGGTCACTCCGGGTGTTGCACCAACTCCAGGGGTAGTGGTGGTACCTGGTGCAGCCGTGGTCGTGACTCCAGGTGTAGCACCAACTCCAGGGGTAGTGGTGGTACCTGGTGCAGCCGTGGTCGTCACTCCAGGTGTAGCACCAACTCCAGGGGTAGTGGTGGTACCTGGTGCAGCCGTGGTGGTCACTCCGGGTGTTGCACCAACTCCAGGGGTAGTGGTGGTACCTGGTGCAGCTGTAGTTGTGACTCCAGGTGTAGCACCGATTCCAGGGGTAGTGGTGGTACCTGGCGCAGCCGTGGTCGTCACTCCGGGTGTTGCACCAACTCCAGGGGTAGTGGTGGTACCTGGTGCAGCCGTGGTCGTGACTCCAGGTGTAGCACCAACTCCAGGGGTAGAGGTGGTACCTGGTGCAGCTGTAGTTGTGACTCCAGGTGTAGCACCGACTCCAGGGGTAGTGGTGGCACCTGGCGCAGCCGTGGTCGTCACTCCGGGTGTTGCACCAACTCCAGGGGTAGTGGTGGTACCTGGTGCAGCCGTGGTCGTCACTCCGGGTGTTGCACCAACTCCAGGGGTAGTGGTGGTACCTGGCGCAGCCGTGGTCGTCACTCCGGGTGTTGCACCAACTCCAGGGGTAGTGGTGGTACCTGGTGCAGCCGTGGTGGTCACTCCGGGTGTTGCACCAACTCCAGGGGTAGTGGTGGTACCTGGTGCAGCCGTGGTCGTGACTCCAGGTGTAGCACCAACTCCAGGGGTTGTGGTGGTGCCTATTGTAGTTATAAAGTGTGTATTGAAAAATCAATCATTCTCTTGTTTCTATCAACTGTGCTTTGAAAACTGAGACTTTTCTTTTGTGATATCATGCGAAGTTTAATTCGACAAAAATGACACAATCTTTTCCGTCCTTCAAGGGTATCGTACGTCCTGGTTGAATTCTTTCTCAAGAGTAGGTATAATATTTTAGTGTGTCTTGAAGATAGTCAACAGCACAACCTGATATGTTCATTTTGCACTGCTGTTTAAAGTGTAAATTTGAGTAAACAAAACGTATCTTAGGGGGCGTTAATCAAAGAAGGCTGTCAGTTGTCAAGAGGTTGTCAGATAGGCTAAAGTCAAATATTGCTATGCTTTCTTTGTGAACGAGAAACACTGCATAGCAATTCAAGTCTTGAAAAAAAAAAACACCTAACAAGCACAAGCCGTACATACATTCGAGTTAGAAAAATCGAACCAGGTGTTGATAAAAACTTCGTTTGGGAAATTAAACAGCAAGCATTTTGGTTTCTGGAGTGTTTTAAAGATTACGTCCAAGATAAAGCTGTGGGACATGTAATGCACTAATTTGATGTTTCTATTGCAATATCCGACATAGTACCTGGTGCAGCCGTGGTGGTCACTCCAGGTGTTGCACCAACTCCAGGTGTAGTCGTTGTTCCTGGTGCAGCCGTAGTGGTGACTCCAGGTGTAGCACCGATTCCAGGGGTAGTTGTGGTACCTGGTGCAGCCGTGGTCGTGACTCCGGGTGTTGCACCAACTCCAGGGGTAGTGGTGGTACCTGGAGCAGCCGTAGTGGTGACTCCAGGTGTAGCACCAACTCCAGGGGTAGTGGTGGTACCTGGTGCAGCCGTGGTGGTCACTCCGGGTGTTGCACCAACTCCAGGGGTAGTGGTGGTACCTGGTGCAGCTGTAGTTGTGACTCCAGGTGTAGCACCGATTCCAGGGGTAGTGGTGGTACCTGGCGCAGCCGTGGTCGTCACTCCGGGTGTTGCACCAACTCCAGGGGTAGTGGTGGTACCTGGTGCAGCCGTGGTCGTGACTCCAGGTGTAGCACCAACTCCAGGGGTAGTGGTGGTACCTGGTGCAGCCGTGGTGGTCACTCCGGGTGTTGCGCCAACTCCAGGGGTAGTGGTGGTACCTGGTGCAGCTGTAGTTGTGACTCTAGGTGTAGCACCAACTCCAGGGGTAGTGGTGGTACCTGGCGCAGCCGTGGTCGTCACTCCGGGTGTTGCACCAACTCCAGGGGTAGTGGTGGTACCTGGTGCAGCCGTGGTCGTCACTCCGGGTGTTGCACCAACTCCAGGGGTAGTGGTGGTACCTGGCGCAGCCGTGGTCGTCACTCCGGGTGTTGCACCAACTCCAGGGGTAGTGGTGGTACCTGGTGCAGCCGTGGTCGTCACTCCGGGTGTTGCACCAACTCCAGGGGTAGTGGTGGTACCTGGTGCAGCCGTGGTCGTGACTCCAGGTGTAGCACCAACTCCAGGGGTTGTGGTGGTGCCTATTGTAGTTATAAAGTGTGTATTGAAAAATCAACCATTCTCTTGTTTCTATCAACTGTGCTTTGAAAACTGAGACTTTTCTTTTGTGATATCATGCGAAGTTTAATTCGACAAAAATGACACAATCTTTTCCGTCCTTCAAGGGTATCGTACGTCCTGGTTGAATTCTTTCTCAAGAGTAGGTATAATATTTTAGTGTGTCTTGAAGATAGTCAACAGCACAACCTGATATGTTCATTTTGCACTGCTGTTTAAAGTGTAAATTTGAGTAAACAAAACGTATCTTAGGGGGCGTTAATCAAAGAAGGCTGTCAGTTGTCAAGAGGTTGTCAGATAGGCTAAAGTCAAACATTGCTATGCTTCCTTTGTGAACGAGAAACACTGCATAGCAATTCAAGTCTTGAAAAAAAAACACCTAACAAGCACAAACCGTACATACATTCGAGTTAGAAAAATCGAACCAGGTGTTGATAAAAACTTCGTTTGGGAAATTAAACAGCAAGCATTTTGGTTTCTGGAGTGTTTTCAAGATTACGTCCAAGATAAAGCTGTGGGACATGTAATGCACTAATTTCATGTTTCTATTGAAATAAGCGACATAGTACCTGGTGCAGCCGTGGTGGTCACTCCAGGTGTTGCACCAACTCCAGGTGTAGTCGTTGTTCCTGGTGCAGCCGTAGTGGTGACTCCAGGTGTAGCACCGATTCCAGGGGTAGTTGTGGTACCTGGTGCAGCCGTGGTCGTGACTCCGGGTGTTGCACCAACTCCAGGGGTAGTGGTGGTACCTGGTGCAGCCGTGGTGGTCACTCCGGGTGTTGCACCAACTCCAGGGGTAGTGGTGGTACCTGGAGCAGCCGTAGTGGTGACTCCAGGTGTAGCACCAACTCCAGGGGTAGTGGTGGTACCTGGTGCAGCCGTGGTCGTCACTCCGGGTGTTGCACCAACTCCAGGGGTAGTGGTGGTACCTGGTGCAGCCGTGGTCGTGACTCCAGGTGTAGCACCAACTCCAGGGGTAGTGGTGGTACCTGGTGCAGCCGTGGTGGTCACTCCGGGTGTTGCGCCAACTCCAGGGGTAGTGGTGGTACCTGGTGCAGCTGTAGTTGTGACTCCAGGTGTAGCACCAACTCCAGGGGTAGTGGTGGTACCTGGAGCAGCCGTAGTGGTGACTCCAGGTGTAGCACCAACTCCAGGGGTAGTGGTGGTACCTGGTGCAGCCGTGGTGGTCACTCCGGGTGTTGCACCAACTCCAGGGGTAGTGGTGGTACCTGGTGCAGCTGTAGTTGTGACTCCAGGTGTAGCACCGATTCCAGGGGTAGTGGTGGTACCTGGCGCAGCCGTGGTCGTCACTCCGGGTGTTGCACCAACTCCAGGGGTAGTGGTGGTACCTGGTGCAGCCGTGGTCGTTACTCCAGGTGTAGCACCAACTCCAGGGGTAGTGGTGGTACCTGGTGCAGCCGTGGTGGTCACTCCGGGTGTTGCGCCAACTCCAGGGGTAGTGGTGGTACCTGGTGCAGCTGTAGTTGTGACTCCAGGTGTAGCACCAACTCCAGGGGTAGTGGTGGTACCTGGCGCAGCCGTGGTCGTCACTCCGGGTGTTGCACCAACTCCAGGGGTAGTGGTGGTACCTGGTGCAGCTGTAGTTGTGACTCCAGGTGTAGCACCGATTCCAGGGGTAGTGGTGGTACCTGGCGCAGCCGTGGTCGTCACTCCGGGTGTTGCACCAACTCCAGGGGTAGTGGTGGTACCTGGTGCAGCCGTGGTCGTGACTCCAGGTGTAGCACCAACTCCAGGGGTAGTGGTGGTACCTGGTGCAGCTGTAGTTGTGACTCCAGGTGTAGCACCGATTCCAGGGGTAGTGGTGGTACCTGGCGCAGCCGTGGTCGTCACTCCGGGTGTTGCACCAACTCCAGGGGTAGTGGTGGTACCTGGTGCAGCCGTGGTCGTGACTCCAGGTGTAGCACCAACTCCAGGGGTAGTGGTGGTACCTGGTGCAGCCGTGGTGGTCACTCCGGGTGTTGCGCCAACTCCAGGGGTAGTGGTGGTACCTGGTGCAGCTGTAGTTGTGACTCCAGGTGTAGCACCAACTCCAGGGGTAGTGGTGGTACCTGGAGCAGCCGTAGTGGTGACTCCAGGTGTAGCACCAACTCCAGGGGTAGTGGTGGTACCTGGTGCAGCCGTGGTGGTCACTCCGGTGTTGCACCAACTCCAGGGGTAGTGGTGGTACCTGGTGCAGCCGTGGTCGTGACTCCAGGTGTAGCACCAACTCCAGGGGTTGTGGTGGTGCCTATTGTAGTTATAAAGTGTGTATTGAAAAATCAACCATTCTCTTGTTTCTATCAACTGTGCTTTGAAAACTGAGACTTTTCTTTTGTGATATCATGCGAAGTTTAATTCGACAAAAATGACACAATCTTTTCCGTCCTTCAAGGGTATCGTACGTCCTGGTTGAATTCTTTCTCAAGAGTAGGTATAATATTTTAGTGTGTCTTGAAGATAGTCAACAGCACAACCTGATATGTTCATTTTGCACTGCTGTTTAAAGTGTAAATTTGAGTAAACAAAACGTATCTTAGGGGGCGTTAATCAAAGAAGGCTGTCAGTTGTCAAGAGGTTGTCAGATAGGCTAAAGTCAAACATTGCTATGCTTCCTTTGTGACAAGAAACACTGCATAGCAATTCAAGTCTTGAAAAAAAAAACACCTAACAAGCACAAACCGTACATACATTCGAGTTAGAAAAATCGAACCAGGTGTTGATAAATCTTCGTTTGGGAAATTAAACAGCAAGCATTTTGGTTTCTGGAGTGTTTTCAAGATTACGTCCAAGATAAAGCTGTGGGACATGTAATGCACTAATTTGATGTTTCTATTGAAATATCCGACATAGTACCTGGTGCAGCCGTGGTGGTCACTCCAGGTGTTGCACCAACTCCAGGTGTAGTCGTTGTTCCTGGTGCAGCCGTAGTGGTGACTCCAGGTGTAGCACCGATTCCAGGGGTAGTTGTGGTACCTGGTGCAGCCGTGGTCGTGACTCCGGGTGTTGCACCAACTCCAGGGGTAGTGGTGGTACCTGGTGCAGCCGTGGTGGTCACTCCGGGTGTTGCACCAACTCCAGGGGTAGTGGTGGTACCTGGAGCAGCCGTAGTGGTGACTCCAGGTGTAGCACCAACTCCAGGGGTAGTGGTGGTACCTGGTGCAACCGTGGTGGTCACTCCGGGTGTTGCACCTACTTCAGGGGTAGTGGTGGTACCTGGTGCAGCTGTAGTTGTGACTCCAGGTGTAGCACCGATTCCAGGGGTAGTGGTGGTACGTGGCGCAGCCGTGGTCGTCACTCCGGGTGTTGCACCAACTCCAGGGGTAGTGGTGGTACCTGGTGCAGCCGTGGTCGTGACTCCAGGTGTAGCACCAACTCCAGGGGTAGTGGTGGTACCTGGTGCAGCCGTGGTGGTCACTCCGGGTGTTGCGCCAACTCCAGGGGTAGTGGTGGTACCTGGTGCAGCTGTAGTTGTGACTCCAGGTGTAGCACCAACTCCAGGGGTAGTGGTGGTACCTGGAGCAGCCGTAGTGGTGACTCCAGGTGTAGCACCAACTCCAGGGGTAGTGGTGGTACCTGGTGCAGCCGTGGTCGTGACTCCGGGTGTTGCACCAACTCCAGGGGTAGTGGTGGTACCTGGTGCAGCCGTGGTCGTCACTCCGGGTGTTGCACCAACTCCAGGGGTAGTGGTGGTACCTGGTGCAGCCGTGGTCGTCACTCCGGGTGTTGCACCAACTCCAGGGGTAGTGGTGGTACCTGGCGCAGCCGTGGTCGTCACTCCGGGTGTTGCACCAACTCCAGGGGTAGTGGTGGTACCTGGTGCAGCCGTGGTGGTCACTCCGGGTGTTGCACCAACTCCAGGGGTAGTGGTGGTACCTGGTGCAGCCGTGGTCGTGACTCCAGGTGTAGCACCAACTCCAGGGGTTGTGGTGGTGCCTATTGTAGTTATAAAGTGTGTATTGAAAAATCAACCATTCTCTTGTTTCTATCAACTGTGCTTTGAAAACTGAGACTTTTCTTTTGTGATATCATGCGAAGTTTAATTCGACAAAAATGACACAATCTTTTCCGTCCTTCAAGGGTATCGTACGTCCTGGTTGAATTCTTTCTCAAGAGTAGGTATAATATTTTAGTGAGTCTTGAAGATAGTCAACAGCACAACCTGATATGTTCATTTTGCACTGCTGTTTAAAGTGTAAATTTGAGTAAACAAACGTATCTTAGGGGGCGTTAATCAAAGAAGGCTGTCAGTTGTCAAGAGGTTGTCAGATAGGCTAAAGTCAAATATTGCTATGCTTTCTTTGTGAACGAGAAACACTGCATAGCAATTCAAGTCTTGAAAAAAAAAACACCTAACAAGCACAAGCCGTACATACATTCGAGTTAGAAAAATCGAACCAGGTGTTGATAAAAACTTCGTTTGGGAAATTAAACAGCAAGCATTTTGGTTTCTGGAGTGTTTTCAAGATTACGTCCAAGATAAAACTGTGGGACACGTAATGCACTAATTTGATGTTTCTATTGCAATATCCGACATAGTACCTGGTGCAGCCGTGGTGGTCACTCCAGGTGTTGCACCAACTCCAGGTGTAGTCGTTGTTCCTGGTGCAGCCGTAGTGGTGACTCCAGGTGTAGCACCGATTCCAGGGGTAGTTGTGGTACCTGGTGCAGCCGTGGTCGTGACTCCGGGTGTTGCACCAACTCCAGGGGTAGTGGTGGTACCTGGTGCAGCCGTGGTGGTCACTCCGGGTGTTGCACCAACTCCAGGGGTAGTGGTGGTACCTGGAGCAGCCGTAGTGGTGACTCCAGGTGTAGCACCAACTCCAGGGGTAGTGGTGGTACCTGGTGCAGCCGTGGTGGTCACTCCGGGTGTTGCACCAACTCCAGGGGTAGTGGTGGTACCTGGTGCAGCTGTAGTTGTGACTCCAGGTGTAGCACCGATTCCAGGGGTAGTGGTGGTACCTGGCGCAGCCGTGGTCGTCACTCCGGGTGTTGCACCAACTCCAGGGGTAGTGGTGGTACCTGGTGCAGCCGTGGTCGTGACTCCAGGTGTAGCACCAACTCCAGGGGTAGTGGTGGTACCTGGTGCAGCCGTGGTGGTCACTCCGGGTGTTGCGCCAACTCCAGGGGTAGTGGTGGTACCTGGTGCAGCTGTAGTTGTGACTCCAGGTGTAGCACCAACTCCAGGGGTAGTGGTGGTACCTGGCGCAGCCGTGGTCGTCACTCCGGGTGTTGCACCAACTCCAGGGGTAGTGGTGGTACCTGGTGCAGCCGTGGTCGTCACTCCGGGTGTTGCACCAACTCCAGGGGTAGTGGTGGTACCTGGCGCAGCCGTGGTCGTCACTCCGGGTGTTGCACCAACTCCAGGGGTAGTGGTGGTACCTGGTGCAGCCGTGGTGGTCACTCCGGGTGTTGCACCAACTCCAGGGGTAGTGGTGGTACCTGGTGCAGCCGTGGTCGTGACTCCAGGTGTAGCACCAACTCCAGGGGTTGTGGTGGTGCCTATTGTAGTTATAAAGTGTGTATTGAAAAATCAACCATTCTCTTGTTTCTATCAACTGTGCTTTGAAAACTGAGACTTTTCTTTTGTGATATCATGCGAAGATTAATTCGACAAAAATGACACAATCTTTTCCGTCCTTCAAGGGTATCGTACGTCCTGGTTGAATTCTTTCTCAAGAGTAGGTATAATATTTTAGTGTGTCTTGAAGATAGTCAACAGCACAACCTGATATGTTCATTTTGCACTGCTGTTTAAAGTGTAAATTTGAGTAAACAAAACGTATCTTAGGGGGCGTTAATCAAAGAAGGCTGTCAGTTGTCAAGAGTTTGTCAGATAGGCTAAAGTCAAACATTGCTATGCTTCCTTTGTGAACGAGAAACACTGCATAGCAATTCAAGTCTTGAAAAAAAACACCTAACAAGCACAAACCGTACATACATTCGAGTTAGAAAAATCGAACCAGGTGTTGATAAAAACTTCGTTTGGGAAATTAAACAGCAAGCATTTTGGTTTCTGGAGTGTTTTCAAGATTACGTCCAAGATAAAGCTGTGAGACATGTAATGCACTAATTTCATGTTTCTATTGCAATATCCGACATAGTACCTGGTGCAGCCGTGGTGGTCACTCCAGGTGTTGCACCAACTCCAGGTGTAGTCGTTGTTCCTGGTGCAGCCGTAGTGGTGACTCCAGGTGTAGCACCGATTCCAGGGGTAGTTGTGGTACCTGGTGCAGCCGTGGTCGTGACTCCGGGTGTTGCACCAACTCCAGGGGTAGTGGTGGTACCTGGTGCAGCCGTGGTGGTCACTCCGGGTGTTGCACCAACTCCAGGGGTAGTGGTGGTACCTGGAGCAGCCGTAGTGGTGACTCCAGGTGTAGCACCAACTCCAGGGGTAGTGGTGGTACCTGGTGCAGCCGTGGTGGTCACTCCGGGTGTTGCACCAACTCCAGGGGTAGTGGTGGTACCTGGTGCAGCTGTAGTTGTGACTCCAGGTGTAGCACCGATTCCAGGGGTAGTGGTGGTACCTGGCGCAGCCGTGGTCGTCACTCCGGGTGTTGCACCAACTCCAGGGGTAGTGGTGGTACCTGGTGCAGCCGTGGTCGTGACTCCAGGTGTAGCACCAACTCCAGGGGTAGTGGTGGTACCTGGTGCAGCCGTGGTGGTCACTCCGGGTGTTGCGCCAACTCCAGGGGTAGTGGTGGTACCTGGTGCAGCTGTAGTTGTGACTCCAGGTGTAGCACCAACTCCAGGGGTAGTGGTGGTACCTGGAGCAGCCGTAGTGGTGACTCCAGGTGTAGCACCAACTCCAGGGGTAGTGGTGGTACCTGGTGCAGCCGTGGTGGTCACTCCGGGTGTTGCACCAACTCCAGGGGTAGTGGTGGTACCTGGTGCAGCTGTAGTTGTGACTCCAGGTGTAGCACCGATTCCAGGGGTAGTGGTGGTACCTGGCGCAGCCGTGGTCGTCACTCCGGGTGTTGCACCAACTCCAGGGGTAGTGGTGGTACCTGGTGCAGCCGTGGTCGTGACTCCAGGTGTAGCACCAACTCCAGGGGTAGTGGTGGTACCTGGTGCAGCCGTGGTGGTCACTCCGGGTGTTGCGCCAACTCCAGGGGTAGTGGTGGTACCTGGTGCAGCTGTAGTTGTGACTCCAGGTGTAGCACCAACTCCAGGGGTAGTGGTGGTACCTGGCGCAGCCGTGGTCGTCACTCCGGGTGTTGCACCAACTCCAGGGGTAGTGGTGGTACCTGGTGCAGCCGTGGTCGTCACTCCGGGTGTTGCACCAACTCCAGGGGTAGTGGTGGTACCTGGCGCAGCCGTGGTCGTCACTCCGGGTGTTGCACCAACTCCAGGGGTAGTGGTGGTACCTGGTGCAGCCGTGGTCGTCACTCCGGGTGTTGCACCAACTCCAGGGGTAGTGGTGGTACCTGGTGCAGCCGTGGTCGTGACTCCAGGTGTAGCACCAACTCCAGGGGTTGTGGTGGTGCCTATTGTAGTTATAAAGTGTGTATTGAAAAATCAATCATTCTCTTGTTTCTATCAACTGTGCTTTGAAAACTGAGACTTTTCTTTTGTGATATCATGCGAAGATTAATTCGACAAAAATGACCCCATTTTTTACGTCCTTCAAGGGTATCGTACGTCCTGGTTGAATTCTTTCTCAAGAGTAGGTATAATATTTTAGTGTGTCTTGAAGATAGTCAACAGCACAACCTGATATGTTCATTTTGCACTGCTGTTTAAAGTGTAAATTTGAGTAAACAAAACGTATCTTAGGGGGCGTTAATCAAAGAAGGCTGTCAGTTGTCAAGAGGTTGTCAGATAGGCTAAAGTCAAACATTGCTATGCTTCCTTTGTGAACGAGAAACACTGCATAGCAATTCAAGTCTTGAAAAAAAAACACCTAACAAGCACAAACCGTACATACATTCGAGTTAGAAAAATCGAACCAGGTGTTGATAAAAACTTCGTTTGGGAAATTAAACAGCAAGCATTTTGGTTTCTGGAGTGTTTTCAAGATTACGTCCAAGATAAAGCTGTGGGACATGTAATGCACTAATTTGATGTTTCTATTGCAATATCCGACATAGTACCTGGTGCAGCCGTGGTGGTCACTCCAGGTGTTGCACCAACTCCAGGTGTAGTCGTTGTTCCTGGTGCAGCCGTAGTGGTGACTCCAGGTGTAGCACCGATTCCAGGGGTAGTTGTGGTACCTGGTGCAGCCGTGGTCGTGACTCCGGGTGTTGCACCAACTCCAGGGGTAGTGGTGGTACCTGGTGCAGCCGTGGTGGTCACTCCGGGTGTTGCACCAACTCCAGGGGTAGTGGTGGTACCTGGAGCAGCCGTAGTGGTGACTCCAGGTGTAGCACCAACTCCAGGGGTAGTGGTGGTACCTGGTGAAGCCGTGGTGGTCACTCCGGGTGTTGCACCAACTCCAGGGGTAGTGGTGGTACCTGGTGCAGCTGTAGTTGTGACTCCAGGTGTAGCACCGATTCCAGGGGTAGTGGTGGTACCTGGCGCAGCCGTGGTCGTCACTCCGGGTGTTGCACCAACTCCAGGGGTAGTGGTGGTACCTGGTGCAGCCGTGGTCGTGACTCCAGGTGTAGCACCAACTCCAGGGGTAGTGGTGGTACCTGGTGCAGCCGTGGTGGTCACTCCGGGTGTTGCGCCAACTCCAGGGGTAGTGGTGGTACCTGGTGCAGCTGTAGTTGTGACTCCAGGTGTAGCACCAACTCCAGGGGTAGTGGTGGTACCTGGAGCAGCCGTAGTGGTGACTCCAGGTGTAGCACCAACTCCAGGGGTAGTGGTGGTACCTGGTGCAGCCGTGGTGGTCACTCCGGGTGTTGCACCAACTCCAGGGGTAGTGGTGGTACCTGGTGCAGCTGTAGTTGTGACTCCAGGTGTAGCACCGATTCCAGGGGTAGTGTTGGTACCTGGCGCAGTCGTGGTCGTCACTCCGGGTGTTGCACCAACTCCAGGGGTAGTGGTGGTACCTGGTGCAGCCGTGGTCGTGACTCCAGGTGTAGCACCAACTCCAGGGGTAGTGGTGGTACCTGGTGCAGCCGTGGTGGTCACTCCGGGTGTTGCGCCAACTCCAGGGGTAGTGGTGGTACCTGGTGCAGCTGTAGTTGTGACTCCAGGTGTAGCACCAACTCCAGGGGTAGTGGTGGTACCTGGCGCAGCCGTGGTCGTCACTCCGGGTGTTGCACCAACTCCAGGGGTAGTGGTGGTACCTGGTGCAGCCGTGGTCGTCACTCCGGGCGTTGCACCAACTCCAGGGGTAGTGGTGGTACCTGGCGCAGCCGTGGTCGTCACTCCGGGTGTTGCACCAACTCCAGGGGTAGTGGTGGTACCTGGTGCAGCCGTGGTGGTCACTCCGGGTGTTGCACCAACTCCAGGGGTAGTGGTGGTACCTGGTGCAGCCGTGGTCGTGACTCCAGGTGTAGCACCAACTCCAGGGGTTGTGGTGGTGCCTATTGTAGTTATAAAGTGTGTATTGAAAAATCAACCATTCTCTTGTTTCTATCAACTGTGCTTTGAAAACTGAGACTTTTCTTTTGTGATATCATGCGAAGTTTAATTCGACAAAAATGACACAATCTTTTCCGTCCTTCAAGGGTATCGTACGTCCTGGTTGAATTCTTTCTCAAGAGTAGGTATAATATTTTAGTGTGTCTTGAAGATAGTCAACAGCACAACCTGATATGTTCATTTTGCACTGCTGTTTAAAGTGTAAATTTGAGTAAACAAAACGTATCTTAGGGGGCGTTAATCAAAGAAGGCTGTCAGTTGTCAAGAGGTTGTCAGATAGGCTAAAGTCAAACATTGCTATGCTTCCTTTGTGAACGAGAAACACTGCATAGCAATTCAAGTCTTGAAAAAAAAACACCTAACAAGCACAAGCCGTACATACATTCGAGTTAGAAAAATCGAACCAGGTGTTGATAAAAACTTCGTTTGGGAAATTAAACAGCAAGCATTTTGGTTTCTGGAGTGTTTTCAAGATTACGTCCAAGATAAAGCTGTGGGACATGTAATGCACTAATTTCATGTTTCTATTGCAATATCCGACATAGTACCTGGTGCAGCCGTGGTGGTCACTCCAGGTGTTGCACCAACTCCAGGTGTAGTCGTTGTTCCTGGTGCAGCCGTAGTGGTGACTCCAGGTGTAGCACCGATTCCAGGGGTAGTTGTGGTACCTGGTGCAGCCGTGGTCGTGACTCCGGGTGTTGCACCAACTCCAGGGGTAGTGGTGGTACCTGGTGCAGCCGTGGTGGTCACTCCGGGTGTTGCACCAACTCCAGGGGTAGTGGTGGTACCTGGTGCAGCTGTAGTTGTGACTCCAGGTGTAGCACCGATTCCAGGGGTAGTGGTGGTACCTGGCGCAGCCGTGGTCGTCACTCCGGGTGTTGCACCAACTCCAGGGGTAGTGGTGGTACCTGGTGCAGCTGTAGTTGTGACTCCAGGTGTAGCACCGATTCCAGGGGTAGTGGTGGTACCTGGCGCAGCCGTGGTCGTCACTCCGGGTGTTGCACCAACTCCAGGGGTAGTGGTGGTACCTGGTGCAGCCGTGGTCGTGACTCCAGGTGTTGCACCAACTCCAGGGGTAGTGGTGGTACCTGGTGCAGCCGTGGTGGTCACTCCGGGTGTTGCGCCAACTCCAGGGGTAGTGGTGGTACCTGGTGCAGCTGTAGTTGTGACTCTAGGTGTAGCACCAACTCCAGGGGTAGTGGTGGTACCTGGCGCAGCCGTGGTCGTCACTCCGGGTGTTGCACCAACTCCAGGGGTAGTGGTGGTACCTGGTGCAGCCGTGGTCGTCACTCCGGGTGTTGCACCAACTCCAGGGGTAGTGGTGGTACCTGGCGCAGCCGTGGTCGTCACTCCGGGTGTTGCACCAACTCCAGGGGTAGTGGTGGTACCTGGTGCAGCCGTGGTGGTCACTCCGGGTGTTGCACCAACTCCAGGGGTAGTGGTGGTACCTGGTGCAGCCGTGGTCGTGACTCCAGGTGTAGCACCAACTCCAGGGGTTGTGGTGGTGCCTATTGTAGTTATAAAGTGTGTATTGAAAAATCAACCATTCTCTTGTTTCTATCAACTGTGCTTTGAAAACTGAGACTTTTCTTTTGTGATATCATGCGAAGTTTAATTCGACAAAAATGACACAATCTTTTCCGTCCTTCAAGGGTATCGTACGTCCTGGTTGAATTCTTTCTCAAGAGTAGGTATAATATTTTAGTGTGTCTTGAAGATAGTCAACAGCACAACCTGATATGTTCATTTTGCACTGCTGTTTAAAGTGTAAATTTGAGTAAACAAAACGTATCTTAGGGGGCGTTAATCAAAGAAGGCTGTCAGTTGTCAAGAGGTTGTCAGATAGGCTAAAGTCAAACATTGCTATGCTTCCTTTGTGAACGAGAAACACTGCATAGCAATTCAAGTCTTGAAAAAAAACACCTAACAAGCACAAGCAGTACATACATTCGAATAGAAAAATCGAACCAAGTGTTGATAAAAACTTCGTTTGGGAAATTAAACAGCAAGCATTTTGGTTTCTGGAGTGTTTTCAAGATTACGTCCAAGATAAAGCTGTGGGACATGTAATGCACTAATTTGATGTTTCTATTGCAATATCCGACATAGTACCTGGTGCAGCCGTGGTGGTCACTCCAGGTGTTGCACCAACTCCAGGTGTAGTCGTTGTTCCTGGTGCAGCCGTAGTGGTGACTCCAGGTGTAGCACCGATTCCAGGGGTAGTTGTGGTACCTGGTGCAGCCGTGGTCGTGACTCCGGGTGTTGCACCAACTCCAGGGGTAGTGGTGGTACCTGGTGCAGCCGTGGTGGTCACTCCGGGTGTTGCACCAACTCCAGGGGTAGTGGTGGTAACTGGTGCAGCTGTAGTTGTGACTCCAGGTGTTGCACCAACTCCAGGGGTAGTGGTGGTACCTGGCGCAGCCGTGGTCGTCACTCCGGGTGTTGCACCAACTCCAGGGGTAGTGGTGGTACCTGGCGCAGCCGTGGTCGTCACTCCGGGTGTTGCACCAACTCCAGGGGTAGTGGTGGTACCTGGTGCAGCCGTGGTGGTCACTCCGGGTGTTGCGCCAACTCCAGGGGTAGTGGTGGTACCTGGTGCAGCTGTAGTTGTGACTCCAGGTGTAGCACCAACTCCAGGGGTAGTGGTGGTACCTGGCGCAGCCGTGGTGGTCACTCCGGGTGTTGCACCAACTCCAGGGGTAGTGGTGGTACCTGGTGCAGCCGTGGTCGTCACTCCGGGTGTTGCACCAACTCCAGGGGTAGTGGTGGTACCTGGCGCAGCCGTGGTCGTGACTCCGGGTGTTGCACCAACTCCAGGGGTAGTGGTGGTACCTGGTGCAGCCGTGGTCGTCACTCCGGGTGTTGCACCAACTCCAGGTGTAGTCGTTGTTCCTGGTGCAGCCGTAGTGGTGACTCCAGGTGTAGCACCGATTCCAGGGGTAGTTGTGGTACCTGGTGCAGCCGTGGTCGTGACTCCGGGTGTTGCACCAACTCCAGGGGTAGTGGTGGTACCTGGTGCAGCCGTGGTGGTCACTCCGGGTGTTGCACCAACTCCAGGGGTAGTGGTGGTACCTGGAGCAGCCGTAGTGGTGACTCCAGGTGTAGCACCAACTCCAGGGGTAGTGGTGGTACCTGGTGCAGCCGTGGTGGTCACTCCGGGTGTTGCACCAACTCCAGGGGTAGTGGTGGTACCTGGTGCAGCTGTAGTTGTGACTCCAGGTGTAGCACCGATTCCAGGGGTAGTGGTGGTACCTGGCGCAGCCGTGGTCGTCACTCCGGGTGTTGCACCAGCTCCAGGGGTAGTGGTGGTACCTGGTGCAGCCGTGGTCGTGACTCCAGGTGTAGCACCAACTCCAGGGGTAGTGGTGGTACCTGGTGCAGCCGTGGTGGTCACTCCGGGTGTTGCGCCAACTCCAGGGGTAGTGGTGGTACCTGGTGCAGCTGTAGTTGTGACTCCAGGTGTAGCACCAACTCCAGGGGTAGTGGTGGTACCTAGCGCAGCCGTGGTCGTCACTCCGGGTGTTGCACCAACTCCAGGGGTAGTGGTGGTACCTGGTGCAGCCGTGGTCGTCACTCCGGGTGTTGCACCAACTCCAGGGGTAGTGGTGGTACCTGGCGCAGCCGTGGTCGTCACTCCGGGTGTTGCACCAACTCCAGGGGTAGTGGTGGTACCTGGTGCAGCCGTGGTGGTCACTCCGGGTGTTGCACCAACTCCAGGGGTAGTGGTGGTACCTGGTGCAGCCGTGGTCGTGACTCCAGGTGTAGCACCAACTCCAGGGGTTGTGGTGGTGCCTATTGTAGTTATAAAGTGTGTATTGAAAAATCAACCATTCTCTTGTTTCTATCAACTGTGCTTTGAAAACTGAGACTTTTCTTTTGTGATATCATGCGAAGATTAATTCGACAAAAATGACACAATCTTTTCCGTCCTTCAAGGGTATCGTACGTCCTGGTTGAATTCTTTCTCAAGAGTAGGTATAATATTTTAGTGTGTCTTGAAGATAGTCAACAGCACAACCTGATATGTTCATTTTGCACTGCTGTTTAAAGTGTAAATTTGAGTAAACAAAACGTATCTTAGGGGGCGTTAATCAAAGAAGGCTGTCAGTTGTCAAGAGGTTGTCAGATAGGCTAAAGTCAAACATTGCTATGCTTCCTTTGTGAACGAGAAACACTGCATAGCAATTCAAGTCTTGAAAAAAAACACCTAACAAGCACAAACCGTACATACATTCGAGTTAGAAAAATCGAACCAGGTGTTGATAAAAACTTCGTTTGGGAAATTAAACAGCAAGCATTTTGGTTTCTGGAGTGTTTTCAAGATTACGTCCAAGATAAAGCTGTGGGACATGTAATGCACTAATTTGATGTTTCTATTGCAATATCCGACATAGTACCTGGTGCAGCCGTGGTGGTCACTCCAGGTGTAGCACCGATTCCAGGGGTAGTGGTGGTACCTGGCGCAGCCGTGGTCGTCACTCCGGGTGTTGCGCTAACTCCAGGGGTAGCGGTGGTACCTGGTGCAGCTGTAGTTGTGACTCCAGGTGTAGCACCAACTCCAGGGGTAGTGGTGGTACCTGGCGCAGCCGTGGTCGTCACTCCGGGTGTTGCACCAACTCCAGGGGTAGTGGTGGTACCTGGTGCAGCCGTGGTGGTCACTCCGGGTGTTGCACCAACTCCAGGGGTAGTGGTGGTACCTGGCGCAGCCGTGGTGGTCACTCCGGGTGTTGCACCAACTCCAGGGGTAGTGGTGGTACCTGGTGCAGCCGTGGTCGTGACTCCAGGTGTAGCACCAACTCCAGGGGTTGTGGTGGTGCCTATTGTAGTTATAAAGTGTGTATTGAAAAATCAACCATTCTCTTGTTTCTATCAACTGTGCTTTGAAAACTGAGACTTTTCTCTTGTGATATCATGCGAAGTTTAATTCGACAAAAATGACACAATCTTTTCCGTCCTTCAAGGGTATCGTACGTCCTGGTTGAATTCTTTCTCAAGAGTAGGTATAATATTTTAGTGTGTCTTGAAGATAGTCAACAGCACAACCTGATATGTTCATTTTGCACTGCTGTTTAAAGTGTAAATTTGAGTAAACAAAACGTATCTTAGGGGGCGTTAATCAAAGAAGGCTGTCAGTTGTCAAGAGGTTGTCAGATAGGCTAAAGTCAAACATTGCTATGCTTCCTTTGTGAACGAGAAACACTGCATAGCAATTCAAGTCTTGAAAAAAAACACCTAACAAGCACAAACCGTACATACATTCGAGTTAGAAAAATCGAACCAGGTGTTGATAAAAACTGCGTTTGGGAAATTAAACAGCAAGCATTTTGGTTTCTGGAGTGTTTTCAAGATTACGTCCAAGATAAAGCTGTGAGACATGTAATGCACTAATTTCATGTTTCTATTGCAATATCCGACATAGTACCTGGTGCAGCCGTGGTGGTCACTCCAGGTGTTGCACCAACTCCAGGTGTAGTCGTTGTTCCTGGTGCAGCCGTAGTGGTGACTCCAGGTGTAGCACCGATTCCAGGGGTAGTTGTGGTACCTGGTGCAGCCGTGGTCGTGACTCCGGGTGTTGCACCAACTCCAGGGGTAGTGGTGGTACCTGGTGCAGCCGTGGTGGTCACTCCGGGTGTTGCACCAACTCCAGGGGTAGTGGTGGTACCTGGAGCAGCCGTAGTGGTGACTCCAGGTGCAGCACCAACTCCAGGGGTAGTGGTGGTACCTGGTGCAGCCGTGGTGGTCACTCCGGGTGTTGCACCAACTCCAGGGGTAGTGGTGGTACCTGGTGCAGCTGTAGTTGTGACTCCAGGTGTAGCACCGATTCCAGGGGTAGTGGTGGTACCTGGCGCAGCCGTGGTCGTCACTCCGGGTGTTGCACCAACTCCAGGGGTAGTGGTGGTACCTGGTGCAGCCGTGGTCGTGACTCCAGGTGTAGCACCAACTCCAGGGGTAGTGGTGGTACCTGGTGCAGCCGTGGTGGTCACTCCGGGTGTTGCGCCAACTCCAGGGGTAGTGGTGGTACCTGGTGCAGCTGTAGTTGTGACTCCAGGTGTAGCACCAACTCCAGGGGTAGTGGTGGTACCTGGAGCAGCCGTAGTGGTGACTCCAGGTGTAGCACCAACTCCAGGGGTAGTGGTGGTACCTGGTGCAGCCGTGGTGGTCACTCCGGGTGTTGCACCAACTCCAGGGGTAGTGGTGGTACCTGGTGCAGCTGTAGTTGTGACTCCAGGTGTAGCACCGATTCCAGGGGTAGTGGTGGTACCTGGCGCAGCCGTGGTCGTCACTCCGGGTGTTGCACCAACTCCAGGGGTAGTGGTGGTACCTGGTGCAGCCGTGGTCGTGACTCCAGGTGTAGCACCAACTCCAGGGGTAGTGGTGGTACCTGGTGCAGCCGTGGTGGTCACTCCGGGTGTTGCGCCAACTCCAGGGGTAGTGGTGGTACCTGGTGCAGCTGTAGTTGTGACTCCAGGTGTTGCACCAACTCCAGGGGTAGTGGTGGTACCTGGAGCAGCCGTAGTGGTGACTCCAGGTGTAGCACCAACTCCAGGGGTAGTGGTGGTACCTGGTGCAGCCGTGGTGGTCACTCCGGGTGTTGCACCAACTCCAGGGGTAGTGGTGGTACCTGGTGCAGCTGTAGTTGTGACTCCAGGTGTAGCACCGATTCCAGGGGTAGTGGTGGTACCTGGCGCAGCCGTGGTCGTCACTCCGGGTGTTGCACCAACTCCAGGGGTAGTGGTGGTACCTGGTGCAGCCGTGGTCGTGACTCCAGGTGTAGCACCAACTCCAGGGGTAGTGGTGGTACCTGGTGCAGCCGTGGTGGTCACTCCGGGTGTTGCGCCAACTCCAGGGGTAGTGGTGGTACCTGGTGCAGCTGTAGTTGTGACTCCAGGTGTAGCACCAACTCCAGGGGTAGTGGTGGTACCTGGCGCAGCCGTGGTCGTCACTCCGGGTGTTGCACCAACTCCAGGGGTAGTGGTGGTACCTGGTGCAGCCGTGGTCGTCACTCCGGGTGTTGCACCAACTCCAGGGGTAGTGGTGGTACCTGGCGCAGCCGTGGTCGTCACTCCGGGTGTTGCACCAACTCCAGGGGTAGTGGTGGTACCTGGTGCAGCCGTGGTGGTCACTCCGGGTGTTGCACCAACTCCAGGGGTAGTGGTGGTACCTGGTGCAGCCGTGGTCGTGACTCCAGGTGTAGCACCAACTCCAGGGGTTGTGGTGGTGCCTATTGTAGTTATAAAGTGTGTATTGAAAAATCAATCATTCTCTTGTTTCTATCAACTGTGCTTTGAAAACTGAGACTTTTCTTTTGTGATATCATGCGAAGATTAATTCGACAAAAATGACCCCATTTTTTACGTCCTTCAAGGGTATCGTACGTCCTGGTTGAATTCTTTCTCAAGAGTAGGTATAATATTTTAGTGTGTCTTGAAGATAGTCAACAGCACAACCTGATATGTTCATTTTGCACTGCTGTTTAAAGTGTAAATTTGAGTAAACAAAACGTATCTTAGGGGGCGTTAATCAAAGAAGGCTGTCAGTTGTCAAGAGGTTGTCAGATAGGCTAAAGTCAAACATTGCTATGCTTCCTTTGTGAACGAGAAACACTGCATAGCAATTCAAGTCTTGAAAAAAAACACCTAACAAGCACAAACCGTACATACATTCGAGTTAGAAAAATCGAACCAGGTGTTGATAAAAACTTCGTTTGGGAAATTAAACAGCAAGCATTTGGTTTCTGGAGTGTTTTCAAGATTACGTCCAAGATAAAGCTGTGGGACATGTAATGCACTAATTTCATGTTTCTATTGCAATATCCGACATAGTACCTGGTGCAGCCGTGGTGGTCACTCCAGGTGTTGCACCAACTCCAGGTGTAGTCGTTGTTCCTGGTGCAGCCGTAGTGGTGACTCCAGGTGTAGCACCGATTCCAGGGGTAGTTGTGGTACCTGGTGCAGCCGTGGTCGTGACTCCGGGTGTTGCACCAACTCCAGGGGTAGTGGTGGTACCTGGTGCAGCCGTGGTGGTCACTCCGGGTGTTGCACCAACTCCAGGGGTAGTGGTGGTACCTGGAGCAGCCGTAGTGGTGACTCCAGGTGTAGCACCAACTCCAGGGGTAGTGGTGGTACCTGGTGCAGCCGTGGTGGTCACTCCGGGTGTTGCACCAACTCCAGGGGTAGTGGTGGTACCTGGTGCAGCTGTAGTTGTGACTCCAGGTGTAGCACCGATTCCAGGGGTAGTGGTGGTACCTGGCGCAGCCGTGGTCGTCACTCCGGGTGTTGCACCAACTCCAGGGGTAGTGGTGGTACCTGGTGCAGCCGTGGTCGTGACTCCAGGTGTAGCACCAACTCCAGGGGTAGTGGTGGTACCTGGTGCAGCCGTGGTGGTCACTCCGGGTGTTGCGCCAACTCCAGGGGTAGTGGTGGTACCTGGTGCAGCTGTAGTTGTGACTCCAGGTGTAGCACCAACTCCAGGGGTAGTGGTGGTACCTGGAGCAGCCGTAGTGGTGACTCCAGGTGTAGCACCAACTCCAGGGGTAGTGGTGGTACCTGGTGCAGCCGTGGTGGTCACTCCGGGTGTTGCACCAACTCCAGGGGTAGTGGTGGTACCTGGTGCAGCTGTAGTTGTGACTCCAGGTGTAGCACCGATTCCAGGGGTAGTGGTGGTACCTGGCGCAGTCGTGGTCGTCACTCCGGGTGTTGCACCAACTCCAGGGGTAGTGGTGGTACCTGGTGCAGCCGTGGTCGTGACTCCAGGTGTAGCACCAACTCCAGGGGTAGTGGTGGTACCTGGTGCAGCCGTGGTGGTCACTCCGGGTGTTGCGCCAACTCCAGGGGTAGTGGTGGTACCTGGTGCAGCTGTAGTTGTGACTCCAGGTGTAGCACCAACTCCAGGGGTAGTGGTGGTACCTGGCGCAGCCGTGGTCGTCACTCCGGGTGTTGCACCAACTCCAGGGGTAGTGGTGGTACCTGGTGCAGCCGTGGTCGTCACTCCGGGCGTTGCACCAACTCCAGGGGTAGTGGTGGTACCTGGCGCAGCCGTGGTCGTCACTCCGGGTGTTGCACCAACTCCAGGGGTAGTGGTGGTACCTGGTGCAGCCGTGGTGGTCACTCCGGGTGTTGCACCAACTCCAGGGGTAGTGGTGGTACCTGGTGCAGCCGTGGTCGTGACTCCAGGTGTAGCACCAACTCCAGGGGTTGTGGTGGTGCCTATTGTAGTTATAAAGTGTGTATTGAAAAATCAACCATTCTCTTGTTTCTATCAACTGTGCTTTGAAAACTGAGACTTTTCTTTTGTGATATCATGCGAAGTTTAATTCGACAAAAATGACACAATCTTTTCCGTCCTTCAAGGGTATCGTACGTCCTGGTTGAATTCTTTCTCAAGAGTAGGTATAATATTTTAGTGTGTCTTGAAGATAGTCAACAGCACAACCTGATATGTTCATTTTGCACTGCTGTTTAAAGTGTAAATTTGAGTAAACAAAACGTATCTTAGGGGGCGTTAATCAAAGAAGGCTGTCAGTTGTCAAGAGGTTGTCAGATAGGCTAAAGTCAAACATTGCTATGCTTCCTTTGTGAACGAGAAACACTGCATAGCAATTCAAGTCTTGAAAAAAAAACACCTAACAAGCACAAGCCGTACATACATTCGAGTTAGAAAAATCGAACCAGGTGTTGATAAAAACTTCGTTTGGGAAATTAAACAGCAAGCATTTTGGTTTCTGGAGTGTTTTCAAGATTACGTCCAAGATAAAGCTGTGGGACATATAATGCACTAATTTCATGTTTCTATTGCAATATCCGACATAGTACCTGGTGCAGCCGTGGTGGTCACTCCAGGTGTTGCACCAACTCCAGGTGTAGTCGTTGTTCCTGGTGCAGCCGTAGTGGTGACTCCAGGTGTAGCACCGATTCCAGGGGTAGTTGTGGTACCTGGTGCAGCCGTGGTCGTGACTCCGGGTGTTGCACCAACTCCAGGGGTAGTGGTGGTACCTGGTGCAGCCGTGGTGGTCACTCCGGGTGTTGCACCAACTCCAGGGGTAGTGGTGGTACCTGGAGCAGCCGTAGTGGTGACTCCAGGTGTAGCACCAACTCCAGGGGTAGTGGTGGTACCTGGTGCAGCCGTGGTGGTCACTCCGGGTGTTGCACCAACTCCAGGGGTAGTGGTGGTACCTGGTGCAGCTGTAGTTGTGACTCCAGGTGTAGCACCGATTCCAGGGGTAGTGGTGGTACCTGGCGCAGCCGTGGTCGTCACTCCGGGTGTTGCACCAACTCCAGGGGTAGTGGTGGTACCTGGTGCAGCCGTGGTCGTGACTCCAGGTGTAGCACCAACTCCAGGGGTAGTGGTGGTACCTGGTGCAGCCGTGGTGGTCACTCCGGGTGTTGCGCCAACTCCAGGGGTAGTGGTGGTACCTGGTGCAGCTGTAGTTGTGACTCCAGGTGTAGCACCAACTCCAGGGGTAGTGGTGGTACCTGGCGCAGCCGTGGTCGTCAAACCGGGTGTTGCACCAACTCCAGGGGTAGTGGTGGTACCTGGTGCAGCCGTGGTCGTCACTCCGGGTGTTGCACCAACTCCAGGGGTAGTGGTGGTACCTGGCGCAGCCGTGGTCGTCACTCCGGGTGTTGCACCAACTCCAGGGGTAGTGGTGGTACCTGGTGCAGCCGTGGTGGTCACTCCGGGTGTTGCACCAACTCCAGGGGTAGTGGTGGTACCTGGTGCAGCCGTGGTCGTGACTCCAGGTGTAGCACCAACTCCAGGGGTTGTGGTGGTGCCTATTGTAGTTATAAAGTGTGTATTGAAAAATCAACCATTCTCTTGTTTCTATCAACTGTGCTTTGAAAACTGAGACTTTTCTTTTGTGATATCATGCGAAGTTTAATTCGACAAAAATGACACAATCTTTTCCGTCCTTCAAGGGTATCGTACGTCCTGGTTGAATTCTTTCTCAAGAGTAGGTATAATATTTTAGTGTGTCTTGAAGATAGTCAACAGCACAACCTGATATGTTCATTTTGCACTGCTGTTTAAAGTGTAAATTTGAGTAAACAAAACGTATCTTAGGGGGCGTTAATCAAAGAAGGCTGTCAGTTGTCAAGAGGTTGTCAGATAGGCTAAAGTCAAACATTGCTATGCTTCCTTTGTGAACGAGAAACACTGCATAGCAATTCAAGTCTTGAAAAAAAAAACACCTAACAAGCACAAACCGTACATACATTCGAGTTAGAAAAATCGAACCAGGTGTTGATAAAAACTTCGTTTGGGAAATTAAACAGCAAGCATTTTGGTTTCTGGAGTGTTTTCAAGATTACGTCCAAGATAAAGCTGTGGGACATGTAATGCACTAATTTGATGTTTCTATTGCAATATCCGACATAGTACCTGGTGCAGCCGTGGTGGTCACTCCAGGTGTTGCACCAACTCCAGGTGTAGTCGTTGTTCCTGGTGCAGCCGTAGTGGTGACTCCAGGTGTAGCACCGATTCCAGGGGTAGTTGTGGTACCTGGTGCAGCCGTGGTCGTGACTCCGGGTGTTGCACCAACTCCAGGGGTAGTGGTGGTACCTGGTGCAGCCGTGGTGGTCACTCCGGGTGTTGCACCAACTCTAGTGGTGGTACCTGGAGCAGCCGTAGTGGTGACTCCAGGTGTAGTGGTAGTGGTGGTACTGGTGCAGCCGTGGTGGTTGGGTGTTGCACCAACTCCAGGGGTAGTGGTGGTACCTGGTGCAGCTGTAGTTGTGACTCCAGGTGTAGCACCGATTCCAGGGGTAGTGGTGGTACCTGGCGCAGCCGTGGTCGTCACTCCGGGTGTTGCACCAACTCCAGGGGTAGTGGTGGTACCTGGTGCAGCCGTGGTCGTGACTCCAGGTGTAGCACCAACTCCAGGGGTAGTGGTGGTACCTGGTGCAGCCGTGGTGGTCACTCCGGGTGTTGCGCCAACTCCAGGGGTAGTGGTGGTACCTGGTGCAGCTGTAGTTGTGACTCCAGGTGTAGCACCAACTCCAGGGGTAGTGGTGGTACCTGGAGCAGCCGTAGTGGTGACTCCAGGTGTAGCACCAACTCCAGGGGTAGTGGTGGTACCTGGTGCAGCCGTGGTGGTCACTCCGGGTGTTGCACCAACTCCAGGGGTAGTGGTGGTACCTGGTGCAGCTGTAGTTGTGACTCCAGGTGTAGCACCGATTCCAGGGGTAGTGGTGGTACCTGGCGCAGCCGTGGTCGTCACTCCGGGTGTTGCACCAACTCCAGGGGTAGTGGTGGTACCTGGTGCAGCTGTAGTTGTGACTCCAGGTGTAGCACCGATCCAGGGGTAGTGGTGGTACCTGGCGCAGCCGTGGTCGTCACTCCGGGTGTTGCACCAACTCCAGGGGTAGTGGTGGTACCTGGTGCAGCCGTGGTCGTGACTCCAGGTGTAGCACCAACTCCAGGGGTAGTGGTGGTACCTGGTGCAGCCGTGGTGGTCACTCCGGGTGTTGCGCCAACTCCAGGGGTAGTGGTGGTACCTGGTGCAGCTGTAGTTGTGACTCCAGGTGTAGCACCAACTCCAGGGGTAGTGGTGGTACCTGGCGCAGCCGTGGTCGTCACTCCGGGTGTTGCACCAACTCCAGGGGTAGTGGTGGTACCTGGTGCAGCCGTGGTCGTCACTCCGGGCGTTGCACCAACTCCAGGGGTAGTGGTGGTACCTGGCGCAGCCGTGGTCGTCACTCCGGGTGTTGCACCAACTCCAGGGGTAGTGGTGGTACCTGGTGCAGCCGTGGTGGTCACTCCGGGTGTTGCACCAACTCCAGGGGTAGTGGTGGTACCTGGTGCAGCCGTGGTCGTGACTCCAGGTGTAGCACCAACTCCAGGGGTTGTGGTGGTGCCTATTGTAGTTATAAAGTGTGTATTGAAAAATCAACCATTCTCTTGTTTCTATCAACTGTGCTTTGAAAACTGAGACTTTTCTTTTGTGATATCATGCGAAGTTTAATTCGACAAAAATGACACAATCTTTTCCGTCCTTCAAGGGTATCGTACGTCCTGGTTGAATTCTTTCTCAAGAGTAGGTATAATATTTTAGTGTGTCTTGAAGATAGTCAACAGCACAACCTGATATGTTCATTTTGCACTGCTGTTTAAAGTGTAAATTTGAGTAAACAAAACGTATCTTAGGGGGCGTTAATCAAAGAAGGCTGTCAGTTGTCAAGAGGTTGTCAGATAGGCTAAAGTCAAACATTGCTATGCTTCCTTTGTGAACGAGAAACACTGCATAGCAATTCAAGTCTTGAAAAAAAAACACCTAACAAGCACAAGCCGTACATACATTCGAGTTAGAAAAATCGAACCAGGTGTTGATAAAAACTTCGTTTGGGAAATTAAACAGCAAGCATTTTGGTTTCTGGAGTGTTTTCAAGATTACGTCCAAGATAAAGCTGTGGGACATATAATGCACTAATTTCATGTTTCTATTGCAATATCCGACATAGTACCTGGTGCAGCCGTGGTGGTCACTCCAGGTGTTGCACCAACTCCAGGTGTAGTCGTTGTTCCTGGTGCAGCCGTAGTGGTGACTCCAGGTGTAGCACCGATTCCAGGGGTAGTTGTGGTACCTGGTGCAGCCGTGGTCGTGACTCCGGGTGTTGCACCAACTCCAGGGGTAGTGGTGGTACCTGGTGCAGCCGTGGTGGTCACTCCGGGTGTTGCACCAACTCCAGGGGTAGTGGTGGTACCTGGAGCAGCCGTAGTGGTGACTCCAGGTGTAGCACCAACTCCAGGGGTAGTGGTGGTACCTGGTGCAGCCGTGGTGGTCACTCCGGGTGTTGCACCAACTCCAGGGGTAGTGGTGGTACCTGGTGCAGCTGTAGTTGTGACTCCAGGTGTAGCACCGATTCCAGGGGTAGTGGTGGTACCTGGCGCAGCCGTGGTCGTCACTCCGGGTGTTGCACCAACTCCAGGGGTAGTGGTGGTACCTGGTGCAGCCGTGGTCGTGACTCCAGGTGTAGCACCAACTCCAGGGGTAGTGGTGGTACCTGGTGCAGCCGTGGTGGTCACTCCGGGTGTTGCGCCAACTCCAGGGGTAGTGGTGGTACCTGGTGCAGCTGTAGTTGTGACTCCAGGTGTAGCACCAACTCCAGGGGTAGTGGTGGCACCTGGCGCAGCCGTGGTCGTCAAACGGGTGTTGCACCAACTCCAGGGGTAGTGGTGGTACCTGGTGCAGCCGTGGTCGTCACTCCGGGTGTTGCACCAACTCCAGGGGTAGTGGTGGTACCTGGCGCAGCCGTGGTCGTCACTCCGGGTGTTGCACCAACTCCAGGGGTAGTGGTGGTACCTGGTGCAGCCGTGGTGGTCACTCCGGGTGTTGCACCAACTCCAGGGGTAGTGGTGGTACCTGGCGCAGCCGTGGTCGTGACTCCAGGTGTAGCACCAACTCCAGGGGTTGTGGTGGTGCCTATTGTAGTTATAAAGTGTGTATTGAAAAATCAACCATTCTCTTGTTTCTATCAACTGTGCTTTGAAAACTGAGACTTTTCTTTTGTGATATCATGCGAAGTTTAATTCGACAAAAATGACACAATCTTTTCCGTCCTTCAAGGGTATCGTACGTCCTGGTTGAATTCTTTCTCAAGAGTAGGTATAATATTTTAGTGTGTCTTGAAGATAGTCAACAGCACAACCTGATATGTTCATTTTGCACTGCTGTTTAAAGTGTAAATTTGAGTAAACAAAACGTATCTTAGGAGGCGTTAATCAAAGAAGGCTGTCAGTTGTCAAGAGGTTGTCAGATAGGCTAAAGTCAAACATTGCTATGCTTCCTTTGTGAACGAGAAACACTGCATAGCAATTCAAGTCTTGGAAAAAAAAACACCTAACAAGCACAAACCGTACATACATTCGAGTTAGAAAAATCGAACCAGGTGTTGATAAAAACTTCGTTTGGGAAATTAAACAGGAAGCATTTTGGTTTCTGGAGTGTTTTCAAGATTACGTCCAAGATAAAGCTGTGGGACATGTAATGCACTAATTTGATGTTTCTATTGCAATATCCGACATAGTACCTGTGCAGCCGTGGTGGTCACTCCAGGTGTTGCACCAACTCCAGGTGTAGTCGTTGTTCCTGGTGCAGCCGTAGTGGTGACTCCAGGTGTAGCACCGATTCCAGGGGTAGTTGTGGTACCTGGTGCAGCCGTGGTCGTGACTCCGGGTGTTGCACCAACTCCAGGGGTAGTGGTGGTACCTGGTGCAGCCGTGGTGGTCACTCCGGGTGTTGCACCAACTCCAGGGGTAGTGGTGGTACCTGGAGCAGCCGTAGTGGTGACTCCAGGTGTAGCACGAACTCCAGGGGTAGTGGTGGTACCTGGTGCAGCCGTGGTGGTAACTCCGGGTGTTGCACCAACTCCAGGGGTAGTGGTGGTACCTGGTGCAGCTGTAGTTGTGACTCCAGGTGTAGCACCGATTCCAGGGGTAGTGGTGGTACCTGGCGCAGCCGTGGTCGTCACTCCGGGTGTTGCACCAACTCCAGGGGTAGTGGTGGTACCTGGTGCAGCCGTGGTCGTGACTCCAGGTGTAGCACCAACTCCAGGGGTAGTGGTGGTACCTGGTGCAGCCGTGGTGGTCACTCCGGGTGTTGCGCCAACTCCAGGGGTAGTGGTGGTACCTGGTGCAGCTGTAGTTGTGACTCCAGGTGTAGCACCAACTCCAGGGGTAGTGGTGGTACCTGGAGCAGCCGTAGTGGTGACTCCAGGTGTTGCGCCAACTCCAGGGGTAGTGGTGGTACCTGGTGCAGCCGTGGTGGTCACTCCGGGTGTTGCACCAACTCCAGGGGTAGTGGTGGTACCTGGTGCAGCTGTAGTTGTGACTCCAGGTGTAGCACCGATTCCAGGGGTAGTGGTGGTACCTGGCGCAGCCGTGGTCGTCACTCCGGGTGTTGCACCAACTCCAGGGGTAGTGGTGGTACCTGGTGCAGCTGTAGTTGTGACTCCAGGTGTAGCACCGATTCCAGGGGTAGTGGTGGTACCTGGCGCAGCCGTGGTCGTCACTCCGGGTGTTGCACCAACTCCAGGGGTAGTGGTGGTACCTGGTGCAGCCGTGGTCGTGACTCCAGGTGTTGCACCAACTCCAGGGGTAGTGGTGGTACCTGGTGCAGCCGTGGTGGTCACTCCGGGTGTTGCGCCAACTCCAGGGGTAGTGGTGGTACCTGGTGCAGCTGTAGTTGTGACTCCAGGTGTAGCACCAACTCCAGGGGTAGTGGTGGTACCTGGCGCAGCCGTGGTCGTCACTCCGGGTGTTGCACCAACTCCAGGGGTAGTGGTGGTACCTGGTGCAGCCGTGGTCGTCACTCCGGGTGTTGCACCAACTCCAGGGGTAGTGGTGGTACCTGGCGCAGCCGTGGTCGTCACTTCGGGTGTTGCACCAACTCCAGGAGTAGTGGTGGTACCTGGTGCAGCCGTGGTCGTCACTCCGGGTGTTGCACCAACTCCAGGGGTAGTGGTGGTACCTGGTGCAGCCGTGGTCGTGACTCCAGGTGTAGCACCAACTCCAGGGGTTGTGGTGGTGCCTATTGTAGTTATAAAGTGTGTATTGAAAAATCAACCATTCTCTTGTTTCTATGAACTGTGCTTTGAAAACTGAGACTTTTCTTTTGTGATATCATGCGAAGTTTAATTCGACAAAAATGACACAATCTTTTCCGTCCTTCAAGGGTATCGTACGTCCTGGTTGAATTCTTTCTCAAGAGTAGGTATAATATTTTAGTGTGTCTTGAAGATAGTCAACAGCACAACCTGATATGTTCATTTTGCACTGCTGTTTAAAGTGTAAATTTGAGTAAACAAAACGTATCTTAGGGGGCGTTAATCAAAGAAGGCTGTCAGTTGTCAAGAGGTTGTCAGATAGGCTAAAGTCAAACATTGCTATGCTTCCTTTGTGAACGAGAAACACTGCATAGCAATTCAAGTCTTGAAAAAAAACACCTAACAAGCACAAGCAGTACATACATTCGAATAGAAAAATCGAACCAAGTGTTGATAAAAACTTCGTTTGGGAAATTAAACAGCAAGCATTTTGGTTTCTGGAGTGTTTTCAAGATTACGTCCAAGATAAAGCTGTGGGACATGTAATGCACTAATTTGTTGTTTCTATTGCAATATCCGACATAGTACCTGGTGCAGCCGTGGTGGTCACTCCAGGTGTTGCACCAACTCCAGGTGTAGTCGTTGTTCCTGGTGCAGCCGTAGTGGTGACTCCAGGTGTAGCACCGATTCCAGGGGTAGTTGTGGTACCTGGTGCAGCCGTGGTCGTGACTCCGGGTGTTGCACCAACTCCAGGAGTAGTGGTGGTACCTGGTGCAGCCGTGGTGGTCACTCCGGGTGTTGCACCAACTCCAGGGGTAGTGGTGGTAACTGGTGCAGCTGTAGTTGTGACTCCAGGTGTTGCACCAACTCCAGGGGTAGTGGTGGTACCTGGCGCAGCCGTGGTCGTCACTCCGGGTGTTGCACCAACTCCAGGGGTAGTGGTGGTACCTGGCGCAGCCGTGGTCGTCACTCCGGGTGTTGCACCAACTCCAGGGGTAGTGGTGGTACCTGGTGCAGCCGTGGTGGTCACTCCGGTGTTGCGCCAACTCCAGGGGTAGTGGTGGTACCTGGTGCAGCTGTAGTTGTGACTCCAGGTGTAGCACCAACTCCAGGGGTAGTGGTGGTACCTGGCGCAGCCGTGGTGGTCACTCCGGGTGTTGCACCAACTCCAGGGGTAGTGGTGGTACCTGGTGCAGCCGTGGTCGTCACTCCGGGTGTTGCACCAACTCCAGGGGTAGTGGTGGTACCTGGCGCAGCCGTGGTCGTCACTCCGGGTGTTGCACCAACTCCAGGGGTAGTGGTGGTACCTGGTGCAGCCGTGGTCGTCACTCCGGGTGTTGCACCAACTCCAGGTGTAGTCGTTGTTCCTGGTGCAGCCGTAGTGGTGACTCCAGGTGTAGCACCGATTCCAGGGGTAGTTGTGGTACCTGGTGCAGCCGTGGTCGTGACTCCGGGTGTTGCACCAACTCCAGGGGTAGTGGTGGTACCTGGTGCAGCCGTGGTGGTCACTCCGGGTGTTGCACCAACTCCAGGGGTAGTGGTGGTACCTGGAGCAGCCGTAGTGGTGACTCCAGGTGTAGCACCAACTCCAGGGGTAGTGGTGGTACCTGGTGCAGCCGTGGTGGTCACTCCGGGTGTTGCACCAACTCCAGGGGTACTGGTGGTACCTGGTGCAGCTGTAGTTGTGACTCCAGGTGTAGCACCGATTCCAGGGGTAGTGGTGGTACCTGGCGCAGCCGTGGTCGTCACTCCGGGTGTTGCACCAGCTCCAGGGGTAGTGGTGGTACCTGGTGCAGCCGTGGTCGTGACTCCAGGTGTAGCACCAACTCCAGGGGTAGTGGTGGTACCTGGTGCAGCCGTGGTGGTCACTCCGGGTGTTGCGCCAACTCCAGGGGTAGTGGTGGTACCTGGTGCAGCTGTAGTTGTGACTCCAGGTGTAGCACCAACTCCAGGGGTAGTGGTGGTACCTAGCGCAGCCGTGGTCGTCACTCCGGGTGTTGCACCAACTCCAGGGGTAGTGGTGGTACCTGGTGCAGCCGTGGTCGTCACTCCGGGTGTTGCACCAACTCCAGGGGTAGTGGTGGTACCTGGCGCAGCCGTGGTGGTCACTCCGGGTGTTGCACCAACTCCAGGGGTAGTGGTGGTACCTGGTGCAGCCGTGGTGGTCACTCCGGGTGTTGCACCAACTCCAGGGGTAGTGGTGGTACCTGGTGCAGCCGTGGTCGTGACTCCAGGTGTAGCACCAACTCCAGGGGTTGTGGTGGTGCCTATTGTAGTTATAAAGTGTGTATTGAAAAATCAACCATTCTCTTGTTTCTATCAACTGTGCTTTGAAAACTGAGACTTTTCTTTTGTGATATCATGCGAAGATTAATTCGACAAAAATGACACAATCTTTCCGTCCTTCAAGGGTATCGTACGTCCTGGTTGAATTCTTTCTCAAGAGTAGGTATAATATTTTAGTGTGTCTTGAAGATAGTCAACAGCACAACCTGATATGTTCATTTTGCACTGCTGTTTAAAGTGTAAATTTGAGTAAACAAAACGTATCTTAGGGGGCGTTAATCAAAGAAGGCTGTCAGTTGTCAAGAGGTTGTCAGATAGGCTAAAGTCAAACATTGCTATGCTTCCTTTGTGAACGAGAAACACTGCATAGCAATTCAAGTCTTGAAAAAAAACACCTAACAAGCACAAACCGTACATACATTCGAGTTAGAAAAATCGAACCAGGTGTTGATAAAAACTTCGTTTGGGAAATTAAACAGCAAGCATTTTGGTTTCTGGAGTGTTTTCAAGATTACGTCCAAGATAAAGCTGTGGGACATGTAATGCACTAATTTGATGTTTCTATTGCAATATCCGACATAGTACCTGGTGCAGCCGTGGTGGTCACTCCAGGTGTAGCACCGATTCCAGGGGTAGTGGTGGTACCTGGCGCAGCCGTGGTCGTCACTCCGGGTGTTGCGCCAACTCCAGGGGTAGTGGTGGTACCTGGTGCAGCTGTAGTTGTGACTCCAGGTGTAGCACCAACTCCAGGGGTAGTGGTGGTACCTGGCGCAGCCGTGGTCGTCACTCCGGGTGTTGCACCAACTCCAGGGGTAGTGGTGGTACCTGGTGCAGCCGTGGTGGTCACTCCGGGTGTTGCACCAACTCCAGGGGTAGTGGTGGTACCTGGCGCAGCCGTGGTGGTCACTCCGGGTGTTGCACCAACTCCAGGGGTAGTGGTGGTACCTGGTGCAGCCGTGGTCGTGACTCCAGGTGTAGCACCAACTCCAGGGGTTGTGGTGGTGCCTATTGTAGTTATAAAGTGTGTATTGAAAAATCAACCATTCTCTTGTTTCTATCAACTGTGCTTTGAAAACTGAGACTTTTCTCTTGTGATATCATGCGAAGTTTAATTCGACAAAAATGACACAATCTTTTCCGTCCTTCAAGGGTATCGTACGTCCTGGTTGAATTCTTTCTCAAGAGTAGGTATAATATTTTAGTGTGTCTTGAAGATAGTCAACAGCACAACCTGATATGTTCATTTTGCACTGCTGTTTAAAGTGTAAATTTGAGTAAACAAAACGTATCTTAGGGGGCGTTAATCAAAGAAGGCTGTCAGTTGTCAAGAGGTTGTCAGATAGGCTAAAGTCAAACATTGCTATGCTTCCTTTGTGAACGAGAAACACTGCATAGCAATTCAAGTCTTGAAAAAAAAAACACCTAATAAGCACAAGCCGTACATACATTCGAGTTAGAAAAATCGAACCAGGTGTTGATAAAAACTTCGTTTGGGAAATTAAACAGCAAGCATTTTGGTTTCTGGAGTGTTTTCAAGATAACGTCCAAGATAAAGCTGTGGGACATGTAATGCACTAATTTGATGTTTCTATTGCAATATCCGACATAGTACCTGGTGCAGCCGTGGTGGTCACTCCATGTGTTGCACCAACTCCAGGTGTAGTCGTTGTTCCTGGTGCAGCCGTAGTGGTGACTCCAGGTGTAGCACCGATTCCAGGGGTAGTTGTGGTACCTGGTGCAGCCGTGGTCGTGACTCCGGGTGTTGCACCAACTCCAGGGGTAGTGGTGGTACCTGGTGCAGCCGTGGTCGTTACTCCAGGTGTAGCACCAACTCCAGGGGTAGTGGTGGTACCTGGTGCAGCCGTGGTGGTTACTCCGGGTGTTGCGCCAACTCCAGGGGTAGTGGTGGTACCTGGTGCAGCTGTAGTTGTGACTCCAGGTGTAGCACCAACTCCAGGGGTAGTGGTGGTACCTGGCGCAGCCGTGGTCGTCACTCCGGGTGTTGCACCAACTCCAGGGGTAGTGGTGGTACCTGGTGCAGCCGTGGTCGTCACTCCGGGTGTTGCACCAACTCCAGGGGTAGTGGTGGTACCTGGTGCAGCCGTGGTCGTGACTCCGGGAGTTGCACCAACTCTAGGGGTAGTGGTGGTACCTGGTGGAGTTGTTGTCGCCACTGTTGAAGATGGAGGTGGTGGTGGCGGTGGTGGTGCAGCAGTGGTACTAGGTGGAGGTGGAGGCGGTGCTCCAGGTGTAGTCGTTGTTCCTTGTGCAGTCGTGGTCGTGACTCCAGGTGTAGCACCAATTCCAGGGGTAGTGGTGGTACCTAGCGCAGCCGTGGTGGTCACTCCGGGTGTTGCACCAACTCCAGGGGTAGTGGTGGTACCTGGTGCAGCCGTGGTGGTCACTCCGGGTGTTGCACCAACTCCAGGGGTAGTGGTGGTACCTGGTGCAGCTGTAGTTGTGACTCCAGGTGTAGCACCGATTCCAGGGGTAGTTGTGGTACCTGGTGCAGCCGTGGTCGTGACTCCGGGTGTTGCACCAACTCCAGGGGTAATGGTGGTACCTGGTGCAGCCGTGGTCGTGACTCCGGGTGTAGCACCAACTCCAGGGGTAGTGGTGGTACCTGGTGCAGCCGTGGTTGTAACTCCGGGTGTTGCACCAACTCCAGGGGTAGTGGTGGTACCTGGTGCAGCCGTGGTGGTCACTCCGGGTGTTGCGCCAACTCCAGGGGTAGTGGTGGTACCTGGTGCAGCCGTGGTGGTCACTCCGGGTGTTGCACCAACTCCAGGGGTAGTGGTGGTACCTGGTGCAGCCGTGGTGGTCACTCCGGGTGTTGCACCAACTCCAGGGGTAGTGGTGGTACGTGGTGCAGCTGTAGTTGTGACTCCAGGTGTAGCACCAACTCCAGGGGTAGTGGTGGTACCTGGTGCAGCCGTGGTCGTGACTCCGGGTGTTGCACCAACTCCAGGGGTAGTGGTGGTACCTGGTGCAGCCGTGGTGGTCACTCCGGGTGTTGCACCAACTCCAGGGGTAGTGGTGGTACCTGGTGCAGCTGTAGTTGTGACTCCAGGTGTTGCACCAACTCCAGGGGTAGTGGTGGTACCTGGTGCAGCTGTAGTTGTGACTCCAGGTGTAGCACCAACTCCAGGGGTAGTGGTGGTACCTGGCGCAGCCGTGGTCGTCACTCCGGGTGTTGCACCAACTCCAGGGGTAGTGGTGGTACCTGGTGCAGCCGTGGTCGTCACTCCGGGTGTTGCACCAACTCCAGGGGTAGTGGTGGTACCTGGTGCAGCCGTGGTCGTGACTCCGGGAGTTGCACCAACTCCAGGGGTAGTGGTGGTACCTGGTGGAGTTGTTGTCGCCACTGTTGAAGATGGAGGTGGTGGTGGCGGTGGTGGTGCAGCAGTGGTACTAGGTGGAGGTGGAGGCGGTGCTCCAGGTGTAGTCGTTGTTCCTTGTGCAGTCGTGGTCGTGACTCCAGGTGTAGCACCAATTCCAGGGGTAGTGGTGGTACCTGGTGCAGCCGTGGTGGTCACTCCGGGTGTTGCACCAACTCCAGGGGTAGTGGTGGTACCTGGTGCAGCTGTAGTTGTGACTCCAGGTGTAGCACCAACTCCAGGGGTAGTGGTGGTACCTGGTGCAGCCGTGGTCGTGACTCCGGGTGTTGCACCAACTCCAGGGGTAGTGGTGGTACCTGGTGCAGCCGTGGTGGTCACTCCGGGTGTTGCACCAACTCCAGGGGTAGTGGTGGTACCTGGTGCAGCTGTAGTTGTGACTCCGGGTGTTGCACCAACTCCAGGGGTAGTGGTGGTACCTGGTGCAGCTGTAGTTGTGACTCCAGGTGTAGCACCAACTCCAGGGGTAGTGGTGGTACCTGGTGCAGCCGTGGTCGTGACTCCGGGTGTTGCACCAACTCCAGGGGTAGTGGTGGTACCTGGTGCAGCCGTGGTGGTTACTCCGGGTGTTGCGCCAACTCCAGGGGTAGTGGTGGTACCTGGTGCAGCTGTAGTTGTGACTCCAGGTGTAGCACCAACTCCAGGGGTAGTGGTGGTACCTGGCGCAGCCGTGGTCGTCACTCCGGGTGTTGCACCAACTCCAGGGGTAGTGGTGGTACCTGGTGCAGCCGTGGTCGTCACTCCGGGAGTTGCACCAACTCCAGGGGTAGTGGTGGTACCTGGTGCAGCCGTGGTCGTCACTCCGGGAGTTGCACCAACTCCAGGGGTAGTGGTGGTACCTGGTGGAGTTGTTGTCGCCACTGTTGAAGATGGAGGTGGTGGTGGCGGTGGTGGTGCAGCAGTGGTACTAGGTGGAGGTGGAGGCGGTGCTCCAGGTGTAGTCGTTGTTCCTTGTGCACTCGTGGTCGTGACTCCAGGTGTAGCACCAATTCCAGGGGTAGTGGTGGTACCTGGCGCAGCCGTGGTGGTCACTCCGGGTGTTGCACCAACTCCAGGGGTAGTGGTGGTACCTGGTGCAGCCGTGGTGGTCACTCCGGGTGTTGCACCAACTCCAGGGGTAGTGGTGGTACCTGGTGCAGCCGTGGTGGTCACTCCGGGTGTTGCACCAACTCCAGGGGTAGTGGTGGTACCTGGTGCAGCTGTAGTTGTGACTCCAGGTGTAGCACCGATTCCAGGGGTAGTTGTGGTACCTGGTACAGCCGTGGTCGTGACTCCGGGTGTTGCACCAACTCCAGGGGTAGTGGTGGTACCTGGTGCAGCCGTGGTCGTGACTCCGGGTGTAGCACCAACTCCAGGGGTAGTGGTGGTACCTGGTGCAGCCGTGGTTGTAACTCCGGGTGTTGCACCAACTCCAGGGGTAGTGGTGGTACCTGGTGCAGCCGTGGTGGTCACTCCGGGTGTTGCGCCAACTCCAGAGGTAGTGGTGGTACCTGGTGCAGCCGTGGTGGTCACTCCGGGTGTTGCACCAACTCCAGGGGTAGTGGTGGTACCTGGTGCAGTCGTGGTGGTCACTCCGGGTGTTGCACCAACTCCAGGGGTAGTGGTGGTACCTGGTGCAGCCGTGGTCGTGACTCCGGGTGTTGCACCAACTCCAGGGGTAGTGGTGGTACCTGGTGCAGCTGTGGTTGTAACTCCGGGTGTTGCACCAACTCCAGGGGTAGTTGTGGTACCTGGTGCAGCCGTGGTCGTGACTCCGGGTGTTGCACCAACTCCAGGGGTAGTGGTGGTACCTGGTGCAGCCGTGGTCGTAACTCCGGGTGTTGCACCAACTCCAGGGGTAGTGGTGGTACCTGGTGCAGCCGTGGTGGTCACTCCGGGTGTTGCACCAACTCCAGGGGTAGTGGTGGTACCTGGTGCAGCCGTGGTCGTGACTCCGGGTGTAGCACCAACTCCAGGGGTAGTGGTGGTACCTGGTGCAGCCGTGGTTGTAACTCCGGGTGTTGCACCAACTCCAGGGGTAGTGGTGGTACCTGGTGCAGCCGTGGTGGTCACTCCGGGTGTTGCGCCAACTCCAGGGGTAGTGGTGGTACCTGGTGCAGCCGTGGTGGTCACTCCGGGTGTTGCACCAACTCCAGGGGTAGTGGTGGTACCTGGTGCAGTCGTGGTGGTCACTCCGGGTGTTGCACCAACTCCAGGGGTAGTGGTGGTACCTGGTGCAGCCGTGGTCGTGACTCCGGGTGTTGCACCAACTCCAGGGGTAGTGGTGGTACCTGGTGCAGCTGTGGTTGTAACTCCGGGTGTTGCACCAACTCCAGGGGTAGTTGTGGTACCTGGTGCAGCCGTGGTCGTGACTCCGGGTGTTGCACCAACTCCAGGGGTAGTGGTGGTACCTGGTGCAGCCGTGGTTGTAACTCCGGGTGTTGCACCAACTCCAGGGGTAGTGGTGGTACCTGGTGCAGCCGTGGTGGTCACTCCGGGTGTTGCACCAACTCCAGGGGTAGTGGTGGTACCTGGTGCAGCTGTAGTTGTGACTCCGGGTGTAGCACCAACTCCAGGGGTAGTGGTGGTACCTGGTGCAGCCGTGGTCGTGACTCCGGGTGTTGCACCAACTCCAGGGGTAGTGGTGGTACCTGGTGCAGCCGTGGTGGTCACTCCGGGTGTTGCACCAACTCCAGGGGTAGTGGTGGTACCTGGTGCAGCTGTAGTTGTGACTCCAGGTGTTGCACCAACTCCAGGGGTAGTGGTGGTACCTGGTGCAGCTGTAGTTGTGACTCCAGGTGTAGCACCGATTCCAGGGGTAGTGGTGGTACCTGGTGCAGCCGTGGTCGTGACTCCGGGTGTTGCACCAACTCCAGGGGTAGTGGTGGTACCTGGTGCAGCTGTTGTTGTAACTCCGGGTGTTGCACCAACTCCAGGGGTAGTGGTGGTACCTGGTGCAGCTGTAGTTGTGACTCCAGGTGTAGCACCGATTCCAGGGGTAGTTGTGGTACCTGGTGCAGCCGTGGTCGTGACTCCGGGTGTTGCACCAACTCCAGGGGTAGTGGTGGTACCTGGTGCAGCCGTGGTTGTAACTCCGGGTGTTGCACCAACTCCAGGGGTAGTGGTGGTACCTGGTGCAGCCGTGGTGGTCACTCCGGGTGTTGCACCAACTCCAGGGGTAGTGGTGGTACCTGGTGCAGCCGTGGTGGTCACTCCGGGTGTTGCACCAACTCCAGGGGTAGTGGTGGTACCTGGTGCAGCTGTAGTTGTGACTCCAGGTGTAGCACCAACTCCAGGGGTAGTGGTGGTACCTTGTGCAGCCGTGGTCGTGACTCCGGGTGTTGCACCAACTCCAGGGGTAGTGGTGGTACCTGGTGCAGCCGTGGTGGTCACTCCGGGTGTTGCACCAACTCCAGGGGTAGTGGTGGTACCTGGTGCAGCTGTAGTTGTGACTCCAGGTGTTGCACCAACTCCAGGGGTAGTGGTGGTACCTGGTGCAGCTGTAGTTGTGACTCCAGGTGTAGCACCGATTCCAGGGGTAGTGGTGGTACCTGGTGCAGCCGTGGTCGTGACTCCGGGTGTTGCACCAACTCCATTGGTAGTGGTGGTACCTGGTGCAGCTGTGGTTGTAACTCCGGGTGTTGCACCAACTCCAGGGGTAGTGGTGGTACCTGGTGCAGCTGTAGTTGTGACTCCAGGTGTAGCACCTATTCCAGGGGTAGTTGTGGTACCTGGTGCAGCCGTGGTCGTGACTCCGGGTGTTTCACCAACTCCAGGGGTAGTGGTGGTACCTGGTGCAGCTGTGGTGGTCACTCCGGGTGTTGCACCAACTCCAGGGGTAGTGGTGGTACCTGGTGCAGCTGTAGTTGTGACTCCAGGTGTAGCACCAATTCCAGGGGTAGTTGTGGTACCTGGTGCAGCCGTGGTCGTGACTCCGGGTGTTGCACCAACTCCAGGGGTAGTGGTGGTACCTTGTGCAGCCGTGGTCGTGACTCCGGGTGTTGCACCAACTCCAGGGGTAGTGGTGGTACCTGGTGCAGCCGTGGTGGTCACTCCGGGTGTTGCACCAACTCCAGGGGTAGTTGTGGTACCTGGTGCAGCCGTGGTCGTGACTCCGGGTGTTGCACCAACTCCAGGGGTAGTGGTGGTACCTGGTGCAGCTGTGGTGGTCACTCCGGGTGTGACACCCTCTCCAGGGGTTGTGGTGATACCTGATGCAGCCATAAAGTGTTATTGAAGAATCAAACATTAGCTAGTAGACATTATATTTATTGGTGTTTATCATTTATCAATATTTCACTGTTTATAATGGGAATATTCATGTACTATATCATACAGATTTTAGGGCTTGAGCCAATTCAAATCTGCTTTTATATGGCAACTGTTGTAATGCAACTTTTTGCTTGGTAAACCTTAGAGGGCCTCTTTAAATTACTTTGCATTACAATTGCTATGGAGACATATTGCTTGTCTGTCTTTACTAACTTTTAGCCTTGTAAGTTGAATCATTACAGCACAGATGTGAATAATGTAGCTATTTATTGAGGAAATCAGTATCCTAGCAACCATTGCCAAGAAATATGCATTATGAATTGGCTCCACCCTTGAAAATGTTGATAATGTACTACAAAATCAGCCTACCAAATTTCACGACTTTATTTTATTACGACCAATTAAACTATATTTTGTGGTTCAAGTCTGTCTACCAATAACTGTTACCAGCCTGAAGGTTCTAGTCAGCACTTCATTTTAGCGTAGTGGGAATGGTTTGGTAACGAAACGACCAATAGGAGATTCTTCCTTCCATAGTGAAATTTTGAAAATGTAGAGTTAAAATTTGGCACTCTGTTAACATCACATGTTATTTGAAGTATGATTTTTTGGTCAGTTTAGAGTGATATATCATCATTTGTCATTGTTCAGACACTGATTAGACATTTTTGAACAAGCAAAAGATAGTAAATGACCACCAAACTAGCTGAAGATTGGCGTAGTGGCCCTTATTTTAGCATAGTGGTCATAAATGCACTAGCTCGAACCATGATTGTTATGTCTTAAGATGAAATCCTCAGTTACGCAAAAAACAAAACAAGAGAAATAAACAACAACCTTTTTTACATCCTGTTAATTCGGCTCGGAGGATGAGCCCCTTGTGGTATTCGACCACATTGATGCGGATGTACCGCGCATCCAGGACCTCTGGTAGTGGACTGGTCACAGTAGAGGAATCATCCGTGTTGGCATCAAACACCTGTCATAGACCATTATAATTTAATTATCATTCTTCTTTAATAATTAAAGTTGTTAAATTAGTCAGTTGGATTTTTATTTATCTATTTATTATCACATTGATTTGGCGATTCAGCACGTGCAGCCAGGGCTGCCCAACTATATAGCGCTTTAGCCCGTAGCTCTTACAAGAAAAAAATGGAATTTGACAAGGACATACATATAGTATCTATCAATAGTCAGTTGGATTACTACATATTATGATATATTTGCCATTGTCTGTAGAAAATTAGTTCTGCAGAAATGCACATTGTACATGACTGTATAGACTTTCCCCTTTGACTGATTTCCCAAGCCAGCATTTTCTTAATCCAAGAATCACCATATACTTACATTTAGTTACAAATGAAATTGGTTACGGTCATTTTACTGACTGAGTGAATGTCCACTACGAGAGATACAGAAGACTGGGTGTGTTATGCCAAAGGATGATCATATGCCTGCTATACAATGCAGATACAGAAGTTTAACACATGTTTAACAACTGTACAATAGAGAAGCTAGTATGTTATGCCAAAGGGCTGTTACAACATAGGGTTCCTGACCCGCCCTGAGGTGTATACGGTGCCATAATCCATGGCCAGCTCCTGTAACCAATGAATGGACGACCGAGTCTGCGTAGCAGACGAGGTCTTTTATGAGGTGGTTATAGGAGCCAGCCATAAATTATAGCACCGTATACACCAAAGGAAAGCCAGTCATTAATGTTATTATCATAATAGACATTGTCATATATCGAGCCGTGACAGATCCTTTTGAACCTTCGAACCTTACCTTTTGAACCTTCTTATCTGTGTGTCAGGGCCATAAAAACTCCCTGCACCTGTCGTAACGTTACTGTTTGTGATCTATTTGCATGTTTTGTTCGTCTTTGTGAACTGCATGCCATTTTGTGGCTCTCGTTCCCAGCGTTGTAAAGATTCGTTAAATAACCAATGGTTGACAATGCCCTGAGAACTTGACCTATACCCTGGATGCGGGTCGTATATGGGATATTAGTGACCTGGGTCGTGGAGAAAATGGAGCCTTCTGATTGGTCGTTGTCGTTTAATGTTTATTCTTGCTATACAATACAGATGCTGATACCTTTGGTGATGTGCCATCCTCTGCCAGAACATCTGACCAAGTGGTACCATCGTTGCTGTAGGATATGGTGATTTTTGTGACGAACATGTCACCACCACCGCCTCCCTGTGTTATAACCCCCGTCAGCTCCTGCACACTGCCAAAGTCAACTTGAAGATATGGCGCCTCCTCGCCATCGATGAGCTCGAAAATGTCAGGCTCAGTTGAACTTGGATCAAATTTCAACCACTCGTCTGCTTTGGGGATCCAGCCGGTGGTTCCTCCAGTGGTGTAGTTCACTCTGAAACAAGGTGTTAAAAGACTCACATTAGACCGAAACAAGCAATATCATCGTCATCATTCAAAGCGATTACACACAATGGGGTTATACCGCCCCTAACAGATTGGCACCCTTTCGCTGGCTAATAAGATGGCAGGGATGCGCCAGGTCTCCCTTTAGGGTGTTTTGTAGTGAATTACCATACTCCCAACAGAAGGACTTGCTCCAACGCACACCGCGCCATCGCACGTGTGGGGGTTCTTTAACATGCCTGGGGTGTGGCTCTCCGCAAACACGGGAACTTCATTTAACGTCCTATCCGAGGGACTACCCTAGGCATTAAGCTAGGTACTCAATTTCACCTGATTCATGTGAGCAAAGTCCTGTTAAGTGCCTTTCCCAATGGCACAAGATCGGTGGCACAGCGGAATTCAAACTCAGAACCTCTTGGGCCTGAGCCCAACGCGCTGCCAAATATGCCACATCATCTCACCTCAATTTGTTTGTTTCCAGATTTTTGACAAAGTGCTCATAAGGCCACCCCAATTAATTTTCTTGGTTTTTGGATACATCTTAGTAAATATTCAGCAAGTAGACAAGATGAAAACAGAGGGGTAGGAGGAAAACTTACATCTGACTAGCTTCACTCCCTAAAACTTTGTGAACCCTGTACCAAGGCCTAATAACAGTATGATCATCACACGATCGATTCCAAATTGAGGATATTGTTGGCATAATCATTCATGTGTCTTGCTGGTAGTGTCGGAAAGATTGGCCCAGTCCCTAGTATGCAGTTTAATGCTTCTGTCACAGCCTGCTTTGAGATTCAACGACATTAAAATCATATGAAGACCTACGATGGACGTGTCTGCACCGTAAAATCAAAATGTTCTGTTCTAGTTTTAAATTTATTGCCAAATGCAATTCCAAAGATGCTTATTATAATTACACCTAAACTTATTTCCTTGATTTTCAGATATCTTAAAAGCAAAAACACAAAATGCTAGCAGATAGAGGACTGTGAGGAAAATGTCGGACTAATCACTGCTGAGTGTATCTGTGACTCTCCTCCTGACTGTTTCAGATGTCGATCCTACAGTAAGTTAAGAATTATGTTTATGAATGGAACAAAATCATCAATTATATGTAGAAGGTCTGCATGCCTTGGGAGGTGCCGGCAACGATTTACGCTGAATTCAGAAGAACCCACTAAGCATTATGATTACGCTAAATCAAGGAAGGCAATAACGCTAAATTTGGTCGCCCTATGAACTACGTTTACTGGATAAGATGGTTTTCCCTACAAGTTACAGGAAATAAAAATAGGCTGCCTAAGCCTTATGTAAAAGAGCATGCAGACCCTCTATATAAGCTAACATATAATTTCATCTATACACTGTGTGTGGCATAACAGTAAGGCACAGATACCCAAGATTCGGGGTTCGAATCACAAATGCCATGCCTCCAAAGTTATGAACTTGGTTAAGACATTTTTATATGCCTTGCCTTACTTAACCCAGGTGTAAAAATGGGTATCTGACTTTGGTTGTTGAGGAAAAGATGGTAGAAGGAGAGGGTCGGGCTCCCATTTTAAATATCATGCTCAAGACACTGCCCTTAACAAAAATGTTTAAAAGGGGTAAAAAAAGGTGTAGAAACAGAAAGAAATAACATGATCGCGACACCCGGGATTTGAAGAACATGCCTCCGGCAGATCACGAAACAAGCAGTGCTAACTACTATGCTCCAAAGGGCTGACCAGCCAATTTGAATGGTTGTTTTGTGCTACTTAAACCCCTCCACTGTTACAAAAGGCTACTTCTACCATTGCTGAGTGTGACTAACCTTCCATTTCCTGGTGGGAAGAGATCAGTGGAGGACGATGCGGAAAGCTGGCTGTCAGGGACAGATCCATCACTCAAGCCCATCGGAAACACACAGTACTCTGAAAACAACATGACACTGTCACACATAGTCACAAATCATTCATTAATACATAGGAGAGAGGGCAGGAGGAAGCTACATGTACATGTATGTATCCCAGCAAAGCACCCACTTTGCTACTAGGACGCATGACTAATGATGTACAAGATAACCAACAGTCTGGTTGCCATTTCGCTACTCGCCTCGTACCAGCACACATGAGTACCCGTGCCAACCATTCACATAAGTATAGGACTCTACGATGCAGGTGTGATACTGCAAAGTATGCCTTTTACAATAGAAAAATTTCCAAGTGGAACTGCCTCTTGGCCAAGATTGTCGACAGCCCCTCACTGAACAAATTCCTTCTTCTATGTATGTCACAAACCATCCATGTAAGACATGACCAATAAAACAGCTAACTAACCTGCCACAGTAGTTGTTGCTGGTGCAGCTGTTGTTGTTGCCACTGTTGTAGTTGGAGCCGGTGGTGGTGGAGGTGGAGGTGGTGCAACAGAGGTACTGGGTGGAGGTGGAGGGGGCGGTGCTGTAGGAGTAGGAGTAGTAGTGACAACTTGGGTCACAGTTGACACTCCTGGGGTGACAGGGAATGTGGTGGTACCTGGTGCAGCGGTGGTCGTGACTCCAGGTGTGACACCAACTCCAGGGGTAGTGGTGGTACCTGGTGCAGCTGTAGTGGTGACTCCAGGTGTAGCACCGATTCCAGGGGTAGTGGTGGTACCTGGTGCAGCCGTAGTGGTGACTCCGGGTGTTGCACCAACTCCAGGGGTAGTGGTAGTACCTGGTGCAGCCGTGGTCGTCACTCCGGGTGTTGCACCAACTCCAGGGGTAGTGGTGGTACCTGGTGCAGCCGTGGTTGTTACTCCAGGTGTTGCACCAACTCCAGGGGTAGTGGTGGTACCTGGTGCGGCCGTGGTCGTCACTCCGGGTGTTGCACCAGCTCCAGGGGTAGTGGTGGTACCTGGTGCAGCCGTGGTCGTCACTCCGGGTGTTGCACCAACTCCAGGGGTAGTGGTGGTACCTGGCGCAGCCGTGGTCGTGACTCCAGGTGTAGCACCAACTCCAGGGGTAGTGGTGGTACCTGGTGCAGCCGTGGTCGTGACTCCGGGTGTTGCACCAACTCCAGGGGTAGTTGTGGTACCTGGTGCAGCTGTGGTCGTGACTCCAGGTGTTGCGCCAACTCCAGGGGTAGTTGTGGTACCTGGTGCAGCTGTGGTTGTAACTCCGGGTGTTGCCCCAACTCCAGGGGTAGTGGTGGTACCTGGTGCAGCCGTGGTCGTGACTCCGGGTGTTGCACCAACTCCAGGGGTAGTGGTGGTGCCTGGTGCAGCCGTAGTGGTGATTCCAGGTGTAGCACCAACTCCAGGGGTAGTGGTGGTACCTGGTGCAGCCGTGGTGGTCACTCCAGGTGTTGCACCAACTCCAGTAGTAGTGGTCGTACCTGGTGCAGCTGTGGTGGTCACTCCAGGTGTGACACCAACTCCAGGAGTAGTGGTGGTACCTGGTGCAGCTGTGGTCGTGACTCCGGGTGTTGCACCAACTCCAGGAGTAGTGGTGGTACCTGGTGCAGCTGTAGTTGTGACTCCAGGTGTAGCACCAACTCCAGGGGTAGTGGTGGTACCTGGTGCAGCCGTGGTCGTGACTCCGGGTGTTGCACCAACTCCAGGGGTAGTGGTGGTACCTTGTGCAGCCGTGGTCGTCACTCCAGGTGTGACACCAACTCCAGGGGTAGTTGTGGTACCTGGTGCAGCTGTGGTGGTCACTCCAGGTGTGACACCAACTCCAGGAGTAGTGGTGGTACCTGGTGCAGCCGTGGTCGTGACTCCAGGTGTTGCACCAACTCCAGGTGTTGTTGTTGTTCCTGGTGCAGCCGTGGTTGTGACTCCGGGTGTTGCACCAACTCCAGGGGTAGTGGTGGTACCTGGTGCAGCCGTGGTTGTGACACCAGGTGTTGCACCAACTCCAGGGGTAGTGGTGGTGCCTGGTGCAGCCGTGGTCGTGACCCCAGGTGTTGCACCAACTCCAGGGGTAGTGGTTGTACCTGGTGCAGCCGTGGTGGTCACTCCGGGTGTTGCACCAACTCCAGGGGTAGTGGTGGTACCTGGTGCAGCCGTGGTTGTGACTCCAGGTGTTGCACCTACTCCAGGGGTAGTTGTGGTACCTGGTGCAGCAGTAGTTGTCACTCCAATAGTTGTTGTTGTGCCTGGTGCAGTTGTTGTTGTTAGACCAGGTGTTGTAGTGGGGCCTGCTGTTGTGGTGGGAACTGATGTACCTGGACCTGTAGATGGTATTTAAATTGAATAAAGTTGCTAAAAACAGAAACAATATCATTAGCATTTCATTACGACAAAGGCAGCATATTTCAGCAGTATTCTTGTGGAAACTTAACCTAATCTTTTAAAGACTCATACAGATGTATGTAAAATTGCATCCTGTTTATATGTTTTGGTTTATGCGTACAGTATCTCTAAATTGAACTAAGTAGCAAAGAAAAGATGTACATTGAGAAGACTCTTTCAATCTTGAGAGTTAGTTTCTTCATTGAATTATCATATTCAATTTTTAATTGGCTTGCCGTTTCTGTCATATACTAATTGATAAGAAAATATTGATATTGAATGACAGTTTTCTTCACCTCTACAGCCGAGCAGTTCCACCCTGAGCACAATAGCCTGGTTGTATTCCTTCACGTTGATGCGGTAATACTTTGCAGTCACGACACGACCAAGCACATTTGTCACCAGAGACGTGTCGTCTGTGTTTGCATCAAACACCTGGGAATGCATAAAACAGAACTGCATGTTTCCACCATTGTGTGCATGTCTGTCAGAAGAGCATGTTTAAACTTTTCCCTTAGTTGAGTTGCAGGACTGGGCTCCAACAGATCTAGACACAAAAGCCTGCAAAAGATGTACTACACAATGCCTGCTCAGCATGCCGAGAACATACTTCAAGCACTGAGGACTACATGTAAATCTTACAAAAACATTGGAAGAAAATATGGATTGCTGACTAGAGGCAGTTTGCAAAATGCAAAATAAAGTATGAGACTGCAGTCTATGGTGCTACCACGAATTTAAAAGCACCACGAATACTCCATTTTCCCGCTACTACAAAATTAAATCCCTGCAGGTTTATATGCAAACAGTATCTCACCTGAGTGGGTGCAGAAACATCCTCAGAAGTTTTAAAGTCGAGCCAGATGGCGCCATCATTGCTGTAGGACAGGGTATACTTGGTGACGAACATGTCAAAGCCTCCCGCACCCTGCGTGACCACACCTGTGACCTCCTGGGGCTGATCAAATTCCACCTGCAGATAGGGCGGACTGTTGGCCAGGTCCATGTAGTCAGATATTTCAGGGATCCAGCCCTGCATGCCTGGGGTTCCATCTGTGGTGTTCAACCTGAAGGGAAAATACAACACCAAAGTTAACGTTTAACTTCTAAAAGAAAAATATGCACACCTTACTTTTAGAGGCAGACTTGTTCAAATATCTAATGATATCAACTAACTATGATGTATTGGAAAGAATGTGTAAGTTTGTTTACACATGTTCTAAGAAGAGAGAAGAAGCATGTAGAATATAGAATACAAGACATATCATTGTTTACCTGTTGTTATTCACTTTGTATCAAACTTACTGCATTTAGCCTCATTAGGGCATAAATATTACAACTAAGCCTCATTGCAGAGATGGGTATCTGCTGGCTGCACTACAACTTACCAAGTGAAATATTAAACTTTACTTTACTTAACTTTGGTCAAGCTCCCACTCAATTCAGGCTTGAAAGTGTTCTCCATCTTGCCCTATTCTACGTTGAGTATTATTACATGGCTATTGCAACGATTGAAAGACAATAAAAAGAAACTTGCCTGCCATTGTATGCAGGGTTGGTGGTAAGGAAGGATGAAGCAGTGATACTGCTGTCTGGTATCTCTCCACTCTGCATGCCCAGTTCATCTGTACAATACTCTGTAGCACAATGGAACACAAGCTTTTGGTTAGATAAAATGTGTACTAGTCTGAAATCTTATAACGGCTAACTGTAAGAATAATTTTGCCTTTGAATGCCTTTAGATGTGTTTGGTTTCATCAGATTGTTAGGTTTATCAATAACTTATCAGAAATGAGGGTTTGAGCAAATGTAAAATTTAATAGAGTCACATGACATTGATAGGAATTTCGAAATGGGTTTGAAATCTAGAAACCAAGCAAAGGATGACCTTAGAATAAAGCAAAATGAATAACATACGTGTACGTGTAAATATTGAATCCCTTATATTGTATGAAACCCTTACCCATACAGTAACAGCACTCCTCGTAAGGCTCAGGCACAACTAGAATTGAACCCTAGACAACAAAAAAGAAAGAATCTTTAATGAATCTAACTTTTCTGTGTCTAAATCAAAATTACTTAAGAAATATGATTAAAGAACATCAACATTGTTGACTGGGATGTCCTCCCTTGTCTTGTTGAAATTTCAATGGAATAAAATAATTAAACTGTTACAAAGGTCTCAAGCTTGTTACTAAATTAAGCTAGTAAATTACCATGCATTTGCATCATTCAAAAATTGAATCTACATCATTTGACATCATGTAATATGACTGTAATGTGATCTCTGAATTTACTGAGCATTACTCAAATGTACTGGCCATTGCAGCACATAAAAGGCAATGCTGATTCCATTATATGGATGACATTATCTACATGTAGGAACCCCACCAGGGCTTAAGGTTGAATGTCTAAACACAGAGTATTATAAGCCAAACAATAGCTTCTTCATTTTTGTTCTTTAACATCCTCTCTAACTTTAAAATGGACTTTGGCATTCTGCAACACTAGTTTCTGATTTCCGATATGTTTTTTTGCAATTCACAATATGTTTCCCAATTTTGCTGCTCAGCTTTCTATGGTCAACAGTATGAATAATCAATTTTTTTTTGAAAATGGGCAAAAATTCATGCATGGACCGATGTCATTCATATATTTACTTTTATCAACACAGTCTAAGGGTGTAGATAATCTAAAAGAGGATTTAGGAATAAAAGAAACGAAGTTGATAAGAAGGTACCTCAGGGCAGCCTGTGTTGTGGATGGTACAGTACTTCCAGCAGTACACACTCCCATCTTCGGTGCACTCGCACACGTGGCACGGGCCGTCACTCCACTGTTCACCAACCTATACAGCACACATTGTCAAATACTAGTCTCAGCTTCAAATCAAATATTTCAAAAGATAATGCTGTCACTTAAAATCATGCAGTTGCTACAAAAAGTTCTAAATTATAACATAATATTGTATGTTAAGTCAAAAGTTACAGCTCTGTTTGAATTAACTTTATATCTGAACAAAATTTCACGTCAATTAGATATTATCAGGTTTTCCCTACCTCTTTCTCCTCCCCATTAATAATGCAGGCTTTAATGTAAAACAACAAGAGACTGGGTTATCATACAAACATAATCTGCATAAAAATCATTCTTGCCCAGATCAATGCTATTTGCAAAATGCATGAAACATGACAAATGAGAGCATAATAATGCATGTTGCTCCTCTAGTCTAAGTTATTGTGTTCAACCACACAGTAGAGGACAAAAGATTCCCACTCTTTCTGTAATATCTGAGTTTTGTGACATTAAGAGGAGACTAGTTTTCTTTTTGTTTGTGTTAAAGTGGAGGGGTCTGGATGGAACTTGAAGCTTCTGAGATCATAGAAAGAGTGAGCTGAAAAGTTGGGAATGTCTAATTTCTTCAAACTTGAATCAAAGGGTTGTCTAATATAAGGTAAAATACAGTCTTCTTTCAAATTGCCGTATACCGACACAGTGGAACTTTGAATTCATGTTTAATATCTTATATTATATTTATCTTATATTTGCAATAAAGATTATTATTATATTATATAATTGCTGGGGGTATTGACACTGTAATACTAGGTCCTTACGTATACAATCCTCAGTCATAGTGAGTCTCATCCTTCTGTCTGACCCAGTACAGTTGGTGCCATTACCCTGAGCTGGGGGGAAACCTGGAGTTCTGGTGAACAACAAAATCAAAAATTTAGTAAATACAACATAGGTCTCAGAGGTCAACAGAAAAACTTGGAGCTTGGAAGAATACTTGAAGCTGAACATTGCTATACCTTCACTTACAAGTACTCCCCAGACTCTGTATTTAATAATTTACATGACATTGTATTATTCCCAGATCTTGTAGTGACATATTCACATCATAAGGCCTGCTTTACACATATTTGTCAAGGAATATACAATCCGCTGCTTCTGTGATGTCACAGAAAGAACATTGTGAGTATTAGATGACCAATTTTCAGAAAGCCAATTGGCGCCCCCAGTGTCTCTGCTATCCTCTTATAACTTAATACGACTTAATGCCTTTTCCGTACATGAACAATGTATGCATAATGTGTCACAGATTCTATTGTATTGTATTGTATTGTATTGCATTGTATAGTATGGGCCGGCTACTCTCTCTTTGCAGCCAGGGGCTGAATTGCGAGGAGCTTACAATAGACAGGCTAAGCCGCAAGGGTCTGAAATGGCAGCCTGTACACAGCGCCTAATGACCTCAATACGACAGTAATTGCCCCAGGTGCGGCCAGGGACTGTAGGTTTTGAACCACTCACACCGCACCATCGCACGTGTGGTCGGTTCTTTTACGTGCCTGGGGTATGGCTCTGCCCAGACACGGGACCTCCATTTAACGTCCTATCCGAGGGACAGCCCTAGCCGAAGCTAGGTACTCATTTTCACCTGAGTAAAGTGAGGAAAGTTGTCTAAAGTGCCTTTCCCAAGGGCACAAGATCGGTAACACGGCAGCCGGATTCGAACCCGCGACCTCTCAGTCACGGGCCAAACATGCTGCCACTGCGCTACACGGTCCCACGTGATGTAGTTGACTGCCCATTCCTTGACAAAGACTGGAGTTGGTCATTCTGTAATTTTGACCAATCTTTGTGTTGGAGTTTACAGTTTAACTTCAGACTGTACCTGTAGGAGTACTGCTGTACTTCTGTACCACATGGTCCAACCACCGGTCCCCATGACGTCCACTCGGACCATTCACAGTCCACTGGAAACAGTACCAACATACTGGTTAAAATAACAGTTACTGTGTTCTGGATAAAACTACAAGTCTTAGAATAAAACATAATAACTCAGTTCACATAATTATACAAACTTAAGACTTATTAATACTTGATTACAGTCCATTCTTGAAAGCCACTGTTTTGTAGAATGTCTTAGAATTTATTTCAAGGAGACTTGGTCCCATATCCGATTCTGTGGTAATGTACTACAACATTGAACAAATCTGCATGGGGGACCTCTTCAATGGTAAATGCTGAAATCAGAAGACCACCAGCATATTACTCAGATAAAATTTGGCTGTCTCATTAGCATGTACTATACTCTACTGTACGCATGTACATTGATAAGATGGCGTCATGCACGTCATGCAGGAAATCAAATAGGTTGCCTGCACCATATCGAAAAGAGACATGCAGACCCTCATTAAACACTGGCATGAAGGACTGTATACTTGACCTTGGAATGTTAAACTGGTAAGGACCTGAATGACTTAAATGGTATTAATTTTAAACCTACCATTACATGGGTAGGTGTCCACACATTCGCCCAATGTTCCATTGATGCAGTAACTGGAGAATGGAGTACAAAAAAATAGGCAGTTGATAATGAAAAATCTAAGGTTACACTTTTTCTTAACAAATTTACATGCAGAAACATGTTAGCACAAGAAGCCAGGTAAGTCACAAGTACATAAGTATATGGTACACACTTAACTTTAGACTTGTAGGTTATGTGTGTTGGGTCTTTCAGTGCAATATAACCTACAGCTACATGTGTATGCTGCCTGCCTGAGAAGGGCCATTATGCCCTCTATATGGCATTAGATAAAGATACAGAATGATAAAAACTGAAGGCAACATACAACAGATTTAGTACCATCGACTGTATCAATCTTCCCTGTACCTGGACCACTTCTTGTGGTTGCTTCTTGCCTAGCATCAAGACCGAGCTAGTTTTTCGCACACTTTTTCATTTTCAGCCATTGTACCATGAATTTGCCTAATGTTAGTTATAAGTGTCTATATGCTGATAATGTCATTATTATCGTATAGTCTATGATTGTTGTGCCATGTATGTGTTTTTATGTGCGGGAGGGCAGCCTTCAAAGGTGCATTTTGCACCTGTTTTGCCCCAGCTCTCAGTCTGTAATGAATCCAAATAAAGAAATAAAGAATGCAGAAGATCTTGATGTACCAAGTTTCACATGGTCCTAGTGATATGGGATCACCATAGTCGTAGACAACCCCATTGATGAAACAGGGGCACTCCTGCTGCCGTATGCAGGTCCCGTTGTGCTCAACAAAACCCTCCTTACAATAGCAACCTGGATGGACACACAAGATATGTACAGGTTTGTATCAAATGGTTATGAATTACACTGTTTAGTAGTACTAAAAAGTCATTCCACTCACAACATAGGGTCGTAGTGTCATCCATAGTGTTTAAACACAACTAATACACAACAAACAAACCTGGTTCACAGGGCTGTGGCTCTATCACCTGTCACACCAGATTATACACAACAAATACACAAACAAACACATCTGGTTCACAGGGCTGTGTAAGACACTCTTTCACCTGTCGTACTAAATACGAAAATACACAAACAAACAAACCTGGTTCACAGGGCTGTGGAAGACACTCTTTCACCTGTCACACCAGATTATACACAACAAATACACAAACAAACACATCCGGTTCACAGGGCTGTGTAAGACACTCTTTCACCTATCGTACTACATGTAGTTTAGATAGAACAAAATACACAAACAAACCTGGTCCACCAGTTTAGACACAACAAATAAACAAACAGATAAACAAACAAACAAACCTGGTTCGCAGGGCTGTGGGAGACACTCTGCTACCTGCCCCACCAAGCTGGATATCTCCTGGGACCACAAGTTCAGACATGTTCCTGGACAGGTCTTGCACTCGTCTGCTTCAAGCCACTCCGAGTTCTCAACACATTCAGGTTCTGTGGGGTGATATCAGAAAGAATATTGTCCATGAATACTGTCCATGAATACGCCCTTGAGAAACTTGGACTTATAAACGACTTACCATGGACTATAGTCCTCTTTTCACTCATAGTACATGCGATCGTCTGAAAATGGACTTAATAAGGGAGGACTAAAGATGGACTTACTGCCTAAATTGGTGTAAAGGCCTTACTCTGGATAATAGTCCACCAAAACTAACACCAACAGTTTTCAAACATGGTAAAATGAGGTGGACTTACTCCGTGAGTAACTCCCCCTCTGACACAAGTAAGTCCACCTTAAATTTACATCCGTCCTCTTTTAGGTCCAAGGTTAACGTTTATGTGAGTAAACGCAAGTGTCTACTGTCTGGTTGTTTTCAAGGCAAAGATGTAGTGATTTTATGTGTTTTGGCAAAAACATTCATAATTGATATACATATTAGTGGATAGTTTCATCATGTTTGTAGAAAGAACCACTCAGTCTTGACTACGTAAATATAGAATACAACACGGTGTATTCCGTATCGCCCAAGGTATCAGCCCGACCGCGGGTCGGATCGCCCGACGGCCGAAGGCAAAAACATTCATAATTGATATACATATTAGTGGATAGTTTCATCATGTTTGTAGAAAGAACCACTCAGTCTTGACTACGTAAATATAGAATACAACACGGTGTATTCCGTATCGCCCAAGGTGTCAGCCCTCCCGCGGGTCGGATCGCCCGACGGCCGAAGGCCGGAGGGTGATCCGACCCGCGGGAGGGCTGAGACCGAGGGTGATGCGGAATACACCGTGTTGTATTTTATTTATGTCATACCCACCTGAGAAAACCACTGTTTTGATGCAAAATGCGCCAGAAGTTGAACAAATTTGTTGCCCTCGAAAAAAAATTGTTGCAACAGTAATGTTCCAACGTCCGAATCAGGTCTTTCGATGGCGCCGTACTCGGCCCACTCGAAACAGTTCGATTTATTCGAATGGAGCCCGTGTGATAACCCCGGGCCGTACGGAAAGTTACCAGCCGGTCCGGAACACCCGTATCGAATGTTTTCGCGTCACAGGTATGACATAATGCATACTACGATGGAAATACAATCATTATGTTAAAGTGTTTGAACACAAGTTATCCACTCATACATGCATAACCGATAAAAATCTTTAAAGTCCTGTCATGCAACAAATCAAGAGAGATCACTGACCTTGACAATCCGACCTGTTACACATTTTGTACTCCAGGGTGGTCATGGTGGCATTCAGGACGTTGATGCACTGTGGCATCCCATCACCAACTCTGCAAGGTTCCAGAACAATTTATCTACTTGTCCAGTATTACATTTATCTTTCAAACCCAATAAGTATAAAGTGAAGTACATAGTAAATGAAGGAATAGCTGGTACATGTATTTATTTCAAAATCATAGAATGGCTGAATAGAGGCATGGCTAACATATCATCAAATCTACACTATATGTGAAGACAAACAGTCAAGATATGTTGTGCCAAGAAAGGCATTTTAACCTTGACATTCTGCATCTGAACTGTGATTTTAAGAGCCTAACGTTACACTAAGTAAACTGCCATTTGAGCTCTGACATTTGGGCCTATTTGAGAAAGCTGGAGATTTTGATACAGACAGTGTTAAGTTTAGAACATAGGTCAGTGTCTCTTTGGTACAGGGTGGTAAGTGATAACTGACTGAGACTATGTCCTAGCTAACATAATGTAGTTCTACCTTACATGTACATTATGGTATAAGAGTGCATGGCAAAATGGATGAGAGTTTGTGTATAGGTATGCCAACTAAGGCAAACAGCGCAATGTACATCAAGGCTCAAAATACTTTTTTCTGCATACCTGCACTGGTGCAGGTAACATTGAAAATTACCCACACCAGACTGGATTTAGGAAGTATGAATCATACTGAAATTGCTTAGGAACGATTGCTTTTTTTTTTCTTTTATACTTTTTGGTGGTAACAGTCAATGCAGCTAATAACAATCCCGATACATCTAAATCAAAGAAAATTTATGTATAAAACCCAGAACATGGACCTGTACAGGTTAGGTGCAGACAGATACCAGAAATACCTGCACAGCTCCAATTTTACCTGCACTAAACTAAATATGCAGGTGGTATTTCGAGCCCTGTACATGCATACGAGAGGACAGAGGACTGACCTGTTGCGGCACATGCGCACGCGGTACGTCATGTCTCCCAGACAACCGTTGGTACACTCTGACCAGCGCGACCACGGGCCCCAGGACTCCGCTGTGGACACAATCATTTTCAAAAGTTATTCTAAACAACGGCTACTAACTGTATTTAGGTTTCCTTGGAACAAGGGCCACATTTTCAACATCTTTAAATGGAATAAATTGACAATCTTCAGAACGATAAAGTAATCTGAGATGAAATTATACCAAAATGTGACCCCTTCTTCCATAGGCCAAAACACACTCACTTTAATTCCTGATTTTTTCAAAGTAAATTTATGTTCACAGTTTTTGAGGAGACGACTGTAAAATGGACAGTCATCATTACCGATAACAAATAAATTGCTGGCTTTCTTTGCGCACCTGCCGGCATCGGGAACATTTACATGTAGTTCTGAGAACAAGTTACATTTTCTCAGACCATGAAAGTTTGGTATCGAGAAAACAATTTCAGTAATTACGAAATGGCAACAAACAAATTTGAATTTAAAAAACAAAATTATATATAACAATGTACATTTAGTTAGCAATTGAAGTCAAAAGACTTACGACACGGTTCCACAAAGCACTCCTGTTGTTCCTCTGCGTTGCCATGGCAATACTTGAGTGGGTCGTCAATGGGTGGTGGTGGGTCTGTGCAGAGGCGGGTTCTCGTCTGGATTCCGCTGTCGCACGTCTCACTGCAGTCTCCCCAAGGACCCCAGGATGTCCAGCCACCTGATATGATAATAATGATATAATATTTATAGAATATAAAGGAAACACTGAATTACAGCGATCTCATGCACTCCATTGTCCCAAATGACAGGCTCAAAAAAAACCAGATGGTACTTAAGAAGGCCAATATGTAGGACCAGAAGACAGAAAAATCTGTCCCTTTCCTCGGAACTGATAAACAGTGAGTGAGTGAGTAACATTGTCCCTTCCCTTGGTGCTGATAGACATTCACACTAACACTGTCCCTTTCCTTGGTGCTGGTAGACATTCACACTAACACTTCCCTTCCCTTGGTGCTGATAGACTTTCACACTAACACTGCCCCTTTCCTTGGTGCTGATAGACATTCACACTAACACTGACCCTTTCCTTGGTGCTGGTAGACATTCACACTAACACTTCCCTTCCCTTGGTGCTGATAGACTTTCACACTAACACTGCCCCTTTCCTTGGTGCTGATAGACATTCACACTAACACTGACCCTTTCCTTGGTGCTGGTAGACATTCACACTAACACTTCCCTTCCCTTGGTGCTGATAGACATTCACACTAACACTGCCCCTTTCCTTGGTGCTGATAGCCGTTCACACTAACACTGTCCCTTTCCTTAGTGCTGATAGCCGTTCACACTAACACTGTCCCTTTCCTTGGTGCTGATAGACACTCACACTAATACTATCCCTTTCCTTAGTGCTGATAGACACTCACACTAACACTGTCCCTTTCCTTGGTGCTGATAGACATTCACACTAACACTGTCCCTTTCCTTAGTGCTGATAGACATTCACGCTAACACTGTCCCTTTCCTTGGTGCTGATAGACATTCACACTGACACTGTCCCTTTCCTTGGTGCTGATAGGCATTCACACTGACACTTCCCTTCCCTTGGTGCTGATAGACACTCACACTAACACTGTCCCTTTCCTTGGTGCTGATAGGCATTCACACTAACACTGTCCCTTCCCTTGGTGCTGATAGACACTCACACTAACACTGTCCCTTTCCTTGGTGCTGATAGGCATTCACACTAACACTGTCCCTTTCCTTGGTGCTGATAAACATTCACACAGACACTGTCCCTTCCTTGGTGCCTACAGACATTCAAACTAACACTGTCCCATTCTTTGGTGCTGATAGATATTCACACAGACACTGCCCTTTCTTTGTTGCTAATATACATCCACACTTGTCTACCACTGTCCCTTCCAATGGTACTGATGGTACCAGAACTTAATAAACATGTACTTTCTAACTTTGACTTTTCCCTATAATAATCTGGTGCATTTGCATCATGAGTTTTTTGGAGAGTTTGACATAACATGTATAAAACTCAATATGGTGTATTCTATATCATCCTTAGTCCCAGCCCTCTCCTGGGTTGGATCACCCTCAGGCCTTCAGATGAGCCGAGTAGTCCTCAGGCCAGGCTGGTACCTTGGGTGATACAGAATACACCTTTACACCTTGCTGTTATTATTCATCATTTTATATCATACCACAGTCATCCTCATCCTCTCCTCCTGGACACTGCATGGTCCCATCACAGACCTCTTCAAAATTGATACAGCTGCCATCAGGACAGATGTACTCAGTACAGGGACCTAGTGAAGACAGATTGAAATATATTTAGCCAATGGCACATGCATAACTTGATAATATACCTGAAATACAGGTAATGTCGTCGAACAAGCCAAAGGCTGTTATTACAACCTACATGTAGCTAATGCATGTTAGGACCATGCTAACATTTAATGGACTACTTCTTGTCATTGAACGACAGTATCTTGAAATATATAATAGCTGCTAATTCAAAATCACATTATTTTCAACACTCAAACCATTTTGCTGGGTAAATAAAGTGTTTTTGAGGCATTGTGAGGAACTTCTGCCAAAGTTCTGGTGGATATCTGAAGTGTGCCTACACAATTTGACATGTCATTGAAAGAAAATCTAACACCCTAATCATCAGCTATGAATGATGACAGAACTACGTACCAGTTGTGGTGAACATTGTTGTAGTCGGAGCCTGTGTTGTTGTTGGTGCCGTGGTTGTTGTTGTTGTTGTTACCTGTGTGCCGGCTGTTGTTGTGACAGCTGTGGTTGTTGTGGGTCTTGTGGTGGTAACTGTGATGAGGGAGGGAAAGGACATGCAGTCAAGAATTTAGACATAAACAGGACAATGGACAGTTGATTAACATTACCGTTGTAACAAAAGGCTAAACAAATACTAGTGTTACCTATATATATATATATGTGTAACTAGGTAGGTAGGTAGGTAGACAAGTTGGGTTCCACTTATCATTTGCAAGCAAGAGAAAGACAAAAAGCCGAATTCTTTCTATAATTTGTGGGAACTGAGATTTGATGAGAAAATAAGTGGCTTTCTCTTCATTACAAATGTGGGAAAGTTGGGGTAGGTCATGGTTACTTTCATTTTCTTTAACCAATGTGGTTCTTTCATTCTATTAATAGATGAACAATTCTGGAAATAAAATATTTTTATGTTCATTCTTATACGTTAAACAGTATTCAAGAATTCTTCTAAGCACTGGAAAATCTCTTGTCACAGTGTCTAGTGCTTCTAGGGGATTCTATTTGTTATTAACTTTCTAGTTAATGGTATTTCTTGATTTAGTTCTATTACCTTGACAAAGTCAAGACACTTACCACTGAATACATTACATGGTGGTGGTCAGGTTGTCGAGTTATAAGTGTATTTTCATGTATAAATCCAAAATTTTGAGGGGTCAAGTTGACTACAAAATTTAAAGGTATATTAGACCTAAACGCCTGAATTAATGGAATTGATCACAAGGTGGAAGGTATGTGGAGCCATGACTGATTATAGTACAAACATGCATGTCTCACTTGCATACATGCCATTCTTGATCCCATGCCACCTCAACCTTCTAGTAGACTCAAATAACAGAGGACACACACCAACACAAAAAAACTAACAGATGCATCAAAAGCAATACCTCCAATTTCACTGACATACAAAACAGCAATATTCTGCATTCAATATCATCTACTAACCTGGACACCTCGATACCATTATCGGGATAAAGGCATCTGCCTGTGGGCTCCAGGTCTTCACTCATGCTTGTACAGGATTTTTCCAACCTGGTTTTGAACTCATTTATTACTGACTTAAAGTGCACTGCATCCTGTGATATTCCAGTCATTTACTACCCTAACGCTGAACACCTATACTTACCACACAAGGCCTCATCCTCTCCATCTGCACAGTCATTTCTGCCATCACACAGCTTGGTGAAGTTGATGCACTTCCCACTGTCACAGCGGAACTGTGTACACGTCTCATCTGCAAAGGATAGTCACAACATTAATATAAAGCTTCAATTTCTTTTTCAGGCCACAGAGAGTAAATTCTATGGATGACATCCTTTGCAGACACAAAATTCAATGAAAAAGGGTGCAAAAAAAAAGCAAAAAAGGGCGATGGCTAGGTTTTCGAAATACACACAAAAATGTTAAATAATTAGATATAATTATAGAATGTGGCAAAACATGCCAAAAAGCTTTTATTTCTGCTTTAACTACAAGATTGAAATGAAATATAAGAACAGGATAACTTTCTCAGAGGAGTGAAAGAGGCCATTTACATCAGAGCCCACCAACCTTCCCTCAACCAAGACGGGGGCCGATACCGACTGCTAAGCATCTTTGACCCTTTGCTGACGTTACACTTCTGGTCCGAATGTGTGACTTAGGCTTTGGGTCATTTCAACTTGATAAGGATCATAGGACTGATTGAGAGCTTGTTGGTAAGCACTTTATTTTGTGTACAGATATAGAGAAGATAGTAGAAGAACTTGAATTCAAGTATTAGACAGACATAAATGAAAATATCCTTACTGCAAATCTCATCAAACTCATCGGACCCGTCCAGGCAGTTTGGCAGGCCATCGCAGACGTAGGTCAGGTTCAGACATCGCAAGCCATCATAGCAGGGGAACTCCAGCGTATCACAGGTTACCTGGCCTGGAGAGGAAAATAAAAACCTAGTCTTAAGATGGTACCTTGAAGTTCATAATCCAACACTGTGATTCTTCTTTGTTTGCTTGTTTATTCATATATGCAGACGTGTCAAGAAATAATAAGAGCACAATAAACACACACAAGGAAAGCCAAAGACCAAGTTGACATGTACATTGTACATTGACATGTTTTTTTTCTTGGTCCTCCCCTTTAATGTACTAAGAGAATGCAACATGTAGCTTTTTACATGTACTGCCAGTTGTAATGCATACATAACATGTACATCAAGAAGATTAGCTAAGATTGATGTAGTCGTAAAACTTAGGGAAAAATGAAAATTAAAACGCATACAGAAAAAAAGATTTGTTTATGCCCTTTGTTCATCAGATTTCGGGTTTTTAAAAAATCATTCTATTGGATTGAGTCTGTGAGGCTTTCCACCAACATGAAGCATAAAAAATCGATTAAACTATTTTCTAGGAGTTATAACAAAATAAACAAAGTAGATAACAAATAATCTGCTAGGAAGGGCAAGTGATGCTACTCTAAGATGTGATCTTACAGTTTTCTTCATCTGAACCATCAGCACAGTCATCCTCCCCATCACAGGTGTTGTTAGGATGGATACAGCCAGGCACAGTGGCACATGGGAACCCAGTACACACTGGAAAGTTTCAACCATACTGTTAGGTACTGTACAAAACATTAACAATATACATGGCATTGCGTAAATATCCTAACCCTGCTGGTGGTGTCTGATAGACATCGAAACGTTCGAAGATGAAGTTGAGAAAAGTACCAAAAATTACTGGCTGTGTTTTGATATATAATTACAATACACAATGTAGCAACTCCCCAATAACATATCTGACTTGTTTGTTTGTTAAATTTTGTACCATAGCTTTGGGCTTACACGATGTAAAATTATTCTGGAAAATAACATGGTCTATCAAAATGCATTGCACATGACATCTTAGTTTTCAGATCTTGGTAAGATAATTACATGCCATCTTGAATCATGAATTAAGAACAGACAAGAATTTGAATATGAAATTACATAAAACAGCTATACAGACTACTGAACATGTCTTTATTAGGTAGTTTCTGTAGCTTATAGAATTTGAAACTAATTAAAAGATAATGCTTTGCTATAGCTACTGTAACAGCAAATTAAGCTGTGACTGTCATAATCCAGCCTCTAACAAAACCGAGACAAAATTGAGAAGTATACCTGGTGTTGTAGTGAGCAGAGGTGTTGTTACTGGAGGCTGCGTAGTTGTCACTAGAAAGATAAAATAGCTCCGGTCAACTTTATCATCATGACTCTAACTGTTCCTTTAATGTTATTAATCATTATAAATGGAGTAATTATGAAGAAGCCATTAAAATATATGCTATTGTAATTTTGCCATGCTTAGGATGAAAAGAAAAACAACTCTCTTGCTAGAACTTTACTGCTTCCAATACAGAAGTCAAGCCCAACATTAAGCTTAGATTCATCTAAAAAGAACAGTAACGTTAGTGTTGCCAAATGTCCCATATTTTTCCAACATTATTCTTCATTATTTTGTAATTAGCCTTCAGACAATGATCTTGTTGTCATCAATGGCATGTATTACAATAACTGTAAATGTTCTCTGGGGTTTAGTTCAGTGATGGGAAAAATGAAGTGTTCAGTTCTTGGTTAAAAAAGGGGCAACAAATTTGTCAAAATGAAATCAAAGGTCAACTAAAATTCTTAAAATGTTCATATTATGCAAGAAGAAATTGTAAATAAATGATAAATACAAACAACTCAAGAACAATTCAGATTGCCCCTGTCCTTGGTGCTGAATGTTTAATCTGAAAGACCCATTGGTTCATTTCAGAATCTACAAAATTTTAAGTAGTCAACTATTGTCTTTCCAACCAAACTGGACAATGGCCCTGGTGCTGAAAACACATATACCACTGTGACATTGACAATGCACTACAGTAACTGAAACAACATGTAGCACACAATAAAACAAAAATTTCCTTTCAACTGAGATGGTATCATACAGCGGTTTGTCTTGTTCCTCCCACCAATGTAGTTTCCCAAGTTGTGGTTATCAATGCAGCACTTAATCTAGTACATTTTGTATAATGAAGTCTGTTTTCATTACATTTTACAAAAAAATTCATCCGACAATGAAGGTTCGGGTTCGGAATGTGTTTTGACTCCATGACAAAGTAATCTATAAAAGTAAGACAAAAATCCTAGGTTTTCTCTGTCAATAGTTTGCCTCCAGACTTTTCGGCTATTGCTAAACTTTTATATTTCCTACAAAGCCTGTCTTTGTAATGTTTTTGTTGTGGAGATTTGGTTGTCTGGAAAATACTTCGTATTAGTACGTGCTAGCAGTATCATGCAAACGTTTTGCTCATTTAACTAAAATGACTGAAATACAACTGGTATCATACAGCAGTTCTGCTCGTCGGTTCCGTTATCGCAGTCGTTGACCCCATCACAGAGCTTGTGGGGGTCGATGCAGGTCCCATTGGGGCACAGGAACTGGTCCTGGTAGCAAACCTCCTTGCCTGTAATGTGCACAAATTACACGATGTACGAAGTATGAAGTTCCTGTCATTTGGCACAATAAGAACATAATTTAAAATTTTCCTAACCAATCATGGAAGTAGTGTCGTGATTTGTATAATCTACATACATTACCCTGCCAGTCTTTATCAAAGTTACTACAGGTCAAAAATCATGCGAATTAATTAATCAATCACTTTTTGGGTAGTCTCAAAATGCTGTGCTAGACAGCCTAATTTTAATTGTCACTTAGACAACAGTTATCTACAAAGTTATCTCAAAATCTAGACCACAGCTTGTTAATCATAGGATTTCAAAACTAAAAGTTCCTCTGTAGGTACAGTAACAATCTGCTAGTGGCCCATTATCTAATCAGTTTTGCTTTCTGAAAAGCTGTTCCTTCACTTGTAGACAGCAAGAGCCAGTGTTTCACATTAAAACGAAAAGAAACAAACTAGATAAAGAAATACATATATCCTACATATTTCCTCCAGCTCATCGCTTCCATCTGGACAGTCGGGGATCTCATCACACAGGACGTCTCCGCAGATTTCTGTCCCATCATCACACACGAAGAACTCTGTACAGGGAGTGGCTGAGGAGAGGACAGAGAACAGACTTTATATCCTGTAGCTAAAGACTGACTATCATGTAAACGTATTTCTTTTTAGGCTTGTTGTGGATCTTGATAACACACAACATGGTGACTATGTATAATGTCAACAAGATTGTTTATACTGTTAGATTAGATTAGATTAGTTGCTAGATACCTACAATAGTACATGGTTCAACTCCCATGTATGTACATATTGCCATACATTGTACCTGTTACAATTATCGCGCAATAAAGTTCATCTTCTTCTTCTGTAAATTTGGTAACAACACTCTACATTTGTGAAAGCTTTACGTCTAACAAATTTCCCCACGTACAGTATCAGATAGAAATTGAAATCAAAAAGGACATACATAAGTACAGATGCTTTAACACCTTTCTGACAATATGGTGGTCTAAAAAGCAAGACTGTATGGGATCACTAAAAAGATTTCAACTTTATTTCAATATAAAGAAACAGTCACTATCTGCAGCATTGGTTAGAATAGGAGATAGGATGTTCCTAGGGAGGATTTTCAATTACTGTCAGACATTGCAACTTACTAGTGGGAAGCGGAGTTGTCGTTGTTGTTGGTGCAGTTGTTGCTGTTGTTGGTGGGGCCGTTGTTGTTGGAGCCGCTGTCGTGGTGACGGCAGTTGTTGGCGGTACAGTTGTGGTCGCACAGTTGACTTCATCCTCCCCACGGGTACAGTCTTCTGTTCCGTCACACAGCTGAGAAACAGAAAATCAACTTGAAGTTGAAGACAAGGCTGGGAAACATGCCCTTACGTGGGGGTGGGGGTGCTTGTACAAATACACATACCAGGGCTCTAGTCAACTTGAAATATTTATCAATCAGCCAATTTCCATTGTCGCGAAAACCACAAAAATCAACTGATTTTGCTATGACAACACAAAGTAAATGCTGTCATTGGGAGAAAATAAGACACCAGGATGACGTTTTGTAAAATTAATACAATTTTTATATAAACAACTAGTAAAACAAATCTACTAAAGACCTCTCCATACACACACACAAACAAAAAATCCTGGCTAAGGGGAAATAACTACATCTACCTGTCATTTTTAATGCCTGAATGTCAAAAAGTTCAGAAGACTGAAAGAAAGAAAAAGACAGCATGAACTTTTTAGAAACAGAATCATGACCATTTGTTTGACTTCAAGATTAATTGCTTGAAGTTACTCATGGCTCTAGCAATTTTCACTTTTTTTGTCACGTCTGTAAACAACTTTATTTTCGGAATAGAATAACTGAACTTGAGAAAAAGCACGCAGCTTACCAGAGTGGCGTTGATGCATTCATTGTTCAAACACTGGAAATGTCCAGGTGGGCAAACTGTGAGGAAAATACGTAATTCAGATGTCAGTCAAAACAACCGTCACAAGTGAGGCAAGTTCATGTAGTACCTTACAAAATGAATGATTGGCACCTGAAAGTTAATCAGATTCTTCAAAGTTCTAGAAATTTTAGCACATTTAATACTGTCTTCAAGTTGGTAATGCATTTATCTTTAGGTCTTTAGGCAACCATATGCATGCAACAAAAAACAAATGCTGGATAAGATGTATGATCATTGTACATGGTAGCAATGATAACTGCAATGATTATCACTATAATATAAACTGTATTGTGACTTTCTGTCACATGATTATCAATTAATTAACTCAGTTCTTGTGACATGAGAACTCCAAGACAAGATCCCCCATGGTTGAAAAAAGAGAGTACTAAGTGTGTCTCAAAAACAAAACTAAAGTCATTAAATATTCTGTCAATAGTAATGTAGACTTTTGGTAAGGGCTCCCTTGGGAATAGATGGAATAACAGTTACTGGAAGGACCAAACTTCAGATTCATAATATAAAACAGAAATAAATAGTACTTAATATTACAGACAGATGGAAGTTCTTAATACTTAATTAATAATACAAATAACTGAAGAATAATCCAGACTGTCCCTGTCCTTGGTGCTGAATTATTATTCTGGTCTGAGAGAACTATTGGTCCATTTTACATTTACAGTAGTGAATTACTGTCCTTCTAACCAGACTGTACATTATCCCTGGTGCTGAACAACACACATACTGCATTGACAATGTGTTACAACATGTAGCACACAATAAAACAAAATTTTCTTTGAACTTAATAGATGGTATCATACAGCAGTTTGTCTTTTTCATCCTATCGATGTAGTTTCCCAACTTGTGGATATTAATGCATCACTAAGTGTAATGCAGTCTGTTTTCATTACATTTTTCAAACATTTCATCCTACAATGAAGGTTTTGACCTTTGCTGGGGATTAAGATGGAGTTTAACCACATTATGAAGTAATACATAAAAGTAAGAGCAGATTTACTAACCAAGGTTCAACATAAACATAGCAAAGAGAAACTTACTGCAGCCGACTTCATCCGACATGTCTCCACAGTCATCGTGCCCATCACAGCGGTGTGTGAGCGGGAGGCACTCCCCATCCTGACAGTAGAACTCGTAAGGTGTGGCACACGTGTTCTCTGCAATCACAGGTGGGGATTATATAATTATATACATGAAGTATGTATACATGCAGCCAGAAGTACTCTCTAAACACTGGTTAAACCGTCGTTTTTTTAGGTCAAAGTCTGATGCTTTGTTCTTCTAAGCTAAGGCCATACGTGCCGTATGTGCAAATACGTGCTGTCTACGTGTCAAAGCATGGGCAATCTTTTGGGATCCGTAAGTGGTAAGTACGGCCTCCGTACGAACTCGTAGGGAATCCGACGGATTTTGGAGCACGCAGACACGCCGTAGAACTTAACGTGCAGGCAAAACTTTGTGTGGCATCGGGCTGCGGATTCGGCCCCGTACGTGCCAGTACGGGCGCACACCTGCCCTGTACAGCCTGAACGTTTTCAGAAATACATGGCAGACGTGGCCTCCAAAAAAAAATTATGGACAAATTGCACGTAGAGCGGGTTGATCCCTTAGCTTTACCAACTCTAAGGCTTGTATAAATAAAGTAAAGTAAAATAATTCTTTACAATTGAAGCAGAATATCCGACACATACCACATCCAGTTTCATCAGAGTGGTCGTCAAACCCACAGTCATAGTCTCCATCACACAGGAACTGGACGGGGATGCAGCGGCCATCAGCGCAGGTGAACTCATTATCCTCACACACAGGAGGGCCTGGCGAATAATAAGACAATCAGGAAAATTTCTCTTAATAGGTACACTATCAGTTCAATTCAGTTCATCCTCGCTTAAGCGGTGACACCAATGTCTCCACATGTTCCTCTCCAGCATTCCCCAAGCAGCAGCTTCCTGAGTGTGACCGAAGGACGGCCACGCCTGCGCGGCTTGTTTGGCTTCCAGAGCAAGTATAGGTAACCAAAAAGCCTGATAGTAATGATGTTAGTGTTAAGATACAGGACTGGTACATGTAAAGGTCCCATGGCCTTTTTGAGGATATTTGGGTAATGGATCCACTGAAATGAGGTTTAACCCATTTTAATCCTGGCTGGAGTGAGGAAAGTCAAACTTTTGTGTTAGAAATTACAGTTTATCCAACTAACTTGATCCAAACTACATCAGTATTTTGAACTTGTTCAACTGTATACATCTTTGAATAATTACAAGGAAATAAATTAAAGCTATTGTCATTCTGTCTCAAGGTGAAAGTCCTTACCACAGTCCTTCTCATCGGAGGAGTCTCCACAGTCTAAGATGCCGTCACAGTGGTACTCTATAGCAATGCACTGTCCACTGTCGCACTGGTAATCATCCGGGCCGCAAGTACGCACTACAGACAATGGAAGGTTATGTGTCAAGGTCAGTAAAACAATTGGATCAGCAAGATTGAGAGGGAATAAGACAATTGGAAGAGGGCTATGAAGGAAGGGGGATGTGAGGGAAGGGGGATGTGAGGAAAGAGAGAATTCAGGATCCCAGAAATATCTTCATTCCATCAAGATCACTCTATCGTCTAAATAACTCACAGACAAGATTCAGTTCTTACAAAAATGTTTCAAGAGTTTCCTTTCAGGAGTGTTTTGAGGTCCAACATCTAGTTTGACTTTATCTCAGACTGTAGTTTTGGACCCTTGTTGCCTCTGGAAAAGCTACATTAGATCTAGACCTCCCCATGCATAGGCGATTGAGAAAGTAAAATGAATAAAGACGTACCACAATCCACCTCATCACTGTCATCTCCACAGTCGTTCTCGTTGTCGCAGACCCAGCCGACAGGAATACAGCGCCCGTTCTCACACTGGTACTGGTTCTCAGCACATGTTACCTCTGAACAAGGCAAGGGGCAACAAGATAAGCCAAAAGTCTTTAATGATACAACCTTTTACACAACTATCCAATTGAGGTTATGATTTTAATAATTTGTAATAAATAAAGGGTGTGAGGTTTGAGTAACGGATAAAAGAAAAGAACAATTAAGAAAGATTCATGCCCTAGAGTACTAGAGTTATTTGTCATGTACATTATTTTGTATATCAACGCTGGGTTGATGTGTTCAATGTTTTGGGCAAGAGTGGAAGTTGTTGCTACCAATTACAGATAGCTTTATAAACCAATTGAAGATCTGATAGCTTTATAAGTATTAGCCTGCAGGTAAACTGTAGATTTACTGAGGTTAGCTGTGAAAGGTTGTTCACTGTAATATGATGAGCCCTGAGACAATGCACACCTGCAAAGTTAGTGTGATATTTACTGGTAAAAATGTATGTATACCAGATAATAAAGTATACAAAATACTCCAGACAACTATACCTGGGCAGGCCTCTCCCCAGCATTCAAACCGTGCATCAATACAAGTGCTGTAAGACAGTCAGTCAAGTACGGTGTTAGCGGAAGATAAGGGGAATTACTAAATACATTTCATAGAACAGTATGAATATTACAATAGGGAAGAAAATTAAATTATCCATCTTTAGTTCATCTAGATGCTATAATCATACTTTTTGACTTGATATTTTTATGTTGTCATTTAATTTATGTTACTTAACTTGATTTTTATAGTTCATTGTTAATTTGTTTAAGTGTCAGGAAGTTCTATAGTCACATCAGATTGTACAAAATGTATATAGTCACCATTAAGTAAAAAGAATGATAAATAAATTCTTAATGGCTATGATATAGCTAAGCTTTTAATCCTTTAAGTATGAATTATTTCTGACTTGCTTTGCCAAACATGTAGACAATTGTGAACTGTCTTCAGGTGTTATTGTTCCAGATTTGCTTAGCATTCAAACGCCAATTGTCGCTTAGGAAGACCAGAAATGGTACAAGCAATACCAAATCTCTGTTTCACAGAGGCAATAACTGCTAAGAGGTTTTATGTTACTTTGATTATATGATACAAGTCACTTTGAATTGTCACTTTCTAAATATAAAGGGCATTTTTTTAAGTAAACAAGTTTAGGAGTTGAGTTTAGCATGTGGATGGCTGTAGTTACCAGTTGAGACAGTCGTGTTGAATGACGGTGTTTGCTGGGTATGGTACACCATTCAGGTAACATGGGCACTCCAGGGCCTCGATACAGTACTCGCCTGGATAACAACACAAACAGGTTAGAAATCTACATAAAATTTGCTGTAAAATATGAATTGTGTGTAAAGACATCAAGAGAGAGTGTAATACTTGAAATATTTAACATAACACTTACTACATTGCATATATTGCACTTCCTTTATCAATTATGTGAACAAGACAACTTTCCCTACAAATTATAGAAAATAAAGACAAGCTGCCTATGACTTATGGAATAGGGTCATGTAAGCCCCCATTTAATCTGAAAAAGTATTCAAACTCAATCAAAAATCAAAAAAAAAATTCAAGGTGCAGATGTTGACACACTGGCACACAAAATCCGTACTAGGTGTTTTTTGGCACCTTTAGACAGATTAGCCGTGAGGCTCGGTGGGCATCACTCCACTGTCATGGGGGCAGGGGCATGGTGAGTATCGAACTCAGGACCTACTGATTCTGATTCCAACGCTCTAGCTATTGCGCCACACTGACATCCCAAAAATAAAAAAGATCATTAAAAGGAGAAAGTTCAGACCATTAGCGAGATATCCCTCGGGACAGAAGCACCCCTCGGAGCACTCCCCCTCCACACAGTACCAGTCGGGCTCGTCTCCAATGTTCTGACAGTCGTCCTGGCAGATCGCGCCGCACGCCTCGTAGATGTACCCGTTATCACACTGCATGGCTGGGAAAGGAATCATACTTGTCAATCCAATTTCTTACAATTTTTCAGTTGCTTCCATGTCAAAACCCAAGATTAGACCAACATTTTGCTAGGGAGGAAATACAGCAAAATTTCCTGACACATTTTTTTCTATCTCTACCGTCATTGTTATCTTCCAAAAATTCTTCTGACCAATAAATAGTGATTTTCATTGGTAACGCTGAAAATGTAGTTACAACAATTAAGAAAGATAGTTTTATTGCACAACAATTGTACGGGGTACAAAGTATGGCATCTACATAACTACAGTTCTATAACTTGACGCTTATCTAACTAATACAGAAGTTGTAGTATGGGATAAGTTTCTTACAGTTATTGGAGGCTTTTACAATCATTGGAGGAATTTCTAATGTCTAAACCTTCTTTAATGAGCCAGCATGGAAGGAGACATTGTTTAAAACACATGCTCAGAGTGTAAAGTACATTTTGTTACATTTTGTATTATAATAGTAGATTCGCCCTTCACACATGTGGTATGGACTCCCATTTTCAAGCCTTCCAGATGCACAGGTGTATTGAAATATTTCTGCCAGTTCCTTCCATTTCTATCCAGTTGTAGAGATTGGATTGGTATTTGAAGTCAGGACTGAAAAAAAATATCTTAACCTTCAGGTACAGAAACAGTGTTATTACACAATACGCCATACATAATATATAATATGGAGCAACCTGACAGAACGTGACATTGAACTTACGACAGAGTTCCTGGGACCTCCAGCGGATGTAGATGCCGACTTCGTTGCAAGCTTCAGCGTACGTAGCAATGGCAGTACACAAACACTCGCAGTCCCCTCCTGAGTCACATCTGCACAGGGACAGACATACATGTAATGTGATGAGATACAACTGAATTTAACTTAGTTTACAGAACAGGCATCAGACTTAAGGTGAGCAGTAGAGGCCTTATAGTGCCACTCATAATCCTTGAAAACTTTTCCTTCAAAGTTTGGCCCAATTTGGAGAATTAATGTTAGGGTGGGGTCTAACAAGCTCTTCCACTTTAACTTGTAAAAATTTGTTCAGTTCAGCAGTTCATCATAGTTCAGCAGTTAAGTTGGCATTATAACAAAACAATTTAATGTATGTTTGCTGTTGGGCCCTGCACTCATTGAAGTGTGAAGCTGTGGCATGTTGCTGACTGTGGCAAAATGAAACATGCTGTAATTGTCACTAAAATGTAAAATAAATGTAAACTAATGTTTAAAACATACAATGCCTAGTTCTTTTCAGGCAAATCAAGAAAGCTAGTGCTGTCAAAAATATTCTCCACATTTTCATATTTACTACTTAAAGACCTGCAGGGGATGCCAACTATAAAATGCTGCTTTAGACATCTGCAGAATGACATCACATCAATGACAGTGCTGATTCTTACCCGCAGGCATCAAAGATGCACCACTCCAGATACTGCTCGTAGGCCACCACATTGTGACAGGCTGAGAACATGTCACCAGCAATGACAGCGCACCGCTTCCTGGCCCATGTCTCTCTGTTCTCATTGGCCTGGCAACAAAATTAAAGACAGTTGCAGTAAGTTTTAGATTCTGCTTTCTGGAATGACACAACTCTTGTCTTTCATTCCTTGCCTGTACTTCAAACACAATCATATACACGTTACAATAATAACGACGCCTACAATTAGAAAAGTGTTATTAAATTGGCTGGAATTAAGTTTTGCTAAATAATATCTTCAACTTACTTGATAACGACAATATACACACAATGTATAATATTATGGAAGGCTGTCTCCAGGACCCGTTACTTCGGACAGAAATTTGCTTGTCCGGACAGACACAGATTTTACCCCGTCTGACAGTGTCCAAAAATTAGAATCTAAGATTTCTTTCATGTAAGCTTTGAAAAATGGATTTCAGAATTGATAAAGTTTGCTTCTGAAAATGTTTTAAAAATCATTTCAGAGGGTTGCACTTGCCAAAATTTTTTGGGGGGCATACCCCTGTACACCTTACATTTGCAAACAATTAGTAAGACAACTCTAGATCTGCAGCAATACAAAAATGTATCTAGTAGATAGATTTTTTTCTGTCCTCTTATCCAAGTATTATGTAAGGAAGAAAGTGTTTTCTAAGTTGGGGTGCGATTGGGTGATCTTTTGAGTCGTGTATAAGTTTCAAACAAGAGTTGCATCTTACCTGACAAGGGTGGATGATATCATCATGATCAATCGTGGCACAGGATTCGTCGATACGCCAGCTGTTGCCGAACAGGTCCGAGCGTGTTTCGATGTTGCCCTGGCGTGTGGTGAAGTCATTTTCCACGTCGCCGTCAAAGTTTCCGCAAAGGCCGACAACATTCTGTTCGTGCTGTGGGTCCAGGCTAATGTAGACTCTTGTTGCTAAAAAACAATCATGCACAAAATTCATATTTTGCTGTACAGTGAGGATTTTTCTCTGCCTGTAATTTCAACTTTGGGACAGGAACTAAAGCATTGACTTCCAAATGGTTGAGTTACCGTATGGTCACTGGTCCTATTATTGCATTAATGTTGTTATAATAACATTAATGGGTACCCCAAATGCATGACCACAGACAATGTATAATGCAACTGTGTGGGTGTAGTCATGAGTCATAATATCTATCTGCTTGTCTAAAACATTTGAATAGAGCCAAACTAGACATCCACAGCAAAACTGGACATCGTGATCAACACTATTACAGATGACATTATTTACGTATAACACTAGTTCACCTTTATCCGTGAGATAACCTATATCTGTTGCTTTAAGAAAAGGGTATTTAGGGATAGGAAGTCGACAGACGTTAGTTTCAACTACAATATTTTGAACATATTACAACTTGAAACCATCGTCCATCCAGTTGATATCCCTTAATACCGTGTTGGTAAACACAACGAATATACTATTAGGTTATAACCTGCAGGTAAAGGTGAAATAGCGTTACCACTTACAACCCAGTAGGCAGCCAACTGCAAACAAACAAAGTTTAACACACCATTTCATAATATTACATTTTACATTTACCTTGACCATTTTCGTGTACTCCGAGGTAGTAATTACCATAACTTGCCAAATGCTACCATTTCCATGGGAACAGTTGCCATGGCTACCCACCTCCGTCCCATTTGACCTGCAGGCCGATCTGAGCGCTGACGATGAGGAACAAGCCCGCCTGGTGGATCACGATTCCCTCCGCTTCGAAGTTGGCGGGGATCGCCACGGGCTGATCGTTCACGGTCACGTCCTTCCCCCTCAGGAGGTGGATCACGATCCCCCCGATGTTGATGGTCACGGACTTGGTGCAGGTCACTCCGCTAGGGGTAGGGGGAGTTGGTTAGGCCACACCAATTTAATACATTCAATTTGGTTCTCGTACACTTTAAAGTAAAAATCTAGCAAGTGACCTCCTAGGATCCTGCGAAGCTGGTGTGTTACACCGAAGGGCGGTTATACCGGCTATATATATATATTAATACAGAATCTGATACAGGTCAATATAAAATCAGAACACTCGGCGAGCAAAACTAATCCTGCATCCTACAACTCGATCATTCACTCCCTGCAAATGTTTGAATGTACAATGAAAGTAAATTAACATTGCTGAGAATTAGTTTGGATGTTACTATTGGACATCACTTTAATTTAATTTACTTCTAAAAGTCCTAGATCCAAATTAGACTCTAATGGAATCTTTTACAAATTCTAGCCATTATCCAATTGAGAATGTGTTCAAGATCAGTGGAGAAGGGGTGCAAACTTTATTCCAGTTTTTCCATTTTAATTGCAAAGACTTGTCTGAGACTTACATTTTACATGTACCCCTGGAACTGGGTCCTTAATTGGGGATAATGTGCTTTAATCCAGAACATACAGTAAAAGTTTAGCAGTTGGGGTTTTACCAGTTTCCATTTTAGGTTCAGTCCTACAGATTTGTTTTACAGAATTACCTCAAACTGGGTTTTTAATTGTGTGTGTGCTTTCGAGAACATTCAGTATTAAGATTACCAGTGGGGGTTTTACCTGTTTCCATTTTAGGTTTCCTTTCTACACATTTGTTTTACAGTCTTACCCCCAAATGGGTTTTTAATTGAGGGGTGTGCTTTCAAGAACATACAGTACTTGATTACCTGGTGCCACAAGCGACATTTTCCGATGTGATAGTGAAGAGGTTGTCGTTGTGCTTGGAAAGGATGTAGTTACACTGGCCCATGAAGGAGAAGAACTTCCCATCAAAGGTGATGTAATGAGGGTCTCCCGAGGCCAGGCAAGTTCCATCACACTTCTCACGGGTGCAGTCCCAGTGCTTCCCCTTACAGATGCTGCAGGGAGGAACACAATACATCATCAGGGGGTGTCAGCATGGCGTAAAGCTAAGGGCTCAACCCGCCGTACGTGCAAATACGTGCTGTCTACGTCCCAAAATGTAGGCAATCTTTTGGGATCCGTAAGTAGTAAGTACCGCCTCCGTACGAAATCAGAGGGAATCTGACGGATTTTGGAGCATGCAGACATGCCGTAGAACTTTACGTGCAGGCAGAACTTTGTGTACCATTGGGCTGCGGATTCAACCTCGTACATGCCTGTACGGGCAACGCGCCTGCCCTGAACGTTTTCAAAAATACGTGGCGGACGTGGCCTCCAAAAAAAAAAGTATGGACAAATTGCACATACACCAGGTTTGTGCCCTTTATATATAAATACATGTAGCTTAATGGTACCAAGGGTGTTTGGCCCATACCCTAAAGGTCCTGGGTTTGAAAAACCTGTTGAGCCCTTGGTAAAAGCCTTTTGAATGACTTTGAATTCCTCAATGTTACTCAGATGTCCCTCTGATAGTATGTTAAATGGAGGTCCCATGTTTGAGGACTGTTACACCTCAAGCATGTAAAAGAACCGTGATCACACAGTCATATTGAAAAGAGTAGGGGCCTTCCCGGTATCAGTCAAATAAAATCAAATAAATCTATACTGTTCACAGTTATTGGACAGACCTGGTGTGTTACATCTGGTATTGATAAGGCCAATACAAATAACTGAAAAATAATCAAGATTGTCCCTGTCCTTGGTGCTGAATGATTATTCTAAGGGAATTATTGGTTCATTTTTACATTTTGTTAGTCAATTACTGTCTTTCCAACCAAAATGTACATTATCCTAGGTGCTGTACAACACATACATGTGTACCACATTGACAATGTGTTACAACATGGAGCACAAATTTTCTTTGAACTTAGAGGGTATCATACAGCAGTTTGTCTTGTTCATCCCATTCATGTAGCACACAAAAAAAAAAACCAATCTGTGAACATCCAAAATTAAGGTTCGCCGATGACAGTAATTAATATTATGTAAAATGTCTTACGTTAGGACACAGATTTTCAGGATGAGAGAAGCACAAGAATAGCACAAGAACTGACCATGTGTTGCAGTCTCGTCTGATCTCCTCTCCCCGCTGATACTTCTGACCTCCGTGTGTGCAGGGGCAATTTTCTGGGCTGACACACTGGTCACCCTGACAACAAGCAAACAAACAAACAAACATTACCATGGGAACAGCGTGAACAAAAGCAAATGTTACAGATTCTGAATTCAGCATCTCTACCCTCCATGGCAGTCCCCCAGCATAACACTCTGGGGGTTGGTCTGATTACAAAAACCAACATTTACAGGACTAGTTGCCATGGCAATACAGACAATTTTATACTTTTCCCTAGAAAAGTTACAAGTGATGTCCGTCTGCTCTCTTTGCAAATGGTAGATAATAATGTCCAGGTTGCTGCAAATCAGCAAGAATTGTGACATGACAGGGAAGTCAAGTTCATTTCAACTTGCCCAAACCAATTTTTCACAGGCACAAGATTTACATAATACATATATTGTAGTTTTACCTTTTCTCCTATTTCCATCAAATACAAAAGCAAGACTTCAAGAACTAGGAGCTGCTTAGATCATAATTATACAGGCTTTAATACCACCATGTATATTAAAGTGCACCAAAACTGCCCGGGCTCAGTCAATACAGTAGGTCACATGCACCTGTAAAAATGGACTCCGGGAAGAATTGATTTTGCAAGAATATTGTAAATCCTAATGGAGATCGACATAAACAAACAAACAAACTTGCGCAATCAGCACTTAGTGTCTTTCACTTGCTCCAAGTAATTGGGCCAATGGACTTGTCTAACCCTGCCATATGTACACTTAAGAAATAAAGACGCATACCTCCAACACCATGCCAGTTTCACAGGCACACCCGGGGTACTGCTGCACCTCGTGACAGATGACGGGATGGTCCAGGTTGTCGCACGTCAGCGGACACTGAGACACAAACTGTTTGTACACCATGTTGCCGGGACACACGGTCAGATCCTCGCAGTCTGTCGTAGTACAGTTCCACACTGCTGTCTCACAAACACTGATGAAAACAAACAAGGCTTTACAACCATCGCTCAACAGAGACAGGGGACGCTATAGACTTTCTTCAACTTATGATCCAATGCTCTAGTCTCCAAGCAGACCCTACGGTGCCTTAGAAATAGTATCAAAGCTGGCAAGGGACTTAGTATAGCGGCAGTGCCTGTTTGACTCCCTTTGGCCGGCTATCTCCCTTTGGCCGGCTATACTCCTTTGCCAGCTTTGATACTATCACCGTAGGGTCTGCTTGGAGACTACCAATGCTCTCCGAGTCACATGTTCTTTGTATCTGCATAATGTGATGTCACAGAAGCAGTGGACTAAACACACCAGTGTATGGTATACAGAACAATAGTTTAGTTTTTTACATCTAATCTTCTTTGACTTCAAAATGTTCTGCAACTTATGATCCACTGCTCTCTGAGTCACATGTTCTTAGTATCTGCATAATGTGACATCACACTGAAGCAGTGGACTAAACACACCAGTGTATGGTACACACTGAACAATAGTTTTGCTTTTTACATCAAATCTTCTTTGACTTAAGAATTGACTGTCAAGTTGGCATTGTACAACAAGTATTATGTTTTCCATTATTTTGCACTTTACGGTATAGATTTGCTCATGTTGCAGCTACTTAGTATGATTTACTGTATGGTCAAAAATGTTTTGCTTTTAATTATTGTAAACAGACGAAAATTGAAGCATGCACAGATGTCATCCATACAACCAAATAGATGTAGCCCTACTACATAGAAATGTGCTCAGTAAAGTGATAAAAGACTTAGTCTAGGGATTTTACCAGTGGTTGCATCCCTGTTTGAGTGTCGCCCCTGGTTCGTAGAACAGGTCGCCATTCATACACTTGCACATGTCTGGCTGGACACACGTACCCGCGTCATCCAACACCAAACCTGCGGAATAAACAAGTAAACAAAGAAATAAACGTCAAACATATTCATGTGTAAAAAGTTTCATCAGGTTGGTATGTCACTGAATAAAGAGACTGTTTTACACAACCATTGCTTTATTCTCCCCAACATTTTAGTGACCGTCTGTCACAATCTTCAGGGCAATTTTGACTAGCTCACAATCTCCTGTGGGACAGGTGTCGCTGCTCACAGTTCAGAATTGGTCACAAAACGTAAACTTTATTTTAACATTATGTACAAACACGTTCATGCACGTGAATATGTTAAGCTTGGTACACTTCATGCAGATTTGATGTGTGCACAAGTGTGATAATTTCCTTACAGTCTGGTCTATATGCAGCTAATGCACTATTTTATGTACTGTACAAGATTGGTGGTTGGCTTAAAGGCATTTAACTAGGAACGCAAAACATTATGCAAACTATTTCCAATTTTACCTGTGGGGCAGTTACAGCCTGCGATACAGGGGATCTCGATGCCCATGGTGTTGCAGTCGTCAGCGTAACGCAGGTCGCTACATGTGCTGCCACAGGGGCTCATACACTCACTATACACCTGGCCTCCAGAACAGGACGGGGCTGCAAGAAAATAAACAAACAAATACATGTTAACAACAGGTTTCCATATGTGCAAGATTCAAGTGACACATGAAACTGTCGAGCACAACTGTAACAGTTCAACTGCAAAATTGATCCAGTTACAGTAATTCGATGAAGACTGGTAGGTCACAACTTTTTTATGTTATTTTTGATAGTATTAGAATTTTATGTTAACTTAAAGTACATTTTGATGTACATTAAATTGTGTACTACGGTAGTATAAACAGATTATATTCAAATAGACTGCACTCTGATTGCATTCACCTGTATGGAGATTGCAGATAGGTACAGTGTAACTGCAGTCTACAGATAGGTGTATGCAGTCTTTTTAGTTGGGAATGACATTGTTACACTGCAGATAATATTTGTACTAACCCTTAAGATTTTCATCAATATATTACAACATTGTTAGGAACTGGTTCAGGAATAAACCATGTTGAAAGTTGAAACTGAATCTAATGAATTGACAAAAATATATAACATTATGTAGTTATTCTGATCGATGAGCAGAAACTTTTAAAATGTAGACTGAACTGACCACAAATGTCGGAGATGTCTTCGTGCTGTCTCCAGTTGATGAACAGGTCTGTTCCAAACGATTTGGCACACTCAGCGGCGTAGGCAGCGATGGCAGAACACAGACACTTGTTGGGGTCCTCACAGCCACAGACATCATACTCACACATCTTGTAGTAAATGTCCACATTAACCTGGAAAATACAGTACCTGTATCGTAAGATTTAATGTAGTTACGATGGTGCCAAAATGCACACACCGAAGTCAGGCGACGTCGGTTAAAGCCTTGCTGGACATGTTGTTCGACATGGCGAACCAGCTGGTGAACTGCTTTTTTGGTCCCCAGAAGCAAATAGGAGAAGAGGACGTCCATACCTAAACGCTAAAGGACTTTATTGAAGCTGAGACTGATCTATATGATAAGGACCTCATTGAACTGATGAAAGATAGAAAACAATGGAAGCAAAACTATATTGAATGCTTCAACTTGTTTACAAGTATGATATAATGTATGTATGTATGTATGTGAATTTATGATCTTTCTTCATTTGTGTGGAAACAAGATTTCGGTGATTAACGCTAACGAGGTTAATAATGAACCAGAGTGTCCACGCTGTAAGAACTGATAAGCACCTTGACTTTACAACAGTAACGATGACCAAGTCTTAAAATCAACATTCTAACAGGTATTAATTATTATTATTACTAAGCGGACTCTGACTAGTGCAGTTTTTCAGGTCGCTAGTGGGTTGCGTGCTCTCTTCATACAAAACTCAGATTAATCTGAAGTAAATAATTAGTAAAACATTACCTCAGCGTGACAGCTACTGAAGATCTCATTGTTCAGGAAGCTGCACTTTTCCGAGGCGTACAGGAAGTTTTGTGAGTAGGTCACGCAGGGGTTGAAGTTCTCCTGAGACTGGTCCACATCCGTACACTCAAACCTCATCTGTAGGGAGAGATACAATCTTAAGCTGCAGCAGTAAATTGTTACATTTGACCAGGGGGTTATTGGTTAAAATCAATATATAATCCTCTATTTCACAAAACGAAAGAAATTTTCTAAAACTTGAACATAATTTATCAATATTCAAATTTTGTCTGCAGGGAGGCATATGCATAATTTACCATTTAAACATTAGGTTTTGAAGCAGTTATAGATATCTATAACTGCTTCAAAACCTAATGTTTAAATGGTAAATTCTCCAAACACAAACGTTCAAGCAATTCTACTGCAGCCTAACTTAACTGCATGGAAATTCTACAAACAAAGACTCTAGTCCCAAACCTGTGTAGTGTGTTTTCTCAAAAGAGCATTTAAATACCAAGGGGGTCCGTGTTATTTTCCAATATTTTGCAAAAATTCAAGGTAATAAAAAGAAGTCATCTCGTTCTTCAGTCTTAAATGATAACATCCACAATTGGCCTTCTAATGCTGTGCTCATCGTCCTGTATTTATGCCAAAAGTATTCATGTTAATCATAAGGTAAAAGTCTAATATAGGGAATGCAGGGGTAGGTTCTGCAAAATCTACTGACCTTGAACTTGTTGGCGAATGCCGTTAGGGATGTTTCAACGTCCCCTTCTCTTGTGGAATACTCGTCCTCTTGGTTCCAGTTAAATGTGCCACACAGTCCACGAACCTTGTCAGAAAGAAGAACCAAACGCGTTTAGTAAATGTCATTCATTTGTTCAGTTCAAGAAACCTCCATTGCCATGTAGACGTAGACACTTGTTTACAGTCACCCAGAAAATTTACAGGAGAAGCACAGTCATGGCAAACAAACAGTTCAAACATAAATATTCTACTGCAATGCCATATTATAACTAAATTTATTTGAATACTTCTATTAGTAAACACAGTTTCTGTTATATGTCAGGGCAGAGACTGCATTTTTGTCGACAGAGACTCTGATCAAGATCCCTACCAAAAGAGATCGGAATCTCTGTGACAAAAGTCTGATTAGGATCTCTACCGGTAGAATCGCTGATTCTACCAGCTGCAGATCACAGTCTCTACCATGTCACACATATAGAGAGACACAGAAACAGACAGAGAGAGGGGGACAGTGAGGAGGTGAGACTTTCCTAGGCCAGATCATTTCAATACTTCTCGAGCAAGAGGAAAAACAACAGGAGCTAAAGGACTCATTTGCATTTAACTGTGTCTTAGCCTTGCTATCCTTTGGAATCCAAATTGTCTTCAGTCTGAATTGTGACTTACAACGTTTCTATTGCACATCTGAAATTGGCTTCATTCATAGTTAGAGTATACAAGACCTGTTTCTTCCAGATCACTTCAGTGTCACTGACGAAGGATAGTGGATTCTATCCGAAACGTCTGACCATTTCCGAAACCATATCCAGTCAAAAAAACTATTTTTTGGCGTTTCTCAGCAAGAGTCTTTAGTTAGTAAATATACCTGGAATCTGAGAGTCAATTAGCTGTAATCTAGGTTATGTTTCATGTATGGTATGACTTATTGTATGACAGTCACCTTGTTGGAATAGACGGGATCCAGAGTGATGTAAGCACGCAGGGCGTTGTCCCACAGGATGGTCACACCGAACCCCTGCACCATGGTGAACATGGACGAGGCTCGCTTCACGTACAGGTCCTGACTCCTGCAATGGGACACAACAGATTAAAAGATCACTTAAGACAAGGTTCCTAAAACATGAATACCAAAATTCAACAACCTATGAAGTTTCACAACACATACACATATGAATAATTACAGTGATGTAGAGCCTCCTGGTCACTCAGTGACTCACTGGACAAATTTAATGTTGGAACTCTGGACACAGAATGACTTACTTGCAAGACGAATTTAAGTACTAGCCATTTACACACTTCAATCTTCACAAGAGAAAGGGGTACCATACTCTTTTCTACATCTAATGATCCTCTCTTCATTGAGTCATGTGTTCTATCTGACCAGTGTATACCATAATATTTAATCTAATAGTCCTAAAATCGGCTGGTTAAATCTGTCATTTTGAGCATATGAGAGTATATTATTTTCATCCATGTCATATCATGAAGTTCAGATTTGAAATTTTTCCAGTTGGAGACAGACGTCCTAGAGACTGGTGTATGGCAATCCTACCAGCAGTCAGGCTGGCACCTAGGGTGACACTGAATTCACCGTGCTGTATAACTCATACATCACCTGTATGGCAGAGTTGTGTCGATGCCGTTGACCGTGACCTCCTGGTTCCTCTTGAGTTTGACAGTGGACAGGTACATGGTGATGGTGATGGACTTGGCACAGGTGACCGCCCCCCCGCTGCCGCACACCTCCGTCTCCACGGAGATGGACAGCTTATTGTCAATATAGTCCTGTACAAAAACAATAACATAAAAATACGTTTTCAGTGAAAGGGAAAAAAGGTTAGTTAAAAAGATTTGATCAAAAAGACTGGCTATACAGTATTAGTATAGAATTATTTGATTCCAAATTCTTGGTTCCTATAATAAGTACAATGAAAAGGGATAAAAAACAATTTGCATTTGTCACTATGTATGTACTTGTAGGTTCTTAATGTACAGTACTATATGCAATATAACTCTTTCAAGTAGAGCAAACTTAGTGACACAGACAACTCTCAACTTCCTAGCCTGACAGCAGCAACCAAATATGCAGTCAAACCTGTGCAAGTAACCACACTTTACATTAAAGACGAATTGTCAAATGTGACCTCTTTTGGGTGGTCCCATAATTTTTCTTAATAACACAATCCTGTCTATAGTGACCACCTGTCCACAGACCAGATTTTATACTTCCCTTGGACCATATTCTTATCAGACAGGTTTGACAGCATCATGAAAAAAGTATCGTCCAATTTGAAAGACAAAAAAAAATTACCTCAACCAGCGTATATTCACACACGCCCTGGAAGGTGAAGTACTTATTGTCAAAGGTGATGAAGTGAGGATCGCCCAGGATGTGGCAGGTGGAGGCACACCTGTCCTCAGTACAGGTCCACAGGCCCATGTTACATACACTGGAGGGGAGGGGGAAATATGTTACATATGCTGGAGGGGAGGGGTATAAATGTTACATACACTGGAGGGGAGGGGGAAATATGTTACATATGCTGGAGGGGAGGGGTATAAATGTTACATACACTGGAGGGGAGGGGTATAAATGTTACATACACTGGAAGGGAGAGGTAAATATGTTACATGCTGGAGGGGAGGGGTATAAACTATAAATGTTACACTGGAGGGGAGGGGTATAAATGTTACATACACTGGAAGGGAGAGGTAAATATGTTACATACGCTGGAGGGGAGGGGTATAAATGTTACATACACTGGAGGGGAGGGGTAAATATGTTACATACACTGGAGGGGAGGCATAAATATGCATTATGTTACTCACACAACAGGTGTAGATTTGTTTACACACATGGAGGTCAAATTGTAAATATGCTACACATACCACAGCAGCTGCTGTAAATTTGTTATACACACTGGAGGTTAGATTGTAAATATGTTACACACACTAGCTTACATGTAGGTGTAGATTTGTTACACTAGAGGTGTAGATTTGTTACACACACTGGAGGTTAGATTGTAAATATGTTACACACACACATACATGTATCCTTACACAAACTAAAGGGTTATAAAATGTTTCACACACTGAAGGGTAGGCTTACAGGTCATGTTATATACACTGGAGGTGGAGTACAAATGTGTTACAGTCACGAAATAATGCAGCATTGATCATGTACATTTTGTACTATTAGACCTACCAGGTGTTGCATCTTTGCTTAATCGTTTCGCCAGATTCGTAGCGCGTACGGCGATGGTAGCACGGGCACGACTCCGCCTGTACACACTCCCCATCATCCAGGTACGTCCCCTAAAGGTCAAACAACAATCAAGGTCAATGAACTTGGACAACTTTTCTGGTTTAACTGCATGTACCAGGATACATTATAGTATATTACATTATCTCTTCTTTATAGTGATATACAGAGGATTATTTTGGGAAGTACAATGTAAGCAGCATCTGCTTATATAACAGGATGCCCAAACTAAAGACGTACTTTAACTTAAGACTAATTTATCTTTAATGTTATTAAGATAATTGCATTCTAAGTACATTTGTACATAATTTTTCAGTCATTTTTTTGTTGTTTTTTTTGTGCAACAGTGATGGTAGCACTGAATTTATTTCCTTCATTGCCTCATGGTATTGCAAACTATACGACCTGAGTGTACCAACCAGTCACACAGCTGTCATACACATAACTGACATAAGAAATAAAGCTTCTCAAAATGAAAAAAAAAACTGGATCTCCAGAAATTTTGAGTAGAAAACTGACCATAGAAAAACAAAAATTCACTGCTGTGTGACTCAGGGTTGTAGCCAGCCTAGAATCATTTTTCATCCCCTCGATTTTGAATACTATCGAGCTCCGAAGGCGCGACATTCCGAGGGGGTCATGTTCCCCTGGAAACCCTATGACACACTATTTCCTGCATTTTGAGGTGTAAATTTTGCTGGTAGTCTAAGCTGTTCAACAACATCTGTTTTGGGAAAAATTACACAAGGGAGACAGTTTTATTATATCTTTACTTATTGATTTTTGTCTGTCACAGAGGACGGAATGTGCAAAAATGTTTTCCAGCCCCAGCTGCAAAATTCAATCAAACTCAAAGGACGGAAGGACGGGTGCTGGCTACAACCCTGGTCTGGGCGTGTCAGAGGGTTTCCAGGGGAATATTAGTATTCGATAGTATTCAAAATCGAGGGGACGAATTTACCAACCTAGGATTGATGTGTTCAAAAATTCGTACTTTCCCAGAACTATCGTAGAGTGGAACTTGTTATCACTAAGTACAGTAGGGGCATCTTCTCTCGGTAGTTTTAAAGAACGCTTGCAGATAGATGTGCAAAAGTTAGGGGTAACGAGTCGTTCGGTGTAATATAACCAGCTGCTGCCGTGCCGCGTGCCTGCAAAGCTGGTGTGTTACGCCGAACGGCGGTTATACTGGCTATATAGATACAGATACAGATACAGATACAGACTATGCTAAAAGTAACACATGGAGTTTGTACCGTTGGACATTCACATCCCGGGATGCAGTCCCCAGAGCAGTACGGCTCCTGCTGGAAGTTCAGGGTCGCACAAGTCGAAGGGCACAGCGAGCCGCATTCCACGTAAACCTTTCCATTGGGACATTCCTTTTCTGAAAGTTAAAAATAATACATTCTGTCAGTGCTAAAGAATTGAAATTCAGAGTCAGAAAGAACAAAAGAAGAGATAGCAGATAGATTGGCTTGTCTTCAGCTTGAAATTTTGTTCTGAACTCTAAGACTTGTTAAAATTTCTTTGCCTAATAGGCTGGGTGAAACTTCAAGTCCTAATAAGAAAATGTCCATTCCAAAACAGAGGGACGGGTCCTGGAACTATAATATATTTTTGTGCACTAATGTTAAAGCTTTTGTGCACTCATACAATGTACATCGCCTTTCTTTTAAAAACAGACAAGAACGGGTACAAACATACATGTACTAACAAGCAAGTGACTACAAAACCTCTGTTTCGAGATACATTGATGAAGGATAGACATCCATGCAGATAAGATATACTTAGGTATGCCAAAAAGCAGACAAGCAACTGGATATGATTTGGAAATGGTCAGACATTTCAACTACGTAGCATCCACTAAGTTTTCATCAGTGACAGTGAAGTGATCTGGAAGAAACTGGTCTTTTATACTAATTGTTATGAAAATAAACGTTAAGACAATTTTAGATGTCCAATAGAAAACATTGAAATTGTCTTCAGCCTGAAGTTGTCTTGCAACATTTCCTATTGGACATCTAAAATTGTCTTCGTTCATATTTAGAGTATAAAAAACCAGTTTCTTCCAGATCCCTTCAGTGTCACTGACGAAAACTAGTGGATGCTAGTTGAAACGCCTGACCATTTCAAAATCATATCCAGTTGCTTGAGTAACGGCTTTTTGGCAAACTCTGTTTTGAGTACTAGGTAACAAACAGACCGCATAGTCCGGGTCCTCTCCAGTTGAAGACGATGCCTTGCTGCGCACACTGGCGTGAGTAGGTGGTCAGGGCGGAGCACAACGCCACCTCGCGGTCATCCTCGTTCTCCCACGTACAGTAGGAGTACATACAGTCCTCGTAAAACTGCTGGGGGTCCAACTGAGGGGTGCAAACAAACAATTCATCTATCAGTCAACCTTTATTAATCCTTGGTAACATGCACAATGCAATGTAACTGGTGCAATGGCCTAGTGGGTAGAGCGTTCGCCTTGCATGCGGAAGGTCATGAGTTCGATCCCCAGCCGAGTCATACCAAAGACTTTAGAAATGGTACAGCTGCTTTCTCTGCTTAGTACTCAGCATTCGGGAAAGAGTATGCAAGTTGAACACACAGCACTACCAGTGGACTAGCCCCCTGCTGTAGTGATTGTGTTGCGTGGCCCAAGGGCTACTGAAACGGAGATGGGCGCCATCCTATGCGCCATCAGGTACGGGAAGTACTTTAACTTTAACTAACTAACATGTACTTAGTCAAACCAAATTTTGTCATGTCACATTGCCATGGCGCCAGTATGCCAGTACAGGTCATTTCAACTTGATAAGGATCAGAGGACTGATCGAAAGCTTGTTGGTAAGCACTTTATTTTGTGTATGGATATATGGTTCTTAAATCTGTAACATAAACAAACAAACAAGTGTCCACTCACCACACCGTTGCAGCTGTCGAAGGGTGTCTGCATGAGTTTCCCACAGGCCAGCTGGGCAGCCTGTTCCCTGTCACTGTGCTGAACACACGTGTGGGGGAGGGCCGCGCTGTCTGGGCAGTGCTGAAACACAACAACAAGTAAATAAAACATGTGCAGGAATTATTAAATGTCTACCTGCAGTTGTCCATAATAAAACCAGCCTGCATCACATGACTTTTTTTTCAACTGTCTTATTGTGTCAATTTTCTTTCAGCATTTATAGAAAGTATTGTTAAACAGTTTTACAATTTTTATACCAGGTAGTACCATACAATGACACACCAGACAAAACCACAAGATGTAATGCTAGTTCAACTTTATCCATAAGGGTAACCTTTATCCATTCTTTTTAAGAACAATGTATTTAGGGGTATCAAGTTGACAGAAAATTGTTGGTTTCAAACCGCAATATTTTGAAAATGTCACAATTTGAAACTACCGTCCAATGACTTGATATCCCTGTATACCCTGTTTAGCAACACAACGGATATAGGTTACCCCATGGATAAAGGTGAACTTAAGTTAGATAAAAAAAGCTAAAAAAAAAACAGCTCAAATGTCTCAGCATGTATCGAAATCCTTTTTCATTGACTTTAAGCATTGTCAAGTACTAGCTATAGATGTACATCTTGGGCATATCTGGCAAATTGAATGCGTCTCCTTGTTTTGGTTCCTGTAAACTCTAAAATGGTTCCCCCCTTACCTCTCCAATCTCTGGTATCTTCCAGCTGTTCCCAAAGATGGCAGGATACACTGCGATTTCATTGTTGATCATTTTGAAGTCATCTGCAAGAAAAAGGTACATTTAGTACCAGAGTTGCAAATTGAGGATTGACAATTTTAAAATTTCATATCATAACTGTTTTATAAACATTGAGTGGAACCAGACATTGAAAAGTACAGTAAGGATATTGGACACCTTACTTTACGTTAAGCAAAAAGTACTTAATTAGTTCAGAGAAGTTTTTTAAACATTGTGAGACCAGCAAGCCCACAGTATTGTAATCTCCTCTAAATACATAATATGCTTGAATTGTGTATCTATGCTATCTATATTGTGACTTAATGTGATGTTGTATATAATGTACGGTGTGCCATTTAGATGACATGATTTTTAGAAAACAAGGACTACCTGAAAAAAGGCAGGAGTTACACATGTCACTGAGGGTACTTTAACCTGGCCAAATAAATAAAGTAAAGCGTAGAATACAAACTATATAGCACAGGTACACTGAAAATGAGTTTAGAATTACACAGAATCTAATACATGACTTTTTACATTGCAGTTAAAAAGTCAAGAGGCTCTATGAGGGGTTGGTGATTTCAGCCATCCAACTTACCATCAGGGTTGTAGTTATAGACCCCACACAGACCCCTTGTCTTGCCCAGGTACTCCGCCATGACAGTCATGTATACGGTGGACTCTGTGTCCCACTTCACACGGACTCCGAGACTGGCCTCCAGGAACACATAGTCTCCCAGGACCTTCAAACTCACACCTGGAGAAACATAGTATTACACATCTTAGTAGAGAGCCAGCCGGAAAACTCTTGTTCTGGGCACCTGTTTTCTGTAAAAAAACATGTTGGTCACCCAAGGCTACCATTGAAGAAACTGATCTGCAGGGCCTGGAACTTTTCACAGCGATGGAAGACAGACTGTCCTGGAAGACAAACTTAACTTGCTGCACCTCAGAGGATGATTAATGATGATGACGATCTTAGTATTACCAAAAACACTTTGAAGATTGCAGTGATTTATCGTCGCAGATTTTGCGATGACCTACTCACAGTGAACTCTATTCTGTGGTTAGCTCGAAACCACCATAAAAGTTTTTGGTCTGTCCCCCTTGTCTAAGCACTGCATGTTTGTCAACTATACAATTGGACAGTATTATGATATGTTGGAGGCAACTGTTCAGACCATCTCCAACACCTGTGTTAAGTTATCTCCTAGACTATCTAACAAAACACATTCAAGAAACATTTACGCAGCTACATTGTACCAACCGTTTCTGGAGAAGGGTTCGACCAGGTTGATCTGTTCTCCGTTAAACACGATGCTGTGTCCGGCCGCGTGGACTGTCGTGGAGCCCAGCTTCATCTCTAAAACCTGATAATGTATGAAATGACTCAAATTTTAGCAAGGTCACATGATGGTCTGTGTTGGTAATGTGGTCATAAGTGCCATTTAACTCCCATAATGCAAATAAAGGCAGATATATCAAAGACTGCTCTGCTATTAGAAAGAATACCATAACTAATGATAGCCTACTCCATTGTAATACTATATCAAAGAATTATATTAGCCCTTACTGTTATGTTAACTAGGTTGCTAAGCTTTATCCTATACCTTTGTTTTGTACTTTGTGTAATAGTTGTTGCCATACATGCATTGTATCATATACAATTGTCGTGCAATAAAGTTCTTCTTATAACCTTGTGTGACCCCCAAATAAACCTTGGACCTAAAAGAGGATGACTGTAGACTGAAGGTGGACTTACTTGTGCCAGAGGGGGAGTGACTCACGGAGTAAGTCCACCCCATTTTGCCATGTTTGAAAACTGTTGGTGTTAGTTTTGGTGGACTATTATCCAGAGTAAGGCCTTTACACCAATTTAGGCAGAAAGTCCATCTTTAGTCCTCCCTTATTAAGTCCATTTTCAGACAACTGGACTTACTGTAGGTAATAGGGGACTATGGTCCATGGTAAGTTGTTGACTTCATTAGTCCAAGGTTTACGATGCCCCCATCCTTGCAACACAGGTTTTCAATCTGATCAATTCATTGAATATACCTGTGTGTGCTTGTATATGAATAAACAGTGTATGATTACTGTATGATTACTGTATGATTACTATATAATTTTCAATACGACAGAGTGTCCTGATGCAGTTCTGAAGAGGAAGAAACCGAGCGAACCTTGTGGCAGCTGGCTGCTGAGTCACAGTCCACGTCGCGTACGGTCACGGAGAACGTGTTGTCAACGTCCATCGCCAGCATGTACGCACAATCACCTGTGAAGCTGAGAAAAGGAGAGAAAAATTAAAGGCTGCTCAACAGGCCACAATAGACTGGTCCTTAGTTCAGACAGATGTCAGCCTTTGGAAATGGTACTTTTCTTGAATTTCCTTCAAAAATAGGAACAGCATGCTTCTATTCATCTATTTATCTACTTTGAACCTGCAAGACAGAGCCGCTTAGGAAAGAAGTGTGAAGACTAGCCGACTGTTACCCACATGGGTATCAGGGACCCCATGCAGTAGCATCAAATAATGGATACTACAACTACTATTTTGGATAAGAATGTTTCTGACTTCAGATAAAGAAATGCTGTTCTGGACCCTTTTCATATCACCTGTAGCCTTGAAATAGTATCAGCTCCACTGATTAAGAGGTGAAAAGAAATAGAAATAGTGTGATAAATGAAGGTAGACTGAGGTGCATAAATTTTCTCAGTTGTACCTAAAGTGGCGCCCATCGAAGGTGCGGAAGTGGAAGCGTCCCCAGGTGAGGCAGGTGGCGTAGCTGTGGACGGAGTGGCTGTCTGCAGCTGCAAACCCCGTGGACAGGGCGTTGTTGATGTCATCTGGGAGGGGTGGGCAAAGCTGTTAGCATATATGAGAAACTAACTAGCCCATGACATTGGTGGTATACTCAGCACTATTAGTAACTCTGGCATCAAACTATCTTTCAATAGTTCAAGTTGTATTCCTCCTCAACCTTGAATACAACACAATTATACAGGGTTCAAAATGTCTTATTCCCAGTTGCTCACATTGTGCAAAGCAATTTTGGGTGATACCCAGTCATTCTAGCCATGCCATATCAAAGAAAACCTTCAAGTTTTGAACATACTTGACAAATAACTACACAATAGCATACTATATAGTATAGTAGGGAAAAAAAATTGGTAAATTTGTTTATCTATAAGGGGGTTTCTTGCAATGGTTCATCTGCAATAATGTTTGAGCTGTCTTGAGTATCTATGAATAAAACGCATGTATGAGGCAGCTGGCAAAACTCTGGGTTTGGGCCATGTTCCATTTCCTGTCACCTTTGGATACTACTGTAACAGTAACTACACTACTTACTTTCTGGGACCTTTTGGTCACCTTTTATCAAAAACATCAAATTCTAACTGCAGAAGCATATTTAGTGTGGACAGAGCAGTGACAAACAAGCTAACAGCAAGTGACTACAAAACCTTTGTTTCATGGAGGTAACAACTGGTGGTCATTGATTTGATACAAACTTTTACAGCATGATACAATGGAAAGATTGCCATCTGCAAAGATGGAAGAATGCCTACTACACAATGGACCATTCTTTATACAGAACTATACTAAGGCCAGGCAGCTGTTTGTGCGATCTATACAATCAATGTGATCAATGTGAAGATGTTGCTTGATCCAACAGCTGGATTCTGTCATCTCCTGCTTGTCAATTATCTCTTTGTGCTCTTCCTTCCTGTCTTTTGATAACTTCATTGTTCAAACTATCAGAAAGGAAGAATGGAAAATTGATTTATCCCAGAGTACAAACTGTCTTGAGCAACTGCTGGTATGGTTAGATCAAACAACTTTCTCTTCTTTTTTCTCAGATTTTAAAGATAAGGACAAATTGTTAGAACCTGATTTCTGCTACAGTACCATAAAAATCCACTAGAAGGCACAATCAAACTTGCCATGTTGTTTGCAGCTACCTACCAAATTTACAGATATCATGAAGATCCAACGGAAAACAATCTTCTTGGCAAAGGTAATAAAGCTGACCTGATATAAAAACTAAAGTTGAGGCCTTTCAAATGTACGTCTTAAACACCTGCGTATCTGACAGGTGCATACCTCAGGGTTACTGATGCTGCATTTAATAGATCTCTTCAAATTCATCTTTTTTAATGTGGTGGAATTATGGTTACCAGTAAGCTATTGAGAACTGAATCAGATATAATGTTATCAATCACAGCTTCATCCCCTACACCTCCAGGCTCTGGAACAACCTACATGTACCAAACCACATCACCGACTCTACCACTCTCTCACAGTTCAAAGCCCGTTGCAGAACCCATCTCTTGTCATAATTTTTAATATAACACTCATAGTATAATAGTACACTTACCTTCCACCTACTCCAATCTTTTAGTATGCTATTGCTTATTTTATTGCATTATATTGTATTGTTTCTTGTTATGAATTCTTTGTATGTTAGTCCACATTTTTGTAGGTTCTGCCTCTACCAGCCCTAGCTGCCTAGGCAGACCCTTGTAATGACTTGTCTCATCGTCAATAAAGAAAGAAAGAAAGAATCTTCTGGTTCTGATTCTGTGTTGATCTTCTAGGTCAACATCGTTTTTCTTTAAATTTGCGAGCCACCCAATTGAATTGTGCAGGTTTAGCCTTACCGATGTTGCTGATAGCCTGCGGACACAGCGAACAGCGACTGTCGTCTCCCCACGACATGGCGTCCGCCTGCGTACAGCACACCTCGTACGATGTGGAGTAACCTGAGAACGCTGCAGAGCTGCAGTAGACATCAGTATAGCATGTACCGATGCCACTGGTGTCACCTGTGGAGAAAAAATACGGTAAATAAAAAACGATGTACAATGAAGTATTAAGTCAGAGTTCTTGTGAATTTATCAATGCCATAGCACTACCCATCACAAATGTTAATGATTCTTCCCTTCCCTTCCTCCCTCAATCAATCCCAGCTATCTCCCTCCCATAAAGACTTGTTTGCCAGAGACAGCTATGATGAACTGTACCACACAACATACAGGTAGGGGTGTTAGTGTGTAATGCTGTTTTACCTGAAAATACTGTACTCGAGGGGCCAAAAAAGCGATATTTCTTCAGGACCTCAATCAAGAGTTATATGTATATAGGTGTGAACACAAAATACACAGCCAAACACATTACCTCCTTACTGAAGGTGAAAAATCATTGCAGCAACATTTCCTATAATCTCCATCAGATAAAGAAAAGAGTGACTGACCTCCCCACTCGCACTTGAGCCCGTAGTACCCCGGTGGACAGGTGCAGGTGTCAGGGCCGCTGCACACTCCGCCATGCTGACAGGTGTAGGTACAGATGGCTGGGAGGAGAGAACATTTGTATGTTTGTTTGTTTGTTTGTTTATTTGCTTGTTTCTTGTTGTATAAGAAAAGAAAAAAAAATGGGTGATAATTCATGTATCATCAGAAACTAGCTTTAACTTTTTTTTTAGTTTGTATGTGTTTGTATGTTTAAGTTATTTGATAGCTTAAATGCAAAAGAAGAGATAACTTAAGATTAATAGTTCACTACTTTTATTTATTTCAGCACTTTTGGTTGTGCACACAATTTTTTGGTGCAAGTAACTTTTTCCATCTGCACCAGTGTAAGTTGGTCCTAGAATGTATTTCGAGCCCTTGAAGTATAATGTAAGTTGACTCACGCTGATCGCAGGCCAGACCCTCCCAACCCTCACAGCATCCCTGGTGAGTCTCCTCCACCATGATGGTCTGTGTCACCGCAGGTCTGCAACAGGAATATGTCTTTACTAACCTGACCACTAATCATTAACATAACTCATTAACTCATATCAACTAACATCACAGCATCCCTGGTGAGTCTCCTCCACCATGATGGTCTGTGTCACCGCAGGTCTGCAACAGGAACATGTCTTTACTAACCTGACCACTAACCCATTAACCTAACTCATTAACTCATAACAACTAACATCAAACACAACCCTCACAGCATCCCTGGTGAGTCTCCTCCACCATAATGGTCTGTGTCACTGCAGGTCTGCAACAGGAACATGTCTTTACTAACCTGACCACTTAGATCCATTAACAAAACTCATTAACTCATCAAACTCAATAGTCTTTCAAACTTTTTTATCATTACAGAACTGAAAATCATTGTATTTGTATATTACAGGGGAGCGGTTTGTGACAGGGGGTTGTGGCTGGAGGAGGGGGACTGGGGTCTATATGGGGAAGGGGGTTGTGGCTGGAGGAGGGGGACTGGGGTCTATATGGGGAAGGATGTTGTGACTCGGGTCTGTACGGGGAAGGGGGTTGTGGCTCGGGAGGTGGGGACTAGGGTCTGTGAGGGGAAGGGGTTGTGGATAGCCTCAGGGGGTTTTGACTGGGGTCTGTACGGGAAAGGAGTTGTGACTGGGGTCTGTACAAGGAAGTGTTTAAGCATGGGATGTGGGGGGATGGGGTGGCCTATGCAGGGGAGAGGGGTTATGGATGGAGGAGGGGGTAACGTGACCAGACTGTCTGTACTGCTATCCTCAGGATAATGTTAGACAATTACAGCCCAATTCCGCCAGGAGGCGCAAGTGCAAGCCAATGTTTTGTTGATCAATGTGTGTCAACACGATTAACTACAAGAATTCCTACACTATTTACTTACTTGTAGTAGACGCAGATGGAGGAGTCTGGATCGGACGATTCGGGGTCCAGTTGCCATCCCTGTGGAGTAGTAAAATACACGTTTAGTGGAGAAAAGTGAGGCGGGCGCTAGGATTAACACACATTGGCAAACGCGATGATCGCGGCTTCTGTAGTTTGGAGAGTTAGGGTAGGAAGTGGGTCATTCCATTCGATGGACGGGGGTGAAGCCCTCGTGGTCAGGTCTCTGGGGAGAACATCAGGGACTGACCAGTAGGTGTAAATCAGGAGGACGAGGTTGAGGACTGACCAATAGACGTACTAGGACTTCCGGAATAGAGATTGATGAAAGTGCCGGGGTGCGGAATTGAGGACAGACCAGTGGATGTAAGTCCGGGGGACAAGACTGCATGGGGACTGACCAGTAGATGAAAGTACCCGGGACGAGATTGGGGACTGTCACCAGTGGCAGTGGATATAATTTGTCATGGACGAGATTGGGGTTTGACCAGGACACAAGATTTAGAAATGACCAATAGATGAAAGCCCCGGGGGACGGAATTGGGGACTGACCAGTAGATGCAAGTCTGGGGATGCAGAGTTAACACTGAATTGAAAGACAACATTGAGGGGGAAATACTGGTTGGAAAGTTAGATACAGAGGGTGAACATGTGATTCATACAAGAATATTGAAGTATTTTCTGTTGACTTTTAGTGAATGACGTTTAACAGTGCAATGTCGGACTTAAAACCTAAGTAAGTACGTCAATGCGTCACCTCCAGCATCAGCGTCACGACGTCGCTGCAGGGCGCGGTGGTGTTCTCCCGTGGGGTGATCTCCTCTTCCTGAGGTACCGTCACTGTCACGTCACAGAAATGGGGTCTACGGACGGAAAGGACATTCAAACATTTTAAGAATCTATAATTCTAACTCACACACACACTCTCAGTTTTCTTTTCTTTACCATGATAACTTTAAGGAGGTCTTCGTACGGGACCGATGTCCGTCTTTTGACAAAACACATAATGATACATATCAAAGTTTAAACTAAGATACGCCAAAAAGCATTTACTCAAGCAACTGGATATGATTTTGGAAACGGCCAGACGTTTCAGACAGCCATCAGGCGTCTTTCGTCAGTCACTGGCGTATATTATTACCTGGATGTCTAACCTTCATCGACACAAGTTTAAACTAACATCCCAAAATATCAATTCCAATTACACATTTTGTCACTTTTCCCTGAACGGAACGGACTGAAGCAAACCCGATGCGAAGATGCGAGCGGGCGAATAAAAAACAATTTGGACCCCCAAAAGTTGCCTTTCTTGTGAATAGTAGTGGCCAGAAACGTTGAAGAAATGACTGGTCATTCAACGACATAAGCATTGGATACCGTTTTCCGATATAATTTGCAATTCACCACACATATTTGCTCATTTTGCAGCTGCTTTGTAAGATTTACTGTATGGTCGAAATCTTTTTTGGGGAGAAACGGACGAAAGTTGATGCGGGCAAGGAGGTCATTCACATAATCCCATCAACATGGCCTTGTGATTAGTAAGAAAGCGTTAGTAAGAAAGAAAGCGTTATCCACGATAAGATAAGAAGATATGAAACCTATGGTATCATACTCACTCGGCGTTTACATCTTGGGTCAGCAGGGTCTGTCCTAAAGCAACGGCCACGAGAAACGCCGCTGCAGTCGGGATGGATGGCGCCGGCATGGCCCAACCTAAGCACCAGGAATGAATGAATGAATGAATGAATGAATGAATGAATGAATGAAGGAAGGAAGGAAGGAAGGAAGGAAGGAAGGAAGGAAGGAAGGAAGGAAGGAAGGAAGGAAGGAAGGAAGGAAGGAAGGAAGGAAGGAAGGAAGGAATGTTTTGCTCTCCCAGAGTGGAGGAATAAAGGAAGGAAAGCAATGGATAGATGGATGGATGGATGGATGAATCAATGAATGAATGAATGAATGATTGAATCAATCAATCAACCAACCAATCCATCAATCAATCAATCAATGAGAGTGAATCAATGAATGGGTGAATCAATCAATGAAGAATGAATGAACAAAATTACTCGACAAGCGTCAAATTATACATTGTGCAATATGACAACGGTTAAAAAGTCATCACACAACAATACCCGTCTATTCTAAAAAAAATGCTGAGAATTTTCAATTGTCTAAAAGCACCTTTGCTTACAAAATGTTTGACTACTTGTCCACCACATTTGGTGCTTTTAGACGGATCTGAACAATTCACCTGTTTTTTCTAGATATGCCGCTTTACTACGGTAAGAATATGGGCGGAGTGACGGACTTACATAGTCGACACAATGTATGTTAAACGTTTTTATCCGTTATGATACTCTTTTTAGTAAAGCGCTGCAAATGTATTGGCTTAGGAACGCAGATATGAGTCGGGGCATTACTTAAGTTGTAAGTAAGTTGATAATGTCTGTGCCTGTGTTTGGCATTATTGAATTTGATTTACAGGTTAACTCTGATCTATCTACACTCTACAGTATATGCGGGATATGTCAATAGATCACCGTCAACGTAAATTTTTAATTAATCCTTTTGTTGGAGGAATTTCAGTCAACGAGGACACGTTCGTCGCAGGTCGTTGAAAGACTTTGATCGGACTTTCCAAGCCAGCCTTTTGTGTAACAAGTTTGTACGACACATTTACGACTATTCTAAGAATGTCTTCAGTTTGTAATCGTACGGCGACCGTACGACTAATGACGTGAGAACTACAAAATCCCCCGTTATTGGACAGCTTTTAAGTCTGTATGACAAATCTAGGACTAAATTTGCCCTTAAGCTTACCAAAGTGTAAAAAAGATGAAGCGATGTCAGAGTGACAAGGGACGAAAAACCTTCATTTCTATACAAAAAGATATAGATATAGACATTACTATAGATATGAAAGAATGCGGAAAACTCTTCAACACTTAGACCCTTCAAATGCAAACGTAACAGTTTTAGTTTCCCTTTGGGAAATCAACAATACGAACACCTGTTTCAGTACAGCATTGTATTTCGTCCCCCGAGTTCGATATTCTAACAGCGTCTAGTACGTGTCAACATCTGTAGCCTGGAATCCAGCCTTGTTGCTACCCCGGACTAGTAGATACATTTTAGCCTCTACCAGGCCTTTCTATCGGGGTATGGATCGTAGAATTCGGCAAAATTCGGAGAGTCAGTATGCGGGAACGTTAAGGTGATACCTCACAGCACTTGGGCCACCGGTGCGGCACTGCGGGGTTCGTTCGATCGATGTGTTATTTCCTCCATTTTTTTTATAATTTAGATATTGCGTACTTCAAAGAATGATTTAGAAGGCAACAAAATACACAAAACGTAAGAAAATTCGTTCTTTATCTCTAAGATGCGTTGAGTATCTATCGAACCCCCCATGCGGCCGTGCCGCATCGGTGACGCAAGTGTAGTGAGATACCACCTTTAGGTCGCAAACTGTACTTTTCTGGTGGGCTAAGTGCCATGCCAAGTTTGTGTCACGTCCAGGACACGGTGGTTGCGCTGCGACCTGAACGTGATTTGTGAAACCATCGTCTTCATCTTTGGAATATCATGAAAATTGCGTAAGTATGACTAAAAGACAACGTTTTATGTATGGAATCCGTCGCTGCAAGGGCCACCGCCCGCGGGTGCGATAGAGGCCTAACTACTGAGACACTAAACAGTTCGGTACCATACCCCGATCGTCTCCGTCAAAACGTAGGAGGCATTAAAATATAAAAACGGTGTAGTCGTTTAAATAAGTTGCTCAAAATAACATAGCAATGCAAATATTTGATAAACACGCAGCCACTCTCTCATTGGTGGAACCGCTAATTATGATGGACAGTCAGTATCGGTCTATATAATCTTGCCCCACGTATATATGTATATACACACACATAACGCGAGAATAGTGCATTTAAGACATGGCACTGGGCGAACATATTCTAAATGCTCTACAGCTTATAGGACAACAATAGCATTTTCCAATCGTTAAATCTGTTGGCTTATCTCAATCCATTGATGATGATCTCCAAGCCTGGAGGATGATTAGCTAAACGGGTACAGCTGTCATGTACTGGTGATAAAAGATTATTGGACCATTGATACGGCCTAGTAAGGATTTAAACGGATCGAATGGTTTGCATTATTAGGTATGCGCCGATCCATACAATGAATTGATTTTTTGGAGATCCGTGTCCCTTGTGCAGGGATGCCCCTGTAGCTCAACTGGTAGCAGCCCCAGAGTTGAGTTACTGGTTGCAATGAGTTGGTAAGGCTGTGGTCACAATTTTTAAAGGGGGGCCTGCCGGGCTGTTCACGGGATGTGTGGGGGCACTTTGGGACATGATCGCCACGTGGCTCTGTGGGACACCTTGTGGTACCCAGGATACTTTTTGGTCCGGCCGAGTTTAAATCGGACGTAAAATGAACCCGGGATCCGGTAACACATAGACACCGTATGCTAGTCGTGAGCATACCGAGAGGTACCCCCGCGGTATCCGGCAGTCCATGCCGGCCAGCGGGACAAATTTGTGGCTTCGAAGCTCTGCCGGTGCAAATGTGACTAACCCCTTAGGTTTGAGTCCCATTTCCAAACCAAAGCCCGCCCGGGATGTTTTAAGAAACGAAGAAACAAAATGTAAACCTAGAAATATACACATACCATACCCACTGATTTTATTTTGACATTTTGGGTATTTTGATGCCTTTTATATCATTCTTTTCGCTCCCGAAAGCTGCCCGTCCGGGCTACGGTTTGGAAATGGGACCTAAGCCTTAGCTGGGAGACACCGACTCAATCTGGGAAAGGCCATCTCGGTTGGGGCTGCTTGGGGAGGTGTCTCGAGTACGTTAACACGTAAGGGCTAGAATATACCTGCTACAGAAACTTAGGAACGAGAAACTTCTTCTGTCCCGCTTGTCTGAAAGGTATGGTCGGCATTCTTGTCGCACAGGCCGACTGATTAATTATGTGTGTTTAAACCGGTAAACTGCCTTTTCTAGTGGTACCAGTTTTGTGCAAGTTGCGTTAGTACGGACTGTGAGTTTTGGTGCACTCACAACGGGAAGGGCCCCTACTCGTTTCGATGAAGCTTGCCATAGGAAACATCCTAGTTCAGTTTAGACACGAGTATCAAAGACTGTATAGTCACAGGTTTCACAGGTTTAATGTAAAAGAATTCTTATCAGGGTCTAACTAAAGGGGGTCTAAGGTAAAATTTTCTTGAGGGCATATTGACCCTTGAGGCCAGGAGCTGCCTTAGTGTCAACCGTGGAATTTTACAGTCTGGCATCCAGACTAAGAATACTCCGGATTCTTGAACCTTTGGCTATGTGTTTTGAGAAGAAAACACCAAATTTTAGAAGGTTTTCTAGATCCGCACAAGTTTTCTTGTTGTTTCTGCAACGGCAAATTTTTACAGGGAGGGGTTGTTAGCCCTTTTTTTTAGGTGCACGAGGCACCTCGAGCAAGGGACCCACATTTTACGTTCCATCCGAAATTAGGACGGTGCAGCCCCTACCGAGTCGCCCTGCTAATAATACCCTGCAAGGCCGCTACCAGGTGAACTAGAAGGACGTCTAAAATGCTACGAAAATTGAACTTCAACAAACTTACCTTGTCTATTGATAAATGTTCTCACTACTCTCGAGTTGACACTGTTGATGGATTTAAACTTGTTCAAAGTATTAACTAAACACTGTTAGTCTTGTCGTCTTCTCGAAGGGCTTGGTACGTCTTCAAGTCTTCTTGAAGGCACTAGTGCCCTTCTCCGACCGTCCCTGTCTCGCTGGCCCTTTTATACCGTACCCTCCAATATGACGTCTAGCGTCTTTTGTTCCCGAAGTTGTTGACGAGAAGAAAACTTTTGTTCGCGGCACCAGTTGTGCCCGGTGGGACAGAAGGACGAACATTTGACGCTTCACTGATTCGACGATGATTTCTAAAGCTCGGTAACACATGGCGACACTGAAAGGAACATCCTATCGACGTTTTTCCTTCATTTTGCTGATTTACTGTTATTCATACTTTGTGTAATGCGATTGATTTTTTTATGTAAAGGTATTTTGCAACATCCTGTATCTTTCTATGGCTTTTGTATTCGCAATGCATATTATATGATGTGACAATTATCTAAAGTTTGCTGATGGAATATTTCTGAGAAATCTAGAACAACATCTTATATATCATATATGAATCCAGGAAAAAGGGAAACATTATAATAAAGACTTAAGGTTATGAACATAGCATCTATATACTAGACATACAGCGCTTCACTGTGTATTCTTTAAATAGCATAGAACGCGTGTAGTTTGTACCAGATCAATGTACCAAGTTGTCTGATGCAATGCTTTGGCGTATATTGTACAGTGTGTCTTTATTTCAACATTTTATATTCTAGACTCTACATGTACTGCATTACATTTATATTAATGTTACTACATAGCCAGTTATCATATACAATTTACATTAATTGCCTTACATTGTACCGGTGACAATTGTTGTGCGGTAACTTTGACTTGACTATAAATTTCTAAGAAAACAAATCCTGTTTTTAAGTTATTTTTGACAGCGATGACTTCTTCTTTGATAAACATGTTTTGAGATGGGGCTGTGTAATTCTAGATATCCACTGGTCTACGGAACTGCTAACCTGAAAACGGCCGCGAACGATTTGGCCCGTACCCCTTCTGATTGGGCGGTGTTGTATAAGAGACCTGTTATACCCCCTTTCCACTAGGACGGAGCTCTCGCCGCGCTCTCTCTGCGACCTAAGATTTGACAGATCGCTCAACGAATTCTATAGAAAAGAAACGAATCTTTTTACATTATGTGTGTTGTGTTGTCTTCTAAGTCACACTTTTACGTTTTGTATGATGTACCAAGTGTGAAAGTTAAGATTACACATATCCTATTTAGGTCGCAGTGAGAGTGCAGCGCGATCGCCGTCAAGTGGAAAGGGGGCCTTAGCAAGACGCCCGTTCTACGACAACGGGAAAAATGGAGTAGAAAACTGTAAAAGAATAATGTTATTCGAAATACTTAACTAACGTTGTTTCCATTTCTTACGATGTTCCAAGAGAGCAGGTTTAATTTTTTAAATTTTGAATTGTTTGAACATGCGGAAGAAAAAATGGTAGCTTAAATTAAATGGTCACGTAAATTACATCATCCTTACAATGGCAAAATCTGGAAACAATCTTACATCCGGTCGATATAGATAAAGGTCTTCTCGAATAGTTGATGAATTTGCGTTGAAGATTGCAAAAAAGTTATATCACATGGATCTTTTATTACAAATATGAATAATCTAGCTTCTCTACCACGTAAGCCATTATCCTGGGAAACTTCGTTTTTTTCTAAGCAGCTGCGAACAAAAAAAAGTGTTTCAAAATGATACTTTTCGGGTTCAAAATTAAAATTTCAACAGATCTAGACGATACTAATGCGTGTGTCGGAAAGAAGCAGAAACGGCTAATTTGCATAATAGATATCTGACTTTATGAAGCATCACTTGAGCTATCTACATACCAAAAATGACGATCCGTTAATCCCTTCTTGAGTTATTCCATTTCAAAGTTTGACACTATCCGGCCCCTGCAGTTCCAAAACAAGCTCCGGGGGGGGGGGGGGGGCGCCGAAACCTACACCACTTACTCTCTGTTCCACTTCAGTACGGGAACAAGCCACGAGGGAGGCCAAAATCTAATCGTTTTTAGGTAAGACCTTCCAACATACCAAAAATAAAAACAACAACTCAAAAACAGGCGTTCTTGAGTTATGCTGGTCTTCTACACACAAATAGATAAACACACATACACAAACGCCGCCCAAAACATAACCTTCTCGGCGAAGGTAATTAAAGAATTGGTTATAGAGCGCTCGTTCGATGACAACAGGCCTTCCGCAAGCGGACGGAGGTAGAGCTTGTCGTGTGTTGGAAAGCCTGTTTGAACGATGGCTTGAACCCGATCCTTAATTCGCTCATGTGCGCCAACCAATCAGCACCATCGTGCAAAATTTGGACGATTCCAGACGTTAAGATAGTCCAGGGTCCCAGACGGAACAGCAGAGAAGCGAACTGCTTTCCGTATGGTACCCAGGCTAAGTCGGGAGAGAGTCGGGAGCTAAATTCGACTTTGTGTAAGCTAGGCCTTAGAGTGTTCCATGGTAGCGTACAATTAATTTCATTATTTCGGATAACCAATCGCGCACGTGCATTCTTTTGACCAATTAAACTATAGGGATTTTTCAGACTAGACCAATCATGGACGAGCAGACCCTGAGCTCACCTGTTGGAATCCCCGCCAGTCTGTCTGAGTGTCGCGCCATTGTCTGCTGTCTGAAGTGACGGACTTTATATATACATCGCAGCTTCTCAATACAGAACAATGCAACGGCCGCTATGTGACAGAGCTCTTTGTACTTTCAGCGTTCTACCTTAGATAACAGGTTAGTAGGTAGTCTCCAGGCAGACGTGTCAGATTGATAAAAATAGAGAAGGATTTAGCCAAATAGGGACAAATAAGTTACTATGGGTTTTTAGTCAGGCTTTTGTAGTATTTCCAGCTAACACCCGCAGTCGAACAGTTCACTCCTAGGCCAGTTATAACTCGTACTAGACTTTTATTCCTACCTTGGCAAAATTCCATTATTACTATTCGGTCAGGCGGGAGTCTGGTAGAGACTAGTTATTAGGGTCGTTCTTCACAAAGTGCCTGTATGTATGTTTGATTTACGCTTTAACGTTACACTTGTCGATTAACGATTAATTCCTTTGTGACCGTCAGTGGATACAGAAAACGCAGCCGTGAGACACGATTCCATGAGCGAAACTATTTATATGTCCTCAACACAGCAGCACACCCAGACTTCAACCTGATGGCAGCCATCCGCCGGAGACGACTTCGCTACCTGGGCCACGTTCTCCGCACGGACCCGTCAGGCCTATATGTGTACGGAGGAGAAAACCCGCCTGAAGGTTCCCTCCTGATGGACTGTGAACACTTACCTTTCGACCTCTTGGCCAGACAAGCCAGGAATAGGTGGGTGTGGAATGCTTAAGTTGATAAGATAAAATGGCTTCATATAAGTACGGTCTATAGACATGTAGCATAGGACCCACGGTCTAAGAAATGTGAATTATATAGTATTACATATAGATATAACGTTACGTCCTCAAGGCTACAAAAAACGCCGACACAGCAGGACTTGTTATGTAAGACATCCTTGTGTCTTATCTATTGCTTTAATTTGTATTGACGTTTCGATCTAATTGTTATTTTACTTTCTTGCTTCCAGGATATCAGTATTGGAGCCATCAAGCCAGGATCAACCGCCTGCAGCTATCCAGGGTGGGACTTATCCTTGATTGTCCGATGCCATCTCCATGGCTAGCTGTATGGTGACGTCCAGATAGATCGGTGCTCGTGTGTACGTCAAGCCCTACCAGAGGACCTGAAACTAAGTTAAGCTATTTTTTCTTCCGTTTTTGAGACTACTAGCTACTAATTTCAATTTGCTGAAGACTTTTGTAGCCTATATAGGAAAGTCGTGTAAAGGGCCTTTCCCAAGGGCACAAGATCGGTGACACGGCGGGGTTTGAACTCAGGACCTTGAGGCTTGAGTCAAACGTGCTGCCGATTGCGCCACGCGGTCCCACGTAAGTTCTTGTGTGTCACGGCTTAAGGAAGGGTCTGTCCTGCGAGAGCCAGCTGGTGCTAACCCTCCAAGACCTGGCCAAAAACATGGACCAGAACAAACAGGTCGATGCCGTGGTGCTTGATTTTAGCAAAGCATTCGATACCGTGCCTCACGAACGTCTACTGAGCAAGCTCGAGCACTATGGCATTTCTGGCCTCCTTCAGTCTTGGCTTAGGGCCTTCCTTACGGAGAGAGCCCATAGGGTTGTCTTTGACGGTGGAACGCCAAGGTCACATCTGGAGTTCCGCAGGGTACTGTGTTAGGCCTTCTACTCTTCCTGCTCTATATTAACGACCTACCCGATTCCGTAGACTCACATGTTCGACTATTTGCTGACGATTGTTTGATTTATTGCCTAGCCTTAGCTTAGCAAGCTCTTTGTTGGTGTAGGGTGCTTGAGTGTGTTTTGTTGACATGCCGAGTGATGATGCTGGTAGGGTTTTATATTCGGATACTTTGTAAATTGAGGCTAGGCTCATTTTGAATTCGGGGCTTTAGCTCTTTCTGTGGTGTACAGGTCGGGTGTATGGCTGATTTTGTTTCTGAAGGTTTCTGTGACTGTGTCGATAGTCTGGATTGCATTCGGTCAGTTTGTAAGTTCTGTTCTGTAGTAAACAGGGTCTTCCTTGGTTAACTCACTACCTGTTCTTCTTTCTGTTTTTTTTTTATGTCGTGGTCACTGGTTGTCGGGACTTCCTTGACCATTACATAAGCTGCCTGTGTCGTTATCTTGGGTCCCGAACCAAGAGAGCGACACAGGCCAGAAAGGAAGACAGGTGAATGAAATCATAGTAGTTGATTTTTTTCTTCTTTAGAAACACTTTCCCGGCGTCGACACAGTCACAGAAACTGAATCAGCTATGCACTGGGCTTGGTATACCATAGAAACAAAACTTGCTTTCGAAATTTAAACCGAAACAAACAGCAACATTTATTGAGATTTCATCAAAGAGCACTTAGCCTCCTGCCACCCATCATGAGATCATGATTCTTCCAGCGATTTCTATTTTAAACCTATATTTTGTAGTTTAATTTTGTCTCGTATTTTCTACCGAGGATCATTGCACCGTAGGAAGACATGCCTGGACGTGGGAAAGGTGCCAAGGACTGGTGAAGGAAGGTGCCGAACATGCATGAACAAAAGAGACTTCGCAGTCTTTCCTGCACATATGACAAGGTATCATACTGTATTGTGTGAAAACAGTTTTTCACTATAGGACAACATTCTTTATCAATAATTGACTTTTCATTTGTGTTGGAAAGTTTAAGCAAGGAGGTTTGGCCTCCTTGGAAGGCCTAAAAAATTAGGTGAATGTGCACCCATTTTTTTTCTGTGGGTGCATCGGTGCCCCTAAATATTTCCATAGGTTGGCGTAAGGATATCAAAGTATACAGCATAAAATGTCTGTCACAACATGTTTAGGAATTCGAAGTTAGAATTTGGGTTTATCAATATGTTCAATTCAATGCTCCAAAACTGGGCGTACCACGTCGACATCGAGTGTCACGAACTGACAAAGTTCCGCTAGTGACCAAGGTGGCATTAGTCCTTCCCGACAAAGACAACCTATTGTACTGCATTTTGTTTCCAAATTTTACATGCCAAGGGATAGGCGTTCAGTCTTTTGTATTTGTTACAGTCAGTAAGGGGGCTTATGTATGTCTCTTTCAAATATCACAGGAATGTGTACGGAATGTGACAGTGGTCCTGGCGGAAGGCGTCTTGGTGCCTCGTTGTGGGTCTTCATCAGCTTCATCAGAAGACATTCCATGACTTTATGTATAGATGTCTTGATGGACATGGGACATTTCCAAGACATTTGACAAGGCATTGTATTGTGTGAAAGCTAGCTTCAAGTGACAATAGCTGTGTTGGTAGCATTCATTACAATAAAGGTTCTGTTGATCATGCCAATACATCCATATTTGTATTGTACTACAGACTGTCAATAAATTTCTTTGCGTTGGCAAGTGTAAGTTTACAGTTTAATTTATGGTCTTGTATAATGTTAAGCACAAAGTTGTTTTTCTCTCACTTCACTGACTTGTAATTCCTTTCTATCGCTGATCTGACTTCTATCTGGTCACTGACGTTTAGTGTTTGTTACATCAGTGCTAAGGCAGCTGATACATGTTTGTTTCTTTTATCGTATTTTCTACAGCAATGTCTGGACGTGCTAAGGGAAGGTGGGCAGGGGAGGTGGCAGGTGTCACAGTCACGAAGGCGCTTCACAACACCCGGAGAGACAATGGTCCTGGCAGAAGGCGTCTTGGTGCCTCCTCTCGTTGTGGGTTTCCTTGGATGTCTTCATCAGCTTCTTCAGAAAACTTTCTATATGACATTATGTAATGTGATGCCTTAATGGACATGGGACCTTTCCAGACATTTGACAAGGTATTGTATTGTGTGAAAGCAGATCTTTATTGACACGACAAAAGTACAGCGACTTTCGTAGGGGCTACATGTATAACAACTACTTACAGTACAACTAAACACATATATATGGATATCTATCTTAAATTGCATTAGCCATGTTGGTAGTAATAAAACATTGAAGTAACATCCAAGATGTCCTAGTTATATATCACAACCCCATTCACTATTAGACAGGCGTTGAACCTTGTGTGTTTGTTGCAGTGGTGTTTAGGGAATGATGCATGTCTGTTTCTTTTACAGATTTGTTAGAAATGTCTGGCTACGTCGTACGAGAGAAAAGGAAGGAAGGAAGTGGGGAATGGAGGTGTAAAGCGTCACCGTTACTGAGGGTGCTTCGTGACAATATCCACAGTGCATTACCAAGCCAAGGAGGTGTGCAGTCTTTCCTAGACAAATAATAAGGTGTTGTGTTGTGCTGTGCTGTATTGACTGTTTGGTGAATGCAGTTATAGGATAACAATCTTTGTCAATGGATGATTTATGTCCTTGTGACTTGGCAAATTTAAGCTTACAGTTTCAATGTCTGTACCTGTAAGGTGCTTAGTACAGTTTTTTTCTTCTTTAAGTTAGGACTGGATGCATATTTTAGCTGTGAGGCAGCAAATGCGTCCTGGCCCTGTGTCTACACCTGCATTGGAGGAAGCAAGCAGGTCAGCAGACTGGTGACTGGATTAACACCACTGTGAGTGCATTCCGTACAACTCACACCAACATCACCCAGCCTACAATTTTTAACAGATTTAGACCAGTGTCACTGATGTTGAGCAGTCTATACCAACTTTGACCAGTTAAGATTAGTAACCAACAATTCGGCCAGTTCGCATTACTCTTTTGCGCAATTGGAATTTCGGTATTCTATTAAGTTCTTTTGCATGATTTCTGTTATCATTTCCACTGTTGGCAGGACATACTTGGGTTCCTTTTTAAAAAAATGGTTTGATAAGAAAACAACAAAATGTTGCTTGTGTAGCTCGTCATGATTAATTGTAATTTCGCTTTCTTGCAGTTGCAACAAGATAGGAATGAGTCATCTCTCGGCAGCTTCCATGGTCTTATTGATGCCATCAACCCCGGATCAACTACGGCCACATTGTTCATGGTGGGACTTATCCCTGTGAGAAGGTGTCCGATGCTGAGCTCCACGGTGACGTCCAGAACAATCAATGCTCGTGTGTACGCCTTGCCAGAGGACCGGAGATTGTTAAGTTCCAATGTGTCTCGGTAGGCGTTAGACGGCAACATGCTGCAGATATGTGCGCACGTATGTGTCATTAGCCATGATAGAAAGTAAATGAATTGTGAGATTGCAATTATTGCTTTAACTGAACAAACAATACCCTCTGTACGTCCTGAGGGTATTGTTGGAAGGACTGATCACAACTTCTCTCGTGTTAAGGTGCTTGAGTGCGTTTTGTTGACATGCTGAGTTTTGTATCCAGTAGGTGGTTGGGGCATTTTGTTAATGGAGTCTCCTTTTGCACTCAGTCTGTTTTATGTTTTGCATTTCTGTTTTATGTCGTGGTCAGTGGTAGTCGGGAACCTCTCTGCCTCGTGTTGTTATCTTGGGTCCGGAACCAAGAGAATGACACAGGCCAGAAAGGAAGACAGTCGATATTAGTAGTTATCGACACAGTCACAGAAATGGAATCGATGCAGAATGCAAAGTGTACACCGCTACAGTCATCTGCACGTATGATGTTAGATGTATGTAGCTAAGCTTCAAGAAGAATTGAGTAGATGTCAATATTGCCGGTCCATTGTACAGAGGTATATTGTAGCCATTTAAATCAATCCTTTGGAAATTTCCCTACCTAAGGCTAAATAGGCTGGCGCTGTCACTAACACAATGACACACACACGCACACACTAACTGACTAACAGACTAACCCCACCAAACACACACAAACATCAGCGCAAATGCCTTCAAAAACTTGCTATGATTCTTTTAGTTCAAAGGCTACCTCTATACCATGTACCGGCAATATGAAATTACTGAATCTAGGCTCTTTTATCCATATCCTAGCCTAGAGTAAGGATAATTGTTAATCTGAATGGGTTAGATTAAGTTTTATGTTCAATTCATCATGTTTTAATGCTATGGTATTTCTTGTGTGGTTTTGAAATGTTTATACTTGCATTTATCTATTTTGCCAATAAATGCTTTTGAAGAAGTATGTTGAATCACATGACTGTGTAGTGTTTGTTTTACATTAGACTTGAAATGAAATGAAATGGATTGGTTCTCCCGTCCCACAACCTCAACCAGACGCAAAATGGACGTCCCCCTCACTCCCTTTACCCCCTGTGGAACGAATGGTGCACCCCTCACCTGACCCTGAATGAAATGGTCTCTTCTCCCCACAACCTTAGCCCTTGTGAAATGAATGGCCCCTTCTCCCTACACTCTTACCCCCTTGTGAAATGAATGGCCCCTTTTCCCTACACTCTTACCCCCTTGTGAAATGGATGTCCCCTCCCTTGCCTGACCCTGAATGAAATGGTCTCTTCTCCCCACACCCTTAACTCCTTGTGAAATGGATGGCCCCTTCTCCCCACACCCTTCGCCCCTTGTGAAATGGATGACCCCTTCTCCACACACCCTTAGCCCCTTGTGAAATGGATGACCCCTTCTCCACACACCCTTAGCCCCTTGTGAAATGGATGGCCCCTTCTCCCCACACCCTTTGCCCCTTGTGAAATGGATGGCCCCTTCTCCCCACACCATTTGCCCCTTGTGAAATGGATGGCTCCTTCTCCCCACACTCTTTGCCCCTTGTGAAATGGTTGGCCCCTTCCTTGCCTGACCCTGAATGAAATAGTCTCTTCTCCACACACCCTTAACCCCTTGTGAAATGGATGGCTTCTTCTCCCTACACCCTTTGCCCCTTGTGAAATGGATGGCTCCTTCTCCCTACACCATTTGCCCCTTGTGAAATGGATGGCTCCTTCTCCCTACACCATTTGCCCCTTGTGAAATGGATGGCCCCTTCTCCCCACACCATTTGCCCCTTGTGAAATGGATGATCCTTTCTTCCCACACCCTTAACTTCTTGTGAAATAGATGAACCCTCCCATGCCTGACCCTGAGTAAAATCAAGTAAACAAGAAAGGCCAACATTTGTTTTAGAGCAAATATAGCATATTTCCACCATACATACAAAATTACCCATGTGCGAACATGGAGGGCCTCATGCAACTCTTCTGCTTAGAAATGATTTCAACTAAACACCCTTTTGCCCAAAAATGAATCTTAAAAAGTTTCCCGCGTGCAAGAATAGATAATTACAGACAGTGCATTCCATGTAAAGAGGTGAAATAGACTAGTCCAAAAACACTACCTGCGGCATTGCTGAAATATGAACATGTTGGTTAAATGGATCCCACATCCTTTGATTTAAGATAACCCCTGGTGAAATGAATGGTGGTTCTTTTTCCACACCCTTACCCCCCCCCCCCCCTGGTAACATGAATAATCCATCCCTTGCATGAACCTTTACAACATGTGAAATGGGCGGCCCCCTTTCCAACCTTTAACAGTAGTTTAGTTTGTGCTTGACAGTGTTAAGGCTGAGAGTAAGTGGTAAAGGTTTGGGCCCCCTGGCGGCATGTTTTGTTAATTCAGAGGCCAGTTTACTGTAAAGAAGGACATGATTTTTTGTATGTAGCATCATGTTTTGGTCTACACATCCGACAGCAAAAATGCATGGTAATGCGACCACTGACCCGCTAAGGTTATTATGATCCAGCACAATCTTGTACTTTTTCTCTGGATCTTCTGACACATCCCCCCTGCGATAGCTCTCAGGACTGCAGGTCCCAGTCGACCAAGAGACGGCCCTAATTATTGTTATATTAATTAGGATGTTTTCCCCTATATCTTTATTTCGTACTCTGTGTAATAGTTGCTGCCGTACATTCTACCGTGTACAATTGTCGTGCAATTAATTTCATTCATACATACATATATGGACTATCAAGGCAAGGACATCAGAGACAAGGGGTGTCTATGACAACATCAAAAAGTTGATAATATGGAGGAAAAGGGATGCCTGAGAAACTAAAACTGAATTAAAACCAAACCATCACGCGTATACCCAGCCATTACAACTCCAGCGAAGCATCCTTACATACAGCAGAAAGATAGAACACATTGAAATCGTGCAAATAAATGTTTGAAACTATTCCTAACATAAACTTCGAACGCCAATTAATATGCATTGCAGTTGTTTTGTATTTTGCGGCTGCAGTCAGAAGATTGGACGTTGGAATCTTGGAATGAAGATTTGCCATGCCATAACTCAAGAACCTCTTGATGGATTAAAATGGTATTTGGTATATGGGTAGGAGTTGGGAAGACGAAGTTTAGGGTCAATTTTGGTACTGTGACCTTGGTACTGCAACAAAACTTCGATTTCTTTTTTATCTTTTGACCTGGACATGCTTTGGCCTTGATTGTATGGTGGTAGATAGCTTGTGATATCAGGAAGAAGTGATGTATATTTGGGCCCCCTAGCGGCTTGCTAGCTCTGGAACTGCAGGGGCAATTTTGTCAAAATCATCCAAGGATCATAATGAAGTATAGGGACGATGGACTTCCATGATATTTAGCATGCAGGTATCTTTGACAAAGATGTACATAATGAAGTTCAAATTATGCAAATGTGGACTTAATTTGCATGCTTAATTTATGAGAAAAGACTATATGTACATTGCTTTCCATTACAGTTTGTGGTAGGTGGACGATTAGCCGATATCAATTATGCAAAAAAAGTTCCTGATTTGCATAATATTGCATAAAATTAATGTGAAAGGGGCCTAATTCATGTAGTAAGTGATTGGATTGTCAAAATTGTGACCCGTGTTAGTTAAAGGTGTACATAATCAAGCATAAATTATGTGAAAGTTATTTGCATAATAAGATTATCTCATGGAGGTATGAGGTCTCCGAACTTTTGTTTCGTTGTTCATATATTGATGGTTTTCAGCACCAAGGACAGACTTAGCTGTTCATGTTTCGATGGTTTTCAGCACCAAGGACAGGTCTAGTTGTTCATGTATTGATGGTTTTCAGCACCAAGGACAGGTCTTGCTGTTTATATATAATGATGGTTTTCTGCACCAAGGACAGGCTTAGTTGTTCATGTTTCGATGGTTTTCAAAACCAAGGACAGGTCTAGTTGTTCATGTATTGATGGTTTTCAGCACCAAGGACAGGTCTTGTTGTTTATATATAATGATGCTTTTCAGCACCAAGGACAGATCTAGTTGTTTATATATAATGATGGTTTTCTGCACCAAGGACAGGCTTAGTTGTTCATGTTTCGATGGTTTTCAGCACCAAGGACAGGTCTAGTTGTTCATGTATTGATGGTTTTCAGCACCAAGGACAGGTCTTGTTGTTTATATATAATGATGCTTTTCAGCACCAAGGACAGATCTAGTTGTTTATATATAATGATGGTTTTCTGCACCAAGGACAGGCTTAGTTGTTCATGTTTCGATGGTTTTCAGCACCAAGGACAGGTCTAGTTGTTCATGTATTGATGGTTTTCAGCACCAAGGACAGGTCTTGTTGTTTATATATAATGATGCTTTTCAGCACCAAGGACAGACTTTGTTGCTCATGTATTGATAGGGTTCAGCACCAAGGACAGACTTAGTTGCTCATGTGTTGATAGTGTTCAGCACCAAAGACGGGCTTAGTTGCTCATATATTGATAGTGTTCAGCACCAAGGACAGACTTAGTTGATCATGTATTGATAGTGTTCAGCACCAAGGACAGACTTAGTTCCTCATGTATTGATAGTGTTCAGCACCAAGGACAGACTTAGTTGCTCGTGTATTGATGGTGTTCTGCACCAAGGACAGACTTAGTTGATCATGTATTGATAGTGTTCAGCACCAAGGACAGACTTAGTTGCTCATGTATTGATAGTGTTCAGCACCAAAGACGGGCTTAGTTGCTCATATATTGATAGTGTTCAGCACCAAGGACAGACTTAGTTGATCATGTATTGATAGTGTTCAGCACCAAGGACAGACTTAGTTCCTCATGTATTGATAGTGTTCAGCACCAAGGACAGACTTACTTGCTCATGTATCGATAGTGTTCAGCACCAAGGACAGGCTTAGTTGTTCATGTATTGATGGTTTTCAGCACTAAGGACAGGTCAAGTTGTACAAATATTGATGGTTTTCAGCACCCAGGACAGCCTTAGGATCAGTACCATGTCTCACTCCCATAGCCCGACAGATTAGATTTTATTGAGAAATCGTGACAACATTTTTAAAAAGAAAAATTGAGTACGATTTTATTCATAAATATGAGTGCTATAGTGGCCCAGCAAGTAACAATACTTCATTCATGCAAAATACACATACTTCCTTGCATACAGTATCCTTGTGTCGACTACACAACGATTGGCAGGAGAGAGGGAGAGTTCACTTCAGAGTCAGAGAAACAGTGTATCTTTCGAGTGTTTTGTATTCTAAAATACTGAGTAATAGTATTTTGAATCGTAAAACAAAGAGTACATTGTAAACTGGACATCTTCATTATGAGAAAAATTTCAAAATTGTGACAAAAGATGTATTGCCGCGTAGCAAGCAACATCACCACGCCCCCTTGTTTACATGTATGCCGACTCTGGCCTCCCTGACATTCATTTGAAACCTAAGATGCCTCAAAACACCCTCTGAACACAAACAAGATGTAGCGGCTTTCTGTGTTTGTTCTCTCAGTTTCAGTGGACAATTCCACGTGTGTATTATTATTTTTCTATTCAATGATCTTCTATCTATCCATCTACAATTTTTACATGGGCAAGAGGGAAGGCAAGGCATTTAATGCAGGTTAGGCTTGAAACTAACGTGATAATAATAGTAAACAAAAAGAACTTGGCTGCCTAGTCCTGCTATGTTCTAAAATCTTCAGAGAAACTGGATACCCAAGTGATTGATACATTTTGCAACTATAAACGAACGGCGCGTGGCTAGCGTCTAAACAATGAACTTTTATTTCTTTTAAACCTCGAAAAAGAGTGTACGATATAGTGAAGGGTGAGCAATAAGAAATGCCGGAAAAATGCTCATTTAAACTAACATTCCGGCGTAGAAAACGTCAGTGAAAATTGCAACTCTTGGGTTCCTGGAGGTGGTCGCCATGTTCATGCCCATTGCTCACATATCCAGCCGGCAAACAAACAATTTGATATGTAACAATAAGGAAAGAAGGGAGAAATCTGTCGGAATCAAGAATGGCAACTTCATGACCAATTCGTAAAAAAACAATTTTTCATTTCTGAGATTATGACAACCAACCTTGCTTGCACAAAATTCCAGTACATTTTGTAAAAAATCGGATCGAGCAGTTGATACCTTTTATATAGTTCACAGGTCCTATAAATGTATTCCTCGGAGTGGGTGCCCTAAAATAGTGCAATGTAAGATAGAAAACGACTGCCTGTACGTACATTTGTAGCATTAGAAAAATCCCATTCAAACAGCCGAACATATATACGACAGTTAAGTGACGAAATTTAATCTAATACAAAGGATATTAGCGTGTAATTTTCAGCAGCCGCACACAAGGTCGGATGTGCACAATAATAAAATTTGCAGTAATGCGGTAAGTTAATGGTAACACGATAAAAAGTTCCGCAGCCGGGGCCATCAGCTGCCTTAAGGGCCCAAAAACAGGCCAGGGTCCAATTTCCATTGAAAGTCAATGCAAATTGGACCCCAAAGTCCCTAAACCTGGATTGTAGACAAGGAAAGTACCACCTGAGAGAACTGCACACCTGGATTCATCCATCTCCCAGAGCCGGATCAGAAGACGATGAAAAGTTCCGCAGCCGGGGCCATCAGCTGCCTTAAGGGCCCAAAAACAGGCCAGGGTCCAATTTCCATTGAAAGTCAATACAAATTGGACCCCAAAGTCCCTAAACCTGGATTGTAGACAAGGAAAGTACCACCTGAGAGAACTGCACACCTGGATTCATCCATCTCCCAGAGCCGGATCGCAAGACGATGAAAAGTTTCATCACCGGGGCCATCAGCTGCCTTACGGGCCCAAAAACAGGCCAGGGTCCAATTTCCATTGAAAGTCAATGCAAATTCGACCCCATTGTCCCTAAACCTGGATTGTAGACAAGGGAAGTACCACCCGAGAGAACTGCACACCTGGATTCATCCATCTCCCAGAGCCGGATCGCAAGACGATGAAAAGTTCCGCAGCCGGGGCCATCAGCTGCCTTAAAGGCCCAATAACAGGCCAGGGTCCAATTTACATTGAAAATCAATGCAAATTGGACCCCAAAGTCCCTAAACCTGGATTGTAGACAAGGAAAGTACCACCTGAGAGAACTGCACACCTGGATTCATCCATCTCTCAGAGCCGGATCGCAAGACAATGAAAAGTTCCACAGCAGGGGCCATCAGCTGCCTTAAGGGCCCAAAAACAGGCCAGGGTCCAATTTACATTGAAAGTCAATACAAATTGGACCCCAAAATCCCTAAACCTGGATTGTAGACAAGGAAAGTACCACCTGAGAGAACTGCACACCTGGATTCATCCATCTCCCAGAGCCGGATCGCAAGATGATGAAAAGTTCCGCCACCGGAGCCATCAGCTGCCTTAAGGGCCCAAAAACAGGCCAGGGTCCAATTTACATTGAAAGTCAATACAAATTGGACCCCAAAATCCCTAAACCTGGATTGTAGACAAGGAAAGTACCACCTGAGAGAACTGCACACCTGGATTCATCCATCTCTCAGAGCCGGACCGCAAGACGATGAAAAGTTGTAGCCAGTTTTTACCTAAAAAGCTTTCTTGTTTCATTTGATATACACGACTCTTTCGTCTAGCAACCAGAACATCGAAACCCAGCTTTTCCTTTTGCTATTTGATAATCTGAAATTCTCTTCAGCTATTTTGCATTTAAATTCATAAGTACGGTATAAAAATTGATTTTACCAGATCTCTTCAGTGTCTACAGTGGATACTATATGAAACGTCTGACCGTTTCCAAAAACATATCCAGTTGCTTTCAAGAGTAACTGTTATTTGGCGTATCGTATTTACCTTACATTGATGTCTAACTTCCATCGTCCTAACACTAAGTAGCCCTTCCAAGTCTTGGTAAACAAATGTTTTGTCAGCGTTTGGAATAATATTTTACAAAAAAACATGTCTCCCTTTTGCTCTAAATTCATATATTATTATACTAAGTAGTCATTCTTCTTGCAAACATAGTTTTTGCAGCGCTTGCAATAATAATGTACAAAAAAGCATTCCTTTTTGGTGCTCTAGATTCATATAAGCATAAACATAAACACATAAACATAAAGATAAACATAAATAGGCGTTCTTCTGGCCAGTAATAGTTTTTCCGGCTCTCGAATTATACTGTACAAAAACATTCCTTCTCGGTGCTCTTATTTCATATAAACATAACACTACGTATTGATTCCTCTGGTAAAATAGCTTTGCCAGCGCTTTCAACGATATTGTACGAACAAGTAGAGTTCCACGAATACATATCTTTGTCAAATGATGTCAAGTGGTCGATTTCTAGATTTGAATGAAATCTCATTATTCTTTCATATTCTATACTGTACTTTGATGATATCAATCACAACCTAAGGTATGTGCAATTACAATGCACATCCAGCACCATCTCCTCAAATCATTCCCTTCCAAAGATAACAACAAAACCACCAACTGTAGTTCTAAATAAGCCGCCAGGGGCCCAATCTTACTACACTCCCATCCTGCCACAAGACATATCCACTCATAAAAAGTATGAGCCTCAAACTTAAGAATAGTTTTACTTCCAACTCTGCTACCCGGGCCCGCTGCAGTACCGTAGCTCGCCGCCCATTATCGAATTTCCCTCTTTTTTGCAACCCTACCAAACCACCAAATATCATGCAGAAACGTCCAAATAAAACTGAAAACATAATCGTCTTGGCGAAGATAAAGAGCATTTCTTTTCGGTGCTATACATTCAAATATACATGAAACTACATGTAAGTAGTAATTCGTCTGGCAGCGCTTGCTTTTTCAATAATGTTGTACATTCCTTTTGGTGCTCTAAATTCATATAAACATAAAACTAAATAGACATTCCTCTGGCAAATAACAGACATGCTAGCGCTTGCAGTAATGTTGTACAAAAAGCATTCCTTTTGGTGTTTTAAACTGATATAATCATAAAACTAAGTGGGCATTCCTCTAGAAGATAATAGATTTGCCAGCGCTTACAATAATATTGTACAAAAAAAGCGTTTTCTTTTCGGTGCTCCAAATTCATATAAACATAACATTGGGTTGTCAATCTTCTGGAAAATATGCGCACTGTATTCATAGACCTCGCCGCATCAGTGGCGTAAATCGTGTTAGGTGCTGAAAACTGTTCTACAAACGGCTGAGGAAGTCCACAGCTCATCGGCATCGTGTGGTCTTTATTCACAAACTACAGGTACGTGACATATAGTATACCGGATAAAATGTTGGGATATACCGCTGGAATGTGTGTGAGAGGCGGTGCGAAGCAGAACACAGCTCTGTTGTTCTTGCTTCTCTGGGTAGCTGCCTATGCAGCTGCAGATGGTGACACTCAGTGTGAGACAGCTGGATGGAGGGAGTGTTTGCCTATTACAGGCGAGGTAGCACAACTTGATGTTATGACCTCTGGTACACATACATGTGTCTTCTGCAGTGTCGTGCATGGGGTTGATACCTTTGTAAGCTTGTCCCCTCTTATTGCCAAGGTCGATAATGTGGCAATAAGAGGATACCCATTTGATGTCCTGTCTGCCATGAAACTGGCACAGCTTGAGCATGCGGAGTTCCACAGGTCTTTGGCTCTGATAGATGCAGACATCACTGACGTGGACAACAACACCTTCGCTGGGTTTTCCAGTCTCATCAAACTGTCCCTAGATTCTAACAGGTTGTCACATGTCAAACAGGCCTGGTTCACTGGCTTGGAGAAGCTGTTTGTGCTGATTTTGTCCAACAACAACATCAAACAGATAGATCCAAGGAGCTTCGTGCACCTGAAGAACCTTGGTGGTTTGGATCTAGAGAACAACCTGTTACAGGTTGTAGACCCCTTCTGGCTCTTTGGGCCAAGAGATAGGATGACCTTGGATCTAAGGTCGAATGCAATCAATAGCATTTCCCCAGCGTCGTTCCACCATCTGCAGCTGTCCTGGTTAGACCTGCGTGACAATGATCTGTCATGCTTGGATGAAGAGGTGTTGGTGGGACAGTCTACGCTAGTGTACCTGCGCTTCAGCAGTGGCGTGTTGTCATCTATCCAAGGTGCAAAGCCGCATACCATAAAATGGAGCCTGAATCGGCTAGCAAGGGTCAGAACGGCAGTAACAATGATAGCTGAGGTGCCCACGTTCATCTTCTGCGTCAAGCAGAATAGTCATAAACTTTCGTTTGGGTGGGTGGTTGATACATCGGACAATGGGCCTGATAAAATCAAGTTGGATGGTGTTAACCCAGGCATATCGTGTGGTGAGTTGGATCGCTCTTTGAGCACCATCTCCATCCAGGACCCCGTGGTTGTTCTGGCTACTGGTGTTTCCCTGGATGGCAACACTGTTCCAAACAAGCTTGAGCAGTGCAGGCAGGTTTGGGAATACGGTGACGGCATCAAGGTGGGTCTGATGGGAAACATAATCTTCCAGCTGGTTTCCATGGCCACAGGGAATACAACCGTTGAAGATGTTGCTATGTCATTTGTCCAGACACAAAGCACGAACACGCCTACAAACACTGAGTACACCACCCGCACAAACACTATTCATGACGACATGAAAAACATCACATGCATTCTGATCACTAAAGATGAACACACAGAGTTGTTCTTCACCATTCATCCGGCCCAACACCAGACACACACTACAGTAACCACTTACAGAACAAACTCTGACCACTCCAGCATCCTGTCACACAACTCTGGGCACACAGAGAAGGGCTACACATCTTCAGAACCCAGAGACACCTCTACACTACAAGTAAGCACCACCTATGAACTAGAGGTACCTCCGGCAACAGATCATGTTTTCATCTCAGTTGTTGTCTCGGCAGTGGTCAGTGTTGTGGTGACGTCCCTTGTAGTGTTAGTGTTATTACGGAAGTTGCGCTCTGCAAGGCTTAACGCAGAGGATGGGAGTGCCAGCGACGATGCACACATTTGGGTAATCCCACCTGGCCTTGCATTCCCCGGCTTGCTGAGGTCGGCTTCCCTCCCTGTACTTACAGGCAATACGGCTTCTGATGATGTAGCCTCCTGTAGGTCATTGCCAGCTGTACTGGATACAATCGATCCTACTTACAGCGAGATCCCAGATGACATAGCCACTGCCCAAAGACCTCTGCCTAGTCTTCCCCACACATACTGGGAGATACCAGATGACGTCATCTCCGGTGTGGTACGGTCCATGTCCCTCCCTGCATGCACTCTCGGGAAAACACCCGATGATGCTGCCTCCTGCAAGTCATTGCCGGCAGTTCTCCAGTCCGTCGAACCGACTTACAGTGAGATTCCTGATGACATAGCCGCTGCACAGCGCCCCCTGCCTGCTCTCCCTCGCAGTTCAGAACCAGACGAGGAAGCCGCTACACAGCGCCATATGCCTGCCCCACCTCACACCTACAGTGAGATCCCAGATGATGAGGATAGCGGTCCCATACCTTTCTATGCTGATGCAGCAGAGTTTTCCCTGCATGCCGTGACAAACAGGCGACAGAATCGACGGGCCTTCCGAGATAACACCACCGCTTCCAGCAGACACCACCGGTCTGGAAGGTCCATTGCCGCATACGGGTCGGCTGAAGTGACCAGGACCCAGGTGAACAACTTCTATAGAAATGCTCCCGAGGCCCAAAGCATAAGAACCCGTAGAAAAATGAGGACTGCTTTGGTATCTCAAGCTACCAGCCACGGTTTGAGGACGTATGTCAACGCCACAGATGCGATTCTGTCTAGTGGTCAAAACGTCACGGAAGCTCATATCGCTTTCCTCACATTCCCTGATGCCTACTTGCCTTGGGGAGATGGAACCCGTATCACACCACGGCGCGCGTCCCTCCCTCTCGTCACGCTGCCTAACACCTACTGGCCGTGGGACATACCGGGGGATGGAAACGGTATGAGACCAAGGGGGGAGTCCCTTCCATCCGTAACACTGCCAAACACCTACTGGCCTTGGGACATACCAGGGGAGGGTACCCGTAACACAACACGGCGCTCGTCCCTTCCCCCTGTCACACTGCCTAACACCTACTGGCCTTCGGAGATGCCGAGGTAGGAAACAATTCTTGACTTGTAACTCATCATGGTGTAGATCCCTGTTCACACTGATAAATACCTACTGCCCATTGAAAACTACACCATAGAATTCGAGCTTCAGCCAATTATCATTAAACTAGAACCTGTAGCCATTTGCAATATATTCAATGTTCAGAAATTACACTTTCAATGTTCAGAAATTATAGTTTTCTACACACCTAGTATTTTCTTCCAAAACGCAATACATTTACCACATCAAAATTTTGCTATCTTAAAATAAACCTTTTTTGAAAGTTGCAAAAGTCGCCGACGTCTTTTAACCCATTTAAGCATGACCCGGCTCTCGCTTCATAAAAATATATTACATAAAATCATCAAAGAAAATCATCTTTGCTTTTTCCACATCTCATTTCTAACCGATACATTTATTTCTAAAAAAGTTTTTTTCCAGCAACAACCGCGACATCTTGCAACCTAATTCTTACATAGCCAAATAGCTACAACGTTGTTTCAATAATTCTCCCCTCTTGCACTGGAAAAATCTTGCTTCATTCTGCGAAGTGATTTAACAAGGCTGTGTTGCTTGGGTGCACAAGTCTTGGCAATAAAACAGTCACTCAAGTACCTACGGGATATATTTTGAAAAGAATATGACATTTCAGTTAGCATCCACTACCTTTTGTCAGCGACACTAGTGAATATCTCTTGATCAGTCGGTTCGAAAGGAGTGGAGTCTACCTGAAACGTATGAAGGTTTCCCAACTTTGATACTAGCAGTACCTGTTACTTGCGTGTATCATTACTTGGATATCTTTTCTTTATTGACAAATTTAAGTCCAGGCTACAATTCAGTCTTGCCCACTTTGGTGGCCATTTTGTCAACAGGAGCTACTACATACAGTTCCCCCCCCCCCCATGTTTTGTTGGCAATCAGCACCGTCCTGTTTTATGTCGCCTAATTCAATTACGATCTCTAACGCCGGTTCAACTTTATTCTGGGGCTAACCTATATCCGTTGCATTAAAAAAAACGGTATATGGTATTCAGTGACGGCAAATTGAAGAACGGTTGTTTCAAAGTACATTATTGTGGACAGATTTAAATCCAAACCATCTTTCGTAATACCTCCCTAAATACCTATTTTGTTCAACAACGGATATAGGTTGCAACGCGGATTAAAGTAAACCAGCTTTGAACCAAAGGTTACTTTTGCAACGTCTGTTTAGACCACCTCGCGGGTCAACTCTTCCAATACCAATAAGTCACATTCACATGTCTATCTAATCGTCTTAATACCCCCTCACATTAGTTGAAAATCGATCGGACGACGAGTCTGCGAGCTCTAAATGACGAGGAGGCATGACCCTGCTGCCGACGAAGAAATGGTAGAGTTCCCCCCTTCCCGTTAGGGTCATGTCTCCTCGTCATTTACAGCTCGCAGACTCGTCGTCCGATCGATTTTCGCCTAATGTGAGGGGGGTATAATGGCTGGAGCAGTATTCTAGAAATTATCTTACATTGCAAAGAATTTTTTCTTTCTTTAAAATGATAATGGACTTGAAAGGGTAACAGACATTTTGGATAACTAATTTCCCTCTGAAATCTGAACATTAAATTGTAACATCTCATAACTTATCACGGAAGGATAATCAAAATCATATATTTTGTTATTTCTTAGAAACTAACAATGCCACAAAAACTAGTGGCTGCTCATGGGTGTAGACATCGAGCTTGATTTGAGAAAAAAAATAAAAGTAAAAATACTCACATTTTTTTAGCTTAGCGATTATGGCCGACTAGAGTGACGTATGTTAACATGAAAGGAGCAAGTTTCTGAATGAATAAAATGCCATCTTATTATAGGAAATTAAAGAAATAGTAATTCGAAGAAAGGAAGGCAACTAGCCTTAGCTAAAGAATTTAAGTCGTTTGTATTGTCGAGGTGTGATGATTCTCTAGGGACTATTTTAGAAAGCCTAGTATCTAATGTTTCTATAATTTAAAGCAACTAGTAAAATGTTAAAACTAGAACGTTACATTTACGTTGCCCCATAGGGGTTGATCTGTAATCAATATATGCATGCTTGACAAAGATTTATATTACAAGTGCTTAGAGTTCT